>OY998263.1:59334150-60804150 GCA_963922045.1 Persicaria maculosa | reverse complement strand
AAGTCCCCTGTACATGTCATAAGTCTAAGCGTGGAAAACCAACAGTCATGCAAATAGTAGAATCAAGGTGTAATACAAGAGGGTGACACGGCAGAGCCGAGTCAAAACCAAATCAATAAGCGTATTTATCGAAATTTAATATACAATGTTAGTGGAGTTAAACCATTTCTTTGAGATCGCCCAAGAGAGTTCCCACGTCACGGAAACAAGGAATAATCATGCTGCAAAACAAACCTAAAAAAAATGTATGCGGGGCGGTGTCAGATCGAAGCCCTACGCAATATAATCCCAAACAAGCAGACATATACACACGCTAGTCCTAATAAAGATGCTTCTAGATGCAAGGCGGAATATTAACACACTAGCATGGTCCTAAGATCAAGTGCATAAATATAATAAGGCCTTAGCATCGAATACCAAGTGGTATATCCCTCTCCTACCTCCACCCCCTTCCGATAGGGCGGAGACTGGCCAGCTCGTGAATGCATTCCATTATAATCGGGAGGCACGCATGCTCAACCCGCTCCACAATAAAGCCCGCAGGCATCTCATAATATAAGGAAGTTTCATGACTCGATTGCCTCAGGACGGGACCCGATGGGACTAGGTCGTCCTATAACCCTAGCAATGACTCTAGTTACTTCACAGATAACGGCCGTTCTGTTTACAAAAGCAATGAGTAAACGAATGCTCAATCATGAGTGCAATCCTAGCAGGATACTACATGGCATGCTTTATTATGAATGCAGCACCTAGTATGCACATGGCTACAAGCAGAGAGATCTCTTTTCGAATCTGAGTGAGCTCATATAGGAACTCACCTGGATAGCCGAACAGCAAGATATACCAAAGAGCAGAGTCCAAATAATCGACAAGCACCTATTATAATTGTAGAAAATGCGGTAAGCTACAATGCTACAAATCACACACATAGAGACCATGTTCCCAACCCATTCCCAAAGCCATTCGGAATTCAAACCATTTCAAAACCCATTTTCCGATATGAGAAATATCTGAAAGCCAAGCTATTCGAGATTTCCAAATCTCCATCAAGTTTTCATAACTCGCCTTTACTCATGTCAAATCTCTTTTTAAATCCGATAATACCTTTTCAAATCTCCAAGTCTCATAATATTATATTCGTTTTAAATCACCATAATATTATATCTTTAATCTCAAAATAATATTTTACATTTTAAATTCCAATAATATTATATAATATCTTAAATACAATTTTCTTTTGAACACTTTCATAAATTATTTTCAAATCCCTTAAGAATACCAACCATTTTTATTTTATAAAAATCCAAACCGCCTCTTATTTTATAAAAAATTATAAACCGACCCTCCTATTTGGAAAACCCCAAAACCGAACTCAAATTGTTTTCTATCCTCCAAAACCCAACTAACATCTTAATAAATAGGCCCAACTTCATTTCATTTTTAAAACACACAGTTCGGCCCAAAGGAATTAGGCCCAAAGACAAACTCCAAATTCATTCTACCTCCCAATTTCTGGAAAACCGGACATAAAAAAAGAGGGCCCAGCTGACTTGGCATATGAGATGGCAAGGATGGGGTCCCACAACCCATCTTCTCCCCCTTCTATTCAAAAGAAAACGGAGCAGAGGAGATCTCTGCATTTCAAAAGGTCGAGAAAGGAAGGAGGAGGAGGATGGCCGCCGGCGACGACCGGACTCCGACCACCTAGCCGACTACCCGACACACACAGAAACGAACCCAGGACGAGAGAGAGAGGAAAAGGAGCTCACCGAGGGGAGGGTTCGAGGCACATCGGAGGTTGTCCAAGCTCGGCGGAGGGCAGTTTGTCTTCGTCGGAGTTGGAATCGAGGAAGATCGGCCTAGAACGGAAGGAAATAGCATAAAGGCGGAGCTTTATGGAAGTTCCGAGCGAAAGGACAGGAGGAAGAGGCTTACCGCGGCGAAACGGAAAAACATGGCGGGAGGAGTTGCTCGGCGGTGTTTGGTGGCCGACGGGAGAAGAACGGGGGAGGTGCGGGCCGGATTGTGCTACTGGTGGCTGCTGGTTTTGAAGGAGGAGGAAGGAGCCGAGATTACTCAGCCCGGTCTCGGCCTTGCTCACGAACAGGGAACCGGGCTGCAGGCGCTTGGGTGTGCTCGGAAAACAGGGGAAACGAGGGTCTTTTGGTGGGTTTCTGCGGACGACATGGTGAGGTGAGGTGGAGCTCACGACGCTGGCGTGATGGTGTTGTGGTGAAGAGGGCCGGCGGTGGTGACGGCCCCGACTACTCCTGGGCGGCTGGGCTGCGCCTTCGGCCATTGGGGAAGCTCCCTCTGTTGCTCGTACACGAAGGAAGGAGGGATGGAGGTGAGGGCGGGCTGCTGCGATTGTGGGTGTGGAGGTTGTGATTTTGAAGACAATGAAAGAAGGGGAATGGAGTGGATTTGTGTGGGAGCTTGAGCTGAAATGGAGAGAAAATGAGTGCTTTTAGAATCCTTTTGAAGTCAAAAAGGTGGTCTGTTGTTGCAGCAATCGGACCAAGAGGCTACAGGCAATGGGGTAAAGTATTTTGACATCTTTGCTTAAAATAGAGAAGCAAGTAGATAGTGGGTGGGAATTGTTTACTCAAGATAGATAGGTAGGAGGGGCTGGAATCTTAAAAGGGTTGTAGTCCCAATCCAATTTCAAAATACCCCGAAATACACATCGCAACTCGCTCACTCGACCTTATCCTGATTCGATCAGGATAAATTTTAAAATTTTCCAATTCAAATTTAATAATGAAATTCGAACATTATTTTTCGAGTTAGATTTATTAAATTAAGAACGAGTTTTTTTTTCCTTGAAATATCCGATTTAAATTCATTTTTCCGAAAATTAGGATTTAAAAAAAATCCGAGCCTTTACATGCTGCACCCAATTTCATCCCATTGCACCCAATTCCCATATCATATAATCAGAACCAACTTGAATAGAATTTTGGGTTTGGATTGCGGGTGCCTCGTCTTTCTTTGAAAGCTTGCAACCTACTTGTCCAAATTGCTTTGTTTCTATAATGGATTGTCTACGCGGGTTTTCGCTACATTGGACAGATGTGCATCTCAAATTTGAGGGCTCTGGCTTGGAGGAAGACGAGAAGAAGAATGACACTGCTGCTTCTAATGGGGTTCAATTCTCCTTCTCCGGTAACCCTGCGAGATCAAACTAATGTTGCTTGACGTCCAGACCCCTGTCACGGATTTGTGTTTTCATTTGAATGTCATTTAGGGTGCAACTATGGATCAACTCATGGCAGTTCAGACCCCTATCATGGATTTGTGTAAATATGTATTATAAGGTATCATGCGTTTGCACTACATATCTAGTCATATATGAGTTTTCATAAACAAAGCTCTTTGTAGTCATTGCATGAAACTCAAGTAAATTCAATTTTTTGTCTCGTACCGTGTAAGAATATATTAACACGAGTGACAAGTAAAACAATTCATGAGTCAAGTAAAACAATTCACGTGTCATGTAACATTATGTTTTCAAACGCCATACTCATATGTCGTCGAAGGTGAGTATGGTATTTTGCATTGTTTAATATTGTGCTTTCCAAAACAATGACACAATATAGATTAGTAGGTTTATTTGATGATACACATTGAACTTGAGAGTGAAAAGCGATGTCAACCATTAAGAAACCGATCGCTTTAAGTATGTGTTTTTCTCGTGTCATGTACATCGTATTTGAATGCCATGTTAATAGCAGTTCATGTCATGTTAATTATATGCTGATTCGGACCTTTCTAATTGAAAAGGTTATCCCCGCGATTCAATCTATGTGGCCAAGGGAGGATTCAAGGGCTACGACTTTCATCCAACAGGACAACGCAAGAACTCATCTTCATCTATACGATGAGCAATTTTAGCTTACCGCTTCACAAAATGAATTCGACATTAGATTGATATTTTAACCGGCCAACTCCCCGGATTTAAACGTTTTTTTGGTGTTGATATCATAGAAAAGAAAGAAAAAAGTGTTCGGTTTCGATATAAAACTATGTAAATTCGTCCACATGAAAAAGTGTTCGGTTTCATATGCAGATGAGGTTCATTCAATATTGTAATATAGTATGAATGATCAAAATTCGTTTTTATTACCACAAGTGTTATCGAATATATGATGCATGATCTTTGGCAATTTCACATTTAACATGTTTTACTAAAAAATGTATATTGTCTATGAATTACAAGTTCGAATTTCCCATAATTACAAAATGTGCGAACCACTTGACCAAAAAAAAATAATGTGCGAACCACATACTCAATTCCTTGTTATGTAGCATAACCGTTTCCAAGTGCATCATAAGTGACACAAAAACGCACCGGTCAGTCGACCAAGATGTGCATAGAGCACTGTCATGTCAAAACTATCAACTATCATGTCAAAGGTATTACCTGACATGTTAAAATTTCCCATAAGTACAAAATGCGCTAACTACATATTGAATTACAAAAGCCAGAGCATAAGCGTCTCCAGGTGCATCATACTTTTCATTTAATAAATTTATTTTCATTATAAAGATAATACAAGGGAATTCAAACAGACCTTGATGTCTTACACAAAACAATAATACAAGGGAATTCAAACAGACCTCGATGTCTTACACAAAACAATGATTCATAATACATAATTGTTTTATAAGCATGACATTCAAACGCATATGATAGTAAGAGATGAAGGAAACTGAACCGGAAAATGCGATTACAACAACGCATTTCATAAGGTCCGTTAGGTAAAACAACTCCATATGTATTTTACATGACACATAATATATTATACATGACGCCTAGACGATTTTACATGCCACATAAATTGTTTTACTTGACGGACCTCATGATCAAGCACATGATCAAACACAATCCTCATAAGTTTAAAGAGAAGTAGGTGGACAGTGGAGAGTGATTACATCATTCAATCCTCATATGATTTCATTTATTAATTTTTTTATATCCATTAGACGGACGGGTAGTGATCAAAAGCTATAAATGAGAGGACATCTAATCGAATGATTTTTTTAATAGAGTTAAAAATTAATCCTTAATTAATTTGATTGCTATTTCTCGTTGCCTTGCTCTAAGTTTTGATAAAGTAGTGACAATTGTCCCAATAACTATAATGGATGAATGATGAAAGTAGAGAAAATCTCACTAGTGGCAAGTAAATATGAACTAGTGTCATGTACAAACGCTGATCCTGGAATGTTGACATAAACGGGTGGCATGTATAAAAGCTGGTGGCAAAACGTGAGTTGTTTTTTCTGAAAAAGTAAGTTGTTTTTTCTCTCTCCTTCTCTCAGCACTTTTTGAAAAAGTGAGTTGTTTTTTCTCTCTCCTCTTCTCAGCACTCTCTCTTTTATTAATTAACCTCTGATCAATTGTATTTTTTAATTCCCTCTCTCACATTCTTTTCTTTTTTCTTTTTCATTCCTCTCTCAGCTTTTTCCATGTCAGCTTTTTTGTCAAGTTGTTCCCCACATTATCACCTGCTACTAGACACGGCCACGGGTCCGACCCGCCAGGTCGACAACCCGGGGAGGGTGACCCTAACCCTGACCCGGGGTTGGGACGGATCGGCGGGTAGGGTGACCCGGTAGGTCGGCGGGTCGGCGGGTCGGACTGCCGGGTCGGCCACGTGACACCAAATCGGGTACCCAACGAGTTTTGCGGGTCGACCCGCCGGGTCAACCATTTTTATTTATAAAAAAAATGTTTTAAACCCAAAATAAAATACAACTCAAGTCTTTCACCACACTTTCGAAATGGAAAGATTTAAGGTTGACAAAACATGGTATGTGGGAAGATATATATAGATATCTTCATTCCACTCCCATTATTTCATCACACTTTAGATGTGGGAAAGAAAAGGTTGGATTGTGGGAATAACAAGTAGGGTATGAGGATCTATATATAGAGAAAATAGAGGTATGTAGCCCACTTTCGATGTGGGACAGAAATATTAGATATGAAAGAAAATGTGAGAAATTGATATTTAAGTATATGATGTAAAATGTAATGTAATTAAAGTCTTTGGATTATATGGTGGAATATAATGTAATTTAAGTATTTGGATTATATGATGTAACATATAATAATATAATTAAAATGTTTACCTCTTAAGATTTAATGAAATGAATAACACATGGTGATGAAACATCATGATACAATATATCAAGTTATGTTGGATTAATCTTTCTATTTAACTTAATTGATAGTTGTGTTGATCCATTAATCAATCATAAGTATTTTATTTTACTTGCATTATTATGTTAATTTCTTGATCAATGATTTCAAATCTAGGTTCTTCTTCATATAGATATGTTAAACTTTCTCGTTTAAATTAGCCACATGTTGTGTATACACTTAATGATGATGTTATTAGAATTACATACTTGGGTTGCTTGTTATGACTACATGAAAAGACACATTGAAAAAGTATTGCCAATATTATATTTCATTCTTGTGTTTGAAAATCCGAAGTTCTATATCATTTTGAAAATAAACGAAAACTCGACATTAAGGATACTATACAAGTGTAACGGCTTTATCAATAACAATATTTGTATTATTTGAAATTATATCATAAAGACTCCTAACTTAGAATGATATAGAATGATTTATAAGTATGGATTGACATTAAAAACCGAATGGTAGAGATTTAAGACATGGTGTAATTTCTAGTTTCTACCCTTGTTCTTGTCCCACGTTGAAAACTAGAGGAAAATGGGGGTGCTAAGTCTATAAAAGGAGAAGCATGGGGGTGCTAAGTCTCACATTGCCATTGCATATTACATTATGTAATATTATGAATTATTCTAATAATAATTTATATAATTTACATAATAATTATAAATTGATTTTATTAAAAATAAATTTTTTCAAAAAAAAAATATTTTAAAATGGCGGGTTGACCCGGCGGGTCGAACCGGGTCGGACCCGCCGGGTCGACCCGACGGGTCACGGGTTATCTTTTCCCCGACCCTAACCATGACCCTCAACCTGAGCTGACCCTTGGACCCGTGAACCCTGACCCGGCGGTTCACCGACCCGGCGGGTCACGGGTCGACCCGCCCGACCCGTGACCCGTGGCCATGTCTACCTGCTACCGGCTACCCTTGGCAAGCGGATATCCGCTTTTTAGCAATTTTTTTCCGGATTGGGTTATTCATGCAAAGCTTTCGGATAATAGGGTCATTTTAGCAAAAGGCCCTAAATTTGTATTACTCTTTGCACCTGATTTAATTAATAACTTTACTGCAAATTTCACATTTCTACATTTTAGTCTATAACAGACTGCGTATCATTTAAATTATTAGTAATTTTTTGCACAGAAAATGAAAATCGGTTGGCAGGACCCAGGAGTAAGTGAAGAAAATGGACAAAAAAAAAAAGTGGTCAGATATATTTGGCTTATTGGTTTGGATCTAGATCTAAGAATTGTTTTCGGCTTTAAGATGATACAACTGGACCATACATCTTTTCTGTTCATTTTTCCATTTTAAAAAAGGAAAAAAAAAAGAAGAGATTGGGTGGTATAATTGTATAAAGAGATGGGAGACCATTTGTGTCGGTCTAAGATTAGGGCACATTTCATATGGTTACGGATAACGGTCCATGTTAACTACTTTACGTTTGTAGATGTCCATGTCCCGTATCTCTAAAAAGAAAAAGAAAAAGAAGAAGAATAAAAGAACATAAGTTAAAAGAGAAATCTGTTAAGGTAGGTTATTCAATCAACTTTTAAAAAAAACATTCAATTAATTCATTATCTTAATCTAAATTATAATTTTAGTAATTTTTTTAAATAATGGAATTAATTCAAAATATAAAATTAATAATAAGGAAATATAAAATTAATATATCTATCTATATCTAACTATTAAAAAACAATGAGATTAATTCAAAACATAAAATTAATAATAAGGAAACATAAAATTAATATTATTAATTTGTATATATATATATATACACTACTTTAATTGCTTTTTCAACCAATGTGTTTAATTCAAAATATTTAAACATCTAAAATTTTACTATTATTTTATAATATTAATTTAATATATTACTAACATTTTATTTATAAAAAACCACGCCATAGCGCGGGGATCATACTAGTATACTAGTATATTCTTAAAGTATAATACTTTTTGCCTACGTGTCAGGCTCTCCTTCATTTTCTCATTTCCACCAATCATTTTTTTAATTATTTTTTATTCCTTTCTTTATCTTTTTAAATCAATCATTTTTTCATTATATCTATATCCATATCTATGCCTATCTATCTACATGTCTATATTATTTAAACAGAAGAGTTTCAATCTTTATGTTATCTCTACCTTTTTTAACTAGCTCTTGAAACTAATCAGATATTTTTTCTTTTAATTATTTTTTCTTCTTTCATTTATCTCTTTAAATCAAACAAATTTTTTCTTTTATTTTAACACATTGACTAACTATATATATATATATATATATATATATATATATATATATATATATATATATATATATATATATATATATATATTCTAAATGTCAAATTAGATTGATATTAGGCAAATTGCATAAAATAACACGAACTTTAGGGATGGTTGCACTCAGTGGCACAAACTTACAAAAATATAAAAATAATCACCAACTTTGGGGTTTAGTTGCGGTTAGTGGCACATACCACCTATCTCGCTAATGTGGACTAGTAGGTGCTTATAAGGATTTTTTTAATTAAAAAGGCATATAGCAAGATATGGATTAGTGGGGATGCTTACATGAATTTTTTTTTTAATTAAAAGGCATTAAAGATGGGTCCAAATTATGAAACTAGCTAGGTTCCTTTTTTATTTTTCATTCCATGTAATTCCAAATCAAAGATAATTATGACAAATATACCATTTGCAAATTAAAATAACTAGTCACGTTCATGGTAAACATTTGAGTAGCAAAATGACATACTAATTAAATAGAAAATCAACACCCGATGGTTCGGTGAAACCATCGGGTGTTTGCCTCATTGGGGGTATTGTCAGAGATTGGAATGGACAGGTAATTGATATGTTCTATGAAGAAGTTCCTAAGGGATCTGTAATCCTAACAGAATCCCTTGCTTTCTGCAAAGGGTTAGAAATAGCCCGTACTAAATGATGGAGTAAGGTCATCGTCGAAGGAGATAGTCTCGGAGTGGTCAAGGCAATTAAAGATCAGAATTCAAGTCCATGGGAGATACTAAGAGTAGTGGAAAAGATTCGAATGCTTCAAAAAGATTTCAGTTCAGCAAAAGCTCAGCACTGCTACAGAGAAGCCAACAAAGCTGCTGATCTTATAGCTAAGTATAGTGCCAATTGTAATGCTAGTTTCCCTTTTTATAGGGATCTTTGTAACATCATCCGTTAGGATGATCAAGAATGATCTTGTGTAAGGACGTTCTACTGGTTGCCTACTGTAAAAAAAACATTTGGTTAGCATAAAACAAACTGGATGGTAATCATCCGAGCCCCCTGAATCATCTCAAGTTTGGTTTGTGCTAACCAAATGTACGTTGGTTTTCTATTTATGTCATTTTTCTACTAAAATGTTTACCATGAATGTGACAATTGGCACTAGTTATTTTAATTTGCAAATGTTAGTGCTCGTTTGGATTGGTTTGAAAAACCCAGGAAGTTAAATATCCCAGGAAGTTGGATAGAATATCTGCGTTTGGTTAAAAAAATTCTTCTCAAAAAACTCAGGAATTGAAATTCCCATGAATTTAACTTCCTGTGAAATACAGGAATTTGAATTACCAAGGGGGTACATGGTAAGACAACTTCCACCATTTTCTTACTAATAAAAATCCCTTATTTATCTCACTATATCAAATCCACCATTATTTCATTTTTCAACCAAACATGTTTTATAAAATCCCAGAAAGTGTAATTCATGGGAAGTAGACTTCCCATGAAATAAATTCCCGGAAAGTAGACTTCCTACATTTATCCAAACGAGCACTTATATTTGTCACAATTATCTTTGATTTGGAATTAGAAATAAAAATTAAAAATGAAACCTAGCTAGATTCATAATTTGAGCACATCTTTTATGCCTTTTAATTTAAAAAAAATATATCTAAGCACCCCACTAATCCATATTTTGCTATATGTCTTTTTAATTAAAAAAAAATATTTCCATGTAAGCACCCACATTAGTCCACATTAGTGAGATAGGTGGTACGTGCCACTGACTGCAACTAAACCCCCAAAGTTGGTGATTATTTTTGTATTTTTTTAAGTTCGTGCCACCGACCGCAACTATACATAAAGTTTGTGCTATTTTATGCAATTTGCCCTTATTTTTTTAAATAAAGTTACAGTGATATTATTATTATTTTACTAACCAATAAGATTGATTTAAAATATCTATATCTATATATGCTAAGATACTTTTATGGTACTGATTTTTATCCTAACTTTTATAAATATTTTATAATATTAATTTGTTATATTATTAAGATTAGATTTTTAAAAAATCGTGCCATGGCACGGGAATTGTACTAGTTATACTCTTATTTTAGAATACTTAATGCTTCTGTGTCATCTTCTTCTTAATCCTCTCATTTCCATCAATCAAGTTTTTTTTGCTCTTTTTTAATTATTTATTTATTTCCTTTAATTAGTATTTTTTTATTATTCCCTTTATCTCTTTAAACCAATCAGAATTTTTTTCTTTTATTCATAATATATTTATTAACTATTGCGCTTAAATAAAAACATTGAATTCAATATAATATAACTATTGGACTTAACTCAAATTTATTTACCAACTATTAGGTTTAATTCAAAACATTGAATATAACTATTGGTTATGGTACATCACATTTAAACAAAGTTATAATGATATTGATATTATTATTATTGAGTGATTTATATATCTATATTTATGTATTATACTTTATATTACATTTTTTAAAATAGTTTTATAAGAGAATTATAAGATACATTTATGGTAAAGTTTTTTATGATCTTTATCTTAACTTTTATTAATATTTTATAATATTTATATATATTATTAATATTTTAGTTTTGAAAAGCCGCGTCATTGGCACGAGAATTGTACTGGTTTTTTAAATTGGAATTGTAAATAAAGAAAAATTTGTTCTTCCGTTGGGACTTGGGATGGTGTTGCAAGTAGAGCTGAAAAAATATGATCCGATTCGAGAACACAACCCGATCCATCCAAACCAAGACTCGACCAAAATCCAAAAATTCCAGTGTCATGCACAACCCTAACTCAAACCCAAGTCCGACCTATTTTGACCTAATGCCTGAATGGACAATGTACATAGACAAAACCGACTTGACCTATACTCGACTCGTCTTTGACCCAGCCCGAACAAGACTTGACTCATCCTTATAATCACTTTAATATTCTTATTTTTAAATACTCAAATAACATGAATTGCATATAATGAAACCTAATATAACTAAATAAATGAAGGTAAATAGTCAATAATTAAAATAAAAAATTATTTTATAATAAAACTAAATGTGACTCGACTTGACCCAAACCGAAGTCGAAATTCATTTGAATTGAGCTTACCTAACCCGAAAACTTACCCGACTTGATCCGAACCTCACCGAACATACATTATACCCGGCATATAACATGACCCGAACCAAACCCAAATGGATATACTGAAACCCGTCTCAAATAGTCTGATTGCCACACCAAGTTGCAAGTGTGACAGCATTTGAGGCTTTTCGGAGTTAGGCTATGGTTTCTTGCGGGGGAATTTATAAAAGTGGTATTTCACCACATAGAAATGATAGCATCAATAAATATTCCCCAAACACCATACGAAATATTTTTTCAAAACAATCTCCACCCTAAAATAATCTTCATCCTTTCCACCCCTAAAAATAATCTCCGCCCCTTAAAAATTTCCCCCGCAATGATAGCATCAACTGTTGCTGGGTTTGTACCCTTCAGTTGCCACCACAAACGTTGAAGACCGAAGCACAGGAGCTCAGCTGAAGTCGGCGACATCAAAGCAAACCCATTGAGATCCGGAGCGACAACAACACCGGAGTGACAACAACACACCATTGCAGATTTGAGGAGGTAGAATCGCACAAAATCGAAGCACTCACTCAATACAATCACAAAACAAAGTTGAAATTATAGTTGGGGAGAATGCCATACCTAGTCATTTGTGTTTGGGGGAAGCCTGATGGTACTGGTGGTCGTCGCTAGTCGCCTGTGAATAACAGCAATTGCCATCCTCTCGCTTAGGCCCTTCAATTGCGGCGTACCAAGGATGACTAGTTGGTGAAAACTCGATCTACCCCTCCACCTTCCACTACCTGGGTGGGAGAAATCGAAGGCACCACCTCCACTAATGCCATCAAGATGGGCCCTCTGTGGGCCAAGGCAGTTTGAGGACTCGATCATCCCGAGAAAGAAGAAGGCGCCACCATGGATTCAAGCTTGTTGAAGGGTCGACACTTAAAATTCCTGGGGTCGGCGCCAAGGGTTCTGTAGGGATGGTCGGCTTTTGCTTGGAAAAGAGATGACAACAACAACGACGAGAGGATGAGGCATGGCTTTAAGGCGCGCTTGATGCCATTGCAGCCAAGATGAAGGAGGAATTCGTTACCCAACGTGCCCAGAAAACAGCACTGCGGGACGATTTTATTTTGAAGATTTCCGTTGATTCCGACCTCAGAATTACCTCATCTCAGATTCCTTGCGTAGATAACTTCGAGATCTTTCTAACGGTGGGTCATACGCAACCAGAATCTCCTAGGAAAGCCTCCGAATCTGATCTGCAAGTTGACTGCAATTCTGCGCAGGATATGCTTACCATGTCCGTCGATGTTCATGAGGTTTTATTCGCTAATGTTGAGCCTGAGGAGAAGGTCGTTGATGTTGAGAAAAGTATGACCGAGGAGCCAATTCAGATCGTTGATGTTGATTGCTCCAAGGCCATCATGGACGCAACTGTTTTTGAGGTTTCTCGACCTCGAAATCTCCTGGTAGTTGTCCGTTATAGTCCTCTTTTTGTTCAAGACAAGGCTGCCGCTCCCCTAGTGCCCTACAACGAGTCGATTCGAGGACAAATCGAAGCTAAGTGGGGGAGAATGATGCCATCAAGATGGGCCCTATGTGGGCCAAGGCAGTTTGAGGACCCGATCATCCCGAGAAAGAAGAAGGCGCCACCATGGATTCAAGCTTGTTGAAGGGTCGACACTTAAAATTCTTGGGGTCGGTGCCAAGGGTTCTGTAGGGATGGTTGGCTTTTGCTTGGAGTATTATTTAGTTATTTAGGAGAAAATAATAGTGAGGAGATATTTATCTTCTTACTCATTAAGGAACTATTTCTATTTAATTTTAGTCATTTTAGATAGATAAAATAAGTAGTATTTATCTTAGGTTTTTATTTATTTATTTTAGATAAAAGTGAGATGGCTAGGGTTTCCTTTGCAAGGAACCAATCTCACCATCAACTTCTTATTTAAGTTGTAATTTGCCTTCATTTTAATGAGGTTGAAATTACAAGAGAAGCACTTGGCTAAGTGTTTTCTCTTCGTCAACCCTAGAATACACTCTTTTATCCACACCGTTTCATTTTTCCTCCGATCAAAATTACTTTCAATTGCATATGTGAGTCCAGCCGCAATTATTGACTCCAATTGTTGAGGATTCATTCCTTGCGTAATTTGGCCGATCCAAAGTCAATTTCGATTGTAATTTGTTCATGGTTACGTGATCAATTTGTCTCCTCCATTAATTACTTATATCTCCTTGCTCATTAATTAATTTTAAGTGGTGGCGGCGGTAGTATACATCAAATCAGTAAACGAATTTCAATCGGGATCGGTTGTTACGCAAGATCGAGTATTTCTTTTAGCAATTGGCCGGCCTAGCCAATTGCTACGTATCATCCACACAATCCATCCCCTCGCCAAACGGTCCTCCACCTTCCACCCCTACCCCCTAGACCTCCTCTACCCCATAAAATTTGACAGGAAAATAGGCCCTTAGTGTGAGATTATCGAGATGGATCACAAAAGGATGAGTGATCACTTTAGTGATGAAATAATGCGCACTTGGGAACTTGAGTTATTGATGTGTATGTATCCAAGTCCGATTAAGGTGGATGATTGAAGGTTGTGTGCAAAGGTGCTAGTAATCTGACGAGAGGGTTTCTCGACCAAATAAATTTGTAGTCAAGACCCCGCTATAGGATAGTGGAGTCAGGTTCGTCCTCAGGAGAGAAGTCAGCGGTTCTAGGTTTAGTGTGTTTTGGGGTTCAGGGATAGCGGGAAAAGGTGGGGAGGTTGTTGTCGATGTCGACTAAGACTTGGTCGATGTCGAGGGAATGATAGAAGAAGAGGTGGTCGGTGTCGGGTAACTTTGCAGGATAAAAATAATGAAATAAAATAAATAAAGATGCAAACTTCCAAGGTTAGGGATCACCACAACAATAAACATATGCGCAGATCATAAATCACATAAAGATGCATGCTTTATATCAAATAACTTTCGTTATTAACAAATAGGAATATAGAGGCTTTTGCATAAACCCTAAGTGTTACTACCTTTTCTTAATTAGGATCAATCAACTTTCGCAGGCAAAGCCTAATTACTATCCAAATTCATAATTAATTCACTTTCGCTTCATAATTGCAAATAAGGAATTGTCCTCGACTGTCGCAAAGGATTAAGCACATAGGTAGATGATAATAAAGACATACAAAATCATGAATTCATAAATCAAACAAACATATCTATGTTGGGATCACCCCAACCCTAGAAGAAGGAAAATTAGAAAGCAAACATGATGAAAGAAATTAACTTTGACATAAAATAAACTAAAACTTACAAAACCTTCCAAACGTTCCTCCTCTCTCTCCTCTCTCGCCTCCTCTCTCTCCTCTCTCGCCTCCTCTCTCTCTCTCTCTCTCTCTCTCTCTCTCTCTCTCTCTCTCTCTCTCTCTCTCTCTCTCCTTCTCTCTCTCTCGCCTCCTCCCTCTCCTTGCGCCCGAAGACGGCTTTGCTTGAATTGAATGAAAATCAGCCCCCTAGGGCTTTATTTATAGCCTTCTATTCCTTGCTATTCAAGGATAGAATCATCTATCTCTATATCTAAAGGCTTAAAAGATAAATAAAAGCAATAAAGGAATTTAATCTAAAAGGAAAAGATAAATCTAAACTAGGTAAGTCTTCTTCATGTTGATAGATCTCCCTTCCATGGATAGATGATGATAGATCTCGGCCCACTCGACATCCTTCGTGCCCAAGGAATCCCAGTTCTACTCGGACTGCTCAAACCGAGTAACGCGGCTCGACATGTCTACTCGATATCGACCACGGCTACTCGATATCGAGTACCAGGGTTCGTCGACTTGGTCTGGCTGGGTGACTCTGCTCGACAAGGCTCGGACTTGGTTCGGAGGTCTGGTCGATATCGACTACGGCTACTCTGTATCGAGTAGAGGTGGTCTGCGTCTTCGTCCTCGGCTTCTCGGCTTGGCACAGCTCGTCGACTCCGGACATGGCTCCGAAGTGTGGTCGATCTCGACTAGAGGTACTCGAGATCGAGTAAGGTTCCGGAGTCGGGTTGTCTCTGACTCAGTGTCCTCGATCAGCTCTGCTCGACCAGGTGTGCTCGACCAGCACTCGTCGAGATCGAGTAGAGTTCTCTCAGCTTTCTGCTATGTTCTTGAAACGCACTTTCCCGAGTCCTCGTTTGTCGGATTGACGCATATGACCATGCGTTGGAAAGCTCTTTCCGAGGACTACAACTCTCATGAAGACATCAAAGCTTGATTCAGAACGAAGAATGATGAAAAATGGCCTTTTCTCCAGCTGCACCATTCTTAGCTTCTCCATGAGTTTCCTTTAAGCTCCAAAGTGCGTCCGATTTCTGCGAAATATAACCAAAACTTGTGTAGACCTCCATATATTGCCAATAAGTGTAAAATACACAGATTCTGTATTGTTCTAACCCAAATGTATGCAATATATGCAGAAATCGATATAGAAATAAGTGTAAAACATGGCGAATTAGGCTCACATCATAATCTAACATACAAGTAGAGTTAGGTTCTATCCCAAAGCCAATTTATTAAAGGATAAATAGGCCACCAAACATTCCGTTTATCATCTAATCGACTCCTTAATTATTAAGATCGTACTTTTGATTAATTTGAAACACTTTTTTCTTTCATATCTCAACAACAATATGTAAGGGATTTGATGATTCATATAAATTTGGTGAAATCATTCATAGCAAGCTAAAGATGTCCGATAAGTTATGTACTTTCAACTTAAAAGGTAGGCAAGAGGGATTGATTAGATGTTTAGATATGTGATAAGTTAACCCATGCTTTATAAGGAGTCGATTTTGGGCATACCAAACATTTCGTTGATCATAAATTGTCGTAGAAGGAGTTGTTGACAACAATTACTGTCATTAGTTGAGACTTGTCTACTGTAGACATTATTCCTACTTTCACATGAATGTGGCCTGTCTTTGTACACTCCAACTCCAAGCAGGCTTTGCGCGAACGACCATGTGGTGTGAATGTGATAACATCAGCCAGCGCCGATTCAGTTACAAGCACCGAGGGAAGCTTAGCCAACTCTCATCATCATCTGACCTCTCTTTCGGTATTCTTCGGTGACTTGTTATTTATTCGTCTGTTTGGAGCCTTGAATATATGTGTAAACTTTTACATAGTATCTATGAAAAAATTATGGCCAAAGTTTGTTGTTCCACTGGTTTTTTGTATGACGTTGGCTATGAAAAAATTGGAAATGTTGTGACCTTTTAAGATGAGATGTATTTATCGATGGTCAAGGGTATGTTTACTAAGATCCAAGTGTTGGTGTTCATCTACAACTGAATCTTCTGTTCAAGATAGGCTCAACTTTTTACATCTCTCCCATTACTTGGTACTCTCTTGACATCCAAACCTCATTCATATGCAAAATGTTGTTTCTAGCCTTCAATGTAAAGTCGGGACAGAGCTTGGAATTCTTTCGATTTTTCCGAAAAAAGCACACTCAAATCATATGTAGGCTTCAGTTTCGTCTCCTACACCACACATATCACACTCAATTCCTAATGAATAAAACATATTTAGTAGAAGAATAACAACAAATCACTTGAATATTTTCATGGCAAAAATCAGTAAAATATTTTCTAAGAACAATCATCACAAAGCATCGATTTCAAATCACAAGAGTACCCAAATGATTAGGACACCAAAAAAATGAATATAAGTGACCCTTTTCTAAGAAGGATGATAACCAAAGCGCGAATTAAACCTCAATACTCGATTGAAGTACGTTCTGATTCGTAGGGGATACACATTTTCTCAACAAGTAATAAATCATCCAAGTTTTCATTTAAAACCAATGCAGATCGGGAATCTTCATAAAAGCCATCAATAGAAACTCATAATCAATCATTGGTAGGGGATAGACTCTCTGGGACTTTCTACCTTGAATGCGACTTTCTACCGTTTGAGTTAGACTCTCTGGGAATTCTGAAATTGCTTTTGAGCCAAAAGTCTCAATAACCACAAGCATATACTGGGTTACAAGTGAAATATTGATTTCGCAAGATGCATATATACATGTAATGAACTGCATCAACTCAAAAGAATCATCCTCTAAAGGATCTTTCACCACTCTTTCCCACATTCAACACAACACTTGCCATCAGCCACAAGCCACAGTTATAGGTGGATCTTCATAATAATACTTTTGATTCTCCTAGTTTGAAATACATCATCCTTATGATCCTCTAATTTGCTTTAGAAATGAAAGCAATTGCTTGCTCGGATGGTTTATGATAGATAAACTTCAACTTCTATGATGACTTTAACCGCTACAGCTTCAACTGCTTGAAAGATTTCATCATCGCCTCCTTATCCATCTTATACACACATTGAAACAAAAAATGGCAACAAAAACAGTCACATATGAGATCTCAAGGACCGTACTCTTACATCACCGCTGCTAGCCATCAAGCTCCCAAATCTCCCAACAGGTTTGAAATTTAAATTCAAATCAAGATGGGCATCATTATTGCCTAGTTTTCATCGAAGGAACAGAGAGGATACAAACAAGCATCTGGCAGAATTTACTGCGGCCTGCAATCATGCTAGACCTAATGGAATCACTGACGACTAGATGATGCTCAGAGTGTTCCCGTTCACTCTCAAGGATGCTGCAAATGAATGACTCTATTATCTGCCAAACGAAAGTATCAAGTTCTTGATAGAGTTGAAGAAAGCATTTTTGAACAAATATTTTCCAGCTACCCGACACAACAAAGTCAAGAAGAAAATATCCAATATTGAGCACTCTCCGATAGAATCACTGTACGAGTACGTTGAACCCTTCAACAAGATCAAAGCTAGATCTTCGCATCATGGGATCGCAGAGGACGACCTCGTTATCTATCTCCATGAAGGATTGTTGGATGTAGAGCGAGGGGTAATCAACGCAACCAACGGAGAAGATGTTTTGGATAAAACTCTAACCGAGGCGATACATTTTTTTTGAAGATCTTGCTAATGCCTCACAACAATATGGAAGGACCCAAGGAGTTAGAGGAATACATCATGTCAAGAATGCAAGCTCCAGTCCTATCCACCATGATGAAATCAGTAAGTTGACAAAACTGGTGAAAAGCCTAGCGACTCATGTTACTCAATCACCAGTCAGACCCTGCAGTCGAAGTATGCAGAGATCTGTCTCACCCGAATGTTGATTATCTATCTTAGTGGCCAATTCAGACAAGAAAACAACTTAACATATAAAGAACAAGAGTAATAAATAACAAAATATGCATAAACCATAGCTATAAAATAGTATTTAAACAACCCTCACATGTCTCTAATCAATATAAAAGGTTTATCCGAGCATAACTTACCGAAATAGCAGAAAATGGAAAAGTAGATAGATGTGTTGTTTTGAGTTGTGAATGTGTGAATTGGGGGCTGAGGAGAGATGTATTTATATGCATATGAGAGGTAGAAATCGGAGATCTTAAGGTAAAAGAAAAGCCCAATGGGCCAGATTTGCCCACATGTAAAATCGTTTGAAAACAGCTGTCGGCGGGCACCGATTCATTGTAGCTCCGCGGAGTCTTCAATTGAGCGATGCGGTTGGCGGGCGCCACTTATTGATCGGCGGGCGCCGCTCTCTGTAGTGACTCTTCTTTTCTTCTTCTTGTCTTGTCTTGCTCGTTCCTTCTTCCGTCTTCTTCCTTGATCCTTTCTTATGCTTCTTAAACTCTTTATCTTAGCTTTTCTTTGTGTCCTTTAGCTTAATCCTTAAGAATATGCATAAATAGGCATAAAACGCGTAGATTCCTTTGATAAATATATGCAAAAGATGTGCAGGATCGATATCTGGACTCAAAATCGAATCAAACTCTATAAATTGAAAACCATTCATCGGAATATACTGTTGGGTAAGCTGAGTGATAGAAGCATTATTGAATAACATAATACGATGTGTGAATGGATTGCATCGTACTCTAACGTTATGTTCATAGACTTTAAAATCCTTGATGGAATATGTAAGCCCTTCTTTCATGTGCTTAACTTTGTTTAAATAGTTCTTTATCAATTCAAATGTCTACGCGTGCAAATAAATTTATAGTGTAATAACCAATAGTTAAAAAAGTTATCTTTTCATCTATTAAAATCATGTCAATCGAATGAACTTGTTCAGGATCATTGTAGTTTACATATATCGATATTCTTACTATATGAACAATAATATTTCATCGGATTCTTATAGTGTTTAGGTTTTGTGGTACTAACTCATCCGGTAATGGAAATTGCGGTTACTATCACCTGCAAAAAAATAGACTAAAAAGATACTTGTAATGTCCGGTAACAAAAATATCATATATGTAAAACACGCATAAATTAAATATATAACGTACCTCTCCTCTGAACTAACATTTCCTTCCTATTGATCTTCTCTATTGGTGACTTACCATTATTATTTGACATTGAAACGAAGTTGTTATCCTATCAAGCATCACTACAAAAAAAAAAACATATTGGCTTCGGACAGTAGCTTGGGGAAGGTTTTAGTGTAGCCATTGGGGTTATTTTAGCTTCGGCATAGCTACGGATGAGGTAGTTGGGCTAGTTTCAGCTTCGGGGTAGCTTCAGGAAGGTTTTGCCATAGCCATTGGGATAGTTTCAGCTTCGGCGTGGCAATGCCCGTAGCTAATTTTTTTGGGGAAACTAAAAAAAATGATTGTTTGGGTGGGTATAATTCCCGCTTGGGAAAAATTAGGGTTTTTTACCTTTTCCCAAACACCACCTCTTCATTTGTTCTTCCCTCTCATTTCTTTCCGTCTGTTCTTCCCTTTCATACTCTCCTTCTTCATTTCACATCTATGATTGGGGCTTGATGCTAGCCACACATGAAAAAAAAACCAAGCAATCATCACAATCTGAGGAGGGAGGGGTTCTCAACCCCGCGAGTCGGAGCCATCAATGACGTTTAGATTGATCTGTCAACCCGAAGAAGACATGAAGGTTCTTCTTTTCGAAAATCCATTTATTTTCTTCCATTTTTCCTTCTCTTTCACTCAACTAATTCGATCTTTGTCTTCAATGCTTGTTATTCCATCCCGTCTCTCTCTTTTTTCTTCTTTTTTAGGGTTTTTATGTTTACTGTTGGGGAAGGAATCTGCATACTCAGTGAATATCAACAAATTGATATGGTTAGTCTTCTAGTTTTTAGGGTTTTGAGGGTGGAATCGGATTTGGTAGTTGTTGATTTGGGAATTGGATGGTTGAGATTGGGGGCGGAGCGACGGTTATTTAGGGTTTTCTTTATCTGTTTATGGTTTTCTACAACTTAAGATTCAAATTCAAGCTCCAATTTTTTGAAAGTGTGGCTGATTTGGTATTTGTTTTTTCAGGACTATGTACCAACAATGTTTGAGAATTTCAGTGCAAATGTAGCTAGATCAGATCAGTCCGTTATGTGTAAATATATCTTCACATTTGCAAGATTGATTGGAAATACCCCTTCATTAAAGTCCTTTTGCCTGAAGCCATTTCGTGATCTTCACTTTGTCCTCTGAAATTATTTCAGGTGCAGGAATGGGGATCACCTGAATGCAGAAGATGAGAAGGCTGTGTTGGAAGAGCTTCTTCCTTATCACCAAGGTGCGGTAGAGAAAACTGGAGGCGGGGTTGATTACATCAAGGTAACAGTATACTGATTTGTAAACCAAGTTTCTGGAGTTTGTATTTTACTAATTAATGATGTGCATTGGTCAACCGTGTTCTTGTTCTTGGGGGAAAGAATGTTCTTTTTCATGGGAGAAACACTTAAAACTTATTTTCTATATGACGAGGATTAGAGAGGTTGCCCGCAAAACACTTGATAATGCATATATCATATAGGCATTATAGGTATTTCTTATTGCATTTAGATAGGAGTTTTGCATATGTTTTAGTCTAGTTTCATATCTTGCTTGTGAAGTATTCGAGTTCGGAATCTACACCTTTGTAGTGATTTTTTTTGCAGAGTTACATTCCAACCATGGATGGGATCTTGGAAGAGCTTAATAGACATGTTTTGGAGCTTAAGAGACATTTAGATGAGCAAGGAAGCACAACATTAAAGGAAAAAAAAAAGAAAAACCGTCACTGCGTAGGGCGCCGCCCGTCGTGATGTCGTGTTCAACGATTGCGATTTGGATCCGAAGATTCTACTTCCTATTATTATATTATTATATTTCTAGGGTTTGCACGACTCTTTATTAGGTTATTTCTATTGTTTTCAGCAGAGAACAATTAGGTCATAGTTATTGTGAGACAATTAATACAATTAGAGAGAGAGGTTTTTGGACTATGAGTTGCTAAACTCATAGTTTCGCCTGTGATTCGAAGACATGATTGTTTAGATTGTGAGGATTTGATTCTATTTAGTTATTCATAATTATATTTATCATCTTGTGCCTACTGATTATATTTGTGTTCCTTTCTATGATTGATCACCATGTTAGGAACTATATCTTAACTATGAATTCGTTGTTGTGTTCTTAATAGCAAACGAAGGTATTGAAGTAGTGATATTTCTTTGTCTTTGTAGTGGATGATTTCGATTGATTTATATCGTTAGATGTTGTTAGGACCGATTGTGGCTTGCGCCTATTTGTCTCTAATTACATTGAATCGATATGTCAATTGGTCTAATTACTTGAGTCCTTAATGTTATTCTTTAGTGATGTTGAATAAGGTGATTGTATCCCTGCGGATCCTTCAACTTTAGTCAAGTAGACATATGCTTATGAATAATTAATGAATCAATCCTAGGACCATGAATCTCAACCATTGTCAGAGAATTACAGGTGAAATATCTTCTCTACTTTATTATCAATTACTTTGCAATCATAAAGTTGGTTACTTTACTTTCTTATCAATTTGTCACAAGTCATTGCTTTTGTCATAAGATTCTTTGTTAGGGATATTGATAGTGAATCGCTTCTCTATGTGGGTTTGACTTCGGACTTCATCGCTATACTAGTAGTTGTTTGGTTTATCAATTCATTGATTTACTAATCAATTGGTTTTGAGCTTTGAGTTAGGATTTAATTACTATTTGGCAAAGGGTGGAAGTATCAATGACGTTCGTCCTAGACCGAATTCTTGGCTCCGTTGCCGGGGGAGAAGAGAAGGCGTTTGATTTTCTGTATTTCTATCATTGATTCTCTTTTATTTTTGTTTTTCTTTGAGTCTTTTGTGTCCTTGTATGGTTGAATTCATTGCCTTTGTCTTCTAATTCATTGCCTTTTCCTTTTGATTCTGAGATTGAAAGATCTCTTAGGTTGAATAGGAGGCTCGAGTTTGACACATATGAAGATAGGAGACGAAGTTGTTAATCCGCCAAGGACCCTGAGAAACCTAAAGGAACCTAATTTGAGTGCTCAACCACTTGCAATTAGACTTCCTGATCTCCTTGAGGGTTCAAGATTTGAGTACAAGTTGAATTGGTTTACTAGTTTACCCTACTTTCATGGATTTCCTAGGGAGGAACCAAACAAACACCTTGCTACCTTTGTGAGTGTGTGTGATAGACTTAGACCCCAAGGCCTTACCGATGACCAATTGATGTTGAGAGTGTTCCCCTTTACCTTGAAAGATTCTGCAAGCGATTGGCTTTATTACCTACCCCCGAAAGCATTACTACTTAAGTTGAATTGAAGAAAGCTTTCCTGCAAAAGTACTTTCCTGCGACTTGCCTCAACAAACTCAAGAAGAAGCTATCTAGTATTGAGCAATCAGCTATGAAGAGTATTTATGAGTATGTTGAGAGGTTCAAGAAGCTTAAGGGTGGTTGTCCACAACATGGTATACTCGAGAATGATTTAGTGCTATATCTTTATGAGGGCTTGCTTGACACCGATATGAGTTTCATCAATGCTACTAGTGGAGGAGATATTTTGGATAAGACACCTTAGGAAGCAATGTAGATTTTCGAAGGGTTGGCTAATGTATCACAAAAATATGGGAGACACCAAGAAGTTAGAGGAGTTCATAAGTTGGATAATTCTAGAGATGGTCACAAGGATGACTTAGACAGGCCCACTGAGCTAGTGAACAAGATGGCTATGCAACTGAATCAATCTCAGCAACCTCGACCTTGTGGTGTTTGTGGAGAACCAACTCATCCGAATGATAAATGTCCTTTAATTCAAGAAGATGTCGCTGATTTGAGTGATATGGATTATGGACCTCACCGCAACTTTGGTAACAATGGTTACAATCAGGGCTACAATTCAAATTATCAAAGTGGATTCAACGGCATGGGTCAGCAGGAACAAGTTCCTTATCAAAGAAGAGGACGATTTGAGAATCGTCAAAAAAACACTCAACAAGAGGATAGAGATGATACATTGAGGTTGTTGCTGGACAAGATGAGTGTTCAGGAGAAATTGTTGAGTCAAATGGCTAAGGAGATTGGAGAATTAAAAACGAAAGATTCGGGGAAGTTGCCATCACAAGTGGTAGTTAATCGAAAAGAGAATGTGAGTTCCATGATCCTTAGAGGAGGAAAACAAGTGCGTGTGTCCACTAGGAATGTTGAAGAGATGCGTAAGGAAGTGATTGATGTGGGCGAGTAAGATAACACAAATTCGAAATCGCACACTGTTGATGACGGCGCCCACCGCCCTTCCCCACGGCGTCCGCCGCCCCCTCCAGTCCCAGATCTGATTTCCAACGTTGTGCAATCCCCTAGGAAATCATCCAAGGAGCGGTCTTATGAGGTTTCAAGACCTACACCACCCATTCCTCATGCCTTAAGACCTGATCGTAAGTGGAAAGATGAACAAATTCTTTACGACACCTTTGCTCATTGTGAGGTAAATATTCCACTTTTCAATTTGATTAAAACTGTGCCTCGCTATGCGAAGGTTTTGAAAGAACTATGCACGATGAAACGCAAGCAAAGGATGCGAAGGTAGGAAAAGGTAAGTTTAAATGAAAATGTTTCTACTTTGCTACATAAAATATTGCCTGAAAAGTGCGGAGATCCAGGTATGTTTACTATCCCATGTGCAATAGGTAATGCTAGCTTCACAAAAGCTATGTTAGACCTAGGTGCTTCAATTAATGTGATGTTATATAATTTGTACATGTTTTTTGGTCTCAATGCATTGTTTGAAATTGGTGTTACTATACAACTCACTGATCGTTCTAGTATTAAGCTTAGAGGAGTTGTTGAGGATGTTTTGGTTAAGGTAAATAATTTGATATTTTCAGCTGATTTCTTTATATTGGATATGGAACAAGGTACGCCTAAAACCACAATTATCTTGGGAAGACCATTCTTGCGAACGGCTAAGACTAAGATTGATTGTTTTGAAGGTTCCCTAACCATAGAATTTGATGGTAGAAAGATTGAGTTTTCTATATTTGAGCCTATCGTTTCTTCTACTAATGATTATGTGGATGTTCTTGACTCTAATGATAATGATCACATGAATGAATCAAATAGTTTGTTAGATGCTTCTATTGAGAAAGTTGATTTATGGAAAGATGACATTGAAAGGAAAATTAAGAATTTGCTTAAGTGAAATGAGATTGTGTCTAATTCAAATGATTCTATTGTTATTCCTTATGAGAAATCGATCCCTAACAATGTTGAGGTTTTTTCAATTTCAGGGCAACCTCCAGGAGAAACTCATTTCAATAAGAAATTGATTGGTGCAATTGATGGATACACTGGTGAAATTCCTAAGGTTCCCCCTCTTGTCAAGAAAAGAACAAGTGTGAATGATCTTGATGGGATAACTTGATCAAGAAATGCATCACGTCGATCCAAAGACGTGAAACAAAGGCGCTTCTTGGGAGGTAACCCAAGGTAGATTAGGTAATATTGTTTCAATTTCACATTTAGTTTTTCAATTCAATAAAGTAGGACAAGTCTTTTTACTGAACATTAGAGTGGTGGAGTGTTATAACCTTTTGGTAGATGAATTTTGCTTGATTGAATGACGGAATGACGTTCTGGACATCACGGCGCCCGCCGCCCCATCCACGGTGCCCACCGCCGGTCACTGTTCACAGACACGTCCGGATTTTTTGTAACATTGGAAGGGAGTATTTCTATCCTATTTTTATCTTTTTATTTCCGGTTATTTTAGGTTAGATTTTATTTTCTATCTTCTTAGGATTAGTTTTTATTCCATCTTTTTATTTATTAGGAGTAGATTTATTTTATCTATCTTTAGGATTAGATGTTATTTTCTATCTTAGATTAGTTTTATCTATCTTTTATCTTTTCTATCTATCTTAGGATTAGATTGTTCTATCTAGGATTAGTTTTCATTTATCTTAGGAGTAGATTTTATCTTTTATCTATTTTATTTTATTTTATTATTTCTATCTATTTCTAATTTATCTTCTTTTCTTTTTGATAGATGGAAATCTCTTCCAACTCACCATAAATTCCCATTCCCTAGTTGGATCAATCAAAGTTTTGTCTCCAAGGAATTCCATAAACCCCGTGAGATCCTACTTGAATCCATTCCAAAAACCTTAAGCCTTGTGTTTCAATTGAGTTTCTTACCCATTAAACACTTTCCATCACTACCCTTCAGTTCACCCATCAAATTCAATCTTTTCCCATACCATTCCCATACCTACCACCAAAAGAAAGCTTTTTCCATACCATTATCATACCTACCACAAAAAGAAATCTTTTTCCATACCATCCCCATGGAGGAGTTCGGACGTTCGTGCTCGGATTCGGTTACTGTAGTCCCCGGCGCCCGCCGCCCCACACACGACGCCCGTCGTCACCTGCAGCGAGGTCGTTTTTGGTCGTCTTGTGGAGTTCGTTTGTGGTTTTCTTGCTTTTCATCAATCATGAATGGATACGGTAAGAGAAATGTGATGGCCTACTTCGATGACACTGAGGTGCAATGCTAGAATAAGCTTGGGAAGCATGTTTACACGCCAACTAAGTTCTTTGATGAGGGTGCATTGAAGAGGTTGGGTTTGCTTGATCCGATGATGATTTTGATGGCACATGGAGGGAATGTGTGATTTTGTTTGTATAAGGGTCCCAACCTATCCTTTTTTAGTCAAGGAATTCCTTATCACTTTGGAGGTGACTTCGCCCAATGATGTTCGATTTAAGTTAAGGGGAAGAGTTTGCCATTCTGCATATGCTTTAGTTAGGGCTGCTTTTGGTGTTTCAAAGAAGTGTTCTAGGAAGTGGGAGTAGGTCATGCTTGTTCTTGATTCAGTGAAGAATTGGAGGAGTTTGACAGGGATGTCTGAGACTTTCAAGAGCTACATGCCTAACGATATGATTACACATCCCGCTTGATAATGCATATTTCATATAGGCATTATAGGTATTTCTTATTGCAATTAGCTAGTGGTTTTCCTTATGTTTTGGTCTAGTTTCATATATTGCTTGTGAAGTATTCGAGTTCGAAATCAACGCCTTTTTAGTGTTTGTTCTGCAGAATTACATTCCGACCTTCAATGGACTTTGGAAGAGCTTAAAAGACATGTTTTGGAGCACATGGAGGCTAAGGAGGAGGCTAAAGAGGAGCAAGGAAGCACAACATTGGAGCTTATTGAAGTCATTGGAGGAAAGACGGTTACTGCATAGGCGGCGACCGCCGCCCTTTGCACGGCGCCCACCGTGGGCCGGTTCCCAGCGTTTGCGATTTTGGATCTGAAGACATTATTTTTTATTATTTTATTCCTATTCCCACTAGGGTTTGGCCGACTCTTAGAGAGTCTTTATTAGATTATTTCAGTTTATTAGAGAGGGAGAGAGAGAGAGAGGATTATTGTGAGACTATGAACACAATTAGAGAAAGAGAGAATTGGCCCATAAGTTGCTAAACTCATAGTTTCGTTTGTGATTCGAAGACATGGTTGTTTTGATTGTGAGGATTTGATTCTATTTAGTTATTCATATCCATAGTTATCATCTTGTGCTTATTGATTATATTTGTTGTCCTTTCTATGATTGATCACTATGTTAGGAATTGCATCTTAGCTATGAATTCGTTATTGTTTTCTTGATAGCAAACAAAGGTATTGAGATAGTGATGTTTCTTTGTCTTTGTAGTGGGTGATTTCAATTGATCTATGTTGTGGATATTCGATTAGGGATGAGTTTGGTTTACGTCTATTTGTCTTAATTGCATTGAATCAATGTGCCAATTGGTCCGATTACTTGAGTCTTTAATGCTATTCTTTAGTAATATTGAATAAGGCGAGTGTATCTCTACGGATCTCTCAACCTTAGTCGAGTAGACCTATGAATATGAGTAATTGATAGATCAATCAAAGGACCATGAGTTCCAACCATTGTTAGAGAATTATAGGTGAAATGTTCTTTCTACTTTGATATCAATTTACTTTGCAATCATAAATTTGGTTACTTTTACATTCTATTTATTTGCTAAAAATCATTGCTTTGTCATAAGAGTTCTTGCTTAGAGTTATTGAATAGGAAATTGCTTCTCCCTGTGGGTTCGACACTGGAATTCATCGCTATACTGGTAGTTATTTGGTCTATCAAGTGTTTGATTGCCTAATCTATTGGTTTTGTGTTTAAGTTGGATATTATTACTATTTGATGAAGGGCGAAAGTTCCAACGACGTTCGTCCTGCATCACCGCTCTTCGTCTCTCGACTCTTTGAAGAGGGAGGTTTGAGTGATTTCTTGGATTTGCCTGATTTTACCTATCCAGCATTGGTAAGAGAGTTCTTGGCTACCCTGTATTACCGTTTTGATATGTAGATTCGTTTTCAGCCGAGGAATCGAAAGTTCGTGGTGACTAAGGATCTCATTGCGCAAGCTTTAAGTATTACCAAAACGCCCGCTGACACCATATTTGGGGACGAGTTAGCTGCTCCAAATCCTCTTGACATGTGGTAGAAGGCTACAGATCAGTTCTTTGAGTTGAGCTGACAACGCTGCGCAACCACGATTACTCACCCCGCATTGAGGCTGTGCTATTTGGTACTCTGTAACTCTTTCTTGGGTGTGGAGAATTCTTCCATAGTTACTATGAAAGCATGTAACTATATTTGTTGCTTGACTCCGAAGGGAGTGCATATTCCTGACTGGGTTCAGCTATTTTCGGGGAACTGCATGGAGATGACTAGAGCTATTCATGTGAGGCCTAAACACCTTATTGGTGTCGGAGGTTTGATATCGTTGATTGCTCGTCGAGTGGGTGTTTGTCTTGACGACCAGCATCCCCTCGATGGAAAGAATGTTTACAATCTTGCCAGCCTAAATTGGTGGGGCATGACTGAGTGGGCCCAACATCCGGATGAAACATGGTGTTTCGAATGGAAGTCGGGACCGGCTAAGGAGCATTACAACTATCTACCTACGGAGCGACCATATTGCCTGAGGATGTCAGATTTTAGTCTTTGTCACAACAGATTTCCATTAGATCTGGATGAGCATAGTTTAGAGAGATGATGGCCTGTTGTTGCTGATGAGGCCACTAATGATGAGCCTGCTGAGATTACAAAAGAAGAGGCAGTAGTAAGAGAAGAAGTTGTTGTAGATGACGCTGATCCTATATGTGTTACTTTGGATGATATTGATCATCGATTTGCTGATTTTGAGGCGAGCACTGCTGACAAGCTCGCTAGTCTTTCGGAGAAGCTCTCTGGTCTTCAGGATGCTTTATTGATTGCCTTTCATGACATCAATCAGCGGTCTAGACCCCAGACCCCACCTTCACAGTAATTGGTTAGTCATTTGCTTCATTCAAACGCTTTATTTTATTTTATTTTTCATTGTTCCTTGTTGTATTTCTATGCAATGAGGGCAATGCAACATGTAAGTGTTGGGGGAGAAGTGAAGTGAATTAGTTAGGTTAGTTCATGTTTGAATTTCTGTTTTTGAATTTTTGTTATTTCCTTTATGTTATTTCTTTTATGCTATAGAAAATGTCAAAAATGGAAAAAAATTTGAAAAATGTCGAAAAAATGAAAAAAAAAAGTGAGTCTTGTTTTGTTGTTTTGCATATTGTGTTATCAAAGATTTCCATCTAATTTGAGTTTGTTCTATTTGACTTTATACTGGCATGATCTTATAAATCCCATGGAATTCTGGAATCTTTTGACCTTGTCTTGAAATTTGGTTTTTATGTGAAATATGATTAGGCATATGTAATTGAGCATGTATGATTTAAGTTTGGGAGCATACTTGATATTCGACAAAAATTTGTCCCAGTGAGATATTTTTGGCCTTATAAGGGATACATCTATATTCCTTTTGCTTTTCTTGTGTGATTTACTCTTTCTATGCATTTATCATTGAGTATTGCCATGGTTATCTATTTTCAAGGCCGATTATATACTTGTTCACTGCTTGATAAGTTCAAATGATAGAGGCAACCTTTTAGCCATATATTTATCCATGTCTACCTTATGTTATATCTTGCTTTGAAGCCAATTTGAGCCTTTAGCCTTTTTATTGATAGCTCCACAAAATTATTATTCCTAGCCTATGATAAGCCTTACCCTTATTCCGGGGGAATTGAGATTTTGGGTGGGTTATGGAATCTATTTTGGAGATTGAGGAGAATGAAGCTAAAGTGTGATGTTATGGTTTATGGTTTTGAGAAGATGTAATGTTATGTGCTTATTTATTCCCTCATTTGTATGCATTTGGTTTACATGTATTTTGGCTCAAGAAAAAAGAAATAAAAGATTGGACCTAGGGTGGATAAAATTCACAAAGGGGTAAAAGTAAGTTTAAAAAAATCGGAAAAAAAAAGAAAGAAAAAAAAAAGGAAAAAAAAAAGAATAAAGAGCCATGTTATTTTATTGTTGCATAATGAGGAAGAATTGGTTTTATGTTGGTTAGAAGTTACATTGGTTGGGTGTTGAAGATTTCATTATATGTGAGATGATATGATGAGATGAGATGAGATGTTTTTGATGAGATGAATGATTTTGGAGTTTTTGTGATGATATTGAGAGATGTTGTGCATTTGTGAGCTTGATGTTTTTGAGTTGGTTTGTGTTATGTTGGGAGTTGTTGGAATCTTGTTTTCCCGGAATTTATAGCACCACATGATTAAATACAATTCCTTGCCCTTATGTTTCTACCAAGCCCCATTACAACCCCATCGAATGGAATCTTCTATGAAAGTTTCCATTGAGCGAAATTCCTCTTGATGTCCTTATTTTTGCATTGATGTATCCGGTGGAGATTTTTTGATATAAATGTCAATATTTGAGTTGATGCTTGCATATGGAATTGAGGTGAGTGTATGCTTAAAGCCTAAACACATGAGAGTGAGAGATACACATTTTATCCTTGGTAAGGTTGAATTTTTTAGCATGCAAGCAACTTGATCCCATATATACATGTTATGATGTTTATGTGCCTTGATTATATTTGCACTATTGATGATATTGCTTTTGATGAGTAAAGTTATGAAAGAATTTCATGTGGGATGCGTAGATGATGTTTTTGTCTTATGGTTGCTTGAGGACAAGTAAGAGTTAAGTGTGTGTGGGGGGGGGGGGGGGTGGGGATTTGATAATGGATATTTCATATAGACATTATAGGTATTTCTTATTGCAATAAGTTAGTGGTTTTGCTTATGTTTTGGTCTAGTTTCGTATATTGCTTGTGAAGTATTCGAGTTCGGAATCTACGCATTTTTAGTGTTTATTCTGCAGAATTACATTCCGACCTTGAATGGACTTTGGAAGAGCTTAAGAGACATGTTTTGGAGCATATAGATGCTACGGAGTAAGCTAAAGAGGAGCAAGGAAGCACGACATTAGAGATTATTGAAGTCATTCGAGGAAAGACGGTCATTGCATAGGCGGCGCCCACTGCCCGTTGCACGGCGCCCGCCGGGGGCCGGGGGCCGGTTTCTAGCATTTGCGATTTTGGATCCGAAGACATTATTTTCTATTATTTTATTCCTATTCCCACTAGGGTTTGGCTGACTCTTAGAGAGTTTTTATTAGGTTATTTCAGTTTATTAGAGAGGGAGAGGGAGAGAGAAAGGATTATGGTGAGACTATGAACACAATTAGAGAAAGAGAGAATTATTGGCCTATGAGTTGCTAAACTCATTGTTTCGCCTGTGATTCATAGACATGGTTGTTTGGATTGTGAGGATTTGATTCTATTTAGTTATTCATATTCATAGTTATCATCTTGTGCTTATTGATTATATTTGTGTTCCTTTCTATGATTGATCACATGTTAGGAATTGCATCTTAGCTATGAATTCGTTGTTGTTTTTTGATAGCAAACAAAGGTATTGAGATAGTAATGTTTCTTTGTCTTTGTAGTGGGTGATTTCAATTGATCTATGTTGTGGATATTCGATTAGGGTTGAGTTCGGTTTACGCCTATCTGTCTTAATTGCATTGAATCAATGTGCCAATTTGTCCGATTACTTGAGTCCTTAATGCTATTCTTTAGTAAAATTGAATAAGGCGAGTGTATCTCTATGGATCTCTCAACCTTTTTCGAGTAGACCTATGAATATGAGTAATTGATAGATTAATCCTAGGACCATGAATTCCAACAATTGTCAGAGAATTACATGTGAAATGTTCTTTCTACTTTGATATCAATCTACTTTGCAATCATAAATCTGGTTACTTTTACATTCTAGTTATTTGCTACAAATCATTGTTTGGTCATAAGAGTTCTTGCTTAGAGTTATTGAATAGGAAATCGCTTCTCCCTGTGGGTTCGACACCGGACTTCATCGCTATACTAGTAGTTATTTGGTGTATCAAGTGATTGATTGCCTAATCTATTGGTTTTATGTTCAAGTTGGATATTATTACTATTTGATAAAGGGCGAAACTTCCAACGACGTTCGTCCCGCATCACCGCCCTTCGTCTCTGTCTGCGGATTCTGGGCTCTACTTTCTATGATTCTGAGGACGCCTCTATTGTTGATCCTGGCTTGGTTGATTTGATGTATTGCTTGACTCCTAAGTCTACTATAGTGCCAAACTGGGCACCGCGCATTGCCGGTCTGGAAAAGAAATTGACGGATTTTGAGGCACAACAGGCGGCCGAGTTAATGAAGCTAGCCAAGTCTCATGCAATCTTGGATGGAAAGATTGATCAACTACAAGACATTTGTCTCAATTTGATGGAAATGCTCAACCAGCGGTCTGGATCCCAGACCCCACCTTCACTGTAATTGGTTAGTTCATTTGATTCCTTTAACCCTTTATTTTTTTTTCATTGTTCCTTTGTGTGTATGTTTATGCATTGAGGACAATGCAACATGTAAGTGTGTGTGTGGGGGGGGGGGGGAAGTGAAGTAAATTAGTTAGTTAGATTAGTTCATGTTTAATTTTTTGTTTCATGTTTCAATTTCTAGTTCTTTTATTTTATTTATTTTCGAAATTTATTTATTTCATGCATCATGTTTATGTTATTTGCTTTATAAAATGTCAAAAAAAATGAAAACAAAATAAGAAGAATAATGTCAAAAATTCCAAAAATAATGTTTAGTCTCGTGCATTCATATTTATGTTATCAAAGATACCCATCTAATTTAAGTTTGTCCTATTGACTTTATATGGCCATGATCTTATAAATCCGATGGAATTCTGGAATGATTTGACCTTGTCTTTAAAATTGGTTTTTATGTGAAATATGATTAGGCATAGGTAATTGAGCATCTAATTTAAGGTTGGATTTTTGAGCATGCAAGCAACTTGATCCCATATATGCATGTAATGACGTTTATATGCCTTGGTTATATTTGCACTATTAATGATAATGTTGCTTTTGATGAGTAAAATTGTGAAAGGATTTCATGTGGGATGCATAGATGATGTTTTTGTCTTATGGTTGCTTGAGGACAAGCAAGAGTTAAGTGTGGGGGGATTTGATAATGCATATTTCATATATGCATTATAGGTATTTCTTATTGCATTTAGATAGGAGTTTTGCATATGTTGTAGTCTAGTTTCATATCTTGCTTGTGATGTATTCGAGTTTGGAATCTACACCTTTTTAGTGTTTATTCTGCAGAGTTACATTCCAACCTTGGATGGGATCTTGGAAGAGCTTAAGAGACATGTTTTGGAGCATAAGAAGGTTGAGGACGAGGCTATAGAGGATATAGGAAGCACAACATTGAAGAAAAGAAGGAAAACCATCACTGCGTAGGGCGGCGCCTGCCATTGTGCCGTGTTCAGCGATTGTGATTTGGATCCGAAGATTCTATTTCCTATTATTATATTATTATATTTCTAGGGTTTTCATGGCTTTTTATTATGTTATTCTATTGTTTTCAGTAGAGAACAATTAGGTTATAGTTATTGTGAGACAATGAACACAATTAAAGAAAGAGGTTTTTGGCCTATGAGTTGCTAAACTCATAGTTTCGCATGTGATTCGAAGATATGGTTGTTTAGACTGTGAGGATTTGATTCTATTTAGTTATTCATAATTATATTTATCATCTTGTGCTTATTGATTATATTTGTGTTCCTTTCTATGATTGATCACAATGTTAGAAATTGCATCTTAGCTATGAATTCGTTGTTGTGTTCTTGATAGGAAACGAAGGTATTGAAGTAGTGATATTTCTTTGTCTTTGTAGTGGATGATTTCGATTGATCTATATCGTTAGATGTTGTTAGGACCTATTGTGGTTTGCGCCTATTTGTCTCTAATTGAATTGAATCGGTATGCCAATTGGTCTAATTACTTAAGTTCTTAATGCTATTCTGTAGTGATATTGAATAAGGTGATTGTATCCCTGCGGATCCTTCAACTTTAGTCAAGTAGACATATGCTTTTGAATAATTAATGAATCAATCCTAGGACCATGAATCTCAACCATTATCACAGAATTACAGGTAAAATATCTTCTCTACTTTATTATCAATTACTTTGCAATCGTAAATTTGGTTACTTTACTTTCTTGTCAATTTGTCACAAGTCGTTGCTTTTTTCATAAGAGTCTTTGTTAGGGATATTGATAGTGAATCGCTTCTCTCTATGGGTTCGACTCCGGACTTTATCGTTATACTAGTAGTTGTTTGGTTTATCAATTCATTGATTTACTAATCTATTGGTTTTGAGCTTTAAGTTAGGATTTTATTACTATTTGGCAATGGGCGAAAGTGCGAACGTCGTTCATCCTACACCAACACTTAAACTTATTTTCTATATGATTGGGGAAAGAATGTTCTAATTGCAAGCGTATATTACAGTTTTACTTAATTGTACTTTTTTCACTTGATATAGGCTTGCAAGAGCTAATCCCCACTACTGATAAGCATTCTGTGAGAACTAGATTTATAGCCGAGGAGCTTCAATGACTGTTTTATGATGCTCCTAGCTAGGCTGAGTGTTTTTTCAGATCAATCTTTGTTGATTTTTTTACTTTGGCATGTTACAAGTTTAGACATCATACTCTGTGACATCTTTCTTTCTATTCTATAAAGTTTCAATGCCCCTTGTCCACCTATATTGGCATATATTAGTTTGAACTAATTTCCCCTTCACTAACGATAAATGGTCCCTTGAGCAAAATAGAGTTTGGTTCTTCCTACTTTCTGCTCACAAGAGGATCTTTAGGGTATCCATGGGTTTGAGAGAGAGATGGTAAGAATACCAAATACTCTTGTCTTCGCTGTCATGTTATCCTTTGAATTTAAAGCTTTTCTGATGACTGTTTGCAATTTCCCTATTTCTAAACTTTCGTGTTTTAGGGACTGTAGCTTAAATCCATATGAGGTCTAGGAATATTGGATTGCAGTTACTTAGCTGATTGTATTGCTTTATGTTAGGGTTTGGTATAGTTAGGATTTTGAGCAATCAATTTGTGATTCAGGTGTAATAAGTTGTTGATGCGGGACCATCTTCTACAACTCCAGACACGCCAATCATACTTGGAGAAGGACCTATGACTCGAGCTCGAGCTAAGAAGCTTGAGAGAGATTCATTCATGTTTGTGAGTCACGCATTGTTCTCGAGCACTGTTCAACTCCCGGAGCCGACATTGAAGAATTATATGTGCATTGGAATACATGAGGTCGAACCATCTTGAACCTTAGCCTAGTGTATTGCCGATTTCCTCTAAGTCTTGGAACCTCATGTTTATTTCCATTTTTAATAACTTTTCTACTTAAGTTATTTTAGGAAACTTTTAGGGTTAAGTTTATATGTTTCTTTTATTGTTATTTTTCGGCCATCACCCGTGTTAGGGTTACATATATCCGATTCATCCATTGTAGAACACTTCACGTCTTATTGAATACAGAAATCTCCGTTTTGTGTGAAACACAACGAGTGAAATTCAATCGATTCGTAGCGTGGCTCATCGATTACAGATTGGTATAGATCTCATCTTGGTTTGCCTTGTGTTCATCAACCTCGCGAGAGCTTTGTGATCCTGGTATCCACAAGTCCCCTCCTTGTGCCTCCAAGTTGTCCGCTTGGTTGTGTAAGATTGTAGAGGCAAGCTTTATAGTGGTTGGTATTTGGTTCCTACCCTCTAAGGAGGCCTGGGGTCTTTATCTCATTATATTTTAGTTCGAATCAGTCCTTATCGGTCGTGTCTTGATTGCTTATTATCGAGTCTTGTTCGAGTCTAGATCGAGTCTTGCATTTCCTTTCGAGTCGATATCGAGCCTGTCCCGGGTCTTGTCTTGGTCGATACCAAGTAGGGTTTTGGTGTTCTTGAGTCTTCTTGCTTCCTTCTTTAGTTTCTTGATTGATTGTCTAAGATCGGGCCATCCTGCTGCTAACCCCGTGTCAGTTGTTCCATTAACTTTTTTGTTTATTGCTTTAATCTGAACATTATTGCAGTTTGTGTATGCCTTCTGTGTGGTTTATCGCTTGTTATCAAGCTGATTTTTTCACTTCATTTTGTAAGTTAAGTAGATATTTCTTTGCTTTCTTTTTTATTACTTGAAATCGATTCTTGGTATACTAGATGAAAGGATATCGATTTAGGGTTCAGTTCAACGAAATATTGTTCCTTATTAATTGGGGATTTTTTTATCCACTGTAGGTTAAAAATGTCTGTCAGTCAGGTGTACTTGCTGCAGGTTCGCCATTGTCGGTAATTGGAGTGTTTAATGATCTCAGGCATGGTAGAGACTAGACTGAATCCTCAATGGAAATGTCTTGTCTTTGATGCATTCCTCCCTTATGTTTATTTATTTATTAATGTGATATCTCTTTCTAGTAGTTGACTCCTAGGAAATTTCTGCAGTTGTTTATTGTAGCTTGTTTTCCTATGTGATTTTTGTTTTCTCTTTCATATCTTTCTAATGTTATCCTTAGCAATTTATTACTATTGTGATGTATTATTCTTTGTTATGTATAGTTGATTTCCCTTATTACATTATCCTTTATTGGTTGTTGAAGTTGGTGGAATTGAAGAATGGTGAGACGTATAATTGCAATTCGGTCAATTGTGATACATGGATGAACATTCATCTCAGTGAGGTTATCTGCACCTCAAAGGTGATTTCAAGTTTCCTTGATTTTATCTTCCTATCTTTGTGGATATAGATGGATATCAAGTGGTCAACTTGCGGCTTACTTTTATATGGATCTTCATTTAGGATGGAGACAGGTTTTGGAGAATGCTTGAATGTTACATTCGTGGAAATACTATCAAGTATCTCAGAGTTCCATATGAGGTATGTTTGTCTCGTTTTCATATAAATTTTGGATTATTTATTCCTTTTGCTCTTATCTTCTTATAAATTTTGTGGCCACCGAGTGCTTTAGTGAAAGTAGAATTTCGATAGTTGAAGGCCTGGATTTTGTTTCCCTGCATTTTGAGAACTTGGATGTAACTAAGATTTTTTCTCCCTTTCCGATACATAATAAGTAGCATATGAAATACTTGCATATATAGAGTATTCTTCTGCTGCTCCTAAAAAGGTAAAATCTTAATTATGAAAATTGAAATGGAGTGCCCTTACAATTTACAAGCTAAAATATGTAAAAAATTCTTTTATGTGGTTCCCCTTAAATGCTGTATTTTTTTTATTGAACTGGTATGAACAACATCTCCTCACATTTGAATGTTTATGACATGGATTTTGAATTTATTATTATTGTTACTTCAGTTGGCCTATATCCAAATTTCTCTTCACTATCGAATGTTTAGGACATGGATTTTTATTTTATTTTATTTCAAATTATTTTTACTTCATTTGGTCCTTATCCAAATGTGGACAATGATGTTTTCAAATTATTATTGTTACTTCAGTTGGCCTATATCCAAATTTATTATTATTGGGTTCATGCTTGAACGCTTTTGGCCTTTTGGCATTTGTGACTTCTCTGATTCCCAAAGAATTCAGACTGGTTGATACAAAGGGTATGTGTGGTTAGTTATTTCGACTCTTCATTGGAATCGAGAGATTGTTGTTCACTGTATAAATGATCCCTCTTAACATTGGTGGTTGTGTATTTTGTGCAGCGCATTGTATTAGTTCCATCTCGTAAAGCTGGAAGTTGCTAGAGCTCTGGTTCCCAAAGAATTCAGACTGGTTGGAGCTTTTGGGTAAATAACTATTCCATTTCATTTAACTAATTTGCTATGTTGTTTTGTATTTCACGGTTTGACAGATGAATTTGACCCACTTTAACACAACTGTTAATGTGCAGATATACTCTTGGTGCCTTCTTTCTTGCTAGCTATGAAGATGGCCCTGTTGGAGTCCTTGATGAGGCCAATCTCCCTACTGGTGCAATGAAAGAATAGAAAAAGTGAAGAGAGAAAGAGGAGAGCGAGCACTACAAACGCTAGACACCATGAACCCTGCGGCCACCAAACCACCCACTTCCCGCTTAGCCACCATCAACTCAGCAACCAAGATCCCAACCTCCATCAACCCAGCTACCCAGATCTCGAAGCCGATTGTGCTGCAGTTGCATCTCGTGCGAAATTCCAAAAATTCCGGAACTGATTTCTAGATCTAAACTCCAAAACCAAAACAAAAGTGAGATCCTTGATACATCTAAAAGGTTTCGCCCAGATCCCTTACATACTACTTTCAGACCTTGAAAATTGAGAAAGAAGGGGCGAATCAAGAGGGAAAAGAAGACGAATGTCACTGTTCACCCGAAGAGAAGAACAGAAGAAGGGGCCGACTTGCTGTTCGCCAGCGAGGAGGCGGAGCTGCGGTTCACCGACACCGGTGCTGTGGTTCGCCGATGCCGGTGCTGGCGGGGACTCATACGAGGTGGTGCTGGTGACGATCGGATCGAATCTATAATTTTTGTCAAATCTGAAACAAATCATTTGAGTCTAAATGCTTCTAATTGTACAGACAACAAGATCTTAGAAGAGAGATAAATTGGAATTCAAAGATTGAATACCCACACCAACGTGTTTCTGCTGTCTTCGTCTCCCCATTTTCTAATTCAATTGATTTTTTTTTAATACCCACACTAACGGTACCCACTAACGGACCCGTTAAAAAAAATTGACAAGGGCACGAGACGAAAAGAATCGTAACCTCAGGGGTACCTCATGAAATATTTAAAACATTTGTATACCGCGTGAATTAAGTCATACCTTAGGTACCTCGTGAAATTTCTTTTTTTTTTTTCCGGAAATTTCGTCCGGTATCCCTGAGGTATTGTTTTTTTCGTACGGTGTACAAAAGATTCACTAATTTCGACAGATACCCCCGAGTTTTATAGAAATTTCACCCCGTGCCCTTGGTCAGTTAAAACTAACAGTCCTCACATATCACCGTTTGTTTTTTAATTAAGAAAGAGAAACGAAAAGAAGCAGGCAGAGCCCGACCTGGAGGAGAAGGAGAGCCCGACAGGAATCGGCGACAACCAACAACACAAGGCAGCCGCCGGAGGCGTCGGAAGGAGTGGTGGAGGCGCCGCAGGACCCGCCGGAAGTGGTGGTGGAGACGCCAGCAGCCAGGTGTGTACCCTTTTCAAAAATTAGGGTTTTAAAGTTCGAATTTGGGGTTTTGTTCAATTTGTTTTCATTATCACAAAAATTGGGGGTTTAAAGAGGTTCATTATCACCGAATTCGGGTTTCAATGTGTTTGGCCTGAAATGGAAACATGGGGTTTGGGATTTCAGTGCCTTACAATTTGGAATTTGAGGTTTCAATTTGTGTTTGGGGTTTCCACTTTCCATAGGCAAATACAATGTTATTGATTATCAAAACAGTGAGATACAAGCTCCGAAGTCAGTTTGTGATTGGGTTTTGATTTGGTCTTACAGATTGCTAAACTAGCAATTGTTATTACAATTTGAGTGCTAAGGTTGAGAATTCCGTTGTGACGGATCCCTTGTGAAGATATAGTTCATAGTAAATAGAGAAGATGGATTGCATTGTAAAGAAGATGCAAATTGTGAAGATATAGTTCATAGTAAATAGAGAAGATGGATTGCCAAAAAAAAAACATTGCCAAACAATGTTTTACCAAAAGAAAACATTGCCAAAAAAAAAAGGATCACACAATGTCAACAAGAATCAACGCCAAATGAAAGAGATCGATATTGTAGAACTTTGCTTATATTTACAAAGGCATTAAGTTAGAAGAATAACCATATCAATTAGAAATTTCTAGGCGTGTCATGACATTTAAAAGGAAAACATCAACTAAAAAACAAGAATTAATATCTCACACAATGCAGAGAAAGTTAGGCAAAGTACGTATTCACCTTGTAAAACATCTTGGTTTAGTAAGTCAAGTGCACACATTTTTTTATAAAACTATGCTATGAAAGAATTCAAATTAGAAGGCATAGTTTTTTGTTCAAAAGTACCATTAAATTCGGTCAATTGAAAAACTGGAGCAAATAATTGAAAAAAAGGAAGAAGAACATAAAAACTTGGAAGATGAATTTATCTCCTCTACCGTCAAAGTGAACTTGTTTGTAGTATTGAATTTATTTGCAGTATTGAACATGTTTGTAGTATTAAACTCGCAAGATAAATTTTATTATCGTTCTTTGTAGTTTTTAGCCCCGATCCGCGGCTGGATATACTCTCCGAGATAGAGAATGGACAGGAGTTCATGGAAGCAGAAAGAGTTGGGATTCATAATTATCTATGTCGTATGCTTCTACACCTTCATTATTCGTCGATCGCTACAGCTCTCGAATGGTTCATTCTCCTCTTTTGCTTCCAGTTTCATGCCTTTTTTCTATTTCTTTTGAATATTTTATTTATTTGACTTTTCTTTTTTGCTTCTGTTTCAGATTATTATGGAATGCTCCATGGTCTTAGCCCTGGATGGCTTGCTAATCAGTTAAATGTAAGATAATTGTCAATTTTATTGTAGTTGATATCAAAGACAGTAATTGTGTAAATGTTGCACGATTTTCTTACTGTTGATTATCTGTCTTAATTGCTCGGAAATATATAACCATTTTGCAAATATGCACCATATCATGCTTTTTCCAAATCAAGCCATTGTTCAAGATTAGGTTTAGGCTATATATGTTATGAGGATTGGTTCAGTTGTAACGGGAATGGAATGTTCATAATCATGTCTATCTTATTACTACTATTAATCTGTCGAAGAAGATTATACGACTTTCTACATGGTTAGAAAATTATCATAACATGGAAGTAAGATGTCCACTATGAAGGATGTATTATTCATTCCTTTTGTTTGTTGTACATAGCTAATATGTACATGAATAAGAACTAATATACACGTCACCAAGGAAGCCTGCAATAGATTCAGAAAGATATCAGATCCTTTAGAAGGTCAAGAAGGCATCAAGTCAACTCTGAAATGAAAAATCCATTAATATTTCCTAAGGGCTGTTTGATTATTTATAGTTATTAAAAGTAAGAAGCAACTGTATATTGTATCTAATTGAATCAAGAAAACATCTTTCACAACTAACCTTACATGAAATTTCATGCTTCTAACTTTATGCCATAGCCTGTTTTCCAGCCTAATGGAAGTGCATAGACATATAAACCAGTTCTAGTTCGCCCTATATTCTTATTATCCCCTCCCTCGAGCAAGGGAAGATGCCTTCTTATGGTTTGTTCTGTCCAGAAAATCCAACTAATTTCGCCTTTTCTCATTCAGGATGTCTCTGATGCCCAATGGAGAAACTTTCGTGGGAACCTGTTGATTCTCACACTTGTTCTGGGAGTTTTTACCCTCATAGCCACAAAACTGAGGTCAATATATCAGTTGAAAGCAAGTGGGATGTCCATTGTTTGGCTTGTGATTTCCTTAATCTATTTGATGCACCTACATGGAGCTTGGTATGACTCCTGTCTTGATTAAGGATCAACTGTCAATGTTCATGTTTAATGCCTGCTTAATTTGTTTTTCAATTATTGTGCAGCGTTATTTTCATCATATCAATTGCTTCAGTGAATTTTCTTCTTGTGAAGGTATGCCACTTTATTGAAGGATTACTTATACCCTTCTAGTATGGGCACTATTGCTAATTGTGAAAAGCTCTATTGTATGCAAAGTGACAAAAAGGTTTGCACCTTGTGCCTGGGTGATATGGCAAAAATTCCTTCAATTTAGGCCTTTGAGGCTAGTGCCATATAAGCCTGAGGAACATGATGTTTTATTTTCAAAAAATAGTTTTAGTTTCAAAAGAAATTGGAAGCTAAAACCTAATCAATGTATGGATAATCTATTCAATAGCTCATGGCTCATACTAGATCTTTTCTATTTGATAGGTGTTTTTTTTTTTTTTCCTGAAAAACTTGTAGCTGTGTGTGGCTCACTTTTAGCTTATGTTTAAATTTTGTTTAGAAATAATTTTTTGTTCATGAGCCTCATGACCCTCATGCCTTGGTGACGGATCCCTTGAGGCTTGCAATGGTTGTAGAACATCCATGTTTTAGGCTTGGGCTAATAATAGAGTAACTCTGATAGTTTTGTAAGCATGAGGTTCCAGTTTGGCAAGTGACTATGGAGGAGGGAGGGACATTATTACATTGGAACAAACCCACAAATTGGGAGTTCATCGTCAATGGGGCTAAATTTTGATGGTGAACGAGTTATAAAAATGTGTTGTTTGAAGAAGGTAGATGCAGTTTGGAGAGTTGTAAGATAGCTTTATCTTTATGATGCTGGTTGGGACAAACCTACTTCCTCACAAGCCTAAGGGTTTTTACCACGAATTAGGCATTCATTAAATTGGTTCAGTTATGTAAGTATATGAAAATGAGGTCTACGATTGAGGTAGATGCAATTTAAAGAGTTGTATTTAGAAACCCAATAAACTGCTGCTACAATTGAGATTCTTTTATTTGGGATGTTGGACATATCATAAATGTTTGAGAAAAATGTAGTGTTTGTTAGTAATCTTTATCAAAATTTTGGGACCTTTTATTCGTAGAAAAAGGAGAAGTAAAACGAGAAGGTCTTCCCTGATAAACACCAATCTAGCACCACCCACATTGTGCCTGAGCTCTGGGACATTGGATTATGTCCACAAAGTTCAGCTTCATAAGAATTGTGCTATGCTAATAGGTCCTGTAGGATGTTCAGTTGGAGTCTGCATTGCCACACTAATCTTTGTCCCTCTAGTGCCTCTACTGCATGTATGAATTGTTTCAGAAAACACACACACAACACACACATATGGATCATTATGGAAAACACACACACACATATGAATCATGCCTCACCTCTAGGTTGCTACATAGGCGCCACCCACTACTCTTTGTTGGACTGTTCTTATTTCAAGCTTGGATATTTATTCATTATGCTAACAAGTGTTACAGCTTTTTGCAGGGAGAAAGTACTTCCCGCTTGCATTATGGACTTTCAATATATTTTTTCTGGTTCTTAATCGCATATACGATGGCTATTCTTTCTCCTTTTTTGGGTGAGTTCTATGATCCTTTTGATGTCCATTCTCAGATCTTCTCTGGTTTTTATTTTCAATAAACAGCCTCTTTTGTTATTGTAGGCAAGATTGGTCATACTTGGATAACTTCCGTGGTACTTTTCGGTGGCACATTTGCTTTAACTTTGGTATATTTCTATCCCTTATCTCTCTGAAAGATTGTTGTATTCTCCTCTATTCTAATAATTTTGGAAAAGCAAGGGCTTTAGTTATTGAGTTTGGTTGAAGCTTCATTACTTAGTTTGTTGGACCTTACTAATGTAGTACAATTCTTAAGAAATTATGAGTAATGTAGTCATGGGCAACAATTTGATAACAAGCCCTTGTTAGTGTATTTTATTTGATTAGTGTGCGGTGACCTAAGCTTTGTAATTTTCATCTTGGATAATATGTAGGAAAAAATTGGGTGATTAGTTTTATACAGGACAGTGTTTTGTGAGTACTTTGTGTGCTATGCAGATGCTATAGGTGTACATATCAAAATTCAACTGGCATTTCATCCTTGCATTTAACAGCTTACAGATAATGGCTGCTAGTAAGGAGAATCTAATCGATACAAGCTTACCATATTGATTTGAATTAAAACCATTGTGGAAAAAAGTGATAAAGTATGATGGGGTGATGAGATAACTATTACTTGGCATAACTATTGATTATGAAAATCAGCTTGTTATGGAAGCTTGTAGGACAGCTGTCTGAGTTCAATGCCGATGGGTAAAGATAACTTGTTTTTTTTTATAAAAATTTTAGAATATTTGATAAATAAACGGCATCTTGTTTTTTATCATCCTGCAATTACCACAGTGAAATGAAATGGAGGGAATAATCTATCTCAAAGGAAATCTTTGAGGATTACCCACTGCTAGTTTCCACCCACAGGATGCTGCTATTAGAGCATATTACTATTTATAAGTACATTAGATCAAGTCCCCTCTATGAACATGATTTCGTTATTGATGGCTAATGAAGTCCATCAGCCTTCTTATTTATATTCTTTTGCTCTGTAGTTACTCTGCGAATGATAAGCTTTGGTTGTGATTATCATTGGACACAACAAGATTCTCGCTTTGATCATGAGGTATGCCCTACTCATTTGGCTTTCTTTAGTGTTCAGCACATGCATTACATGTTGAGTGCCAGCAAATAATTTAAGTCTTGCTTAACTTGGATTTGGTTTTTGCTCTTAAGTTTCAACATTTGAAGATTCAGAACCTTTTGAATTTATCATAAATCCCCATTTTGTAGCATACACAGAGTTTTGCTTTACGTGAGATAAAATGTATGCCTTCTGGGTACTAGACTGATCAAGAATATAGTATTCACCACATGTGAAGAATTATTGTTGTGGTCCGTGAGCTCCTTCATGGAAGCTTGTTATGATGAGTAATTAACCATATCCTATGGCAGTAGGGGGATACCGCATGCAGAGGCTACAGTTGAATTTGTTTAATGCATTGCATGGCCCATTGAGTGCATTGCGTGCCCCAGTTGATTATAAATGGGAAACTGATAAGTGATCGTTGTAGATCAGCCCGCTCTTTGGGTTGTAGTTTCTCTCTACTTCCTTGAATTGTTGAATTCAAAACGTCCCATTTAATGGGCATTCTCGATTCCACTATGGTTGATAATATGTAATTGAACTTGTTTAATGCGGTTGAAATATTTATCAATTCGTATTACATTTTTGTGAATTTAGAAGCATATTCAGCGCTGTGATATTTGTAAATCAGGACGGAGATGCTATTTATTTCTACAGGTGAACAGCAATGTTGAGTTGTTTATATTGTATTTGGCTACATTTGCTCCATACTTTATCCAATAATGACAATTTGGAAAATTAATTTTATTCATAGGAGAGGAGCCTGCAGCCTGACAAGTTCACTTTTAGTATATACCTATGCTATTTGTTGTATGCTCCACTTTACATTGCTGGTCCAATCATCAGCTTCAATGCCTTTGCCTCACAGGTATATGACTTTTATTCACTTGCTTCTCTCATGTGATTCCCCGACTTTCATTTGCCTTCTAACATTCTTCACAAATATTATTTTTTAAAGGTTGGGATTATTTGCTCTGTGTATTCTTTGAAATCAATAATTCTAGATTTTTCTAAATAAAGTCTATTGGCAACATGTCTTTTAGTCTATTGGCATCATGTCTTTTAGTCTATCGGCAAGATGTCTTTTAGTCTATTGGCATCATGTCTTTTAGTCTATCGGCAAGATGGTTTTTCTAAATAAAGTCTATGATGTTTGTAATTTTTTTTTGTAATAGTGAATTTATGGATCATCATTATTATTAGTTAATTAAAAAAAATTCTTAGAGTTTGTAATATGTCGTGCAAGAGCACGGGTAAATTTAGACTAGTTCTGATTGCAGTAGCACTATTTACTTATCTGTGGAGCCTCAGAACTTGATTGAGTAAAAAAGTAGATATGTTTTAATTAAGGAACTGCTAAAATATAATATGACAGACCTGTCTGGATGCTTCAACTTTATGACATCAGTTGCTGGGTTATGGTCTGTTTTGTTGTTTAATCAATCTAGAACTTGCATTTTTTAAGATTATTGCGAGTTTGAGCAATACGTTGTTGATATTTTTGAGGTGTTATTATGTTTGCAGTTAGACACACGTCAAAATACTTATTCATCCAGAGATGTTGTGTTTTATGGGCTACGCTGGATTTTTGGTCTTCTTCTCATTGAGGCAATGTCACATTTGTTTCACTATAATGCCTTTGCACTCAGGTGAGATAAAATTGGATGCTACATTGCCAAATGTCAATTACATTTCTCTATTTCTGTTGCAACTTAAATACTTCATATTCTGATAATGTGCAGTGGGATATGGAAAAATTTATCTGCAGTGGATGTTTTTATCATTGGATATGGGGTAAGAACTTCTGACTAAGTACATGTTGCTGCAGTCGGTAAGTGTTTTTGTTGAACCATGGTTAAACTTGGATTTGATATGTTAATATTTGCATCTGAAGCAATTATATTGTTTCGTGTGGTGCTCAAGATATTCCTTTAGCAGCTGGAATTCCTGGTCTTTTCTTCAGATTCTTATCAAGTCGAGTGCAAATCTTCTTAAGTATCTATGAATCTGGTGCTTTTACTTTTTGTTTCGATTGCCTCATTAACATTTAATGTCTGTATCTACCCCCCCTTCCCTCTACAAAAACTAATTGCATCCACATTGCACGCATATAGAAAATTTATGAAAACCCCTAGAATTAAGATACCATGGGTTTGCAAATGCAGAATCTTCATAGGGCTTTCGTACCTATCACTTTTGGGTTATCTTAAGAAAGCAGAGAGTGTAATCAACTGTTTCTGCTTTGCCAGACAACTATTAATCCATGCAAGTGACTTTTAGGTTTTAGGAGAGGAATCCGTCTGTTCTGACATTATTTGAACCTTTGCAAAGTGATTTAGGAGGGTTTTGGCATTAATAATTGGCAATGTTTTCTTTGATTGTGAGGTTTACTTGATATTAGTTTTAGTTTTTCCTTAGCTTCCTTTGAACTCAATGAGGGGGCTTTTAGTGGGATCTCTGTTTGCTAATCTAGCTTATGTTGTACTTCTCAAGGACATCTTTCAGTCATTGACGTCTTTCCTAATTAATAAATTCCCTCTCTCATCTTTCAAAAGAGAAAGGGGGTGAGGATATCACTTAAGGTAGTATGTGCTTATTGTCTAAATCTATTGGTTTATGGTGCAAAACTTTCATGCAAGTGCTTAATGGTCTATTTGGCAGTTGTTTTTCTTAGACTTCTTAGGTGCATAAAGTAGGTTGAAGTTGTTGCATTACACTGAAACTTAACTTTTTCCGTTTTTATCAGGTTCTCAACTTTATGTGGCTGAAGTTTCTTCTTATATGGCGCTACTTTAGGTTCTGGTCATTGGTATGCTTGTTGCCTCTTTTTTGTGATGTTGTGTGTTTGGTTGGGTGGATATGGTCTGCTTTAATTTTATTTTTAATATTTTAATGGAGTAGCTTATTTTTGTGCATTTCATTTTGTTGAGCTGCTTCCCACTCATTGGTATTGATCTATACTATTGGTACAATCGTATCATTTTAGGTTAATGGAATTGAGGCCCCTGAGAATATGCCCAAGTGCATCAACAATTGCTATAACCTGGAAAGTTTTTGGAAAATTTGGCATGCTTCTTACAATAAATGGCTCGTCAGGTGCAGATTGACTCATGAACCTTGGACAGTTTTATGTACATTGTTTACAATGAAATATGCATCTAATAAATGAAGTGATTAGGTACATGTATATCCCACTCGGTGGTTCACGTATGAAAATCCTTAACATTTGGGTCATATTCACGTTCGTTGCAGTATGGCATGATCTGGAGTGGTATTCTATCATTCTTATTCTTTGGTGTAATTATTTATGTTTATTGCAATAGTAGCTTATCTGAAATTTCCTTATTCTCTACACTTTTTCGTTGTATATAGGAAGCTTCTATCTTGGGCATGGTTGACGTGTATTTTCTTCGTCCCAGAAATGCTATTGAAATCAGGAGCAAGTGCTTTCAAGGTTATGCTCTGCATGTTTGTAACTATACTAATTGTCGAAACACACCTCATGTACACTTCTACCATTTTATGTTTATTTCTACGTATACATGAGAATGAGCATGCCAAACCAAGCCTAATCTTTGACTCAATCTTTTCCCTGCTTTGGAACCAATTATCTCTCATGACATCAAGTGGGTGATATTGCTTCCTTTCCCTGTCCCAACCTGAGAAGTAAGTCATCAAGCGTTGCTAAGTTGGAAAAATGCAGTTCTTACTTATTTCCCAGTTCTGATCTTTCTGTGCAGCTTGACTTTATTTCTAAAATTACAAACAAACATGAAACAAGGAAAGGTCTCTTTTTCTCCCTGAGCCAAACTAGCTCGCAATTTATCCTATTCTGTCCCTTTCCCCTTACTAATTGATAGGTTTTGTTTCCCAAAATCTAGGTAGCTTGTTATTACATAGCGTGAACTATAATTTAAGATATTATCTCATTCCAGGTGGAGACCACTTTAAGAAATTTTATCTTCCGTGAAGTAAGTGCATTGGCTGGGGCTGTTACAATCACCTGTCTCATGGTACGATATTGTCCTTACCACTAATCTACAACTTGAAGTTACAATTCTTTTGCACTTTGTTTAATCAGTTAGCCTGTTTTGCTGGATGTTTATAGCTAATAAGGCAAATGAAACACTTGCTTTAACAAGCTAGAACTTTATTATTACTATTATTTAAACAAATTTGGTTGGCCAATGCTGATTTTGTGGTTAAATTGCATAAATAATTTCTTCATGAAGATCCCACTTTGATGGAGCAAGAACCTTGTTTATGCTAATTTTCTTACTTTGCAGATTGCTAACCTAGTAGGATTTGTTATTGGACCTTCTGGTATCAATTGGTTGGTATCTCGCTTCTCCAATAAAGAAGGTGCAATCATCATCTAACTAGCCTTCATTTGAATTTACCCTATTTGCTACTTTCATCCTCATGTTTGCTTACGCTCTTATTTTTAAAAAAAAATTATTTCCAGGTCTACCAACACTTGGTGGCATGTTGTTCAGTTTCTATCTAGGAACAAAGGTAAAATGCGTAGTTACTGACCTCTAAGCATGATGCTTTTGCCTAGTCAGAGGTATTTTTTGAAGAAATTCTAACTAACTGGAAAATTGTGATCGTTTTTTCTTTCTTCTTGGATTCTTTCGCAGCTTATGTTTCACATACGTGATGCCAAGGAGAGCAGTCGGTAGGGTAGCTGATCTTGAGGAAATCTTGCTTCTGAGGATGTTGATAAGCCGACCGTATATAACAAGAACCAAGTTGATACTGCATTTGCCGGTTACTTGAGGAAGCCACATTCTTTCATCCTTGCCTAGACATCTTGATCCTAATACGCTGATTTTTCTGGCTCAACGTATGGGTCATGGCTCCCAGTGGAAACATTTTGATTGAATATGAAGGACTCTGTCAGTAACTGGCCAGTTTGCTAACTTCTAGTCTTTGCAGTTCATATACAAAATTTCTTTAGTTTAAATGCTCTGTACATGATCTAACAATCACACGGGCGGGCACTACTTTGGGTTTCGGTTTTCATAGCCGGATCCTAATTTGCTTAAATGCAAATGCAGAGGTTGGCCTATTCTTTTTATTCCTACACAAGATGTTTACGATCTATATGAGCTTACATGTTGCTTGAAGACTTGTTCTTAATTGCTTTGAAAGGTGTAAAATTGTGTTGTTGCTCGAGAGATTTGGAGATAATATCCTTTATTGTATCTCCATGCTCTTCTAGGCTATCTGTTGCGTACGAGACTAGAAATCTCAAGATTGGATACATCTCCAGTAGCTTTGAAGGTGGTTCGAGTATTTGAAGATAGATTTTTATGCAAGGTAAGGTTCCCTAATCACAACGGACTTCAGTCTATCTCCAGCTAATAGCTCTCTCAATAGGAACAGTTGTCTCTTTGTTTTGGTTTATCTTGATGACCTATTTTAATAATTGCCTCTAACCCTGCTTATCGATTAGCCAGCCAGTTTCGAGTCAAGGTTCTTGAGGCAACAAAGTTGTTCGTCGACATTAAAATCACGGGGACAACAACCAGTTTTGATCTTTGTCAAACAAAGCATATAACTCATATTCTCTCTAGGACGGGTATGCAAATTTAAATCCAATTCCCACTCCTATGGCTATGGCAATGAATACTCACTTCCCTTCCTATAAAAAAAAGATCCTCATTTACATCGAAACACAGTCTGGAAGCTTACAATACTTGGGTTTTACAAGACCCAACATATTAACTGAGTGTCCCAATTCATGCACTCTCCAATTAAGCTTTTCATTGGCAAGGGGTCAAACACTTGCTTTGGTACCTCAACTCCCTAAAGCATTACAAGTTCCACATCTCCTCTCGATGATGCCATGAGCTCTTGGCCTTTTTCGGTGCAGATTGGGATTGGGGTAGTGACCAGAGACTGATTGTGTTGCTCTGTCAACGCTTTATTACATCTAACGCGGTCCTAATCTGGTTTCCTGGATGTCAAAGAACCCCGTCCTTCATTCTTGCCTAAAACACTTGTCAATGTACTACCACTTTGTCCAAGAAAGGGTGGCCAACCAGCCCCTTGCTAGTGCTTTCATTTTGTCCACCGAGCCATTAGCAGCTGCTTCTTCCAATGGATCAGGTTGTCGATTTTGTCCAAGTGAGAGGGGGAACTATTCTGAAGTCTCAGTTGCAAATCAACCAAAGGTTAGTAACAATGTGTTTCATATACAGTGTTATCATGGAAAGTCTTACACATGACATGGCTAATTGTTGGAAATATACTAGTCTTACTTTTCTTGTAAGTGGTGTTAGGCGGACTACGTCTATTTTTAGACATAATTATTATGTTTTCTAGGTATTAAATGCAACTACTCCTTGTATTTTCAGATTGTAACCCGGGAACGTTAATATTCCTGGGTTTCTTAAAGCCTTAATGACCTTGTCATTGTCACCAACTAATTGAGAAAATTCCTATAATGAATTACGTAATTAACGTTCCCGGGTTTCTTAAAGCCTTAAGTTGCTCATTGACCTTGTCATTGTCACCAACTGTTGGAAAAGGGAGTTACGTAATTAAATTCGGATCTTCAGCTTCCTTAAATGCCCTTAGGCAGGGGTGGAGCTGAAGGGGGGCCTAGGGGGAACGTTTCCCCTTCCATTCGACGAACTACCTAGGTGTATTCTCCTCGTCGATATTTTCGTTTTGATATATAATACGCCTTAATCCGACATCTGAGTAAAAAGTTATAAATGTTTAAAAATTAAAGGTATATTAATCACTTTAGTTTTGTTTCAATAGACTATAATATTTTTATATTTTACTTAAATTAACATTTACATATTATAACTCATCTCGAGAGCTTCGAAATGAGATGTTATACTAATCATTTCGACAATTAGATAAAACACTTAGAAACGAGTGCAACAAGTTATATATTAACTATCTTGTTATTCGAGCCAAACAAGTCTAGTATTGCTTGATTATATTTAGCTCATTTAGAAACGAATCAAGCTCGAGTCAAACCTATATTTGAACTTGAGCTCAAACTCAACTTGTTTAGTAAATGAACGAGGTTTAGCTAAGTTTTTTCCTCCAAGTATTATGCAACCTTATTTGCTCATGACATGATAACTTAAAAGAAAATTTGTAAACTTTGAAAAATTCATGTTATTTGAGTTTCAATCGAGCATAGCCGAACTTTAAATCGAACTTAAAAATGTGCTCATAATCAACTCATTTTGTAAATGATGCTCGAGCCAAGCTTTTATTGAGCAAAACTCGAGTCAAGCTGTAGTTACTCAACTCATTTAACAACCATAATATTAACTTACTGTTTATTATATTTCGTTCCCTATACTTATTTAGTTAATTTTTTCCCGGATATTTCATTTATGTATTTATATTTCTTTTTATTAGACACGAAAAAAATGATAGCGTTTATCATAAACCGATGACATTTTATCTTAAATAACATCATTTATTATCGTGTTATATATAATTCTTTATGCCAATTTAATCCAAAACTATATCGTACATGTATAAACTAGAGCTTCGGCCAACCAAACCACCACCGATTGTGCCCCCCTCCGAAATTTTTCTGGCTCCGCAACTGCCCTTAGGAACTGGTCTAGTGTCCCAAAAATACAAGGCATACAGAAATGTAATAATGCCCATATTTCAGTAAGGTTATTTTGAATAGGGGGTGAGATGCCAATCATAAGCACGCAAGCATCTTGGGATGACAAACCACTGTGCTTGAGAACATTGTACGTACAAGACCTATGGATGACATGAAGTTCAATAGTACGAGTATTAATTAGGGCAATTTGCACAACTATACAACTTTTTTTGTGGGTTTGCAAAAATACCACTTTTTTGGAAAATTTGCACAACTAACATGGGTGGTATTAGTGCAAATAAAACTAGGGAAGGGCTAAGCCGGTTGCAGGTTCTCACAAGGAGAGAGAGAGAGAGAGGACATGAGTTTTGGTGGGGGATTTTGGCGCCAAAAAGAGGAGAGAGAGGAGGGTCATCATTGCATATGTGTAAAGGTGATGGGAAAGGGGTTTCCCTCCATTTTTAAAGTATAATAGGAGAGGAGGAGAGAGGCCATCAATTTCTTCCTCCCATGGACAAGAGAGCTGGAGAAGAAGACCACTATTGGAGAACAACCCATCCGGACCAAGGTCCAGTTGCAGAGCACGTGTCGGGCGCATTATTTGTTCGTGTCAGTGTTAGTTAACTTCCGTGTCACAGAGGTATTTGAGAAACCCTAATTATCAGGTGCAATGGGTAGGCTTCTCTCCTGTTTCTCCTCATGTTTCGCGAAGAGTAGATACCCATTAACAATGGTGCTGATCCGACACTACCACAAAATTAGCCAAATAACCCATAAAATATAACCCGGGCGTCCCTTACATGGGTTATAATGCTGTTAAATAGTAAAAAAATATAAGAGGATAACCTTTATACACCGGATAGGAGAATATACGGTGTATATAGTTATATTTTTTTTATCAAATAATCCGACACTAACACGCCCGGGTTATTAAAGCATAAAATTTCTTTAAGAAATCCGGGTTATTTGAATTTCTCTCTCTTGTAAACCCTATCAAGCGAGGTTGAAAGAATTCAGAATTCCCCTGAATTCTCCTCCTCCATGCTCCCTCCGCCTCCTCAACCTCCTGGTCTCAACTGCCGCTTCGTTGTCCGATTATCATGCTCTCAACCCCTTTTCTGTCTCCTACTCCTTCCCCAATTCAATTCTTGGACCAATTTATGTCAATCTGTCATATCTGGTTTGCCAACAAAACTCTGCCAGACCAATTTCTGTCAATTTCTCAGATCTAGTATGCCAATCTTCATCTCATGTGAAAGCGAGAGGAGGGGGGGGGGGGGGGGGTATTAGGCCGAAATTCTAGGTTAGGTCCTCATCGCCATCGTTGTTCTTCATCGCAACCTAATTCGACAGATGAAATCGTTGCCTCGTAGGGAGCACATTGCCTGCAGGTATGTTTTTGTTCCAAGTATTCTTCCCTCCTTCCCAATTCCCAGTCAATATTGACACCTGGGATTTGAATTTATTAACACCCATTCGTTTTGATGGATCTGTAAAAACCTTAACCCTAGTCGCATCTTCTTCTCACTGATGTTGGGGCTTCAGCCCTAATCTCAATTCACATTCCATTTTGAGTAGGGTAGAGGAAATAGATCAGATGTCAATGGATGATTTCTCATTTGTCTCGGGAACTGGCTAATTTGATTTTTTATATATATTTCTACAGAGCGAGTTTGAAGGAGGTTAGGAGGGTAGACGAGTAGTGCGCATTGGTGTTCGTTGTAAATTCAAATCAACTCCTTCCACTTTGATTGTTGCTTTTGGTAAGTTCATCTCCTTGAATAGGTCTGCTTGGAATATGGTTTGTTGTGCTAGAATTTTAAAATCTAATTAATTTGTAAATGAATAAATCTTGTGAAATTTAGGTGATATTTTTTATTAGGGATTTCGAATTTGGGAATCAATGGATGATTAGGGGATTGAGGATTGAGGATTGTGCAATTCACTTTGAGAAATGAGAATTAAGTCCTGAATTTGTATAGGTAAGTTTGGTATACGTATACGGTATAAAAAGTCATCCACTGATTTTGCTTCTCTTTTTTGTTTCAATTTTACACCTTTATTTATTAATGTCCTTTCCAATTATTTGCAGCATACTCCCTTGGTGAGTTTGATCAAACGACTTTAGCCTTAAGGAGATATGTCAATCATCTTAGAGATAGTGTACTTTCATTTTTGGGGCTTTGTTTGTTTTTTTTAATCAATCTATTTTTACTTTGGCCTGAATCTGGATTTGATTCATTCAATTCTACACAAAGGTGTCATCCCTTCGTGATTGATAAATCTCTAATTTGTCTTTGAAGGATTAACCATGAAATTTTCATTTTCATTTTTTGCCATTATTTTTGCAAGATTTGCAAATTTTACTTCTTACTACCTAATGTTGAGGTTTGTAATTGAAGTATATTTCAAGGTGACTTCTTGGATTAAACTTGTTCTTTATTTGTGAGATGTTTTAGGTATATATGATTAATGTTGAGGTTTGTAATTTTACTTGTTCTTTATCTAATGCTTATACTACTGTCTATGGTGTAGGACTGTAGGAGTTATTTAGTTCTCCAAGTGACAAGTTACTCCCTGATTTGAAGGACCCGACGACATTCACACTTGTATTGGATCTAGCTGAGACACTAGTGGCCTCCAATTGGGTAAGGAATAGTGTTTTTGAGATCATGTCTATTTAATTGCAATCAAAGGTTAAGAATGCGAATTTATGTTTCTGTTTGAGTGAATTATTTGCGTGATAACTCTCTAAAATATCATTTTCTCTATTGGAAAACTTTTAAAGGGTAAATTTAATAAAGATGTGGAACCCTTCAAAAGACCTACGCTAGATGAATTCCTGGAAAGAGTCTTTGAAATATGCGCCAAATGAGAATAATAAGGTAATAGTTTCTGCCGTACGGGCCTTGTCCCTCACGGGATGGGACCGGGACGAGACGGGCATTGTCCCTCAAATGAAAAATGTTATAAAAATACCAAAGTTTTTTTTATCCAAAAAAATACTAATGTTTTAATGACGATATCACCAAAATCCTTACTATACACGGATTAATTTATATATACTCCCTCCTAGAACACTAAAATATTACATTATACACTAATTAAAAAATATTATCTTTTAATTTAATATTCAATACTCTACTATGTATGTTATAAGTATATATAGCATACAGTAATTACAGTGTTCTAGCCTTCAAGGGAACCTGATGGAACAATTAGTTAATTGAGAGGCAAAAAAAATTAAGGAGTAGTTAATTAAGAGGTAGGGGTGGGACAAGAGTTTTGCGGTATATAAATTATAAATACATATATGCGGGACTGGACGAGATTTGCGGGATTTCTGTTCCTGATCATTCTAATAGTCTAACTCACCATTGTGCTTCAGGTAGAACAACAATCAGGTTATTATTTTCTATATGAATGTTATTTTTCAATTTCTTGATCTGTTTAGCTATTTTCACTGCTAGTGTTAGTGTTGCCTAATTCATAACAGTTAGCCATATCACGGATTCAGAAATTTGTAAGTTACCTAGTATGGTTTACAATTGATTTGAGTGCATTCATTTATGTAGCAGAGGTACTTTATTACTACTTCCAAAGAGCTAATGAGAATCCATGGATCAACAATGTAACACTCAACACTAGCCAGCCATGTTGCTGAAACTACAGCAAGAGTTACGACAATCAGGGCTCTAGGAGGGGAAGATCGATTCTTCACCAATAACCTGGACCTTATTGACAAGGATTCAAGCCCATTCTTCTGCAGCTTTTCGGCAAACGAGTGGTTCACTGATAGGCTGGAGTTAGCTTGTGCAATTGGGCTATCGGTATCAGCTCTATTCACAACTGTTAATTTTTCCGTAACCAGAATCTACGGCAGCTTTAGGGAAATGGATGTGCCAACTATCATTGCACAAGCCTCTGTCAAGACGAGTCGTGCGCCAAGTTGGACCATTCTGCCTGTTTGTCCATGTCCAAGCAGGACCCGAGAATCCGAGGTCGATAAGATCTAGCTCATCAATCCACTCGGCGAAGGTTCTGTCAGATCTGCGAGTCCCACGAGACGTGTGTGATCGCTCATGAGCCTGAGACGTTGCATTGAAGTCCCCTGCTAATAACCAAGGGCGCCGGTTAGTTTGAGCAAAGTCAGTCAGGATCTGCCAAAGTTCATTCGTCTAGCTTCATGAGGACTCGCATAAATTGCTGAAAGTATCCAGGGTTCCTCATCCCTGCGAATGACTTCCATTGTAATGTGTTGGGGGTTTAGATGGATCGGAAAGACCGAAACTTCAGCAGTTTTCCATAAAAGCCAAATACCACCCGAGAAACCGTTAGCTTCTACCCGACGAATCCCATCGTAGCCAATCCGACGGCATATCTCATCCGCCCTCTGGCCACTAATGCGAGGTTCCACCAGGGCAATGACTCTCGGATTATGTTGACGGATCAAATCCAGCAGAGCATTGAGAAATCTTGGGCCACCAGCCCCTTGGGTGTTCCAAATCAATAAATTGAGTTCTATCATAGAAAAGAAATCATGGTAGGTGTCCCTATTCAGTGTCTGTACGTTACACCCTGCAACGACGCAAGCTGCTTCAACATAGTGCTCATATGCCGCCTCCATTCGCGGAGGCATCGGTACTGTGCATAGGAGCTGCGAATTGATCTCCGCTGCCCACGGTTTTAAGTCGACAATCATCCTGTTTGCTAGCCTTGAGAGGAATGGAAGAAAAGGTCGTGTCCGGTGGTTCGTAATCACAATGTTTCTGCTTCTGATTACTCGAATCCTGTCGGCCGGGGGAGTCTCCATTCTGGCTAGAGGTGAGGGGGGTGGTGGAGGTGGGGGGTGGGGGGTGGGGGGGGGGGGGATGGGGATTGCGAGGCGGGTTTTGGGATGAGGGGTTGGTTATTGGGGTCGATGAAGTCTTGTGGGTGGTGGCACTCGACGTGTCATTTGTTGTGGAGTTATGGGTCTTACCCAAAGGGGTTCTGCCTTGGTTTGCCTTGGGTTGAGCCTTTGAGGAGCTTGGTGGGTCGGTGTTTGGGTTCGAGGGTTGGTTCGATTTGGATGCGGAATCTTTGTTCCCGGGGTTCTGGTTTGATTTCTTTTGTGGGACCCGGGGATTATTGTTGTGATTACGGGATTATTCGGGCTTCTGGGTTGGGGGGGGGGGGGGGGGGGGGGGGATATTGGGATTTTGATTTTCTGAATTTGAATTTGATATCAGTGTATCCTCCTCTTTTAGATTCTCAAGAGCTGCAAATCTTGAGTTTGTTATCATCGTATCTTTTCCTGATTCCGAAATTGAACCATTTGCCACGTCATCCTGATTTCTTCCTGTCGAATCAACCGATTGAGGTTGTCTCTGCTCCGGCGTGGCTCGGTGGCGTTCGGGGGCTGCTGGCCCTTGTTGGCTTGATTGGCGGTTGAAGTCCCACGACGCCTGCTAGGCTTAGTGGGTTGCATCCATTCTCCATAGGCTGCTCTCTCCACTTGTGCAGCCATAGGCGCCTCTTTAGTGGCCTTGGTCTAATCCTGACCCTCCTCCTTTCCACAGTCAGTTGCATGATGACCCACCTTCCCACAAGTAAAGCAGAGCATACGGATGCCCTCATACTGTATGGGCCAGGTTCGACCATCCAAACGAAATTTTGAGAGTAAAGGTTTAGACAGGTCAACCTCTACACTGAGCCTAGCAAATTGGCCTCTTTCCGCAGACGCCGTTGTGTTGTCAATCCGAAGCACTTTGCCGATCTTCCGACCAATGAGATGTAAGAACCTTTGATCGTTCAGAAAAGGAATGCGAACCCAGACTACCAGTTTTTTTTATCTTCTCTGTGTGGGTGTCGAAATGAGGAACCCACTTCCGAATAGACAAGTAGTTGTCACCGAGCATCCAGGGCCCCTCCATCAGCACATGATCATAGTCACTCTTGTTGGAAAACCTTGCTATGAAACAGTCGTTTCCCAAATTAATCAAATTGAAGGGCGCAGAGAGCGTCCATTTCTGAGCCAGTCTGCGTTGGAGTTGCATGAACCCCGGGCCCTTGTCGAACAATTTGATTATCAGGGTGTCTCTCCAGGGTCTCCAGAGTTCCCTCTTTTCATCGGCATTCAGGACAATTGTAGGACACATGGGGTCGTCCTCCTCAGGGGGTACACCATCCTCTGTGTCATAGCCATCATCCCCGTCACAAATCTGATATGGGGAGTTCGAGTGTTGCAGAGCATGGCTTTCACTTCCTCCACCCACCAGCTTTTCCCTGTAGCTTGACCCCTTTCCTCTCTTGGCACCCATCACTTCCCCGAGAGTGGGGAATGTCGATTAGTGGCCCGTGTTCTTGTCAACGTCACTGAAGGGCCGATTTAGTTCCGAGGAGGTATCATCAGTCACCATGTCCGATGCCTGATCAGTCTCCATGTTATCTCCTCCCTTTGATTCCATTCTGGCTGTCTTCTTTGCGGTTTCCTGCTCAGCCAAATAGGCATCCTCTTTCGAGGGGTTGCTCGACTGAGGGTCCGGCGGTTATTGTGCCGGACGGCTGCCGTGGATGCGAGCAGGACTGCGGCTGCGCTCTCTCTCAGGCATCCCTCTTTTTTCTTGTGTAAAGTAGTAGTTTAATGCGCGAAAATTTTACCTTCTTATTTACAAGTCCCTTTTTCTATTACAAAAGAAAAGTTAAAACGTTTTCGTTTTTGTGATGGAAATGTTAAGGCATTTTAGAGATTTGATTAGAAAAATTGATTTTAGGGACTAACCAAGAAAAGTTTGAAAAATTATGTGTTATTTATTAACTTCAAATCACATGTCATTAAATTTATCTCCGGCTATAATTAAAAAAAAAAAGTTCGTGAGTGAGAAGGGATAGAATGCACAGGAAATTTGAACACTAACTTATCCAAACCGATTGATACACATTCGTTCAATATTTGGAGACAATTGACTCGTTATTTTATCCGGCATAGATTCACAAGACGATATATGATTTTCATCATACTTTACAAGTGAAAGCATTTATATATAGGATAAAAAACTTATAGATATCAAACATTAAAAAAAAAAAAAGTAAGAAAAAAACTGCATAATAAATTGCAGATGGTGGTTGAATAATACAATTACAACAAACTAATGAAATTTCTCTTCCCTCTCACAAACTGATCAAAATGAGAAGGTTTAAAAAATGAACGATAGATTCTCTTCACATAATTTTTAAGGGTTCATATGAATTGCAAACCCAATTCGTTTTTTTTTTCCCTTGCTAAATCTCTCATATAAAATTTTCCTAACCTAATAAAATCGAAAAACAAATATTACTTAACTTGGATTGGAAAAGGCAACACCAAAAATGAAGTGAAGTGAAGTGAAGGAATCCTACTCATAATCAGAAGTATCCTCAGCAGCTTGCCTAGCTCCCACATTGAAGAACTCAGTAATAACCTCAAGAGGCATCCCCTTGGTTTCAGGGACCTTAAGGTAAACGAAGATCCAGGACACGGCACAGACACATGCGTAGATCCCAAACACGCCTTCAAGGCCGATGGAGGAGAGCATTGCGGGTAGGGAGTAGGTGACGGTGATGTCTCCGATCCAGAAGGTGAGGGAGCAAATGGCGATGCAGAGGCCTCGTACGCGAGTAGGGAAGATCTCGGAGCAAAGGATGTTTGGTATGGGACCAAACCCCATCACAAAGCAGCAGAAGTAGAGCACCACACTGATGGTTGAGACAATGGCATGTGGGACCTGACCCAAGTCTACTACATTTGCTATCACCAGTAGGATAAGGGTTGCTATCAACACTGGTATTGTGTGTAGCAACAGAAACCTGCAGCATAGTACAAGCTTACAAGATAACTAATTCTGTTGGACATATCACATCACATCACATCACATCACTTTGTTTGAAAAATTACCTTCTGCCAGAGAGATCCATGAGCTTCATGGCAAGCGATATGCTGGGAAGCATAAGCAGTGTTGTGAGTGCACTTATGAGAATAGAGGAAGACGAAGGGCTTAGGCCGAGGCTCGACATTAGCACCCCTACTCCTGCTTGCTCTAGGATCTGTGGTGTGTAGTAGAGTACCCCATTGATCCCCGAGAACTAAGCTCAATGTAGAGTAGAAGATTTTCAGTCAGTGAAGTTTCACGTACTATTGATAGTTTCTGATTTGGAGTGGTTTCGAATATATATACATATTCATACATACCTGTTGAAGTATCTGAATTCCAACACCGACTATCAAAGCATGCTTAACTCCAGGCTCTAATAACTCTTTCCAGTTTGAGCCCTTGGTAGCTTCCTCGGAGGGCTGCACTAACCCAGCTGTAGCCGGATTCTCGTTCTTAGGGTCCTTGACCCGGATAGACGAGTGGCTTACCAGAGCAGCAACCTGCACCGTCTCCGGGGCATTATCACCACCACCTCCTCCTCCTCCACCGCCACCAGCTAGTGACAACATTGACCCCCTGCCAGACGCCAATCCGAGCATCGATCCCCTACCCGATGCATTTGCTACCCCCTCTTGTTTAAGGTAAATCCTCTTGTACTCACCTTCCTTTTTCCCACCCGGTCCTCTCTTTTCACTGTACTTCCAAGCCAGCTGCCAACCGCCTCCGATCCCGGTGCTATTGACGACATCTCCACCTGCATTTGCTTGTGTCAGGCTGCTGTGGCGCCTTATGTTGAAGCCGCTCCCACCCGGATTTTGTTGGTTTGATGTGTAGCGTGCCAGCAAGGGGCTTCTAACAGTCTCTTCGGCCTCATCATGTCCGCCATCATCCGACCCAGAGTCGGTGTGGGCTCTCTCCTCGTCCCACTCATCGGTGGTGCCTTGGTTCACATCGGCTGCATTGAACATGCTCCCCATGTTGGGGAACACCATGCTCCCCGCATTTACGTTCTCGTGCACGCTTCCGAACAGTGTCACAAGAGGATCCATCATCTTCGTGCTCCCTGTCGGATTTGCCATGCTTCCGCATCTCGACGCCATCCCTACCCCACTTTGCCCAGTCACCGGCTTCGCCACCCATGACTGCCCCTGTTGTGATCCATATAGCTTGATGTTGTCCTTGTCATTGGCTGAATCCTCATTTTCCGCACCGATTACATACTCTTCAATCGATGTATCGCCTCCTGTTCCAAGACCCTCCACGAGCAAGGCCATCTCGCCTGCCAAATAAGCACACGTTAACTAAGTTTCAGGACCACCTAATTCTAACACAAAAGCTTAAACCATTATGCTGGATACATTACATTCGAAGACGTTTATTAAGATACATACTCTTAGGTTACAAACTGGACTCACCGGTGACATCTTCTATGCCACGCAATTGTCGCAAAACAGTCTCTGCCTCAGACATCTTCCCTTTACTAACAAGCCATCTTGGGGACTCGGGCAGACAAAAAACCGTCAAGAAAAGGTAGATGAGAGACGGGAAAGAGAGAACTCCAAGCATCATCCTCCAACTAGGTGAAGCCTTCAAGGACATATAAAAAACCATAGCGTAGGACATAAGCATTCCCGCGGAACCAGTGAACTGTGGAAGGGTGTTCAATTGTCCTCTGATCTCAGGTGGGGCGGTCTCAGATACATAGACTGGGATAAGGGTGACTGCGAGTCCAACTCCGAGGCCATCCAATAGCCTCCCCAAGAGCAAAACATAGATGTTGGGAGACCAAAACATGACTAAGCCCCCAAGGAAGTAGAACAAGGATGAGATGATGAGCATCGGACGACGCCCAAGTTGATCAGAAACTGGACCAGAGAAGGTGGTGATGAATGTGGCGCCCATTAGGGAGATGGCTAAGATTAGCCCTTCGACGGTGGGTTGAGTCTCCAGTTTGAACTCCTTCTTGATGTATATAATGGCTCCTGTGGTAAGATCATAGGTCAAATGAATTTGATACCATCGGAAAGAAACAAAAGCATGTTTTGGATTCTAGTAGTCTGTGTTCTTACCTGCAATTGTTGCATTATCCCATCCTTGCAACAGGTTGCCCACGGTGGCAAAAACGGCTGCAAACACCGCGCCTCTCGTGCTGCCCTCCATTTGATCTTGTTATATCGACTATGAAACTATCGAAAATATCTCAGTGATTGAGCTAGTACTATTTTTCCATTGTTTCTTAGCTCACATTGATTAAATTAATCATCCCTTAGTAGAGTGTAACTAGCAAATACAATGCAAATATGTTGGATGTGTTTTTAAATATGCAAAAAGGTAAGAACAAACCATCCAAGTAATCTCATGAACAAACTATTATAGAAAAGAGCATATATTAGTATAGTTTTGTTATTGTTGTTGTTGTTAATCTCAATCTATCATAAAATTCTCTATTCTCCATTGGTTATTCAATTTTTTGTTAGTTTGAGTTGTAATTAATTTCGTGTATCCTTATATATGTCTATAAATAGAGGGAAACAACAAATTACAACTCAATCAAGAAAAAAGATTACAAAAAATAAGAAGATTATGAGGATAAAAAAAATAATAATTTTGAATAAAAATCTAAAAAAAAAGCAAGAGTGCAGATTGATTTGATATGCCATATTGATGGCAAAATTGTGCCGGGTAATTTGTTTTTATCATAAGACAATGCGTATGAGTTTCATCCTACTTTTATATATTATCATTTTACTGTTACTTTTGGTCGATGTGGGAGGGATTTGGACATTATATTATTTGATGAAACGCCTTGAACAGAGTGAAGTATGACACAGATTGTTTCAAACATACATAGATGTTAGAATTGAAAGAAGAGATTGAAGGGAATTAATCTCACCTTTGTAATGCAGAAATGCACAAACCCTTTAAACATGGGAATCAAGTTGGGGAAGAAGGAGAAGAGAAACACATTTTGATTTGGGGATGATGGAGAGAAACAAATTAAATGGAAAAAGGGAAACAATTAGAGAAAGAAATATTAGGGAGAGTAATGTAAAGAGAGGGAGAAGAAGATAACGGATTGCCAGTTCTATAATTGGATCAAAAACCATCTCCTAAAATAGTAACTACTGAAACACCGGATCCCAAAATAGACGCCTCTTTTCTTCTCAACACCTTGCCTGTTTTTGTGTTTTTCTTCGTCTTAGCTTTTGCACCAGAAACTGATTTCTTTTTAATAACCCAAAATTAAAATGAGGGGAAATAAGATATATAGGAAGAAATTTTAAAAACAAAAATATTTTGTTTTAGAAGAAGAGCTATATATATATATTGACGTTTGTTTATCCCACAACCAATCTTGTTTCCCAAGGTTGTTTCTGAGTGATGAAGCAACTCGCTGAGATCTTCAGCTGAAAGCCTCAAAAGTTTTCGTTACTCGTTTTGTGGGTTGCCATGATAAAAAAGAATATGGCTTCATATCAGAGTATGCCATACATTTTAAAACAATTTATTTTCCAGCATCGCGACTTGAAGGATTTATTTGTAACAAAGCATCAGAAAGGAGATGAGAGAACTTCCAAGAAATTACAATGAGCCAGCGAGGAACATATGAAGCCATCTTTAAATAATGATCTTTCATGGTAGTACAGTGCCTGCATGCGTACTTCACCAGATGTCACTGCATAAATGCGAATGCAAGGTTCAAATCCGAAAAACAATCTTATGAATAGAAGGAACTATATATATAGCTGATTTCTGAATATGTTCAATCAGTGCATGCATGTATCATCCTGATTTTCGCCGAAGACATCAGATCAATGCCAAATCTCCCAAGTATATTAATTTAAAAGATTGTAGCTCTATCCACCGTAGGATATATGTATTTTTAGCTTAAACCATGGTCCCAACTTGTAAGCTCAGTTCAAGATCAAACAAGAGATACCAACTTAGTGAGTAGCAAGAACGACACTCGATCACATGAACAAATAAGCAAATTCAAGCCAGATTAAAAACAAGTGCAACAGTATAAAAAAAAAAAAAAAAAAGAGACCAAAACCTAAGTAGAAAATATACACTCGAAAACTACAGTAGTAGAACACACCAAGGCCCTAATCAGGAATCTGAATGGGTCATAACTTGTTTTGATGTTTTTTTTTTAGGAATGAGGTCAAGGCTTTGGTTTGGAATGAGATCAAGGCTTTGCCAAACGCACAATCTTGATGTAGTAGTAGAACACAGTCAAAAGCATCATGAAGGTTCAATTAAGGACTAAACCAGATACTTTCATTCATTACATAACCAATATGGATTTTAGCTCTTTCAGATCGGAATATTTACTGAGAACAGAGTATGGATTCTATTCTTTTTCAAACATTCAACAAGGAATCTCTTAAGGCCCAAGGAGTAATGTTAAATGAGACATTCTTTCGTTACTTTGTGAGATGACAAAAGTTGAGTTTTGATTGCAAGCTACAAATTTATAAATACACATAGCAACTATCAATGTACATTGTACAACAACCACCCTCAGTTCAGTGCAGAACCTAGGAGGAACGCAATGGAACCATCATCTCCCCCTTTTCTTTTAAGCAACTACTAGATGACAGTCCGAAAGACAAGAGTGTTTGGTGATATATTTTCAAGAATCTACTACTTGTCAATTTTTATGTCTATATAATGATGTTATTTTTCTGTATATACAGAAAAGTTTTACCTACTTGTTATTCATTGTATGCGCGTTGTGAGTTTGTGAGATAGATTATATAGGATACTTGAGAAATTCAGAATTTGGAAACGTACATACATACGTGGTGACTGGTGTCTTTGTCTAATCATCTGATTATTGACAATTTCGGTGTATGATGAGAGATTACATAGGTCTTAATATTGTATAGTGGGCTAAAAGCCCATTAAGGCCCAATACCTTTGTAACCTATATATATATATATATGTTATATCAATGAATGGAAACCCTAAGGAGGACTTTACATCAATTCTACAATCCTACATGGTATCACAGCCTTTTTCTTCCTAACGGAACCCTAAATTGATCCTCCCGTCTCTCTGGTCTTCTTCCTCCCACCCATCGCCCCTCGTCGCCCGCCTCCGGCGACCACAAGCCCAGATCTTCCCTTCCCTTCTCCTCTCGCCGAGTCCCGCTCTCCGGCCTCCTCTCCATCTCGCTCGACCTCGACCTATCTCTCTCTCCCAACCGTCATAGCCGCCTCCCTCTTGCTCTAGCCCTGCCTCCCTTCCGGTCACCAGACCACGCTGCTCACCACCGACAGCACCCCTGACCACCAGAGATCCTTACCATGGCCTTCTACGATCATCAACATCACGCCCTCTCCTTTATGCAGCCGACATCTTCAGACTCTTCTTGGTACATGGACACTGGTGCCACCTCCCACATGACGAACTCCTCAGGTAACCTCTCATCTATTTCTTTTAAGGGTCCTGCACACTCTATTATCGTCGGCAATGGTGGTCGTCTTGCTACTTCGGGAATTGGCCACACCAAATTACAGACCCCAACCCACCCACTACATCTCAACAATGTCCTTATTGCCCCAAAGATTGTCAAAAACCTTATCTCTATCCGTCGGTTCACTACTGACAACAACGTCTCCCTTACGTTTGATCCCTATGGTTTCTCTGTGAACGATCTTACTACGGGGGTTACTCGCATGAGATGTAACAGCACCGGGGAGCTCTACCCTGTCACACCACCTCCTGCGTCCAGTCAGTCGTGTTCGGTCGCCCTCTCGGCATCATCATCCAGCCTGTGGCATGCACGCCTGGGCCATCCCAGCGCTGCCGTTCTAGATGTCCTCCGGTCCCAGAACCTTGTCACCTGTACTAAAGACCCACGCTCTGGTTTATGCTCTTCCTGCCAACTAGGCAAACATGCCAGACTGCCGTTCCAACGGTCTTTGACCTCTACCCTTGCTCCCTTTGATATCATTCACAGCGACATTTGGACCTCTCCCGTGCCTAGCAAGGAGGGTCACAAGTACTACCTCTTGTTTCTTGATGATTACACTCATTACTTATGGGTCTTCCCGTTGCATTTCAAGTCCCAAGTGTTTCCTGTCTTTGCCAGATTCCATACCTACATCAAAACACAGTTTCAATGTCCATCAAATGTTTCCAATGTGACAATGGCCGTGAATTTGACAACAAAGACTTTCACTCCTTCTTTGCCGCAAATGAGATCTCCTATCGCTTGTCTTGCCTCTATACTTCTCAGCAGAATGGCAAGGCAGAAAGAATCATCAGAACCATTACCAACATGATGCGTTCTCTCCTCTTCCACGCATCTATTCCCCTTCCCTATTGGCCTCACGCCTTATCCACCACATGTTATCTCCTAAACATTCTCCCTTCCACTACCCTACACCATCGCTCGCCAGCTCAGACACTTTATTACGCCGAGCCTAGGTATGATCACCTTCGCACCTTCGGGTGCTTGTGTTTCCCAAACCAGTCCTCCACAGCCCCGCACAAGCTTCACCCGCGCTCCACTCCATGTGTCTTCCTAGGCTATCCGTCTGATCATCGCGGTTACATTTGCCTCGATATCAAGACCCACAAGATCATTCTCTCACGTCATGTCACCTTTGATGAGTCGCGATTTCCCTTTGCGTCTCCCACACCCCCTGTGTCTCCGTCAGAGTCTGAGTCACCATTCCCTCACTTCCTTTTTCCCCAGAGCTCTCCCAGTGCTCCTGCGTCTCCCCCTCCCCCACCCCCACCACCCCGTATGATACTAATCAAATTGTACGTTTATATCATCTAAAAATGTTTTGACCCATTGGCTTGTTATAATCTTTAATAACAATGTGCAGTATTCGAGGGCAGCATATGATGCAAACCAGGGAGTTTAGTGGAGTTACAGTATCAAGGAGATCTTTCAGAATTACAAATACTTAGCTGAAGTTTGTTTGGATCATCCTCAGTTGCTTGGAGAGATCAGCTCTAAGAATCCATGCAAAATCACTAAACAGATCATGTACTTCAAGAGCATAAACAGAAACACTCGATCACCTAGAGAGGCAGGGATTGTGTTAAAAAAGGCATGAACGAATAAAGATAAAATCAAATATAGTACTATCTACAAATAGAAATATATATTTGTCATTTTAGGGTTCAATTAAGTTTCTATCTAAAATTATTTGTAAAAGATTTAACCACATCAGAAACAAGGCAAGCAAACTCAACAATGTTATTTATGAACCTTTTATTTGGAATGACAGTCCTAGGACTCCTATCCCTAGTCAACTGCCAATCAGTGAGATCATGTCTTTCAGCAACTGAAGAACTAGAGGAACCAGAACCAGAAGCAGGCACAGACTCAACAATAATATCCTCATCCACAGAAATAGGAGAAACAGAAGAGGAAGGCATAACAGTAGGTTCAATAACAGGTTCATTAGCTTCCCCACCCAATTGGTGAGGTTGCACAACCACAGAATCAGAAGGGGTAGAAACAGAAGAGAGAGTAAGAGGAGGGGAGGTAGAGTAACCAGTATCAAACTCATCATCATAATCAGTTTCCATGTTCTTAGGAACATAGAACTGATCACCATTGTGTTCCTGCAAGTTAGTATCATGTATAGTAGGAACAGGAGTCATTTTAAAGTGAAACTCATTCTCATTAAAAATAACATTCCTACTCACAATAGTTTTATAAGCTCCAGGTTGAACAAGTAACAATTTATAACCCTTAATACCTTGAGGATATCCCAATAGGACACACTTTTGTGACATGGGATTCAACTTGCCTTGGTTAATGTATGAATATACAGTGAAACCAAAAGGCTTAAGATGATCAAGGTGAGGTTTTCTTTTATACCACAGTTCATAGGGAGTCTTAAAGTCAATCACAGAAGAAGGGGTTCTATTTATCAAATATGCAGCAGTCATAACAGCTTCACCCCACAAAGAATGCTTTAAACCAGAGGAAATAAGCATGCATCTAGCCTTTTCAAGAAGAGTCCTGTTCATCCTCTCAGCAGTACCATTCTGCTGGGGAGTTTCAGGTATTGTTAAGTGTCTTTTAATGCCATGTTGTTTGCAATAAGCATCAAATAAGGAATTACAAAATTCAAGGCCATTGTCAGTTTTTAAGCACTTAACAAACAAGCCAGTTTCCTTTTCAACCATAGATTTCCAATGTTTAAAAGTTTCAAAAGCTTCATCTTTAGTTTTCAACAAGAACACCCAAACTTTTCTACTGTAATGATCAATCAAGGACATAAAATACCTTTTCAAACCAACAGTAGATATTTGGGCAGGGCCCCATAGATCAGAATGTACATAATCCAAAGGAGCAGTTGAAACAAAAACAGATGATTTGAAACTTTTTCTAGTATGCTTACCTAAAACACAGTTTTCACATAATTCAATGGAACAAGGTTTAGCAGGAATAACACCAGACTTATACAGATTCTCAAGACCTTTATTACCAATATGACCTAACCTGACATGCCATAACATAGAATCATGCATAGACATAGGTTTATCAATGGCAGTAAAAGCAGTAGCAGAGGAGTTCACAATAGGAGTAGCAATCAGTTCATATAATCCAGCCTTTCTTAAGCATTTAATCACAGGAACCTTATCCTTAGAAACAATCCTCACACCATTAGAACTGTACACATCATATTTTAATTCCTCAAGAGCACTTTCAGACAATAAGTTTCTTCTCAAATCAGGCACCCATTTCACATCCTTTATAACTCTAACAACATTGTCAAACATTCTTAAAGCAACTGAGCCAACACCTTTTATTTTAAGCACAGAATGATCACCAAGCATGACAGTACCAACATCATAGCATTTAAGGTCAGAAAACCAAGACTTATGGAAGGTAGCATGCATAGTACATCCAGAATCTAAAATCCAAGCATTGGAGTCACCAGAATTTAACAAAGCAAGCACTTCATGAGTATAATAAGGATGGGATTCAAGCACAGCAGAGATATTAGGCTTTTTACCAGCAAGCCTTTCATCTTTCTTCCTCTTAAAGCAATGTTTCTCAATGTGACCAGATTTAGAGCAGTAAGAACACATAAGGTGAGACTTATCAGGTTTACCATTTTGATGATTTTCAGTTTTACTGGAATCTTTTTAAGGCGGTTTATTGTTGCTATTGTTGTTATTATTCTTATTGCCTTTAAACCTACCTCTAGCAACAAGCACTTCATTCTTGTTATCAGGTTTATGGTCAGCCTTAAGCTCATACTTGTTTTTAAAGACCTTTAAAGCATCATTTTTCTGAATAATGGACTCAAGAATAACTTTCTTTTCCAATTTATCAGTACTGTATTGCACAACATCTTTAAAAGTATCAAATTGAGCAGGCAAAGAATTTAACAACAAAACACATTGCTGAGTTTCCTCAACTTTGTCACCACATCTTTGCAAATCTTGAAGAATAGTAAAAAATTTATCAAGATTATCAGATAAGGGGCAGGAAACATCCATCTTGAAATTAAACAGTTTATTGAACAAATTAACACGAGAAGGGAGAGATTTTACCAAGTATAAGCTTTCCAGACCTTCCCAAAGCTTATCAGCAGTGTCAAAATTCAATACCTGTCTAGCAACTTCGTCACTTAAGCGAAGCATCACTTCACTGTGAGCCTGTTGATCAGTTTCAAAGATTTTTTCCTTTGAAGTCCCTTCTGGAAACTTGTTGGTTACAGCAACCCAACACTTTTCCTTGATCAGAATAGCCTTCATTTTTAATTGCCACATAGCAAAGTCAGTGTGGCCATTAAAAGGCTTAAGATAAGTGCCTTTATCACCCATAGCTGTTGTATTGTACCTGTAGAACAACTAAACAGTTAGTAAATGATTCAGAGAGCACAAAAAAACGATTCAAGAAAATATGAATCTAACAGTGCCACTAAAGATCCTATCAAGCCAAGTAAAAACAAGAAAACTCGAAGATCAGAAGCACCAAAACACAAGATCCAAGCACAGAAGCCCTAGATCTAGCAAACAAGGGTGTGGTACGTCGTGTAGGGGGGGTGCTGCACCAGCGATGTCGCCTTTTAGGTCAGCCCGAGGCCCTACACCCGTTCCCTATCCCTAGAACTCAACAATGAGCCAGGAAATCAAGAACGCGACAGCCAAGCTCTGATACCACGTTGTAAAACCTAGATTCGTCTAGAAATCGGTTTTGGATAGCGGAAGCGTAATAGATCTAAAGCGATAAAGAAAGATCTAACGAAGAATCACAAGCAGAAGAACACTCAAGCAATTTTATGTGGTTCGGTCTAAGACCTACGTCCACGGGGCCTCAAGAGTTGGCCGAATCCACTATAAGAGAGTTCGTACAAGGGATGATACAAGCAATGAAAGCAAGCAACCCTAATCTAACATGCATGTGAATCAGAGGTACAAGGAAGAAGAAGAAATCCCCCTGTATGGGATAAAACCAGAAGATCGATAGAGAAATCGATCTCTAGAACCCGAGATCTCAGAAGATGAGGAGAGCGGCCACCCAGGAGGACGCCGGAGCTCGATCCACCTTCCAGAGAAGCCACCAGCAACCTTTCTTCTCCGAGCGCTCAAGATCCGAAGGCAAGAGGAGGAGAGAAAGCTCCAAACCCTAGAAACCCTAATCGGCGCAAAGAGAGCGTTTGTGAGGAGAGAGAAGAGAGCAGCTGAAGTGTGTTGCTCCTCGGACAAGAAGCGACGCTTTATAGCTAGGTCAAGCGCCCAACCTCAAAACGCAGAGCTTCAACTTAAGGAGGTAGGGTTTGAGCGAGCTCCGCGTCCATGGGCTACCAAGCTCATCCGAGCTCCTGGATCCTTGGGCCGAGTAATGGGCTAAAGCCCAATACCAGGTAAGTTCACTTCTTCCCTATCATACCTTATACAAGTTATATTATATAGTATAGTTATATATACAAATGTTAACTCCGCTATAGTAAGGTCTCGTTAGAGGATCAAGTCTAAATAGACTCAATACGACTCAGTCGAGACACATACCTATAGTGCAACATGTATATATAAAATATACTAAAATATACCTGTATAGTCATCATACACACATACATGTCCAAAACAAACATATAAACAATATTACATGCCAAAGGAAAAACTTAGGAAAGTAAACACATATCATTACATTATTTCTAACTATATTTTTACAAATTTCGTTAAAATTGTGTTAAAACCTAAAACAAAATATATTTTAGACGAGGAATTATTAACTAGATACAAAGAAAATCTAGGGAAGAGTCGCAGTAATAATGCTAAACGAGTCAAATTTAAGAAGGGCAATAATAATGCTAAAAGAATCAAGTTTTGAAAGACAATACATCAATTTTTACCTAAATGAGACAACAGATGGAACAATTTCGTCTACACGTGTTCTAGGGAAGTTATAGGAACTTAAGGGATTATTCATTATTGTGATTGTGAAGTTTATACTCAGCAAAAGTTAGCTCTTGGGAACGCATTTAGCATTTCAGGATTTCTTGAATAAAATTTAGACATATAAACTGGATGTCATATATATTAATTTTCATCATCATATACAGTTATTCAGAAATGAAGACCTGGCTACCTATTCAGAGCTCAACTCAGGCTGATGCCGCGAAAACTGAAAGACCGTTGCGTTAGGGAAACAAATTAACTAGAAGTAGATCCGAATGCAAGATAACGGTATTTTTAAAGGCATATAGATAACGAAATGGATCAATTTAAATGTAAATCAGGACGTTTCAGAAACGATAGGCGTAAAAACAAAAATGTCACACTTGTAACTGGCTTTGATATCTAGATTTCGTGGCTGGGCTTAACACGGTATATATGGACGTAAACAGGAAGTGCTAGTAGTTAAACATCGGCTCTTTTCCGTTATATGATGCATATTTACTCATTTTTTTCAGCGTAGATGATGTTTTTTTAACGTCAAAATAACACGGTTTTCAGTTGAAAAACATTCACCATTCACCCATGCCGCAAAAATATGAATCTGGAATTTTACAGATTCACCACACCAGTTAACATATATATTTTGAGTCTGGAGTTGGAATGGATACAGCCAACAGAAAACCAAAACAAGTGCAGTATCCACCACAGTAATACAGTATCTTAGTATTAAGTGCATTGCAATTAGGGTACCACTATCAAATGCATGTATAAGACTTATTATTCAGAAAATTTCACCATATCTCAAAAGGCCGGTGGAAAGTAGGATTTTAGACAGTGCACTTTTCTGACCTATTTGAATTTAAGGCATTAAAAGCAAACAGTTAATTTCCAAAAATGAACCACATAAGCCATTTATTATAACCTGAAATACCTGGTATGTAAATAGCCATTAGTCCTGAAACCAAGAATTAATATAACACACAAACACCAATACACCATGGATGGAGTGTCTCCTATATTCCCCTCATTTCCCTCAAGTAAGAATTCCTCAGTGCCTTTTTTTTTTTAAATAAGAATTCAATTTATTATCAATAATGTATAAGCAATTTTATTTGTGACTTGAATGCTGATTGATGCAGGTTCTGAAACACCTGATTTTAATTTTGGAGAAAAGAACACTGAATGGGCTTACCAAGATGATGATATTATTGACAAGTTTTTGGCTGAATGTAGCCATGAAAACAGCACTGCAGGGCTACCAGCAGGAAACATGGTCGAACAGATCTCTAACCCTTACTACAAAGAGACAGTAGAAGTTGAAAAGTCTTGGGGGGTGGAGACGTCGAGTGGGCTATCCAATTACTCAGCACCAACTCAACAAAGACAGAAAGGCGTACGATGGACAGAAGAAGAACACAAGTAATATTATCTACTCCTATATTACATTGGTTGTTCATTAATTTCAATTATTTTGGATCAACAATGCAAATATATATATATATATATATATATATATATGCTTGGGCATTTGGTCATGTTTATACATATAGGTGGTTCCTGATGGGGCTGGAGAAGTACGGAAAAGGAGAATGGGTGAACATATCAAGGTTCTATGTGGTAACAAAGACAGCAAGCCAGGTGGCCAGCCATGCTCAAAAGCACTTCAGGCGTCTCAAGTGCACTACACCTTATTTAAAGCGCAGATGCAGCATTCATGATATCCGAATGGTCAATTCCAATATTGTCGAAATGCCTCCGAGGCTTGTCAAGCCTACTTGTTCAGGGGAACCATCTTCAAATGTCCTCCTCCACACCACCGATGAAAATCTTTATCTCTACAATACTGGCGCCCCAACCCAATTCTCCGCGGAACCAAACTCCATGAATTTCTAATTAAGCCTTCACTTGGACTATACCATATAATATTATCATAATATATAGCAGTGCTTTTATGTTAAATAACGATATCGAGTATAGTTATATATTTCAGCCCTTTTGAATTAAGTAACTTCTTTGTAGTCTATAAATAAATAAAGGAAAAGATTTGATGCCCTATATATATTTCTTCGAGATTTGATGTTCCGGTCACTGCCATATGCATTCGTAATTGAGAGACACATTAGGTCTCATAAAATGCAATAAGCCTTGTGAGTTGTGAGGATAAATGTTCCCTTGCCGCGTTAAAAAGAAAAACTAAATAGAATTAATTTACAAATCAACAATTGTGAGTTTTTTTTGTAGGATTTTGATCCAGTGGCGGATCTAGTGTTTTAAAGTTAGGTGAGCGAAAAATATGATTATGAAATACTATACATTAAGAATCAAAAAATAAAAAATTAATTAAGATTTGTCGATTAGTTTTTTTTTTTTTTTGTTATTGATGAATTAGAAAAAAGGGCAATGTCAAATTGAACCGAAGCAAATGGGGAAAACAAAAACCATGAACAATTTTGTTTTTAAAAAAAAGTGGAATAATAGATAAAAGAGAAAGTCCCAGAAACAATGTAAATAGTTTGAAATTTGAGGAATAAAAAAATCGATAAAATAAGAATTAGGACAACCAAAAGATTAAATGGAGCCAGTTTAGACATCTCCTGAAAACATAGCCATCTAGGCTAATTTTACAAATGTTTGGGCCCAATTTTGGCTAACACAAATAATAACTCAGCCCAGTAATTTTTTTCTTCTAAAGCAGGCCCAAAAAAAGTCAGCCCAACAATAGCTGGGCTAGCTTCCTTTTAGATCCGCCTCTGTTTTGATCATTTATACGTGCGTACATTTACATTTGGATAAGAATAAATTAGGACACAAAATGCACTTTTAAGATGCAAATATTAAGAATATTTACACATACAAGTGTCATTTAAATAGTAAGCATAAAAACATAAAATAAAGGCATTATTTTTAGTGAGATAACTATCATCCAAGAATTGATAGGGTTAGTGATAGAGCCATAAAATGCAATTTTGTAGGATAATTATCATCATATGAATTCTATTAATTTTATTCAAATGCAAGACAGATCAATTGTCAATGAGAAATTTGGTATGGCTATTTATGGCATCTTTGGATACTATGAGTCTAGGGGATTCAAGACAAAATTTAAATATAATGGTACGTTGGTTATGTAGTATGAATGGTTCTTTGGTTGAAAAGGGAAGAATTCAGGTCACTTGGAACCCAAACATCTTCATTGTAAATACCCTGAAAATTCATCCTCGACTCATTCACTGCTGTGTTGAGACCATGGATAGGAAATTTGTGTTTGAGGCTACGTTTGTCTAGTTTCGAACTACAGAAATGAAAGAGCTGAATTATGGGTTGAAATGAATCCTAGTGTTGAGGAGAAATGGCCAGCTGTGAAGGCGTCTCGTGACCATTTTGATGAGCTGTTGGAGCTCATGAACAAGTGTGATATCAGTGATCTTCCCTTTAATGGAGCTTTTCTAACTTGGAGCAATATGCAGATGGGCACCGGTCGAATTGAGAGAAAACTGGACAGAATTATGGTAAATGACTTATGGAAGGAGGAGTAAGATCAGACCAAAGGCTGCTTCGATATCCCGGGAATCTCTAACCACTCACATGCGGTTCTTATACTTCAAAAGTTGAAGTGCAATCAAAAATTCCCTTTTAAGTATAAGAACTTTGGGGGGAAAGAAACAGAATTCAGTAATCTGGTGAAGAGTGTTGTGATGTCTTGGAACATTTGCCTCACGTCGAAAAACACGAGAACCCGAGCCTTGCATATAAGTCAGTGGGTCACTCCTCCTATTGCCAATTGGTTTTAGGATAGAATCCCGCTGGTGATGCGGGACCATCTTCTACACCTCCAGACACGCCCATCATACTTGGAGAAGGACCTATGACTCGAGCTCGACCTAAGAAGCTTTAGAGAGGCTCATTCCTGTTTGTGAGTCATGCATTGTTCTCGAGTAAGGTTCAACTCCCGGAGCCTACATTGAAGACTTATATGTGTATTGGTATACAAATGGCCGAACCCCCTTAGCCTATGTATTGCCGATTTGCCTAAGTCTTGAACACCTATTTTATTTCCTATTTTAGCAACTTTCCTTACATGAGTTATTTTAGGAAACTTTAGGGGTTATTTTTATTCATTTCTTTAGGTTGTTTTATTATTATTTTCGGCCCATATCATCCATGTTAGGCTATATAATGCCGACACCCCCTTGTTAAACATTCACGAATTTCAGAATATAGAAAACCCATTTTTGTGTGAAACACATGAGTGAAAGTCGATCGATTCGTAGCAAGGCTCATCGATTGCAACATTGGTATTGATCTCAGCTTGGTTTGCTTTGTGTTCATCAACCTCGCGAGAGCTTGGTGATCCTGGTATCCACAAGTCCCCTCCTTGTGCCTCCAAGTTGTCTGCTTGGTTGTGTAAGGTTGTAGATGTGGGCTTTATAGTCGTTGGTATTTGGTTCCTACCCTCTAAGGAGGTATAGGGTCTTTATCTCGTTCTATTTTAGTTCGAATCAGTCCTTATCGGTCGTGTCTTTCAATTCTTGTTCTTAATTTTCGAGTCTTTATAGTTCTTGAATCGAGCCTTGCATTCTTTTACATAGTCGATATCGAGTCTTGTAAGCTTTGTCGAGTCTTTCATTGTTCTTGGTCGAAGTCCAGTCCTTTCTTGCGTTTCTTGGTTAATCTTGCTGCGTCGTTCTTGAATCTTGCTTCCGTTCTTTTTTTCTGTCTTTTACTTCTTGAATCTTGAATTTGATTGCATCTAACCTTGTTTGTTTGTGATTGTTGTGGTTGCTTTAGCCCAAACACAAGCCTAGTCAATACCCATTGGAGTCGACCAGCCGTGAGCACATCCCTTGTGCAAACCCTAGCCGACGGCACACTTGTGTCCCCATTGTCAAAACTTGGTCGATCCTTCACACACAAGGAAACCCTAGTTTGTTATTTTCTATCTTTGGCTTATTTGTTCTATCTTATTCTATCCATTTTATTGCCTTATTAAAATCAGATTTTTGATAGGCTTAATTCCTTTTATCTATTATATATAAAAAAGGCTTACATAGATCTCCTTACCAAAATTAGCCAAGTTTTATCTATATCTATTTCATTAGGACAAAGTTTTATTTAATTCACCTCATTCATATAATTTTCAAGTCCTTCATATTATTGTTGTGTCTTTCTTGCATTAGGTTAAAAAAAAATAGTCCGATATTATTCAAAAAAAAAGAGACATACATACTTGGACCTAGGAGGATAAAATTCACTAGGGGCAAAAGTAAGTAAAAAAAAAAGAGCTTGTTGATCTAGTGCAAGAAAGCTCCAAAGGACCAAAATTGGTGATTTTTGCAAGCCCTAGTCGACATACCCCTTCATACACATTCATACCTCTACAAAACACAAAATTTGAAACTCTACCTTGCAACTACAACATCCTAACTTAAGGTTTCAAATCAAAAGAGGTAAATTTTCAAACTTTCTTCTATTTCCCTTTATTTTCTTTTGTTTTTCTCCATTGTCGAGCACTTCTCCTTGTTGTCGAGTGTTCTATTTTTTGAATCGAGTGCATCTTGCTGATTGTCGAGTGCTTGTTTGTGTTGTCAAGTACTCCATTGCTTGTTTGAGTGCTCCTTGCATTGTTCCTTATTGTGTCGAGTGCCCTTGACCCCCGTCGAGTGCCCTTCTTGTTGTGTCGATTGCAGATCTCTTTGATCGAGTGCTCCTTGTCCTTTGTCGAGTGCGCTATCTTGCTTTGTCGAGCACTTTTGTTGTGTTTTCGATTTCTCTTGCTTCTTGTCGAGTGCAATTTTGTCTTGTTTCATTCATTCTCTCATATACATATCTTGATTGCTAGGTTTTAGCTTGAGCGTTGATTTGCCCAAGGCGGATTGAAACAACAAGCGTGACATACCAATTGGGGAGAGAGTGTGAGCGAAACACTTGTGAGCTGTTTATATTTTATCTAACCGTTTACATAGTTCTTTGTTCGTTTTATTTGCTATGTCTCAGCACGGAAACAACGAGAACAATGGCAACAACGATAACAGTACCTCAACCGTGACACCTGAGCAGTTCAACGCTCTCAACACGGCCTTGACGAATGTGTTGAATAGGCTAGCAGCAATAGAGGCTCGGCCAACCAGTTCGAACACCATGGTTGGGCAAGGTAATCAAAGGCGTGACGATACGCCTCGCGATGAAAGGGAAGTCCATAATCCTAACCCTAATCCTAATCCTAATTTAGATAACCCTTTATTTGACGAGAACAACTCTCCACGAAGGGAGAAATATGGTAGAAATAATGGGTTTGCTAATGCGCAGGGACAAGGAAGAGGAAGAGGAAGAGGGAGAGGCCGAGGCTTCCAAGAGGAGTTCTACCAGACGGAGGACGGTGATGGTTTCCAAGAAGAGGAGTATTGGGAGTAACGTCCTAAGCGGAATGATAGAGGAGATCGATACCACTACAGAGCACCTAGAGATCCTGATCAGGACGGCATAGGTAAGGTAAAGGTAAAGATCTCTCAATTTGAGACCAGTACCTGAGCGCGTGAGACTGGAAGCGTCTTTGTGAAAGCCAGTTTGGCGGCATTGCGAGGCTCGGTGCCAAAGTTAAGTTCTCAGCCCAGCTAGTCCACTACGTCCTACAGCGGCAGCTGCGGTCGAAAAAGGAAAAAGAAACGTGGTACATGATCCAGGGGTCCATAGTCCGGTTCTCCATCGCGGAGTTCGCGCTAGTGACCGGACTGAATTGCTCGGCAAACGTGGGGTGGACCGTGGACACTGCGGCGGATAAGGCTGCCTGCTTAGAGTTCTTAGGGGCGGAAAAGATGAGGATGGAGGTCTTCGAGATGGAGTACATAGTGGCGATGAAGTCAGAGCGTTCGGCTGCAAGGCGCTTTAAGTTCGCGCTCATATTGCTGGTGGAGGCGGTGCTGTTTGCGAAGGAACCCCGCAACTTTATTCACGGGTGGGTTGTAAACATGGTGTCTAACACTGAGGCGTTCTTGCGTTACCCGTGGGGGCGAATGTGCTACGAACGAACCCACGATTTCCTCTACCGGTGTATTGAGCGCAAGCTCCAGCATGGGGTCAGCAGCTCTCGGCCGTCGTACTTGTTAGCCGGCTTCCCCCTTGCATTCTAGGTATGGATATAAATCTCACATGACAAATAGTGATTTAAACTGGACACTGCCTCCTGGTAACAGGACACGATTAAATGCAAAGTGTCGACATGTCATCACCTGGTTTGTTTTGTTTGTTTGTAGTTGTGGGTGTACGAGGCTCTGCGGCCAGTTGCAAGACAATTTGCTGACACCAGCACAAGCACAAGCACAAGCACAACCTACCCTAGGTGCCTCAGATATAAGTCGAAAGAGCACAACATCATGTACGATTCTCTTGCCTCCCTCATCCAGCAGTTGAAGGAAGAGTTGGGCATGTTCGACGAGGTGGACGCTGTTCGGACAGTCCTTCTCCCGGATGCCGAGGAGGTCAGGAAGGGGGTTATCCTTGGACGCCATGTACGCGACAGGGAAGCCGGATAAGTTCTTCGACGACCTCGTGGTGGAGTATAAAGCCAAACATGCGCCGAGCACGATGGAAGCATCTGGGCCAGGCACGCAGGGTGACGGAAGTACGACGGCTGCCCAAGTGGATGTATCAAGGATTTTTTCTAAGATGGATGATCTGGGGACGAGCTTATTGGCAACGTTTAACGAGAGGATGGAAAGGATTGAGGCAACGATGCAAGAGCTGAGAAAGGAGGTGAGGGGGAAGAAGCGAGGTGAGGACGAGGTGACACACTCGCAGGACAGGCATGGAACTTACGGTGAGGAAACCGAAGATGTTGAGTTGCAGTCAAAGGAGGTAAGATGTTCAATTTGTAATGTCAGTATCCTTAACCGTCATGTATAACAATATATGCGTCATGTATAACAATATAGGCATCATGGTAACATACCTTTCCCATAATTGCGTAGGCTGAGGAAACTATTAGGGAAATGGGCCAGAAATCGGGTACTGATGCAGGTGAAGATGAAACCACCAAGACAACTTCTGAGGTAAGTACCCTAACTGAAACCGTGATGTAAATTTTGTGAATGACGGTCACACTAACTCATAATCTGTAGGAGATGGGTAAGAGTAAGGGACCAGTTGATGGGGAGATCGAAATGGAGAAGGATGCCGATCCACAAGAACCCCCCAAAGAAACACCCACCACACAGGTTAGTCATCCCTGTCGTACTGCGATGTGACTGTTGATAATGGTGCCGAGTCTAAGTTCATTCGCATATTTGCGCAGGGTGATGAAGTGTTGAAGGACAAGGGTGAGACTGATAGCACAGGGCCAACTGAAATGGTAGGGGCTGCCGGGCTTGAGGCAGTAGCAGCCACTACCAATGTCACAACCGCTGAGGTAAGCCATCTGCCGCCCAGTGTCATGTGAAGATTGTTAGTCGTCATGTCAAAAATCTGTTGTTATCATGTAGGAGGACTGGGCTAATGAGGATGAGGTGTTAGCTGAGGGGTCTAAGACTGTGGCCAAAGGGCCTGGGGACAAGTCAACCATCTCCGAGCCAGAAGCACCCACGACAAAGACAACCCCTGAGGTAGGACGTGTTAATGAAACTGTCATGTCAAAAACACTTATGTGTCATGTTATTTTAACTTTGTGTCATGTAATCAACCATAGGAGGCACAGGAGGAGGCCGTACTTTCCCTTCAGCGTAAGGGCGGAAGGGTGAGGCGAGCGCCTGCGATGTTAGAAGGCCACGAAGTTACTCAGCCGGTGAAGAAGCCGCGTGTCGACAAGGGGAACAAGGATAAAGAGGTGGTTGAGGACGTGACGAAGGGGCAGAAGAAGCCGCGGGCCGCCAAGGGGAAGAAGGTGATTGTGGGGGTTGACGCCGTGGCCTTGGGCCTGATGACCAGGGCTGACGTGGACGCATTCACCGAGTGGTTGACCACCGACGACGCCCAAGGGACTGAACCCGCACGTACAATGCTAGGCACCCGCCTTGAGAGGGGGGGACCTAAAAACGCCAATGAAAGTGGTGGGCTCAGAGGTAAATTCCGGCCACCCGTTCTCCGATAACTTGACATTTTTGTGGTTGGCTGGACACGTGTTCATTGTTTGCAGCATATCGATGAAGCATGCGGCATCCTCCGAAAAGAGGTAGCCAGCGAGTCGAAGTACGCAGGCGTCGCAGTCGTCGGCCCCTACTTCGGGGTCCTGCTGCAGAGAAAAATCGGCATGCCCGTCGACGAGGAGTTGGAGTACTACTTCAGCGGTATGTTGCCGGAGAGGTGTCCGAAGCCTTGGCGAGCGTCGACCGCATGTTGGCCCCATGGAATCTGAAGGACAACCATTGGGTAGCGGTTGAGATCGACCTGGCCGAGTGGACTGTCCGTGTGTATGATCCGGACACTCGTCTCACTCCTGAGCGATATTTGCCAGGCCTTCTGAAGCCCATCACGCACACCCTTCCCCCGCTGATGGATGGCCACCAAGAGCTGCACGCCAAGCATGCAGGGAAACTGCCCCAGCCGTTCAAGTACAACCATGTGAAGGGGATCCCTCAGAACAAGCAATCGTAAGTCGTCGTAGTCCATCTTCTGATTTATAGTGTAATTGGTGCGCATTAGGTTTGACACATACTTTTTGCGACGCAGAGGAGACTCCGGCCCCTACGCTCTCCGTTTCTTGCAGATGCTCGCATCAGGCGACCACGCATTCAAAGGAGTGGACGACGCCTTTATCGATGCTTACCGCCTAGTCCTATGTGTCGCCATCTACCACGGTGCCTTCCGTCCCAGCCCCGATCCTCAGTAGTCATTGGCTCCGTCCTTTTTTTTACAAGAACATTGTTGTTTGTACTGTTGTCTGGAAATGTTGTTGGTGGCTTGAACAGTTGTGCTTTCGTAGGATTTAATTTGGTTGACTTTGGTATCGACGGTATGTCGTTTTGGGAAACCTAGGGCTTAGGTTTTAAAACTATGATGTCTTGTTGTTTTTGAAACTATGTAGGTCGTACGATGGTTGACAGTTATATATTTACGTCGTCCACATTTCCACTGAAAATGCACAATTAAAACATGTCATGTCCAAAATATCACCTGCCAAGTTTATATAACTGCATGTCAAGTACAAAATAAAATAGCTGCACCCAGGCCCAACAAGCCTTAATAACAAAACACGGGCGACGTTCATACTTCAATGTAAAAGGGGGAGCGATAACATTTCCGAATAAGTTAGCCCTGACTACAAACCGCGTGAAATACCTACTGGCATGTCTTACCCATAATATGTCATGTCAAAATAGCTATCCGTCATGTCTAACCCATTAGATGTCATGCCAAAATACCACCTGGCAAGTTACTATGTGCGGCGCCTTTTCGGGAACTTCCTTTCCCACTGAGACGGGTACCTAGATGTCTTCGGCCTGCCAGGCCGTACCTTGATAATTAGGGGGAGGCAAGTCTCCTTGGTGATTGCCTCGGGTACCCTCCAATTCTCTCGCGACGGGACTGGGTAGATCACGTCCTTGTAGCACGCATGCCACGCGTCTACCTTGTACAAGTCGTTGACGAGCGAGTACACATCCATCCCGTGCAATTGGGATGCTGCCATTGCGTGCGCGCATGGGTACTAGTCGACGTTGAAGCGTCTGCAGCTGCATTAAACGTCCTGTAAGGTTTACAAGCCAGGTGGAGGTTCCCTTGCGTACCTCGAACTCATGTGCACTCAGCTGTCTGACGACCATGGAAAGGGACTGCACGAAGTTTGCTCTGATGGCGTTACCAACCCAGTCGCTTACGACTTTCCCCTGCTCGCCGCTTGTCTTCCTATGTTTGACGAACCACGTGCCTACGGTCTCAAGGATGGCATCTACAAGGGCTTTTAGAGGCAAATCTCTAGGATATTTGAACACCGAGTTCAAGCACTCGAAGTTATTAGTGGTTGTGATGTTGTACCTATTCCCAGTGTAGAAAGCCCTTGCCCAGTTGCTGAACCCGGCCTCCTTCAGATATTGGCCCGCTCCGGGAACCCGTGTACAGAACTCCGCGTATAACACCTGGAACTCATCGTACGTGTAAGCTTTACACATCGTCATGAACTCATCTTGCAAGCCCCCGCACTTGAACCGGAAACGGACGTTTTGAAATAAGTGATATGTGCATATGCCATGCTTCGCGAATATGTAGCTATCCCTTATGCCCTTCAGGATGCTCATGTGGCGGTCAGATACCCACACCAGATCAGTCGTGTCTTCAACGACACGCAACATCTGCCTGAAGAAGAACCCCCAAGACCCATCATTCTCGCCGTCAACCATGGCGAAGCCTACGGGGTAAATGTGGTGGTCAGCGTCTTGTGCAGTTGCAAATAGCAAGCACCCTCAAAATTTCCCCTTCAAGAAGCTCCCGTCCACTGATATAACCTGGAGAATAAACATCTTGAGGACTTAGAGTTGTCATGTATAGTCAAACATACGTCATGTGTTATTCGTATGGGCGTCATGTTTATAGTAATTGAGCGTCATGTTCTATTTAAGGAAGGGCTGACCTTCCGTAGGTGGGGGATAGCCCTCCGCCACGCTCCAAGACTCACAAACGCATACTTGAATCGCCCCTCCGCATCGCGTTCTATCCTCGTGTACGTCCCAGGGTTGGCCTGCTCTAGCATGTACATGTACGAGTACATGCTCCGATAGCTTTCCTCGTCCGTTCCGTACACGTTGTCCCTCGCACTCAACCGGGCTCGGCGCGCCTTCCAGTAGCTGCATGTGACCCCCAGCTGCGACTTCATCATCCTCTGCACTTGATCTGGATCGAGGGGCTTCTTCGACCGTCCGAAACTGAACATGCCCATTCACACACACATGTGTCCAGTTCAGATAGTTGTGTGTCCAGTGAAGATAGTTGTGTGTCCATTTAATATAGTAGTGTGTCCAGTGAAGATAGTTGTGTGTCCAGTGAATGTAGTTGTGTGTCCAGTGAAGATAGTTGTGTGTCCAGTGAAGATAGTTGTGTGTCCATTTAATATAGTAGTGTGTCCAGTGAAGATAGTTGTGTGTCCAGTGAATGTAGTTGTGTATCCAGTGAATGTAGTTGTGTGTCCAGTTAATATAGTTGTGTGTCCAATTACTAGTGTTGTGTGTCCAGTGTATATATCTATATGTCCAGTGGAATTTAGGAAAGAGTCCAGTTAAGTTTTACGTATTGGGTCACATACCTTTTGACAATGCGCCACCCAAGCTGCGTGTATGACGCACTGCATTTTTGGCTGACCGCCTCGTTCAGCGAGCACGTGTGCTCGTCCACAAGCTTTCGGATCTTCTATAACCCCGTTCCCTTGTAAGTCGAAGCCCGACATGACCACTTGCACTTGGGAGCAGCGCACCCTACAACATACAAGGTCGTCGTTGACTTCTTCACCTTCGTCGTGAAGCAGCGAGTCAGACCCGCCCACGCTACGAGTTCCTGCACATCCTCCTTCCTCCGAAACGTTTGTCCCTCCCGGAGCTTAATACCACACTGGCTGGTATCCAATGGGTTCTCCGCCACCATTGGTTCACTTTCAGCAGGCTTCGGAGAAGTGGTCGACTTCCATTTTCGTCTTTCGTATGCTTCCTCGACTTCCCTCACCGCTCGCTCCGCCTCATAATCCCATGACCAAGACTTCGTCGGACCAGAACTACCGTGTTTAGCTTTAACCACTTTTGGGATTGCATCATCCTCGTCGGAGGAGCTACCAAGGTCAATGGCTCCATCTTCCATGTCATTGCTGACATATATGACCTGCTTCCCTTTATTTCCTGCGTCGGCATTCTTTTCCCTCTTCGCAAACTCCAACTCCAACTCCTCACTTATCCCTAACTCGTCAGAAGTCTCTTTTAACTGGACGGCTGTTTGTGTTAACTGGACATCCGATGATTCCAACTGGACATCCTTTTGATTTACCTCGACAATTTTTTCTCCTAAATCTTCGTCTTCTCCGTCAAGCCCCACGGGGAGATCTGTATTTGGGTGATCTTCTTGGGTCACGGGCGGACCAGTTAACGGCACTACAACATCCTCCAAGCCTGCAGGAGACAAACCACCACCGTCTGAGTCATCCGTTGTCGATCCTTGTGCTTCGGGCATGTCTCCACCAACCTTGCGTCGCAGGGACACGTTGAGGTCGATAGACCAATTTCGTTCTCCAGACAGCCCGTTTACAAACTTGTAGGCCTCCAAGTCTTCGTCATCCCCGATGGCAAACGGCCTAGACCCTTCCTTCTTTGGCTTTACATATGTGAGCTCCACATCATTCCTCCTCCCATCGACTTTAAACTTGTCCATCACCTGTTTCTTTAGCTTTACATAGTCAATCCTTTCGTCCACCACCATGGCTTTCTGGCTCTTTGTTCCTGTGAAGACCCAAGTACCGCCTTCACACGCCCACCATCCTCCAAACAATACCGTGATACAAACTGATGATTTTTCCCCTGTTGCATTTCATAGGGACACATAAATTAATTTGTATCGACGGTATTTACATGTGAACAACACTTACCAAACATAGAGAGAACACTTACCCATTTTATGTCCGACCAGAGGACTGTCCAGTAAATTCCAACACCTGTCCAGTGGGTACGATTTAACCGTCCAGTGAAAAGTGGCTTCGTACAAGTAAACCGTTTACTGAACCCAGGCCCACTTGCTTCTTCTTCAATGGATTCTCTCTCTTTCTTCAGATTTTGTGATAAAAGTGACGCCCACAATTTCTCTGATCTCTTTATATAGACCACACATCATTTGACACCTACCCTCTTTCTTCACATCCAACACCGGCCATTCCCCTTCTTCAAGTTCCATTTCCCCTGCAATTCATTAATGTGAACTAATGATTTCCCTCAGACATTCTTCAAAGCTTATATACCCTCCCCCTCCTCCCCCTCCCCCTTTTCCCTTTTTTTTTTGGCGCCATCCCTGGGCGGGAACAATTGGCTCCCTCCTTTTTACTGTACCCAGCTGCTCCTTCTCTCTCCCTCTCTCTACCTGTCTTTTCGATATTGATCAGGATTTTCACCCTCTCTCTCTCTCTCTCTCACACACAGACTCTCTCTCTCTCTCTCTCTCTCTCTTCCTCGCTTTTCCGTCTCTCTCTCTATCCCTCTCTCCCTCTCTCAATTGTCCAGCTGTCATACTCACACTGTCCAGTCCCCCCCCCCCCCCCCCCCACTTACCTGCTGCTGGTTGAGCCAAAAATCCGGATATCCGGATTTTAGCAAATTTTTTCCGGATGGGGTTATGTGTGCAAGGGTTTCACCCAAATGGGTTATTTTAGCAAATTTGCCTTAAGTTTAAAAGGATTTTTTTTTTAGAAATTTAGAATTAAATATCTTTGATAAATGCATTTATTTATTTATTATAGTGTATAATAAATATAAAAATCTATAAAATAGAGAAGCTGTTGGAGTTTGAGTAATTTTTTTTTAGAGATTTTGACATTTTAATATCTTGTTTAGAGATTGTTTTTTACCAAATTTGTTAGGTTTGCTCTTATAAGAGCAAAACGAGGTTATCAGAATACAACGTTGGTATTGTCTCAAAATGTCAATGTTGAGCCACTTCTTGTTAATATTATGAACCACTTATTCTCAAAATCTTGAACCACAAGTGACTAAAAGCCTGCACCATTTCTTGTTAATATCCTGAATCACTAATTGTTAACGTCATGAACCACACATTACAAGTTGTGAACAACATGTGAGTAAAAGTCTAAACCACTTCTTGTTAATAAACTATAAACTACTTGTTTTTAAAATCATAAACCACTTCTTCTTAATCAAACGGATCGAACCGACCCGAACTGAACCGATTCAAACGATTTGGGCTGGAACCGATGACCCGATATTTCGGGGACGTCGAACCAAGCCCGCCCTAAAACCGAGTATCCGTTTTTTTGTTTTTTCAGTTCGTGTCCCAAAAAACCTAAACCCTTCCAATTTGGATTAAACAATGTATCCGATTTGCCTTGTTTTTTTAATATACATATATAAATTACACATTGGACGAAACTGAATTTTTTGGTTCGGTTCTTGTTTTTGGCACAAAACCGAAAATAAAATTTTTGCGGAAGTTGCAATTTCTTGTTCGTGGTTCGATTTTTGGGTCGGTTCTATTTTTTAGCAACCCTAAAAAATACAAATGAATCAAGTGAAGGAGGAAGTTACGATTGCTTGTTCGCGGAGGACCCCTTTGCTTCACCAAATAGGTAGCAAATGGAGTTGAAACCTTCCCATCATTGCCACGTAGGGGAAGGTGATAGTTTATAAGGATAGGAACCATGTCCGTGATACACTTGAGGTGGTCTAATATTTAGGATTCCCTGACGATGTAGACGTCAGAGTCATAGATATTCACCATCCACTGTAGAAGATGTTGAACCGCTTTTTATTAACTTCTTGAACCACACATTATACAAACCCTCAACCATAAGAGAGTAAAAGTATGAACCACTTCTTTCATGTGAACTAGAGTAAGATCTTTATCGCATGCTAGAGGTGTGTAGAAAAATATGACATGTCTAATATGACACGAAAAAACACGAGACATAAAAGATATGACAATAATATTACATGAACCACTAAAAATATCGGGTTATCGTGTCATGTTCGGATTGAAGTATTTTAGTTGTCGGATATCTGACATGATACGTTTAATTTAAAAAAAAATGTAGCGGGTATAGTATCCCTATAAGTATAATAATATAGGGCATTTACATGAAGGTGCATTGGCTCACTTGGTGTTGTGTTTTAATTGATTCGTGCTTCGTCTCCTGCTCTCTAGGGTTCGATTGTGCGTTCTTCTCAAGCCAAAAAAAGGTTTAGTTTTTCATAATGTCTTGGCTTATCTTAGGGCGTGTTTTCCTACGGGGAGTTTTTTAAGGGGTGGAGATTAATTTTAAGGGGTGGAGAGGGTGGAGATTTATTTTACGGGGTGGAAATGATAGAGATTAATTGCACAAAGTATCTCGTAAGGTGTTTGGTTGATTGAGATTATTTATTGATAGAAATTTGTGAAATATCCATTTTACCCTCATCTTTAACCTCATCTATTTGGGAAGACTTCCTCCCAGTCGTCACCACACACCACCATTAATCTGACCTTGCTGAAGCCGGCGATAAGGGAGATTCGTGAACCCAGATTCGGACCTACAGAGCCACCGTCGGCGATGCCATTTGGAGTGGATCAAAGCTATCGTTCCGCGTTGTTGAGCTTGGCTGGTTTCCACCGAGCTGAAGAAGGAGGCCGACGGTGAGTGACGATCGAACAACAACGACATCAAATCGACCCGCACCACTGCAGATTCGAGTGGGGAGAAGGTCGAACCTAGTCTCCGGTGCTTTGATGAAGGCTCGTGGCACTGCTGTCACCGATCGTCTTCTTCCCTTTTCACAATCGCCTCCTTTAAGGGAAATAGGAGGATCTCCTTCATCTCCACCCCATCCACCTACACCCCCAAGGTGGCAATTTTGAGCCATCCCCACCCCCTTCCACCCCCGAATCGCACCCCACCACTACTACCTCGTCCATATGTTGCCAAACGGTGCACTGTCATCCATCCCCACCCCCTCAACCCATCCACCCCTTAAAAAAAAGGTAGGAAAACACGCTTAATGTTTTCTCTAAATTAACATCTTTACTACTGTAATTTCATATATATAATTTATTTGTTTTTCTTTTGCTTTCTTTTACCTAGGGAGTGTATGGTAGGCAATTTTAACTATTAGAAAAAACATTTGTGGTTGTTTAAAAAATAAACAGCGTTTATGGGTGTTTTGAGGATCAAAATGAACAAAAAACAGTTCAAAAATGTGTTAAAAAAAAGCTACAAAATGGGGGTTATTTTTGTATTTATTTTGTACAAGTACTATTTTAGCCCTTACCTTTTATCTTATTTGGTTTGAAAGTACCTCAATACCCCTAATAACAACCAAATAAACTCCACTTTTTACAAATAATCGATTCTTCGACTCATACGAAAATTATCTTGTTGTTTAAATTTTTAACTACTCTTACAAAAAATTTATAAATTTTATCCTGTTTATAATTTTAGTGAGTTTATTAACCCCGTCCTATACGAACCCATAATCTCGTAGCAAATGACTGAAACGAGCCATAAATAAACTCAAACAACTTATAAAAGGCCGGTTTTTAGAAAATATTTTAAATACTAGGGTTCTTAATATAGATTTTACAGATCTGTGCCATTTATGACATTCTATTTGGGAGCTGCAAAATAGAATTATTTTTCACAAAGGTTCTGATAAGAGTATTATCAATGTTTTAACCCAAACTATTGATAAGATTTCTTGTTGGAGTAAGGAACATGTGAAAACCAAATTACCAAAACGTATTAGATCTCCTGATAAAATAATTTGGCAATACCCCCTATAAATGTCGTCAAAATTAATGTTGATGCTTCGATTAAAATTGGCTTGTTGCCTCAGATTGGTTGCATTCTGAGAAACAATTATGGTCAAGATATTCGGATACATAAATGTAATATTAGGATGAGTTATGTCATCATCGCAGAAGCTTTTGCAGTTTATGCGGGTATAAGGATGACAGCGGAGCTTGGGATACGGAAAGTCATAGTTGGAGTGATTGCTCAATTGTTATCAATGTCATTAATGAGGGGAATAATATACCATGGGAGGTGGTGCAAATAGTTCAAGCAATCAGATCTTTAAACAAAGAATTTGAGACCATCACATTCCAACATTGTTATAGAGAGGCAAATGGAGCGCCTGATTTTCTTGCAAAATCTCAGTTTACCCGTAGTTTTATTTTGCGTTATTGTTGTGAGTTCCAGAACATCATCGTGTTTGATGATCATGAATTTCGGTAGTACCTCCAACATTTTGCCTACGGGGAAAAAAAAAAAAAAACTTATAACAGGCCGGTTCGGTCCACGATTAAGAACTACGGAGTAAAAGAGGGTCTGATGAGATGATAAAGAGAGACGGCTCTTCCTACTTGAAACTTGCATTAGCACAAGCAGTCAATCACGATTCACGATGGGGATTCCATTCCTACCTGAAAAGCGATCGGCGGAAGCAATCACCGAAGCGTTGAAGCGCTCTAAGAAAACCCCATTCCCGGAGGATTTTCACCCGATATATTCAGATTGTATACCTGCTGAAGGTACGCACTCAATCAATATCGATTTCTGTTTTCTTCTTAGTTTCTCCCTCACGCTGGCCGTGGAATTATTTGTTTTAAACTCCTCTTTTTTTTGATACATACTTGGATTGAATCAACTACATCAGTCGCTGATTGTTTGCTTAAAGTTAGGTAAGGTAGGGTTTCTGATTTCCTTTTTGTTGCCATTAGTATTAGGATGGACATAAAAAGCTTTCCCTGTGTTACCTAGCAGGATTTGATGTGGGCGGGAGATAGATAAGGCCTGCAAGGGCTCCCTCTTTGTAAATTGAGCAATTGTTCAAGCCAATTTCTATCTTTTCTCCCTAGCATAATTGAGAATTGGGGTTTGGGGATTGGGAATTGGGAATTGGGATTGTATTTTTAAAATAAATGAACTCATCAATCTTATTCTTAGGTTTCCATCCATAAATACATTTTGGCTATAGACTCAGGTTGGTCTTGAATCTTATTATTAGGTTTCCTTGTTCCGATTCTAGTTCTAGTTGTGTTCTTATTAGGATGGATTGAACGTGTATTGTAGGGAAAGCCCCTGGAGGTGAGCAAAAGGTTGCTGCAGAAGAAGATTCGGATGTCAAACTTGAATTTGATGACTGGCTTGGCGAGTGGGTTCCAGATAATCAACCAACCTTTAACAGGAGTGAGCAGGATTCCCCCAATGACAACAAATACTGCACATTTTGCTGGATATGTTTAAAGGAGGCCGCACATTTTGATCCTTATGAATGCCCTGAAAGATGTCAGACAGATATGTGTTTCAAGAAAGCGCACTCTGATGACGACCATCTCTTTGTAGAACTTCAAGAAGGAGAATTTGCGGATTGTGAGAATTCTAAGCACGGGTACTGCTATCAGCATCGTTACTAATTTTGTTTCTTCTACTAGACTTGGATGATTCAAGGTTCAGCGTTGTGTCCTTTCAGGGGCAGTATTTGAACTTGGCAGATTTACCTACTGGCTACTTGTGTAATTAAGCTTTCAACTTGCTTAGCTAGCTTCTTAAATTGAGGCACACTGCTCTTAAAGGCCAGTCCAGGCCACTACCTATTCCTAACAAGGACATGTTTTTATCTTTTGAGATGCAAGGTGGTGATGTAATTTGTTGACATTATTTGTATGGTTTGTACCTAGTGCTTATCTGTTGCTTGTATTGGGTTTTTCCCCTAATCTTGTTGCAAGTCTGGGGCTGATGTTAGCTGGCATCCGATTTGACAATGCAATGTTGAATTCTTGAGCAATATTTGCCTTTGCCTGAAATCAGTTGTATTATAATTGTAACGCTCACCGTATGGGCTCATAAAAAAAAATCATTGTACGTACAAGTGTCCGACTAAGGAAGAACGACAAGACAAGAAGTGCTAGAAGAGGAACTCGACTTGCAAGCAGCTCTCCAAGCAAGGAGAGAGCTCCTTGGCAAGAGTTTCCTTAGTTTTCAATCAACTCAAGTTTGCAGTTGCAGGCTTTGCAGCCAGAGTTGGAAGATGCTCAAATCAGCCACCTTAAGAAGGAAATCGTTGAGTTTGAACGGTAACAATCTCACAAGGCTGCTGGACGGATGTAAGGGCATTCACGTGCATCAATACATCACAAACCAAAATCCGTTTGCTTGCGGTGGATGTTCAGTGGTAGGACCTAACCGTTTGATATGCCATTACAGACTTATGCATCAGTTGTCTTTTGAAGATTATACACATTTATCTCTCCAACTCGATTTGAGGACAATCCAAAATCAAGTGCCCAACCAGATGTACTACCCAAGCCAAGTCTAAGAAGATTAGAGTCTCTAACTATCCTCTTAACTGCTCAAATAGCAAGGTTCCACCGCAATCAAAATCAAGAGATCAACTTGTATGCCACAGCCACTCATGTTGAAACTTATCAGGGTTAGCATCAAATAGTATACATGCCAGATTCACAAACAAAATCAAGAGAACAAGTTGTATTCTATGGTTATTTCTCCATACAAGAAACAATCATAACATTCCAGCTAGAAGATATCATATTCTTGTGACATTGGTTGTTTGTTTAGTGGAAATTGTAATTAGCAAGTTCACGGTTATAGGATTGCTCTTGGGTTCTGTAGTTAACATTCAGCTTCATCGGTTAAATGCTATTGATAATGTGTTATATTATCCCATTCCCAGTGCCCTGAAACAAATCAAACCAACTACAAATTCCTATGAAGAAAAAAATGCTTGTTATCAGCTAAATTTTTGTTTTCAATTTCATTGCACTTTTATTCTCAGCGAGAACTGTTGTCGATTTAGGGTTGATTCGCTCTCACATTCAATCGACGAGATAACAAAAACAGATAAACGAAACAAACACAAGAACACACAACCTTTGTTTACGCGGTTCGGTTACCCTACATCCGCGGAACCTCAGGAGGGGAGGCTCACCTAATTTCACTAAGCATCCAAGTTCAAAACCGATTACAATGGATTCAGATGCACAAGATCTAAGCTAACGATTTCTAAAGCAACACAAGAACGAAGATAAGAGGAGAATAGGGTTAGAAATCGTCCGTAAAGGACACCGAGAAATCTCAGAGAGATTTCTCAACACAGGAACCCTACTTCTGAGCCTTCATCTTCATCATGCAAGCAGGAACTCAGGTAGCACCAGACCCAGGTGAGCTCCCTTCTAGAAATCGTCGTCAGCCGATCGCTCTCAAGCTGGAAACCCTAGCTTCTTCTCCCAAACCCTAGCCCCTTGGCTTACCTGAGAGAGAGAGCGTCGAGATGCTACAGTTGCGCTAGGGTTTCTGAAGAGAGCATTTATAGGCGAGCAAGCAACGGTCTCAAGCAGAGAGCTGGGCCGGGAGAGTGGGCCAAGTAAATATGCCCAACATCCAGTGAAGCACAACTCGGACATAAGAAACCGAAGTAACCCAAATAACCACACATAGACACACATACCCTTCCAATGGTCACACCTGGTGAGCCAAGCTAGCCATTGGTTCCAAACATGGTCAGACCATGAGACCAATGAGCTTTTCTTGCTCACAGCATGGCCAGGTTGGTATGTGGTCAAGTGTGGTTTATCCTAACCTAGACCTATGTGCATCTTAATACCAAATAAACCAATGTTTTGATTACAAACCAAATTACAATGATTAATAACATAACAAATGCCCTCCTAATCCTTGTGATTGTGTCTTCCTTGGTCACCAGTAGTGAATTGAGTGTTCTCCCGTCCGTCGTCGGTTCAAGAGGAGCATAAAGCTCAGTTGGCATCCCATATATGCAGGGAATCCCTGCAAAATGAGAACTTGTCGGCTAAAACAATTTTTGTGCCAAAATCTGCAGGATTAAGGTCCCCCTTAATCTTTCTCACGTCAATAAGTCCATTTTCAACCTGAACACGAATATAGCGATGCCTCACATCAATGTGTTTAGTCCTTTCATGATAGACATGATCTTTACACAGATGCAAGACACTTTGACTATCAGTGAACAGAACAGGTAAAAAGGACAAAGGTAGGATTTCATCAAGTATTCCAGTCAACCATGAAGCCTCTTTAGATGCTTCTGTAGCAGCCACATACTCAGCCTCAGTGGAAGAGAGAGCAACAATGGATTGTTGCTGAGACTTCCAAGAAATGCAGCTCCCAGCCCATGTGTAATAATAGGCAGTGGTAGATTTCTTGTTATCTTTATCACCTGCACAATCTGAGTCTACAAAACCATGCAAATCATGCTTTGAAGCAAGTTCAGCAAACACAAGACAATAGTTTTTAGTAGCACACAGATATCTGAGTAAGTACTTCATTCCAGTCCAATGAACATCACCAGGATTGGACATAAATCGACTTAGAACACTAATGGAAAAAGCAAGATCGGGTCTGGAGCATAACATTGAATACATCACAAACCCTACAACTACATCATAGGGAATCTTATAAATTTTTGCTTTTTCTTCAGGTGTGATGGGACAATTTCTCTTAGTTAAGTCTAGATGCCCTCCTAAGGGGATACTGGTAGGTTTAGAATCAGTCATGTTAAACCTATTCAAAACCTTTTCCACATAATCACTTTGAGATAACCACATCATCTTCTTTTTTCTATCTCGAGTGATGTTAATCCCCTGATGTTTAGAAGCTTCAGAAGTTTGAGGATGGATGTTGGGTCCTACTGTTTTGCTCCTTTTCTGCCTTGCTCTTTGCTCCCTTTTACCTCACTCTTTATTATTGGCATGTTTCCATGTTTGGTTTATACGCTATTGTTTTGGGTATATCGGAAACACTCTCTCGACTAGTTCGGGGAAAGAGTGCGTACATCCTGACCCCCCAGACCCTGCCTTATCGCGGGATATACTGGGTTGTTGTTGTTGTTGTTGTTGAGTGATGTTAATCCCCATAATCCCTTTAGCAGCTCCTAAGTCTTTCATGTCAAAGTGAAGTTTCAGATCTCTTTTAACAGTGGATATGAGAACCTTAGAATTGCACATGATTAGAATATCATCCACATAAAGAAGCACATACAGAGGAGACTTAGACTTAACACCCTTAAAATACAAACAAGTGTCATAACTGCTTCTCAGAAAACCAAGCTTTTTCATGCATGAGTCAAACTTTAGATTCAACTGCCTAGGACTTTGTTTCAAACCATAAATTTATTTCTTTAACAAGCACACATGATCAGATTTATGTTGATCTACAAATCCTTTAGGTCGTGACATATAAATAGTTTCAAACAGATCACCATGCAAAAAGACAGTTTTGACATCCATCTGTTCCAAATCCCAATCATACACAGTAGTTATAGCAAACATCAACCTCAGAGTTTTATATTTAACTACTGGAGCAAATATGTCATTGTAATCAATTCCCTCTTTTTGTGAAAAACCTTTAGCCACAAGTCTAGCTTTAAATCTAGGTGGATCAGTAGGTTTTACACTTTCCTTTAACTTGTAGATCCATTTACAATCAATGATTCTGGCATTTTTAGGCTTAGGCACTAATATCCATGTTTTGTTAACAATCATAGACTGAATTTCCTCCCTCATAGCTTTTAACCACATGTTTGAGTTGCCACATTTAACAGCTTGATCAAAAGTTTCAGGAGTGTAGGATCTCACAATCTCAGCAGCAATAAAAGCAAACTCAACCAAATCAACATCTTTTAGTTCAGCAAGGTTGATAAACCACCTATTAGGTTTGATAACCCTAGGCTCTCTATCTCTAGTCAATTTGGTAATTATGCAAAAAAATTTCACCAATTTGCACAAAAGACTCTCCAGACTGAGAGTTAGATTGAGAGAAAGAGGAGCTTACTTCCCCATCAGGTTGATGGGGTATTGCTGCATCCAGGTGTTCATGGTGGTCATTTTGATGACCTTGAGGAGGCTCTTGCAGTTCTTCTTCTTCTGCATGGCCACCAGGTTCAGGATCAGGGGGTGGGACTGGTCCATCTTCCTCCACCTCTTCATCTTCAAGATGATCAACTTCATGTGGTAGGAAGAATGTGGATTGCACTGCTGCTTCTTGATCTGTACCTGCACTCTCAGAAGAACTGTCAATACATTTTTAAAATGAAATTCCACCTCATTAAAGGTTACATTTTTGGAAGTGATTACCTTGTACCCATGAGGTTGCACAAGTAATATTTTGTAACCTTTAGTACCCTCAGGATATCCTAACATCACACCTTTCTGGGCCCTTGGTTGCAACTTACCTTGAGACACATGAGTGTAGGTAGTGCATCAAAAGGGCCTCAGATGGACAATGTCAGGGTTTCTCCCAGTCCACATTTCCTGTGGAGTTTTAAACTCAATCACAGAAGATGGGGATCTGTTTATGAGGTAAGCTGCAGTGGTTACAGCTTCACCCCATAAGGAGGGTTTCATCCCAGCAGTAATGAGCATGCATCTTGCTTTTTCAAGCAAGGTTCTGTTCATCCTCTCAGCTGTATCATTTTGATGAGGGGTGCCAGGGACAGTGAGGTGTCTTTTAATGCCATATTGAGTACAGAAATCATCAAACACATGATTGCAAAATTCAAGACCATTATCTGTTCTCAAACACTTAAGCTTATGATCAGATTCATTTTCAACAAGCAATTTCCAGTTTTTAAAACTATCAAAAGCTTCATCTTTAGATCTAAGCAAATATATCCAAACCTTTCTAGAATAGTGATCTATGAAAGAAATGAAATACTTCCTACCACCTATTTTATTGACCTGGGCAGGGCCCCACAGATCATAATGGACATATGCAAGAGGTTCTTTAGCAACATAGGTGGATTTAGGGAAAGCATGCTTAGATTTTTTACCATAAATGCAATCTTCATAAAAACTTAAGCTAGCAGGTTTCACATGAATCATGCCAAGTTTGTACAGATTTGACAAGCCTTGAATACCAATATGACCAAGTCTAGAGTGCCACAACATAGTAGGATCAGATATGACATTGAGGCTCACAGAGGTGAAGTTCAGTTCAGGAGTACCCAGTACATAGTACAACCCTCCTTTCTTGATACTTCTTATCAGTGTAGTCCCATTTTTAGAGACTTCCTTAATACCATTGCAAGTATTAATATCATAATGCTGATCATCTAACACAGATTCAAACATTAAGTGTCTCCTAAGGTCAGGAACCCACCTGACCTTCTCGAGAACTCTTACCTTCCCATCAAACATTTTTAAGGCCACATTACCTATACCTTTGATCTTCAGAAAGGTGTCATCACCTAGCAGAACCTCACCACCATCATACTCATCTAATGTCTTAAACATAGACTTGTCATAGGTGGAATGAATGGTGCAACTTGAATCTAAGATCCAAGAATTGTTAGAAGCATCAGAGGAACAAACAAGCAATTGATGGGGGTAATCATTTTGAGAATCAAGCATAGCAACAGTTTCTTGTTTTTTCTTATTTTCATCAGCTTTTTTCTTTTTATAGCAATCCTTAATGTAGTGACTAGGTTTATCACAGTAATGGCAGTTTCCCTTACTGCTTCCCTCCCCAGTGGATTTATCATCCTTTTCCTTATCCTTTTTCTTAGATTTTTTGTTATTTCCCTTTCCCTTACCCTTAGCTACAAGAGCTTCAGGTTTAGGCTCAGTTTTCTTTTCATATTTGGTTTTGAACACCTTCATAATTTCATTTTTCTCAATGATGGCTTGCAAGATTTTATCTTTACTCGGATCATCATTGCTATATTGAACCACATCTTTAAAGTTGTCAAACTGAGCAGGTAAGGAGTTTAACAGTAACACAACTAGGTGGGTATCTTTAACTTTGTCATCAACCCTTTCCAGTTCTTGTGTTAATCTAAGAAACTTATCCAGATTTTCATTCAGAGACAGGTTGGTGTCCATTTTGAAAGTAAACAACCTACTTAGCAGTGAAATCTTCCTAGGTAGAGATTTTGTTAAACACAAAGCCTCAAGAGCATCCTAGAGAGATTTAGCCGAGGTTTTACTTACAACCTGACGAGCCACGTCGCCAGACAACCTGATCATGATTTCTGAATGAGCTTGCTCATCCATTTCCTGTTTGGATGGCTCTGTGGTGCCTTCAGGGTGTGCTCCAGTCACAGCCTTCCAATACTTCTCCTTGATCATTATAACCTTCATCTTGACTTGCCACATGGCGAAGTCAGTAGTCCCATCAAAGGGCTTCATCCTCATGGTGTTTCTGCCATTGAAAAACACACAAAATAAGTTAGCAACCAACTTAATAAAGAGGATGAATAAGAGTAAGGCTAGATCAAAAAACAGCAGGTAACCACAAATGCATGGTTATTAGGATCCCAATCCAGATCCTACGATCCTACGATTCTATGCAAGGTTTTGATCCGGATCGGGCATCTAGACTCCTTCGTGCTATGATCCACCTAGGATCCTATGGGATTGTGTGGGATCAGTAGGATCTACCTAGGATCTATCGATCCTAGAAAAAATATCCGATCTTAGTAAAAATCATATTTGTGTAATTGTGTTTGTTTTGTTTGAATATTGGGTCTTCTAGATGCGATGGGCCTTTTTATTTTTTATTTTTTTTGGTAGCCCATCTCCTTGGAAATTGAAGGCAGAAGAGTGAATACGTTGAATTGAAACCCTAAACTCTTTGTTTCGTTACTCAACTCGACAAATTCATGTCTTAGCGCCTGAAATTGTTCATGATGTGGTTAATTGCGATGATGACATTTGAAACTAGAGATGCCATTGGATATTTGGATGTGTGATTTATCTCTTGTATGTTTGTCACATTTTAAGACATTATCCTTGTCTATTTGTTACATTTTGAGACATTAATCTTAACAAATTATGAATGTTAAATGCTTATTGTTGGACTATTTTAGTTACATAATTTGTTTAATGGAGGAAAAGCTTAGTTTTATTTTAAAATTAAGGTATTTGTTTAGGATGGTTTGTTTTTATTTTATTTTTAATTTTTGTCTAGGATCTTACGATCCTACGATCCGATCCTACACGCTTGTCTCGATCCCACACTAGGATCCCGATCCTAAAAACATTGCACAAATGCAAACAAAGGTATGTTTTTGGTTTTTTCTTTTGATATTTATCAAGACATGAAAGAAAAAGAACACAAGTAAGATAGAATGGAAGAGCGAAGAACAAGAAACCCTAAACCCAGCGGAAGCACAAAGAATCAGGACCGATTCAACCCTTTCTCGAGGACGAAAAAGAGCCAAGCTAAGGCTCTAATACCAATTGTTGTCGATTTAGGGTTGATTCGCTCTCACATTCAATTGACGAGATAACAAAAACAGATAAACGAAACAAACACAAGAACACACAGCCTTTGTTTACGCGGTTCGGTCACCCAATTTCACTAAGCGTCCAAGTTCAAAACTGATTACAATGGATTCAGATGCACAAGATCTAAGCTAACGATTTCTAAAGAAACACAAGAACGAAGATAAAAGGAGAATAGGGTTAGAAATCGTCCGTAAAGGACACCGAGAAATCTCAGAGAGATTTCTCCACACAGGAACCCTCCTTCCAAGCCTTCATATTCATCATGCAAGCAAGAACTCAGGTAGCACCAGACCCAGGTGAGCTCCCTTCTAGAAATCGCCGTCAGCCGATCGCTCTCAAGCTAGAAACCCTAGCTTATTCTCCCAAACCCTAGCCCCTTGGCTTACCAGAGAGAGAGAGAGCGTCGAGATGCTACAGTTGCGCTAGGGTTTCTGAAGAGAGCATTTATAGGCGAGCAAGCAACGGTCTCAAGCAGAGAACTGGGCCAGAAGAGTGGGCCAAGTAAATAGGCCCAACATCCAGTGAAGCACAACTCGGACATAAGAAACCGAAGTAACCCAAATAACCACACATAGACACACATATCCTTCCAATGGTCACACCTGGTGAGCCAAGCTAGCCATTGGTTCCAAACATGGTCAGACCATGGGACCAATGAGCTTTTCTTGCTCACAGCATGGCCAGGTTGGCTTGTGGTTAGGTGTGGTTTAACCTAGCCTAGACCTATGTGCATCTTAATACCAAATAAACCAATGTTTTGATTACAAACCAAATTACAAGGATTAATAACATAACAAGAACTACTATTTGCTGGTTTTAAAAAAATACAGCCAATAGATTATGAACCTCCATTCTTTTGAAGCTATCCGACATATAAAGCTAAAAGTCAGTGGACCAAGAATCCCTTGAAAATGGATATGGGAAGCTCCGACACAACGTACGTGAATGCATCAGATGATATATGGGTCGCGATTGTCACTTGGGAAGCAATGTGTGTCATAAGACAATGAGCATGGTTAATGTACAAAAATACTAGGGTTGCTCAAATGGGTCGAACCGGCCCGAATTAAACCGATCCAAACTGTTTGAGTTAGACTTGACGAACCGATTTTTTCGGGAGGTCGAACCAAAGCCTAACCCAAAGGCCAAAGCCGAGTATCTGGTTTTCAGTCTTTTTGATCCGGGTCCTGAAAAAACTACGGGGTGTTTGGTAATGATATCTAGATATCAGATATCATATATCAGCCCTGATATCTGATATCTAGTGTTTGGTTGGTGCAAGGTATAGATATCAAGTGATATCCTGATATCCGTTGATATACTAATCCGACCCAAAACTGATATCTCCAATTTTGGGAGGTATAGAACCTGATATCAGATATCAAAATCTCTCGTTGCTTCTCGCCGTCTGCTCACCCTCTCTACTGCACGCTCTTCGCTTCTCGTCGTCTGCTCGCCCTCTCTTCTGCACGCTCAAGTACATCTCCTCTCCTCTTCCTCTCCTCTCCTCTCCTCTCTCCTTTCCATGAGCCTGACACCGCCCTCAGCCATGCCGTGACTGTTTGCCTCTCGGTTGTTGCTGAGTTTTAATCGTTGTTGCTGATAGTTAATCCTTGTTGCTGCATCTTTGCTTTCTTCTTGGTTTGTTGCATCTTCGCTTTCTTCTTGGTTATTGCTGAGTTTTAATCGTTTTTGCTTATGAGTTTTATTCAATCATTGTTTATCGATTAGATCAGATTTGATTTATGCTGCCTTAATTCCGTTTTCGCCTAGGGTTTCTATTTCAATCGTTGTTGCTGAGTTTTATTCAATCCATATATATAGTGATGCATTCTGGGTTCATGTTGATTTCGATTAGGATTAGAAATGGAGACATATGAGCATCAATTGATAAGGAGAGACAAGGAAAGGAAAAAGCTAATACACATTGTCTGATATCTGATATCTAGCAACTCATTACCAAACAACATATAGATATCAGAATTGTTATCTGATATCCTACAACATACCAAACAGGGATATCAAGATATCAGCTGATATCGATATACTTGATATCGATATCGATATCTGATATCTAAATATCATTACCAAACACCCCCTAAACTCTTCCAGATTAAACCGAGTATCCGGTTTCCCTTGTTTTTCAATATAAATTACACATTGGATATATAATAATAATAATAATAATAATAATAATAATAATAATAATAATAATAATAATAATAATAATAATAATAATAATAATAATAATAATAATAATAATAATTAAACAAGGAAAACCGAGTATTCGGTTTCCCTTGTTTTCTCGGACCGCGTCTATCTACTATGTCCCTCGATTATGGTGGTCTTGGGGTCTACACAGCTGCAGACACACTGCATTATGCATTTCTCACTTCAAGGATCCAATCCCGCGGTTTACAGAATTGTATTTTGAGGAGTGTTGGAGTGACTGGTGATGGGACCGCTTTCGAGTTAGTGGTTTCCAGTTGGGTTGGTGCTATCGATAAAGATGACTTGAACATGGGTGTATTATAGCCAACCCCCTACCTAATGAAGAAAATGGCTAGCTGTTACTACATAAATGTGGACAAGCATCGCGAGGTAGACTTCGCTCGTACTGGGATTGAAGAAGCTCGTATTGTGAATCTGGAGCTCCATATGGCCCAACAATGGCTGAAGGCTGCTCCTATTCCCGGTCTTGGTCGGGTTATAAATCCCATTACCTTTTGCTCAGTTCTTAAATACCGTGTGGGAATTGAATTGTTTATTGCGGGATCCAAGTGCCCTGCTTGTGAGAAAGGCATTTAGGTTGTATGGGGTGATCATGCACTTGCGTGTGCTGCTGATACTGGTGTTAAGCATCGACATAATGTGGTGTGTGATGCTTTGTGCGATGAGTGCTTGAAGGTCAGAATCTCTGTTCGTAAAGAGGCATCTACTGGAATGGTTGATGTCAAGGGAAGGGAGCTTCGACGAGCTGATATTCTGTTCTACAACTGGTTCCAAGGCAAAGACACCTGCGCGGATATTATAGGAACCTCTATCTTCAGTTCGGCTGGACTTTCTAGTTTCATTCCTGGTAAAACGGCTAGAGGGGCAACTGATAACAAGAGGAAGAAGTACGAAGATGTTTGCATGGCCAAAGGTTATCACTTTCTGTCGTTCTCCTTTTCCACTATTGGTGACTTAGAGGATGATGTTATGGGGCTTCTCAAGCGAGTGTGCGGGGTCGCTAAGGGGTTACCTGAATATAGTAGGGGTTCTTGTCACACTTTGAATTGAATTGCATTTATTATTCAAAAGGGATGCGGAGCTCAGCTTGTTAGCCGGCTCCGATCTAATTTCATGTAGATACTTTAATACTTTGATAATAATAATAATAATAATAATAATAATAATAATAATAATAATAATAATAATAATAATAATAATAATAATAATAATAATAACAATAATAATAATAATAATAATAATAATAATAATAATAATAATAATAATAATAATAATAATAATAATAATAATAATAATAATATTGGTTACGAAGAGTCATAGGGCAGAGTCTAATAATGGTGATTTCATATTTCATAGAGTTGGTTTTACTATTGAAAAAGGGGTTGGAGCTCAATTTGTTACGAAGAGTCATAGGGCAGAGTCTGATAATTGATTTCTTATAGTCGCTCTGCTAGGGAAAAGCGACTAGCGCAATTGCCGATCATCCTTCCGGCCTTCGTCCGGCCATGGTAGTGGACGGCCTCCCAGTGTCTTCCTAGACATCTCCTCCGGTGAATGCGGCTTGTGGCTGGTGGCTTCACCCTCTCTGGCGGCTTCTTCAGGTTTGTGTTTCTTCTCGCGGTTTTGTTCGGTGGTGTCGTGTCGTGCCTTGGTTGTTCGCTCTTTGATCGTTCTTCTTCGGTGCCTGGTAGTTGATCGGTGTTGATCGCTGTTGTCTGCTCTAGGTATATCGGCTAGGGTTCCATTAATTGTGTTTGATTGTCGTTAATTATCGGGGTTGCTACTAATTGTCGTTAATTGTCAGGGATGCAACTAATTGCCGGTGGTACGTACTTGTGCAATTGAAAGATGGTGCTAATTATTGATGGGGCTGTGGTTATTTGATGTTAATTGCTTATTGGTGTTTGATGATTGCCACTAATTAGGAGTATTTGATGTTAATTCTGCCATTTGATCGTTGTGTGCTGGTGTTTGAAGTGGAGGCGACCGGTTGTCTATTATTCCTAATTGTGTTGCCATACATTCTTTATTGTGGGCTTTGACTTGCTTAATTTCGTTTTTCACTTTGTCATGCCTAATCTTGTTCGGTACCATTTCCCTTTTGTGGGTCTTTGTGGGTGCCTTGATGGTGGTGGTAGAGATCTTGTTAAAACATACATGCTCAGGCACCTTCGTGATCGACATTGCAATGGCGATGCTCAGGAACTTACTCATCAAACTCTTTCCGATAGCTTGACTATTTATTCTAATGCCGAGACGACTTTCAAGCGTATGGGGGTTTGGTTATGTGGAGTTTGTCTTAAAACTCATGCCTTTCGTGCTCGTTGTCGGCATAGTCAAGATGATTCAGTGGCGCCTCCGAATTGTGGTGATGGCCTTGTTCGTTTTATTATTTACGACATTCCCAGACCTCCAGCTCCATCTCCTTCGGTTCCCTTGTCTGATGCTGGGGTTGTGCATACTGGTTTATCTATATCTTCGCTTGACCGGTTGTTTTCTATGGGGTTACACACCGTGAGATACAACCCTCCTAAGTGTTGCCTAGGTTTTTCTCGGGTTTTAAAATGGGCATTAGATGGTGTGGATGACTCTCCTAGAGACCTCTCCTGCTAGATTCGCTTGCTTGTGATGCCTCTTTGTATACTTAAGACCTTTTCCCCGTGGAGTAATCCTGAGTGCTTTTCGTGTTTGGGGTGTGCCTGGTGGCAGTTTAGAACTTATACAGGAGACCTTAGCTGAAGCCCCCCCCCCCCTCTTTTGATGTTGAGGAGGAGCTTGATTTGAGTGAGCTTAACCTTCGACAATTTCGGAGGAAGATTTGTGATGGTCATTACACTGCCGCTATTTGAGTGCTTTCTTCATCAGGTATTTCTCCTTATTCTAAGTCCACTTTAGCGGCTTCGCGGGATAACCACCCCACTGGCCCATCTCCTAACTTGCCGCCTTTGCTTGTTGATCACCATCCTCTTCTTGCCTCTTCGACCGCTGTTTTGGATATGATTCGGAGTTTTCCGCGTGGCACGTCATGTGGGAGGGATGGGTTCCGTGCTCAGCATTTGTTGGATTGTTTGGGCGGAGCGGCTGTTGCTCTTTTAGATGATTTGATCGCCTCTATTACTCGGGTGGTTAATCTTTTCCTTAAGGGTCGTTGTCCGCAGGCTCTGGGTAAATACATTGCTAGTGCTCCTCTCACGCCGCTTGTTAAACCAGGTGGAGGTATACGCCCTATTGTTGTAGGCATTATTTGGAGACGCCTTGTCTCTAAGGTTGGGGCTTGTTTGGTCGGTCCCTCTTTGTCTGGTTATTTTGATGGTCTTCAGTTTGGGATCGGGGTATCTGGTGGGGGAGAGCCTATTTTGCATGCCTTGAATCGATTCGTTGAGGCCCGTGGTAGTGAGAAGGATCTTTCTATGCTGTTGGTCGATTTTCAGAACGCTTTCATCTTAGTTGATCGTGTGGCCATGTTACAGGAAGTTCGCCATCATTGTCCTGTTCTATCCCGATGGGTAGAGTTTTGTTATTCTAGTCCTGCACGACTGTATTATGGGGAGCATAGCTTATGGTCTTGTCGGGGGGTTCAGTAGGGTGATCCTTTGGGCCCTCTGCTTTTTTCTTTGGTGTTGCATCCTTTGGTGTGCAAGATCAAAGACTCTTTTGCCCTGAGTCTACATGCATGGTACTTAGATGATGTCACTATTATTGGGGACACTTTGGTTGTAGGGAAGATCTTGGAGCTGATTCTGGAGGATGGCCCCCGTTTTGGCCTTCATCTTAATGTTGACAAGACCGAGGTCTTTTGGCCTACAGAAGACCCCAGGAGTGGGCTACCTGGTGTTTCCCCCCCCACCCCCTCTATTGCTCGACCTTCACGTGTTGTCAAAGTTTTAGGTGGCCCTGTCGGTGTCTGCCTTGTTTTCGGCAATGAACTTGTGGCAAAGAGAGTGAATAGGACCATAGAGCTTATGTATTCTGTCGCGAAGATTGATGACCCACAGTGCGAGTTGCTTCTACTTTGGGCTTGTACGGGTATTTCTAAACTTTACTTTGCTTTATGTAGTTGTTCCCCACGTGTCTTTGGGTCAGCCCAACTTTCCTTTGTCGAGGCACTCCGTTCTAGTTTTGAACGTATTGTCACTGCGTCTGGGCCTGGGTTTGGAGATTGGCAGTGGAGGCTCGCCACCTTCCCTTTTCATTTTGGTGGGCTTGGAGTGTATGTTGCTGGTGATGTCATACATTATGCTTTTTTGGCGTCCCGTTTGCAGTCTGCTGAGTTGCAGGCTAAGATCTTACGTTCATCTGGTATCATTGCTGCTGGGCCTACTTTTGATGATGCTTGTCGCTCTTTTAATGAGGTCACGGGTTTTGATCTTCTACGCGATCCTAGTGAAATCGTTTCCCTCAAACTTATGAAGAAACTGGCAGATATATATTTCGCGAAGGTTGTTGCTACATCAGACTCTGTTTTCTCATTGACTCCATGGCAGGTGGCATTATGGAAGTCTCGGCAGGTTGCTCACTCATCTGATTGGTTGCGTGCAGTTCCTATTTCTGGGTTTGGGCAGACTATGAATGGAAGGACCTGTCGTAGCGTGCTTAGCTATCGATTGGGAGTTCGATTGTTCGCGGTGTCAAGACCATGTTCCGCTTGTTCTCGGGTCTTTGATGGTGATGTCTATGGTGACCATGTTGTGTCTTGCGCTGGTTTCGTGGGCATTAAGCATCGACATAACCTCGTTTGCGACACCTTATTGGATATCTGCTACAGGTCTGGGATTTCAGCCGGTAAGGAGGTTGATATCGGTTTGATTGATGGGCATGATAATCCTCTTCGTTCGGCGGATTTGCTACTTTATTCCTGGAACAGAGGGCGGGATATTTTTGTCGATCTGACGGGATCCTCCTCTTTGACACAGTCTGAGATGTCTGACTTTGTGCTTGGTCATGTCGTTGTTGATATTGCTCGGCGTAAGTGTGCCAAGTATCGAGATTTGTGTACAACGGCTGGTTATGGTTTCATACCCTTCTCCTTTTCTTCGTTGGGGGAGTTAGATACGGATGCGATTGCCTTGCTGAAGCGGATTCAAAAAATTTCCGTATCTCAGGATGTCGGGGCTCGTGTTGCCGCTTATATTTTTACTAGACTCAGTTTTATTATCGCTAAGGGAATGGGTGTCCAGATAGTATCTCGGTTACCCACTAATTTCTTGAAAATAGTAATTGGTTAATAGAAGCGAGTATACTATAATAATAATAATAATAATAATAATAATAATAATAATAATAATAATAATAATAATAATAATAATAATAATAATAATAATAATAATAATAATAATAATATGGTTCATTAGGGCTGAAACAAAATATTTCTATTCGGTTTCTTTTTTTGGCCCAAAACCGAAATTAAAATATTTGTGGACCGTAACCCAAATCGAAGTATTTTTGGTCTGGACGAAAACTGAATTTTGGGTGTAGTTTTCGAGTGGATCTCTTTTTGAGCAACCCTAAAAAATACAAATGAATCGAATAAAGGAAGAAGTTATGATTGCTTGTTCACGGGAACCCCTTTGCTTCGCCAGATAGAAAATGAAGTCGAAACCTTCCCATCATATTTGGCCTGTAAAAGGGGGCAATAGTTCATAAAGATAGGCACCTGAGGTGGTCCGACAATTTGGATTCCTTGATGACATAGACGTCGGAGTCATAGATCTTCACCGTCCACTCCAGAAGGCGTTGAATCACTTCTTATTAACATCTTGAACCACATATTATACAAACCTTGAACCATACGAAAGTAAATGTCTGAAGTAATTCTTTTTATTTTTACCGAAAAAAATTTGGCAATAGGACAACCCCTATGTGCTAAAAACATCCAAACGGATGAGATTGTGAAGCATAGAATCGTCACGTGTCACAGTACTTGAGAAAGAAAGATCCAGATGCGATAGACGGTCCGCAACACGGTTTGCTTCCCTATAGACATGATGAATCTCGAATGTTCGAAATAAGCCTAAGGAGACTAGACTGTCTGAAGCAATTCTTGCAAAATAGCTTGCACACTTCTTACCACTTCTTGTTTATATTATGAACTACTTATTCTCGAAATCTTGAACCAAATGTTATACAAGTTCTGAACCATATGTGAATAAAAGTCTGAACCAATTCTTGTTAATATTCCAAAACACTTCTTGTTAATATCTTAAACTATACGTTGTACAAGTCGTGGACCACACGTGAGTAAAAGTCTTCTTTGAGATGCTCAACAAGCCAATTCCCATCCATATTTAAAAAAAACAACAACTACGCAATAGCATTTAAAAAAAATACTATGCAACTTGTTGTGTAGCATTTAAAAAAAATATAAAAAAAACAAGTATGCAACTAGTTGAGTAATGCATGGAAAAGGCTTGGAAACATCCGGAGTTCCCATATTTAATTTTGGGGCTTACAATTTACACGATGAATTTTTCAAAGTTTACACGGTTTGCAGCTACGCAATGCGCAGTTGCCGTTTTTTTTTTTTGCCCTTTCAAATAAGCCTCGCCATATAAAATTGCAGCACATACCCTCCGTCCTTTCATCTCACCCGCTCTCAAATTGCAGCACTCTCCGCGATTATTGAAATTGCAGCACCAATAAAGGCGCTCCCTTCGTCACCATCATCATTGCCCAGATCTGAAATTGTAGCCCTCTGATCAAAAGAGTGATTGTTGCCCAGAGCCACCATTGAAGGCTTCCACCTCCGTCCTCCTCTAAATGGAGCCAAATCCCTTATCCTGAACCTTGTCCCCTCCTCCTTTCCCCCAACCCCCTCCGCTTTACAAACCCCAACTTAAAAGAAAAAAAAATTAAATTACTAAAAGGATTAAAAGAATTTAAAAAGATTATTTATGTGAGAGGTGACAAGAGAGGGTGACGGGATCGGGGACAGATGATTTACACCCCCTCTTAATCCCTTAGCCTTATCTAAAATTACTAAAGAGCCACCATTGAAGACCGCCTACTCCTCCTCCTTGCCATGCCCAGGACCCACCTCACTGTCGACCATCGTTCTTCAAATTGACTTCAATTGCACCCAAATCGGTCGATTGTGTTTAAACCATCCCATTCAAATCCACACCGACATGGTTTTTGTTTATGTCTTTGAACTCGACGTCCATCAAAGTGTCAAATTCAACCACTACAAACCTCGAATCCGGATTCTGTAGCCCTAGAAACCCGCTGGCGACGTTGACAGATTGGGTGTCGGGGGAGACGTGGAAGGCGAGGTCGCTGCCGATTGAGGAGGGATTGAGATTCGTGATGGAGAAAGAGAAGAATGTGGAGAAGCTCGTCGGGGAAGGTGTCTTGGGCCTAGACTTGGAGGAAGTGCAGCGGATGAGGAAGGAATTAAGAGAAGGATTGAAATTGGGAAGAAGTGCAGCGGGCGAGGAAGGAAAAAGGAAACAACATGCACTCACTGTTCGCGTGCGCCTTTACCCATGTCACATCAGCGATTTCGTAATGTGCAATCGAATTCAGTTCGTGCAAACGGCGATAAACTAACCATGTGAATAGCAATTATGTTAATTTTCTTCCTCTGGTTTTTTTATGCCTCTAACAAGGTTTTCCATAATAAGTTGCGGAGTAAGGTCCGCAAGATGGTGCGGACATTTTATTGCCCTCTTGGGTCGTATTTTGTTACATATTAAACTTATTCTACAACTTGTTGCAGAACTGAATCTGCAACAACATGCGAAGATTACCGATGTGTCAAGTAAAAATTAGTGGTGTATTTATTAGTCCTTTTTTTTAATACACTAAGTGATTCAATCTCACAAAACAATTATGTGGTTCAGGGAAAAAAATTATCCAATTAGTATTGTTAATATCTTTTACCACGTGTTGTTCAAGTTTTGAACCACATGTGGATGTATCAGATGATATATTGGTCGCAGTCATCACTAAGGAAGTAATGTGTGTCAAGAGGCAGTGAGCATAGTTGATGTACAAAAATACTAGGGTGGCTCAAACGGATAAAACCGGCCCGGACTGAACCGATCCAAATTTGGATTGAACTGAACTTTTCCAATTTGGATTGAGCTAAGTATCCGATTTGCCTCTTTTTTTTTAATATAAATGACACATTGGCCGAAACCAATTTTTTTGTTTGGTTCTAAATTTTGGCCCAAAACCGAAATTAAACTTTTTGCAGAAGTTACAATTGCTTGTTCACGGTTCGATTTTTAGGCCAGTTCTCTTTTTAAGCAACCCTAACAAATACAAATGAATCAAGTGAAGGAGGAAGCTATGATTGCTTGTTCGCGAGAACCCTTTTGCTTCACCAGATAGCAAATAGAGTCAGAACCTTCCCATCATATTTGGCCCATAGGAGAAGGTGATAGTTCATGAGGATAGGCACCGTGTCTATGATGCACTTGAAGTGGTTTTACAGCTTGGATTTCCTGACGATGTAGACGTCAAAGTCATAGATATTCACCGTCTACTCTAGAAGACATCAAACCACTTTTTATTAACTCCTTGAACCACATATTATACAAACCATCAACCATATGAGAGTAAAAGCCTAAACCACTTGTTTCATGTGAACTAGAGTAAGTTCTTTATCGCATGCTAGGGATGTGTAGAAAAATCCGACATGACTGACACGATATGAAAACACGATAATATGACACGAAAAAAACACGAGACAGAAAAGATACGACAAGAATATGACATTAACCGCTAAAAACATCGGGGTTGCCATGTTGTGTTCGGATCGAAGTATTTTAGTTGTTGGATATCCGACACGACACGTTTGATATTTTTTAAATTTTACTTGCATCGGGTATAGTATAAGTATAATAGGGAAATTTATAAAAAACAATCACCCTTTAAACATGGAAGTTTTCATTTGTTGGATATCCCCATCCTATTAGATTTAGTTTTCCTGGGCTCATTTCTTGTACTGTGTGGTCCCACTTGTTGTATTGCTCCACTTTTTTCTTTTCGTTTGTATGTTTTGACAGGTTTTTGTCTGCCGACTTGTCATCCATGGAGATTCAGATATATCTGATCTAGAATTATTACCTTATAAAAAAAAAGAAGTTTTCATTTAACCACCCTTTAAATTCAAAATTACATAAAACCACCCTTTAAATGGTGTTTATTTACAACCCATCCCCCTACCTCGACCTTCCCCAACCACATTAGAGTTCCAAATCCCCAAATCTGGATTCATGTTTGAAATCCTCAAATTGGGAGCAGATTTGATGAATTTTTGGAATGGGAATGTTGAATTTGCGTAATTCGATGTTAATTTTGAGAAATTAGGAGCATATTTGATGAATTTTTGGTAGATTGATTTTGTATATTTTTAGGTTGAATTTGGGAATTTTTTATTCCGACATTATACCAAACAACATGCTTGAGAAATGACTCATTCCCAATTTTGATTCTCATTCCGATTCCCATTCCCATTCCGATTACCACACTCATACCAAACGGGGCCTTAGTGTACTACATACTTTAGGGATGAACTAATCCAGAATTTGTCCATCCATTGTGGTAAAACCAGTTCCCTCTTGTCTCACGAAGTGGACGAATTAGGAAGTTAGTGGCAGAGCGCCGAGAGCCTAACATATCAAAGATGAAGCTCCCTCACCTACCTGGTGGCGTTGAGGCCTTTGAGTTGGCTGCAAAGTTCTGCTATGGAATTAACTTTGAGATCACACCTGCCAATGTTGCTCAGCTTTTTTGTGTCTCTAATTACGATCGAAATGAACGAAAAATTCTCGAAAGATAACCTTGGCTCTCGTGCTGAACAGTACTCTAATAGCGTCGTGTGCAAGAACTTGGAAATGTGTGTTCATGTGTTAAAACAGTGTGAAAATATTATGGTCCTAAAGCTGAGTTTTGGTTTTGGCCCACGTTAACTTGAATCCTAGTGTTCCTATTGAAGTCTAAATCCAGGTATTTTGATGTATTTTCTCAACAGTATACAAAGGTTTTTGATGTAATTTTTGTAAATTTGAGTTATTGGTTGTAAAAAAATGTTATTCAAATACAATCGACTACATTAAACCACTTAGCAAAGTGGCATCATAGTAAACAAAAAATATTATCAATAAAAATGTCAATAACAAACAATGTTATATGAACTAAACAGCTCGAGCTCGCCTCGAAAAAGCTGAGTCGAGCCCGCTCATTTATTTAAACAAGTCGAGCTTGAACAAATTTTTAAGCTCGGTTTAAAGTTCAGCTCGTTCAACTAAAGCTCGAATAGCTCGAATTCTATGGAATTTCTAAAATTTTATTTAAGTTAACATGTTATAACGATGTAAAACTATTTGAAGCTCGAAAAAAGCTCAGCTTGAGCTCGTTCCTTTCCTAAACAAGCCAAGTTTGAACAAAATAAAAAGCTCGTTTAAAAATTAGGCTCGGCTCGAATAACACCCCTATCTATCAACCGCACTTGAAGACCGAAGGAGCGCCCCGCCACCAATTGCAACCGAGTCCAGGTGTTAAGACGCCAAGCTCCCTAAGTCGCTCCCGACAGTCGCCCAACCTCCGAGCTCCCGAAGTCCATCCTCCCATGGCTTTCTCTTCCTCAATTACTCTTCCTCTCCTCGGACGCTCCTCGAAGCCCAATCCGAAGGCTACCCTGTTCAGGTCGGACGAGGACGCCACCGCCAAGCCACAGCTTCGCTTAAACGCCTCCGACGCCGCCCTTTATCTCTTCTTCTCCTCTCCCGTTCAATTGCACTCTCTTCTCGCTTCTCCACCATTTCCAACACCATCGGCGACGGGGCTTCTTCAATTGGAATCCAATTCTCGGAGGTTCGCTTCTCCCCAACCGGAATAGATCGGTTTCGAACTCGATCGGTCGGCAAGGGAGTCCGAGTGCTCGAGGGAGAGGCAACGATGGAGTCGAACGGCCATCACTGTAAAGGGAGGTTGAAACAATCTGAACTTGCAGATCGTGTGAAGAAGACGACGAAGAAAAGGAAGAACACAGAGAGAGTTTTAGAGTGAAAATGTGAGGAAGGAAATCTGTTTCATTGTAACTGAATTGATCAACTGTTACATCACACTCTCTTCTATTTATACAGCTCTCACAACTCTCACAATGTACACCCAACACACTTCTTAACTAACTACTTAACAACCTGACTATGTATACATTCATCATCCTCAATACCCCCCCTCAAGCTGGGAGATGTAGAAGCTGGAAAATACATTCCCAGCTTGCGAAGAAGGTGGTCTTGTTGAGCCGAAGGGATGATCTTTGTTAGGAAATCAGCAACTTGCTCACAAGTGGGAGTGTGATGCAGCTCAAGGAGGCCATCTAGAACCTTTTGTCGAGTGAAATGACAGTCAATTTCCACATGTTTCGTGCGCTCATGAAACACTGGGTTCTTGGCAATTTGAATGGCTGACTTATTATCACAATGAAGCTGAACATGAGTAATGGGAGTAATACCAAGATCAGTAAGGAGACGGACTAACCAAGTGATTTCTGCAGCCCCTTGAGCCATAGCTCTATATTCTGCCTCAGCAGAGCTTCTTGAAACAACTGACAGCTTTTTCGATTTCCAACTTATGGGTGATGACCCCAACAGAATGACATAACCACCAACAGATCTCCTTGAGAAAGGGCATGAAGCCCAATCAGAATCTGTAAAGGCCTGTAGAGGAGGACGATCATGGCCTTTCAATAAGATTCCTCTCCCAGCAGTGGCACAAATGTAACTCAATGTATGAATTAAGGCATTCATGTGGGAGACACAGGGGTTTTGCATGAATTGATTCAGAGTTTGTACAACAAAACTGAGATCTGGCCTTAAATTAGTTAAGAAGTTGAGCTTACCAACCAGACATCGATACATATATGCCTCACTGTAATCTAAAAACACACTGTCATCTGGACTGAGCTTGAGGTGGAGAGCAAAGGAGTGCAGCATTTGTGAGGCAAAGAGAAAGGGAGATCATGAAGGAGCTCACGGGTGAACTTATCTTGTGTTAAAGCAATCCAAGAGGGCAGACAAGACACCTCAAAACCCAGAAAATAGCTGAGAGTACCTAGATCTTTGATGTTGAACACATGATCAAGATGAGACTTGATGTGCTGAATCTCAGAAGGATCAGATCCAGTGATCAATAAGTCATCAACGTAGACAGCAATAATAGTGAGGTGCTTATCCCTTGACTTTGTGAACAAAGAGTAGTCATTTTTGGACTGGACATAACCATTGATCAAGAGAGATTCAGTGAGTTTATGAAACCATTGTCTAGAAGCCTGTTTCAAACCATATAATGACTTCTGAAGTTTGCAAACCTTACTTTCTGGATTAGGCAGACCTGGAGGCATCTTCATGTAAACATCTTCATAAAGATTGCCATGCAAAAATGCATTATTGACATCAAGTTGGAAAATAGACCATCCTTTTGATGCAGCAACAGAAATGACAACTCGAATTGTAGCCATCTTAATCACTGGTGAAAAGGTTTCATGGAAGTCAATACCTTCCTTTTGTGTATAACCTTTGGCCACGAGCCTTGCTTTGTATCTCTCAAGAGATCCATCAGCTTTGAGCTTCACTTTGAACACCCACTTGCATCCAATTGTTCTCTGACCAAGAGGAAGAGAGACAACCTGCAAAGTTCCATTAGCCTGTAATGCATTGATTTCATTTTTCATTTCCTTAATCCAATTTGGATCTAAAGAAGCCTCATAATAGGATCTGGGTTCAGTGTGAGTAGAAGCTTTGGACAAGAAACTGAAATGGGAGGCTGGTAATGAATGGGGTTCAACAACAGAAGAAGCAATAGGTATGGTTGCAGAAAAAGCACAAGTATAGTCATTTAGATAAGGAGGTTTGGTGTGTTGTCTAGATGACCTTCTAACTTGGTCAATAGAATGCTCAGGCTGCTGCTGATCTTGTGGACATAAGGGTGTAGCATCAGTGGATTGAATAGAGGAGACTGGGGATTGGTGAATAGAAGGTGTGGATGGTGAGGATGATACAGATGTAGGTGTAATCTGATCATAAAAAATAGCAGGAACCAAGTTGCCATTGGGTAAAAAGTTTGATGAAATGTAGGTATCTGTGTTTAGGACAGGCAAGGTAGGTGTGTCTGTGTTTATGTATTGGAATGGAAAGTGGACCTCATGAAAGATAACATCACGTGAAGCAAAGACAGCTTTGGACTTTATATCAAAAACCAAGTAACCTTTCTTCCCATATGGGTATCCAATAAAAACACAAGGAGAGGCTCTGGGGTCAAATTTGTGTCTGTTTCTAGGAGTTGTGTTAACAAAGCAAAGGCAGCCAAAAGTTCTTAAATGAGAGTATGAAGGTTTGTGTTTGAAAAGGGATTCATAGGGAGAAATGTGGTTGAGGGATGGTAAAGGGGTACGATTTATGAGGTATGTAGCAGTGAGGAGACAATCTCCCCAAAATCTGATAGGCAATTTGGACTGAAACAGCAAGGACCTTGCAACTTCAAGTAGATGTTTATGTTTCCTCTCGGCAATGCCATTTTGTTGAGGTGTATAGACACAAGTGGTTTGATGCACAATGCCATTGGCAAGATAAAAATTGGTGGCAGCTGTATCACATAATTCTTAAGCATTGTCTGATCTGATAATGGAGACAGATGTGTGGAATTGGGTTTGAATGTGAGCAACAAAGGACTGCAAAATAGACAATGCATTTGACTTGGTGGGCAACAGATGTGTCCAAGTGCATCTGCTAAAATCATCCACTTTGGTTAAGAAGTACTTATGGCCATCACGTGTGGGGTGTTTAAATGGTCCCCATGTGTCAATATGAATAAGCTCAAAAGGAAAAGAAGTATGAGAAGTACTGTGTGGAAAAGATTGTCTGTGTTGTTTAGCCTGAGGACACACTTGACAAAGCAAATGAGATTTGGATTTGATAGAAGTTTTTACATCATCAACGTGATACAACTGATCAAAGGGCATATGTCCCAACCTAAAGTGCCACAACTCAGCACTATCCAGATGCAACTGGACATTATTGGAAAGAAAAGGTTTATTACAGCAAGAATCAAAAGCTTTGGTATTCAAAGAAGAAGCAAAGTCAAAATGCTCCATGTCCACAAGATACAAGCCTTTTTCTTCATGACCAAGGACCAACTGATCTTTCATCGAAGGGCCCTGAATAAAGCATTTGGTTGGTGTAAAAAGCACATTAGTATGAAGTTCTGTTGTCAATTTGCTAATGGAAAGCAAGTTGAATTGAAAAAGTGGGACATATAGGACATTTGTGAGGTAAACAGTAGGTGATAATTGGATGCAACCAGTGTGAGTGATGGGAACTCGATTGCCATTGGGCATGGTAATGAAGCAAGGTTCATTGACAGGTTTGACATTTTGAAGAAAGGTTAAGTATGGGGTGATGTGGTCGGTTGCTCCGCTATCTAAGATCCAATTTGAATTAAGACTAGAAGAATGAAAACAATAGCATATACCTGCAAAGGAAGTGTTGGCAAAGACTTCCCGGCCTTTCACTTTCTCCTTATTCTTGTACTTACTGAGCAGTGAAAACATCTCTTGACATTGAGCAGGAGTCAAGGTGTTTGGAAGGGAGGAACCACTTGCAGCTGAATTTGATGATGCATTGTGTGCCTGTCCCCTTGAATCATTTGACGATGGATATCCATAAATCTTGTAACATCTGTCAATGGTGTGATTTGTGAGACCACAATGATCACAAAGCATTCCAGTTCCTCTTCCTCTTCCAGAATTCAAAGATCCTCTACCATAATTGTTGTTGTTGTATTCTCCTCGTCCTCTTCCAGAATTAGCAGAAGTGTCTCCTCTACCTCTGCCATAGTTGTTGTTGTTGTTGCTAAAGTTGTTTCCATAACTGTTGTAATTGCCTCGTCCTGAATTGTCACCTCTTTCGCGACCTGGAGTGTCTCTTCTACCTCTGCCATAGCCACCTTTGCCTGCAGCAAAGGCAGCTCCATCTCCAAAGGGAGTTTGCTTGGAGCTAATCGATCGAGTTTCTCGCTATTCCTCTTCTTGAGTTACCATCTGACAAACTTGATTGATGTCTGGAAACGGCTTAATCAACAATATGCTAGCACGAACAACATCGAAAGACTCGTTCAATCCCATCAAGAACCACATCACTTGCTGTTCTTGAATGAATTGATGGAGCAAAGCTATTGATTTACCACACTCGCAAGCAGCTATCTCAACCAGATCTGTGTATTCATCACACAGCTTTCTCAATTTTCCATAGAAAATCCAAACAGATGAATTACCTTGCACAAGCGACGCCATCTCTCGCTGAACTTGAAATATCCTTTTGCGATTTGAATGTGCAAAGCGCATATTCAATTCATCCCAAATTTCTTTTGCGGACTTTCGATATAGGATCTGCTCGGCTATGTTCTTCTCAACCGAGTGTATGATCCACGAAACAACCATCGCATTGCATCGCTCCCAGTGATGATACTTTGGTGAAGTCGGATCTGGTTTCACGCATGATCCTGTGACAAATCCTAACTTGTTCTTCGCAAGCAGCCAGACCTCCACTGCTTTCTTCTAGTGATTGAAATTTCGCTCGTTCAACAAATTTGTTGACAAGATGTAAGATGGATAATCTGAATGATGGATGTAGAGCTCATCCATCGGATCAATTGTCACCACAACAGGTTAAACGATCTGATTCTCCATGGTGGCTCTGATACCATGAAACAATCTGAACTTGCAGATCGTGTGAAGAGGATGACGAAGAAAATGAAGAACACAGAGAGAGTTTTAAAGTGAAAATGTGAGGAAGGAAATCTGTTTCATTGTAACTGAATTGATCAACTGTTACATCACACTCTCTTCTATTTATACAGCTCTCACAATGTACACCCAACACACTTCTTAACTAACTACTTAACAACCTGACTATGTATACATTCATCATCCTCAATAGAGGTCGGGTGCTCGAGGTCTCGGCGAACATGGTGGCTGAGTAGATGGCACCATGGATGGTCACAGATCGTCACCAGCTCTCCGACCATGGACGAGGGAACGGAGGAGAAGGAGGAGCAGTTGTGCAGACTGGCTATAAATGTCGCGTTTCATGCTTTGTTTTTTTTTTAAAATACATTTTTATAAAAAAAATATTCCAATTGGGGTAAATGTGGTTTCAAACCGCTTTTTAACAATATTAATTATAAAACGTGTTTCAAACTCTGTTAATTAAAAAAATTATATAAAATATTAATTTTTTTTACATTTGTTTTTATAAATTCATAATTAGTGGTAATAAGTATGATAGTATTTAAAATAATAATTTAAAAGTTAACATTTTATATAGTTTTTAACAACTAAAAAAGCGTGCGTCAATAGTAAAACGTCAAGTTTTGAATATTTTTGTGAATACTTTTGTAAATATTATTAAGTTATGAATTTTTTTGTAAATTTTTATTTTTCTTTGAATATTTTTTTTTAAAAATCTATGATTTTTAATCATATTATAAAGAAAATAGTAATTTACATAATCATTTTAAAAAATTATAAACATTTTCAAACATAAATTAAGAAAATAATTGTATGCTATAGTAATTATTATTTTTAATAAATAAATAAAATATCCCTAAAATATAATTAAGCCCTTAAATTCAAATTTTAAATATATATTTTTAATCAAATTTGACTTTAAAAATATTAAAATATAGTATATTTAATGATAAATTAGCAAAGATTGATGAATAGATGGTGAGTTGTAAATAAAGACGATGTAGATGATGGTTTTGTAATTTTAAATTTAAATGATGGTTAAGTGAAAAGCCCTGTGTTTAAAGGGTTCCAATAAATAGAGGGCAAAATACATGTTGTTTTGGCTCACTTGGTGTTGTGTTTTAGTTGATTCGTGCTTCGTGTCCTACTGTCTTGGATTCGAACTTCGATTCCCGAACAAGTCGGCTTGGATACTTGTCGATATGGCTGATCAGAAGGATTTTGGGCAACAAGAGGGAAAGTGGTGCGTTCTTCTCAAGCCGAAAAAGGGTTTAGTTTTTCATATTGTCATGGCTTATCTTAATTTTTTTTTTCGATACAAGGAAAGAGTTTGGGTGATGCCAGACCCTGTTGACCCATTACCCAATCGCGTCCTTACGAACAAGACAAAGAAACTCCCGATGTGACGTAAGAGCTCCAATGTCCATCGTATGTCTGAGCTTAGCCACCAAGTTTGCAACACGATTCACCTCACGAAAAACATGCCGGCAGGTAGCTTCCTCGAAGCTCTGCAGAAGGTGCTGAGCGTCGGAGACGATCATCTCAATCTCCCAAGGAGAGCGCCACACACCAGAGACTGAGTTGATTACCAGGAGATTATCACCTTCAATCTCAATCGGTCGGTAGCCCAATCTCTAGCAGCTGTCAAGCCAGAGTGGAGTGCAAGGGCTTCTGCCATCAATGTAGAAACGGATTCACAAGCGGAGGCTCCAGAGGCTTTCACAACGCCAAGGTGATCGCGTATGGAAAAAACCAGCAGTAGCTTCACCTGAAGGCAGCTTGGAGCCGTCAAAGTTGATCTTGAAACTCTAGCTGTCGGTTTGGTCCATCTAAGATTTCTCCTACGTCTTGGTGTTGGTTGTGGTTGCACTTCTTTTGATTCCATCTCTTCCCAATACAATGTTTTAGAATCCTTTATGTGTTGTAGTTGGCAGGGCCGTGCGGATACTATTGGGGGCCCTGTGCAAAAAATAATTAGACCTTATTCATATATTGTGTTAATGATCTTATTTTTTTTAATAAGTTGCACTATGTAAATTTGAAGCCAATTATTCAAAAAAAAAATTTGAAGCCATTGAACATTCTTTTAAATAAAAAATGGTTGTGAATGATTCTTTGAAAACGATAAATATTATTTTCTTAAAAAAAAATATGACTTTCGTAATAAGTTCACTAATTTTTTTTATTATTTTGGGGGAAAGTTCACTAATTTCTCTAAGTAATGGGCTTTGTATGTTTTTTTTAAAAGAGAAAGATAATAATTTTTTTGAATGATTAAGAAAAATTAAAAGGTGCAAATTCCATGAAAAGGGCCCCTTAATAAGTTAAAAATGAAAACAAAATAATTATATACTTAATATAGCACTAATATTTGCTCAAAAAAAAATATAGCACTAATATAATTGTTTATGATTTTATGAAAGAAAAAGAAGAGCAAAATATGAAAAATAAAAAATAAAAACAGTAATGTTGTTGCTGGGAATCGAACACAGGACAACGGCAAAGGGAGGAATTGGTTGGAGCGCAGCACGCCAGTAGACCACATCAAACATTATGTATCATTGGCAGGCTTTTTTTTATTTTACTAAAACTAAAATGTTATTGGGCCTTATAAAATTTGGAGGCCTTGTTCAGCCGAACCACCTGAACCTCCCTTAGCACGGGCCTGGTAGTTGGTGTCGTATATATATATATCTCTTGTTTTCGTTGATCTGCAAAGTTGTCATCATTGAATATAATTTTATTTATGATAGTCCATAAGCTCCACCAGATGGTGGCTAATATTTTCTTCTGGGTTGTGTTGAGTTTCGAGAAGATCTCATTTGTACTTTGTCTGATTGTTTGACCCTTTATAGATACACCTCGAATGATTTGTCCAATCCCATGGTCAATTTTTGAAATCATCTGGAGTGAGTGATTGCAGCTTGTGAACACATGTTCCGAGCTTTCATTCGCATTACTGCAAATAGGTAGGTGAGGGGGACCGCTACACCTTTGTCCGCTAGTCTACTTTTCGTAGGGGTTCCATTCATTACAAGTTTCCAAATGAAAATTTTTACTTTTGGGAAGCAGTCCAGTTGCCAGACCCATAAAATATCGTTCTATAATGTCCTGTAATTTTTTCTAATGTTGTTGAGGTAGAGAATCATCCATGACGACTTGTTTTCCAATATAGTCGGTCATCAATATCCGTAGTCAGGATTTTGATTTGTAATATTTTGTGTACAATGTTATTTGGTAGTATCCTTTCCAATTGATCAACTTTCCAACATTTGTTTGGTCTTATGTAGTGTTAAACATTGTCCTCCTCATTGATTGTACCATTTGGGTCTTGATGCCCCATGAGTTTTCCTTCTTCCATCCATTCGTCTTTCCGGAACCTTATTGTCTTAATTCCATTTCCTACTTACCAGATAAGTTCTTTTAGGAATTCATTCACTCTTAATTTCCATAAGTTTTGTCCATTGTTAAGATGATTGTTTCTTTTTTTCATAATCCTATAGATTCCGCTCTTTCAGATATTTTTTCTCTTATAATTCTCACCCATATGTTATTTGGTTCTGCTATATTTTCGAAAGTAGCTTCATTTGTAGTGCTTTATTTAAATATTTTGTCTAGTAAGTCTTATTCCTCCATATTTCTTAGGTTTGCATATTTTGTTTCATTCAATTAATGGTTTGTACTTATTATCTTTATTCCAGAAGAACCCTCGTTGATTTGATCTAGTTCATTATGAATGTCTGAACGCTTATCTTAATGTTTTCTCCTAACATCTTTACAATATAATTTATTTATTTTTCTTTTGCTTTCTTTTACGGTTTTACCTAAACTCGTACCAAACGAGCCCTAAATAATCTGGGACAATTTATAATAGTCCGGTCCGGACCACGACTAAGAACTGAAAGAGAGGGTCTGAGATGATAAAGAGAGACGGCTCTGCCTACTTTCTGAAACTTGCATTAGCACAAGCAGTCAATCACGATTCACGATGGGGATTCCATTCCTACCTGAAAAGCGATCGGCGGATGCAACCACCGAAGCGATGAAGCGCTCTAAAAAAACCCCATTCCCGGATGATTTTCACCCGACAGATTCAAATTGTATTCCTGAAGGTACGCACTCAATCAAAACTCCTCTTTTGATAGTTTCTCTTCTCGCCTCCGTCAAGCCATGGCATTATTTGTGTAAAACTCCTCTTTTCTTTCGATACATACTTGGATTGAATCGACTACATCAGTCGCTGACGGTTTGCTTAAAGTTAGGTAAGTTAGGGTTTCTGATTTCCTTTGTTACTAATTAGGATGGATATATTATAAAAGCATTCCTTGTTTACCTAGCAGGAGGATTTGACGTGGGCTGGAGATAGATAAGACCTGCAAGCCCATTCCTATCTTTTCTCCTAACATAATTGAGAATTGAGGATTGGGGATTGGGATTGTATTTTTAAAATAAATGAACTCATCAATCGTATTCTTAGGTTTCCTTCCATAGATTGATACATTGTGGCCATAAACTCAGGTTGGTCTTGAATCTTATTCTTAGGTTTCCTTGTTCTGGTTCTAGTTCTAGTTGTGTTCTTATTAGGATGGATTGAACTTGTATTGTAGGGAAAGCCCCTGGAGGTGACCAAAACGTTGCTGCAGAAGAATATTCGGACGTCGAACTTGAATTTGATGACTGGCTTGGCGAGTGTGGTCCAGATAATCGACCAAACGTTAACAGGAGTGAGCAAGATTCCCCTAAGGACAACAAATACTGCATATTTTGCTGGATATGTTTAAAGGAGGCCACGCATTTTGATCCTTATGAATGTCCTGAAAGATGTCAGACAGATATGTGTTTCAAGAAAGCGCACTCTGATGACGACCATCTCTTTGTAGAACTTCAAGAAGGAGAATGCGCGGATTGTGAGAACTCTAAGCATGGGTACTGCTATCAGCATCGTTACTAATTTTGTTTCTTCTACTAGACTTGGACGACTCAAGGGGTCAGTGTAGCTTGGTTTCAGGGATGGTTTTTGAACTTGTTAGACTTACCTACTGACTACTGGTGTAATTACGCTTTCAACTTGCTTAGCTAGTCTCTTAAATTAAGACACATTGTTCTTATAAGTCCAGGCCAGGCCACTAGCTGTTCCTAACAAGACCGTGTTTTTATCTTTTGAGATGCAAGGTGGTGATATCATTTGTTGACATTATTTGTATGGTTTTTACCTAGTGCTTATTTGTTGTCTGTATGTCCCCCCCCCCCCCCCCCCCTCCCACATTCTTGTTGCAAGTCGGGGGCTGATGTTTGCTGGCATCCGAATTGCCAATGCAATGTAGAATTCTTGTGCAATATTTTGGCTTTGCCTGAAATCAGTTGTGTTATAATTGTAACGCACACCGTATGGGCTCATAAAAAAAATGTCTTGACTAAGGAAGAAGCACACGATAAGAAGTGCTGGAAGAGGAGCTCGACATGCAAGCAACTCTCTAAGCATGGAGAGATCTCCTTGGCAGGAGTTTCCTTAATTTTCAATCAACTCTCAAGTTTGCAGGCTTTGCAGCCAGAGTTGGAAATCGTTGGGTTTGAACAGTAACAATCTCACAAGGCTGCTAAACGTAAGGGCATTCACGCGCATCAGCACATGACAAAGCAAAATACGTTTGCTTGCGAAGGGGATAATAGAATCAATTTGTTATAAGTAAGCAGTAGTTGGAAAGCAGTAAACAACTACATGGTGAAATTGAAGGAGACGCTCGAGCATCAGCTATATATATTTTGCATCTGAATTCTGAATACTAAGCGCGTGTTCGGCTGGGGATTCCACTAGATTAAGGAGATTCTTTCAAAAAACTAGTCTAGCAGCATCAGTGTTTGACAGTAGCTTTTGGAAGATTTAGAGATGGAGATTAATGAGAGATTTTTTTGGGTGAAATTGAAATCTTGGGGAGGCAAGATTATAGGAGATTATGGGAGATTTGTTTGAGTGAGATTTTTTTTTAGCCAATCTTGCCCCTTTGGGTTCGATAGATCCGAGGAGGTGACTGCTGGGTATGGTTGCTGCCGGAGGGGACTGTTGCAGGCCGAAGGTGGGTGAGGTGTGGCTGGATTTGGCCTTCTGGTGGTGCGCAGTGGTTGGTGGTGGCCGGATCTGGTCGGAAAAGGTGACGGAGAGGCGGCTGCGTGTGGCCTGCAAGGAGAGGTCGAGAGGGAGAAGCGAAGAGGAAGGCCGGATCTGGTGGGGTGAAGGCCTCGGATCTGGGCGCCGGCGATGGATGCATGTGGTGGTGGGGATCGGATCTGGGCAGGGCTGATGCCGGCGATGGATGCATGCCGGAAGAGGGACGGAGAAGCAAAGAAGGCCGCCGGCAACCCTTGGCCTCGCCGAAAACCGTAATGGAGCAACGAACAATGAACTCAAACCATGAGGGGAACTTGGAAGGAGGGGGTAATAAAGGTGTGGGTAAAAGGATCATTTTTATTCTACAAAATACATCACAATCTTATACCAACCAAACACATTTCAGAGATTTCCGCCAAAAAAAATCTCAATCTACGAAATCTCATTAATCTACAAAAATAATCTCCATCTTTTTACATCTACAGAAATCTCATTAATCAACACAAAAATAATCTAGTGTCAAACACGGCCTAAAACCAAGTCTAAACCTTATGGGCCAATTCGGGAATTGCCAAAATAAACCGAACATTTATTTATATCCTTGGATGTTGATATCCTTGGATCATGTTCAGTGGTAGGACCTATCCGATTGATATATCATTACATATTTATGCATCAATTGTCTTTTGAAGATTATGCACATTTTTGACTCTCCAACTCGATTTGAGGACAATCCAAAGTCAAGTGCCCAACCATAAATGGTGGGTTAGGTTTTAATCGGCTGAGCAAATTAATATTGGTATGCAAATGAATCTTCTTTAGAGAATTATGGTTAATCCTGATAATATTTGGTCGAAGGTTATTACGGATAAATATCTCTCGACATAATCTCTAATGGAAAGAGGCAGTTTCAAAACTTCTTGGCAGTTTGACAGACTTCTTAATATCAGAGATCTTTTATCTAAAGGTTTGCTCTGGCTAGTGGGTAATGGAAAAACCATAAATGTATGGTTTGACATTTTGGTAAATGCGCAATATCTTCAAAACTTTCGGAATGATCGTAATCATAACTTAAAAGTTTGTGATTTATTTACAAATACCAACTCTTGGGATATTGATAAATTAAACAGTATATTCCCCTCTCATATTGTTCAAACTATTACTAATATCCATATTCCAGTAATTGATATTCCAGACAGGTTAATTTGGATTTATAGTAGTAATGGAAAATTCTCTGTTAAATCCACATCTTCTATTTGTAATACAGGGAATACCAAAAAAATTACAGCAGGCTGAATTTGGAAACTTAATATTCCTCCGAATATTAAAAATTTTATTTGGAAAATTATTTTAGATATCTTACCTACCACGACCCGTCTAAATAGATATATAAATAGAGTTCCTAGAACTTGCTCTCTTTGTAATTCTGATACAGAAGATACAAATCATTTATTATTTAATTTTCGGATCACAAGATCCCTTATTCAAAATCTGGGTGTTAATTTGGGAAAATGTTATAATATTCCAAATTTAACAAGTAATGTTTCGGAAAATATTTTAAATACTAGGGCTCTTAATATAGATTTTACAGACTTATGTCATTTATGGCATTCTGTTTGGGAGCTCAGAAATAGAATTATTTTTCGCAATACTTCTGATACAGGTATTATCTATGCTCTAACTCAAACTATAGACAAAATCTCATGTTGGAATAAACAGCAGGTAAAAACGAAGTTACCTAAACGTGTTAGACCTCCTGATAAATTGATTTGGAAATGCCCTCCAATAAATGTCATTAAGATCAATGTAGATGCTTCGGTGAAAATTGATACTCAACCGCAGGTTGGTTGTATTGTGAGGAATAATGACGGTCTAGTTCTTCGGATTCATAAATGTAACGTTAGGATGAGTTCGATCATTCTTGCAGAAGCTTTTGCAGTTTATACAGGTATAAGACTGGCAGCGGAGATGGGGATTCGAAGAGTAATAGTTGAAAGTGATTGTGCAATCATCGCCAATGCCATCAATCAAGTGAACAATATACCATGGGAGATCGCTCAAATAATCTAAGAGATCCATTCGTTAAGCAAAGATTTTGGGAGCGTCACAATTCAGCACTGCTACAGAGAGGCAAATGGTGTAGTTGATTTTCTTGCGAAATCTCAGTTGAATTGTAATTTTATTTTGAGTTTCTGTTGTTGTGAGTTTCAGAACATCATCTTGCGAGATGATCATGGATGTCGTTAATAAATCCAATTTATTGCCTACTGTATAAAAAAAAAGTCAAGTGCCCAACCAGATGGAGAATTAATTATCTAAATGGCCAAAAATACAAAACTAATTTTGAGATTAGTCAAGATTTCAAACTATTTACGGGAATAGCCAAAATGTTGACTTTTTGACTTTTTAATTGTAGAAAGCTATCTTTACTTATGCTAAATTACGAATATTATCCGAAATTTCTTAGACTTTAAAATATTACTACGGACTTAATACTGATTGTTTATAAAATGACTTTTGGTAGTACTAACTACCATAATCTACTAATTATATTATCAATAATAAGTTTTCTGTGGTTTTAAGCCCACCACGCTCTGCAACTAAAACTTTCAAGCTAAAGAGGTTTGACCCATACCTGAACGTAGTTACTCCGGACCACCGGCATTCCTTAGCTTCCGGCTTTCTAGAGGTGGCTAACCTTCAACCAGGCCTCCCTTAGTGCAGATTGAGCACAGATCTATTTCGTTTCCTACCTCAGGTAGTAGTCTATAGCTTTTGGTTTTGATTTTGAGAGGGTGAAGAGATTTGAATCAAGAAAACAAAGTATTCAGAACATAGTGTTCAATTAAGTAGCTTTCCCTTTCTTAAAAACAAACTTTATTGAATCTGGAAAATATTACAACACACAAGCACTCTTAACTTAGAACTTAAACACACTAAACACTCATATCAGAAGATCCATTGAAGGGTTTTGAACCTTGGAGTGATGGAACCACCAATCTACTCAAATTCAAAACGCTTCTACTTCTCTTTCTGATTTACAAGACTCTTTCTCTCTTCTCATATCAATTTTTCTCTCTGGATTTCTGTGTCTTGAAACGTCTGAGAATGGCTCTATTTATAGAGCTGAAGAGAGAGCATTGGATACCTTCCAACGTCTCTTTTTGACAAATGACCGACATATGGGCCCCTACTTAGAAAGCAATAAAAAGCACTCATGAATCAATAAAAGCATACAGTGCTGACTCAATAATACCACTCACATGCTGAACAGTAAAAAGAAAAAGACAAAGCCTGTAAAGGCTGACTAGATTCTTCAATAATTTAGCTGCATTCGTCCAGGTTCCAGACTTCTTCTTCACCCATGTTGGCTTCCAGGTCATCACCATCTTGAACTAGATCTAGAGTATTATCAAACTCCAGATCTTGATCGTTGTCTAGATCGAGATCAAGCATTAACCCTTCAGTATATTCTTGATCCCATGCAATTACTAAATCGATCATCCTCTCGTGTCCTCTTTTATCTAAAAAGTGACCGGCCTCTATTTCTGCTAAGTAAAGATTGATGGATTCGGTCCTGTTTATGTCTTGCTGCATGAATGGATTGAGTTGTGGGGTTACGATGAAGGTTGTATTTCCAACTTTGAATATCCCACAGTCAGTCTGTCTAAACTTGGTGATGTTGTAGTAGATGTAAAAGAATCCTTTTGCTCTTGCCTCCCATGTATACCTTACTACGTCGATTCTTCCTTCCACTACTGGATCTTTCACGTACCAGTAGTCTTCCCTTAATAGTAGGAAGATTAGGTAATGCGGTAGCCGGGTTTTTCCCTGGCTAACATCCATGCAGGCACTGATAACACGTCAACGATTTATGTCTTCTATCTTTTCAAATTTTGCTGCTATAAGGAAGACCTCCTTCTGGAACTTAGTGAAGTACTTGTACAAGATGCTCTCTTCTTCTTTCTTTGGCCATGGTCGTCTGTAATTGTAGATCCCATTACACATTCCATATTTCCATGATTTTAAGTAATCTGCATCTTCATCTGGCATGATGGGTAAAGATAATTCTCCCAATCCGGCGCCATTGTTCACACAAAAATGGTTACACCATTCTCTTATCCTTGCTGGAGTATCGTGATCTCTCATTACTACCATCCAGTAGAAGTTTTCGAAATCACTCATTCTCCATCTTCTACAGATGTCTTCCTGGAGTTCAATAGGTAGATGTAGAACTTTTATAATTATCTCTAGGGTTAACATTCCTATAACCGCTCTGTGTCTCGCTTGTAAGAGTCCACGACGGAATCTATTCTCAGTAAATCTTCCAAAATCAACAAAAATATAAAAACTTGGAGGGGAAACCCATCCTTGGTATATCCTCGTATTTCTCCTAAGAGATTAATATCCCATGGGTGGAACACCCACTGCGGATTTTCCCATCGCGTTTGATTTCTCTGATCCATTAGCTAACTCTCTCGTTAAGCTATCAGCAAGAGAATTTTTAGATCCCTGCACATGTTCAATGGTAAAAGTGAATTGATTAGGGGCTAATTGCCAACGCAGGAGTCTCCCATGCGCTTTCATATTATCAAGATTATTATTTAAGAAACCCAATATTCCTTTACAATCTGTTCTGACTGTAAAAGGTTTAGGAGCTAGGAAGATTATAAATTTCTGGATTCCACGATAAATTGCAAGAATCTTCTTTTCCATGGCAGTGTAATTATACTCAGATTTGTTGAAGCTGCCACTGCCATTGTTATTAGAATCCCGATCCGGATCTTTAGAATCATAAGATCCTACAATCATACCTAGGGGTCCGATCCGGATCTATGCATAGGATCTTTTTTTGAGTAGGATCTACAATGAGATATTTAGAATCTTAATGGATCGATAGGATCTTACAATCGCACACGATCCTAAAGATCCTATTTTTATTAACAATATGTATTTTTTAAACATTTATTTTGTTTCCTTCGTTGATTTTAGGGTGTTTAAATGTACACATTCATGTAAGGAACGTGAAAATAGCTTTGAGACAATTGTTTTCTAGTCTTTTAACCAATATGACAATGTCTAAGGTCGTAAATGTAGATTTTTATGTCTGAAAATCAAAATATATTGTGTAACTAATATTTTTTTCCCTCATTCTAGAACTCTAAATTAAGCAACTTTGTCATACTACCTCCGTTAAAAATTATAAGTCTTTTGAGGTGTTTGCACACATATTAAGGAAACCACAAAAGTGTTACTTTTATACTCCTTATTAATTATCCACAACCAATAACATTTTATGAAACAAATCAAAAAGTTACTTTTCTCTTAACCCAATGCCTATAAAACCTAAAAGGACTTATATTTCTAAACAAACTTTTAAGCCTAAAAAGACTTATATTTTTTAACGGGGGAGTATATATTTTTATTTTATTATTTAATTATATTTCCAGGATCTTACGATCCCCTAATGGGATCTTACGATCCGATCCACGAACCCTATTGTGATTCGATCCTAGAATCCCGATCCTAATAACCTTGGCCACTGCTATACCTTCAAAGTTTGTTATCTTTCTTTATTTTTAAAATAGCTCCCCAATGATAATCACTAGCATAATGATCGGATTCTCCGCATGCCTAACACTTGCAGTTTTTCTTTTTCTCAAGACAGAACAAGGCTTTTTGGAAAAACCTCATATTATTAGAGAATGGTTTTTTATAATACTTCTTATAATATTTTTCACCTCTTTGTTTATTGAAACTTTTTCTCTTATAGTTTCTTTTTCCTTGGTAATCTCTATTATTACATCCCCATTCTGTTGGTGTCTCCCAACAAGTATAGAATTGTTTTTTCATTCTTTGGGTGCTTCTTACGTCTCGAGATTTTTTCTCGACCCATTTTCTAACATAGGAAATTCTATTACCAAGAGTATCTTTATCTCCATTTTTAATTAACTCTCGATACTCTTCACTTATTTGTTCATTAATTGGGGCAGGAAGTTTTTCAAAGAACATTTGTAGATTATTGCTATTTTTCCCTATCTTATAATAATACTTCTCGAATCCTGTTATGTAATTATCAACATATTTCATGTTACAGATTTCAAGATTGTTTAAGGTTATTTTCCATTTTAATGCTTCCTTATCTTCATCTTCTTTTTCTCCAATGAATTCGTCTTCTATTAAATCACATATTAACGTGAACATCGTTGCTAGGCTTTCCAAATTCCTAAGCTCTTGTTTTGGGTCATCACTAATAGCTCCATACCAGTCGGCAATACATCCATAGAAACTATGTTCTATGTAATTAAGGAATTGAGAAGAGTTCCAACCTACATTCATGTTTAATACACTCATCATACTTTTCTTCCAGAACTCTATGATTTCACGCCTATTCCTTACACCATCTAGGTTTAATTTATAACCTGTTTCACTTTTGGGTTCTAGGATAATTTCTCTTTGATTGGTCTATGGTTTGGCATGATGCTTACTCCAAATCTTTCCTTCTTTTCCAGAAATTCTTTAGGCTTTAACCTAGGTCTGTAATTGCTGGTAGAACCATGTTCATATCGTTTATAATGTCTTCTAGCTTCATTTTGTTCTACAGGTTCATTCTCACTCAGCCTTCTTTGTCTTAAAATTTCGTTTAACCTTCTTTGGACTTTAGATATGGGAATATTTTCCATGTCTTTTAGGTTAATTAATCTCATTTGCTGATACACAGCTTCTTCATCTGAGTTCTTTTCAAACTCGTCGTCGCTCATGACCTCTTGGTTCATAAAGTTGGTTTCAATGGCTTTTTGTTTCTGTAACTTCATCTTCCATATTGGGTCATCCAATTTAGTGCTAAATCTCTTTATTTGTCGTGGATGTTGATTTATTTTTAGGGTTTTGATTTTCGTCTTGGTCTTCTTCTACCGTTGCCTTGTTCTTTATATTATCTAATTTAGTAGAAAACTTCTTTTTGGATTTTTTAAATGCATAACTATATTTAAAAGGATCTCCTTTCTTAATTTCACCACCTGATGTTAAGCTTATCTGATGGCTAATTTCTTTAATGGCTTTGAGATTTGTTGAGTGATGTACTTCGCCTGTTTCTTTTACAGTCTTAAATATTTTACTGCTAATCTCAATATATAATTGTTCTAATTTTTTAACTTCGAACTTTAGATCTATAAGTTGGTCTGAAATGACATTGAAAATTGCTCCAAAATGCTTATCGTTTATATCTAAATGTAAAGCATGAGGATAAGTCTTATGGGGGCGATTATTAGACACCTCTAGATTGTCTTATAGATAAATACAGATTTATTTTTAAATAACTTGGCTCTGATACCAAATTACAAGATTACACAGAAATAAATAATATTAAAGCGGAAATAAGAAAGATAATAACACAAATTAAGGATATAATTTAAACTTAATAAAAAGTAATGTCTATTTTTATAACTTTTTGGTTTTTATAAGACAAAAGTTACAATTGCATAAAACTGAATAGTTGATTTTGGCTATTTCAGGAATTACTTTTAAGGTTTGGCTATTTCAGGAATTAGTTTGGTTTTTTTGATCAAACTAGTAGTTTATTCCTAGATGGAGGACCCAAATTAAACCAATTCTAAGAAGATTATACCTTTCTTTATGGAAAACTGATGATTGATTGTATGCCAAAATGTTTTTTATAGGCATATATGGCCGTACTTTCCAACTCCTTCAGGTTGGTTCCTCCCAAGAGGATCAAAACATTGTTCCGCCGGAAGGAACCAGAATCATTTCTTGTCTATCGCAAATAAAGTTAATAGTTTCATCTAATTCCACTATTGGGATTTGAGCATTATTGGTCGAATTTCATATTTGTAAATTCGTAAGGATCGTTTAGAGATTTATGGTTTTTGAATTTTAAAATGAGAAATTTGAAGAATTATTTGTTAAAATATGAATCATTATTAGTAGAAATCGAAAATAATGTATATGAGTTTGGGGATTGAGCATTATATTCATCGAAATTTGAAGCATTAATTTAATTGTTAGAAACTGAAGTGTGATTCCTATCTATTAATTAATATTACTAATTCTGCTAGCATTTTGCTGACGTGTCACGCCCAAAATTAAAGTTGAATTTTTTATTCAAATGATATTTTCTTATTGGTAAATATTATTGTTGAAATTTTAAAATATCTGTTCCAAATTTAAATATATTTATTTCCTATTTTAAATATACTGTATTTGTTTAGCCTTTTTTCCTTTGTCACCCCTTTTTGGTAGTTTGCTTTTGGATTGTGGAAGGAAATCTGGATTAACGTTTATTAATATAGTTTGATAATTTGGTTTATGAAATAAGAATAAAATGAATATATATTACATGCGTATCGATATGATTTCTTATATATTATGTTATTTCTTTTGTATAATTACCCACTCTTTACCTCACTATCTCATACATATGTCATTTATAATATATTATAATTTATGATATCTTAAAAAATTTTAATACAAAACATTTGTATGAAAAATATATACTTTATTAAAAAAATTATTTACCATAATTATATGACAACTTATATTTTCTTTTTTTAGTTTTATCCTAATGATAATAATTATATATGTATTTCAAAGTATATTAGGTGGTGTGTTTGAGTTTTATTACTACTTTACCTTATTAAATTATTTTTAAAATTTGTATTGTATCTCTTTGCAACTAATTTATAAATTTAAAAAAAATACTTTATTCATATTTTGTTGTAAAAAAATATATATTAATATAGTATTAAATAGATATATAGAATAATTTTCAAATTGAAATTGATCAAAATACTAGTAAATGCTAAAAAAATATTTTTAAGCAAACCTTCTCAAAATATAAATCTTTAATTAATGAAACGCTTAGAATATCCTTTTGGATAAAACTCTCTCCTCTCTCTAGAAATCTAGAGAGAGGGAGCTATAACCTCCTTTCATGGGATTTCAACCCCGTCGGAAGGTTGTCGACCACCACCTCCGCTCCTCCTGGCGTTGCCATTCTTGTCCGGTGTCATCGACCTCTCTACACTTCACCACACCACCCTCTATCAATCGCCCTGGCTACTCTATCCCCTCTCTTTTTTGTGAGAAAACCCAAAATTCCCCTAAAACCAGTGGCCTGGTTTCCTCCGCCAGATCTCACCACCAATCTCTCATAGAACCTCCTCCTTCCAAAAGAAGTGGCATGCTTTCTTCCGCCAGATCCCACCATCAATCCAGCTTCTTGGTTCAACCTAGTCTCTCCTTTGACTTACTCACCCGCTCTGCGGTCGGATTGGCCCCTCCTTTAGATTGGCCTATGTCGATTTGCCTTTGGATTTGTTGTCCGGCGATCCCCATCCTGGAAACCTTATTTCGTTCAAATCGATTTGATTCTGCCTATTGGAGCCTCGCTGATCCCCAATCTCTTTCCTTTCGGTGGTTTTGGTGTTTCCTAGTCAGCCCCAATTTCCATCTTCCTCGGTCTACCTTTGTTGGACTGTGGTTTGCGGCTCCGATCACCGTGGATTCCCTCTCCTCCGGCGTTCGGTTGCCCTGGTGTTTCTTTGCTCTGTCCGTGGCCATGGTGAGCAGCCTTGGTGTGCAAGGATTTTTTTGGTCTGCCAAGTTGTGGATTAAAAAAAAAGAAAAAGAAAAGAAAACATGGAAAAAGAAGCAAGTCTTGGGCCCGATCTCCTGCTGGAGGCCTTTTGGGTCTCCTTGAGCCCAAAGGTGTCCTACTTTTGTGAAATTTGGGCCAATTTTGGTACTTTGGGCCCAAGTCTAATTGTTTGGTCCTGAAGCTTCCCAAAGATTAAAATAAAAAAATCCTGTAGGGGTCTGAGTAAACCCATCCGAAAGGGTTTGACCAAATCCCGCAAGGGCTTGACTAAATTCTTGTAGGCAAAATCTGATAGGCTCAAAACCTACCCCGCAAGTGTACTGGTTCAGATGTAGTAATCAAGTGTCGTATCCACAAGGACCGAGGGAGTATTGACGGTAATTTCGAGCTACTTCAACCAAGTTCAAAAGTAACAAGCAGATTTGAGAGTGTGCATATATAAAGTAACCAAGAAAATTGATCAAGTGTAGAGAAATATCAATATGGAAAGCATTCTAGGGTAAGAGATTACCAACGATGCATCATCAATATACTAAAATATATTCTCGCTTGAATGATTTCTAACTCAAAAGTGAAGGTAGATTGCCTAAGGTAATTGCAAAGCTCCTTTCGGAATCGAAGCAAATGTGTCTAAATTGGTTAACGATCTCCTTTTGGTTTCAAGCAACCAATTTAGAACCCTTAAGCACTTAGAATTCTAAATGAAAATCACATCAACTTCGCCTTTCGGTCTCAGTCATTATAAGAATCATCTAAAATATCTATGGCAATCCATAAATCCTCAAGAAGTTCAATTTCACTTTTGATCAACTAAACTTCGGGTTTAATCCTATAGTTCCGATGGATCCTAGTCGCCTTTCAGTCCCAATTTAGGGTCTTAGTCTTTCGATTTCAAACTCAAAATCAGTTCTAACCAATTCTCATCGATTAGAGCTAGCACAATAGGATTAAATCACCAAAAAAAATCAGAAATCAATCAAACTAAACAAAAAGGGTCAAAAAATATATAAAATACTTAACATAGATGCTCTAAACCCGATGCAAACATGCCCTATAATCATCACCAAATAGACGCTATCAAAATCTTGTTGGCGTTTTGTTCGTGCAGCGTGCGGCTCTACTTCTGGCATTTCTAGGACGTCTTCTGCTTGGTTGGGGGAGCATGGAGTCTGGAGTCAAGATCGCCTGGGTTCGAGGTGGTGCGCTGAGGGCGACTTCGTATCCGGGATTGATCTTCCTTAGAGTTCGTCTGCACTACTCACAGGAGTTATGGTCCCGCTGTACCGCTGGCCAGAGGTGCCACTGGTCGGTGGTGCTTGGCTTCGTTCTTCGACAGTTTCCTCAGCTTTTTGGGGAGTTGGTCTTCTTGGGTCGTCTTCTTGTAGGCTTTATTTCTGTTTGTTTCATTTCGCTTGTTGTCCGTATTTCTTTCTTTTTAGGTTATATGTTTGACGACTCACCATCTGCCCACTTTATCGGCCTCTTGATGAGTCAGGCCTCTTTGACCATCGAATTATTACCTTATCAACAAAACTTTAATTAATGTATTACTGAATAGTGGTCCAAATCCTACCGTACATTAAAGTACCTACAAACACATTCACTAGGGGTGGGCGCGGGACGGGACGGGACAGAGGTCGGCCCGCGTAATTTTTGCGGGACAGGACCGAGACCGGGACGAAACGGGCCTTGTCCCTCAAATAAAAAAAATTATAAAAAACTCAAAATTTTCATATATATATGTATAATTTTTTATATTTTGCGGATTATCATATATGTGTACACATATATACGTGCATGTATATAAACACCGATGCAGTGTGTATATATATGGCCTTACAAAGACATGGGCAAACGCGGGCGCATGCCGAGCTTGGACAAGGCTTTGCCCGAGATTTTGTCCCGTTGTTGCGGGCACGGGCCGAGCTAAGCACGCTTAACGGGTTGGAAGTCACGTCCAAGCCCGTCCGCGAATGCGGGTGCGGGTAGCCCGTGGGTACCCGCAAACTACACACTGTTTTTATTAAAATTATACGCCTATACATACATACTGTTTTTATTAAAGATATACAAACATACTGTTTTTATATAGCTATACATATATACATATAATCAATTTTAATATATATATATATATATATATATATATATATATATATATATATATATATATATATATATATATATATATATATATATATAATGTGAATACTGATGATGCCCGAAATATAAATAATGATATTCACAAATATCATAAATAAATAAGGTTTCCCGCTATATAAATAGAACATTATAAACATTAAAAATGGGCGAATGCCGGTCAATATAGAAACTCATGACGTACGCGGACGATAAATCGTCTACGACTCTGACATGCATGTCGGGACACATGTTTTCCATGCCCCCCTCCCATATGTCACAAGGCATGTGACACTTGGCATCCATGCCTCCCTCCCATATGTCACGAGGCATGTGACACTTGGCGACGAGTTAGCTTGCATGAAGGTGTGCTTGTACTATAAATAAGAAGGTGTAGCATAATTTGAAGGGGTCGGAAACTGGAATCACATAAGGCTGAGGCCGGATTCCCTGGCCATGAGCCCCCCTTCTCAAGCGGGATTAGTCTCGGCTAGACCGACACATGATGGAGCCCTGCAGGGAGGACGGTTGTCCGCGAGTGGCTTGAGCTCGGATCGGCACAGGTTCGGGTACGCCGACGGTAATCTCGTCGTGCGTCTCAGGTAAGCCGGATCGTCTGAGCTCGCCAGCGCGCAACTTGATCCCGGAATCCGCCGATAAGGAATTCTGAAAAAACGGGTTTCGTCACTGGCGCCGTCTGTGGGAACCTCTCACGCTAAGAGGTAATCTAAGATCGATGCCTGCATATTTGGTTTCGATCTGTTTCAATTTTCTAAAATTATTTGGGATAATTGAATAGCATATAAAACTAGCTAGTACGATAGATACTTGGAGGTGCATTAGTCCATTCATAAATCTCGTTTCAAAAATAAATTTCGAGTGCATGCATGCGACTATGTAGATTTGTTAACTTATATTCCCTCGAGTTCGTACTCCATTCGGGTCCATTTAAGCACCATTATCTTTTAGTGCACATGGTGGGAGTTCACATATAATATATGTAAGTATGATCGAGTTGCATGGGGGGAATATAAAGATTTATATATCCCAACCAGAGTAATCACCAGGAAGTAAATAGACATCGTTGTTTTTAATATGACAATTCTGGACTCATAAAAGGTTTTGAGTATATGTTGTGGGAGGGTATGTGAATCCGAAGGCTTTAAGTCCCTTAACGCGTGATCTTGCTCCGCGTCGGGCATCCGGTCGTAGAGCTAGCCTCCCGGATCAGATATTTTATTAAGTCCCTTAACGCGTGATCTTGCTCCGCGTCGGGCATCCGGTCGTAGAGCTAGCCTCCCGGATCAGATATTTTATTAAGTCCCTTAACGCGTGATCTTGCTCCACGTCGGACATCTGGTGGACGCATGGAGCTCCCAAATTGATACTTCGTCCTGAGGCGCTGGAGCTTGCTCCGTGTCGGATATCTGGTGGACGCATGGAGCTCCCAAATTGATACTTCGTCCTGAGGCGCTGGAGCTTGCTCCGTGTCGGATATCTGGTGGACGCATGGAGCTCCCAGATTGATACTTCGTCCTGAGACGATGGAGCTTGCTCCGCGTCGGACATATGGTGGACGCAGTGAGCTCCCAGATTGATAGTCCCGAGACGCTGGAGCTTGCTCCGCGTTGGACATTTGATGGACGCATGGAGCTCCCAGATTGATACTTCGTCTTGAGACGCTGGAGCTTGCTCCGCGTCGGACATCTGGTGGACGCAGTGAGCTCCCAGATTGATAGTCCCGAGACGCTGGAGCTTGCTCCGCGTCGGACATCTGGTGGACGCATGGAGCTCCCAGATTGATACTTTGTCTTGAGACGCTGGAGCTTGCTCCGCGTCGGACATCTGGTGGACGCATGGAGCTCCCAAATTGATACTTCGTCTTGAGACGCTGAAGCTTGCTCCGCGTCGGACATCTGGTGGACGCATGGAGCTCCCAGATTGATACTTCGTCTTGAGACGCTGGAGCTTACTCCGCGTCGGACATCTGGTGGACGCAGTGAGCTCCCAGATTGATATCTGGTGGACGCATGGAGCTCCCAGATTGATACTTCGTCTTGAGACGCTGGAGCTTGCTCCGCGTCGGACATCTGGTGGACGCAGTGAGCTCCCAGATTGATCGTCCTGAGACGCTGGAGCTTGCTCCGCGTCGGACATCTGGTGGACGCAGTGAGCTCCCAGATTGATAGTCCCGAGACGCTGGAGCTTGCTCCGCGTCGGACATCTGGTGGACGCATGGAGCTCCCAGATTGATACTTCGTCTTGAGACGCTGGAGCTTGCTCCGCGTCGGACATCTGGTGGCCGCATGGAGCTCCCAGATTGATACTTCGTCCTGAGACGCTGGAGCTTGCTCCGCGTCGGACATCCGGTGGATGCATTGAGCTCCCGGACTAAAAAGTCATACGACGCTGGAGCTTGCTCCGCGTCGGACATCCGGTGGACGCATTGGCCTCCCGGACTAAACTTGAAGTCCTATGACGCTGGAGCTTGATCCACGTCGGACACCCGGTAGACACATTGAACTCCGCGTCGGGCATCCGGTCGTAGCCTGAACCTATCGAATCGAATATAAGTCCCAGGACGCGGGAGCTTGCTCCGCGTTGGCCATACGATAGTGCTTGTCTCCCGAATCGAAGACTCTACTAAGTCCCTCTCGAGTGACAGAGGGCCTCCGCTGGGAGCTTTGTAAGCTCGCGGAGATAACTCTTAAACGAGTATAAACTAAGTCCCTCTCGAGTGACAGAGGGCCTCCGCTGGTAGCTTTGTAAGCTCGCGGAGATAACTCTTAAATGAGTATAAACTAAGTCCCTCTCGAGTGATAGAGGGCCTCCGCTAGTAGCTTTTGTAAGCTCGCGGAGATAACTCTTAAACGAGTATCAACTAAGTCCCTCTCGAGTGACAGAGGGCCTCCGCTTGGAGCTTTGTAAGCTCGCGGAGATAACTCTTAAATGAGTATAAACTAAGTCCCTCTCGAGTGACAGAGAGCCTCCGCTGGTAGCTTTGTAAGCTCGCGGAGATAACTCTTAAACGAGTATAAACTAAGTCCCTCTCGAGTGACAGAGGGCCTCCGTTGGCAGCTTTTGTAAGCTCGCGGAGATAACTCTTAAACGAGTATAAACTAAGTCCCTCTCGAGTGACAGAGGGCCTCCGCCGCTAGCTTTGTAAGCTCGCGGGGATAACTCTTATACGAGTATAAATTAAGTCCCTCTCGAGTGACAGAGGGCCTCCGCCGCTAGCTTTGTAAGCTCGCGAGGATAACTCTTAAACGAGTATAAATTAAGTCCCTCTCGAGTGACAGAGGGCCTCCGCTGGTAGCTTTGTAAGCTCGTGGGGATAACTCTTAAACGAGTATAAACTAAGTCCCTCTCGAGTGACAGAGGGCCTCCGCTGGTAGCTTTGTAAGCTCGCGGAGATAACTCTTAAACGAGTATAAACTAAGTCCCTCTCGAGTGACAGAGGGCCTCCGTTGGTAGCTTTTGTAAGCTCGCGGAGATAACTCTTAAACGAGTATCAACTAAGTCCCTCTCGAGTGACAGAGGGCCTCCGCTGGGAGCTTTGTAAGCTCGCGGAGATAACTCTTAAACGAGTATAAACTAAGTCCCTCTCGAGTGACAGAGGGCCTCTGCTGGGAGCTTTGTAAGCTCGCGGAGATAACTCTTAAACGAGTATAAACTAAGTCCCTCTCGAGTGACAGAGGGCCTCCGCTGGTAGCTTTGTAAGCTCGCGGAGATAACTCTTAAACGAGTATAAACTAAGTCCCTCTCGAGTGACAGAGGGCCTCCGCTGGTAGCTTTTGTAAGCTCGCGAAGATAACTCTTAAACTAGTATAAACTAAGTCCCTCTCGAGTGACAGAGGGCCTCCGCTGGTAGCTTTGTAAGCTCGCAGAGATAACTCTTAAACGAGTATAAACTAAGTCCCTCTCGAGTGACAGAGGGCCTCCGCTGGTAGCTTTTGTAAGCTCGCGGAGATAACTCTTAAACGAGTATAAACTAAGTCCCTCTCGAGTGACAGAGGGCCTCCGCTGGTAGCTTTGTAAGCTCGCGGAGATAACTCTTAAACGAGTATAAACTAAGTCCCTCTCGAGTGACAGAGGGCCTCCGCTGGTAGCTTTGTAAGCTCGCGGAGATAACTCTTAAACGAGTATAAACTAAGTCCCTCTCGAGTGACAGAGGGCCTCCGCTGGTAGCTTTGTAAGCTCGCGGAGTTAACTCTTAAACGAGTATAAACTAAGTCCCTCTCGAGTGACAGAGGGCCTCCGCTGGTAGCTTTGTAAGCTCGCGGACATAACTCTTAAATGAGTATAAACTAAGTCCCTCTCGAGTGACAGATGGCCTCCGCTGGTAGCTTTTGTAAGCTCGCGGAGATAACTCTTAAACGAGTATAAACTAAGTCCCTCTCGAGTGACAGAGGGCCTACGCCGCTAGCTTTGTAAGCTCGCGGGGATAACTCTTAAACGAGTATAAATTAAGTCCCTCTCGAGTGACAGAGGGCCTCCGCTGGTAGCTTTGTAAGCTCGCGGAGATAACTCTTAAACGAGTATAAACTAAGTCCCTCCCGAGTGACAGAGGGCCTCCGCTGGTAGCTTTTGTAAGCTCGCGGAGATAACTCTTAAACGAGTATAAACTAAGTCCCTCTCGAGTGACAGAGGGCCTCCGCCGCTAGCTTTGTAAGCTCGCGGGGATAACTCTTAAACGAGTATAAATTAAGTCCCTCTCGAGTGACAGAGGGCCTCCGCCGCTAGCTTTGTAAGCTCGCGGGGATAACTCTTAAACGAGTATAAATTAAGTCCCTCTCGAGTGACAGAGGGCCTCCGCTGGTAGCTTTGTAGGCTCGCGGAGATAACTCTAAGTGAGTTTAATCTAAGTCCCTCTCGAGTGACAGATGGCCTCCGTTGGTAGCTTTGTAAGCTCACGGAAATAAAACTAAGACCCTCTCGAACGAGGAATAAGAGTGAGAAACGTGTGCATATGATGCATCATTATCGAACCCCAGTTTAGTCACGACTTAACTGAAATTCGAGGAGCTGTGATGATGCCCGAAATATAAATAATGATATTCACAAATATCATAAATAAATAAGGTTCCCTGCTATATAAATAGAACATTATAAACATTAAAAATGGGCGAATGCCGGTCAATATAGAAACTCATGACGTACGCGGACGATAAATCGTCTACGACTCTGACATGCATGTCGGGACACATGTTTTCCATGCCCCCCTTCCATATGTCACAAGGCATGTGACACTTGGCATCCATGCCTCCCTCCCATATGTCACGAGGCATGTGACACTTGGCGACGAGTTAGCTTGCATGAAGGTGTGCTTGTACTATAAATAAGAAGGTGTAGCATAATTTGAAGGGGTCGGAAACTGGAATCACATAAGGCTTAGGCCGGATTCCCTGGCCATGAGCCCCCCTTCTCAAGCGGGATTAGTCTTGGCTAGACCGACACATGATGGAGCCCTGCAGGGAGGACGGTTGTCCGCGAGTGGCTTGAGCTCGGATCGGCACAGGTTCGGGTACGCCGACGGTAATCTCGTCGTGCGTCTCAGGTAAGCCCGATCGTCTGAGCTCGCCAGCGCGCAACTTGATCCCGGAATCCGCCGATAAGGAATTCTGAAAAAAAACGGGTTTCGTCAAATACATATATAGTTACTGTTTTAATTTTTTTAAATGAATAATTTATATTACATGTATAGCTACTGTTTTTAAAATGAATAATTAATACTATAGTATATATTAAAATGAATACATACATATATATTACATATATAGTTATTGTTTTTTTAAATGAATAATTATTATTATATATTACAGTGTACGTATGTAATTATATACACACTGCTACTATACATATATATAGTATTATTCTCTATATCCTAATATTATATATATAGTATTCTATTATTATTATTATTATTATTATTATTATTATTATTATTATTATTATTATTATTATTATTATTATTATTATATGTGTGTGCGGGACGGGATTTGCGGGATCCCGCCGGGTCGTCCCGCTTCCCGTCCCGCATACTTTTTGCGGGACGGGACCGGGACGGACCCGGGACGGGTCCGGAATTTGCGGGATTTGTGCCCACCCCTAACATTCACCATGAATAAATTAATATTATGATGTATAGTTTATTGAGATGTGATAGATTATGAAGAAATATAAGACCAATTGAATTATTCAGTTGTATGTGATAGATTGTGAATTTTGGAACTGATACTTCCGAATTGAATTATTTGGTTGTGTGTGAATATGTGATAGATTATTCGGTTGTATGTGCTAGATTGTGAATTTTGGAATTGGTAAGTCTGAATCGAATTATTCGGTTGTATGTGATAGATTGTGAATTTTGGAATTGATAAGTCTGAATTGAATTATTGGTTGTATGTAATAGATTAATCAATAATATATGATAGATTATCCATTGGTATGTGATGACTGATGTCTCCAAAGTAGCCATGTCTTTATGCATATTTTAGTTCCATATTTTTTACATTTTGCATATTTCGGGTTGGGAATATGTCGGATTTATGTAGTATAAGCTTATTTGTCAGAAATGGAGATCTACATAAGTTTCTGTTTAATATCGCAGAATATGGAACCATTTCGGGAGAAAACCAAGAAGCAAGAGCCGGAACACAGAGCTACTCGACATCGACTAACCCTAGTCGATCTCGACAAAGTCTTGTCTAGACACCAGCCAGCATCGAGAAGCCTATGTCGAGAAACCGAAGACGGAGAATCCGACTCCACACCGTCCTCGAGATCGAGTAGGATCTACTCGATTTCGACAAGACTCTGAACACCCACCCAGAGTCGAGAAGAAGTTACCTGATCTGACCAGGAAGCCGGACACCCTACTCGACCTCGACGAGAGTTAGTCGAGATCGACGAAGCTCGGAGCCCAGACCCCAACATATCGAGCAGAGCCACCCGAGAAGACCTAGTCGACAAGGCCATCCAACTCGACATCGACAAGGGGTACTCGAGATCGAGTACACTTGTGAGCCATGTCCGAGCCTGGCGAGGACCAGCTAGCCGAGACGACGAGCCAAGCCCAGTCGACCAACAATCCTACTCGAGATCGACAAGACCTTTGTCGAGATCGAGGAGACTTCCAGAGTCGCGTTACTCGGTTTGACGAATCCTACTCGGTGTGGGATTACTTGGGCCCGAAGACTGCCGATTCTATCCGAATTTATCAAGATATATCATGAAGAGAGAGATTTATCCACCTGAAGACACTTTAGATATTATTTCCCTTATAGATTTAATTTCATTGTAGCTTTTATTTATCTTTAAAGTCTTAGATATAGTTTTAGATATAGATATAGATATTCTATCCTTGAGTAGCAAGGAATAGAAGGCTATAAATAAAGCCCTTGGGGCTGATTTCTATTCATTCAATTTCAGTCAGAGACAAGTAGTTGACAGAGACGGTTTAGGAGTTCAGAGGTTTTAGGGTTTTGGCGTTCAACGAGAGTTGGATCGCCGGGATTGTAAAGTCTTTGAATTTAGTTTAATGCAAAGTATTTCCTTTCAATCAATGTCTGAGTTTGCGATGAAGCGCGAGTAGTCAACCTACTTCTAGGGTTGGGGCGAGCCCGACGATAGCCCTGCATAATTGAGGTAAAGATTTGACCTTTATCAAGTTTTGAGCATCTCCTACTTGTTTATGTGTTTATTACCCATCTAATGGAGATCCATGTTAACCACTTGGATTGTAAACATAAAATTAGTAGAGACAATTAGGGTTTCTTGAAAGAGTTGTCTAATTGTTGGAAAAGGCGAAAGCTTGTCCTTTGATGCAATTCACATGATTATCTGTTTATCTCTGCCTTATGCATGCTTGGTTATCGTTGCTGCAAACCCCAATCTTGGAAGTCCTTTTTATACAGTTTTAGTTCAAAATCCCAAAGCCTTTGCATTTATTTTCTTTCGTTTTTATCCTCTGTCTACTCGAGATCGAATAGCACTACTCGATCTCGACTATTGATCCTCGACCAAGTCGCCGTAGCTTCTCCTGTGCAGGTACTCGACGAAGACAAAGCGAAGTCGACCAAGACTCTACTCGATATCGAGTAGGCCTTGTCGATATCGACGAGCCCAGTGCCTGTGTCTGCTACTCTGCTCGACTGTCCGATCTTCTGTCGATGTACCCAAGTCGAGATCGAGGACCCTGTTGTCGACTTCTGACCGTGAGACTTCACCGCTACCTAGGATCCGCTGACACGCTTCCTCGTGGATCGATCCTGACTTCCCGCTGCTACATCAGGAGGAGGTCTTGTAATTATTTGCAAGGGAAGGAATCTGGTTTGCTGTAGTTTATTTATATTTTATATTTGCATACTCGATTTCCTCCTACCAACAAATTGGCGCCGTTGCCGGGGAAGCTATCATTCGCACCTTAGGTAGTTGAATCTCACATCTACTCTGAGTTACTTTTCAGGTATATGCGTCGTTCTGGTCAACCACCTGAGTTTGATGGCTTAGACAACCCAGAATGCCTTATACAAGCCCACGCTAGACTGAAAAGAGCCATGGCCGCCGCTGAAGCACAAGAACAGCTGATTGCCAGACTTACAAGGGAGCTAGCCACTAGAGATGCTGCTATCGCCACTAAAGATGCTGCTATCGCCGCTGAGAAAGCAGCAAGGGAGCAAGCAGAAGCTGAGCTTGCCCAATATCCAACTACAGCAGAGGATTATATGCATCCAACTCTCGTCGTGCCTGAATCGACGATCCTTATCCCTGAAAACTCCTTTGAAATTCGCACTCAGTTTCTTATAGAACTTAAAAACAATGCTTTTTATGGAAGATTTAATGAGTGTCCTCTTGAACATATTACCAATTTTCATGACATGTGTCGTACTCTTGCTGAAGGTACAACTCTGGAATATGTCAAGATGAAAGCTTTCCGCTGGTCTCTCGCTGGGCCTGCACTGAAGTGGCTCGAAGGGCTGAAACCAAGATCACTCACAACATGGGCCCAAGTAGAGCAAGAGTTTCTGAATAAATTCTTCCCACCTGCCAAGACAGCACTTCTCCGCCAGAAAATCACCTCCTTCAAACAGAAGCAAGGGGAACCGCTGGCAAGGGCATGGGAACGCTACAAAGAACTACTGCGATCTTGCCCTACTCATGGACAGCCACCCTACGTCATTCAGGAGATCTTCTTCAACTCTCTTGACCAAGTCACTAAGGACAGGATCAACCAGTATACTCGCTATGAGTACCTAGTTGACGCATGGGGTGTGCTAGACAAGCTCACTAATTATGACAACAAATATGGGTCTACTGCAAACTATGAGGAGAACTCCTATGCCAGGCCAGCACCATCTATGCCACTCTATGAGCCAGCAAAGGAGATTGACCCAGATGTCAGGGAGCAGTTCTACAAAGACCAAAATCGCAAGCTCCTCAAGCAAGTCAAATATTTATCTGTCAATCAGCCTTGCATCGAATGCGGATCACAGAGGCACAGCACTACTGAGTGCCCACACACTGAGCAAGTCAGAATGGCAGAGACACATGAGGAAGCAGCCTACGCTGGGGGTCCAAATCGCTACATGGGAGATCAAAGGTTTTATCAGCCTCAGTGGAACCAAGGTCCTCCCAGGAACCCCCCACCCTACAGAGCTCCAGGACATCCAGAAAGGGATTAAAAGAAGGATGATCTGCAGCTGATCCTTGAGGAGATGCGTCGGAATCAGGGCACCATCAACAACCAGTTCCAGAACATCAATGCAAAATTTGGGGAGCTAGACATCTGGAAGAGGAACATCGAGACTCAGATGGGTCAGTTCGCGGCGCAGATTCCACAACCATCCGGACAGCTCCCTGGGCAAACAGAACCAAATCCTAAGGGGAAAACCGGACACGTCGCAGCTATCAAACTCAGGAGTGGGCATCAGTTACACGAGCCAGAGGTCGGGAAACAGCAAAGCAAGGCAGAGCAGCAACTCGAGACAGAGCAGACCCAACTCGACCTCGAGGAGCCCGTACTCGATCTCGACAAGACCCTACTCGACACAGACCAGAAGCTGAGCTCGGACTCCACTGCGAAGCCCAGCAACTCGAGGTCGACAACCCAAGTCGAGATCGACGAGCCCCTGGTCGAGATCGAGGAGCAACATCTGGCCGACGTCGACAACTCTGCAGCACCTTCAACCGCTGATCTGGCTCCAAAACAGAAAAAGCCACTGCCTTTTCCTTCAAAAGCACAGAAAGACCCCACTGCAGGTAGGTTTACCAGATTTGTTAATATGCTGCAAGAACTGAATGTTTCTATTCCTTTTACAGAAGCCCTGCAAGAGATGCCTGGATATGTCAAGTTTCTAAAGGAAATCCTGAGCAAGAAGCGATCTATCTCAGAGATCGCAGGCGAATGCAAAGTACTCCACTTCCCTGAAAAGAGGCCCGACCCTGGTAAGTTTTCTGTTACTGTGGGTTTTGGACAATATAAATATGATTCTCTGTGCGATTTAGGAGCAAGTGTGAGCATCATGCCTCTATCAATCTGGCGGAAGGTAAAAATAGGATGCATAGAACCTGTGGATGCCAAATTATACATGGCAAACAATACAGTAGTCATCCCTACAGGTATAGTTGAGAACGTCCCTGTCCAGGTTGGTAAATTCTTTGTTCCAACAGATTTTCTTATCATAGACTGTGCTGAAGATCCTACTAGCCCTATTATTCTTGGTAGACCGTTCTTAGCTACTGCAGATGCCAAAATAAGTGTCAAGAATAGATCGCTCACCTTCACCATAGACGATGAGGTTTTGGATTTCTCTTTTGGCCCTGCAAAAGAGGAAATTTCCTGGCTGGAGGTGAAAAGCATCAGCAACCACGGGACCAAGCAAACAGCGGAGGAAGGAGCCAACACTGTACTCGAGATCGACAAAGCCAACTCAATCTCGACAAGGGCCCTACTCGATCTCGACAAGACTTTGTCGATCTCGACAACCACTGCTGAACCAGAGGCTTGCCCAGAGCCTAAGTATGGGATCCCTGTACTCGAGGTCGACCAGCTGTACTCGATCTCGACTAGCCCCAAACCCAAAGTTTCCTGTTTTGGGTCCGAAAAGGTAAGTTCAGGTATGAATTCTACTCCCCCTCAGTCCATAAAGAAATTTTTTAATAGTTTAAAGGGAGGTAAGGCCCAGTGGCAAGAAAATCTGCGAAAGCTAAGGGCTGGAAGGAAGAGAAAGAAAGAGAAGAGAGATGATGCAAGCAACCACCTATCAGATAAGCTTGCATACTACCATCAGGACCTAGATGATCCAGGAGAAGGGCCAAGCATGAGCAGGCCCCACAATAATGGTCCTTGAGCGCAAACGGAGAAGTCGGCCTAGCAACTCTAAAATCTAGAGCATGTAGATAAACTTTATGAATTTTTGAGACTTTTGAACTTTTTAGTTTTTGGTTTTTGTTTTTGGTTTTGGTTTTATGTCTTTTAGAATAGTTCATGTGGATAGTCTTGTTTCTTGTGCAATCTAACACTTTTAGGTCGGCAAGCATATAAGAATCGCGAAAAGTGGAATAAAGAAGTCCCTGAAAACAGTCAGAATCGACAAAGGCCAAGTCGATTACGACAAGGAGGAGAAGCCCAGAAGTACTCGACCTCGAGTAGACGTACTCGACATCGACGAGCCAAGACACTCCTCGATTTCAGAAACCACTGGACGCAGATAAGCTACTCGAGATCGAGTAACATGTACTCGAGATCGACGAGCAACCTACTCGACATACACTGATTCGCCTTCCTCGATGTGTTATCCTGTGAGTTCCTTCCTTTACTCTTGTTTTTATTTGATTTTATACAGTGGGGACACTGTAAATTTTAAGTATGGGGTGGGGGAAGGGCTCATTATCATTATCATATGTGTTAGTCTTGCTTTTGGTTTCACATGGTGAAATTTTAATTTTTATGTTATGCATTCATGTTTAAATTTTATGCCTTTTAAATCTAAAAAAAAAATATATATATATATAGAAAATGTCGAAAAAAAATCAAAAAAAAAATATGCATGTTTAAATTTTGCATTGCTTTAGTTTTTATACCCTAACTTAGATGTCCTATGATGATAAATAATAATTGACTTGATCATGTAAACCCTATGGCGTGTTTGGAAGGTTTAGCCTAAGTCCTCAAAATGGTTTTTATGTGGATTGTAAACTTGTGATGAAATTGAGCACATATGATCCCAAGCTAAAGGTAAAAATCCAACAAAAATTGTCCCAGTGAGAATTTTGGCCTGATAGGGAGAACATTAAGAATCCCTTTGCTTTCTTGAGTGTATTTACTCTTCCTATGCATCTCTAAATGTTGTGATAGTTATTCAAAGCCAATGCATTTATATGTTTATGTTGATGAGAATTAAGTGATGGAGGCACCTTTTAAGCCAATTTTATCCTCTCTTTACCTACCCTGCATTATCCCTGCTTGAAACCAGAACATTAGCCTGAGACTTTTATTGTAAACTCCACAAAATTATCCTTAGCCAAATTGAGCCTGACCCCCATTTGGGAATTAAGACTTAGAGTTGGTTGGAATGATGATTTGTGGAAAGAATGAGCTTATGTTGCCTTTCAAGAAGGATCGTGGAAGTTATTGAGATATGGGTTGGTTGTACATTTTTATCTTGCTAGACATATTATGTAAAAGGATTTTTGGCTCACATTATAAATGCACCTCTAGTATTATTTTATATTTTCGTTTCAAAAAAAAAAAAAAGAAGAAGAAAAAGTACATATGTGAATAAAGTGCATGAGCCAAATTTACCTTATTTCTTTCATTATTTTGCAAGATACATATTTTGGAGAGATTTAGAAAGTTTGAAAGGTTATATACTCCATTGAGACAAATTGGAGAGTTTGGTTGATGCATATGACTGGGAAGTTATGGTTTGGTTGTGTTGGAAGATTTAGGAGTCTTGATTCCCGAATTTTATTTAGCACCACATGGCCAAATAATTCCATACCTTATTATTTCTTACCAAGCCCCATTACAACCCCGCCGAATAGAATCTTCTTTGAAGACTTCTATTGAGCGAAGTCCTCCTGATAATTCTTGTTGCATTATCATAATTGGTTGCGAAGTGGATTCATATTTAAATTGCAATGTTTATGAGATTGTATATGGAATGGAGTTGAGAGTTGATCTTCATAGCCTAAACACATTGAGAGCCGAGTGTAAACACATTATCCCTGTGAGGTTGGATTTATACTGCCTATGCCTATGGATCGCTCATATATGTGTGATGACGTTAAATTCACTTGTCTTACATTGTTACTACTTGAGATGTTGCTTTTGACAAAGGCGAAGACTTGAAGGATGTGTTGTAGGTCTTGGTTATTGTTTGGTTATTGCTTGAGGACAAGCAAGTCTAAGTATGGGGTGATTTGATGTCTCCAAAGTAGCCATGTCTTTATGCATATTTTAGTTCCATATTTTTTACATTTTGCATATTTCGGGTTGGGAATATGTCGGATTTATGTAGTATAAGCTTATTTGTCAGAAATGGAGATCTACATAAGTTTCTGTTTAATATCGCAGAATATGGAACCATTTCGGGAGAAAACCAAGAAGCAAGAGCCGGAACACAGAGCTACTCGACATCGACTAACCCTAGTCGATCTCGACAAAGTCTTGTCTAGACACCAGCCAGCATCGAGGAGCCTATGTCGAGAAACCGAAGACGAAGAATTCGACTCCACACCGTCCTCGAGATCGAGTAGGATCTACTCGATGTCGACAAGACTCTGAACACCCACCCAGAGTCGAGAAGAAGTTACCTGACCTGACCAGGAAGCCGGACACCCTACTCGACCTCGACGAGAGTTAGTCGAGATCGATGAAGCTCGGAGCCCAGACCCCAACATATCGAGCAGAGCCACCCGAGAAGACCTAGTCGACAAGGCCATCCAACTCGACATCGACAAGGGGTACTCGAGATCGAGTACACTTGTGAGCCATGTCCGAGCCTGTCGAGGACCAGCTAGCCGAGACGACGAGCCAAGCCCAGTCGACCAACAATCCTACTCGAGATCGACAAGACCTTTGTCGAGATTGAGGAGACTTCCAGAGCCGCGTTACTCGGTTTGACGAATCCTACTCGGTGTGGGATTACTTGGGCCCGAAGACTGCCGATTCTATCCGAATTTATCAAGATATATCATGAAGAGAGAGATTTATCCACCTGAAGACACTTTAGATATTATTTCCCTTATAGATTTAATTTCATTGTAGCTTTTATTTATCTTTAAAGTCTTAGATATAGTTTTAGATATAGATATAGATATTCTATCCTTGAGTATCAAGGAATAGAAGGCTATAAATAAAGCCCTTGGGGCTGATTTCTATTCATTCAATTTCAGTCAGAGACAAGTAGTTCACAGAGACGGTTTAGGAGTTCAGAGGTTTTAGGGTTTTGGCGTTCAACGAGAGTTGGATCGCCGGGATTGTAAAGTCTTTGAATTTAGTTTAATGCAAAGTATTTCCTTTCAATCAATGTCTGAGTTTGCGATGAAGCACGAGTAGTCAACCCACTTCTAGGGTTGGGGCGAGCCCGACGATAGCCCTGCATAATTGAGGTAAAGATTTGACCTTTATCAAGTTTTGAGCATCTCCTACTTGTTTATGTGTTTATTACCCATCTAATGGAGATCCATGTTAACCACTTGGATTGTAAACATAAAATTAGTAGAGACAATTAGGGTTTCTTGAAAGAGTTGTCTAATTGTTGGAAAAGGCGAAAGCTTGTCCTTTGATGCAATTCACATGATTATCTGTTTATCTCTGCCTTATGCATGCTTGGTTATCGTTGTTGCAAACCCCAATCTTGGAAATCCATTTTATACAGTTTTAGTTCAAAATCCCAAAGCCTTTGCATTTATTTTCTTTCGTTTTTATCCTCTGTCTACTCGAGATCGAATAGCACTACTCGATCTCGACTACTGATCCTCGACCAAGTCGCCGTAGCTTCTCCTGTGCAGGTACTCGACGAAGACAAAGCGAAGTCGACCAAGACTCTACTCGATATCGAGTAGGCCTTGTCGATATCGACGAGCCCAATGCTTGTGTCTGCTACTCTGCTCGACTGTCCGATCTTCTGTCGACGTACCCAAGTCGAGATCGAGGACCCTGTTGTCGACTTCTGACCGTGAGACTTCACCGCTACCTAGGATCCGCTGACACGCTTCCTCGTGGATCGATCCTGACTTCCCGCTGCTACATCAGGAGGAGGTCTTGTAATTATTTGCAAGGGACGGAATCTGGTTTGCTGTAGTTTATTTATATTTTATATTTGCATACTCGATTTCCTCCTACCAACAATGACATTTCAAAATATATTCCACTAAATTACAAAAACACTGAAATCATTAAAAACACAAAACCAAAAAAGTTGAAAAAAAGAAAATAGGACCTCTATACCACCCCCATCAAATCCTAGTTAAAGAAATGTACGTGGAACACACACATATGTGTGAAAGTACAGTGAGGATCCACTGTCCCGAAACCTCTTGTCTCCCCCCTATACCCTCTCCCAATCCATCCCATCCTTTACCCTTTTTTAATTTTTTCAAATTTTAATTATCTTTGTATTTTCTTTTTAATTTTGGGTTGAGGAGGGACATGCAGGGGGGTGTCCCTTTGGGGACAAGTGATCTCGTCCGGAGAAAGTATGAGATATTGATGATGGGCTCATTGCACTTTAATTCAAGGATAAATTGCATGGATATACCATAAATAATTTAAGTTTGCAAAAGTAACACTGTCATTGAAGAAATTGCAGGGCATGAGTAAATTGCTACTTTTGCAATTTTTTAGACAACCCTTTTAACCGGTTGTAGGCAATCAAAAAGAAAAAAGAGGGGGTGTAGAGTTGGCAGAGAAGTTGCAGGAGTGTGAAAGGGTAGCAACATAAAAAAATAAAAAGACAACAGCTTTATGGAAAAGTAGAAGAGAGAGGGTAGAAATTTTATCATGATTTAATGGGCATTAATTGCAACCTAAGGCCCACCCAAAAAAAAAGAGGGAGAGGTGATTGAGATTTTTAAAAGCAGTGAAGTCGAGGGATCCACCACAAAACCATCACAGCTCAAGGTTAGGGGAAAAGTAAAAAGGACTCCATTGCAAGCGATCGGAAAGCAAATGTGCATCCAATTACCAATTATATGCCATGCAATAAGAAACACGTGAGAACAACTGATTATTACATACCAGACGAAGGGTGACAAGTGCCAAAATCAGACAATATATATAAACGGAAATGGGTAAGTAGGCTTGTGGTATTCGTTTTATGGCCATCACTATTTCTTATCCTGTTCATATTACCACCCAAAGTGATAAGACCATGTTCTGCTATTACGCGTACAGGGGAGAAAGAGCTCTTCTTTGTAACTGTTGTGTTTGATGACCGGTGGAAACGGAGACGAGGTGGTTGGGTGTTCGAAGGCTGAAATTCGAGTAGAGCAATGTTGATAGAGGAGACCTTGGAGTTTGAGGACACATGTAGGATGATCATGGACAAGTTTACGTATAAAGGCACTTAATTGTACGCGAACTACCTTGACTTTGCTTCCAATTTCTATATTCTGAAGTTTATGATAATTTAGTATGTTCCAGTTTGACGTTATTTGTGCCAGTAAAGGTGTATATATTGCCAACTCATAGGAGTCAGGCAGATAAAACCAAGTTTTACGATAACAATAAAGCCAGGAAGTAAGGGTGTGTATCAAAAGCAACCAAAGGTATGAGTCCTACAACCATCGATCAAAAGCGACCAAATGTATGAGTCCTACAACGACAAAAGCGACCAAATGTATGAGGCCTACAATCTTAAAACGAGATCAACTTTAGGAGTCATAAAACCATAAAATAAAGTACTTTTGGTGGCGGTCACGAGGAGGTAGGGGTGGCAGTGAAGTCGACGTGGGTTTGGTACCACGTCTCACAGTTCTTCCTCGTCTTCAACTGATGCTCAAGGAAGTAGTAAATGAGGGTAGCAGCGAAGTCGACTGATGCGGGACCATCTTCTACACCATTTTCTACACCTCCGGACACGCCAATCATCTTAGGAGATGGACATATGACTCAAGCCCGAGCCAAGAAGCTTCAACGCGACTCATTCACTTTTGTGAGTCATGCTTTGTTCTCGAGCAAGGTTCAACTCCCCGAGCCTTCATTGAAGACATACATGTGCATAGGGGTCAAGATTGTCGAACCTCCCTAGGCATATGTTAGCCGAGTTTCTTTAAGTGTTGGAACATAAGATATTTCCTATTTTAGCAGCTTTATTTACTTAAGTTATTTTAGGAAACTTTTAGGGTTATTTTATTAATTTCTTCTAGTTATTATTTTTATTATTTTTCGGCCAAGATCAGCCTTGTTTAGGGTTATATAGTCGGCCGACACATTGTAGAACAATTCACGTTTTCCATTATTGAAAAATACAGTTTTTGTGTGAAACACATCTGTGAGAAAGTCAATCGATTCGAAGCATTGCTCATCGATTGCAAATTGGTAATTGATCTTGCTTGGTTTGCTTTGAGTTCATCAACCTCGCGAGAGCTTGGTGATCCAGGTAATCACAAGTCCCCTCTTGTGCTTCCAAGTTGTCCACTTGGTTGTGTAAGGTTGTAGAGGTGGGCTTTATAGTCGTTGATATTTGGTTCCTACCCTCTTAGGAGGCCTGGGGTCTTTATCTCGTTCTATCTTAGTTCGAATCATCAAATCTATCGGTCTTTTCATTGCTTTTGTCGAGTCTTGTTATTAATTTGATCGGGTCTTGTGTCTTTGTCCTTAGTCGATTTCGAGTTCTTGTCTTGGTCGAAATTGATACATTTTGTCCTTGTTCCTGAGTCTTTGCTTCCGTTCTTTAGTTTCTTGTTTGATAATCGAAGATCGGGCCATCCTGCGGCTAACCCCGTATCAAATTGGCATCAGAGCTTAGGTTTCCGACATCAATTGTATCTTTTGTTATTCATAAACACAAAACCCTGCAAAAAAAAAAATAGAGTCTTTCTTTGTTCTTGGTTTTTACTTCTTGAATTCTTGATTTTTGATTATACTAATCTCCTTGTTTGTGATTGTTGTGTTGCACCTAGCCCAAACACAGCCTAAGCCGAGACCCTAGCTGTCGATCAGACCTTGCGCACTTGCCTTTGAGTGCAATACCATAGCCGACAGCCATCAAGGGAGCTCTCTAGTCGATTTTGGTCGAGCTCCTAACCCTAGTTTGTGTTGATTTTATCTTGGCTACCTTAGTCTATCTTTGTTCTATCTAATTTTAATTGCCAGCTTATTTAAATTCTAAAGTTGGTAGATTTAAGCAATTATATCTATCATAGATTATAAAGGCATAGATAGATTTATTTATCAAATTTAGCCAAAGTTCCACCTATATATATTTCATTGGGGCTACATTTTTTTTCTTTCACCTTACCATATAATTTTCGAGAGTCCTTTTATTTCATTAATAGTTTTCTTGCATTAGGTAAAAAAAAATAGTCCGAAAATTCAAAAATAAAAAAAGAGATACATTCAAAGCTTTGACCTAGGAGGATAAAATTCACTATGGGCAAAAGTAGCTTCAAAAAAAAAGGATTGTCGAGTCTAGTGCAAGAAACTTCAAGGACCAATTTTGGTGAAAATTTCATAACCCTACTAAAAAAAAGCCTCAAACACGTACCTCCCAAAACACAAAAAAAAAAAATTTTAAGCCCTACCGTGCAACTACAACGTCCTTGCTAAGGGTTTGAATCAAAAAGAGGTAAAAGACCAAGTTTTCTTTTCTTTTCCTTTATTTTCTTTTGTTATTTTGTGTGTTGAGTCCTTGTGCGCCCAATATCGAGTACTTGAGCCACTGTCGAGTGCCTGTCTTGCCTCTGTTGAGTTGCTTTCATTGCTTTGATTGTTGTCTCGAGTTGTGAGTGCTACTGTCGAGTACTCCTTTTTTTTGCCTCGAGTTGTTTTGAGAATTGTCGAGTACTCTAGCTGTTGATCGAGTGCTCCTATTGCTGTTGTCGAGTGCTACAACCTCTTGCCGAGTGCTCTCTGTGTTTGTCGAGTGCCTTTCAGCCTTGTCGAGTACTCCCTTGCTGTGTCGAGTGCTTTGTTTTGCTACTGTCGAGTACAACAATCCTACTGTCGAGTGTCTTATAATTCGATTTCAACAAAAAATCGATTCCAGAAGCAATAAACAAATTTTAATCAAAGCAAAAAGAATTCATTCTAAAAAATATGAACATCACTAACACTTGATTCCTTCCTAAGATTTGAAATCTCTAATATCTAACCAGTGGAATCGAAGGTAGATTTGGGGAAACCGATGCACTAGAATCGGAGGCAAGTCTGAGAAGAAGATGCAGGGGCGATGTAGTCGTGGTGCCGCCATAGGGGAGGTGAGGAGGATGGCGTTACGACCCAGCTGGTGCTCAGGAGGAGCGACGATGATGGTTCGGTGGAGAACTGGAGCATCGCAGCGTGGAGGCGTGGAGAGAGAAGACAGAGAGGCGGCTGGTTCAATTAGAAGCTAGGGTACGAGATCCTCCATACAGGGATCTCAAAAAATAGGGTAGAAGGATTGTGTTGGATTGGGCTTTATTAGGCCCAAATAGAAGGGGTTTTATTTGGTTGGCTTTTATTTTCCTTACGAACAATTTAGTGAAATTATGAACGTGACAAGTGACGAGCTTTTGGGCTCGGCTCGGGCTCGACTCGAGCCCAAAACCTTGTTCAAGCTCGGCTTGTTTAAGGGACTTGAACGATCCCGAGTCGAGCTTTTTCGAGCTGATCCCGAGCCGAGCTCGAGCTGTTCAGCTCACATAACAGCCCTACCGGTCGCGGTCAATGTGCTATAGCGTTCAAATAATAATTCCGATTTCATTCGCATCCATCTCATTTCAATTGCTTTCTAGCATGCTTGCTTTGTCATACTCATTTCTCTTTTTCATATTCATCATCTCATTTCATTTCTTGGATTCTATTAAGGACCGAAACGAAATGGAACATGAATGCCCTCATGGCCCTAGCAAAGGACTCCTAGACTCACATAACGGTCGTTCTACCAAAGACAGAGAGAAAATGTATGCTCAATCAATAGTGCAGTTCCTAAGCATGATACTACATGAATGTTTTGCACCTAGCATACTATATAGCACTCAGGCATGATAGTCCGATGTTATGAGTAAGTTCTGGAGAACTTACCAAGCAGAAGCATGTCCAAAGCAATCCAAAAAGAAAATCCACTAAGCAATCCCAACAAGCAAATCACAAACCACCTAGCATATAAAGAATACTATTATAAGGCTTATTACTAATGCGTACATGTCCCATTATACCGCTTTAACCCAATCATACAAGTTAGAAGGGAATTCATCATCATAGTTGTAACCATTTGAAGTCATAACACATTCTCAAACCATCTTTCAAACCATAACTTTATCCTTGTTTTAAAATCTCCCAAATCACCTCAATATCTTTAAAACCACAAGGTGAAGCCTATAAGATATTGATTTACGAATAATCATCTCAAAATATCAAAAATACTTCATTTAAAACCACTTGTTAAATCCTTCGAACACTCATACTTGAAATTATAGTTACTTGAAGAAGTCACAAAATAAGGACCAATTATCCAGCATAAAACCTCCCACATGATTATCAACAAGTCATGAAAATGCACACATATCGAGTTAGTATTTTCCGTACCTAAAAGACACTCGAAGATTGTGAAAGCTCGAACAAAGACCGGCAACCTCAATGAACCATCCTCGAAATACCTTGAAAACACCAAGTAAATAAACATGTGAATATCTCATCATTTTCCCATAACTCATATAGCTTAGATAATTTTTAAAACATTTATTCGGATAAAATAATAAAATACTCATAAAAATACTTTTTGGACAAAAATAAAAGGGTGAACCGATCCTTTCAAGTGCCGATTTTCAAAGTCAAGTCATCAGAAGCCATGCCTTGTCATTGCTCATCCATGACTTGGTTTGGACAAGGAGTGTCCGGCCATGACTTGCCTCGGACAAGGGAGTGTCAGCCATGGACTTGTCAAATGGAATGGTCATGACAACAACTTTCAAGGCTCATAACTTCCTCGTTTTAAATCGTTTTTGAGTGATTCCAAAAGTAAAGTTGCTTATTTTTCTATAATATACAAAGACGAAACATCAAAACAAACAGAATCTCATTGTGTGCTTTGATAAACAAGAGCAAAGTTGAGCAAAAATGCGAAAACCAACTTTTGATTTATAACTCCAAATGAGATGCTTCCAAGGGGTAAGTGGTAGCTTTTCTATCCCCAACAACTTAGGGAAAGGACCATTTCTCATAGAAAAGCTCTAGCGTTGGCCGTTTTTGTAATGGCTCGGATTTTTAGATCTTAATTTTTCGGAAAAAACAAAATTATAATAAATTTAAAAGGGGAATTTAACGAAAAACTCCTTAAATCGGATTGTAAAACTCATCGAACGAATTTCTGACTTCGGGACCACAACCTCCGTCTCCTTTTAACCCATTTTTATCCATTTTCTACACTTGATCCCCATAATTGACCAATTCCAATTTTCAACTCATCTTCTCCTTCTTTGCTAATACTTATCCTCTCCCTCTCTTACCTATTTTCTTTCTTCTCCTAAATTGGCAAAATGCCAAGCTATCCTTCACTCTCTCCTCTGTCCGACTGCAACTAGCCCCAAGACCATTCCCTTTTCTTTTTATCTGATTTCCCACTTTCATAAACCCAAAAACCCTCCTAAAGCAACCATAAGAAATCAAACACAAACCTTACCTCTTCACCTCCTATTTTCTGGCAGACACCAGCAGCATCCCCAACTCCCCTGCCTTGCTTCCTCTGTTCGGCGGCCAAACGAACCCAAACAACCCCACTCGAACTCCCCTTCCCGTCACTTTTGTCCGGACGCACCGAGCCACCCCGGAGCTCGGAGATCCACGAAGAAACAGCTGAGCATCCAACCCTCTATTCCTCCTTCCGCTATGAGCAGCTGCAACCTCTCCTTTCAAGCGCGGCAGAAGCGGCCAGGAACACCGTCGCCCAGAAGCACGCCGGAGGCGCCGCCGAGCCGCCCTCGCTCCCCGCTTTCCCTGCTTTTCCGATCCGGATCCGGTAAGGCCTTCTCCTCCCCCCTTTTCCGCTCGAAAACCCCAAAAGGCTCACCTTTATGCCCTTCCCTTCCTTCCCAGGCCAAGAGAGAGCGCCTCGAGCCTCCGGCGAGTCTAATCGCGTCCCGACGACATTTTCCGGCGAGTCGACGCCTCCGGTGAGCCTCCTTCTTTCCCTTCCTCACTGTGGGTGTGGGTCGGCGCCGTCGAGACTGGGTGGCCGGATTCTGGGAGCACCGCCGCCGGCGCCTGGATCTTCTTCTCCTTCTCTTCGATTTTCCGAGCAGCGTTGGGGGAGACGGGTTGGGTTCTCTGTTTCCTTGTTGGTTTGGTTAGTGTTTTGTTTAAATGAAAACCGGTTCAGTAAATTAAAACAAATAGGCCGGTTTGGTTTTTCAGCTTTCAAATTGGGCCTATTTTGCTGGAAGAAAACTCAAATGATTTGGGCCTTTTTTGTGTGGGCTGGGTCTGATTTATTTAAAAAGAGTTTTGGGCTTGGTTGTTTTAATTAAGAAGAGTTGTGTTTTATAAGTTATGTGTTATAATTTTATTTAAGGTTGGTAGTTATCATGTTATTATATTATATTATGATTTAAATACGAAATTTGAGGATTTTGAAATAATATATTTGATGTTATGTGGGGTTTTAATATATGACTTAGAAATGGTAAAGTAAGTTAGTATTGTTGTTTAAATGTGGGTTATTAAAATGGGTTGATTTTGGGCGATTTCTTATATTTTAATTATTACCTGGAGTATGTTATTAGATGTTGTTTATAAATGGGGTTTCTAAGGATGGATTATTTTAAAATGTTTACCAATGTCTTAAATTACTTGAAACACTAAAGTCAAGATTTCGAAATAAAATGCCGGGGTTATTTTTATAATATGATTTTGAGAGATTGATTTTAAGGATTTAATGTCGGGATTCTTGTCTTGGTTTGATGATGTTGGTTTTGAGAAGGAAGTTTGGAAATATGGGTAGTATGATTTTATCAATGGTTTAACTGGAAGAATGATTTTGGTTGATGTTGATCATATCGGAAATGTTTTGGAAAACGGTTTTACTATCGGTTAGTTTGAGCATGTTGAGAACTTGGAGTTCGTGTGAATGAATGATAGACCGGTAGCTTATGAAAATGGCTTGATGATAGGTGTGTATTGCTTTTGGATTGCTTTGGACTTGCACTTGGGCCCTTGCTTGCGTTATTTTGTTGTTCTGCATCTTCAGGTAAGTTCCCTAGGGGGCTTACTCAGGTTGGACATTCATGCCTGTTGTTGCATTTTATGTTAGGTGTTGCATATGCATAAAAGCATGCCATGTAGTATCCTGTTTAGGTTGCACTAATTGAATGAGCATCTGCTTACTTATTGCGTTTGAAACAGAACGGCCGTTATCTGTGATAGTCCTAGAGTCTTTGCTAGGGTCATAGGGTAGCCCAGCCTCATCGGGTACCCTGAGTCAATCGAGTCATGAACTTCCTTATATTATGAGATGCCTGCGGGCTTAATTGTGGAGCGGGTTAGGCATGCGTGCCGCCCGATTATGATGGAATGCATTCACGAGTTGGCCAGTCTCCGCCCTATCGGAAGGGGGTGGAGGTAGGAGAGGGATATGCCACTTGGCATTGTCTTGGGCCCTTTACAGTATTTCTGCACATTATTATACCTAGGAGCATGCTAGTGTGCTTGACTTTCGTACTGCATTAGAGCATCTTTATTAGGTATAGCACATACTATGTGGCCTCAGCGAGGACTGCCGGTCCCGCATGAGTGGCTCGATCTGACTCCTTTCCCCGTTCTTTTTTTTAAGGTATTTTCTGCAGAATCTGAGTGCTCGATGTCTATATGACGGGGCTTCTTTTTGGCGAATTGAAGAACCTGGCTAATTCTCTAACTTGGTATAAATGGTAATTATTCGCTTACGTTTTGGTTTTGACCCGGCTCTGCCGTGACATTTTGTATCTTAACTTTGCTTCCGCTTTACTTTCGTTTGAAATGGGTTCTGCGACATAGTCTTAGGACAGGTTAAGGGTACCCAACGGCCCTTCGAGGTTTTTTAGGGTTTGAAATCCCTCTTTTTACTAATCTTAAAATGAGTTTGAAACCTCGACCCGTACCTGGATTGCAAGATCCGAACAAGGGGTTTTATCCCTTGAAACGTAACCCGGAAATCATAATTCTGGGCCGTTACAGTTTTCATTGGAGAAAAAAGCTTGGATTTTTTAAAAATGTTAACTTGCTCGTTTCTCAACCAAACCGAGCCATTCTAGTGGCTAAAGCTCCCTTTCCATCTATAGAAACTCAAGAGATAGCTGATTCTCAAGGTCTTATGTAGTAACCATGAATTCGAGCTCGAAAATGTCATGAAAACGGTGGAAATCGATTTTGATGACAAGTTGTGAGCTGGGCAAATTTAAGAGTTTGACTAGCTCTAACAAGGTCCTAGGAACCTTTACAGAGCATAACCAAGCCTCCCCAAGCTTTGAAAACACAAAACCGACCTCACCCAACTTCGAAAAAGAGTGAATGGAGCTTTGTGAAAGAAAGTGTCGAAATGGTGTTCAGAACTGAGCTTGCTACACTATATAAACATACAGAAAGCTAAACAAAGAAGAAACAAGGAGAAAACATCGAGTTTTCGAAGAAAAGGTTGCCACATTGGCACCTCACTCGAACCCGACTTGTAATGCCATTTCCAACATGATTCTGTGCTCAAAAGAGCGGTTTTAAGGCATTGATCTGTAGAGGGATAGGCAAGGATCAAGGAGAAAGAAAAATGAACAAAAATGGTTGGGAAGTGGAGGAGATAAGGTTGTGCAAATGGAGGTTGTCGAGCACCTTTTATAATGAAATTTTTTGAGCAAACGGGGAAGGGGAAACGGGTTTATTCGTCCTGGTTTATCAAATCCATTATTTTTGAATTTAAAGAGGGGTTTTGGGATTATTCTAATTTCAAACTCATATAAAATACAAATATATATATATATATATATATATATATATATATATATATATATATATATATATATATATATATACACTAATTTATTTCTCTAAACAAATATGAAATAAATTTATGAAATTATTAAAATAGATATAGGAATTATTAAAATTTTATACATGAATTTTCCAAAATTCATTTAAATTGACTCAATTATAATTTAATTATTAAAATAAATTTATAAAAATGGAGGACTTTACATATATAGACATTGGGTCTGTTGTCTGAAAAAGAGAGCTCTTGTAACATGAGTAAAACTTGATTCACTTATAAATCAGTCCGAACATCATCACTTGGAGCCTGGAAAGACATCCTTAAGTATTACAATCCCCCCCCCCCCCTCCCATGTACTAACAACCCCGTTAGGCCCAAGGAATTGTCCTCAAGTGGAGCGTGTACACATCCATACTGTTGGAGTAACTCCGGGCCCGAAGTCAGCTCTAATATTATCCATAAGACCTAGAATCTTAATAGGCACTAACCCATGCCACCTAATCTTCTCAAGTTCGTTGTCCTCATTTGGAGGCTTAAAAGGAAGAGCTTGTGTAGCATGGGCAGGGCTTGATTTACTTATAAATCACTCCGAACATCTTTACTATATCCAATTTTGGATGAGGGTGTTACAATATATATATATATATACTTCACCTAAGGCATTGTAGAAATTCTTTCTTCGCTTGGCTCACAAAAACTATGACATCCTTTTTCTTGATAGTTAAACCATGATTAAATTGCTTGAGAACATCATAAGCTTTAACAGCATCCTTCCCTCCTTTCCTTGAACCATTATTCAACGCAAAGTTAAAGATATAAGTGGCAATTGTTGTTGTTTCGCAGATAAGTCTGTGAAAATTAAAAAAAAACATTACCTTGGTTCATATTCATGCATATCTCACATACTCAGTGAGCATGTAGAATTTGTCCTAGTTGTTGTTCAAATGATAAAAACTATTGTTTAGTTTTCTAGATAAACAATAAATATGACATAAATATTATACGTTTCTCTTCTCTCTATTTTTATCTAAAAATTTTAATTCGATCTTGTGAAGGTAAATTATTTTCCATGTGTAATTGTTCACTAAAAGGAATAATATTTGTTTTTCTTGGTACTCATCATAGAATTCCACAGAGAGTCAATAATGTCTTGCTTTAGATACCGTTCCTACTTCCCGTTGCTTTAATGATAAATTGAACATAAATATATAACAAATATATATATACACATCTATTAATAATGGACCAAAACATATTTAGAAATACAAAAATGTTTAGTATCTTACCATTAATAAACCCTCTAGTTAGTTTATCATAAATTGGTGCAGCAAATAGATATTTTTGAACAAATTTAACACAGTTGGTAAGAGATGTTTTAGTGGTGATGCGAGCATTAAGAACTCTATTATTACGCAATAGATTATATTAGATATAACTAGAATATATAAAAGATAGTAAATATAAATATATATTTGTGAGAATATAGCGACTACTTTGCCAAATAGTCCGCATTATCTAAAACGTAACCACTTTTTTACCCATTGTGCGAAACATATTATCTTTTCGTTGGATTGTTTTGCCTTCATGGTTGTATATGAAAAAAGTTGGTATATCAAGCCAGGCTATAATAGATTTAAATAATATGTAAGAAAAACTCCTTGTGAAACATAAAATAATTAAACAAACTAAATGAAATACAGAGTAACAAATAAGAATTTATATACTCGGAAAATGTACTTTTATACCTTTGCATCAGATCCATATATGATTGTAAATGTTTTGTCATTATACTTGTTTTTAAAGTATTCGTCAAAACATTTGGTTATCTCCAAAAATAAAACCTGTAGAAAAATAAATTTGCTAATTTTAACTTTACAAATAGAATGAAAAAAGGAGTAGTTATAGATACTAGATGGTTCACCTTAGTTCACATCTTAGAATCAATTTAGTTTTCATCTCTTGACAACTCTTCAAATCCCCCAATATTATGTTCATGGTGTAGTCGTTTATTTAATAAAATTTATCCCAATTATCCTGAACTGCAAAGAAATGCTATTTAAATTACATAATCATCTCATGTCCGCTATCCTCATTTGGAGCCTGAAAAGGAAGAGTTTTTAGGCAGGGCTTGATTTACTTATAAATCACTCCGAACATCCTTACTATATCCGATATTGGACAGGGATGTTACAATATATTTACACTTCACCTAAGGCATTGTAGCAATTCCTTCTTTGTTTGGCTCACATAAACTATGACATCCTTTTCCTTGATAGTTAAACTATGATTGAATTATTTGAGAACCTCATGAACTTTAGCAGCATCCTTGCCTCCTTTCTTTGGACTATTATTCAACGTAAAGTTAAAGATATAAGTGGCAACTGTTGTTGTTTCGCAGATAAGTCTGTGAAAATTAAAAAAAAACATTACCTTGGTTCACATTCATGCATATCTCACATACTCAGTGAGCATGTAGAATTCGACCTAGTTGTTGTTCAAATGATTAAAAAAACTATTTTTTAGTTTTCTCCGTAGATAAACAATAAATATGACATAAATATTATACACTTCTCTTCTCTTTATTTTTATCTGAAGAATTTAATTAGATCTTGTTAATGTAAATTATTTTCCATGTGTAATTGTTCACTAAAAGGAATAATATTTGCTTTTCCTGGCACTCATCATAGAATCCCATAGAGTGTCAATAATGTCTTGCTTTAGATACTGTTCCCACTTCTCGTTGCTTTAATGATAAATTGAACATAAATATATAACAAATACACATCTATTAATAATGGACCAAAACATTTTTAAAAATAAAAAAATGTTGAATATCTTACCATTAATAGACCCTCTAGTTAGTTTACCATAAATTAGTCTGGCGAATAGATATTTTTGAACAAATTTAACACAGTTGATAAGAGATGCTCTAGTGGTGATACGAGTATCAAGAACTCTATTATTACGCAATATATTATATTAGATATAACTAGAATATATAAAATATAGTAAAGTTATAAATATATGTGAGAATATAGCGACTACTTTGCCAAATAGTCAGCATTATCTAAAACGTAACCACTTCCCTACCCATTGTGCAAAACATATTGTCTTTTCGTGGGAGTGTTTTGCCTTCATGGTTGTATATGGAAAAAAGTTGGTATACCAAGCCAGGCTATATTAGAATTAAATAATATGTAAAAAAAACTCCTTATGAAACATAAAATTATTAAACAAACTAATTGAAATACAGAGTGACAAATAAGAATTTATACACTCGGAAAATGTAATCTTATACCTTTGCATCAGTCCGCATATGATTGTAAATGTTTTGTCATTATACTTGTTTTTAAAGTATTCATCAAAACATTTGGTGATCTCCAATAATAAAACCTGTAGAAAAATAAATTTGTTAATTTTTACTTTACAAATAGAATGAAAAAAGAGTGAATGATAGTAAATAACCCAAAATCCGGATGGGTTGGCACCCATAACCCACTATCCGAAACTATTTGAAAGGGTTAACCCTTTCCCTTAAAAAATTTCACCTCAGACGGTAATCTTTACCTGGAGTAACCGGTGGTGCCTCTCCTTTCCTTTGCTAGAGAGAGGGAGAAGGAGGCCGACGCTCGAGAAGAGGGAGAAGGAGGCCGATGAGGCTCCCGGGCGGAGCAGGGCAAGCTTCCCGGGCGGCGCAGGTCGATGGTGGTGGAATCAACGCGAGAGAGACGAAGGCGGAGCAGCTTTCCGGGCGGCGCACGACGCTCGAGAAGAGGGAGAAGGAGGCCAATGAGGCTCCAAGTGGGACGGCCTAGGTTTTTTTGTGTAGTATATTGGGCTTTCGTGATCGTTTTCACGATAAAATTCTCTCTTTTTCTAGCTGTTCTTTGATTTAATTTCATTTGTAAAATTGAATTACAACTACTAAAAGGGAAGAAATCAATGTTTTACTTTAAAAAGATTTGAGGGGACCTGATACTTGTATTTGTAAATTTGAATTGGAACAACACTGATCTTTCTATGTTATAACAGGAGGAGAAACTGCAGGTTGTAATCACTAATTAGACAGGAATATGAATCGAACTACAGATTGAGGATTCCCCAAAACTGACTGATTTGCGAGATACTTGCATTTCAGATGTCAATCAAACCCTGTGAGCGAGATGCTTGCTTCTAGTGGGCTGTTAGTGTTAGCGAGAGTCTTGGTATCTGATTGCTATCAGATTTTTTTCCTTTCAAATTACCCAGGAATTAGGGAGGAAAATAGATCAACAATCTCGAATTGCCCTAATTGCCTCTGTTTACTTTCATTTGTTAAATTGAATTGTAGCGGCTATCAGGGAAGAAATCAATGTTTATACTTTCAAAAGATTTAGGGGATTCTTCAAGTTCTTTGATTGATTTAGAGCTCGATTTAGGGGATTCTTCAAGTTCTTTGATTGAACTTCCACCATTTTTATAGAAAAATTTCATTCTTTTAAATTTTCTAACTTGTAAGTCAGCAAACATCTTTATTCAATTCATAGGAATTTAATTCACGGAAATTGAATTCCTAGGAATTGTACTTCCATGGTTGCACTAATTTCATGTATGCAAGATGTCTTTTTTAAATTATTCAGGATGCATACTGGAGTAGGAAAGAATTGAGTGGCCTAGGAATGAGGCTGATTGGCAGAAGAGAGAAGATGATTCAAGAGAATTGAGTGTCCTAGGAATGAGGTTGTGCAAGGATTGCTTTTTATTCTCCGGTATCTAGGACTGGTGCAAAGTATTCACAATTGCTCAAAACATTCAAGAGAAGTGCAGAATTTTATTTATTTGGTAAATACCATATGATGGCCTCATGCCCCTGCATTTATGTAGTTAGATAATGAGACAAGGCATTATTGAGATGCTATAAATCTCTTTTTGTAATAGAATGTACAACCTTCCACTGAAGCGATTCAATTGAATATGTTTATTGACGGTGTAATTGGCTGATTTTACTATATTTAAGTTTTTCTTGCTTCCAAGTTTAATTTGTATAAAATGGTAAATTATTGTAAGAAAGTTTCTTGCTTCTAAGTTTAATTATCACTACAAGATAATTAAAGCTCTTGTCATTGAAAGACGTTGTACATGACATGAACTGCTATTAACATGTCATTTAAATACGATGTACATGACACAAAAAAAAGCGCATACTTAAAGCGCTCGGGGTGGAAACTTTTTTTTTTTATCGAATCTTTAGTTCCCAAGTGCTTTAAGTATGCGCTTTTCTCGTGTCATGTACATCGCATTTTAATAACATGTTAATAGTAGTTCATGTCATGTACATCATCTTTGAATGACATGTTAATAGCAATTCATGTCATGTATGTAGGATTTCCTTTGATCGATCTGATGTACCAATTGGGGAGAATTATAAAGATTTAGGAGTTGCTGGTTCTTTTCCCACATCAGTGCAAGCAGCCACATCAGGGCAACAAGCTAACCATTCCAAAAAGATCTGAATACCGGGAATAAGATAACTAGAAGGTGAATCTTGTAGTTGCATACATCTCTTTATCAAGAGGCTCACAAGCTCAAAAGTTGCAGTAGCTGCGTTCTGAACTAGAACTGTGTGCCGCAAGCATTCTGCATAGGTCTGGCCCTCAGTCTTCCTGTTCACATTATTAACTGCGAATACAAGTACATCAATGACCCTCAAAATATCAAGTCTATTCTCAGCAGCATTTGAGCCAAAATTTTGTTCCTCTTGTGATCCAGAAGAGAGAAGCTCCTGCAGTAAATTCTTCACCAATTACAAGACTTCTGTGAATGTTTCCAAACTGAAGAAAATTAAAGAAAAGGGCAACAAAGGTCAGCCACATTAGGATTCACTCATGAATATTACCAAATACTACAACACTACTAAATTTTGTTAGCAATTACCTGGTGCGAGTGAAAAGAATGTCATTCAGAAGAAAAAATAGTGAAAAAACAATAGTGAAAAATGGCCATGGCTAACTAAATATGAAATATAGAAGAAACAATTGTGAAAAATGGCCATGGCTAACTAAATTTTGTTAGCAATTACCTGCATTTGAGATGCTTTAATCTTTGCAAGCATCTGATAGCAGCTTTGTCGATTCTGTCATACAGAAGAAACAATAGTGAAAAATGGCCATGGTTAACTAAATATGAAATACAGATGTCACGAGTTGAAGCATAGCATACTGCTATACCATGTTCAAGGAATGAACACTGAGATGTTCAGATAGACAACAATTGATAGTGCCATGGAAACAGAAGCACCTGTAGAATTGTTTAAATTTCAACAATAGAAGTAACCAAGGAAGGATGATAGAAAGACTTATACTTCTTTAAATAACAACGAAATTAATTTTAGCAACTCAAATTCATAATGTGATAAGAGGCTAAGATGAGAAGGGATGTGAGTAGCTTCAGCAATCATCCGATGAACCATTCGACTAACATAGTTACTACTTTTGGGTCAAACAAGTTTTATGACAGAATTACTCATTGCACAAATTTAGACACAATACTCATTAGACATCTGCAGTGTGTATGTGATCGGGAATTTACAAACAAGTTTTAGTTCATGAACACCAAGAACTCTTTCATTTCTTGGATAGACAAGTTTTGGTTCAGGAACACCAAGAACTTTTGGGTCAAACAACCTGTCATGTTAAAGGGCATAACCTGTCTTGTTAATAACATTATCTGTCATGTTGTTGTTTTCTTTCATTAAGGAGAAGATGATCGATTTGCATCACCTGTCATGTTATAGGTTATAACATGTCATGTTAAAGAGTATAAACTGTCACGTTAATATCATTACCTATCATGTTATTTTCTTTCATTAAGGAGAAGAGGATCGATTCGCATTACCTGTCATGTTAAAGGTTATAACCTGTCATGTAAAGGGTATAAACTGTCATGTTAATAGCATTACCTATCATGTTGTTTTCTTTCATTAAGGAGAAGATGATCGATTTGCATTACCTGTCATGTTATTCGCATTACCTATCATGTTAATTAGTATTACATGTCATGTTATTCTCTTTCATTAAGGCAAGCTTTTCACAATCAATATCTTTTTTAAATGAAGATTATATATATATATATATATATATATATATATATATATATATATATATATATATATATATATATATATATATATATATATATATATATATATATATATATATATATATATATATATATATATATATAAGGCATGCAATTAGATAAAGCTATAGGATAGAGAAGGAATAACTGGAATAGATAAAGAAGGCAAATAGATAAAGCACTAATCAATCAGATTGGGAAACGAAACACTGAAATTAGTGCAACCATGGAATAAGTAGAGAAAGAGAGAGCAAGACGAAGGAGAGAGAAGAGTGATTTCTGATTGATCATCAATTGGGTTTGTTACAATGAGCAATTGCCCTTTTATACTAGCTGAAAAAAGTTGTTACTAAAGATGGGATCAAGTGTGACGCAACACACATGTAGAATATGAAAACAAGATAAAAAACGATCAATCATGGCTCAACAACTACACCAATAGCAGAAAACGCATTGCAAATCATTGCAACGCTAGCATACACAACAGCTTCATTAGTCACATTGCAACCCCCCTTGTTCATTCGATGTTGTGCTTTGCTAGAAAATCCATGATCTTGCCTCGAGCCTATGCTACGTGCATGCTTTGTGCGAGATCTCATCCCCACCCCTTGTCCAGTGTAAGGGCAGCAGGATTGACAACATCAACAGTGCACAACATTGACAACATCAGCAAACTAGCAATGTTACAATGCTCAAGAATACACTGATTGATCCACCAAAAGAAATTACCATGCTAGTTCAGGTGCCGAAAATATCCATTAAAAGAAAATGTGTGGTGATAGTTGCACAGTTATTTTCAATATGGAATTTGAACAGAAGTTTCACTCTTGCTATAGATATTTATGAATAAAAGATGTTATCTATATCAAGGGTCAAGGGCACTAAAAGCTTAATCATAAAGATAGCACAAAAGACAAATCAATCCAATAAGATACAAGGGAAAACTTGAAAAGAAAATTACTACAACACAGGAAAAAAGAGAAGAGAAGAGAAGAGAAAATATGTTGCTTGTCACTGGAAGAATTCGCATTCACAATTTTGTCCGAAGGAACATCAGCATAAGCCAAAACTTGGACAATCAGTGTATTCTTGAGCATTGTAACATTGCTATTTTAAGCTAAGCCTAAGAGCAAAGCAACAATAATCAAACACCATCTTCTAACTTCTAAGGTGCTGAGATAGAACAATACAGCAAAACAATTGGCCTAAGCAATATTTCGGCTACAAGAAACATCTTGAACACCTTGAACACTTTCCAGAATTCGAACCCTAAAATCACAACTTACCTTGAAGATGAAATTCGAACCCTAAAATTTCTGAACATCTTGAACACTTTGCAGAATTCCAATTGAAGGGAGACCAGTGTGGATGAGAGATGGGGAAGTCGTCGGCACTGAATGCGCCTCGCCTCGATCCCCTTGCTTCTCCCTCCTTCTCGGTCCCCTTCCTTCTCCCTCCTTTCTCGCCCGCCTCCGATCCCCTTCTAGTCTCCTGCGTTGTGCCTCGCCTCGAGGGAGATGCCTCCGCCTGCTCCTTGCCTTCGCCTCCGCCGCGCCTCGATCCCCTTCCTTCTCCCTCCTTTCTCGCATGTCTCCGATCCCCTTCTCTCTTTCCTTTCTTTACTTTGCAACAGGCTACCGGTTGCAACCTTCACCCGGATATCCGATTTTGTGCAATTTTTTTTTTTCAGATTGGATTAACCCTGCAAAGATTTCCCAAAAGTGGGTTATTTTTGCAAAACACCCATGAAAAAAAGTAGCTATAGATACTAGATGGTTTACCTTAGATTCACATCTTAGAATCAATTCAATTTTCATCTCTTGACAACTCTTTAAATACCCTAATATTATACCAATGGTTTAGTCGTTTATTTCATAAACTTTATCCCAATTATCCTGAACGTCAAAGAAATGCTTTTTAAATTACATATTATATTAAATTTTGATAGGGTTTTAGGGGAAACAAGTAGATTTTACTTTCCAAATATTTTGATATCACACTTTTTTTTCGCATGCGCTCGTTTGAAGGCCTTGCATCAACACCAAGAACATAACCGCCCTTACAGATGATACCAATCGTAGTCACTCCACATAAATCGTAGGAGAAATTCCTACTAAAATTTACACCTGCAAAAGTTTGTTATTGCATCAAAGCTTCAATATCAAAAATTTGAGGAGAAGGTTGTTGCTTCATATAATTTCCAAAGGACGACTTGTCGTCATGTTGATTGTGAAATTTCGAGAAACTCCAGTCGAGTCGTATGAAAATGGGAAAGTCATTGTGTAAGAGTTTCCACCACCCTTATATTTTGTATTGTCATACAACTCCACAACCAATGTGGGATGATAATTTTTTCATCCCAACACCCCCCCCCCCCTTAAGGACAATCCGCCTGGATCGGGTTGACACTCGAACATTTTTTTCTTCTTTTCGGTTCGAGACTCTCAATCTCTTTTAGCCTCACCTCAAAGCCAGGAAAATGGACTCGACTTGGACCTGCTCTTATACGAAACGGGAGTCATGTCAGACTTATTTTGTTTTTGGTTATAAGATCGAGATGCACTTTACTAACACAAAAGCTTAAGCCATTATATAGGGGCTTCCACAACCCTTATATTTTATTTTGTTATAACACCCCACAACCGATGTGGGATTACAATTTTTCATCCCAACATTAATATAATCTCTTTTATCAATAAGACAAATTTTTCCATTTCAGGAAACCTAATGAGAACTTTGCATATATATGTGAATAGAATAGCCATACCTGCAAAACATTCACTCTATGGATACTTGTTTTGTAGGATCTCAATGAAGGAAAAATAGCGACACCAACTACTACGATCGTCATCCATATTTATATTCTATGCTCTTCCTGTACATCCTTGGGACTACAAACCAGGGAACAAAAAGTCACGTCTGTTGCTTGAAAAACTTGTAAATTAAATTAGGGACGTATATCAAAATCTGAATCTGCTTACACGCCATAAAAGGATTGAGAACTCAGTTGATATTATATATCATAATAAGGTTATGTATTTATATAGAGAGTTTACATAAAAGAAATTCCATAAGATATTTATAGGATATACAAAATACAAATAAGGATAGAATATATCTATATAAAGTATATCCCTAATAGCATTTCATACTAGTTCAAGGTTAACGTCCCAAAAAGATATAATCGACCACATAACATCCATTAAACAAACTAATACCTTCATACCTAATGCTCCACAATATTCTGATAATAACCAAAAGAAACAAGCCATACGATTCTCCAATTATCATATCCAAGGTCATTATAACCATGGTATATGAAGTTTTAGGGTTGAGGGCCGACTGATAATTCTCAATCTCTCGAAGGAGGCAATGAACGAGAAAAAAAAAAAGTAAACCCTTAATATTTACAAATTCACAACACCCCATATTAGGGAAATGGACTAGGGGGAAAAAATAAGGTCATACGGGCATGAGTTTCAATGTTGAGCCTAAATTATACCCTTAAATCATCACTACACATGATTTATAACCCAATCCTAACACTAACGAGTATTTATCTACGATCCAGATCAGAAACTAGCTAGAATTACCAAAAATTACCTTGCTAAGCTAAGCTTTCCTTGTGATTTTCTACTTTTTATACACAATTTTATCCCTAAAAATTACCAAAATGCTTTACCTTGTTAAGCTAAGCTATCTTTGTAAGTTTTTACTCTTTTTACACTATTTTATCCCTAAAAATTACCAAAGAATCCAAAAATAAAATAAATTCTGTGGTTTTCTTCCGGGCTAAGGGGACTGGCGCCACCTCGAGCCCCCTCCCCCAATTAGGGGTGTGCATATCCGGGTACCCGACACGAACCGGATAATTGTGTCGGGTACCTGAAACCATTAAGGTCAAAATAGTCGAACCGTATCCGAACTGTCTTAACCCGGGTACTCGACACGGTTAAGGTATTCGGTTTCGTGTCGGATACCCGGGTACCCGACACGAACCAAGTTTTTTTTTTTTTGTCCGTCTGTTCGTGTGCTACAAACGATGAGAGAGAAAGCGATAGAGAGAGAAAACCCCCAAAAAACTGAAAACACTAACCCTGCTCGCCGTAGCCTCCGCCGGCGCCGCCTGGAGATCTCAGATCCGGCCAAAAAAAGAACCGCAACATAAAGATGACTGATCGTCCGAACCAATCCAACAGGAATTGCTCAAGAACGATACTTCAAAGTGACTATAATGGAAGATGAAGGCAGTGTTCTAAGAAATAGAAAGATCGTTAATGGTTTGCTCGAAGCACCCCAAAATTCAATCAATGGGTTTCGGAACCAGAAAGCCAAAACTAATGTCGAAAGGCGGTCGAGATCCGAAGACTACTAGAAAAGCGACGTGCGCTGGTGGCGACTCCGGTGGGCGGGTGGCAGTTTTCCCCCCTCTCTTCCCTCTCCCTGGTGGCCTGCGGTGGTTGAGCGCGACGGCGGCTCTTTGCTAACGACCCATTTGACTGATCTTTGCTGGGGGGTCGGCGTCGCTTGCAATCCGCAGAAGTCGACTATGACTTATGAGTCTATGTCACAGGCTGATGTTTGTCGGCTTCACCCACCGTTGCCGACGGTCAGGGCACGAGGTGGGACAACGCCGGCGTGAGAAAGGAGGCGGCGTCGGTGATCGAAGGGTGGGGAAGAGTGAGAGTACTAGTCCTTCTGCCTTCCAAAACCAATTGAGCCAGATGAGCATCTTGTTCATTATGGGATCTTATTTCTACATCTATTAATACAACAGATCTAAAAAAAAAATTAAATTTAAACGGTTCGTGTCGGGTATGCGACAAGGCAATTTGCCAGACCCGAACACGGACCGGTTAAAGCCGTGTTTTCTCGGTTCGTGTCATTATCGTGTCGTGTTTTTTCGGTTTCGGGTTTTTTCGTATCGTGTTTTCGGTTTCGGGTTTTTCTGCACACCCCTACCCCCAAGGTCTGCCAATGAACCTAAATTATACCCTTAAATCATCATTATATAGGATCTTTTTATGATTCTAAACCGACCCTAAGTTCTAACTATCCTAAATCGATAATAACCCGATCCTCACTCTAACACCTATTTACCCACGATTCAGATCAGAAACCAGCTAGAATAATATCTTCCCAAAATCCTACCAATTCGGATGGGGAACCTAATAAATACGGAGTATGAACAAGGCTCATCACGTTTATAAACCGGTCAACTTTGTCCTTTGAAATGTTCAACTATCATCTCAAAATGATTAAAACTAAAGCACTTTTCATATTGGTAAACCAATTAATTTCATTTAAAAAAAAATGAATATACGTGTGGAAACATCACAATAGTTGGGGAACCTAATAAATACGGATGGGGAACCTAATAAATACGGAGTATGAACAAGGCTCATCACGTTTATAAACCGGTCAACTTTGTCCTTTGAAATGTTCAACTATCATCTCAAAATGATTAAAACTAAAGCACTTTTCATATTGGTAAACCAATTAATTTCATTTAAAAAAAAAGGAATATACGTGTGGAAACATCACAATAGTTGGATTTATGAAATTTTTTTCCAAAATATTCACTAAAAATTAAATAATTATAAAAATATTCTCACTTTCAAACTATTTACGAAAATATTCATTTTTGTCAGATCGGACAGAAAAACGCGGTCTGAGACCTCGTTTTATTCGTAAGGTCAAAAATCTGAAATCGGGTGAAAAGGGCGATGAAAATCAATTAAAGAGACGCGGTCTCAGCCCGCGTCTCTTGTATTTTTTTTTTTACCCAAAATTGAAACGGGTAGAGAGGAGGCAGGAGGAGAGAGGCGGTCGGCGGAGATCTGGGGGAGAGAGGTCGGAGGAGAGAGGCGGTTGGCGGAGATCTGGTGGAGAGAGCCGGAGGCGTCTGGATCCGAAATGGGGGCTCCCATGGCTGCCATCGCCTCGCCTCCTCTATGGCTTCCTTTCCCGAGCCTGGACCCTCCCATGGCCACCATCGCCTCGCCTCCTCTATGGCTTCCTTTCCCGAGCCTGGACCCTTCCTCTCTCCTCCGCCTCCCTCCGACCCTTTCCTCTCCCTCCCTCTCTCCTCCGCCTCCCTCCGGCCCTTTCCTCTCTCTCCCTCCTCCCCTTCCTCTCTCTTCCGCCTCCCTCCAGCCCTTTCCTCTCTCTCCCTCCGGCCCTTTCCTCTCCCTCTCTCCGCCCCTTCCTCTCTCCTCCGCCTCCCTCCGGTCCTTCTTCCCCGTTTCAATTTTTCTTGAAAAAAAAAACAAGAAAATCAAGAGACGCGGTCTGAGACCGCGTCTTTTGTTTAGCTTTTTTTCACCCCTTTTCCCCCAATTTTAGATTTTTGACCTTACGAATAAAATGCGGTTTCAGATCGCGTTTTCTGTCCGATCTGACAAAAATGAATATTTTCAGAAATAGTTTGAAAGTGTGAATATTTTTGTAATTATTTATTTTTTAGTGAATATTTTGGAAAAAAATTCTGGATTTATGCGTTTTGTACTGGAGACGTTGGCAGTATGTACGCTTGCGTAAACCAGTCCGAAATTACACAAAATATGGGCATAAATTTCAAAGAATGAGGTCCTGTTTGAATTTGGTTCATTCCATCAATTATAGAATATGTTTACTAATCTAAAGTCTTGAATGGCTTAACAATAGTCAACAGTCATCAATCATCATCCGAAATGCAATTGGAAAAAAAAAATGAAGCTTCGTTTAAATGAATTGATAGTTGTACGTAATAATAGTCAAAGGTCTGACCCGAGGCCTTTAAATCTCCCTCTCTTACAGTGAAGGATGTCTAAAACTAAAATCAAGAATTAAGAGAGATCGTTGGGAGAAGAAGTTTAAAGCGACGAAGCCACGCACCGAACACAAAGTGAACTATTTTTCCGGTTTTGAGGACAACGGAAGAGGTTTGAAGAGCGATGGGAACTCATGTTGCCGCTGTTGACCACTCTCCAAACATCGATGTAAAGTGGTTTCCCTGCCTTTGCTTATTACCTCCTTCCTGTCATTTTGGGGCTTATTTCTGAAAATTACTCTTTACTTGGATCGTTATATATTTATATACAAACATGTAGTACGTAGTATTTCAAATTTAAATTGGTTTCGTCACTTAATTTTGTGAAAATTACTCCTTAGTTGAATCATTGTACAAACATGTAGTATTTAAATTGTTTTTCACTTAAATTTGTGAAAATTACTCCTTACTTTAAAATATATATATAGTTCTCGTCAGTTTGCACTTAATAATACCAATATCTTACCTTATTTTAATTGTTTTTGTAGTTAAATTATACAACTCTGGGTTAATGGGATAAAAACTAGATAAAATATTACTTTTTTAATTAAATTATTTAATAAGTATTACAGTATATTGTAAATTGTACAGCTTGAGGCGGACGAAGAGTCAAAGAGGCAAAAAGAAATAGATGCGTGGCTTCCGGTGACTTCTTCAAGGAGTGCAAAATGGTATTATTCAACCTTCCACAATGTCACCGCCATGGTTGGTGCCGGTGTCCTTAGTCTTCCTTCTGCCATGGCTGCCCTTGGATGGTATTATATATATTACCCCTTTTGTTTTTCAATATCTTATGCTTCATTATTTCGTCCTATCCAACTTTAAATTGATATTTTAAAGTATTTGAGATTTAATTATTTTCCCCACTTATTTGGACTAGGTATAACTTAAGAAATTGAAATGTTAAATTCGTCAAAGCTACTCTCACCTGTGGAGGCTTGTTGGAATTAATAGAGGTGGTAATCACTAATCAGGTGGGTTTGTTGAGGCTCGGGGTGCGAGTACGTATGTGGATTTCGGGGCATTTGGATTTGGAAAAATTGTAAAAAAGAAAAAAAGTAGTTTTAACTCTAAGGGGTATTCGGGTCAATCGATTTCGAGTGAGTCGGATATGTTTTTGGGTTCGGGTTGGGTTTTGCCCACTCTGGTTGGAATGTATAGAGATGTTATCCCATATCAAAAGTAGCTAGATCAACAAAGAAAGCAAACAATTCAACATCCATATATTGATGAAACGCGTCCTTGGTCTAGGATCAAATTACTAGATTTGTAATGATGTTCATAAGTTATACTACTCTAGATCTCATTGCCCCCATTGATTTTGAGACTCATAAAAGAATGTGATGATTTGTTAGGGGTGCTGGAGTGACTATTTTGGTACTATCTTGGATCATCACATTATACACCTTATGGCAAATGGTTGAGATGCATGAGATGGTGCCCGGAAAGCGGTTCAGCAGGTACCATGAGCTTGGCCAGTACGCCTTCGGTGAGAAGCTTGGGCTATGGATTGTTGTGCCCCAACAACTTATTGTCGAGGTGGGTGTTGATATCGTCTACATGGTCACTGGAGGAACCTCCCTTAAGCAATTCCATGATCTCGTTTGTGGTAATTGCAAAAACATAAAGACCACCTACTTCATCATGATCTTTGCCTCCGCCCACTTTGTGCTCTCCCATCTTCCCAACTTTCACTCTATCTCCGGCGTCTCTTTGGCTGCCGCTGTCATGTCCCTAAGGTATACATCTTTTGTTAAATCCTCATGTGTCTACAAATAAGTACTTGTATATACTAGCTGGAATTTATGCATCTTTCGAATTCCTTGTTGATCCTACAGTTATTCTACGATTGCATGGGCAACGTCGGTAGACAAGGGGAAGCAGGAAAATGTGTCGTACTCACTCGGAAATCATACCCCAGCCGGAAAAGTGTTAGGGTTCTTCAATGCCTTAGGTTCAGTGGCATTTGCCTATGCTGGCCATAATGTTGTCCTAGAGATCCAATCAACTATCCCTTCCACTGCTGAGAAGCCATCGAAAGTGCCAATGTGGAGGGGTGTGGTTTTTGCCTACATCATTGTTGCCTTGTGCTACTTCCCTGTTGCTCTTATTGGTTATTGGGCTTTCGGAAATAAGGTTAATTCTAACATCTTGTTTTCATTGGAGAAACCTGTCTGGCTTATTGCCATGGCTAATATGTTCGTTGTCATTCATGTCATCGGAAGCTATCAGGTAAAATACACTTGATCGACGTCGCTCTTTAATTAATTGTGTTTGACTTAATTAAATTGATCCATTCATGTATCTTATATGCACGCTCAACCTAAAATCGATGTGATTTTTTATAACGGATAGGTATATGCAATGCCCGTGTTTGACATGTTGGAGTCTTTACTTGTGAAGAAGCTACACTTTAGGCCTTCTTGGATGCTTCGATTCGTCACTAGAAATATCTATGTTGGTAAGTAGCTAAGTATATATTTCTTAATTAATATGTATCCATTCTTTCTTTGATCCGAATATATTAAGCTATGATCGATGCCAAAGAAAAGACAATATGTTAACCATGTACTTCATGTTTCTAGCATTTACAATGTTCGTTGGCATCACATTTCCCTTCTTTGGTGGCCTCCTTGGATTCTTTGGAGGATTTGCCTTCGCTCCCACAACTTACTTTGTAAGTATATCTATATCTATATCTATATGCATATACCGTACTAGGAAGAATTTTGAAATAATCTAGCTGATATGTTTTCCAGCTTCCGTGCATCATGTGGCTTGCCATCTACAAGCCTCGCAAGTTTAGCTTGTCTTGGATAACCAACTGGGTAAGTAGCTAACTAGATAGAGTCATGCCATTAATTAGCTTAACTAAACTCTACTTTTGTTGATAAATGGATTGAGTGATATGTTATAAATTAACGTACTCTTATGAATTGCAGATTTGCATTGTCATTGGAGTTCTTTTGACGGTATTGGCACCCATTGGAGGTCTAAGACAAATTATCATTGATGCTAAGAACTACAAATTCTACAATTAGGCAATCCCGGGGGCAATCAATTTAATTAGTGTTCGATCATCGACTATTCAATTTGCAGCAGATGCATTGTCGTCTTACAATTCATTGCTTTATTAGATAGATAAAGTTTGCTTTTCCTATATTACATATAAGATTTGATACATAATATTTTGGATATGATATAGAAATGTAAGCTCTACCAATTTCACATTGTCGTATATTAAAAAAGATTTGTCCATACAATTCTAAGTACTTCCATCTTCTAATAGGCTATATATTAGGGTACACGTACTCGTGCACGTTCTCTCAAGTAAAAACTTATAATCAGTATTACATGTATTGATGTAATTAGCGTTCAAAATACAAATTTGGCAATAACCACTGCTTATTTCTATAAACTCAACCCATCAAATAATGTTAATGGATGCAATTGCCCATGGTAGTCATCTACTTAGAATATGGTAAAAGTATATGAAACGAAAACAAAAATCACCTCGGATGAAAAAAATTTGGAAAAGCGCGGGATTTATTGATAACGCGTATGGTCACCCGCAACTGGTAGATCAGGTAGCAATGTGGCATAGGGATCATGTGGAAAGCCAACCATCTAACACATGAAACAATTTCAATTGAAATACAACTTCCTAAGATTATAACCGCTGGTTACAACGTACAAGAATCTAAATGAAAATGTTTATTTGCTAATCTTGTTTGTATATGCCCCTCTCGATCCAAGTGAGAAAGAAGAATTTTGAAATGAGTTAACAAACATTGTACAACAAGCTACACTTACTTGCATCATCATGAGAGATCTAAATGAAATTAATTAGTTGTAGGGTTGACAAGTTAGCAGGAGCTAATATCAACATAAATTGATTTAGAAGACTCTTATCCATTTAAAAATGATTGCTCACTGATGGAAATTCCATTTTTTGGAAACCATTTCCCTCGGAGGAAAAAATGAGATGGCCCGGAAAATATTAAAGAAAAACTAGATCGTGTGTTGGTACAACATCCTATTATTCAAATACTACAATCAGTAAGTACAATTAACGGTGTCATTGCATCATCCAACCATTTTCCTATTACAATAGACTAAGACAAGAATATCAACCACCCCCATTTAGGATTGATAATATTTGGATGCAACACGTAAAGATTGTCGAAACGTTGTCAAACAAACATGGCAAGTGGGTCGCTGGGGGGCTAGTGGTGCCGGCGGAGGAAACGACCGGGGGGGGGGGCGATGAACGACGTGGCAGGGCGGTGTTAGGCAAGTGGGTCTCTTGGATTTGAGCTCTGAATTTGTGTTCATGGATGTGGCTTTGGACAAAATCAACACTTGGGTATTGAATTGGGCAAGATGAACAACCATTAATGACTTGTTAGGGCAACAAACCCGGGGGCATTTGTGAACTTTAAGGGCCTATTTTCTGAACACATTTTTTAAGGGGTGGAGGTGGGGGGGAAATTTCCCCACCTTGTGAGAGAGGGTGGAGGAGGTGGGGTGAAAATCCACCCAGCCCACCCCTTAAATGAAGGTGAAGGGGGGTACAGTGGACTGCCAAACACGCCCTAAATCCTTCCACCCTCTCCACTCAGGCAATCGAATGTGAGAAAATTGGGCTATCTCCACCCCCTTCCACCTCCTGACCTCCACCCCATATATCCCGAGCCCAAACACATGCGCGTGAATCCCATAAAATAACCCCCATCCTGAGTATCCCTTCCACCCCCTAAAAAAATGTTTGGAAAACAAGGTCTAAGTGTTTAGCAGAGGATAGGAAGGGTGGAAATCCAGGAGTGGATGATGTGGACCGGGATGGGAATGGACACTTTTACCCGGTGACCCGATCGACCCGGTTGATTTATAATTAAATTTATTTATATATAATTAAAATTTATAGCAAAATTATCAAATCATGATTTTTTTAATTTAAAAAAGAAAAAATTGACAAACCCGAAATCGACCCGAAATGACCCGAAACCCGGTCAAATCCGAGTTCTAGTCAATCCGGGAATACCCGAAACCCGTTTACACGGGACCCATTTTACCTGAGACCCAAAGTGACCCGGCTCGAACCCGACCCGAATGACCCGTTTGACAGGTCCTAGCATGATAGTAATAAGACTAGTTTTAGGATTATTCTACAGCTTTTTAGTTGTGCAAAATGTTAAATTAGGCCGATCTTTTTCAGTTTCTCCCCCAACTTGTGTCGTGGATACTGTAATTCGAACTGCCTTGAACGAATCGGTTATTTTTTTTGTTCGGATGAGGGTGACTCGGTGAGTGAGTGTAGAACCCTTCGAAGTTCGAACAAAGCCTAAGCGGAAAGACAAGAAATCAGGCGCGGGCGACGGGGCGACACTTCAGTTCTCTTCTCCTTCTCGCTTTCCAGACTCCCGTTGGCTGCCGGACTTGTCGGAGATTCGCCTGCTCTCCTCGAAAGCTTCTCGGGAATCTCGGCCTTCTCGTGTTCTCCAGTTCTCCTATTGTAAGTCTCCCTCGACTCTCTCCATCAGACTCTCGAACTCTCCTTTTTGTGCTCCTGCTTCCTTTCTTGCATTCTAAACCCTAATTTCATTTAGGTCTTGAATTGTTCTTTTATTGAATTGAATTGCTCGTTTACTGTGGTTGCAAGTCGCAAGATAAATGGTGTGGAATTGCTCGTTTAGGTCTTGAATTTGAAATCCATATTAATTGAATATTTGGCTGTGGAGTGCAACAGATTGTGGTTTCAATTTGATATTGATATTGAATTGGTATTGAAATGGATTTATCCCATTTACCATTGTGCTGAAGTAGTATATATATTACTTGGTTTTTGCAATGATGAACAATGAACTCTTTGTAGTAGTGAATGCTTTATCTTTTGTTGCTATGTTGTAGTATTGAACACTGTGTTACGTGAGTTTTTTTTAATGTATCATTGTTTGGCACTTTTGTGCTCCCTTCTCGTAAGTTACTGGCTCCGCTATTAGTTCTTGTGCATGTGCCATGTGGTAGTTTGTTTGAAGTTCATTAGTAATATTCAGAAATAGTTTGATTCTTCCATAAATTTGGTGTTGGCTCATCAGGTTCTATAAGAAGCGAATGCGTGCCATGTCTGAAAGGCAACAACAGGATGAAATTGAGAGTTTAGAGTTTAAATGGGGTAAAAAGAGAGGCTGTGACGCGAAGAAGAAAGTCCAGTTTTACGAGTCTTTTACCTATGACGGCGAGGAGTATTTTCTCTACGATTCGGTTTATCTTTTCAAGGAAGGTGAAGCTGATCCACACATCGGGAAGCTTATAAAGATATGGGAGCATGCAAATAAGTCGAAGAAAGTAAAAGTTGTATGGTTTTTTCGCCCTTCGGAGATCTCATCTCACCTTGGTGGTCTAGAACCTTTGAAGAATGAGCTTTTCCTCGCAACTGGAGTTGGCACAAAAGGCAGTGGCTTGGAAAATATTAACCCTTTGGTAAAAAAACTCTCTTTAGCTTGTTTCTCTTTTCTTCTTTATTGTTTATTAATGTTAATTTCATGGTGATTGGAGATCCAATGTAGTCTTTGGCTCTTTGTAGCTACAATATCCTCCACTACATTATGACCCCCACTTCTGATCCTTTTAGATAAAGGTTTGACTTTCCTCCATCCCAATTTAGGAAGCTATTGCTGGAAAATGCAATGTTGTTTGCATATCGAAGGATGAAAGAAATCGGAAACCATCATTGGAAGAACTTACCATGGCTGATTATATCTTCTACCGGACTTTTGATGTTGATAAATTCACCATCTCAGATAAACTAGGCGAGCATATCTCTCTTGTTGCAGGTGTGTGCTCTTTTACCTTGAAATATAATTTTATTCCTCGACTTATTGTTAGTTGTTTGCATGGTACTTATATTATTGTATTTCTCTTCTTAATATGTTACAGTTAAATTCTTACTAAACAATAATAATCCTCAAATCTCTAATCCATTGAGAGCTGAGTTGAGTTCTGAAGGACCTAGTAATGATTTTGTTGCTGGTGCTGAGAATGGATTGGTTTTGCAAAAGAAAGATATTGGTAAGGCTGATCTAAATGCAGAAGTTGTACCAATAGAACAGGATCAAGCTGCGAGATATTCACTGGATGCAGGGAAGCACTCTCCTTTATCCAACTCCGATGGTGCAGCTGCATGTGTGGGTAAAGTTGACCCCTCTGATAAGGGTGGTAAAATGGTTGGTTCCAAGCCTGCTGAATTTGAGGGCCTGAAGAATTCTACTAGTCCTCGGAAATCCAGCAAAGGAGACCATCTAAAGTCGGAGCTTGATGGTGGTTCTAAGTGTTGTAGTGACAAAAGTAAGGAGACTATTGAAAGGAAATCTGCCGCTTTTGGTGTTAATGGATTCAGATATCCATTATCTCCATCAAGTGTTCCTGATCAAAAGTCAAATTCTGACTTGCTCGAGAACCCTTTGAAGCCCTATGAAGCAATTGAAAAGGTTAATTATGGCGGTGACCTTGGATCTTTGGATGGCCGGCCATCTAAAAAATTCAAGTCTGATGATTATAGTAGGAATAGATTGAATTTAGCGAGTAATTCTGATAAGACTAAACTGCAAGAGTTGTCAAACCCTGCTGATGTTTCAAATGCCAAACAAAGGCATGAACATAACAAGGATTCTCATGGGCCTTTGAAGAACCTGGTGAAATCTGCTGGTAACACATTGGATGACCGTCCTTTGAAGAAGCTCAAGTCCGCTGAGCCTGTTGGAAGTAGCATGCAGATTTTAGCTTCGGATTCTGCTGGTGGTAAAATCAAGGCTCCACTTTCCCACATTCTTGCTCGTGATGGTAAATTGAAACAAGTGGTCAAAGATTCCTATGGTGCAAATGCTTCCCCTTCCAAAAAGATGATTGATAGTGAGAAGGTAAAAAAGCTTCCCAATGACAAGTCCCATATAGCACCTTCTAAACAAATCGTCAAGAAGGATGCAAAAGTTTATGGACAAGTAGTGGAAGTAAAACGAAGACCCGATGCGGTACGTTCTAATTGCATGGTTTTGTTTTCAAAATTGTGGTCTTCCTCTTTCTTTCCCTGTGAATATAGATCGTGTTTGGAGAGTGGAGCCTTGATATAAGATTTGGAGCCGTGATATAATTCTTTAGTACTACATGGATCTGGAGAACACCGCTGTTTGGATTTCATGTAATACTTTAGTCCAAATAGGATTGAAGGCGTGTGATAATTATGATTTGTACAGGGTTTCTTTCCTTATTGTCTTAATTCCATTGCTTAAATACATGTTTGTTGTTAGATGTTTATTTTTTATTGCTTCTTGTTGGTGATCTTAGTGCTAGAGCTCACTCCTCACTATTGGTTTTTCTTTTTTCTTGTGGCTGCAGGATAGCTCCAAATGGTTTACTAACCTTGTGAGTAAATCTTCTTTTGGAAATATCTTTGTCCTTTTCTTTGTCAGATTCCATGTAGTCCTGGTGTTCTTTGAGTCTATTGTTGATGTTGGTACATTTTAATAGCATGCAAAGAAACTAATTTTTAATGTGATTGTTATCTGCAAGATTTGTTACTTTTTGTACTTTAAGCATGAATTCTGGAGTACTTTGTAAAAATTTCCTTGAGGATCAGGCTTGGTGTAAATTCAACTAATTGTTATTTCAAGATTTGGTGGTTTGCCAGTTTGGTGGTGGCTATGGGATCCTGTCCCTAAATTATTCTTTAACACCTGCATTAGGTGTTTCTATTGTTCTTTATCTCAATCAAATCATAATCACATTTATTAGTGTGAAGCGCAAGCTAGTGAAGTAAAGATTTGGCTTCCTTTTAGTTTTAGGTATATAGAACGGTACTCCTAGTCGCTACTAATATAGCTTTTGTTTTGGAATCTGTTGAGTAAGGGAAATTCTTATCGATATGAAACTTGTGATGCTTGTACGCTCCCTTGATGCTATGCTACATTGCTGACTTTTGCATTAAAAACTATTGGCAGCCTTGGGAGGATAGAATGAAGGCTGCGCAAGAGGAAGGAACACTAGTCTTGCTGCGGAACTTGGATCCTAAATACACATCATCAGAAGTTGAGGTACCAAGTTAGCTATAGCAGTACATTACGACTGCTCTTTTATTCCCTTGTTATTAATCATAATTTGGAAGGAGCCTGCGTTCACCGTCTACAACCGGTTTGATATGTGGGTCTATACTTTAATTTCGGCTAATGAGTGCAGTACAAAGCAATTTTCCCTTACAAAAAAAAAAATAACGTAGAGTCTTGCCTTTATAAAATGTCAATAGTTGTTACCAGAATTTGAGGTGACAAATTTGTACAAATGACATTGATGATTACTTGTTGCTTGTATCTTCATTTTCTTATATTTTCTTTAGTATTTTACCAAATTACCTTAGGGCTAAGAAAGTCAGGTTGCTGAACTTATATGTTTAAGTTGCACTTGAATGGCAACTTCTGGTGCAGGTTCCTCAACTCTTGAAACTTGTGAGCTTTTTAGAGGCAATAATTTGTTGCTTGTGGCCAGTGGCCTTGAGTTTTTGCATGTATGTGCTATTGTGTTATGTCTGATATTGTAGTGATATGGGTGGTGCTCCATCTATCTTAATATTGTGCTTATAGTTTCTTTGCCTCATATTACCTTTCTTTGGCTATGCGCGCTGTCGATTGTCTTTGTTTTGAAGTCGCTTATCATGTTTTGAACGAACGCTGCACCTGTACCTGCCTGCTGTATTCCCGAGAAAAAACTTTTGGTGTATAGCTTGTAGCTTTATTTTATTTCAGGATATAGTCTGGCATAGTTTTCGTGAAAATTGCACAGCAAAGGTGTTGCAGCATGCAGCTATATCACGCCCGCATTCTGGTATGAAGCAGAACCTTCTTCTCATTCTAGTCTATTTGGTTTGTACTGCACTCATTAGCCGAAATTAAAGTATAGACCCACATATCTCCATCATAGGGCAAGCATTTGTCATCATCAAAACCCCGCAAGCTGCAGAGAGGGTGGTGCGAAAGTTGGAAGAAGGCTTCTTGATGCTTCCAAACGGAAGGTCCTGTCGCTACATCTGTCCTTGAATTATATTTCAAGATGATAAGCTGTCCATCAATCTCAGTGATGAATTGTATATTAGAGATTTGCTTGTTCATCTTCTTGGTAGAATTTTATGATGCCATGATGCTCAATTACATTGAATAAATGTTTGACCCAATACGATGAGCCCTTAAATGAATCTGATAGGGATCATAAATTCTCAGTTTTTAACAATCAGTAAGTTGACTTAATACTCTAGAACACTCAATTGTGTGATTTTGCTATGTTCTAGACCACTTCTTGGGTGCATGGGATTCGCCCACTTGCCTGGGAAACCGTCTTCATTCCCTGGCCATCTTGTCATTGATCGACTGAAGCATCAAATGCAGAAGGACAAGGTTATATTTTTGTTCTCTCTGGTTTATGTGCATGTGCACAATCGCCCAAATACATGCTGGAATTAATGTATTTCTCTTGATTTGTATGTTGTCTTGTTCCAGAGAGAAGCAGTTTCTACAGCCCATTCTTCTCAGCCTAACACTTTGGAGTATGATATGGCCATGGAATGGCGTATACTTCAGGCACGGTCAGAACTAATGTGGAAGAAATTGTTTAAGGTGTGTATATATGTGCCTTTGGTCATTTTGCCCTTGTACTTCCAGTTACCACAAGACGTGTATATTTGACCATTTTCTTGTATTTTCAGAAACAATTTGAGGACTTAGAAAAGCTTAGAGGAAACCTCAAAAGGCAATTATAAGCTACTGTATCAGAACATTGAATGTAGCGAGAATCCTATGGTAGTGCATCTCTCTTACCTTTAGTATTTGAAAAAGCTCATCATAGCCTTCCATATTGAGACCTTTGAATATTCTCCTGAACAGTATATAACGTCCAGAAGCCGTCACTTGGATCTGACATGTGCAGAAGTAGCCCAAAATCTTGGTGACTTCTTGAGATGTAAAAAGAAGTCAAGCTCGAGAAAGTTATTCAAATCCCAAATGCTTCTGTGGTGGTAAGCATCTTTGCAGTTTTTTTGGATATTATTAATATTTTTTGCTGAAGTGGTGCATTTCCATGTTTGGTATTTGAAATGGGGAATTGTTGCTTCGCCCTTCCAAGATGAGGAATATGTAAGCTCTTTTACGGTTATATTAGAAAGTATTAGAAAATATTAATAGCGTAAGCATTCATGTGTTGCATACAGATAAAGTAGCTTCTAGGAGCCCTAGTAGTGCAGTAGATCTCCCAAGTGAAAAAAGCCCCCCTTGGAATTTACTCCCTCCGTTCAAAATTAGAAGTCTTTTTAGACTTTTGTACACATATTAAGAGAAGTCTAAAAATATTGCTTTTATACCCCTCATTAATTATCCACTACCATTATCAACCAATAACATTTCACAAAACAACTTAAAAAGTTACTTTTCTCTTATCCCAATGTCTCGAAAACCTAAAAAGACTTATACTCCCTCCGTATCGCAAAACTTGTAGTTTTAGAGTAGTAAACTTGTATCAAAAAACTAGTTGTTTTAGCTATAGTTATTATCTTTATAGGTAATGATTGCTCTTTTTATAGGTAATAATTAGTGTTTTTAGGTACTTTATCCTATAAAAGTAAAGTAAATATAGGTATTATTAATAAGTGTGCATAAAGCTAAAACTACAAGTTTTGCGATACGGAGGGAGTATTTCTAAACAAAATTCTAAGCCTAGAAAGACCTATATTTTTAAACGGAGGGAGTATTAAATTACATTGTGCTATTCCATTCTGTTTTCATTATCTACCTCCCTCCCTACAGTATATATTTTTTTTTTATGGTTCTAAAAGATTAATGTGTTAGTATGTACTGCTTGTTTTATTTTCAGGTTGTGTAATCAAAGAGGGAGGCAAGATTAAGTGTGTAATGTTTTGAACTAGTATGTTTGTTTTGAACAACTATATTAGTATGTTTGCTTTGAACTATTGGATTAGTGTGTTTGTTTCTGAGTTTCAGGTTAAATTTTTTAGGTTATATTAATGTGTAATGCTTCCATCTAGAATGTTTAAAATTGTGGTTTAAACGAGCTTACAAGAAAAAGGAGCTCAAAAAGAGCTCCAAATGGGTCTCAAAACAAGCTTCCGAAAAACGTGTTCGAACAAGTACTCAGGCTCGAGCCCGGGTTTATAAAAAACGAGCTAAATGAGCTTGAGATCGAGCATGTTAAATCACTCAAAATGGCAAGAAAGTGAAGAAACAAGTGCGCGCCTATTGTTGGAACAGTGTAATTGAATGATTAGATGGGGTAGCAAAAATGAAACATTGTCTCGTTTAGATAATGCCAGAACAACCAAATGAAGTGCATGGATAATGCTTGTGGAGTGGGACATTCTTTATCCTGCATTGCCAGAGAAGCTTTGGCTAATGTGTTTATTTTTGTAGGGAAATTCGGTTTGGTATCCATAATGTTTGGCGATTTCAATTGGTGTCAGACATCTTTTTTTTGTCTAGATGGTCCCTTGACTTTTGTCAAGTTTGACCAATATCCAAAACTTATATTTTCGCTTTTTTAATGAAGAAAATTACCCTTTATTTTCTCTTTTTGTTCACAAAACCTCCTTTACTTTTAACATTACACCAAACCGTTATTATTGTTTGATTATATTCAACACAAAAGTGGCAAACAACCTTATTTTTATAATTGAACAAATCACACATTATTTCCAAAATTTTAGTGCAAATTCGTTATTCTCCAAATCTAGAACAAAATCACAATGCTTTTGAAAATTACAATTTACACAAAAAGGATTCATTATTTTCCATACTTTGCAAAATAAAAAACACTCATTATTTGCCAAAAAAATATATTTGACATCTGTTATATTCCAAAGCAATATTTAACCTATTGTTCACTTACTTTAAACATTTGTAAATATGATTGATCTTTCTAACTTAATACTCGATTATAATTTAATTTACTGAAAAGCTTATTGATGGGCATTTATACTCCTGGTTACCCCGGTTAATGTTAGTAGTGTGAATGTCAATATGTGTTGCTAAAAATCACAATTCAAGTACAACATTAATTTTTCCCGGTGAAAGCCAATTGTAACTCATAAGTTCTAAGTCGTCGACTTGAAGAAAGCCTTGCATGCATTTGTAAACACATTTGCAATTGCCTGAGCCTCTTTCAAAACTTCTAAACGATAAATTCTCGATATTTTGTTAAAACTTATGAACGAGGATTTTATTCTTTCATTTTGTCGATCTTGCATGAACTGGGTCACCACTGATTTTCATCAAATTTACAATTTCCTTTGTAGATGTGTTTGCTTTTTCAAACAATCATGCTGGTTTTTTTCCCCTCCTAAATGTAAGACATGATCCAATGTCTTGTGAGAAATATCTTGCTTCACAACAATGCAAAGTGCTTTAATATGTCATGATAGTTACCCTGATAAGACCTCCCAAGGAAATATGGAATTTGCTAAACTTCATTCAATTTTATTAAGTGTCATGTTTTAACCTTTGGATATCATTTGTTTGCTAAAAGATATTGTCATTGATGTTTAAAGCATCAAAACTTCTAGTACTTGTTAATATATGTTACTTCCGGAACTGATTGGCATATCATAGCTGGCAGAAATGACTAATGAGTATGTATTATGTAGAGGAAGGTCTTCTTCCATTTCCTTTCTATGTATTTGTATTTATGGCTTATCTTTGTTTATCTTGCTCCTTGATACGCATTCTCTCTTTGTTTGCTGGCATATTTTTTCCAGTTATGAGTGTCGTTTATACATTATGATAATTTAAACTTCTGCTTTGATTACACTTCTTCAGCATGAGAAAATATTGATGTTTATAGCAACAGCAAAGAGTGAGGGTGCAACTCTTTTGTGTGGAGGATCTCGTCCTGAGGTGAGCTCAGTTTTTGTGTGCATAAAATATTTTGGTTAATTTACAATTAGCTGGGATGGCTCTCTAATATAGATCCTAAACTCATTGCAGCATTTAAAGAAAGGATACTTTATTGAACCAACCATTTTATCTGATGTTACAACTTCCATGCAAATATGGAGAGAGGAAATCTTTGGACCTGTATTGTGTGTCAAGACATTCAGCACTGAAGCTGAAGCTATTGAATTGGCCAATGACACCCAGTATGTCCTTTTCCAGAATTTATCTCACTATTGTAGCATATTTTCTGAGAATTGTTCGTTGAGGAACTTTTTCGTCTGTGCTTATTCTTAACAGCTATGGGTTGGGTGCTGCTGTGATATCTAATGATCTTGAGAGATGTGAAAGAGTAACTAAGGTCTGTTTGTCTTGAGAAGATTAACATGGTTGGCAATCATAGTCGGATTTAACCGAGTTTGTTTATTCAAATGTTAATACTCTTTTCCCTCTTCTGTAGGCATTTCGAGCTGGAATTGTTTGGGTAAACTGCTCACAACCATGTTTCTGTCAAGCTCCATGGGGCGGCAACAAGCGCAGTGGTTTCGGGCGTGAACTCGGTGAATGGTAAGATAACTGGCTTTTTCTCTGCATGCTATATTGTAGGGCCATAATTATTTAAAATCACCACCACATTTATGTATTTCTTGTAGCTCTTCTTTTTCCTATCTATATGGGATCACCACAAATCCCATGTGATACTGACAGGACTAAATTCTTGACATAAGAAAAAGACCCAACATGTGAAACATATGGGGTTCAAGTGCTACTTAATTAAGATAAAAGGGCATAGGAGAAGTTGAAAGCCACCGAAAGCCCTTCACCTCTGAAAGGAATATCAAATAAAAAAAGGCCACCAAATATTATTTGAAAAGGAAAAAATTCAAGCAGGATCCAGCTTCTTCATTTTATCCGATCTATAAACATTTATACATTAAAAAAAGCTACTCTACAAGGCTTAATTAGCTTTTAGCACATTTTAAAGGAACTTCTGTAATAAGTAGAAACATCTTATTAGTTACTCTTTTTTTTCTTCTCAGTTATTACTACTGGCAATTCTTACCTCATCTGATTATTAATACTGATGGATTTGAAATACAAACATTTTAGATCAAAATTGACTGCGTAAAATGACTTGCATTAAAATTGGGTTCCATAAGAGGTTATGACTTTGAGGATACGAGGCAAGGGGTGCCAATTTGAAAAAACTTTTTACAACTGTTTTATCTACACCGAGCTTTTCATACTTGTGTACAAACAGATAGGATGACAAGGATAAATTTGAACATAGTAGATAAGGTGCGATGAATATGAGCTATTATTGTGAAGTAGGGAGAAATAAACACCAAATACTGTACACTCCATGTGTCATTGACTTGGTATATGGTGAATCTACATAAAGTACTTTAGGGTCTGTGGATGGCTTCTCCATTTGACAAACCGAATGGAAACTGATGTTATTAGCTTCATTCAACAAACTAAAATGGGAGCTTTAGCATTTTTAGGAGCTTGAGCTTAAATGTTCAGGGTGTTCTCTTTTCTCTCTTGGGAAGACAATATATACCAAAAAAGCTTCATATAATGTTATATAGCCTTTGTTGAAAAAACCTCTCATTTGGGGTTCTACTTTAGAGCTCATTTCGTGTTGTTTGTTCCATCAAAAGATTCAAAACTTTTCACCGCCACATTTACGTTCTGGCATTGCCACAGTCCGGAACATGCAGCAGAACTATATATCTTTTGCTCCACAATATGTAAAGTGCGTCACGGGATCATCCTGGGCATTTGCTTTTAAAAAAAATAAATAAATAATTGTGTTTCCTTTTGCAGGGGTATCGAGAACTACTTGAACATCAAGCAGGTGACACAGTACACCTCTGATGAGCCGTGGGGATGGTACCCGTCTCCTTCAAAGCTGTAGATGGATGAGGAAAGTTGAACTCCCCCGTGTTCAGAGAAATATGAGCTATTATTGTGAAGTAGGGAGAAATAAACCCTATTGTAATTATCCATAGTAATTGCCCTAACTATAATGCAATATTTTTTAGTTGATCAAAACCGATAGCAATAATTGATCACGACTCACAACCGATAGTGAATTGATAAAAAAAAAACTAGCTACTGGTTTGGCAAGTTTCTACAAACCGATGGCAATTATGTACTAACCCTATATTTCTCTAAACTGCAAAGAAAGAAGTTACGAAACACACACATCAATATTCAATAAGCCGCAATAACATGCATACAGCAAAAACAACTTGCAACAAGAACAAATCTTCCTTAATTTAATTACAAGAATGAATCTTCCTTAATTACTAGAACATACAACAAAAATATACCGCAAGAATAAACTATGATAGAACCTCAACCATGATTTGTAACCCTAGACAAATAGCGAGATGATTGAACTCGAATTCGATGGAAGAAGCGAAAGGTAAGGGATATATGCAAACTGGTAAATACCTTGTAACAATAATTTTTCTTTTAAAAGCGTAAACAAATCTTTCAAAAAATCCTATCTATATTGTTTATTTTTTTTAATTTTGAAAAAAGATGAAAAATCTACTTCCAAGGATATAGAGGTAAAATCCACCCTAAAAAGTTACAATTAGTAAAAACAAAAACTAAAAAGTATAGTTACTAAAAAAAAATCTGAAATTGGTACATTTTCTCAAATTTTCATTGATTTATTTCCCATTCAGCATCAGTTTCCCCTCCTTGAACCATAGTTTCCCACCAATTTCTCTGAACACGGGGGAGTTCAACTTTCCTCATCCATCTACAGCTTTGAAGGAGACGGGTACCATCCCCACGGCTCATCAGAGGTGTACTGTGTCACCTGCTTGATGTTCAAGTAGTTCTCGATACCCCTGCAAAAGGAAACACAATTATTTATTTATTTTTTTTAAAAGCAAATGCCCAGGATGATCCCGTGACGCACTTTACATATTGTGGAGCAAAAGATATATAGTTCTGCTGCATGTTCCGGACTGTGGCAATGCCAGAACGTAAATGTGGCGGTGAAAAGTTTTGAATCTTTTGATGGAACAAACAACACGAAATGAGCTCTAAAGTAGAACCCCAAATGAGAGGTTTTTTCAACAAAGGCTATATAACATTATATGAAGCTTTTTTGGTATATATTGTCTTCCCAAGAGAGAAAAGAGAACACCCTGAACATTTAAGCTCAAGCTCCTAAAAATGCTAAAGCTCCCATTTTAGTTTGTTGAATGAAGCTAATAACATCAGTTTCCATTCGGTTTGTCAAATGGAGAAGCCATCCACAGACCCTAAAGTACTTTATGTAGATTCACCATATACCAAGTCAATGACACATGGAGTGTACAGTATTTGGTGTTTATTTCTCCCTACTTCACAATAATAGCTCATATTCATCGCACCTTATCTACTATGTTCAAATTTATCCTTGTCATCCTATCTGTTTGTACACAAGTATGAAAAGCTCGGTGTAGATAAAACAGTTGTAAAAAGTTTTTTCAAATTGGCACCCCTTGCCTCGTATCCTCAAAGTCATAACCTCTTATGGAACCCAATTTTAATGCAAGTCATTTTACGCAGTCAATTTTGATCTAAAATGTTTGTATTTCAAATCCATCAGTATTAATAATCAGATGAGGTAAGAATTGCCAGTAGTAATAACTGAGAAGAAAAAAAAGAGTAACTAATAAGATGTTTCTACTTATTACAGAAGTTCCTTTAAAATGTGCTAAAAGCTAATTAAGCCTTGTAGAGTAGCTTTTTTTAATGTATAAATGTTTATAGATCGGATAAAATGAAGAAGCTGGATCCTGCTTGAATTTTTTCCTTTTCAAATAATATTTGGTGGCCTTTTTTTATTTGATATTCCTTTCAGAGGTGAAGGGCTTTCGGTGGCTTTCAACTTCTCCTATGCCCTTTTATCTTAATTAAGTAGCACTTGAACCCCATATGTTTCACATGTTGGGTCTTTTTCTTATGTCAAGAATTTAGTCCTGTCAGTATCACATGGGATTTGTGGTGATCCCATATAGATAGGAAAAAGAAGAGCTACAAGAAATACATAAATGTGGTGGTGATTTTAAATAATTATGGCCCTACAATATAGCATGCAGAGAAAAAGCCAGTTATCTTACCATTCACCGAGTTCACGCCCGAAACCACTGCGCTTGTTGCCGCCCCATGGAGCTTGACAGAAACATGGTTGTGAGCAGTTTACCCAAACAATTCCAGCTCGAAATGCCTACAGAAGAGGGAAAAGAGTATTAACATTTGAATAAACAAACTCGGTTAAATCCGACTATGATTGCCAACCATGTTAATCTTCTCAAGACAAACAGACCTTAGTTACTCTTTCACATCTCTCAAGATCATTAGATATCACAGCAGCACCCAACCCATAGCTGTTAAGAATAAGCACAGACGAAAAAGTTCCTCAACGAACAATTCTCAGAAAATATGCTACAATAGTGAGATAAATTCTGGAAAAGGACATACTGGGTGTCATTGGCCAATTCAATAGCTTCAGCTTCAGTGCTGAATGTCTTGACACACAATACAGGTCCAAAGATTTCCTCTCTCCATATTTGCATGGAAGTTGTAACATCAGATAAAATGGTTGGTTCAATAAAGTATCCTTTCTTTAAATGCTGCAATGAGTTTAGGATCTATATTAGAGAGCCATCCCAGCTAATTGTAAATTAACCAAAATATTTTATGCACACAAAAACTGAGCTCACCTCAGGACGAGATCCTCCACACAAAAGAGTTGCACCCTCACTCTTTGCTGTTGCTATAAACATCAATATTTTCTCATGCTGAAGAAGTGTAATCAAAGCAGAAGTTTAAATTATCATAATGTATAAACGACACTCATAACTGGAAAAAATATGCCAGCAAACAAAGAGAGAATGCGTATCAAGGAGCAAGATAAACAAAGATAAGCCATAAATACAAATACATAGAAAGGAAATGGAAGAAGACCTTCCTCTACATAATACATACTCATTAGTCATTTCTGCCAGCTATGATATGCCAATCAGTTCCGGAAGTAACATATATTAACAAGTACTAGAAGTTTTGATGCTTTAAACATCAATGACAATATCTTTTAGCAAACAAATGATATCCAAAGGTTAAAACATGACACTTAATAAAATTGAATGAAGTTTAGCAAATTCCATATTTCCTTGGGAGGTCTTATCAGGGTAACTAAATGATACACGAGGTTTGCATCAAATTGGAGGTTTAATGGAAGTCTTGTAGTTAATAACCAGTCTTGTATTTACTAACCAATCATAAAACTGATTCAAATATCAGGGTAACTAAATGATACACGAGGTTTGCATTACCTGTTCTTTACTGATTACGGCACCAAGCCTGCAACCTTCTTCAAATGGATCAGCAACTTTTATGCTTTTTACCCATTTTACAAGCCTCTCTAAGAACGCAGCAGCAATATTTTCCTGAAAATAGTTACACAGAGATATAAGTCTTTTAATCAAGTGAAATATTTAAGAATCGGGAAATATGGCTGAGACAACCTCAGAAGCAATATAGTAGATACTCACAAGCTAGCGACAAGGACACTTACATGCAATATTAGACGTGATGTTGCACTACAGATCTGACCATTTGTCCAAAAGCAGCCAAAAGCAGTCCACTCAGCAGCTGTTGAAAAAAAGGTTTCTTAGGATGGAACATATACATGCCAGATTCTAATGTCGAGCTGACAACAACTGAAGCTCGTGCAAATACAATTACAGTGATCTCATGTCGCATCAAACCTTTATCCAGATCAACATCCTGGAATACAACAATAGGACCTTTTCCTCCAAGCTCCAACGTGACAGGCTGGAAAGAAGAACTCCTCTTAGGATACTGTTTGGTCAAAATTGGATAGAACAGAGAAACCCAACATAAAACCAAATCATTTTGCCCGATGTACCTTAACCAATCGGGAGGCAGATGACATAATCTTGCTTCCAGTAGCAGTACTTCCAGTAAATGCAATCTGTAAAGCATAATTAGAATTTGTTCAAAATATGAACATATTGGTTGTGAATTTGTCTAGTCATCTAGCTACTTTGAAATTTCAGCAGAGCCATGGAATTTTGGATTGTAAAATATTTTAAGAAATACTCTCATCTAGGTGTTATGGGTTTGACGTAATCTCATATAGTATGCATGATGATTCAGAAATCTCATACACATGACATGAGATTCAAATTCTTATTTCACCAAAGTGACACATCCTACTTGCATGAGTTAAAAGACTAAAGATGTGTTTTTTCTTTAATTTAAAAAAACAGGCAAACAAAAATATTAAAAGTGCATTTAACACTTGAAAAAAATGATTACAACTCAATTTCTTTATTGTAATTGTCATGACAGTAGGTTGTCACTTGAGTGAGATAAGAAATCAAACACATGTCGCCCAAATGAGAAAAGTCCAAAAACTCAAGCTACATAATTAATTATGTGAAATATCACAGCACTTAAATTGGGAATTTTTATTTTTTTTGAAAATTTATTTTGTAGCCCTATTGGGAGGACAACCTTGTTGTAGCCAACATAAAAGGGATAATTCACATATGAAAAATGCAAGCAGCTAGAAAGAATAGTAAACCGCAGTTTAGAGTAAATGTATGTAACATTGCTATGATGGATAAGAAGAAAAAATGCTGCAGTAGTGTAAAAGTGAAATAGCCAGTTAGATTTTTGCTTGTAGGACTTTCTTTATCTTGAATAAATTCATGGAAGAGCTGGTTTAGCATAAAATTTGTGGATGGAACTTTTTGAAGCATGATCTTCCTAGTCAAACCAGGGTTCAAGGTGGCATATATTAGTTAGTTTTTTAGAAAGCTCGAATTAAACAAATATCACAAAAATAATGTAATGAAGGCTTGAAGGGATCACTATGCTCATGCCAGTCACAAACAAGATTATAAGAACTACAATTTTTGTTGATCTTGCAGAAGGAATTTCAGTTATTAGTATGCAAGTGATATATAGTAAGTGGAGGACCTTGTCAACATCAGGATGAGATGCCAAAGGTGCACCAGCTTCTGTACCTAAACCTGTCAAAATATTCAATACACCAGCAGGAAGCCCCACTTCTTTGCAAATTTGGCCCAACTCCAAACAAGTTCTGAAACATCGCAAGAAACCAATTAGCTGCACAAGTACAAGGAATAAATAAAAGGCTCCTAGAAGGCATGGATATTTATACATACAGAGATGCCAATTCTGAAGGTTTCAGTATTGCAGCACAACCAGCAGCTAAGGCAGGAGCAACTTTCCACGTAGCCATCAACATAGGGTAGTTCCTTGAAAAAAAAAAACAGAAAGAGATGGGATTGCAGTCAGGATTTCTCATGTTCCAAGGATACCAATGAACAGATTACTCTTATGTATTTTAGTTTTCATTATGACTATTATCACTTCCATCAAAATATTACTGTTACTGCTGCTAAAATACTTGATTTGCATGTAATTTCAAAAAAAAAAATACACACAAAAGTACTAATTGGTGCAATGATTAGTCATTAGGACATTATCTATTCTGAAAAAGAATTCAATGTAATCCAGCTAATATGGGTTTCGATTGAATGACTTTCAACAAGAAAAAAATGAGAGACACAATCCTGACACATTGAATCAAGAACAGAATGTTAAATGGAGGATCAAACAAGTAGAATTTAAAAATGGTCAACAGAATCATCTTCTAACATACAAAATTTAACGCATGAAAAAACAAAAAAAGAGTTTGGGTGATCAGAGGTTTAACCCTGCCACCACTTACTTGAAATGTTTCGACATTTGAGAATTGAGATCTTACTAGTGGAGTCAACAATAAGAAAGAAACAGGTTTCAGAAATCAAACTGCCCTTGGCCCAATCTCAGATCAGCTAAAAAGCATTCGATTAAAGTCATGAAATCTAATTTTGTACTAGTTTACGAAATACATGATTTTCACATGAAAGAAGTATGCCTAATGGTATACCATGGAGTAATAAGCCCAACGACACCAAGTGGTTCCCTAAGAATATGACACTTAAACTGCTCCATGGGGAGGGCAATTGGATCCTTCTGTTTAGCATCCAGTGCTTCAGCAAGACCAGCATAGTATTCAAAGCATGCGGCAACATCATCCTATATCACATGAGCAAAAAAAGTCAGCCTATGTGATTACAGAAGCAAAATGCAAATAATATTTAAGTCAAGGAAATCATACAATGTCCCATGCTGTTTCATCCAGTGGTTTTCCACTATCCATTGCTTCAAGCTTTGCAAGTTCATCCTTGCGCTCAGTTACCTTCATACAAAGGGAGAATTATGCACAAAGAAATAAGAACACAACCTTGTTGGACCCTTGGGTCATTTAGCAAAACTAACTTGTTGCAAGAAGAAAGTCTGCTGCAGAACAGAGATGAATATATATCCTTTCTTCTTGCTTTGTATGTCTTTTCCAAGGAAAATCTCAATGCTTTCTCGAGTAAAAATAAAATAAAATTTTGTTTTGAGAATTTTTTTATTCATGTTGTAAGATGTTTGAGTCATTGGCCTTTTAGCTGCTATGGTATTCAAATGACAAGAGGTTAGAAATCTATTCTAACATTGGGGATTTAATATCTCCATTAAGAATGACACCTCACAAACACCTCAGCAAATGGAAAATGCACAAGTTGTAATAGCTTGTAGACTTGTAGCAGATGGAACTGACATTAAAAGTATACACTGTGTGTACAAGATGGAACTGATATAAAACAAGAGATGATTGTAAAGACCCATTGGTTCTCATAGTTGACTTAATATAATCAAAATAATTTTTATTCACAGTCATATCAGCACACTCGATCTAATAATTAAGTCATAAACTAGAGGGGGCGAATCAGCATCACAAACCTTGGCAGCAATAGCTCGCAAGTACTTAGCGCGGTGAGCACCAGAGGTCGACGCCCAATCATGGCCCCGATTCACGACTCTCCGAGCAGCAGCAACAGCGAACTCCACATCCTCGGCAGTAGCAGCCGGAATATCACCTAATTACTCAATCAAAGCATCCAGTTACAGATCATAGTACATCAGATGAAGTGAGAGCCAGATTTCAGGATCCCATCGAAACCTAGAATTTAAGAAATCGCAATCAAGAAACAGAGAGAGAGAGAACCAATGATTTGCTCAGTAGCAGGGTTGATGACGGGAATGCGAATATTCATGATAGGTTGTCTCCAGTCGCCATCGATGAAGAGCTGTCGAGTAGGCACAGGGATCGCCATTGTTGTTGCAATCTCGAAAGACGCAAGGGGTTAGAGAAACTTTACTATTACGGCAGATGAAATTTATAGGGAAAATGGAAGTCCTACCAAGGGGCAAAAATGGAATGAAACATTAAGTTCGTCATGGGTCCGTCTTGGGGTTGTTTTGAACATGGAGTCCTAGTATCGATTCTCATCATTATCACAAGTGTTACATCTTCATTTACTCAAGACCTTCTTTTATTGATTAAACATGAGTTTCTTTTTTCCCAATGAACCTTTGGACATCAACTTAACCAATTTATTCTCACTTTATAATTACAACACCCATCACTTGTTTATTCTCGTCAAATCTTAAGAAACTCATCAAATCAACTTTCGAATGTCAAGTAAGTCAAGTTTGTTAGTAGAACGACAATCATCCAAGCCAACCTTACCATTAAGACTGTTTATCTCATGCAAACTTCTTACCCAACTAGGTAACGACCTTTAAGCTACTATATTTTTCAACTTTTTTTTTGGTTTATAGATAAACACTTAGGTCATTACAATATGAGGATGAAATTCGAACTCGTGACCTATTGATCATTATATGTCAACCTTACCAGTTAGGCTAGCAAGGCTTGACTATATTTGTACATGAACTACTAAGCAATTTAGGGGCCTTGTTCATAAGAGTGCTAACGATATAAATGTCTCATTATAGATGAAATTACTTTGAAAAATTATAATAGAACTAAATAAAATTTAGGCACAACTAACTAGCGAAAAATATCTAAAAACCGAGGATGTTCTAAACATTAAAACAACAATGCATCATTGCAATTCGAAAATTGTTTTAAATTAAAGATGATTTAAAAAAAACATAGGTCTAATTAGAAACAACTCGATAAATTTCTAGAAGGAACTCTAGGTTAAAATTCACGACCCTCATTTTGGCCTCCGCTCGAGGTGGGTCTTCTTGGGATAATATGAAAATGAGGATAGGACCCATTCTTCTTCAAATGTCATTTTACTAGATTCGTGATCAACAATAGAAACAACAAAATCAATTTGAGTATTTATACTTGCTACACTAATGATTATTTTGTTGATAATTTATATGCTAGTATATATGCTACTAAGTGAGTTGATAAACACTTTGACTTCTTGTGTTTAATTTAGTGGTTCATTTGGGACACGGAAAAAGAATCATCTTTGATAATCAAAATAAAAATTCATTGACTTAGTGTCTGAGCCCTCTACTCTACTAGTGCTTTTTACAATCTTGGATCATAGAAGAAGGTGTCAAGAAACCAATGTCTCTCACACCGTAATTCTCTAAGGATAACCATGTCTTTTGGGTCTAGGAAGGTGATCAGTGATGATTCCCACATTATTGATTTTCCTATAGAGGATGCATATGGACATTTGGTTACCATGCAAAAGAACATTCAACCTCATAGTCAACTTCGAACAAAATCTTATGAAATCTTGAAAGGGGTACCAATAGTTGTATAACTCGGTATCATGAATATGCATAATAGCATATGGTGACAACCCTAACGGTAATAAATGCATTAAACAAGAAATGGAAGATACTATGGGAAATTCTTAATATTATAAGTGATGTTGAGGAGCTCTTGGGATATTTCAACAATATTCACATCTATCACTACTATATATAGAAAGAAATCAAAAGAGATAGATCTATTACACGTTGTAATGAACTCATTCAAAGATGTTCTACCAAATCTCCAAAATTAAATTAGCCTCCTATTTTTCTTTCTTGGGAGTTTTGTGCCTCGAAACACTTCCATTTAAGACACATTGGATGAACCCCTTAATGAGTTTGATGAGGATCTAGGATGACAAGTATTGTCATTGAATCTTGCACGATTAAAGGGATATGATGGGATTGCTCTTTGTCTTTGCGCTCATCAATATAGGATGTACATTTTTGGCTTGGAAGGGAGAAGACAACTATCATGACATATTAAAGCACTTTGCATTGTTGTGAAGCAAGATATTTCTCACAAGACATTGGATCATGTCTTACATTTAGGAGGGGAAAAAAACCAGCATGATTGTTTGAAAAAGCAAACACATCTACAAAGGAAATTGTAAATTTGATGAAAATCAGTGGTGACCCAGTTCATGCAAGATCGACAAAATGAAAGAATAAAATCCTCGTTCATAAGTTTTAACAAAATATCGAGAATTTATCGTTTAGAAGTTTTGAAAGAGGCTCAGGCAATTGCAAATGTGTTTACAAATGCATGCAAGACTTTCTTCAAGTCGACGACTTAGAACTTATGAGTTACAATTGGCTTTCACCGGGAAAAATTAATGTTGTACTTGAATTGTGATTTTTAGCAACACATATTGACATTCACACTACTAACATTAACCGGGGTAACCAGGAGTATAAATGCCCATCAATAAGCTTTTCAGTAAATTAAATTATAATCGAGTATTAAGTTAGAAAGATCAATCATATTTACAAATGTTTAAAGTAAGTGAACAATAGATTAAATATTGCTTTGGAATATAACAGATGTCAAATATATTTTTTTGGCAAATAATGAGTGTACCCTATTGTAACCCTTGATTAGTTGTAACCTAGAGTAATGAATCTATTGAAACCTTAATTTCTTGATTAGTTGTAACCCTTGATTAGTTGTAACCTATTGTATTGATCTATTGTAACCCTTGATTAGTGTAACCTAGAGTAATGCAATCCATCCAATCACATTAATTATTGTAATTAACTAATTCGATGTAGGTGATAAAATAGGTTTCAAGACTCATATTCATATTGTAGTTAATTTCTTGTGACCATACTTAATTATTGTAAATAAAATACGTGTAATTAACACAGTCACCTTATTGTAACTGATTCCTTGTAGGTGCTTTGATTCTTGTAACTAATTACTTGTACCATGTTTGTATAATAACTAACCTCATTGTTAAGATTTTAATAGGTTATAATAAATACACACAATATATTTCAATAGCCCACACAAGAGCATAACATAAGGTTTCAATAATAAGGTTCCAAATACACAAAATAGGTTTCAAGACTCGTAATTATGGTTTCAATAAATAGATTTCAACAACTACTTAAAATTCACCAATAAAGAGATACGATAATGATATTCAACTGTTTTTCTTTATAACGCCATATTTATAAAAAAAATTGGGATGTTATTGTTAGATTAGAGGGTGATAGCGAGTCATCAATCTTGTAACTTGATTTCAATCGACACTACTTGTAGAAGCGTCAAAAAAAATTTGATGGATGGGAAGAATTGAAATTGGTGTATTGAGCGATTCGTTTTAATTAATTTGAGAAGATGGAGATTGCCGGTTCCAACCTACGTGATTTAAGGATTACCTGGATTTTTTTCTCCATGGGCAAATCAGTCATTAATGACAAAAAAGGTACAATTAACAAAAAGAAACTTCCATGAGTATAATTACTAATAAAAAAACCGAAAAAAGTATATTCACCTAATTATCCCAAAAAACAATCCTAAAGAGCCACCCTAGCTTGTGAGAAAAGCAAAGGTGAGGATTTCTCTTATACATTTTAGAGAGGGAGCTTCTAGTCTAGGCATTCCATGTTAATTCTAATCGATATACAACGAAAGGGAATGAGCTACTAGATCTCAAAAAGAGGAGATCTTTTACAAAGTCACCACCAACAAAAGCTAGTGATGAAGCACTTGCCATGGCGGCAGCAGTGGGTGGCCTCGGAGCTGTTCTCTAATTTATAAAAATAATTTTTTTTAAAAAAGGTTAAAAGAGTAATTAAAAAAAAGTAATAAACATAATGTATGTCTAAGTTAATTGGTAAAAAAATGAGTAAATGAATCAAGATTTCAATTCTCAATATTCACTTTTCCTATCAATCTCTCTTTTTATTAGTTTTTAAAACTAAAATTGATATTTTCAAGAGGAAAGGGTAGTGATTAGACCAAAAAATGGGACATTTTGCTAAACTAGACATGTACCTAAAAAATTGGCTAGGGCCAATTTTTGGGCTAGTGGTCTAGTTTAGCAAATAGGCCCCTTTTTTGGTCTAGTTTAGCAAATGGGCCTTCAAACAATGATATGGTTTTCTTTTAATTTTTTAAAAAATATTACAATTATATATATAACAAATTCCCCGAAACAGGGATTACATTTGTCGCGCACCCCTCTCTCCACTCTACAAAATCTTGTGCCATTGAGCACTATTTGATGTGATCCTTGATTGCAAGTGAAGAAGTATTCAAGAGCAACACCATCGGCTGCAATCCACAAAGATTCAAGAGCAACACACAAACCACAATTTGACTCAACAAGCCCGAGCAAGCAGAACGATGGATAGACAAGAAGATGGATGGTTTTATGAGATGGATGAAGGTAGTGATGAACGACAAACAAGTGCAATCTCTGGGCCTAATCAAGCATGTTTGCCATGACTAAAGATTCAGTTAGAAATATAGTAATTCGTACCTCGAAAACTTAGGCCTTCAATATCTTCATTCAAGTGGGATTAGGGTTTTCGAATGGATTGGAGGTGGAGATGATTGATTGTAGTAGCGGAAGATGGATGATCAATCCATAAGAGAATTGAGAAGAAACAACTTATTAAGAGAACGAATCTAGCATGCTCAAGAAGACTCTTTTTAAGTGCAAAATGATACAACTTGAGCAGGCCACTCATCGGATCAGAACTTGAGCTAACGTGATATGAGAACAGTACATTCTCTAAGGGCGTGTTTGTTTTCCTGAAAAATGGCTCAGAGAAGGTGGTATAAACCTTACTTCTCAGCTCTCATTCTAACACCCTCTCTACGTGTCGAACTATCACCGTATTTTCTCCAAATCGATCATCCGAGACAACTAAATCAATCAAAAGATGAAATCGAATAGTAACGAGTAACAGGAGTAGATCTCAGTCTAAGAACTTGGAATCAAGTCCGAAGATGAGCGTACCAGGCCTAGAAATCAGCTTAGGGAAAGAGAAGCGGATTCGAAGACGGAGGAACGCAGTAACCAGTCTCAGAGAATTGGTGATTGGAATTGTTCTATAATTTTCTAATTGATGAAGGAGAACCCATGCCACTAACCGATGAAGGAGATTGTTCCTTGAACTCCGGGGAATTGCTGATGAAATCTTTGCAGTACTCCCAAGAGGCTTGCTCCACTGGATAGCCCCTCCATTTGATAAGAACTTTTTCAGCAGCTGCATTTCTTCTGTTTACCATCTTTCGCTCCAGTATCGATTCATGCTCCTTAACATCACCAACATCAAGAGCAAATTGAGGAAGAGGGTTAGATGGTGAATTGCTGGCTAATGTGGAACACATTGTGAACTGCCGCATCAGCTGGGAGGATAACTTGTACTTGTAGGCTACAGAGCCCACCTTGTCAATGATCTTCAAGGGACCATAGAACGAGGGGATATATAGCTTGTGTGGGACTCGTCCTTTGAGGGAATTCTTTCTGTATGATTGCAGTTTGAGATACACCCATTCCCCTATAGAGAACACCCTTGGCCTCCGGTGATTATCAACATATTGCTTCATCCGATTTTGATCGTAGGATGTGAAATTTGAGCATATTAACCACTTCCTCCCTCTCCTTCAAACTGTGATAGAAATGTGTGGCTTTGATGGCAGATTGGTAGGTGGTGTTGTACCACTACTCGGCTAAGGGTAGCCAGTTGGCCCAAGTATGTGGCACATCAGCGGTCATACAACACAAATATGTCTCGCGTGTTTTGTTAGTGCTTTCCGTCTGCCCGTCGGACTGAGGATGGTAGGCAGTGGAGTAGCAAAGCTCCACCCCATTAATCTTGAACATCTAACCTCTCTCCAAACCTCACTGAGAAATATGGGGTATCGTTCCCTAATAATGGTATGTGGCATAAGCTTGAATATGTTGTTGAGGTAAGCCTGAGCGACATCCAGAGTTGTATATGGGTGGGACAGAACAGAGGTACAAAGTGAGCATATTTGCTCAGCCTGTCAACTATCATGAGTATGGAATGTTTGCCCAAGGAGGGGTGTAGTCCTTCAACAAAATCCATACTAATTGATATGGAATGTTGTTGATGGCGTCTTATTTTATGAATTTAGGGCCTGTTTAATATGGATTTTTGGTAATAAAAAAAGGGAATGGGAATCGATGATTTCAGGTTTAGGTATTTGGTAACATGAAAGTCGTAATTAAATCGATTATCAAGTGATCCTTCATTCCTAGTTTTAGGGATATTTCATTTCCCCCAAAAACCTCAGAATCCCCCTTTCCAAATTATCCCATTTCCCAAATTTATTATTCATCTTCTTCCCCGTGCTTATTCGGCCACAGATTTGGCGCCATATCTCACCCTCGACTATTCATCTTCTTCACCATTTCATCTCAACGACATCGTTGTCCTCGATCTCGTTGTTGCCACTGCCACCGCTTAGATTCGTCGACGTCGCCACCGCCGCCCCTATCTAGATCTACCTCTGTCGCCGTCGCCGTCATCCTCGTCCTTTGTCTAGTTTTTCTTTTTTAGTAATTATACCTTTTTAGGATGGATTTTACCTAAATATCTTTAAGGTAGAATTTTCATCTTTTTAAAGTTAAAAAAAATAAAGGGGAGTTTGCAAAATGTCCAAATTAAAAACATGTCTTAATTGGTGATTTATCCACAACTTCCGAAAAAATAGCAATATGTCCATCGTGTTTATAACGTGAACAATTCATAGGGCTCTCTCTCTCGTTCTTCCTCTGGCCTATTTGCTTCTCCACGCGCTGCCTCGCTTCTTCTTCTGCACGCTCCCTCTACTGCTCACCTGCTCGCCGATCTTAGTGATTTCAACGCCGATCATCTCTCCAATCACATCAAAACTGCTCGATTTTACCGTTTCTCCAATCGAATCAAGTAATTACAACATTTCAGTAATCATTGCATTCGAAACTGCTTTGGAATCACAGAAAATTTACGTTGAAGGCGCAAATTTTCATCAAGTTTACACGTGTCGGTAGATTCTGAAGAATACATTCGAATCCAGTAATCAATGCATTGGAATCACATAAAATTTGCGCCAAAGGCGCAAATTTTCACCGATCTGCTTTGAAACTAGGAGCCATCAAAGTAGTCGACGACGGGGATGAGGACGGGAAATGAAGGGAGATCTCCGGCGTTGAATATGAGAGGGAGATTGGTGAACACATCAGCCAACACCTATTGAAAGAGATCACGCTTTTGCAGATCGGTGAACACATCTGAGAGGGAGATCGGTGAATACAGATCCCGACGCAAACCTGGAGTGGCGCCGCCGGATTGACTTCGTCCGCACGCCGAGTTGATGGAGGCGTCAGAGTTCTGAGAGGGATATCGGGTGGATGCGCTGAGTTGATCGAGTTGATGGAGGTGTCGAGTTGATGGACGCCGAGGAGAAGGAAGGCGAGCCACCGCCAACTCTTTCACCCGCCATGGTAAGGGAACAGAGGGAGCACCAGAAATCTGAGATTGGTGAGACAACAAGAGAGAGGGAGGACCGAGATCTGAGATTAGGGAAAGAGATTAGGTTGAGAGAGAGGGAGCACGAGATTAATCAAGGATATAATAGGATGGACAATTTCACAATTTGTCAAAGAAGTAGGACAATCTGCCAATTAGGCCGAAAAAAGTGCTTGTGCATGGCACAAATTTTCTCAAAAATAAATAGGTATAGATAATATTGTTTAGATATAGATATGATTGTTAATAATATTTATTTACGAGTTGAAAAAGGAAGAGGTTACTTATCCCAATTTTACGTTTTAAAGGACTATACTTCTTCCATCAATTGTTCAATTATTCCTCTCGTGAATTGTCTAGGATTAAATTTCCTTTCTCTTTCAATTTTGCTTTAAGTAAAGTTTCAATTTTGTTAGGTTGCAATTGGGATTTCTCTGTTGCAACGATTTTTCCAAATTGGAATTTCTCCAAATTATATGGAAATGATCATATCATATGCAACGATTCATGAGATAGAAGATGAACTAAATTTGATAGCTTCACATGTTTAATTAGTACAGAAAATTGAATATTAAGAACACCACATTAATCATCCCGGTCATTTAGTGCATTCGATTACTCTCTTCCCATTTACTTGAAAATTTTGTTGCAACCTATTGTAACCGGCCTACTATTGTTATAACCTATTGTAACCTATTTTTATTGTAATTGGCCTATTGTAACCTACTTTTGTTGTAACACGCAGTTATGCAAATCGGGCACTATTGTAACCTACTTTTGTTAAAACAGTATTCTTGAAGATATTATTTATCATACGTATACAAACTAAACCTAATTATTGTAACCATTATTGTGTCTACAATTAATGTACTTAGGAAAACTTTAACAATTAGGTTAGTTACGATATAAACTAGATACGAGTAATTAATTACAAGAATCGAAACATCTACACCGCATTAGTTACAATAATGTGACAATATTGATTACAAGGACAATTACAATAAATTAGTTACAATAAGTAATAATGGTAGTGGATCGGTTACAATTATATATTGTAGGTACATTGAGTATGCATTTGTAGGGTAGGAGAATATTGGTGGCCTCAACATATGAGTTGCACAAGGTCTCAAAATATAACGGAACGACCCTGTTGGTGTGCTATAAGAATTATTGTAAACTAGTTATTGTTAAAACGGCATTCTTGAAGATGCGTCTACAATCGTCAACGGAAGAGGTGCGTCAATCAATTAAAGAAGCGTGGAATGAAATGGGCGTTAATGAAATGGAATAAGCATAAATGAAATGAGATATTTGTTATAATAAAATCATGGACAATGGACAAATCTGTCATTATATATATACTAGTGTAGCTCCCATCCCGTGTACGGAGAATGCGTTAATCTAAATATAAATTATTTTTTCCTCCAAAAAAATAATATAAATATAAATAAAATTAGTTTGACATGTTATATATAATATAAATATCTTTTAATTAGATTCTCTCAAAATATAAATAAAATTCACATTTATAAGGTACTTCATAAAAGTTTTTTTTGCTTATCTATGGTTAATTAAACCTCATGTAATTTAATTAGATAGCTGATTTTTAAAAATATTTTAATATTCTTTTTTATTAAATATGTAGTATATATTTATTACATTTTTTACTAAAATATCTATGTAAGGATGGATTTTGACTACATATATGGCTATATAATATTTTAATTATTTATTTTGGACTCAAAAAATAATATAGATAGATATAAAATAAAAATTATTAAATGATTGATTTTGATATAAATAATTCTTTCCACCAAAAAATAATATAAATATAAATAAAATAGCACCTATCAAATATTACATATTTATCTATTATTAATATTTTTGGTAAGTATGACTATGAAAATTAGTTTTATTATTACTATTGTTACGTTTAATTATATTGATATGGTTTTATCCGTATATAATATTTACTCTTTTATAAGATATTCCATCTATACAATTATATGTGTTAATGGTAAAATAAAATTATTATTTTTATTAGATTTCTTTTTTTACGGAAGAAAGTTTTGCGAGATGCACTAACGCGTCGCCACGTAGGCACCAATGCATCGGTTTTAGTATATGTATGTATATAGATAAAAAAAAAGGTATAACTAATAAAAAAAAAACAAAATCTTCAAGCTATATTTAGCAATAAAAAAATAAAAATAAAAATGGATAGTTAGCTAATTATCCTGCCCAAAAAATGGGTTTAGGGGGTGGGAGTGGGAGAGATGAAGGTGGGGAGATTTAGGGGGAACATTGATAATGACCATTTTTAGAGGCGGACCAAGGTCAAATTCAGACCCGTGCATAAGCATGTAGCCTAGAGGTGGATCAATGGAACAGGGCCCGCAAATTTTTATGGTTCAATAATTCAGGAGTACCCAAAATTTAATTATATATATCTTTCTTTCCCCAATGATATTGATTATTCGCAGTAGCCCAGTGGTAAGAGCGTGCGCATGAGGGCCTAAGATCCCAAGTTCGACTCTCCATCCTCTCAGAGTTAAATTGAGCAACTTTTTTTTTATCTTTATTTTTCATTCACTCCGAATGGAGATGAAATTAAGGGCCTAACTAGTTTTATTACCCGCGTCGTACGCGGCTTTTTTTAAATTTTATTTATATATAATAACCTTTTACCGATTTAAATAAATTAATATAATCATTTTTATAATAATTTTTATTTATATATAAAGTATTTCTCCCTATTTTATCAAAATCGCAAAGTCATAATGGTTTTTTTTTCCATTAAGATATTGTAATCAATGAAATTAGTAAATGGTGGTATATTGTGAAAGAATCTAATGAAATAAAATATCATTATTTAAAAAAATGATTAATGTACTATAAACAATTATGATTTATAATTTATAATTAGTTTTTTCTAATTAACCTAAAATTTGACCAAATCAAATTTGTAATAGTAAATTTAATTAATATTTACCATTACAAAGTCATAATTAGTTTATGTTGATCAATTATAAACAATTATAAATATTAATCATTTGTATTCCACTAAGGGTGTGTTTGGATTCTAATGCATTATATCTATTATAATTATTTTATATCTTGGTTAAACTAATATAAATTTTAAATGAAATAAATTATAAATTATGTCAATTAATTAAAGTTTATACTACAATAGTTGGTTTGTGATATACACAGTTTATAAGGTATTTTATTTAAAATTTATATTATTTTAAATATCCATATATTTAGTAGTTAACACAAATAATCTCTATTATATATTAACATTTTTTTAATTAAAATTAGGGTCCATGATACAAATTTTTTTAAAAAAAACACATGTAAATTTTGGTGGTAAATAAATAGTTATTGATTGTAGTATTATTTTTTTTAGGGTTATTGTGGCAACTAGCATATTATGAATATCTAATTAGCTAACTAGCACCCAAACAAAATTAATTAACTAACCTAGCACCCTTTCCAAATTGACTATTAAGGTCAACGGTCAACTTGTTTGACCGTTGACCGGTCAACGTTGACCGGTTCTTTCATTTTTTTTATGCCACTTTTTACATGATGCCATTTTTTGCCGCTTTGATGCCATTTTTTATTACATTTTATTTTCGCTTTGATGCTACTTTTCTAATAAAATGGATTGATGACACTTTTTTAATGCCATTTTTTACAAACCTTGATGACATTTTTGTTTACTGTGATGTCACGTTGACAATTGATGCCATTTTTTTTTACTGTTGACTACTGATGATACTTTTTTATGTCAGTTTTTTGATGATATTTTTACCATGATGCCATATTTTTTCAAAGTAGTGTTTTGATGACATTTCTTTTCTTTAATGTGATGCAACTTTTTCAAAGTAGTGTTTTGATACCATTTTTCCAATGTAATTATTTGATGCCATTTTTTTTAATCAAATCGTTTGATGCCACTTTTTTTTGTATATCGATATATTTTCATCGATTCTACGTTTATTCACTGATGACACGTTTGTGATTACACTTCATTGATGCAATCACTTGTGGTGACATGTTCATTACATTTTTATTCAAGTGATGACAAAAGAGCGTAAAGTGTGATTAAACTTGATTGATGACATATTTTATCGATGACATTGGGATTACGCTTCATTTATCTCACTAATTGTTGGCCCTTCTATATGCAATTCATCATCAGCTTATCGACTAATTTGGGCAAATCAATCCGCGTCTGTTGACGAGTCTCTTTTGTCATCGGATGCGAGAGAGGAGACATATTTTTTACAGTGATGCCATATTTTTTCAAAGTAGTGTTTTGATGATATTTTTTTCTTTAATGTGATACAAGTTTTTCAAAGTAGTGTTTTGATGACATTTTTTTCTTTAATGTGATGCAAGTTTTTCAAAGTAGTGTTTTGATACCTGGAATCATTTTCGGCTACAAGATTCCTGAACAGGTAAATATTTAGATGGTGACATAAATGTCAAGAAGTAACAAGAAAAAAACCCACTACTGCCTCTCTCCAACCGACTTCTTATAAAATGTTAACATATACTCATGTAATTATATGAAACTAATTAAATGAATATATGCAAATATGAAATAAGAACCCAAATACGAACTATACCAGCCCACCTATAAAATATACCATCCAAACACAAAACAAACCGGACCCAATGCTCCCAAAATGCGTCGATACCCCACCCTTATATGTAAGCCCAGCCCATAACAAAATTGAGTCCCCTACTAAAATCTGTGACAGCTGATCGAAAATCAAAACACATCAGGAGACTCCACACTTTCGCCATAGGTTAATGACAGCAAAATAACTTGCCCCTCCGATTTTAAGCATCTCAAGGAGCCAATTGCAACAACTCTACCAAAGCAAGCCCACACCATTTTTCCAAATGAACAACAACAAGACCCACTCGCAAAATTGAACAACAACAGCTCGTCAACAGCAGCAGCTCCACAACTCTCATGACAGTTGCACCAACAGATCACAACTCTATCTCATTTGCACCACCAAGAAACACACCCACAACCAGACCCTTCGTTCAACGCACACATAATGATCAGTTAGGCCGGTAGGATTCATCGGTAGTACCATCACTTTCCGACTCGGACAAGAAAAAAGACGCTACAGATTCATGTGCTCTAATCTTAAGGAATTGAATAGTATAAAATTTTCATCTAAACATTGATAGCAACAAATATTTCTTGAACCCAAAAACAAAAAGTTAAACAAGAGCTTCATCTAGGAGTCCATGTTGGTAAACAGCATCCCACTTTATCTCACTTGTGTGCTAAGAAGGGCTGCCTTCTTCATTTGCAGCTCGTGTGCTCTGGTCATGACTCCCAAAAATGCCACTGGATCAGCCCATTTCATCTTCTTCAATGCTCTCTTCCTCTCAATCCTCGCACGTTTCAATGCTGCAATCTCCGAAATCTACCTCACCAGCTCTGTCAGAAGCATTCAACATCGGGCCTTTGGTAGGCCGTGGTGGCTTGGGGTGCTTATTCGAATAAGGCTTTGTCCACAAATTGAACAAGGAAATTGAAAGAGGCCAAACAAACAAGCAAAATAACAATTTCAGCCACACATACGTATGATGCTAGATGTGGTTTTATACATCCTTGGCTTAAGCTTCAAAAGCTGCAATTAATGGAATCAGAAGCTCCACTATTAACATGTATCTAGACTAATATTCTTGCCTTGCTTTAATCAGGGAAATTTGCATACATTATTCACTCATCTCTAAGCAAAAGGGGCACATCATTTCCAAAACCAAGAAAACACCGAGGACAAATAGTAAGTGCAACTAGCCAATAAGATCTCAAAAATAATAATTGAATTTGACATTTCAAGACCTAGCCAAGTTGATGAAATCATCCTAATAACTTGAATACAGTTCAAAGCATTTTTCATAAAAATGATGACAGTAAGCACTAATGTCCTAAAGGAACAACAAATTGACATTTAGATGATGCATTTCTTAGATGTGCTTAATCATTCAAGCCTATATCGCGTTGTCACCAAAAATCAAAAAGGTTCCATCGTTTACATTGAAGGTGGAAACTACAAGCTTGAATCAATCTAAATACTTATCTGCGCCTGGACTGGAATCAATCCCATCACAGGATTGAAGCTTCAAATTTCCAGTGCATTCTCCAGTGCAACAACCTGCATAATTAAAGGAAGCAAGTTGAAGAAATCAAGCATCACAAGCAACACAACTTAATATACAAATTAAAGGAAGCAAGTTGAAGAAAGGTTAGTAAGAGTGGCAAACAAACCAAATCACACATAGATAGGCACAATAGAGAACAATAATGGCATCAAGAGGTGCTAGGATCCTCGCCCAAATACCTGCTCAAAGTAAATCTGCATTTCTTCCCTGGAAGCTAAAGCACGTGCCCCGCAAATTGAATATCAACAAGTGATTTCAAATATTCATATGTATCTTTCAATAGTAGATCGAAGCATGAGCACAATCACTCAACACATAGGTTTTCTAGCAAATTGGAAGAAATCAAGGAACCTACCAAACCAAATTCAAATTGGAAGAAGGAAAGCAAGGAAAACCTTTTCAAAGCCTGATTGCAATTGATACAGATCTGAGAAACGGAATCTTCCATGAAACCCTAGACGAACACTTTCGCAAATTGACGAGATCTACCGCCTCAGGCGCCGAATTTTCGAATTCAGAGAGGGTGGCTTACTTCCGGACCCCGGTCTCGTTGGAGAGGGAGACGATGCGGTCAGGGAGGGAGGCTCGCGGTTGTCGATGATAGATGGGGTTTCATGGGATTGGGATTGAAAGGATTGGATTTTGGAGTCTAGGATTTGGGATTGACGGAAGGGGTACAGAAGAGCTAAAGGAGGAGATGGAAGAGGAGTCGGCAAAGGAGGAGGTCCGGTGATGGAGGCGGCAGAGTGAGGAGACGGTGATGGAGGCGTTCGACGGCAAGCGTGAGCGCGAGATTGAATGGATTCGATCGTCATGGATGAGTAAGGAAGGGAAGGATGATAGCTACGTGCCTAATTAATTTTGAAGAGGTGTTAGGACAACCAATAAAAAATTTAAGGGTGCTAAAGACTTAATTAAAAGTTCAAAAGGTGATATTCTAGCAAAATTTCTCTTTTTTTTAAAGATTTTATTAGGTTGGTTAAAAATACCCCAAAAAAATTAAATAAAGATTTACGTGTGCTGGAGTGGATTTATTCAAATACTACTTGCAATCGGAAAGTGCTATAATCATATCTTTTGTAAGATTTATTCAAATAAGATTTACGTGTGCTAAAGTGATTTTATCTTTAATTTGTAAACTTTATTCAAATAAGCCATAAAATTTTATCAAAATATAACTAACAAAAATATGATAATATTTTATTATTAATGTTATTCATAAAAATCAAAACAATAATATTTTTTCTAGTTAATATTTCTATTAAAAATGAATATATATTTGATGATAAGATTTTATTGTTCAACCGATAAAAATTAATTACAATTGTTAGTTGTGGTAGACACCTAAGATGACACGTGGATAAATAGATAATGTACTCGTCTAACGTGACTTAAATATATTGGATCATCATTAATTGACGTGTCAAAGACCCGTGCCAGATTGCACCAGAGTACGACACGTAAGCGAATCGCACAAGAACCCGCCACATAGGATTTCCACGTCTCTGTTTTAGTATTATACTAGTTTTATTGTCCGCGATCTTCGCGGTTTTTTGATATGACTTTTATATATTATTCATGCACAAGTTATGTAAAATATTACTTTGACTTTTTAATTTCATAGCTACTTATTATCAATTTATTATTAGTGATAATGTTTTTTAACGACTAACTTTAATCGCTAAAATATTATAAAATACATACTTTCTCTTATATACATATACACTTTAATATCACACACATCTATAAAATTAAATTATTGCTATAGAAAAATAAAGATATAATTATATTGTATGGTTAATTATATATATAAAAAAATATATGAATACTTTAATGGTAAAATTTCATCTATAGGTCGGATTAAGGGCATTGAATTTTAAATTTATATGTTATAATTTCATTATTCTTTTCCTAATATTTTTCATAAAATAAAATTATTTTATCGCTAAAGAAATCAACATGTATAATGGATCTAATATTTGTATAAATTTGGTTTATAAATTAATTGGCATGTGAGTAATATTTGCATAAATTTGCTTCATAATTTAATTTTGAAGTAATTTGGTCCAAAGGCCGAATACTAAATGTCCTAAAAAATTTTCTTTGCTAGAAAATGGCCAAAATTTTTTCAAAATGCCAAGTTTACCCCTGTTTTAATTTTAGTACCCTTCCCCGTGTACCCCGTTCAATTGTTTTACTCATCCCAGTATCCCACCGTTCTGCACATACAACCTTCAAGGCCATGGCGGCCGGAGCGCTTTGGCTCCTCGCCAAAGACAACTCCGTCACCTGCAGGAGCATCACCGGCCTGCATCACCTAGTCGCGCACGCTCCTCTTCTTCGCTATCCTCCTCGAGAAGGACGCCGAGGAGATTCGATCCAACTCCGCCATGGCACCATGGAGATCCGAGACTCGACTTGCAACGAATTGAAGCCAGGGTCTGGCTTGGGACCTTCGAAACGACGTAGGGGGCGGCGTTGGTGACCCTCAATTTCCTGTCGGAGGTCGTCTAGAGGTCTCTCGGCGAGATCGAATTTGAGGTGTTTAACAACGACGAGATGTGATGTGGAAAGCAATTCGACAGGTCGTCAAGACGTAACACGAAATTGTGCGCTTGAATCACTTCAATGTCTTGAAGAAGCAATTAGTATCTGTTTTTTTGTGTGTTTATAATTGAATAGGCAGAAGAAAGCTTGTTAATTTGAATATGGAGATACTGCGCTTGAGAGGAAAGTGAGGATGAATGTAACGGCCCGGGATTATGATTCCCAGGTTACGTTTCGAGGGATGAAACCCCTCGTTAGGATCTTGCGCCCCGAGTACAGGTTGAAGGTTTGAAATTCTAAACTGACGTTTTCAAGAGGGATTTCATACCCAAGTTTGAAGGGATCGTTGGAATCCCCGGGGAAGTCCCCTGTACCTGTCGTAAGTCTAAGCGTGGAAAACCAAAGGTCACACAAATAGCGGAAGTAAAGCATAATACAAAGGGGTGCCACGGCAGAGCCGGGTCAAAATATGATCAATCATTCAAATTCGAGCCGTAATTAAATTGGTGAAGTTGGAATCTCAACTCTCTCTTTCCGCCATGTTAGACCCAGCGGTCATGGACTCAAATCAGCATCAATAGTAGTAAGCATAACGGATACCAAAAAAAATTGATATGGGGCGGGATCAGATCGATGCCCACTTTAGCTCTGCATCCCAACCCTAAGCACACATATACGCTATACCTAATAAAGATGCTTCTAGATGCATTGCGGGATATTAACACACTAACATGCTCCTAAGATCAAGTGCATAATAATAATAAGGCCTTAGCACAGAATACCAAGTGGTATATCCCTCTCCTACCTCCACCCCCTTCCGATAGGGCGGAGACTGCCCAGCTCATGAATGCATTCCATCATAATCGGGCGGCACGCATGCCTAACCCGCTCCACAATAAAGCCCGCAGGCATCTCATAATATAAGGAAGTTCATGCCTCGATTGACCCAGGACGGGACCCGATGAGACTAGGTCGTCCTATAACCCTAGCAATGACTCTAGTTACTTCACAGATAACGGCCGTTCTGTTTACATACACATAAAGAAATAGAATGCTCAACGGTCGATGCAACCTAGCATGGTACTACATGGCATGCTGATCATGAATGCAAGCACCTAGTATATCATGCACCTAAAGCAGGGAATAGCTCTATTCAATCTGAGTAAGCTCCGAAGAGACTTACCTGGCAGTGCAGAACAGCAAGGCAAGCATTAGGATAGATTAAAGATCACCTAGATACATATCAAAACACATATAAGTCTACGTCTAATCGTTCAAGCGCGCAAGCATACATCATTCAACGAGAATAACAAACATATCGCAATCGTCGTTCTATCAAGCTCAACCATTTACCACATTGCCAAATCCCGTAAGACCACATCATTCTCATCGTTCCATTCAGTCATATTCATATATTCGCAATAATAATAATCCGCATAGTCATTTATCTCAAGGTTCATCGTATTCATCATATCTCATAAGGCATAAGTCAGCGATACATAACTTTAACGTCTCATCATGCTATTAGTCACTCAATCATGCTATTAGTCCACATAATTCATGGTATTAGGCAATCAATCACATCAACATGCTAATTAGTCATCGAACACATAATTCCCATGTTAGTCTCAAAGCCGTTTAAAATCTTAGTCAAGCAGTTAGAAATTCCGACCATTGAAAATGCTTGACAACTTCCTTTTTCGATTTAAATCCCGATAATACCTTTTTAAATCTCCAAATCTCATAATATCATATTTTTAAATTACCATAATATTATATCTTTAAAACTCAATAATAGTATTTCATATTTTAAATCTCAAACAATAATATATAATATTTCAAATATCAATTATTAAGCGCTTTCATAAATAATTCCAAATCTCTTAGAAATCCCAACCATTTTAATTTAATAAATCATCCCTTTATTAATTTACCAAAACCAACCTTACTTTATTTTAATTTACCAAAACTCACCCTCTTATTTTATAAAACCCCAAACCGGATATTTGTTAGAAAACAGGCCCCAAAATCGGATATAAGTTGAAAGAATAGGCCCAGCACTTATCTTTTCTTTTAAAACAGATTTTCTGGCCCAATGAATTTAGGCCCAAACCAACCCTCTTTGCAAACTTGGGAACCCGATTTTTAAAGAAAGGAGTGGCCCCATGGGCTGACATGGCAAGGCTGATGTGGACGGGGCCCGCATCCATCTTCTTCCTCGTTTGGAACGGAAGAACAGAGAGAAAGAGAGCCCAGGTTCGGCGGAAGAAGAAGAAGAGGAGTGGGGAGGCTCGCCGGCGGCAGCCTTGATCCGGCCTGACCTCGACCAGTCTCTCCGACATCCCACTCGACACCCAAGGACGCAGAAAACAAGCAAGAAGGGAAAGGAGGAGGAGGAGTGCTCACCGAGGGTGTCGACTCGCCGGAAAACCTCGTCGTTGCGCGATTGAGCTCGCCGGAGTCTTAGGGCTTCATTTCTCGGCCTATAGTGAAGGTAAGAGGCTTAAAGGTGAAACCTTGCAACATTTCGATCGGAAGGGATGAGGGGAGCCTTACTTGGGTTTTGGACGAAAAAAACAGGGGAGGAAGAGGAAGATGGCGGCGCCGGTGGTCCCGGGGCTGCTCCTGGCGGCTCTGCTTCGTCTTCGGACGCTGGAGGGAGCGTCGGAGCTCGGGTGCTCAACCCCTTGGCTTCGAAACAGGGGAGGGAGTGAAGGCTGCGGTTCTTGGCGGCGGTCGGCGACGGTGACTTGGTGGCCGCCACTGGCTCGGACGGCGTCAGAGGAGAGTCCAATCGGCTGGATCCGAACGGAAAGGAGCTGGATGTGTTGGGTGGTGTGTTTGCTTGGAATTAAAACAGTGTTTGAACTGGAAGGGGAAAAGGAGCACAATGGGGATATTGTGTAGGTGGTTGAGCTTGAAATGGGATAGTTTTTGAAGTCAGATTGGCCTCAGAAGAAGGTGTGGGATTGCTGGCGAGATCCAAATGAGGGGGGATGTGGTTTGGCCTTTAACCAAAACTGGATGAACAAGCTTGGGAGAAACATTTGGGTGTGGATATGCTTAGCCAAAAGGAGGAAAATGTGAGTTGGGGGGATACTAGCTGTCATTTGAATCCAGGGAAAGAAAGTGACAAGGGATGGGGGAAAGCTACGGAATTTCGGAAGGGATAGGGGGAAGAAGACATAGAGAGAGGGGTCCCCAAAATACAAATTCTCAAGCACTCGAAAATAGACTCGAGACCCGTCTTCTCGACCTTATTCTGACTCGTTCGAAATTAAATTTTAAAATTTGACTGGAATCCGTTTTAAGAGTTTTAAAATCGATTTAGCGATTTTTCATTAAATTCCGCTTTTAAATTCATTTTGATTTTTGTTTTGTTTTTTTTTTCGAAAATTCTATGATTTAAAAAAAATCCGAGCCTTTACAATGAAAGCTTCTTTTTTTTTTTTTTTTTTTTTTTTTGCAGCTTGTGAATGTTAAAGGAATAAACTAAATCATTCCTATTATTTATCAACTAGTCAACCGACTCCCACGTTATCTTCCTATTTGTATTTTAAATAATTATTGTCTATGACCCTATTTTTATAGGGTTACAGTGTATATAACTTTATTTTAATAGTGGTGACAGTGTCTACAACCTTATTTTTATTTTGCTTACAGCGTCTATGACCCTCTTACTCATTCATATATAGAGGAGAACTGTCACCGTATGAAAATCGGCTTCTCATTAGCCCCTATAGGGTTTGTGCTTCCCATTTCCTAGGGTTTTCCTTTTAGTACAGTGTCTATGACCCTTTTTTCATAGTGGTGACAGTTTCTATGACCTTGATTTTATTTTGGTTACATCGTCTATAGGGTTTTCCTTTGATTACAATGTCTATGACCTTTTTTCATAGTGGTGACAGCGTCTATGACCCGGTTTTTATAGTGGTGACAGTGGCTATGACTCGCTTACCCATTCATATATTGAAGGAGAACTGTTCACCTAATGTCTTTTGGCTTCTCATTAGCCCCTTTAGGGTATGTGCTTACCTTGTCCTAGGGTTTTCCATTTGGTGACAACAATCATCTCTTAACGACGTACTGCACTTAACATTTTAGGGTTTAGGGTTTAGGATAGACTTAACCATAAACCCTAAACCATATTGTACATCACATGTTCTTTTGGCTTCTCATTAGCCCATTTAGGTTTTGTACTTCCATTTTCCTAGGGTTTTCTTTTGATTACAGTGTCTATGAACCTTTTTTCATAGTGGTGAGAGTGTTTATAAAGCTGTTTTTATTTTTGTTACATCGTCTATAGGGTTTTCCTTTTGATTACAGTGTCTATGACTTTGTTTTTATAGTGGTGACAGTGGCTATGACACTGTTTTTATTTTGATTACAGTGTCTACGACCCTCTTACCCATTCATATATTAGAGGAGAATTGTCACCACATTTATTTTGGCTTCTCATTAGGCCCTATAGGGGTTGTGCTTCCCTTATCATATGATTTATCTTTGATTACAGTGTCTATGATCATGTTTGTATAGTGGTGACGGTTTCTATGACTTTATTTTTATGATGGTGACAAAAGTAGTTACATTTTTTTTAATTGTGGTGACACTACTTAAAAAAAAATAGAAAACAATAAATTAGAAATTAGAGAAGAACTGTCATCACATGTATTTTGACTTCTCATTAGCCCCTATAGGGTTTGTGCTTCCCTTTTCCTAGGGTTTTCCTTTGATTACAGTGTCTATGAACATTTTTTCATAGTGAAGACAATGTCTATAAAGCTGGTTTTATATTGGCTACAATGTCTATAGGGTTTTCCTTATGATTACAGTGTCTATGACCCTATTTTAATAGTGGTGACAGTGTCTGTGACTTTGTTTTTATAGTGGTGACAGTGGCTATGATTCTCTTACCCATTTATATTTTATATATTAGAAGAGAACTGTCATCACATGAATATCGGCTTCTCATTAGCCCCTATAGGGTTTATGCTTCTCTTTTCCTAGGGTTTTTCTTTGATTACAGTGTCTATGACCTTTTTTTTATAGCGGTGACAGTGTCTATAAAACTGTTTTTATTTTGCTTACAGCGTCTATAGGGTTTTCTTTTTTATTACAGTGTCTATGACTTTGTTTTTATAGTGGTGACAGTGGCTATGACACTGTTTTTATTTTGATTACAGTGTCTATGACCCTGTTTTTATTTTGGTTACAACGTGTATAGGGGTTTCCTTTGATTACAGTGGCTATGACCCTCTTACCCGAAAAAATTATCACCATAAGTGTGATTACAGTACCTATGACCCTCTTACCCATTCATATATTAGAGGAGAACTGTCATCACATGTATTTTGTCTTCTCATTATCCCCTATAGGGTTTGTGCTTCCTTTATGATATGATTTCCCTTTGATTACAGTGTCTATGACCATGTTTTTATAGTGGTGACAGTATTTATAACTTTATTTTTTTTAGTGGTTACAATAGTAGTTACATTTTTAATTTTTTTTTACTGTGGTGACACTAATTTAAAAAAATCTAAAAAACTAGAAATTAGAAATTAGAGAAGAACTGTCACCACGTGTATTTTGGCTTCTCATTAGCCCCTATAGGGTTTGTGCTTCCCTTTTCCTAGGATTTTCTTTTGATTACAGTGTCTATGGACCTTTTTTCATAGTGGAGACATTGTCTATAAAGCTGTTTTTATTTTGGTTACATCGTCTATAGGGTTTTCCTTTTTATTACAGTGTATTTGACCGTGTTTTTATAGTGGTTACAGTGTCTATGATCCTATTTTTATTTTACTTACAGCATCTATGACTCTCTTAACCATTCGTATGTTATAGGAGAACTGTCACCACATGTATTTTGGTTTCTCATTAGTCCCTATAAGGTTTATATTTCCCTCGTCATAGGGTTTTCCTCTGGTTACAGTGTCTATGATCCTATTTTTATTTTGCTTACAACGTTTATGACCCTCTTACTCATTCATATATTAGAGAAGAATTGTCACCATATTTATTTTGGTTTCTCATCAGCCCCTATAGGTTTTGTGCTTCCCTTGCCCTATGGTTTTCCTTTGATTACAGTGTCTATGACCCTGTTTTTATAGTGGTGACAGTGTCTATGACATTATTTTTATAGTGGTGACAATATCTATAACCCTGTTTTTAGTTGGTTATATATATAAAAGCATTATATGATTTGCGCTTAGTGACAAGAAGTATCATGCATGGAAAGTGACGAACACCTATTTAGCAATAAGAAAGTGCAAGTTGAGTCCTCTGTAGTGCTTTGATTAAGCACTTGAAATTTAGAAATTAAATTGTATCATTTATTTTGTTTTATTTGCGCATAAACATGCCAATTGAAGATTTTGACTTGAAATCGATCTATATATTTGTTATTTTGTTCGTCTACTGTAAGTGCTTCATTTTCATTTCCAAATTAGTTACATAATATATAGGCCTTTTATAGCCTAATGTGGGCCTTCAGCCCAATTTGTAATCATAGGTATTTTACAATGCAATTGAAGAGTCTTCATTTCATCATCTTCCTCGACGGTACCTTCAGCAGCGACTTCTCAGACCAAGACCGACTATGATTCATCGGACTCTCCGCCTCGGAGCCCTACCTTTCAGATCTCGGACTCGCCGCCTCAGAGCCCTACCTTCCAGGTCTCGGAGCCCTACCTTCCAGATCTCCCTCTCGCTCCAAATCGCCCTCTCGCTCCAGATCTGGGCACCTCGAGACTGTTTCAAATCTCCCTCTCGCTCTCGGTTTCCATCGGAGATTTGACCCCTCCTCCGCCGCTGAAAACTGCCGCCACCGCCCGCCTCTCCTTGGCTTGTCGGACCTTCTGAACCCTTGCGCCCGATCCCAAGCTGAATTCCGTCAAGAAATTGGCCGAATTCCATTCGCGAGGAAGAGATTTTGTGGTGGATCTCGATTAGTTGGGGAGAAGGACGGAAAAGAGAAGCAAACGGGACTGTCGACAGGGGTGGTGGATTGATTTGGTTGAGGAAGAAGAAGCGCATATCTAATTTTAATAGGCAGGGGTATAATTGGAAAATGTGGACACTTACCTAATATTGTAACCCTTGTGTCCTATGGCTTAAAACTTGGTCCCCAAATGTCCACTTAGCAAAAAACCCCTTTAATTTTTTGTTAAAGATAAACACTTATTGATTTGAATTATTTATATTGTTTAATGTGATTGTTTAAAGATAAACAAAATTATTTGGTACGTGAGCAATATTTGCATAAATTTGGTTTATACATTAATTATTTGTTAAAGATAAACACTTTTTGATTTGAATTATCTCTATTGGTTAATCTTATTGTTTAATAATTTAATAGAATATATATAAACTGATTCTCTGTATATAATTTAATCAATTTTCGTTAGTGATAAAACTAATCTAACCTTTTTTCATATAAATTAATCTAATCTAAATTTTTTTTCTATATAAAATAACTTAAGGTAAAATGATAAGATTTTTAAGATATGAGGTTGAATATTTATACTAAAAATTAATTTATTCATCTGACTTTATTTAAATATATTATTAATAAATTATGTTTTTATCTTCGCATAAAAAGATTTTATTATTTTTTTTCCTTCTTCCAAGGTGCGTATACTTGATTAATTTCATATTTTGTTTGTGATTAGACGTAAAATTCTGTGGCTTTTGTAGGGTTTCTCTTCTTTAAGGTCGAAAAGTCGATTATTTCTTGTAGTTAGTCTTGTTTAATTAATACATTTGAGTTTGGTTTAGAAAAAAGATAAAGAAAATTAATACATTTGAGTTTTGTGCAATATATTTAATCAATTTTTGTTAGTGATAAGCTAATCTGACCTTTTTTCATATAAATTAATCTTATCTAGATTTTTTTCTAGATAAAATAACTTACGATAAAATGATAAGATTTGTAAGATATCAGGTTGAATAATTATATTTAAAAATAATTTAATCATTAATTAAAATGGACACATAGGATGACACATGTATAAATAGATGGAGTTATCTTCTAACGTGGCTTAAATTTATTGGATCATCATTAATTGACGTGGTAAAAAATCCGGCCCAGATTGCACCAGAGAACGACACGTAAGCGAATTGCACCAGAGCCCGCCACATAGAATTTCCACGTCTTTGTTTTAGTATTATATATTGATATTGATATTGATATATTGATATTGATTGGGCCTATTACTTTTCATTTGGCCTATTCATTTTTATTTGGCAATTTTGTTTCTTTTTATATGGATTATTTATTTAACATTATTTATATATTGCGTTTAAAATAGCTTGATTTTTTGCTTAAATACCATATAAGTTATAAGTTATGTTAACCTTATTTGGACTATTATGTAAAAATTATAATTATATTTTAAGCTTAATATAATTAAATAACAAATGCTATAATGTATTTTACTTTAAAAGTGTTTATATTTATAAACATAATTGATTTGGAACTCAAACAAACCCATAATCTACCTTAAAGTGAATTAAAATAGTTTTTATCTTTAAATTTTAAAACTTGTTGTGAGTGTATTTTTCTCAACAAGATAAATAATTCTCCAAATAAACCCGGGGTTATTTGCTCCATAGAATAATATTTTTTAAACCTACACCACTTAATGAAATTAATTGAATTTTTTAAATGTAAAAAGCAAAGTTAAAGAAAAATACACAAAACTATATATATGTATGTACTTTTAAGAACCACCCAAATCATCTTTAGGTAAAAAAATATTTAAAAACAATTAATGACCATTTTATTCTTAAAAAATTGATAAATTTAATCTAAAATTTTATAAATAAAGTAGTATTTTAATAAAATATAAATAATTATAAATTTAGCAAAAAAAATAGAAGTAATTTGGTCCAAAGGCCGAAGGCCTTTGGACCAATTACTAAATGTCCTAAAGGCTTTTCATTGCTAGTAAATGGCCAAAATATTTTCATAATACCAAGAGTACCCCTGCCTATTAATCCTCCTTTTATTTTGGGTTATTTTGACAACTAACACATTATGAATATCTAATTAGCTAACTAGCACCCAAACAAAAGTAATTAACTAACCTAACACCCTTCCCAAATTGACTATTAATGTTTGACCGTTGACCGGTCAGCGTGGACCGGTCAACGTTGACCGTTGACCGGCCTTTCGGATTTTTTTTTTTGTTTTTTTTTTAATGATGCCACTTTTTTTGATGCCATTTTTTACCATGATGCCATTTTTTGCTGTTTTGATGCCATTTTTTATTACATTTTATTTTCGCTTTGATGCCTCTTTTCTAATAAAATTGATTGATGACACTTTTTTAATGCCATTTTTTTCAAAACCTTGATGACATTTTTTTATTCACTGTGATGTCACGTTGACCATTGATGCCATTTTTTTTTACTATTGAATACTGATGACACTTTTTTCATGTCAATTTTTTGATAATACTTTTAATGTGCTGCCAATTTTTTTCAAAGTAGTGTTTTGATGACATTTTTTTCTTTAATGTGATGTAATTTTTTCAAAGTAGTGTTTTGATGCCATTTTCTTAATGTAATTATTTGATGCCATTTTTTTAATCAAACCGTTTGATGCCATTTTTTTTAATTTAATCAATTGTATATCGATATATTTTCATCGATTTTACTTTTGTTCACTGATGACACGTTTGTGATTACACTTTATTGATGCAATCACTTGTGGTGACATCAAAGATTTTTGACTGTATGGCAGATTGGATGTAATGTGTATGGCCTATGAAAGATGCTAAAAGAATTATAAACATGTAGAGGAAAACATCAATTAATACCAAAAAATCAACAGCACTAAGCAACTAAAAATTGTGTTCAAATTATTATGGCGCACATGAAAATGGTCTCTGTAGACTAAATGAAATGGAGTATAAAACTCAGAGCCCTTTGAGGAATAACAATCCAAAAATTTCAGATTCCTTCAATCTGAATGACAGTTACAAGGAAATTGTTCCAAGGAAATTTGAGAGTATCGAAACCCTTGGAAAAAAGCCAAGGCTCAGATTGTTCCAAATAAATTATTACTCCGTATCAAATAGTAAAAAGACAGCCCCCTCTCAACTTTGTCATCATCATCTAATGAGAATTAGTCGCCGCCAGATCCGTACTTCTTGCCCAAGACGATAACCTGAAGCTTGTCGTACCCGGCAAGGACTCCAGCGCCTGCAACAGCACGAAGGATGTTGGCACCAGCACCCTTGAAGAGTGACTTGACGCCCTCGTTCTTGAGGATCTGGTTGAAGGCATCCAAGGAGCTCTTGTACTTGATAGCTTCGCCGGAGGTCATCATCATTCTACGACGAACGGTGTCGATTGGGTAGGAAGCAAGCCCAACACCAATGGTAATACCCCATCCGAGGAAGAAACTATCTTGTAACATTCAAAGCCAGAGAAGTTGAAGGATGAGTTAACATGATAATAGAGTTGATCTAAACTACAGACAACTTGACTACATCCAAAGAAATTGGTGATTTACCTGCATATCTCCAGTCAGCAGCACTGGCTTCAGGGAATCATACATTCCAAAGTAGAGACCACGGTAAACAATAATTCCAACACATGAGATGTTGAATCCACGGTAAAGTCCAGCAACACCGTCAGAGGCAATGGTCTTCTTGTACACGTCAACCAAACCGTTGAACTGTCGCTCTCCGCCCTTCTTTGCTGCCTTTGCGTCGTTGTACAGCCTTGTAGGAGCATAATCCAGAGAGTACACAAACAATAGAGATGAAGCACCAGCAGCACCACCAGATGCCAAGTTATCAGCAAACCACTTCCAGTAACCATCCCTGTCTTTCTTGAAGATCAGGAATGTGACATAAGCTGGATGGAATTGTGTTGTTATAAGAACATGGAGATCAGGAATGTGCTTCTCAAGTTCTGCAAGACACAAAACATACACAGTCAATCAAGTAGAGCCTGGGCTAAGCTTGGGTTCAGAAATCTCATCAGAACTCATTTTCATCTTAGAGCTTATGTTACAATTCACATGACAGCAAGTTGCAAAGCAAGAAACTAAGCTTATAACTAGAATTCAAGGAATTCATTATTCTTAATAGTTATCTCTTCGGTTTATACACAGTGATTCCAGAAGCTACACAGCTCAGTTTATCCACCACTGTCACATAAACCACAATGGAAATCGGTTCAAGACAATTCACACACAGCAGATGGCAAATTTAAGCAAGAACATGGAAATCGGTGCAAGAACATGCTAGTATGCTACGCCACTCACATGATACAAAGATGTTGGAACCAAAGTCTCGTAAGAATAAATACTAGATTAAATACTAGATTCAAAATACAAGATTAATTGTACCAATGAGTGCTTATCAAATAAATATACACAAGACAAGACACCAGTGCATCTTTACCCTCATTTAGTTCACAACTAAAAAGGAAAAAAGATACAGTAATTCCTTTTGAAAGTTATACATATTTAGCACATCAGTATATCAATCAACCCTGTTTGAAGAAGACTTAAAACCCTTCTACCTGGACTCGACATTAGGCTGCACATCAATGTAAAGAGGACACATAACACCAAGAGTAAGTGGGGTTGAAATGAAGCAAAGTTAATTTAGCAAGAAAAGGGTAAGGGATGTGTTCAGCAATGCTAAAATGTCATTGTATCACCATGTTTTTACCTCATTAGTTATCTTATTAAGCCTTGTTAGCTAAAAGCACCATAATAACATGACAAGGCACGCACACCCAAAGACGCACCTTGATGATGAACCTCTTGATCGTCACGCTCTCAACAGCTGGATTCCAACATGACAAGTGCTCTCAAGGATTTCAATCCAGAAGATCCAAGACCATCTTGATCTTTTGATAAGGTAGATGACAATGCTGGATATACCTACATATCAGGTAAGCAAGATAAGAAGATGATACCAAATTGAGTGCATTTCTAACTGTAGCAAACATTCTCAATCAAATAACATCTAGTGTCCTCAATTGATGCAAGTGTAATGTTTCCGCACTATTCCTTGCATTCCTTAAGAATGCTTCATGGAACAGGTTTCCACCTAATGCATAAAACAAAGTAATAATGATTCCTTTTTTCCTATTTATAAAGAGGGAACGAAACAGGTGTTATTTAACCATGCTCTAACTGAAATGACATTTGTGAACTTGAGAGTTCTTTGTGCCTAATTGTTTCTGATAATGAAACCGAAGAACTAGAGAGGAGAATTTATGTTTCAGATGCTATGAGGACAAAATATGCTACTGTGTTCTCATGAATACCTTACTGATTGAAGCAGTTACCATCATGATTGCGGAGAAGTAGTCCTTTGCACTTGTTACCGATGACAACATCAAATGCATTTGCACCATCAAATGCCTTTCCACCATTTAACATATTATCCCTAGCAAATGCAACAAGAAATATTTAGAATGAGTTGTGACAACTCAAACTTGAAACAATTAGAAGGAGAAAATGAATTTTTCACTATACTGAAGCCTGCTATAAGAACGCTTCCATGTGATATTTTTGCACCAGATTCCATCTTACTGACCAGCCAACAAACCCCTGTCAATAAAGGGAGTAGTCACAAAAACAGGGTAATAAAACTGCATGTTTAGGAATAGATAATAGAGGATTAGATTAAAAAAAAAAAGAGCTTAGCCATTTCCAATTATGATGAGACCTTCAAAACACCTAACATGATAATGCTCATAAACACATTTTCACAATCTAAAAGCAAAAAAATGATCATCAAGAAACAACTTTCACATTGTAATTTAAGCAACAATAATGAATTCATAGTAAAATATCATAGTTAAAATTGGCTTTAACTGAAAAAAAGCAGCTTCTACAGGCATCCAAATGCTCTTTTGGAACCCAATATCAACGAAAGGGATAGTAATCAATCATAGATCAACACTGATTCAGCAAAAATCAGCAATTGTTGCATACAACAAACACTACCACATGAATTGATCTTTCCATTTTCTTGCAAGCCTTGTTCCAAACATGGCCAAAGCACCTAAAATCTGTTCACACAGCAGGCAAACAAGAAGCAATTCGCAGCTCGAAATCCAGTTACATACCTCGATTGATGCCGAGAGCTCAAAGCAAGCGCGAATTTGAGAACCTGCTTGCTCCCGTACTTATCATCACTGGAAACAAAGAAGGCGTGGCCATTGGAAGACGACGATAAGCAGCAATAGAGTCAACACTCAGAAAAGTTATTTCGATTCCGCGCTTGATTATGATTTCTCCACAACTGAATTTGAGAACTAGAGGTTAAGAATATGAGCAATATACGGCTAGGAGTCTACAACAGACGAAGAAAGCAATCAGAATCAGCTCCCGCTAAACCCTAGAATTCGGAAAAAAAAGGGGAAAACGAAAGTAAGGAGAAAATCAGGAAGTGAAACCTGAAGAGATCTCCTTCCGTCTCTTCTGTCATCTCGACCTAACCCCCAGCCGATGGGCTTGAGGGAGCCATACGAAACCGAGAGCAGATCGTCGGAGAGAAGAGGAGCACGCGAGAGATCTCCTTCCGTCTCTTCCGTCCTCTTGGCCTCTTCCGTCTCGGCGCAGATCTGAGATCTCCTTCTGGCCTCTTTCGTCTTCTTCGTGGAGCACGCGAGAGCAGATCGTCGGAGGGAAGAGGAGGAGAAGTGGTGGTGGTGAAGGAGAAGGAGGAGAAGCGTCTTTCGGCCATGAGGAAGCCTCGCGAGATCTGGAAAGCCCTATCCGATCTGGGAAGTGGTGGTGATGTTAATTAACTAAAAAAATAATGGAAGGATGTTAGACCGGCTAAAAAACAATGGAAGGGTGTTAATTAACTAATTGAAAGTACAAAGGTAATATTTCACCAAAATTTCTCTTCTATTTTCCCCAAATCCTTTCTTCATCCCAGATCCCCCGGATATTCAGCCGACTCCCATCTCTCTCTCTCTCTCCACTTCTCTCCATCTCCATTTTCGGCGTCCCGGAAGGACGGAGAATCGAAGCGAAATCGTCGGAGCGCCATGGATGCCATAGACGTCGTCGCGTGCTTGTTCCTGACCGACGTCGCGCTGAATATCGTGGTTCCGCTGGCGATCGCGGTGGCTTTGGTGGCAGCGCACGACGTGGTTAGGAGGACCGATGATTTGTCGAACCGGAGATCACGGTCGAATAGCTCTGGTTGGATTCACTAGAAGATTCAGATTTGTCGAACCAAAAGTTCGATTTCAGTCGTCGCTACCGTTGAAGATGGAAGCCCGCATCTCCGAGGCCAGAGATCGGATAAGAAATTTAAGTATGTACAGAGCCCGAATTTTCCAGGTTCTTCCCCACATGAATTGGGAGCTGCTGGTGCTTTCTGGCGACTGCAATGGGCCCTTGCTAATGAGCCAATGACAAGCAGTGGCGTAGCCACCATGGACGCTTCTTCCCCAAATGAATTTGCTGTCCATTTTGGGCTTGTAATTGAACTCCATTATCTTCTCTTTCATCCTTAGTTGAATTATATATTTTGCCCAGGTGCAAGTCTAAGATCACAAGGTTCCAACAACTTTGATCTTATACTTCATTATCTTTTGATTTTTCTTTTATGAAATTATTCTTTGACGAGTGATCGTAAATATAAGCATTATTTTTTGTTGTTATTCAATTGTGCTATAGTTTTCATTGGTGACAGTGTATATGACCCTATTTTTATTTTGCTTATAGCGTTTATGACCTTCTTACCCATTCATATATTATAGGAGAATTGTCACCACGAATCAAATAACATTTACAAAATTAGTATACCTTTGATTACAGTGTCTATGACAAAATTAGTATACATTTGATTACAGTGTCTATTACCTTTTTTTCCATAGTGGTGACAGTGTTTATAATGTCTTTCGGCTTCTCATTAGCCCCTTTATGGTTTGTGCTTACCTTGTCCTAGGCTTTTCCATTTGGTGACATCAATTATTTCTTAACGACGTACTGTACTTAACATCTTAGGGTTTAGGATTTAGGGTTTAGGGCCTTGGCCCTAAACCCTAAAGACTTAACCCTAAACCCTAAACCATATTGTACATCACATGTTCTTTTGGCTTCTCATTAGCCTCTTTAGGGTTTGTGCTTCCCTTTTCCTAGGGTTTTCCTTTGATTACAGTGTCTATGGACCTTTTTTCATAATGGTGACAGTGTCTATAAAGCCGTTTTTATTTTGGTCACAGCGTCTATTGGGCTTTCCTTTGATTACAATGCCTACGCCCCTTTTTTCATAGTGCTGACAGTATTTATGACCTTGTTTTAATAGTGGTAATGTTGATAGGAGGAAATCGAGTATGCAAAATAGAATGTAAATAAACTAAGGCAAACCAGATTTCGTCCCTTACAAATAATTACAAGACTTCCTCCCGATGCAGCAGTGGGAAGTCAGGATCGATCCACGAGGAAGCGTGTCAGCGGATCCTAGGCAGTAGAGTAATCTCACGGTCAGAAGTCGACAACAGGGTCCTCGATCTCGACTAGGGTAGTCGACAGAAGATCGGACAGTCGAGCAGAGTAGCAGACACAGGCACTGGGCTCGTCGATATCGACAAGGCCCTACTCGATATCGAGTAGCCTTCATCTGGGTCGAGTGGGTCTGGTCGAGTTCCTGCACACAGTAAGCTACGGCGACTCTGGGTCGAGGATCAGTAACTCGAGATCGACCAGGCTTGGTCGAGATCGAGTAGACAGAGAATAAAAACGAACGAAAATAAAGAACAAATGCTTTGGGGTTTCTACTAAACTTTAATGTAAAAGACTTCCAAGATTGGGGTTTGCAACGACGATAACCAAGCATGCATAAGGTAGAACCAAACAGATAATCATGTGAATCACATTAAAGGATTAAGCTTTCGCCTTTTCCAACAATTAGACAACTCTCTCAAGAAACCCTAATTGTCTCTACCGATTTTATGTTTATAATCCAAGTTGTTAGCATGGATCTCCATTAGATGGGCAATAAACACATAAACAAGTAGGAAAATGCTCAAAACATGATAAAGGTCGGATCTTTACCTCAATTATGCACGGCTATCGTCGGGCTCGCCCCAACCCTAGAAGTGGGGGGACTACTCATGCCTCATCGCCAACTCAGACATTGATTGATGAAAAGAAATAACTTGCATAAATATAAACCAAAGTTTACAACCGCTTGAAGCCAACTCCGCTCTCGCTTCACAACTCCAATCGGCCGCTCACTCTCTCTTTCTCTCTCTACTACTACCTCTCTCCTACTGAAATTGAATGAATAAAACTGAGCCCCTAGGGCCTTATTTATAGGCTTCATTCCCTAGCTATTCTAGGAAAGAAGATATCTATCTATATCTAAAACTTTATCTAAAACTTAAAAAGATAAATAAAAGCTATAACATAATTAAATCCAAAATAGGAAAATATATCTAAAGGTCTTCAATGGATAGAACTCCTTCTCTTCATGATAGATGTGGATAAATCGGATAGACTTTGGCAAACTTCGGCTCCAAGGATTCTGCACCGAGTAGGATTGCATCACGCGTCACGCGGCTTCGGGAATCTTCGTCGACCTCGACAAGAGCCTTGTCGACCTCGAGTAGGAAAGTTGTCGACTGGCTTGGCTTGTCGTCTCGGCTGGCTAGTCCTCGACAGGCTCGGACATGGATCCTGGTGCTTGTCGACCTCGAGTAGTTCTTGTCGACATCGAGTAGAGTGGCCTTGCCGACTAGGTCTTCTCGGGTGACTCTCCTCGACAGGCCTGGATCTGGTCTCCGGCCTTCGTCGATCTCGACTAAGATTTCTCGAGATCGACTAGGATTGGTCGAGGATGGCTCTCGGTGGTGGTGTCGAGGACTCCTCCTCGGACTGGCTCGGGGTGGCTTGTCGATCTCGACCAGGTCTAGTTGAGATCGAGTTGGGATGTGCTCGGCTTCTCGTCCTCGGCTTCTCGGGCAGCTCCTCTCCTTGTCGACTCCGGATGTGGCACTGGGCTTCGTCGATCTCGACCAGGGCTTGTCGAGATCGAGTAGACTTCCGGAGCTGGGCTGGTCTGGCTCTCGATCAGGCTCTGTCGACAAGGCTTGCTCGGCTATGCTCGTCGAGATCGAGTAGGGTTTACTCGAGATCGAGTAACCTTGGCTCTTGACTCGATTCGACTGGTTCTGTTGCTGCTTCGACCTTGGACTTCTGTAGCTGTTTTCCGAGCTTTTCTGACCTCCCTTAGAGTTGCTGTAAAACGTCTCGAATTCTGCGATTTAAACAGAAACTGGTGTAGATTCCATAATTTGGCAAATAAACATAAACTACATAGATTCTGTACTATCTTAGCCCAAATGAATGCAATGTATGCAGAAATCGATATAAAAGTAAATGTAAAACATGGCAGATTCAGCTCACAACAAACACCCCATACTTAAGCTTGTTTGTCCTCAAGCAATACTTTTAATTGTCATTCAGGGGAAGAATTTAAACTCTCAACATCTTAGATTCATTCTCATATAACCCTGCAATCAATTACCATCCTCGAAAAGGTACTAATGTCATAGATCCATGCATGTGCAAATATATCAAAGCAACATCTACTCACAAAAGGAGGGTTATGCAAAAACAATTCATGTGACAAAGCATTAATAATCAAGAGGACTTTAATTTAAGCTCAAATAAGGAGTAGATTGGTAAAAGGCTAAAAGGTGGGCAATTTTTGGCAATGTGGTGCTTTTGATCCGGGGAAATGGAGTATTTCCAAACTGAATTTCCACATCCCTTCTCTTTGAGATTCATCACCTTTCATAATGTTTTTATCCATAATATTGCTTTTACCTCTCTAACCTCAGCACTGCCTTCTCGCGAGTCGCAAACATGGGTGTCATGAATGGCCCCGGATACTTAGTGCGTCGGACTCCTCACCTGGTGTCCCATCTCGCCAAACTATTATCTCAGCGAGCAGGGTCGATCTTTGATCGGATTTTCTTTCACTCATTAAATTTTCCATATATTTCAAATAATTCTGCCAAACTCCAATAATGATAACAATCACACAAACACCATATAACAATCTCCATAATGTAACATCATTCTCAACATAATCCCCGGATAAGGTAAAGAATGGCAAATGTTTAGATCATGTGGAGCAATATATGAAATGAGGCATATTATGGCTTTTGTGAAATGCATAAGCATAGGTAAGGCTAGGATTTTAAACAATGAGCATTATATGGAAATATAAAGTCCTCCATCCTCTTATCATGCAACATGTCAAAAAGCAACTTCAAATTTTACCTCCTTTCATAGTTTTCAAGAAATAATGCACTTCATTGTGACTTCCCTTTACTAGGCAATTTCATGCTATATCTCTAATGAATCCAATTTTGCATCGTCGAGTTCAATATAAGCTTCCATGACATTATTTCAAAATTTTCAATGGGGGTCATTTTTTCAAATTTCAATGGGGGTCATTTTTTCAAATTTTGGAAAACATGCATATAAGCATATAAATCAAATAATGCATTCCAAAATAGCCATGTAGCAATTTAAAGAAATAATGCACATATATGTCAAATATGATCAAATAAATCAAATATGCACAAAGTGAGCCCTTCCCCCACCCCATACTTAAAATTTACAGTGTCCTCACTGTATAAAAACAAGCAAAAATAAGAGTAAAGGAAGGAACTCACAGGATAAAGCATCGAGGAAGGTGAAATTGGGCAGGTCGAGTAGCTAGCTTGTCGATATCGAGTACCCCTTACTCGATATCGAGTAGACTTCTCAGCGTCTGGTGAAATTTGAAGTCGAGGAGCATCTGGGCTTGTCGATGTCGAGTACGTCTACTCGAGGTCGAGTAACTTCTGGGCTTCTCCTCCTTGTCGTCGTCGACTTGGCCTTCGTCGATTCTGACTGTTTTTCAGGGACTTCTTCTTTCCACCTTTCGCGATCCTTATATTCTTGCCCACCTAAAAGTGTTAGAAAAGAACAAGACTATCCACATGAAGTATTCTAAAAGACCTAAAGCCAAAACCAAAAACCACAAACCAAAGACCAAAATGTTCAAAAGGTCCCAAAAGTTCATAAAGTTCTATATACATGCTCTAGATTTTAGAGTCGCTAGGCCGACTTCTCCGTTTGCGCTCAAGGATCATTATTATGGGGCCCACTCATGCTTGGCCCTTCTCCTGGATCATCTAGGTCTTGATGGTAGTATGCAAGCTCAGCTGACAGGTGGTTGCTTGCATCATCTCCTTTCTCTTTCTTCTTCTTCTTTTCAGCCCTTAGTTTCCGCAGATTCCCTCGCCATGGTGTCTTATCTCCCCTTAAATCATTAAAAATTTTCTTTATGGACTGAGGGGGAGTGAAATTCATACCTGAACTTACCTGTTCGGACCCAAAACAGAAATCTTTGGGCTTGGGTCTACTCGATGTCGAGTACTGTTGGTCGAGATCGAGTACAGGGACCCCATACTTAGGTTCCTGGCAAGTTTCTGGCTCAGTGATGGTGGTCGAGATCGACAAAGGTTTGTCGAGGTCGAGTAGAGCGCTTGTCGAGGTCGAGTAGGGCTTGTCGACCTCGAGTACAGTTCTGGCGCTTTCCTCCGTTGTTTGCTGAGTCCTGTGGTTGCTGATGCTTTTCACCTCCAGCCATGAAACTTCCTCCTTTGCAGGGCCAAAAGAGAAATCCAAAACCTCATCGCCTATGGTGAAGGTGAGCGACCTATTCTTGACACTAATTCGGGCATCTGCAGTAGCTAAGAATGGTCTACCAAGAATAATAGGGCTAGTAGGATCTTCAGCACAGTCAATGATAAGGAAATCAGCTGGAACAAAGAATTTACCAACCTGGACGGGGACATTTTCAACTATACCTGTAGGGATGACCACTGTATTGTTAGCCATGTATAATTTAGCATCCACAGGTTCTATGCATCCTATCTTGACCTTCCGCCAGATTGATAAAGGCATGATGCTCACACTTGCTCCTAAATCGCATAGAGAATCATATTTATATTGTCCAAAACCCACAGTAACAGAAAACTTACCAGGGTCAGGCCTCTTTTCAGGGAAGTGGAGTACTTTGCGTTCGCCTGCGATCTCTGAGATGGATCGCTTCTTGCTCAGGATTTCCTTTAGAAACTTGACATATCCAGGCATCTCTTGCAGGGCTTCTGTAAAAGGAATAGAAACATTCAGTTCTTGCAGCATATTAACAAATCTGGTAAACCTACCTGCAGTGGGATCTTTCTGTGCTTTTGAAGGGAAAGGCAGTGGCTTTTTCTGCTTCGGAGCCAGATCAGCTGTCGGAGATGCTGCAGAGTCGTCGACCTCGGCTTGCTGCTCCTCGATCTCGACCACGGGCTTGTCGATCTCGACTAGGGGCTTATCGACATCGAGTTGGGTTGTCGACCTCGGGTTGCTGGTCTGCGCAGCGGAGTCCGAGCTCAGCTTCTGGTCTTGGTCGAGTAAAGGCTTGTCGACATCGAGTACGGGCTCCTCGAGATCGACCAGGTTCTGCTCTGTCTCGAGTTGCTGCTCTGCGTTGCTTTGCTGTTTTCCGACCTCTGGCTTGTGTAGTTGATGCCCACTCCTGAGTTTGATAGCTGCGACATGTCCGGTTTTCCCTTTAGGATTTGGTTCTGTTTGCCTAGGGAGCTTGTCGGACGGTCGTGGGATCTGCGCAGCGATTTGACCCATCTGGGTCTCTATTCCTCTTTTCCAGATGTCTAGTTCCCCAAATTTGGTGGTGATGCTCTGGAACTGGTTGTTGATGGTGCCCTGATTTCGTCGCATCTCCTCAAGGATCAACTGTAGATCATCCTTCTTTTGATCCCTTTCTGGATGTCCTGGAGCTCTGTAGGGTGGGGGGTTCCTAGGAGGACCTTGGTTCCACTGAGGCTGATAGAACCTTTGATCTCCCATATAGCGATTTGGACCCCCAGCATAGGCTGCTTTCTCATGTGTCTCTGCCATTCTGACTTGCTCAGTGTGTGGGCACTCAGTAGTGGTGTGCCTCTGTGATCCGCATTCAATGCAAGGCTGATTGACAGATAGATATTTGACTTGCTTGAGGAGCTTGCGATTCTGGTCCCTGTAGAACTGCTCCCTGACATCTGAGTCAATCTCCTTTGCTGGCTCATAGAGTGGCATAGATGGTGCTGGTCTGGCATAGGCGTTCTCATCATAGTTTGTAGAAGTCCCATACTTGTTGTCATATGCCGTGAGCTTGTCCAGCACACCCCATGCGTCAATTGGTGGCATCGTCAGGTACTCATATCGAGTGTACTGATTGATCCTGTCCTTAGTGACTTGGTCAAGAGAGTTGAAGAAGATCTCCTGAATGACGTAGGGTGGCTGTCCATGAGTAGGGCAAGATTGCAGTAATTCCTTGTACCTTTCCCATGCCTTTGCTAGCGGCTCCCCAGGCTTTTGTTTGAAAGCTGTGATCTTTTGGCGGAGGAATGCTGTCTTGGCAGGAGGGAAGAATTTGTTGAGAAACTCTTGCTCTACTTGTGCCCATGTTGTAAGGGATCTTGGTTTCAGTCCTTCTAGCCACTTCAGTGCAGGTCCAGCGAGCGACCAGCGGAAAGCTTTCATCTTGACATATTCCAGAGTTGTACCTTCAGCAAGAGTACGGCACATGTCATGAAAATTGGTAATATGTTCAAGAGGGCACTCATTAAATCTTCCATGAAAAGCATTGTTTTTAAGTTCTATAAGAAACTGAGTGCGAATTTCAAAAGAGTTTTCAGGGATTAGAATCGCCGATTCAGGCACGACGAGAGTTGGATGCATATAATCCTCTGCTGTAGTTGGATATTGGGCAAGCTCAGCTTCTGCTTGCTCCCTTGCTGCTTTCTCTTGCTCCTTCGCTGCCCTTTCATTGGTGATAGTGGTATCCTTTTCGGCTAGCTCCCTTGTAAGCCTGGCAATCAGTTGTTCTTGTGTTTCAGCGGCCGCCATGGCTCTTTGTAGTTTAGCTCTGATGTGTAGAAGGCGCTCTGGTTCGTCTAAGCCGTCAAACTCAGGTGGTTGACCAGAACGACGCATACACCTGTAAAGTAACTCAAAGTAGATGTGAGATTCAACTACCTAAGGCGCGAATGATAGCTTCCCCGGCAACGGCGCCAATTTTGTTGATAGGAGGAAATCGAGTATGCAAAATAGAATGTAAATAAACTAAGGCAAACCAGATTCCGTCCCTTGCAAATAATTACAAGACTTCCTCCCGATGCAGCAGTGGGAAGTCAGGATCGATCCACGAGGAAGTGTGTCAGCGGATCCTAGGCAGTAGAGTAATCTCACGGTCAGAAGTCGACAACAGGGTCCTCGATCTCGACTAGGGTAGTCGACAGAAGATCGGACAGCCGAGCAGAGTAGCAGACACAGGCACTGGGCTCGTCGATATCGACAAGGCCCTACTCGATATCGAGTAGCCTTCGTCTGGGTCGAGTGGGTCTGGTCGAGTTCCTGCACACAGTAAGCTACGGCGACTCTGGGTCGAGGATCAGTAACTCGAGATCGACCAGGCTTGGTCGAGATCGAGTAGACAGAGAATAAAAACGAACGAAAATAAAGAACAAATGCTTTGGGGTTTCTACTAAACTTTAATGTAAAAGACTTCCAAGATTGGGGTTTGCAACGACGATAACCAAGCATGCATAAGATAGAACCAAACAGATAATCATGTGAATCACATTAAAGGATTAAGCTTTCGCCTTTTCCAACAATTAGATAACTCTCTCAAGAAACCCTAATTGTCTCTACCGATTTTATGTTTATAATCCAAGTTGTTAGCATGGATCTCCATTAGATGGGCAATAAACACATAAACAAGTAGGAAAATGCTCAAAACATGATAAAGGTCGGATCTTTACCTCAATTATGCACGGCTATCGTCGGGCTCGCCCCAACCCTAGAAGTGGGTGGACTACTCACGCCTCATCGCCAACTCAGACATTGATTGATGAAAAGAAATAACTTGCATAAATATAAACCAAAGTTTACAACCGCTTGAAGCCAACTCCGCTCTCGCTTCACAACTCCAATCGGCCGCTCACTCTCTTTTTCTCTCTCTACTACTACCTCTCTCCTACTGAAATTGAATGAATAAAACTGAGCCCCTAGGGCCTTATTTATAGGCTTCATTCCCTAGCTATTCTAGGAAAGAAGATATCTATCTATATCTAAAACTTTATCTAAAACTTAAAAAGATAAATAAAAGCTATAACATAATTAAATCCAAAATAGGAAAATATATCTAAAGGTCTTCAATGGATAGAACTCCTTCTCTTCATGATAGATGTGGATAAATCGGATAGACTTTGGCAAACTTCGGCTCCAAGGATTCTGCACCGAGTAGGACTGCATCACGCGTCACGCGGCTTCGGGAATCTTCGTCGACCTCGACAAGAGCCTTGTCGACCTCGAGTAGGAAAGTTGTCGACTGGCTTGGCTTGTCGTCTCGGCTGGCTAGTCCTCGACAGGCTCGGACATGGATCCTGGTGCTCGTCGACCTCGAGTAGTTCTTGTCGACATCGAGTAGAGTGGCCTTGCCGACTAGGTCTTCTTGGGTGACTCTCCTCGACAGGCCTGGATCTGGTCTCCGGCCTTCGTCGATCTCGACTAAGATTCCTCGAGATCGACTAGGATTGGTCGAGGATGGCTCTCGGTGGTGGTGTCGAGGACTCCTCCTCGGAATGGCTCGGGGTGGCTTGTCGATCTCGACCAGGTCTAGTCGAGATCGAGTTGGGATGTGCTCGGCTTCTCGTCCTCGGCTTCTCGGGCAGCTCCTCTCCTTGTCGACTCCGGATGTGGCACTGGGCTTCGTCGATCTCGACCAGGGCTTGTCGAGATCGAGTAGACTTCCGGAGCTGGGCTGGTCTGGCTCTCGATCAGGCTCTGTCGACAAGGCTTGCTCGGCTATGCTCGTCGAGATCGAGTAGGGTTTACTCGAGATCGAGTAACCTTGGCTCTTGACTCGATTCGATTGGTTCCGTTGCTGCTTCGACCTTGGACTTCTGTAGCTGTTTTCCGAGCTTTTCTGACCTCCCTTAGAGTTGCTGTAAAACGTCTCGAATTCTGCGATTTAAACAGAAACTGGTGTAGATTCCATAATTTGGCAAATAAACATAAACTACATAGATTCTGTACTATCTTAGCCCAAATGAATGCAATGTATGCAGAAATCGATATAAAAGTAAATGTAAAACATGGCAGATTCAGCTCACAATAGGTAACAGTGTCTATGACTCTCTTACCCGTTCATAAATTAGAGGAGAACTGTCCCCGCATGTATTTTGGCTTCTCATTAGCCTCTATAGGGTTTATGCCTCCCGTGTCGTAAGGTTTTCCTTTGATTACAGTGTCTTTGTCCCCACATGTATTTTGGCTTCTCATTAGCCCCTATAGGGTTTGTGCCTCCCGTGTCGTAGGGTTTTCCTTTGATTACAGTGTCTTTGACCCTTTTTTCATAGTGGTGACAGTGTCTATAATCCTGCTTTTATTTTGGTTACAACGTCTATAAGGTTTCCTTTGATTATAGTGTCTATGATCTTTTTTTCATAGTGGTGACAGTGCCTACGCCCCTTGTTTCATAGTGTTGACAGTGTCTATGACCTTGTAACCACATGTATTTTTAGTGAAAGTGTCTATGACCTTTGATTACAGTGTCTATGACCCGGTTTTTATAGTGGTTACAGTGTCTATGGCTCTCTTACCCATTCATATATTGAAGGAGAACTGCCCACCTAATGTCTTTTGTCTTCTCATTAGCCTTTTTAGGTTTTGTGCTTGCCTTGTCCCAGGGTTTTCCAATTGGTGACAACAATCATATCTTAACGACGTACTGTACTTAACATTTTAGGGTTTAGGATTTAGGGTTTAGGTCCTTGGCCCTAAACCCTAAAGACTTAACCCTAAACCCTAAACCATACTGTACATCACATGTTCTTTTGGCTTCTCATTAGCCCCTATAGGGTTTGTGCTTCCCTTTTCCTAGGGTTTTCCTTTGATTACAGTGTCTATGAACCTTTTTTCATAGTGGTGACAGTGTCTATAAAACTGTTTTTATTTTGGTTACAGCGTCTATAGGGTTTTCCTTTTGATTACAGTGTCTATGGCTTTGTTTTTATAGTGGTGACAGTGGCTATGACACTGTTTTTATTTTTATTACAGTGTCTATGGCCCTCTTACCCATTCATGTATTAGAGGAGAACTGCCATCACATTTATTTTGGCTTGTCATTAGTCACTATAGGGTTTGTTCTTCCTTTATGATATGATTTCTCTTTGATTACAGTGTCTATGACCATGTTTTTATAGTGGTGACAATATCTATGACTTTATTTTTTTACAGTGGTTACAATAGTAGTTACATTTTTATTTTTTTTATTGTGGTGACACTGCTTTTAAAAAATCTAAAAAACTAGAAATTAGAAATTAGAGAAGAATTGTCACCACATGTATTTTGGCTTCTCATTAGCCCCTATAGGGTTTGTGCTTCCCTTTTCCTAGGATTTTCCTTTGATTACAGTGTCTATGAACCTTTTTTCATAGTGGTGACAGTGTCTATAAAACTGTTTTTATTTTGGTTACAACGTCTATAGGGTTTTCCTTTTGATTACAGTGTCTATGACTTTGTTTTTATAGTGGTGACAGTGGCTATGACACTGTTTTTATTTTGATTACAGTGTCTATGACCCTCTTACCCATTCATGTATTAGAGGAGAATTGTCATCACATTTATTTTGGCTTCTCATTAGTCCATATAGGGCTTGTTCTTCCTTTATGATATGATTTCCCACTACTAGAATTTTGTCATTTAACATCGGCTAATAGCCGATGTCTTTCAAAAAAAAAATTGATGTCTATGTGGGTGATGTAAAAAGTCAAAACTTTTTAACATCGGGTAATAGCCGATGTCTTTGTATGTTATAACATCGGTTATATTTTTAAATCTGATGTCTTTAATATGGTAGACATCAGATTTAAAAATATAACCGATGTCATAACATACAAAGACATCGGCTATTACCCGATGTTAAAAAGTTTTGACTTTTTACATCACCCACATAGACATCGATTTTTTTTTTGAAAGACATCGGTCATTACCCGATGTTAAACGACATATTTGTAGTTTTTTTTTTGTTATTGTAGCCTATGCGGGATTTGAACCCACATCTTTGTGTTTGAACGCAACGCTCTACCATTTGAGCTAATAGGCTTTAAATTAGATAGAATCAAAAAGAGCATGTGAAAATTAAGAGAGACATTTATTAAACCTTCCGAGTAAATAGGGAAATGAAATTATAAGAATGCATCCCAAACACGTAAAACAAGGTGAAGCCTCAAGGAGAAACGTCATATCTTAAGTAGTGCAACTAATAAGATTGAGTATAAATGAGAAGAACCTACTTCATGCATCCAAAAAGAAAGGCAAAACCCTTGTTGCCAATAGGTCTGCACTTGAACTTCCTCCTACACCCTTTGTTGTAGAAGATCTCGAATGCCTCCTTTAGTGCCTGCAAAAATACAAGCAAAACCCTTAACATAAAACATTTAAAGAAGGAAGAAACCCGGATTGAAGATCTTGAATGCCTCATTTAGTCCCTGCAGAAATACAAGTTTTCATTTTTATTCTTTATGTTTGGTTTTTTTTCTCTAGAAGAACAAAACAAAAGAAGGAAGAAACCTGGATTGCAGATCTAGGCATACAACCTCATGCTTACTTCCCATGGATTTGGCTTTCTGATCCCGTCTTCTCAGATTTCTCTCTTTTGTGCACCACAGAGGGAGAGCTTCAGCCATCTACCATGGATGGCGACAACAAGTAAAGCAAGGAACTACAGAGAAGTCAAACCCTTAATACCACAATTCAAGAGAATCTGAAATGAAATAGATCTTAAAGGTCCCTGTAAAATCGAATTGACAGAAAAGAGGGAAAAAAACCCTAAACATAAGACCACAACAGCAACCAAATTAAAGTTACAAATTAAATCAGAAACCATAATCACTTGATAAATAATAGCTAAATAAACTAACAAACTGTGTATCAATCAAGGAAAGAGTATCTTGAAAAACAATACCAGCAAATCAGAAACGCCAAATCAGAGTTCCTGGGAATTCAGAACCAATTGCAAACCAGAAATAAATACAAGAAAAGCACCTCCCAGCAAATCAGAAAACCCAGATCAGCAACAATTCATACAAGGCAAACCCTATTAAGGAATAGCTAAATGAAAGGTAAGTGGCAGATAAAGAAGGAAAATAAGCGATGATCACTAATTCAAATCAATCAAACAGACCCCACCACTCTCACACATCTAAATGAAAGAAAAGTATGAAACTCAAAATAATCTATGGTATGCATAAATACAACATAAGACAAAAAAAAACTCATTTCCTTTTCCATAGAGATACCAAAGAAGTGATCAAGAACAACCTCATCAAGTAAAAAATGAGCCTTTTGCTGCATCAAGCACACAATCCTATGCTTCCCATAAGAACTGTACCTGAAAAGTGAATGCAATAAGATCATGAACAACAGACAACAGATGAAATCTTCAAGCAACATGAAGAATTCGTGAATGAATATCCAATAACGACTATAAAGAGGGACATCAACGTTGAAAAAAGAACAAGGTCTTGTGAAGAATAAGTTTACTAGTTTTGTATGAGCTATATCCTCAATTCTAAGGGAGTGTGAATATGCATGTAAATTATCTAAGCTATTTTGCGACACGAGAGGCTTATATTCCATCAACGACAATCAATAAAAAGTTCATACTTTATTTTACTTCTTACTTTTTCTCTTTTCTATGCTCAATTGTATAATTTTTATTTTCTGAAATGTTTACAAAAAACTAGTCGGACTTAAACTCCAAGCGAGAATAATCATGTCTACAGAGCATGTGAGCTGAAGATAAACTACCACAATAGGATGGTTTGAACAATAAAGCCACAAGTGAGAATACTAATTTTCATGATGCAGGTGGGTTGAAAACACATAACAATTTGCATATATGCTACATCTATTCCTGAGGATCACATTGAAGAAACGCACAAATCTTTACTCCAGCCAGAGTTTGTAAATGGTGCAGAATTAGAGGGCATCGAACATTCTCTTGAGGTACTGAAATCAGCTGAGAAGAGCCATAAACATGAAGATAATGGGGAATAGGAACCAACAAAACATTTTAGCCAACTTCTAATTGGAGTAAAGAATAAGATGAATCTGGTGCTCTAGAATATAATTTTAGCTTGATTCATCCAAGTAGCTTATTACTGACACACTTGTGATGCACATGTGAAAACGCACATATAAGAAAGGATACGTAAAAGAAAGGAAACACTCATTTAATTGGAAGAAACAAACATGCAGTTAACAAGAAGCACATTAACATTGGATTCCCAAAGTCATTTGTAATTGAAAGAAACACACACTCAATTAATAAGAAGCAAATTAACATCCCAAAATCAGGACATGTATTTTTCTGACACAAGAGAAACATTAAGATATTCAGAATAACATCCCAAATTAAGGGCATGTCTTTTTTCTCACACAAGAGAAACATTAAGATATTCAGAATAACATCCCAAATTAAGGGCATGTCTTTTTTCTCACACAATAGAAACATTAAGATAGTTATAATCCAAGTGACAAAACAAATACAACAATTGAGAATGAAGAAGAGGAAAACTCACATATAGGTTGAATTTCTCAATTGAATATTGAGTAGCTTTAAGCGTCTCAATCATACCAAATATCCTTTGTTCCTCCCTCTGCTATCATTTATCATCTACAAAACAAAAACAAAAAACTCAGCAAACAAACCTAATTGAAAAACGAAAAGGGACGATTTCAATCAACGAGAGAAAAAAGGAGGCCTCAATTTCGGCGATAGAGCCCCAGTAAACGAACAAGCACTTGATACTCATCAACAGAGAAGTCTAGGGCAACAGACAAGAGGCGGTGCTGTGCGGTGGTCGCCGATGAGGTTTTCGCTGGTGCGGTGGTCGTCGATGATGGTTAAAGACGACAATCATGGCCGATGCCGCCTTTCATGAAGGAAACGAGAAAGCGGCGGTGGATATCGTCCCACTCGGCGGATTTGCACAAGCAGCCGCTGCTGTGGTAGGCGGGGGAGGAGGGGGCGCAGCGCTTGAGTGAGAAGAGGACGGAGAGGGGGACGGCGGAGAGCAAGAGGAGGAGGATGGATTTGGGGGAGCAATTGGAAGCATCTATCATTTACAAAGGTTGGAGGTGAACAGAGATTTGGGAGGGATGGAAATGGAACCAGCGGAAGAAAGAAATAGAAGGGCACATAGGGTTATCTTGAATTTTTTTGGTCGGATTTATTAGGCGGGTTTTTAAATTAACTCAATATTTCAATTCCGCGCTTTTGTGAATTTTTTGAAAAACGTTTTTAACATCGGTCGAAAAAAATGCGGTGATGTTTTTTTTATTTTAGACATCTCAATTTTAAGAGTTGATGTTAAAAATCTATTTAACATCACCTGTTTTTCTGACTGATGTTAATCCACCGATGTTAAATAACAGAATTCTAGTAGTGTCCCTTTGATTATAGTGTCTATGACCATGTTTTTATAGTGGTGACAGTATCTATGACTTTATTTTTTTTATAGTGGTTACAATAGTAGTTACATTTTTAATTTTTTTTATTGTGGTGACACTAATTTAAAAAAATCTAAAAAACTAGAAATTAGAAATTAGAGAAAAACTGTCACCACGTGTATTTTGGCTTCTAATTAGTCCCTATAAGGTTTGTGCTTCCCTTTTCCTAGGATTTTCTTTTGATTACAGTGTCTATAAACCTTTTTTCATAGTGGAGATAATGTCTATAAAGCTGTTATTATTTTGGTTACATCGTCTATAGGGTTTTCCTTTTGATTACAGTGTATTTGACCGTGTTTTTATAGTGGTTACAATGTCTATGATCCTATTTTTATTTTGCTTACAGCATCTATGGCCCTCTTAACCATTCATGTCACCACATACATTTTGGTTTCTCATTAGCCCCTATAAGATTTCCTTTTGATTACAGTGTCTATGACCACGTTTTTATAGTGGTAACAGTATCTATGACTTTATTTTTATCACGGTGACAATAATAGTTACATTTTTAATTTTTTAACGGAGATTATGCGAGTTAGAACAACTTCTATAATTGCGGGATAATTTCTAAAATTTTAGAAATTAACACAGGGGCATATTTTATAAAAAACAGAAAGTCTGGGAGGTTTTGCGTAATTACTCTTCTTCTTCCCCCATCTCGAGCAGAGCTTCAACAGTGATTTTCGCCGATCTTCCAACGGCTCGTTCTCCTTACACAGAGCTTCGTTTGATGCGTATGACCTATCAAACTGACGAGTGCAATCTCTACTTCAGTCTCGTTGTGTTTATTTTGTCGAAGGATGATCTTACACAACGCGACGAATGCTTGAACAGGGGCTGCTAAGCGGGTGTTTCACGAAGCTCCAAGGTGTCCAACAATGGCGGTTAGCGATTTTGTATAAATTTGAGAGGGATTTTTGCACGAAAACCATCCTTGAGAGATGTAGAACGTGATTGAGCGGGTAGAAGGCTTGGATTTAGGGTCGAACGTAATTTAGGGTGCACGAGGAGATTCGATTCGGCCTTCAATGGAGGAGGGCTCGGTTGTGAGGCTTGGAAGAGTGCGAAAGCAGCAGGGGCGGATGGCGCTCGTCGTCGGCGGAGAGAGAGGGGCGGTCGACGGGAGGTGGTGTGCAGCGAGGAGGCGGGAGGTAGGAGATGTGCAGCGTTCGCCTCATTTTTCTCCAGATGTGTTTTAATTTGGGGAAGAAGGAAATAAAAGCAGGGGCAAAATTGAAAAAAATGGACACTTACCTAATATTGTAACCCTTGTGTCCTATGAATTAAAATTTGATCCCCAAATATCCACTTAGCAAAAAAAACCCAAAAAAATATAATAATTAGTTAATATGATCAATTTTAATTTCGAACAGACACTCAAGATGATCGGCACAACCCTTTCAAATTAATGGGTCAACCTCCTTTACCAAAGTCTACATGTATGGAAACAACTAGTAACTTAACTAGTTGGTTAGTCAAGGAGTGGAAGGATGAGAAAATGTAAATTCAGAATACTCATCGATCGATCGATCGAGATGTACGTAACAAATTCGATGGGAAGAATGAATGAATTGTCGAGAGATATGATATTCACACATGAAAATTAAAAAAGATTCAACTAACTCGATCAAAAAGAATTGAGAATGTGAATGAATGTAGTTAAGTTCATCTTCATCGCCATCCTCCCGATCCCGATCCCGGGGATTTGGGGATTGGGATTTGGGATGGGATGCTCTGCTTTCTCATCCCTCAACCATGTGGCAACTGTAGTCATTAGAGGGGAAATTGAGCTTGGCCCTCGCCCCTCTGAACTCAACAGCCGCCCTGTCGTATGCCACCGCCGCCTCCTCCGCCGTCTCGAAAGTACCCAGCCACACCCTCACCGCCCTGCGCGGGTCTCTAATCTCAGCCGCCCACTTCCCCCACGGCCTCTGCCTCACTCCCCTGTACTTCTTTCTCTTCGTTTCCCCGGATGCGGCAGCGCCGGTTGGATCCATGTGGTCGAGGAACAGCGGGCACCCCAAGCACCCTCCGATGTTGCACGCTTCACACGTCGCTGTCACTGCAGTGCTGCTGGCGGCGGGGTTACTAGTTGTGGTCGGATCGCTGGCGATCGCCTGCTTCAGAGCTGCGATGATCGCTCCGATCTGCTGATCGTGTGCTATCCGATTTATTCGGTTCATCCTTATCTTTTTCTGATCTTGTTTACTTGATTTATTTGTTGATTGTGGCTCTGCTCAAAAGGGGAGAGGTATATTGTATATATAGGTATCATCATCACAAGTGTGACGTGGCATTTATCAGCCGGGAGGGGATGCGGTTTCAACACGACATCTACGTGGTGACCTGAAAGACCATGAAAGATTTATTTCACGTGTGCCTTTTTTCCCAAAAAGAAAACTTGTGGAAACTTTACAAGACCACCCTTTATTAGAGTTTGGATCTTCTACACCCCACCATACACCCTACTATACACCCCTTAATTATTTTGAGTATTTTTATATAATAAAAAAACTTTCAAAAATTATAATTACATTCTAAATGTCTAATTACATAGTAAAATTACTAAAATTGTGATACTAAAAAAAGAACTATTTCAATTATTAATATATATATATATAATTTTTCATGTTACAAGTATACAAATATATGTAATTAGACATTTAGAATATAATTATAATTTTTAAATTTTTTTTTATTATATAAAAATATTCAAAATAATTAAGGGGTGTATAGTGGGGTGTATGGTGGGGTGTAGAAGATCCAAACTCCCTTTATTATGGGCGGTGAGTTGGGCACCCGCATACGCATCCTGGATGTGCGGCACCCGCGTACACATCCAGGATGCGCACAGATTGGCTTGCCCGCGGACAAATTCCGCGTGTTGCCACACGTGGGAAGTAAAGGATTTAAAAAAAAACATAAATAATAAATAAAATAAAATAATTTAGTTATATAAAATAAATAAATAAAAATACATTATAAATAAACAAAATAAAAATAATTTGATTATATACATAAATAAATCAAGAATTACAGAAAAAAATAGTATAATTAATACATGGATAAATATATATATAAATATATAATAAACAAATAACTATTTAATAAATTAATAAAAATAAAAATAAAAATAAAAATATATATAATCAATACATATATAAAAACAATAAAAAATAAATGAATAATTAATAAAAATAATATATTTCATAATTAGTTATTATAAAAATTATATATAGATACATAAAATAAAAATAATTTGTTTATATAAATAAATAAATGAATCATTAATAAAAAAAATATTTAATAAATATTGAATAAAAAATTCTATTTATATAATTACTATAATATATATATATATGTATATATATATATATATGTATATATAAATAATATAATCATAAACATAGATAAATAAATTAAATTTATTCATTGATAAATTAATTATTATTAAATTATATTAATTTAAAATCTTTAGTAATATTCTTTTAATATAAAACTCAATTAAATATAATAAAACAAATAAACATATCTGAATTAAAAAATCAATTAAATCTTGAAATTAGGTAATAACAAAAAAATAATGAAAATTAAATTAAATTTTATTGTATATTTATGTAAATAAAAATATACATAATTAATACATTAATAAAAATAGTAAAAAGAATGAATAGTTAATATATATATATATATAATTAATTAATTAATATACAAAAATATATGTATAATTAAGAAATTGGTAAAAAATAATAAATAAATAAATTATTTATTTATTACATTGAATTTTTATTGTTTTATAAATTTTTGATTTTTTTGTAAATAAATTAATTTATTAAATTTATTATTTATTGTTTTATATGTTTTTTGTTTTTTAGTCATAAATAAATTTATTTTATTTTATTTTTACTATTCTTATTTTTATTTTTATTTTTTATATTTTTTTCTACTTTATTATAATTGTATTTGTTTTTATGAAATTAATAAATTTATTCTATTTATTATTCATTGTTTTATATATTTTTTAATTTTATAAATCAAAAAATTTATTTTATTTTTTATGATCTTTTTCAGTTAAAGATATGTATAATTAATGAATTGGTAAAAAATAATAAAACATAAATAAAAAAATTATTTATTTATAATTAATAAATTTGATTTTTGTTGTAAATAAATTAACTTATTATATTTATTTTTTATTGTTTTATATGTTTTTTGTTTTTTAGTCATAAATAAATTTATTTTATTTAATTTTTACTATTCATATTCTTATTTTTATTTGTTATATTTTTTATCTACTTTATTGTAATTGTATTTGTTTTTATGTAAATAAATAAATTTATTCTATTTATTATTTATTGTTTTATTTTTATTTTTAATTTTATAAATTAAAATTTTAGTTTATTTTTTATGATCTTTTTCAGTTAAACATGTTGGATCTTATTAATTTGAGAATTAAAATAGATTAATTAACATCTTAAACATGGTAGAGAAACAAATTGTGTTATATACCCGAGTCTTTGAAATCAACATTCCCCTTAGTCTCTGTCCCGAGCCAGGTCGCAACTAATTCCTCCAGTTTGATGACACGATCCATCAATTCTTTTTCAATCTACCTCTTCTCCTACTCTAAAGCCTCATTTTTCCGCTCAAACACACAATTGTGCCATTTTCACCGTCACCTTCCATGAATCTCCTCACAGTCATGAGATCGAACTGCAACTTCTTCAATTCCACATCCGGGTGCTTAGGGGAGGCCAGAACTTGCCTCCATATCCTCGTGTGGACTAGTCCAATCTCTAATTTTTTGCTGATTTCGGTGGGGAGGTTTATGTTCTTCAGTTAGGGTTTAGTCCACAACTAATGGTGCATAATAGTGCGCGATTGAGGACGAGCTTCAATTCTTCTTTTTTTAATCAACGGAATGTTCGATGCTTTTTCACATTGTTCCATTACATTTACAAATAAATAACATGTTGCTCACGTTTTTAAATAGTTTTGTAAACATAATACGACCTTTTCGCCATATGCTATAACAGACCTCAAATCTTTGTCTTTCGGAATCTTCACATTCCTCTATCTAGCTAATCTCGGATAGTCCTCATCTCAACACATCCAATTCTGTTCGCCACAGGCTATAGCATACCTCAAGTATTTGTCTTTCATAATCTTCACATTGCTCCATCTAGCTAATCTCGGATAGTCCTCGTCTCAACACATCCAATTTGGAACTTACTTCAGCATAGGGAATCCAAAATCTACAGCACATCGGAAACAGGGTGGTTGGGATGTACATCGGTGGGGAGGTTTATGTTCTCCAGTTAAGGTTTAGTCCACAACTAGTGGTCCATAATGGTACGCGATTGCATTCGAGCTTCAAATATTTTTTTATTAATAATCAACAGAATCCTCGATGCTGATAATATATAGTCGTGCTGGTTTGAGCTAATGGACTTGGGTCTGCATACCTCGGAAACGGGCTGGTTGGGACGTACATCGGAAAATATATTATGTACTCATTGATCGATCATAAACCCTAACCCTAAACCCTAAACCCTACACATCCTGAATGCGCAGTCAGTCTGTGCACATCCTGAATGTGCATAAAGTTCACACACATCCTAGTTGTGTACTCTCTTACAACTTAAATAATATTAAATTGTATTATTTTACAATCTTTAGTAATATTTTTTAAATACAATTCTATTAAATGAAATAGAATAAATAAATCATTTTTTATATATATTGATTTTTTTTATAAATTATATGAAATTGTATTATTTTTCCCTAAAATTAGTAAGTTAAATTTCCGATAGCTTTACACTGGTACGCGATGGCTCTTCGAGTTCTAATCTTCTTCAAATTCGGTGGGGGAGGTTTATGCTCTTCAATTAGTGTTTAGTCCACAACTAATGGTCCATAATCGTACGCGATTGCATTCGAGCTTCAAATCTTCTTTTATTAATAATCAACAGAATCCTCGATGCTGATAATATATAGTCGTGCTGTTTTGAGTTAATCGACTTGGGTCTGCATACCTCGGAAACGGGGTGGTTGAGACGTACATCGGAAAATACATTATATCCTCATTGATCGATCTTAAACCCTAACCCTAAACCCTAAACCCTAAACCCTAAACCCTAAACCCTACACATCCTAAATGCGCATTCAGTCTGTGCACATCCTAAATGCGCATAAAGTTCACACACATCCTAGTTGTGTACTCTCTTACAACTTAAATAATACTGTATTAAATTGTATTATTTTACAATCTTTAGTAATATTTTTTAAATACAATTCTATTAAATGAAATAGAATAAATAAATCATTTTTTATATATATTGATTTTTTTTATAAATTATATGAAATTGTATTATTTTTCCCTAAAACTAGTAACTTAAATTTCCGATAGCTTTACGACGGTACGCGATGGCTCTTCGAGTTCTAATCTTCTTCAAATTCGATACTTTGTAGAGTAGTCAAGTCTCCAATTTTTTGCGGATTTCGGTGGGGAGGTTTATGTTCTTCAGTTATGTTCTTCGGTACTAAATTATTTTATTTTATTTTATTTATTATTTACGTTTTTATTTTTTTTAATATTTATATATATATTTATCCATGTATTAATTATAATATTTTTTTTATTAATTCTTCACTAAAATTATTTTTTATTTATTTTATACACTATTTTTTTCATGAACTAAATTATTTTATTTTATTTATTATTTACGTTTTTTTTTAAATCCTTTACTTCCCACGTGTGGCAACACACGGAATTTGTCCTCGGGCATGCCAATCTGTGCGCATCCTGGATGTGTACACGGGTGCCGCACATCCAGGATGCGTATGCGGGTGCCCCCAATTGACCCGTTTATTAAGTTTATTTGATCCATTTAATACAAATTATTACTCCCTCCATTTCAAAATAAAAGTCTTTTGACTTTTTTCACGTTTTTAAAGGAGGTAAAAACTCTATAAAATATTATATTTTTAATCAATTTTTTTTTATAAATTGATACTTAGTAGTAATATGTATCAATTTATGAAAAAATTTTGATTAAAAAAATAATATTTTATAGAGTTTTTACCTCCTTAAAAAACATGAAAAAAGTCCAGCGGCATTTATTTTGAAACGGAGGGAGTATTATTTTTTTTACAGTAGTTAATCAATTGGATATACTAACGTCTAACGATATCCATGATCATCTTGTGTTCTGGAACTCACAACAACAAGCACTCAAAATAAAGTTACAATTGAATTGAGATTTAGTAATAAAATCAGCTGCATCATTGACATCTCTATAATAATGCTGAAATGTGATGCTCTCAAAATCTCTTCTTAATGAATGGATCTGTTAGACTATTTGAGCGACCTCTCATGGTATATTGATTGCATGATTGATGGTGTCGATGATGATAGCACAATCACTTTCAACTATAACTCTTCGAATCCCCATCTCCACTGCCAGTCTCATACCTGTATATACAACAAAAGCGTATGTCGGAATGATAGAACTCATCCGAACGTTACATTTATGTATCCGAATAACTTGACCTTCATTATTCCTCACAACACAACCAACATGTGGTTGAGTATCACTTTTCACCGAAACATCTTACATTGATCTTAACTACATCTATTGGAGGACATTTCCAAATCATTTTATCAGGAGGTCTAACACGTTTAGGTAATTTCGTTTTAACCTGCCCTTTACTCCAGCAAGAGATATTATCAATAGCTCGAGTTAACGCATAGATCATACCTGTATCAGAAGTATTGCGAAAAATAATTCTATTTATGAGCTCCCAAATTGAATGTCATAAATGACACAAATCTGTAAATCTAGATTAAGAGCCCTAGTATTTAGAATATTCTCTTGAACATCACTTGTTAAATTTGGTATAATTAAATAATAAATTATTTGTATCTTCTATATCAGAATTATAAAGAGAACAAGTACTAGAAACTCTATTTATATATCTAGTCAACCGGGCAGTCGTGGGCAAGATATCTAAAAAAATTTCCAAATAAAATTTTTTATATTAAGAGGGATATGGATTTAACAGAGAATTTTCTTAGTATTCTTTGTATTATAAAGCGAGGATGTGGATTAAACAGAGAATTTTCCATTATTACTGTAAATCCAAATTAACTTGGCTGAAATATCAATTACATGAATATGGATATTAGTAATTGCTTGAACAATATGAGAGGGAAAGATACAATTTAACTTATCAGTATCCCAAGAGTTGGTATTTGTAAATAAATCACATACTTTTAAATTTGGATCACGATCATTCCGAAACCTATGTAGATATTGCACATCTACCCAAATGGCAGACCATACATTTATGGTTTTCCCATTACCAACTAATCAGAGCAATCCTTTAGAGAAAATATCTCTAACATTAAGAAGCCTTCCAAATTGCGAAGAAGTTTTGAATATTCCTCTTTCCATTAGAGATTCTGTCGAGAGATATTTATCCGTGATTAACTTCGATCAAATATTATCAAGATTAGCCATAATTCTCCACATAAGTTTCATTTGCATACCAATATTAATTTGTTCAGCCGATATAAAACCTAACCCACCATCTTTTTTAGGAGTACACAGATGTTCCCAGTTGATTAGAGGATGATAGTTATCAGATTGAATTTTATTCCAAAAGAAATTTTTGTTAATTTGATCAATTTTTTGTAGAACTTCTTTTGGAAGAAGAAATGATTGCATTAAATAATTTGTTTTAGAATTTAAGTTTGCCTGAATTAGTACCGATCTACCAGCTTGAGAGAGTATTAGATTTCCACTTTGGCAGCTGTTTTTTAAGGCTATTAATCGCCTCATCAAACAAGACATTACAAACCCTACCACTAATAAGTGGTATACCAAGGTATTTTTCCATTGATTTCGTAACTGGAATATTTAGTTGTTGAGCAAGGGACTGGGCTTTACTGGAAGGAATATTTTTAGAAACTTGAAAAGAACTTTTATTATAATTTATAGTTAATCCAGACATATTGGAAAAAGTATTCAGAAGATTTCTAATTGTATGAAGACTTAAGTCATCAGCTCGTCCAAAAATTAGAGTGCCATCTGCAAAGGAAAGGAATGGAATAGGACCACTATTATTTGTAAGTTTGATTCCAACCAAAGGCTCACGTTTCAACGATTCCTGTTGCAACATTCTCCCTAATAGTTCCATAACCAATACAAAAATATATGGTGCAAGAGGATCTCCTTGTCGAATTCTCCTATATAAGTATGAAATGTACGGTCCGACAAATTAGTAACTAAAACTGAGAAGCTAGTTTTAGTTAGACAGGTCATAACTTAATCAATCCATCTAGAATCAAAACCAAATTTGTTTAGAATAATGCGAATAAAACCCCAGCTTATTTTGTCATAATCTTTCTCCATATCTAGCTTTAAAGTCGTCCACCCAACTTTACCTTTTTTGTTATGAAAAGAGTGAAAAACCTCATAAGCTATTAATTAATATGTTATCTTGAATATTTTTACCTTGTACCAAAGTTCCTTGAAAAAGATTAATAATACGTGGTAAAATAGATACAAATTATTATTTGTATGCAACTTTACATAAAATATTCATCGGCTATTTATACATAGAGGGGAAAAAAAACTTCCAAGACCCCATTGTTTCCCATTTCTTTTGATTTTTTTTTTCAAACGTAATGGTTACATCTAATTATGTTTTTAATTCAATTTTTATTTTTATAACCTATGACGTCAAATATTAAGATGTCAGATTTAGAAATACATTATTATTATTTACTCCTTTTGTTCAAAAACAAGTGTCTTTTGATTATTTTTTTTATTAGTTAAAAACTAAATAAAATTTTATATTTTTTAAAGAGAAAATTTGGTGAAATATCACCTTTTCCTAATCTAATTAGGTCATTAGCACCTTAAGTTTATTTATCGACCGTTATAGCACTCATTTAATTTTTTTTAATTGACTAGCATCATTCATATCTCCTCTCTCCCTCACATAATCATATCTGGAGAGACGTCCATGGCGGCGACTTCGATCTCACTCTCTCAACCTCTGTTCCCTCCTCCTCCTCCATCGACCTCGTTCTCTATCTCTCACGCTTCCTCTTCTTGTCTCCTCCGCTCATCTGCGAGGAAGAATCCAGACTCATCCTCTTCCAATTTCTGTGGCCAGACGAAGCCGCACTCAGCCTCCCCCGATTTCGGTGCCGCTCTCCCCGAACTCGACAATCACCTCCTCTCTCAAATGAGGAAGCCTCCGATCGAGTCCTATGAGGTCCTTATTTGATCCAATTGCCGCTGTTTACTGGTACTCCCTTTTTCTTCAATTAATCATCCGATTTTGTTATTTGCTCTTGCTATCGGTTTTTCCCAAAATTGAATTAAGACTCCCTTTGAAATCGAAATTGAAATCTTCAATTGTTTTGTTTTCTTGTTGTAATTAGTCGAGTTGCTATCAAATTCATGCTTTTCGATTCATCTAGCTGGTGTTACTTGCATTTGTAAGCCTAGGGTTTTGAGGTAAAAGGAATTGAGGTGTTTCAATCAACTGGAATTTAGGTGAATCGATGAAACTTAAAGCCAGTTGATGCTTCTGTTTCTTTATTTTTGCAGCAAGGCATCATCAGTTCTCGCAATTCAGATCTTGGAGCTCCACTGCAGCATCCCTAGATGAGTCCAGTCCTCTCGTTTTGATTTGATCTACTGCAGAGCAGATCAAAAGATGAATGTGATTTAGCATGTTTTGTGTCTACATAGTCATGAATTTGATATATTGCTCTCCTGCAATCATAATGTGTAATTCCCTTAATTTCAATTGCAGGAGCATCTTAGACGAAATGTATCTAATTTTATATTAAATTTGGAATCAGTAGCCTTTAAGTTTCGGAGTTCAGTTGTTTGTTGATTTTATAGGGTGATAACTATCTATTTTCTTAGAACAATTCATTGGCATTAGTATTTACTTATAGCAATTTTATTTTAGTTTTAGTTCTTTATCTTATTATTTGGCATCATTTGGTTGTTCTTTTTTGATTTGGGATTTCGAGTTGGATTGAAACTACCTAGGGTTATTGGGTGCGAATATTTGTGGAAAAATTGGGGCTTTTTGCCTAGAGTTGATAATGGTGAAGTCTGTGGTTGTGTTGGATTGTTTGAATGCTGAGAAATCATACTGATGTTCCAACTCATGCCAAAAACTTGAAAGAATGTGAGATTGCGTGGATTTCTTGTTTTTTTCTGTAAATTTATTCTTTGAGTGAATTTATATATTTCATATTACCATCTACAATGAATTTTCTTTGTGTATGAAGTGAATCGATGATATGGGCGGTATGCCGTCTTGGAATCAAGACCCTAATGGTGGCAAAGGAGATGCTGCATTCTTCCTCTCGGAGTCGGATAATGAAGAGACTTCCGATGAATCCTATCGGCCGGACTGAATTATATTTATTAAGTGCTGAACGTTGGGGTCTGGCTACTGGTGGTTCATTAGGAGTTGGAATGGTTTGATCTGGGAGAATGCATTTGCTGCTGTTCACATATTCCATTGTGTTGATGCTGCGGTCGCAATGTCTGATTGCAAGGGGTGTCTGCTGTCTCTCGTTATGTCTGTTGCCGAATAGGAGAAAGTTTACTGTCATACTTCTTTTGTGAGATATTGGTTAGTTGGACAGCTTATTTGGTGCCACCGGATTATATTTTTTTGGGCCGGATTTGTTAGGAGGAGGAAAGTAATGTATTGAGGGTGGGCCAATTTTGTATAGAATAGGAGTGTCAAATGGTTGGTGGGCCTATTATGTGAGATATCACACTGCCATCACGTTATAACGGGTTTCTTGTTGTTGGCCTAGTTCAAATTTCATAAGTATATATGTAACTCTCTAATATGGGTTTATATGCTTATTAAATTTAGTCAGCTGGGCTAATTTCGGTTACTTGTTTTAATGTGGTGGGGTAGGGTAGTGGGTAGGTAGTAGCTGAGAAACAATAGCGTGGAAAGCAAATTTTACTTCATTTTGTAGCCTTGGTTTAACTACCATATCTATATATTTACCTTTTTAGGCCGTCTTGGAATCAAACAATAGTATGGAAGCAAATTTTACTCCAAATATGTCATTAAAACATTTTTAAGAAAAAAAATGATATTGATATATAATCGACTATATTAAACCACTTAGCAAAGTGACATCATGGTAAACAAAAAATGTTAGTATCAACTAAAACGTCATCAACAAACAATGTCATCACAAACTAGTACTTTTCCCGTACCTTGTACGGGTGAGTATTTTTATTGAAATTTACCGTTTTAGTTCCCCCTCGTACTATGAATATATTTCATTTCATTTGAATTGTTGTCATGTTATCAATTATAACCCTCGTTATAATACAATAACACTTACAATCACAAACAAAAGTCTCATAATTACGGTCAAGTTTGATATCTTAAACAAAATATTCGACACATTAATTTTCTACTAACATATTGCTCTTGCTTCTTGTCATGTTGTTCTTCGAAATCTTTGATTATCATGATGAAATACTTTTTTATTGAGACAATCGATACTTCAAATTTGACAAAAAAATAGTAAATCACCCGCTTCTACGTTTCTCCTAGTATCCATCCTAATTGAAGACAAAGAAAAGAAACCTTATAGTTTTTAGCTTAAGAAAGCCGAATTTGGATCCTTTATGATATTTTATCTATTACACATCATTCTACACTTTTTAAATTGATCTAAATTATAAACCAATTTGATAAAGATACCCTAAGTTTAAATGTATAAACCCTATATAGCTAAAGAATTTTAAAAATGATATTTAGTGTGTGTTTTTATAATACTTAGACCCTTAATTAGAAAAAAGGAACTCTATTTGTAATTGTATAAACATTAAGAGGCCAAAACATTAAGGAAATTTATATATATCAAGAATCAAGGCTCCAATTATTGATCGGAAGAAACATAGTTTTAATTTATAGATATTTTTAATTTTAAATTTCTGTAATTGTAATTTTAGAAATTTTTTCTTTTTTTACTGGCGACCCTCTGTGTAGGGTTATTCAAGCTATCTTTTGATGGCTTCAAGATCGTTGGGTCGATCGTCTAGATCGCCGAGTCGATCTACTTCTTGCCTATTGTAAAAAAAAAAGAGGCCAAAACATTAAAAAAATGTTATACCTCTCAAATTGATGGAATGTGAAAATTAGTTGGGCATGACTTGTGTATGTAGAAAAAAAATTATGAGTACTCGGTTAGGTTTTAGATGCAAGAAATTGATAGATCGTAAATGATAACTAATCAAAATAACATTCTTATAGTTAGTGTTTTGTATGAAAGATTTGACAAAAGACTCGCACATATAAGGAAATTTTTTTTGCATCCTTATAAAATTAGAAGCAAATTCTTTACAAAAAAAAAAGGTCCACGTGTCCCTTTTTAAAAATATTTTTAAGCATTTATTTTTACATCAATTTATCATCCCACGTTCTCAATGAATTATTAGGAAACCATGTTCACAATTTATTTGTAAAAGCAATTTATCAAATTCTCTCAATTTCTTCCATTTTTACCATACCCACTGAAGGTTCGATAATATAAAACAATGTAATAAAGAAATACTCTAGAAGGGGGGTTGAATAGAGTATGCCCGTTTTTCGCAGAAAGTTTCAAGACTTTTGGCGCTCGTACCAAAACCTTTGAGATTAACCTGAATCACAAAGTTAGACAATCGAACCAAGTGCGGAAATAAGGTAAAGCAAATAAGTAAAGAACACAAGTAATTGTGTACGAGGTTCAGCACAACTTGGCCTACGTCCCCGCCTAGGGTTCTTCCACAACCCTAGGATTCAAAGGCTTTATTGATTCGCTTAGCTTAGGATCCTAATAGCTCACCGAGAAGCCTCTCTCCTATACAATTGCAATCTAGTCAACTCACGTTCCCTTGGAGTCCTAGACCAATCTAGAAGAGCCCCACCTCTCTCAGCTATCTAGTACAATCCTCTTACTCTCACAAATCAATAGCCTAGTGCAACTTCCCGAGTTATAAACTCTTGAGTAACACTTTAAATGAATATATCCTATAAGCTCACAGTGACTCTCAAAGGCTTTGAAATAAACAACAAACTCTAGAGCGCTTAGTAGAGAGACACTTGGAAGAAAGATCTTGCTATGAATGAATGAAAGCTCGTGTAGCACTTGTGTATTTCTGTCTTCTTCTTCCTTTCCTTTATATAAGAGCATGGAGTGGCGCCTGAGGATCTTCACCAACGGCTCTTTCGAATCAGGCTTGATCTTGAATCTTCTATTTATGGATACTCCGAAGCCATGATCCTCTTTGAATAATATCTCCTCAATATGCGCCAAAGGAAAGATATAAATTTCGAATATACTTCCTGAAAAGGTTAGTCAAACATATATATATAATATAACGGAAGTATATAATAAGATAAAATAATATTCGGACAAATAAGATAGGTTTTGTATTTCATCAACTGTTAACGCTCCAAGGCCTTTGACACAAACATCCTGTCAAAGCCTTTGAAAAATTTATTCCAATTTTCATCAAGGGAGGGAGTTATCAATCTCCCCCTTGATGAAAGACAAAACTTGTGCATCCCTGCAACTTAGTCAAGCATAGATAATAAAATAGAATTCGGACTAAGTACCTGCAAGGGTTAGACAAATGTTGGATCAAATTTTTAAGACATGTAAAAACCATCCAAGCGAAAACCATAAATCAAAAACCAAGGTCTTCCAAGACCTTTAAGCAGAGGTTTTCAAAGTCTAAGCACCACAGATCATCATCTCCCCCTTTTTGTCTTTCAACAAAGGGCGGAGGAAAAACAGTCACCAAAATAGTTACCAAGATTTTTGAAAACGTTTCCAAAAACCAGCAATGTAACAAGTTTCAGGGGTGGGATAGGGTAGGCTAGGGTTTAGGCTTAGTCATCCGGAGCATCATCAGTGAGCCTCGTCCACAGTCCCTCCAGCATCTTGGAAATCCCGCTCATCTCCGTCATCATCTCCTTCTGCAGCTCCTTAGTATCCAGGCGAACTTCCTCCAAGCCCAACTCTAGGTTGTCCATGCGTTCATCGAAAGCTTGAGCAGTGGGAAAGGCTTTTGAAGGAGTGGCAAGACTCAAGGTCCCTTGGGGAGACCGAGTGATGCCAATCTTTTCAAGGCCCTTAGAGTCGAACTTACCCGTATGACGCAGCTGTTCTTCATTTTCGACCTCAATTCCAGAAGCTTTGAAGATAGGGGTCAAAAGGGTAGCAAAGGGGAGGGGAGAGCCTTTTCTAGCTTTTCTGGCATGAGCCATGGTTCCAAGGATAGTGTTGGCCAGATCAAGATCAAGGCCATTTAGGATGCGGTAGAGCAGGACCATAGCATTGTCGGTAAGGAGTGAGCCAGAGTTAAGACGGGGTAAGAGGCATCGAACAATGATGTTACAAATTATTTTTGCCTCAAGGATTAGGGATGAGTGGGTGAGTTGCTTTGAGGTGCTGTTGGATGCTTCGGGTAGGAGATACTTGGCTCGGGCAAGGATGATGCAATTCTCTTTTGAGGGGTGTATGTCAGCGGGTGGAACTAGGGTAGGTAGGCCAATGAAATCTGCAAAACCATTGGAGTTGAGAGAGATTCTAACCCCTTTGACAACAGACTCCAAAGACCAACCATCGGTGTCGTTTTTGGCTTTTAGGTTAATGTAGAAGAGTTGAGTAAGCTGAGGGTAGTAGACAGTCTCAAGGTTAAGAAGGGTCCAGGTTGGGGATTTTTTGAGGAGCTCAATGCATGGTAACTTCAAAGCTTCGAAGAACTCAAAATCCAAAAAATCAGAACAGCTAATCTTACGAGTTCTAAACTCGTCTACCCACTTACCAGCAGTCTCAACATCTTGAAACCAAGAGGAGGGAAAAGATTGATTTACCTGGATATAGGCCGGGGGGTCTGCGTTCTTTCTGCGCGCAACTGTTAGAGCAGCTCTCTTGACAGGCGCTACAAGACTCTTGACAGAGCCCTTCCTGGTGCGCTTGGGGGATGGAGGCTTGACAGCAGCAGGGGCTTTCCGCTTCTTCGGAGACGGGGGAGGAGGAGGAGAAGGAGAGGGAGATTCTTCCTCCTCTTCCTCAGACCCCGAGTCCTCACTGGACCCCGCTTCATCTCCTTCAGGTTCCTCGTCCTCTCTAGATCCCTCTGGCTCTTCTTCTTCTTCCTCAGGCTCCTCCTCGGATGGAACCTCCTCGGCTTTGGCTTCCTTCCGAATCCGCTCAGCTTCCTCCTCTGCCAGTTTCCTAGCAAGCTCAGCCTCCTCATCGGCCTTTTTCTTCCTTAAGGCCTCCTCCTCGGCTTCCTTGGCAGCATCCCTTTCCAGAAGGGCGTCGAGATCTTCTTCCTCCTCTTCCTCGTCCACTTCCTCAGCCAGAATCTTCCTCTTTCCTTTCTGTTTAGCACTGATCGGCTTCTTAGCAGAGCGCTTTTGAGAGCCCTTGGGAACGATGGCCGTGCTCTCAGCGATGGTGCTCTGGACGACAGATGGGACGATGGCTTGAGGAGCGGGTTCAGGTGTGGGAGAGGTAGCGGTGTCCTGGCGTCCCTTGGGGGTGGCGCCAAGTCTTTTGGGTGTGACAGCTTTCTTGGTTTTGGGTGCCATGGAGGAAATCGGTTAGGGTTTTCTTAGAATGGATTGAGAGGTTGAAGAAGGAGAAGGTGAAGGGATTTAGATAAGATCTGAGTTTAAGTAGAGGGAGTGATGGGACGGGATTAGAGTTCCAAGGAAAGAAATCATCACAATGCTGATTTGAAAGGTTTCAAATTCAAATTTCAAATGTTCCATTAAAATCGGACTGAAAAACTGTGTGATTTAGTTCCAAAAATAAAATATCTTAACGGTTAAGGAAATCACAGAAATAGGCAATTTTGAAATTCAGTAAAAATATAATTGATTAAATATCTAAAAAGATATTAACCAAAAATATATGATCCGATATATGTAATCCACCATTTAGTTCACACACCTTGACATGGTTCTCAAGGGTCTTGACACTAAGTAGAATTTATCTTTCGTAAAGGGAAAGCTCCCCCTACGAAAGTGCATCCTTGTTAAGCATCCCAATTTCTCGTCTTATGAAGGTGAACCTGTCCTCTGCCAAAGGCTTAGTAAAAATGTCAGCCCATTGATAATCAGTAGAAATAAAAGATATGGACACATCACCTTTTTCAACATGATCTCTAATGAAATGATGCCTTACATCAATATGTTTGGTCCTTGAATGCTGAACAAGATTCTTAGTGATGGAGATGGCACTTGTATTGTCACACTTAATTGGGATACCTTTGAGGTTGATGCCAAGATCTCGCATTTGTTGAGCTATCCAAAGGATTTGGGAGCAACAGGCTCCAGCTGCAATGTATTCGGCTTCTGCAGTGGATAGAGCAACTGAGTTTTGCTTTTTTGAGTGCCAACTGATCAAAGATGCTCCTAAGAATTGGCAACATCCTGATGTGCTCTTCCTATCCACCTTATAGCCTGCAAAATCTGCATCAGAATATCCAATTAAAGTGAAATCCTTTTGCTTTGGGTACCATAGTCCAAGTTCCTTAGTGCCATTGAGATATCGAAAGATCCTCTTCACAGCCACGAGGTGAGATTCTTTAGGATCAGCTTGAAACCTAGCACACATGCAAACACTAAACATGATGTCAGGTCTACTAGCCGTGAGATATAATAAAGATCCAATCATTCCTCGATACTCCTTTTGATTGACACTTATTCCAGTCTTGTCTTGATCAAGAGACAATGTTGAGCTCATGGGAGTTGTCGCTGCTTTGGATTGATCCATCTTGAACTTCTTCAAGAGATCCTTAGTGTACTTGCTTTGGTTGACAAAGATCCATTTCTTGGATTGATGAACTTGTAATCCCAAAAAGAAGTTGAGTTCACCCATCAAGCTCATCTCAAATTCACTGCACATGATGTCAGAAAATTCCTTGCACAAAGATGTGTTAGTAGCACCAAATAATATATCATCAACATAAATTTGAATAACCAAAATGTCCTTTCCTTTGGTCTTGATAAAAAGAGTCTTGTCGATCAACCCCCTTTTAAAATCATTTTCTAAAAGATATTTTGACAAGCGCTCGTACCAAGCTCTTGGGGCTTGTTTCAAACCATAAAGCGCTTTGTCAAGTTTATAAACATGATTGGGAAATTCTGAGCTTTCAAAACCTGGGGGTTGAGCCACATAAACTTCTTCCTCTAAGAAACCATTGAGAAAAGCACACTTGACATCCATTTGATATAACTTTATGCTCATGAAAGATGCAAATGCTAATAAAATGCGAATGGCTTCAAGCCTGGCTACGGGAGCAAAGGTCTCCTCGTAGTCAATACCTTCCTCTTGATTGTAGCCTTGAGCAACAAGCCTTGCCTTGTTCCTCACAATCTTACCATTCTCATCTAGCTTGTTTCGAAATACCCATCGTGTGCCAATGACTGATTGATGCTTTGGCCTAGGCTTCAAGGTCCAGACTTTGTTCCTTTCAAATTCGTTAAGCTCACTTTGCATAGCAATGATCTAGTCTGGCTCCTGAAGTGCCTCATCTACCTTCTTTGGCTCAATAAGAGAAACAAACGCGTGAAAAGTACAAAGATCTTTAAGTTTAGAACGAGTTTGAACACTAGAAGTAGGGTCAGAAATGATATCCTTTAATGAGTGTGATGAGGAGTATTTGAATTTCCTTTTGTTAGTCTCAGCTCCTTGATTCGTCACACTTGTAGGATTGACTTGTAGTACATCTGACTCCGTGGTCCTGTTAGGTTCAGTTACAGCAGTTTCTGAAGTCTCAACACTGTTGGATTGGACACCAAGGGCTTTGGACGAATCTTCAACACCTTGGGCCAATTCTTCAGTGTTAAGAATCGGTTCCTGCATGTTTCTCTTCTCTGTGTTCTTGGTAACAGCAACATCACCTTCCTCGTTCTCTTCATGGATGTTAAGATCTATATCTGCAACACTTTCACTCAAAGCACCGTCATTGCATTCATCAAAAATAACATGTATACTTTCTTCAACTACCTGGGTCCTTTTATTGAAGATTCTATAAGCTTTGCTACTCGTGGAGTAGCCAAGAAATATACCTTCATCACTACGCGCATCAAATTTCCCAAGGTTATCTTTTCCATTGTTATGAACAAAACAAGTACAGCCAAAGGGTTTAAAATAAGATATAAGAGGTTTGCGGCCTTTGAAAAGTTCATAGAAGTTTTCTTTAAGATGGAACGGATAAGACAACGATTCAAAATGTAATTAGCTGTGTTAACAGCTTCAACCCAATAGGTTTTAGGTAATGCATTTTCTAAAAGCATAGTCCTGGCCATATCCTCTAAGGTGCGGTTCTTGCGTTCCACAACCCCGTTTTGTTGAGGTGTCCGAGGAGCAGAAAAGTTGTGGGAGATGCCATATTTAGCACAAAATAAATCAAACTGAAGTTGATCAAACTCCCTACCATGATCACTCCGAATTGACACTATGGGCTCGTTTCTTAAAGTTTGCAACTCCTTACAAAGTTTTGAAAACTCAAATAAGGCCTCTGATTTTTCTTTTTAAAATGCAACCCAAGTATATCTTGAAAAATCATCAACAACAACTAGCATGTACTTTTTACCATTGGGAGATTTGACTCGCATAGGACCACATAAATCCATATGTAAAAGTTCAAGGGGTCTAGAAGAACTTACAACCTTTTTGGGTTTGAAAGAGCTACGTGTTTGTTTACCTCGTGTGCATGCATTGCACATGTCAATACCTTTGAAGTCCATCTCAGGTAGCCCTCTTACAAGCCCTTTGGACACAAGCTTCTGTAGTGTATGTGGACTCACATGACCGAGTCTCCTGTGCCAAAGCTTTGGATCGTCCGTCAAAGCCTTTAGACAGGTTAAGCTTCCTTGTGCCACTTGATCAGCATTTACGGCGTATATATTGTTGTAACGGTATGCAGTCAATATAACTTCACCTGTATCATCTCTGCACACTATACATCTTTTCTTGTTAAATCTGACATTGTTACCACTATCACATAATTGAGAGACACTAAGCAGATTATACTTCAAACCATTAACAAGATAGACATTTTTAATACTATGGCTGGAATCACTTCCAACACTACCAATACCAACGATGTCACATTTTCCTTTGTCACCAAGAGTGATTGTTCCCGTGGATTGCTCCTTTAGATCATGAAAGAGAGAACTCTTCCCACTCATATGCCTCGAGCATCCACTATCAATAATCCATTTGTGATCTTTCACCTTGGTGATCTCCTGCAAGACAAACATCAACCTTTGTGGCTAGACCAATAAGCAAATTTGGATCCATTGTTGGGGTAAACCATATTCGGTAAAATAGTGCCTTTTGGAACCCAAACTTGTGTTATCCGTTCTTTTCTCAAATGAACAGGAAATGTATTGCGAATAATATATGGATCATTTATTCTATAAGGGCAGGTCTCTTTTACATGTCCCTTTCTAGCACAATGGTGACATATAGGAGAGGTTCTGCTTCCTTTTGCCTTTACAAAAGTGGTAATGTGTTGCTTCTTTAAAAACTTTGGATTGTAACCAATACCACTTTTGTTTAGAGAGCTTTTTTGCTCACCCAACATCCTATCGAGAGTTCCTTTGGATTTGGTAAAACTTATGAGGGCTGTCTGTTGGTTTAGAATCTTATTATTCAGGGAGATCTTCTCGTTCTCTAAGTCATGATGCTCATTTCTTAGAGAGGAGAGATCTTGCTTGAGTTCAGATTTCTCCGAGTCAAGCGTCTTGACTTTAATGTCAAGACCTGAATAAGAAGCTTCAAGACCTTTGACCCTCATAGACAGATCCTCAATAGTTCTTTCCTGGTCCACAGTTCTCTTAATAAGAATGTTAGTTTGGGCAATAAGCTTCTCTTCATTGGCAATCATATTGGAAAGGAATTCCGATAATACCTCTTTTGGACTTTCCATAAGTTCTCTTACAGTAGCTTCAAGCTTCTCATCGTGGGATTCATCTTCTGAGGCCATAAGACAAATGTTGGCCTTCTCATCGTCGGAGTCAGAGTCGGAATCACTCCAAGTTGCCACCATGACTTTCTTCTTCCATTTGTCACCTTTCTTGGGCTGGCTCTTTGTCTTTTGAGGGCAGTCCTTCACAAGATGATCTCAAAATTTTGAAGACTCTGATCCATCCTTGTTGTTGAATTGCTTCTTCATTTTGAGAATTCTAGCAAGGCCTCTTGTGATAAGAGCAAAAGGATCATCCTCATCGTCATCCTCATCTTCGGAATCAGATCCATCCTTGAGCTCATCCTTCTTAGACTTGAGTGCCAAGTTCTTAGTGCTAGCTGGAAGTTCTCCATCGTCTTCATTAAGGATCATCTCATGCGTGATCAGCTTTCCAAGAAGGTCATCAAGGGGTAGAGTGGTGAGGTCCTGGGCTTCCTCTATAGCTGTTACTTTTGGACCCCATTTCTCCTTTGGAAGGCACCTCAGTATCTTCCTCACTTTCTCAACGTTGGTAAAGCTCTTGCCGAGAGAATCAAGGTTGTTGGTGATTTCTGTGAATCGTGTGAACATGTCCTTGATTGACTCATCAGACTTCATCTTGAAGAGCTCATACTTTCGAAGAAAGATGCTGATCTTGGTGTCTTTCACTTGGCTTGTTCCTTCATAGGTGACAACCAACTTGTCCCAAATCTCTTTAGCTGACCTACAAGATGAAATAAGGTTAAACTCATCAGTGCTAAGACCACAATAAAGTAAGTTAATAGCCCTGTAGTTTTTGGAGATGGTTTCAAGATCTGCTTGGTTGTATTCAGACTCCTTCTTTGCAACTTTGGTATCATTTGGTCCATCTTTCTCTGGAATCTTCGGAACATTCTCTATAATGTTCCAAAGCTCTAGATCTTGGTCTATGATAAACATCTTCATCAAATATCTCCAGTGGACAAAGTTGTTTCCTACAAAGAGTGGCGGTCTGCTTGTGGACCTTCCCTGTGCAAATCCTCCGCTTGCTTCACCAGACATGATCGAAAACTCACAAGATTGTTAGATCAAAAACAGTGAGTAAAGCTCTGATACCAATTGAAGGTTCGATAATATAAAACAATGTAATAAAGAAATACTCTAGAAGGGGGGTTGAATAGAGTATGCCCGTTTTTCGCAGAAAGTCTCAAGACTTTTGGCGCTCGTACCAAAACCTTTGAGATTAACCTGAATCACAAAGTTAGACAATCGAACCAAGTGCGGAAATAAGGTAAAGCAAATAAGTAAAGAACACAAGTAATTGTTTACGAGGTTCAGCACAACTTGACCTACGTCCCCGCCTAGGGTTCTTCCACAACCCTAGGATTCAAAGGCTTTATTGATTCGCTTAGCTTAGGATTCTAATAGCTCACGAGAAGCCTCTCTCCTATACAATTGCAATCTAGTCAACTCACGTTCCCTTGGAGTCCTAGACCAATCTAGAAGAGCCCCACCTCTCTCAGCTATCTAGTACAATCCTCTTACTCTCACAAATCAATAGCCTAGTGCAACTTCCCGAGTTATAAACTCTCGAGTAACACTTTAAATGAATATATCCTATAAGCTCACAGTGACTCTCAAAGGCTTTGAAATAAACAACAAACTCTAGAGCGCTTAGTAGAGAGACACTTGGAAGACAGATCTTGTTATGAATGAATGAAAGCTCGTGTAGCACTTGTGTATTTCTGTCTTCTTCTTCCTTTACTTTATATAAGAGCATGGAGTGGCGCCTGAGGATCTTCACCAACAGCTCTTTCGAATCAGGCTTGATCTTGAATCTTCTATTTATGGATACTCCGAAGCCATGATCCTCTTTGAATAATATCTCCTCAATATGCGCCAAAGGAAAGATATAAACTTCGAATATACTTCTTGAAAAGGTTAGTCAAACATATATATATAATATAACGGAAGTATATAATAAGATAAAATAATATTCGGACAAATAAGATAGGTTTTGTATTTCATCAACTGTTAACGCTCCAAGGCCTTTGACACAAACATCCTGTCAAAGCCTTTGAAACATTTATTCCAATTTTCATCAAGGGAGGGAGTTATCACCCACGCTTAATAATCGTCGAAGGAAACGATTCAATTCAGCATCCACAAGATGTGGTTATGAGATACATTCAAATAAGACTATAATCACAAGGAAGAAGTGTGGTGGAGATGGAGATTGCCTCAGAATCACGACATCCGTAAGTGTGGCGACAGATGATTGATTGGGGCAGAGTTCGTGGTGGAGATTCAGCTTGGCTAGATCTCACTCTCTCTCAATGACGCAGGTACTCAATGGAGAATTTACTATTTAATCAAGCCCAAAAATAAGGAGAAAAAAATTAGCTCCATCCAAAATAGAAAGTAATACCAATCTCACTACTTACTAAATTAAAATCCAATGGCAAAAAGAAAAATAGAGACCTCACATCAAGGGATATTAGCTCAAATCCAAAATGTAATGAATCAACCTTAAAAAATCGAATTTGGTTGAAAACAGTGATAATAAATGGAGAAACAACCAAAGTAAAGCTTGCATCATGAGGGAAATGAAGAGTGGTAGCGTACTGGTCGGCGTGACATCTTTATGTGGTCATTGTCGGTCTTCTCTCTATTGTAATAAGGTTGAATCTCCAACGCATTGCCTTTTTCATCGCCGGACATCATATTGATTCTCTATTGAAGAGATGACCTCCTCGCATTGAATTGTTTATCTACCGAAGCTTCATCAATTTTACCTAAAAGAGCGATTTTGTTATGCAAACATAGAGAAAGAGAAAGGGAAAAAGAAACCTATCTAGTTGGTTTATTAACCAATTAGTCAATCTTAAACAAAAAAATAAGAAACCTATCTAGCTGATATTGAAACCTGATTTTCATGATTATAATGTACTTCATACCATGACTGTGAAAAGGGCTGAAGAAAATAATTATTTTATGATTATACTCGTATTAAGTTCGTGTGTTATCATGGTAGTCCAATTATTCCAACTCAACCTACCATAGACTCATAAGCACCAACTAAATCTATTGAATAACAATTTTAAGTACATTAAAATTTGAATGAACCCTCTAAAATTAAACTAATGGAATCATAAAATTAAGTTCAAACAAATGAGTAACCACTCATTTCAATTTGACATCTAATAGTGATACAACACAGAAAGTAAAAGAAATGGGAATTGGATTTACATAAATAAGCTGATGGAGAAAGAATAATCAACCTAAACTATATAAATTAATTGAATTTGCATATGCACATGTGTTCCACATTAAGCACATGATAAGGAGCTCTAGTTGTATAGAAATATTTGCAGCACAAGCAAACACAACTTTTCTATAGATTAAAAAACTGCCTGAATTAGAGAATGAGAAGGAGATGATGAAATAACTAAATTCATTACCAATACTTAAGCCACTGAGATCTTTGAGTCTATATAATATTCATTAATCATTCATTTTAAAATCTTAACCTCAACATCCATATCCAGATTGACCTATTTACTAAAGAATTAGATATTTGCTTCTCTATAGTCCATTCACAACATCTCAAGCAGCCTCATCCAATTCTTGTGTTATCGATCCCTTTAGCATTTTCCTTTTCATTCACCTTTTCTGCTTGATTCCCATTCACTTGCTTCTTCTCTTCGCAATCAACGTTCTGCCCATTGTTTGCCTTAGTCTCTATAGCAGCAACACCCCCCCCCCCCAAAATTCGCATCCTATCCTTGGAAGTGTTAAATAGATTTAACAACAATGCCATGAAACAAAGTATGGTCATAACAACAGTAATGAAAGATAACAACTCGACCCAAACTATATGAAACTATGTTAATTAAGATGCAAGCTACATTGAATTACAAATACACATGACCCAAAACAATTCTGGTGCTTAACAACAAATTAATGACTTTTACTCAGCACAGTTCACAACACAGGCATGAAAACAAATATGGCCATAACAACAGCAATGGCATGTGTTAAACAGATTTAACAGCAATGCCGTGAAAAACATTATGGTTATAAGAACAGTAATCAAACATAACAACTCAACATAAATTATAACCAAATATCTTATTTAAGATGTGAGCTACATTAAATTACAAATACACATGACCTAAAACAATTCGGGTGTTTAACACCAAATAATGACTTTTATTAAGCACATTTCACAGTCAAATTCAATTTTGATTGAAATATGTACACAAATCAACAAATATAAGCGAAGCACATCCCAATTGACAGAATGTGTGCAACATATGGGTTATAAGTTATAACCCATATGTTATTCAGAAGCACTCTAACAACAACAATGCACTCGAAAACACTCGAAATTCTTAAGAGAAATCAGCCCTAGAGCGAAATTAGAAGCAAAATCAGTCCTAGAATCAAAATATGTCCTAGAGCACTCAAAATTCAGAAGCGAAATCAGTCCTAGAAGCGAAATCAGAAGCAACATATGTGAATCAGTCCTAGAGCAATCGAAATTCAGAAGCATATTCGAAATAAAAATCAGAAATTCAGAAGCAAGCGAAAAAGAATCGAAATCAGTCCTAGAGCGAAATCAGAAGTAAGCGAAAAATCAGAAATTCAGAAGAAAGTGAAAAATCATAAATCAATCCTAGAAGCAAAATCAGTCCTAGGGCACTAAAAATTAAGAAGCGAAATCAGTCCCAGAGCGAAATCAAAAGCAAAAATACGAAATCAGCCATATAAGATCAAAAAAATACCCAAGAAGAAAGCGAGCATAGATGTGCATGCCAACATTTTTTCAATGAAATGTAGTCATATTCATGACAACATTTTTCAAAAATTAAAAATATACATAGATGTGCATAGAAGCAGGTAGCAAACAAAACAATTGCAATCCAACATTCTTTAAGGCAGGGAATTCCTACTTTCAGCAAATGATGGAATCAAAGACATACATGTAGTTAATAACTTTGGTGTTCTTCAGCAAATTCTCAACATTGAAGATAGACAAATCGTCAGTGGTTTCTCCTAACTTCTTTTGTGAAGAACCTGAACTATCGCTATATTCTAGGGTAGATTGGACATGAACAATATAAATTCCCATCAAAACACCATATTCTAGGGCACTAACGATATTTCATATGTACATGATTGATTATGTGTAAAGGCTCGGATTTTAAAATCCTAATTTTCAGAAAAGAAAATTAAAAATGAATTTAAAACGGATTTAATTCGGATAATTCAAGGAAAACTCGTCCTAAATTTAATAAATCGAACTTGAAATTTCTAAAACGATTTCGGCCCAATTTTTAACTTTAAAGATAGACTTCGTCTTTCACCTCGGCATTTAAAAAATTCCTTCGGATAACGATATCCTATTCGGATTTCAGGAATTATCTCCGGATATTTTAAATTCTTGCTTTTGGGACAGCACACCCCTTGTCTTTTTCCTCTCTCCTATCCGAAAATTCAAAGTCAGCTTGCCTCATTTTACCATTTCTTGTTCAACAATCACACCTGCTCCCTCCCCCTTCCACTCTAATTTGCTAAGCAACAAGCAAGATAACAACAAAATCAATTAATTTCTAACTTGTTGATTCGGATTTTAAAGCGGTTTCGGGACTAACTCGGGAATTATGTGATCGGTGACTAACTACCATGATTGATGTGAATGGTTGAATAATATCATGCTTGGTGTTTACTAATGGCATGATTGATTGACTAATGACATGATGAAGTGTTAGACTTGTGTATCATTAATTTATGCTTTCGATATATGATGGATATGATGAATATGATGAACTTGATATATGTGATGTGCGGATTATTATTGCGGAGGTATTATGGCGAATACATGATGTGGCTAAATGGAATGATGAGAATGATATGGTCTTGTGGAATGTGGCAATATGATGAATGGTTGAACTTGACGGAATGATGATTGCGATATGGTTGCTATTCTCGTTGAATGTTATGCTTGAGTGCTTGGATGATTAGACGTAGACTTATATATGTGTTCTGATATGTATCTAGGTGATCTTTAATCTATCGTAATGCTTGTCTTGCTGTTCTGCACCGCCAGGTGAGTTCCTATATGAGCTCACTCAGATTCGAAAAGAGATCTCCCTGCTTGTAGCCATGTGCATACTAGGTGCTTGCATTCATAATAAAGCATGCCATGTAGTATCCTGCTAGGATTGCACTCATGATTGAGCATTCGTTTACTCATTGCTTTTGTAAACAGAACGGCCGTTATCTGTGAAGTAACTAGAGTCATTGCTAGGGCTATAGGACGACCTAGTCTCATCGGGTCCCGTCCTGACTCAATCGAGTCATGAACTTCCTTATATTATGAGATGCCTGCGGGCTTTATTGTGGATACGGGTTGGGCATGCGTGCCACCCGATTATATGGAATGCATTCACGAGCTGGCTAGTCTCCGCCCTATCGGAAGGGGGTGGAGGTAGGAGAGGGATATACCACTTGGTATTCGGTGCTAAGGCCTTATTATATTTATGCACTTGATCTTAGGACCATGCTAGTATGTTAATATTCCGCCTTGCATCTAGAAGCATCTTTATTAGGACTAGCGTGTGTATATGTCTGCTTGTTTGGGATTATATTGCGTAGGGCTTCGATCTGACACCGCCCCGCATACATTTTTTTTAGGGTTGTTTTGCAGCATGATTATTCCTTGTTTCCGTGACGTGGGTACTCTCTTGGGCGATCTCAAAGAAATGGTTTAATTCCACTAACATTGTATATTAAATTTCGATAAATACGCTTATTGATTTGGTTTTGACTCGGCTCTGCCGTGTCACCCTCTTGTATTACACCTTGATTCTACTATTTGCATGACTGTTGGTTTTCCACGCTTAGACTTATGACAGGTACAGGGGACTTTCCCCGGGGATTCCAACGATCCCTTCGAATTTTGGGTATGAAATCCCACTTTAAAATGTTAGGATAGAATTTCAAACCTTCAACCTGTACTCGGGGCGCAAGATCCTAACGAGGGGTTTCATCCCTCGAAACGTAACTCGGAAATCATAATCCCGGGCCGTTACAAAGATGGTATCAGAGCTCAGGTTAAGCAAACCGAGTATGATAGGTTGAAGTGGTTTTGGGAAATGGCCCAAGGTTTTCAAATGTTTTCCAAAATGTTTTAGAAAGGGCAAAATGAATTTAATATGGCTAACTCAAGTGGACTAAATATGAACTTGACTCAATAAATCCGGTGTTTGGGAGTAAAATTTCGTGTTTGATTAAAGGTTATCGTGTGAGCTGATGAAATTATTTTCGAGGAGGCTTCCGTATGATACTTTATATATCAAACACGAGTACCAATTGGTTAACAATAATTATAAACAAGTGTGCGCGAAATGTGTTACGTATCCAATACATCATTTTAGCATGCAACAAGCTCGTAAACTAAAGAATACAATAGTCGAGCACATAATAATAATAAAAAAATATATAGATAAGGTGCTGAGAGCGCGAATCCCGTCATTTGGGTGGCGAGTTTCTCAAAATCCCAACGCTAGCTCAGTTGTTCGATCAAATCTGCAAAAATAAAGCAATGTCAAGTTAGTGGGTTTTAACTAAATATCCCCATGGGCTTTTAAAGTTAGAGGGAAGCCCAAAATAACTTAGAAAAGCCAATGCAATTTGCTGCTAGGTTTTTAACGTAGTAGATCCTTCAAAAGAGAAAAGATAAAAGAAATAAATGGAAAAGATCAATCCCTATCTAAACTGAAATGGAAGGAAATCAGTCGGCTATCCATATCTCAAAGGAGGATCAGCAGTTAAGGAAAAATATATTGAAAAGTAGGGCTTCATGACTATCAATCTTCTCCCTATATAAAGGGGGTTGATTTCCCTCGGAAAGAAAGAGAGGATCTGACGGCTGACTTAAGAAAAACAGCAAACACAAAGAAAGAAAACACAGCAGCAGCACAAAGAGGCAGAAAACGCATACAAGGTAGCCCTTTTTCTTCGTCACATCGTCACCTGCGTGGTCCCAAGACCCACCCTTGAGATGGCTGCGGTTTTCTCCTGGGTCTGGTTTTGGGACCGTCGATCAGCCCTAAATCGGGTCAAGTTGCTGCACAAATCGGTCTTCGAAACCCACCCTTGAGATGGCTGCGGTTTTCTCCCGGGTCTGGTTTTGGGATCGTCAAATAGCCCTAAAACCGGGCGAAATGCTGCTGGAATTTTCCTAAACTAGCCAATCAATTCAAGCATACAAATTGCAAGGAAAACCAAAGGGAAACAAATTCATACGCAGTCAAATGATGAAGTTGGAAAGCAAACGTATTAACAAATCCTCAAGTCACTCTGCACAAAATCGATCTCCGAAACCCACCCTTGAGATGATTGCGGTTTTCTCCTGGGTCTGGTTTCGGGATCGACAAACAGCCCTAAAAAAAAGGGCGAAATGCTGCCCAGTTTTTTCTAAACATGTCAACAAGTTCACGCACAAATAGCAAGCAATTGCAAACAAGGATAAAGGAAAAAAAATTCACTGCATGCCAGAGTGAAGTCGAGGCTAAAGAAGAAAGCAAACAAATTTCTGGTCAAAATAAATCCTACAGGAATTCTCAGGAAGGAAAAAAGAAAAGAGAAGGCTAAAAAAAACAACAACTCGAGGCAGCCAAACAAGCAAGAGCAAACAACTTTAGACAGGGAAATAATGAAATCAAAGGCAAAGAAAGGGAATGAATTAACTTACCCGTGAAACTGTCACACCACGGTTGCTGCATTACCCTTCACCGCCTCAAAGTCGAAACCCTTGTCGAAGTCTCAAAATTCCTAGCCCGGGATCTCGTTTGACTCCTCTTGTCGATTACCTTAATTCAAAAGCATCAAGATATCAGATTGTTCCTAAATTGGTCAACTGATTCACAAAAAATTGTACACGGTTTCAAACAAGCAGAAGGAAGAAATTGCACTACATCCTGGCATGAAAAATAACGAAATTGAAAGCAAAGGAAAAGGAACAGATTTTCTGCAGCAATTAAATCAGTCCTTTTATCCAAACAAACTAAGCTATTGTCATAAAAAAAGGAACAATTGTTCTGGAGAAAGAGCAAGTCGTCTGAACAAACAAATCAGTGAGAAATTAAGTTCTTGAAGATAAAAACAAATCAAGCAGGGACTTCCCTCTCTCTCTACTTTTCAGACAAACAAAGCAAGCACAGTCCAACAAATCCTAAAATCGGTTGCTGATAAATTGTAACTAGCCTTGATTGCTTCCCCAAATCCGTTGCTACCAAATTGCAACTAGCTCTAAATTAAAAAAACCCTAAATCAAAGTCAGCCTATGTCGACCATCAAACTGGGCGATGGGGAAGTTAAACAAAAAATTGAAATTAGGCATACAGGAAGCCTGAAATTGAGGTTTTAATCATCAAAAGATGAAAAGACAATGGTGAAACTTAAGGTTGAAGTCCAGAAAAAAAAAATGTTGGACATACCTAATTAACGACTCACTGTTGGTGAGGGACCTCTCTGCTTCTTCGTCCCCAGCTTCCCGAACCTCGGACTTGCTTCCTCTTTTGACCGCCTAAACCAAAAAGGCTCCAAATCGAAGTGCCCCAAATTCCAAAAAGGGAAACCCTAGAAATTGAAACCAAAGTCAGTCAAGGAATTGGACACTCAATTGGAAGTGGTTTAGATGGGAATCTGAAATCTAAGCTAAAAGCTACCTAAAAATCGGATTGAACGCCAAATTTGGGGTTAAAATTTACAAAAGAAAGGAGCAAAACCTGGAGCCCTACCATGAATCAGAGCGATCTTGACTCATTCCGGGCCTCGAAAGCTTGACCCGCTCTCCCTTCGCCCTTGTCTTCTAATTGCTCTGCTCCTCCGCTTCAATCGCCCACGACCAGAACTCCAAGGTGGTAGACGCCATCGAAGGGAGCAACGTCGTCTTCAGTCGCTCAGAGAAGGAGGGAACCTGAGCGTAAAAAAAAAAAAAGAAACGTAGCTGCTAAAGTGCTAAGAGCTAAAAAAAAAAAAACACTTGGGACGGGCAAACGAATTCTGGCTTTGGCTTGTTAGAAAAATGGAACGGGCTCCATAATAAAAAAAATGGGTTGATTTCATTCAATAAAAAAAAATGAAGCAAAAGAGTTCTTATATGCATACGTACATGTACGTTTACACAATCGGCTTAGGCCTTTTGCTTTTGTGTAATTGCAAAACTTACCCACTAAAGTATACGAATTATAATTGGCACAAATTGAAATTGAGTTTGACAAAAAAATCATAAAGTTAAACTCGTAAAATTTCATCGCTAATTTATTCTAGTGGGTCAGTTCCAAAATTGACTTCTAAGCGAGCAAAAAAAAAAAAAAGAAAACGGAGTCGAAATCCTAAATCAAATTTCTTCAAATTCAAGTCGTTCTAAAAAGAACTACGTAAAGACTTGACGCCTCATATCGGCTACGTAGGTAACCCGATATTAAATCCTAAAAATATATCGGGTACAGTCGTCAACCTCTAAATTCACTTGTCAATGAATACGAGGTCAAAGTCCAACCAAATTAAATAATTGGTTCCTAAAAGAACTACGGGTGATTTGATCCCGTTCCAAACGGGTACGTAGGACACCTGACAAAAAGCTCAAGCTCGTCGGGTTCAATCACCAAAACCCAAAAATAAAATCAATTCAAATACTCTGAACTACGTAAGGCTTGATTCTCTTCCAAGAGATACGTAGGCAACCCGTTAAAATTCGGGTGCAGCCCAAATCACCAAAACCACTTAAGTCTTGGTGTTAATACGACTTCGAATCAAGAGGATAACCAAAAGGGGTCGAACTCAAACTCTAAAAAATTAAATAAAATATGTTTTACAATTATTCGCGCATTTTTGTTCAACATATTTTTGGCACGCCCAGTGGGACCCTTTTTGCCTTTTCATCTCTTAGTTGTGTTGAAACTAATATTTGCCTATTTCTTATTTTCATGTGAGAAAAATGGCACCAAGAGCTATTGTCAACTTCAACGAACTACCTGCTACCTTTCTCGTGGAAGGTGGTCGCTGGTTGAAGAAGAGATCGTTTAAGGTCCAATTCGACGTGACTAGGGAGTCGATCATCGCTGAGATCCCAACTAACAACAGCTTCGAAGCTATCAGTGAGGGAGGCACCGGCGGAGAAGAGCTCACTCCCAGGCCTGCTCGTGGGCCAATCATTCGAGTTATCAAGAGAAACGGTAACTCTGTCAAGGTCTCAAAGCCAGCTGTGAATGAGGCAAAGAAAGAAACCAAGCCTCGCAGGAAGAGGGGACGCAAATGTGGTTCCCAACGCGGAAAGACAGGAGCGCTTCGCAAATTGGCTCATTCCCCTGCTCTGGAACAGGCTAATGCAACACTGTGGAGAGCTGCCAAGGATCTTGTCGATAGCCCAAGGAAAATTTTCTTTGGGTCTATCCCTGTCGACATGGACAATGTAGTACAGGTTTTGGTTACCTCCTATTCTGATGAGGAGTCGGAGGCAATATCCTCAACTGTGAAGGCTCAAACGGCCAAGGTTCCAGAGGTTGGGGTACCAAATCCGGCCAAGCCTCAAAAGGAGACATCTAAGGCTTCTCAAGTCGAGAAGAAAGGAAAGGGTCTAGCTATAGCCGGGAAATCAACGTCGCTTTCTACCCAGTTAGAAAAATGTGAGCGGCGAGTGACAAGGTCTATGTCTAAGGCCGAGTCATATGCTAGAGTGACCACCCAATCTTCGAATCCAGAAACGGTTCAAGAAGAAAAACAAAATTCCCCATTATATGGGGACTCTACTTCTCTGTTTCAAGAGGAGGACTTTCCGCTTGTTGTAAGCGATGGTGGATCATCTAATGACTCTGAAGAAGAAGTTGAAAGCATGCCAGTTTTAGTGACTGGGGCAACAAGTACCGAAGAGCAGCTCCAGGAACTACAAAAGAAGCTAGAGGAGAGAGACGCTCAAATCAAATTGCTCATGGACCAGCTCCAACAGCAAAATTCGGAGAACAGGCAAGAGCGAAATTCGGAGAATAGGCAAGAAATTCCCAACACGGGAGAAAGCAGTACCTCTATCTCTCCTCAGGAAATAAAAGAATGGATCGCACAAGGGATCCGGGAATTCAAGATTTCTCAAAGTCCGCCTGTGGCTGGCTACAGGAAGCCTTATCCTGCAGAGTTTGACGCCATCCCATTTCCTCCGAATTATCAAAGGCCAAACTTTGACAAATTCGATGGGATTAACGGGTCACCTCGTGAGCACTTGGCCCACTTTTACTCAGCGTGCGGAGAAACCGCCTTAAGTGATCCTCTATTGATCAGACAGTTTGTCCAGTCATTACGAGGATCAGCCTTCACTTGGTACACACAGCTTCAGCCAGAGTCTATCCATACATGGGATGACTTACAAAAAGAATTCTTGGCTCAATTTGTGAGCTCGAAAGCCAGAGTCTCCATCATGGACTTGGCAAACACCCAACAGAGGTCAAATGAGTCAGCTAATGACTTCATCGCGAGATGGAGAAGTTTGAGACTGCAATGCTCAGAGAAATTGAGCGAAGAAGCGTGTGTGCAGATGTGCGTCCACAATCTACTTCCCGAGCTTGCAATTCATGTTGGTAGTGCGGAGCCTCGTTCTTTCGATACCTTGGTTTCAAAGGCTTGCAATGTTGAGCGGCAATTGGCTCGACGCAAGCTTACAACGAACCGACCTCAAATTAATGAAGGAAGGAGGGATGACAATAAAAAGCCCGCAAAGAAAGGAGAGTCCCTGGCTACTTTCATTAAGCCTCAAGGAAAATCCTCAGGGAGCAACTCCAAGTCACAAGAGAAGACCCAAACCAGAGAGCCTCCTAAAAGACTATCTCTCGAGGAGAGGAAGCAGAAAAAATATCCCTTTGATGATGAGGATGTAAGGGGGATATTCAACGAGTTGATGGCTGCAAAAATGTTGTCACTCCCAGAACCGAAGAGGCCGAACGAGGCTAATAAGACAGGTGATCCGAAATACTGCCCTTACCATCGCATTGTTAGTCACCCAATTGAGGACTGCTACGCATTCAAGGATATCGTCGAGAGGATGATTAACAAGGGGGAAATTGAAATGGAGGGATCAAGCTCAAAAGGCCAAGCAGCCTCGTCAAACCCCGTCTCTATAGTAGAAGAGGTCGAGTTTGTTCTTGCACTGGATGACATCCCTACGGTGTCACTACCCCCGAAGGCAGTGCCAGTGCAATTTCAGCTGCGTGACAAAGTGCGCACTGTATGGGCATATCCTGACATGCCAAGGGATGAACCAGGCCGCCCGACCTTATACGAGGTCTTAATGCAGTCAAATATCGAAGAATCGTTCTCGCGTGATGGAGATGGTGAGGACGATTCTGAGTGGCAGGTCTGTCTAAGTCGAAAGAAGTCTCATCCAAGGAGTACCCGGCACAGCAGACCTATGGGCTTTAGAATGATTGGTAGAAAGCCCGAGAAGAAAAACAAAAAGAGAAATAAGAGCAAAAACAAGAAGAACAAGAAATCAGAAGATGATTCTGATGAAGAGTATATTCAGCCTATACGCCACATAATTACTTTGAAAGACTTTATTCCGAAAGAGCTCCTAGAAAATGATCCTTCCGAGGAGGAGTTATTTTGGGAAGAAGAAATTGTTCAATGTTGCATGGCCACGTGGGCCGAAACGGTTGAGGAAGAGGAGTTAGAGGCTGATGAAGTTACTCTTCGTTCGGGGGAAAAGTTACCACCTCTTAAGCCCAAGGAAAAAGGGAAAGGGAGGGGGCCACTTGTCAGTGAGACTCCAAATGCTACAAATTTTGAGGAGGCGGTTGAAAAGGAGACTCCTACATTGGGTCAGAAAGACCAGGAAGTTGGGGCATCCGCCCAAAAAGATGTCGTGCCACGGAGGCCTGTGTTGCATCGTAAAGCTTCTTTTAAGGAGCAAGTGAAGTACGATGTGATCGGCCATTTAAAGCGCATTCCTGCACGCTTAAGTGTATATGACGCATTACAAATGTCGACCAATTTAAGGAAGGCCTTGATTCAGGCCCTCATGGATCCAGAAGATTACAAAGACCAAGTGGAGCGAGTTGAGGTTGATGAGGTGGCTTTGCCCACTCCATCTCAATGTGCTTCATGCATGGCATCCGTAACGTTCTCCGACGGAGACCTCCAATTAGGAAGCACCGATCACAATAGACCCTTATATGTCACGGGTACGATCGGAGAGGCAAAAATCAACAGAATCCTGCTGGATTGTGGATCTGCGGTGAATCTGTTACCTTTACGAGTCTTGGAGGCAATGGGATTGACCGTCGATCATTTGTCGCCCACATTGCTCACCATTCAAGGTTTCAATCAGGTTGGTGAAAAGGCTTTGGGTGCCATTGCTTTGAAAGTGGTTCTGGATGATCTCTACAAGGATGCTCTTTTCCATGTCATTGACGCTGGAACCTCCTATAACGCTTTACTAGGGAGGCCATGGCTCCACGCCAGCAAGTCGATTGCTTCTACACTTCATCAGTGCTTGAAGTACACCGATGAAAACGGAAATGAAAGGACTATCCTTGGTGATAGCGATCCTTTTCAAGGTGAAAGCGTTAATTACGCAGACGCCAAATTCTACAAGACTGTTCACTCTAACTCCAATCCACGTGTGGAAGCAAAAGAGGAGAGTAAAAGTGTCAGTCCTCAAGAGGGAGCAACGGCCCAAGAAGAGTCCCCGTCACCCAAGGTCTCCTTTTTCCGAAGAAGAGAAGAGCCAGAGACACGTCCGAAGGTGTTATTTAAATACACACCCAAGGATAAGAGACAACCCGGCCAGAAGCCATTGAGTGCAGCAGAGAAGGCTATGCACTCCCTAATGACAAGCTACACTTGTCCTCTCCGCAAAATCGACCAATCCGTTCCAAAGAAGAAGTTGGTCATTCAAAGACATTTCGGAGACAAGAGGAATGAAAACGTAAGGGTGGTGTTCAAGGGTGAGTCTTCTAAGGCACCAGTCGAGCAAGCCTCTCCAAAGCATCATAAGGCCATCAAAGTTAAGGCGACAAGACCTCTACTGAAAAGAAAAGCTTTGCAGAAATCCCTCAATGAGATCCCGATGGATGATCTACAAATCTCTCAAGAGGGAGAGTTATTGTCTGCTAAAGTCTTAGAGCCTATGACTCTAACAAGCCAAGAGCAAAACATGTTCTCACAAGACGCAACAAATGCACCTCGAGTCACGGTTTTCAAAAGACTTGGGACAGGTGCTCCAAGAGTTTCTGTGTTCGAGAGGCTTGGAAGAGTTAACGTGCCTAAACACAAAAGGGTCAACACTAAGAAGACCAGAAAGTGAAAACTGAGGAATAAGAAGCCAGAAACCTCCACTTACGAAGATGAGGATCCCATGGGTGCTCAAACAGAAGAAGTAAATATGGTGTTAACCTATACAAGGAGTGAACCAAGTGAAGATCCTCAGGATTTTCTTAATGTGGTCCAACATGCTCCACCAGAAATGGAAGATGGAGGTCAAGCCACGGTTGACAAACTACAAGAGATCAACTTGGGGACTACAGAAGATCCTAAGCCCGTATTTGTTAGTGCTTTGCTAACGGAAGAAGAAAGGGGATCATACGAGCATCTTCTCAACGAATATAGAGATGTGTTCGCTTGGGGATATCAAGACATGCTTGGTTTGGATCCTAAGGTGGCTATGCACAAGTTATCTATCTCCGAAGAGGAAAAGCCAGTAAAGCAAGCTCAACGTCGTTTTCGGCCCGAGCTGACAGTGCAGATTAAAGCTGAAGTCAACAAGCTCATTGAGGCTGGATTCATTCGTAAGGTCCAATACCCAATCTGGTTGGCAAACATTGTTCCCGTCAAGAAAAAGAACGGCCAGCTACGTATCTGTGTGGATTTTCGGGACTTAAATGAAGCATGTCCCAAAGATGAATTCCCTCTTCCGATAACCGAGTTATTGGTTGATTCCACTACGGGTTTTCAAGCCTTATCCTTCATGGATGGATTCTCAGGGTATAATCATATTAAAATGCATCCCGAAGACGAAGAGTTAACAGCTTTCCGGACACCTCTAGGCACGTATTGCTATACAGTAATGCCTTTTGGTCTGAAAAATGCGGGAGCGACCTATCAGAGAGCCATGACGGTGATCTTTCATGATCTGCTTCACAACACCATTGAGTGCTATGTGGATGACCTTGTGGTGAAAACAAAGAAAAGAGAGGATCATCTGGATGATCTTAAGAGAATCATTGAAAGGTTGCGAAAACACCAATTAAAGATGAATCCCCTTAAGTGTGCCTTTGGTGTAACTTCAGGCAAGTTTCTTGGCTTCATTGTTCGAGGACGGGGCATAGAAATCGACCCCGATAAAATCAAGGCAATCGTGCAAATGCCAGCCCCGAGGAATCTCCGTGAGTTGCGAGGTCTCCAGGGCAAACTTGCCTACATCCGGCGTTTTATTTCAAATCTGACGGGGAGGTGTCAACCCTTTCTGAGGCTGATGAAGAAAGATGTTCCGTTCATATGGGACCAAGCTTGTCAAAATGCTCTCGACAGCATCAAGAAATACTTGACTGACCCGCCAGTCCTCATGGCACCAGTTCAGGGAAAACCCTTAGTCTTGTACACCGCAAGTCTTGAGCGGTCGTTAGGGGCAATGTTAGCTCAAAATAATGATGAAGGAAAGGAAAATGCCTTGTACTACATCAGTCGAACGGTGGTTGGGGCATTCAATAAACGGGTCAAATTTCGCTCATTCGGTATTGGTGACTTGGTCCTTACCATCAGGCGACCAATTGTGATCAACCGAAAATCTCAAGGCAAATTTGAAGCAAAATGGGAAGGTCCTTATGTGGTGACCAAAGTTTTCCCTAAAGGGGCATATGAACTCTCAAATGCCGAAGGCGAAGTGGTATACTCCTGCGTGAATGGAAAATTCGTGAAGAAATATTTCACGTGAAGCCTCGAGAGTGAAAGTGCCCAGAACTACGTCATGACTTGATCTCCAACAAGGAGTACGTAGGACGTTTGACAACCAAAATATGTCAAATTCAGTCGCGAAAAAAAAAAAAAAAACTAGGTTCGCAAATGATAGTCGAAGCGTTTGGGAAACCCTTCCTAGAAGGTGGGCCCAAATGATTTGAGTGATGCGGTAAAAAAAAAAAAAACTCTCTCCCAGTTCAACAAATGGAAAAGTATGGGCTTGAAGTTAGTCCGAGTCTAAAGCACCCTGTAATACATATGAAGAAAAGGGTGCCTAAAATGAACTACGAACGGTTTGATCCCTCATAAAGAGGGTACGTAGGCAATCTAGCTAGTCAAGAATGCTGGATGCAGCCCCAAAAACAAAAACAACACCAACCTTCCCCTTTAAATGGGAATACAAGTGTACTATCTCGAGGTTGGCCAATGATAATCAAATTTACGTTGGTTGTCGTGTGAAGATTACACCTATCCAGAATATAGCGCCTCATGTGTGAGTTCCGCATTGCTCTTTCTCTAGTGCTTAATCAAATGAGGTCAAGAGATTAATGGCGAACTTTGAATCTGTTCGACAAACATCTCGCAAATTCAAAGTTCGGGGGCATCTGTTTGGGAGTAAAATTTCGTGTTTGATTAAAGGTTATCGTGTGAGCTGATGAAATTATTTTCGAGGAGGCTTCCGTATGATACTTTATATATCAAACACGAGTACCAATTGGTTAACAATAATTATAAACAAGTGTGCGCGAAATGTGTTACGTATCCAATACATCATTTTAGCATGCAACAAGCTCGTAAACTAAAGAATACAATAGTCGAGCACATAATAATAATAAAAAAATATATAGATAAGGTGCTGAGAGCGCGAATCCCGTCATTTGGGTGGCGAGTTTCTCAAAATCCCAACGCTAGCTCAGTTGTTCGATCAAATCTGCAAAAATAAAGCAATGTCAAGTTAGTGGGTTTTAACTAAATATCCCCATGGGCTTTTAAAGTTAGAGGGAAGCCCAAAATAACTTAGAAAAGCCAATGCAATTTGCTGCTAGGTTTTTAACGTAGTAGATCCTTCAAAAGAGAAAAGATAAAAGAAATAAATGGAAAAGATCAATCCCTATCTAAACTGAAATGGAAGGAAATCAGTCGGCTATCCATATCTCAAAGGAGGATCAGCAGTTAAGGAAAAATATATTGAAAAGTAGGGCTTCATGACTATCAATCTTCTCCCTATATAAAGGGGGTTGATTTCCCTCGGAAAGAAAGAGAGGATCTGACGGCTGACTTAAGAAAAACAGCAAACACAAAGAAAGAAAACACAGCAGCAGCACAAAGAGGCAGAAAACGCATACAAGGTAGCCCTTTTTCTTCGTCACATCGTCACCTGCGTGGTCCCAAGACCCACCCTTGAGATGGCTGCGGTTTTCTCCTGGGTCTGGTTTTGGGACCGTCGATCAGCCCTAAATCGGGTCAAGTTGCTGCACAAATCGGTCTTCGAAACCCACCCTTGAGATGGCTGCGGTTTTCTCCCGGGTCTGGTTTTGGGATCGTCAAATAGCCCTAAAACCGGGCGAAATGCTGCTGGAATTTTCCTAAACTAGCCAATCAATTCAAGCATACAAATTGCAAGGAAAACCAAAGGGAAACAAATTCATACGCAGTCAAATGATGAAGTTGGAAAGCAAACGTATTAACAAATCCTCAAGTCACTCTGCACAAAATCGATCTCCGAAACCCACCCTTGAGATGATTGCGGTTTTCTCCTGGGTCTGGTTTCGGGATCGACAAACAGCCCTAAAAAAAAGGGCGAAATGCTGCCCAGTTTTTTCTAAACATGTCAACAAGTTCACGCACAAATAGCAAGCAATTGCAAACAAGGATAAAGGAAAAAAAATTCACTGCATGCCAGAGTGAAGTCGAGGCTAAAGAAGAAAGCAAACAAATTTCTAGTCAAAATAAATCCTACAGGAATTCTCAGGAAGGAAAAAAGAAAAGAGAAGGCTAAAAAAAACAACAACTCGAGGCAGCCAAACAAGCAAGAGCAAACAACTTTAGACAGGGAAATAATGAAATCAAAGGCAAAGAAAGGGAATGAATTAACTTACCCGTGAAACTGTCACACCACGGTTGCTGCATTACCCTTCACCGCCTCAAAGTCGAAACCCTTGTCGAAGTCTCAAAATTCCTAGCCCGGGATCTCGTTTGACTCCTCTTGTCGATTACCTTAATTCAAAAGCATCAAGATATCAGATTGTTCCTAAATTGGTCAACTGATTCACAAAAAATTGTACACGGTTTCAAACAAGCAGAAGGAAGAAATTGCACTACATCCTGGCATGAAAAATAACGAAATTGAAAGCAAAGGAAAAGGAACAGATTTTCTGCAGCAATTAAATCAGTCCTTTTATCCAAACAAACTAAGCTATTGTCATAAAAAAAGGAACAATTGTTCTGGAGAAAGAGCAAGTCGTCTGAACAAACAAATCAGTGAGAAATTAAGTTCTTGAAGATAAAAACAAATCAAGCAGGGACTTCCCTCTCTCTCTACTTTTCAGACAAACAAAGCAAGCACAGTCCAACAAATCCTAAAATCGGTTGCTGATAAATTGTAACTAGCCTTGATTGCTTCCCCAAATCCGTTGCTACCAAATTGCAACTAGCTCTAAATTAAAAAAAACCCTAAATCAAAGTCAGCCTATGTCGACCATCAAACTGGGCGATGGGGAAGTTAAACAAAAAATTGAAATTAGGCATACAGGAAGCCTGAAATTGAGGTTTTAATCATCAAAAGATGAAAAGACAATGGTGAAACTTAAGGTTGAAGTCCAGAAAAAAAAAATGTTGGACATACCTAATTAACGACTCACTGTTGGTGAGGGACCTCTCTGCTTCTTCGTCCCCAGCTTCCCGAACCTCGGACTTGCTTCCTCTTTTGACCGCCTAAACCAAAAAGGCTCCAAATCGAAGTGCCCCAAATTCCAAAAAGGGAAACCCTAGAAATTGAAACCAAAGTCAGTCAAGGAATTGGACACTCAATTGGAAGTGGTTTAGATGGGAATCTGAAATCTAAGCTAAAAGCTACCTAAAAATCGGATTGAACGCCAAATTTGGGGTTAAAATTTACAAAAGAAAGGAGCAAAACCTGGAGCCCTACCATGAATCAGAGCGATCTTGACTCATTCCGGGCCTCGAAAGCTTGACCCGCTCTCCCTTCGCCCTTGTCTTCTAATTGCTCTGCTCCTCCGCTTCAATCGCCCACGACCAGAACTCCAAGGTGGTAGACGCCATCGAAGGGAGCAACGTCGTCTTCAGTCGCTCAGAGAAGGAGGGAACCTGAGCGTAAAAAAAAAAAAAGAAACGTAGCTGCTAAAGTGCTAAGAGCTAAAAAAAAAAAAACACTTGGGACGGGCAAACGAATTCTGGCTTTGGCTTGTTAGAAAAATGGAACGGGCTCCATAATAAAAAAAATGGGTTGATTTCATTCAATAAAAAAAAATGAAGCAAAAGAGTTCTTATATGCATACGTACATGTACGTTTACACAATCGGCTTAGGCCTTTTGCTTTTGTGTAATTGCAAAACTTACCCACTAAAGTATACGAATTATAATTGGCACAAATTGAAATTGAGTTTGACAAAAAAATCATAAAGTTAAACTCGTAAAATTTCATCGCTAATTTATTCTAGTGGGTCAGTTCCAAAATTGACTTCTAAGCGAGCAAAAAAAAAAAAAAGAAAACGGAGTCGAAATCCTAAATCAAATTTCTTCAAATTCAAGTCGTTCTAAAAAGAACTACGTAAAGACTTGACGCCTCATATCGGCTACGTAGGTAACCCGATATTAAATCCTAAAAATATATCGGGTACAGTCGTCAACCTCTAAATTCACTTGTCAATGAATACGAGGTCAAAGTCCAACCAAATTAAATAATTGGTTCCTAAAAGAACTACGGGTGATTTGATCCCGTTCCAAACGGGTACGTAGGACACCTGACAAAAAGCTCAAGCTCGTCGGGTTCAATCACCAAAACCCAAAAATAAAATCAATTCAAATACTCTGAACTACGTAAGGCTTGATTCTCTTCCAAGAGATACGTAGGCAACCCGTTAAAATTCGGGTGCAGCCCAAATCACCAAAACCACTTAAGTCTTGGTGTTAATACGACTTCGAATCAAGAGGATAACCAAAAGGGGTCGAACTCAAACTCTAAAAAATTAAATAAAATATGTTTTACAATTATTCGCGCATTTTTGTTCAACATATTTTTGGCACGCCCAGTGGGACCCTTTTTGCCTTTTCATCTCTTAGTTGTGTTGAAACTAATATTTGCCTATTTCTTATTTTCATGTGAGAAAAATGGCACCAAGAGCTATTGTCAACTTCAACGAACTACCTGCTACCTTTCTCGTGGAAGGTGGTCGCTGGTTGAAGAAGAGATCGTTTAAGGTCCAATTCGACGTGACTAGGGAGTCGATCATCGCTGAGATCCCAACTAACAACAGCTTCGAAGCTATCAGTGAGGGAGGCACCGGCGGAGAAGAGCTCACTCCCAGGCCTGCTCGTGGGCCAATCATTCGAGTTATCAAGAGAAACGGTAACTCTGTCAAGGTCTCAAAGCCAGCTGTGAATGAGGCAAAGAAAGAAACCAAGCCTCGCAGGAAGAGGGGACGCAAATGTGGTTCCCAACGCGGAAAGACAGGAGCGCTTCGCAAATTGGCTCATTCCCCTGCTCTGGAACAGGCTAATGCAACACTGTGGAGAGCTGCCAAGGATCTTGTCGATAGCCCAAGGAAAATTTTCTTTGGGTCTATCCCTGTCGACATGGACAATGTAGTACAGGTTTTGGTTACCTCCTATTCTGATGAGGAGTCGGAGGCAATATCCTCAACTGTGAAGGCTCAAACGGCCAAGGTTCCAGAGGTTGGGGTACCAAATCCGGCCAAGCCTCAAAAGGAGACATCTAAGGCTTCTCAAGTCGAGAAGAAAGGAAAGGGTCTAGCTATAGCCGGGAAATCAACGTCGCTTTCTACCCAGTTAGAAAAATGTGAGCGGCGAGTGACAAGGTCTATGTCTAAGGCCGAGTCATATGCTAGAGTGACCACCCAATCTTCGAATCCAGAAACGGTTCAAGAAGAAAAACAAAATTCCCCATTATATGGGGACTCTACTTCTCTGTTTCAAGAGGAGGACTTTCCGCTTGTTGTAAGCGATGGTGGATCATCTAATGACTCTGAAGAAGAAGTTGAAAGCATGCCAGTTTTAGTGACTGGGGCAACAAGTACCGAAGAGCAGCTCCAGGAACTACAAAAGAAGCTAGAGGAGAGAGACGCTCAAATCAAATTGCTCATGGACCAGCTCCAACAGCAAAATTCGGAGAACAGGCAAGAGCGAAATTCGGAGAATAGGCAAGAAATTCCCAACACGGGAGAAAGCAGTACCTCTATCTCTCCTCAGGAAATAAAAGAATGGATCGCACAAGGGATCCGGGAATTCAAGATTTCTCAAAGTCCGCCTGTGGCTGGCTACATGAAGCCTTATCCTGCAGAGTTTGACGCCATCCCATTTCCTCCGAATTATCAAAGGCCAAACTTTGACAAATTCGATGGGATTAACGGGTCACCTCGTGAGCACTTGGCCCACTTTTACTCAGCGTGCGGAGAAACCGCCTTAAGTGATCCTCTATTGATCAGACAGTTTGTCCAGTCATTACGAGGATCAGCCTTCACTTGGTACACACAGCTTCAGCCAGAGTCTATCCATACATGGGATGACTTACAAAAAGAATTCTTGGCTCAATTTGTGAGCTCGAAAGCCAGAGTCTCCATCATGGACTTGGCAAACACCCAACAGAGGTCAAATGAGTCAGCTAATGACTTCATCGCGAGATGGAGAAGTTTGAGACTGCAATGCTCAGAGAAATTGAGCGAAGAAGCGTGTGTGCAGATGTGCGTCCACAATCTACTTCCCGAGCTTGCAATTCATGTTGGTAGTGCGGAGCCTCGTTCTTTCGATACCTTGGTTTCAAAGGCTTGCAATGTTGAGCGGCAATTGGCTCGACGCAAGCTTACAACGAACCGACCTCAAATTAATGAAGGAAGGAGGGATGACAATAAAAAGCCCGCAAAGAAAGGAGAGTCCCTGGCTACTTTCATTAAGCCTCAAGGAAAATCCTCAGGGAGCAACTCCAAGTCACAAGAGAAGACCCAAACCAGAGAGCCTCCTAAAAGACTATCTCTCGAGGAGAGGAAGCAGAAAAAATATCCCTTTGATGATGAGGATGTAAGGGGGATATTCAACGAGTTGATGGCTGCAAAAATGTTGTCACTCCCAGAACCGAAGAGGCCGAACGAGGCTAATAAGACAGGTGATCCGAAATACTGCCCTTACCATCGCATTGTTAGTCACCCAATTGAGGACTGCTACGCATTCAAGGATATCGTCGAGAGGATGATTAACAAGGGAGAAATTGAAATGGAGGGATCAAGCTCAAAAGGCCAAGCAGCCTCGTCAAACCCCGTCTCTATAGTAGAAGAGGTCGAGTTTGTTCTTGCACTGGATGACATCCCTACGGTGTCACTACCCCCGAAGGCAGTGCCAGTGCAATTTCAGCTGCGTGACAAAGTGCGCACTGTATGGGCATATCCTGACATGCCAAGGGATGAACCAGGCCGCCCGACCTTATACGAGGTCTTAATGCAGTCAAATATCGAAGAATCGTTCTCGCGTGATGGAGATGGTGAGGACGATTCTGAGTGGCAGGTCTGTCTAAGTCGAAAGAAGTCTCATCCAAGGAGTACCCGGCACAGCAGACCTATGGGCTTTAGAATGATTGGTAGAAAGCCCGAGAAGAAAAACAAAAAGAGAAATAAGAGCAAAAACAAGAAGAACAAGAAATCAGAAGATGATTCTGATGAAGAGTATATTCAGCCTATACGCCACATAATTACTTTGAAAGACTTTATTCCGAAAGAGCTCCTAGAAAATGATCCTTCCGAGGAGGAGTTATTTTGGGAAGAAGAAATTGTTCAATGTTGCATGGCCACGTGGGCCGAAACGGTTGAGGAAGAGGAGTTAGAGGCTGATGAAGTTACTCTTCGTTCGGGGGAAAAGTTACCACCTCTTAAGCTCAAGGAAAAAGGGAAAGGGAGGGGGCCACTTGTCAGTGAGACTCCAAATGCTACAAATTTTGAGGAGGCGGTTGAAAAGGAGACTCCTACATTGGGTCAGAAAGACCAGGAAGTTGGGGCATCCGCCCAAAAAGATGTCGTGCCACGGAGGCCTGTGTTGCATCGTAAAGCTTCTTTTAAGGAGCAAGTGAAGTACGATGTGATCGGCCATTTAAAGCGCATTCCTGCACGCTTAAGTGTATATGACGCATTACAAATGTCGACCAATTTAAGGAAGGCCTTGATTCAGGCCCTCATGGATCCAGAAGATTACAAAGACCAAGTGGAGCGAGTTGAGGTTGATGAGGTGGCTTTGCCCACTCCATCTCAATGTGCTTCATGCATGGCATCCGTAACGTTCTCCGACGGAGACCTCCAATTAGGAAGCACCGATCACAATAGACCCTTATATGTCACGGGTACGATCGGAGAGGCAAAAATCAACAGAATCCTGCTGGATTGTGGATCTGCGGTGAATCTGTTACCTTTACGAGTCTTGGAGGCAATGGGATTGACCGTCGATCATTTGTCGCCCACATTGCTCACCATTCAAGGTTTCAATCAGGTTGGTGAAAAGGCTTTGGGTGCCATTGCTTTGAAAGTGGTTCTGGATGATCTCTACAAGGATGCTCTTTTCCATGTCATTGACGCTGGAACCTCCTATAACGCTTTACTAGGGAGGCCATGGCTCCACGCCAGCAAGTCGATTGCTTCTACACTTCATCAGTGCTTGAAGTACACCGATGAAAACGGAAATGAAAGGACTATCCTTGGTGATAGCGATCCTTTTCAAGGTGAAAGCGTTAATTACGCAGACGCCAAATTCTACAAGACTGTTCACTCTAACTCCAATCCACGTGTGGAAGCAAAAGAGGAGAGTAAAAGTGTCAGTCCTCAAGAGGGAGCAACGGCCCAAGAAGAGTCCCCGTCACCCAAGGTCTCCTTTTTCCGAAGAAGAGAAGAGCCAGAGACACGTCCGAAGGTGTTATTTAAATACACACCCAAGGATAAGAGACAACCCGGCCAGAAGCCATTGAGTGCAGCAGAGAAGGCTATGCACTCCCTAATGACAAGCTACACTTGTCCTCTCCGCAAAATCGACCAATCCGTTCCAAAGAAGAAGTTGGTCATTCAAAGACATTTCGGAGACAAGAGGAATGAAAACGTAAGGGTGGTGTTCAAGGGTGAGTCTTCTAAGGCACCAGTCGAGCAAGCCTCTCCAAAGCATCATAAGGCCATCAAAGTTAAGGCGACAAGACCTCTACTGAAAAGAAAAGCTTTGCAGAAATCCCTCAATGAGATCCCGATGGATGATCTACAAATCTCTCAAGAGGGAGAGTTATTGTCTGCTAAAGTCTTAGAGCCTATGACTCTAACAAGCCAAGAGCAAAACATGTTCTCACAAGACGCAACAAATGCACCTCGAGTCACGGTTTTCAAAAGACTTGGGACAGGTGCTCCAAGAGTTTCTGTGTTCGAGAGGCTTGGAAGAGTTAACGTGCCTAAACACAAAAGGGTCAACACTAAGAAGACCAGAAAGTGAAAACTGAGGAATAAGAAGCCAGAAACCTCCACTTACGAAGATGAGGATCCCATGGGTGCTCAAACAGAAGAAGTAAATATGGTGTTAACCTATACAAGGAGTGAACCAAGTGAAGATCCTCAGGATTTTCTTAATGTGGTCCAACCTGCTCCACCAGAAATGGAAGATGGAGGTCAAGCCACGGTTGACAAACTACAAGAGATCAACTTGGGGACTACAGAAGATCCTAAGCCCGTATTTGTTAGTGCTTTGCTAACGGAAGAAGAAAGGGGATCATACGAGCATCTTCTCAACGAATATAGAGATGTGTTCGCTTGGGGATATCAAGACATGCTTGGTTTGGATCCTAAGGTGGCTATGCACAAGTTATCTATCTCCGAAGAGGAAAAGCCAGTAAAGCAAGCTCAACGTCGTTTTCGGCCCGAGCTGACAGTGCAGATTAAAGCTGAAGTCAACAAGCTCATTGAGGCTGGATTCATTCGTAAGGTCCAATACCCAATCTGGTTGGCAAACATTGTTCCCGTCAAGAAAAAGAACGGCCAGCTACGTATCTGTGTGGATTTTCGGGACTTAAATGAAGCATGTCCCAAAGATGAATTCCCTCTTCCGATAACCGAGTTATTGGTTGATTCCACTACGGGTTTTCAAGCCTTATCCTTCATGGATGGATTCTCAGGGTATAATCATATTAAAATGCATCCCGAAGACGAAGAGTTAACAGCTTTCCGGACACCTCTAGGCACGTATTGCTATACAGTAATGCCTTTTGGTCTGAAAAATGCGGGAGCGACCTATCAGAGAGCCATGACGGTGATCTTTCATGATCTGCTTCACAACACCATTGAGTGCTATGTGGATGACCTTGTGGTGAAAACAAAGAAAAGAGAGGATCATCTGGATGATCTTAAGAGAATCATTGAAAGGTTGCGAAAACACCAATTAAAGATGAATCCCCTTAAGTGTGCCTTTGGTGTAACTTCAGGCAAGTTTCTTGGCTTCATTGTTCGAGGACGGGGCATAGAAATCGATCCCGATAAAATCAAGGCAATCGTGCAAATGCCAGCCCCGAGGAATCTCCGTGAGTTGCGAGGTCTCCAGGGCAAACTTGCCTACATCCGGCGTTTTATTTCAAATCTGACGGGGAGGTGTCAACCCTTTCTGAGGCTGATGAAGAAAGATGTTCCGTTCATATGGGACCAAGCTTGTCAAAATGCTCTCGACAGCATCAAGAAATACTTGACTGACCCGCCAGTCCTCATGGCACCAGTTCAGGGAAAACCCTTAGTCTTGTACACCGCAAGTCTTGAGCGGTCGTTAGGGGCAATGTTAGCTCAAAATAATGATGAAGGAAAGGAAAATGCCTTGTACTACATCAGTCGAACGGTGGTTGGGGCATTCAATAAACGGGTCAAATTTCGCTCATTCGGTATTGGTGACTTGGTCCTTACCATCAGGCGACCAATTGTGATCAACCGAAAATCTCAAGGCAAATTTGAAGCAAAATGGGAAGGTCCTTATGTGGTGACCAAAGTTTTCCCTAAAGGGGCATATGAACTCTCAAATGCCGAAGGCGAAGTGGTATACTCCTGCGTGAATGGAAAATTCGTGAAGAAATATTTCACGTGAAGCCTCGAGAGTGAAAGTGCCCAGAACTACGTCATGACTTGATCTCCAACAAGGAGTACGTAGGACGTTTGACAACCAAAATATGTCAAATTCAGTCGCGAAAAAAAAAAAAAAAACTAGGTTCGCAAATGATAGTCGAAGCGTTTGGGAAACCCTTCCTAGAAGGTGGGCCCAAATGATTTGAGTGATGCGGTAAAAAAAAAAAAACTCTCTCCCAGTTCAACAAATGGAAAAGTATGGGCTTGAAGTTAGTCCGAGTCTAAAGCACCCTGTAATACATATGAAGAAAAGGGTGCCTAAAATGAACTACGAACGGTTTGATCCCTCATAAAGAGGGTACGTAGGCAATCTAGCTAGTCAAGAATGCTGGATGCAGCCCCAAAAACAAAAACAACACCAACCTTCCCCTTTAAATGGGAATACAAGTGTACTATCTCGAGGTTGGCCAATGATAATCAAATTTACGTTGGTTGTCGTGTGAAGATTACACCTATCCAGAATATAGCGCCTCATGTGTGAGTTCCGCATTGCTCTTTCTCTAGTGCTTAATCAAATGAGGTCAAGAGATTAATGGCGAACTTTGAATCTGTTCGACAAACATCTCGCAAATTCAAAGTTCGGGGGCATCTGTTTGGGAGTAAAATTTCGTGTTTGATTAAAGGTTATCGTGTGAGCTGATGAAATTATTTTCGAGGAGGCTTCCGTATGATACTTTATATATCAAACACGAGTACCAATTGGTTAACAATAATTATAAACAAGTGTGCGCGAAATGTGTTACGTATCCAATACATCATTTTAGCATGCAACAAGCTCGTAAACTAAAGAATACAATAGTCGAGCACATAATAATAATAAAAAAATATATAGATAAGGTGCTGAGAGCGCGAATCCCGTCATTTGGGTGGCGAGTTTCTCAAAATCCCAACGCTAGCTCAGTTGTTCGATCAAATCTGCAAAAATAAAGCAATGTCAAGTTAGTGGGTTTTAACTAAATATCCCCATGGGCTTTTAAAGTTAGAGGGAAGCCCAAAATAACTTAGAAAAGCCAATGCAATTTGCTGCTAGGTTTTTAACGTAGTAGATCCTTCAAAAGAGAAAAGATAAAAGAAATAAATGGAAAAGATCAATCCCTATCTAAACTGAAATGGAAGGAAATCAGTCGGCTATCCATATCTCAAAGGAGGATCAGCAGTTAAGGAAAAATATATTGAAAAGTAGGGCTTCATGACTATCAATCTTCTCCCTATATAAAGGGGGTTGATTTCCCTCGGAAAGAAAGAGAGGATCTGACGGCTGACTTAAGAAAAACAGCAAACACAAAGAAAGAAAACACAGCAGCAGCACAAAGAGGCAGAAAACGCATACAAGGTAGCCCTTTTTCTTCGTCACATCGTCACCTGCGTGGTCCCAAGACCCACCCTTGAGATGGCTGCGGTTTTCTCCTGGGTCTGGTTTTGGGACCGTCGATCAGCCCTAAATCGGGTCAAGTTGCTGCACAAATCGGTCTTCGAAACCCACCCTTGAGATGGCTGCGGTTTTCTCCCGGGTCTGGTTTTGGGATCGTCAAATAGCCCTAAAACCGGGCGAAATGCTGCTGGAATTTTCCTAAACTAGCCAATCAATTCAAGCATACAAATTGCAAGGAAAACCAAAGGGAAACAAATTCATACGCAGTCAAATGATGAAGTTGGAAAGCAAACGTATTAACAAATCCTCAAGTCACTCTGCACAAAATCGATCTCCGAAACCCACCCTTGAGATGATTGCGGTTTTCTCCTGGGTCTGGTTTCGGGATCGACAAACAACCCTAAAAAAAAGGGCGAAATGCTGCCCAGTTTTTTCTAAACATGTCAACAAGTTCACGCACAAATAGCAAGCAATTGCAAACAAGGATAAAGGAAAAAAAATTCACTGCATGCCAGAGTGAAGTCGAGGCTAAAGAAGAAAGCAAACAAATTTCTGGTCAAAATAAATCCTACAGGAATTCTCAGGAAGGAAAAAAGAAAAGAGAAGGCTAAAAAAAACAACAACTCGAGGCAGCCAAACAAGCAAGAGCAAACAACTTTAGACAGGGAAATAATGAAATCAAAGGCAAAGAAAGGGAATGAATTAACTTACCCGTGAAACTGTCACACCACGGTTGCTGCATTACCCTTCACCGCCTCAAAGTCGAAACCCTTGTCGAAGTCTCAAAATTCCTAGCCCGGGATCTCGTTTGACTCCTCTTGTCGATTACCTTAATTCAAAAGCATCAAGATATCAGATTGTTCCTAAATTGGTCAACTGATTCACAAAAAATTGTACACGGTTTCAAACAAGCAGAAGGAAGAAATTGCACTACATCCTGGCATGAAAAATAACGAAATTGAAAGCAAAGGAAAAGGAACAGATTTTCTGCAGCAATTAAATCAGTCCTTTTATCCAAACAAACTAAGCTATTGTCATAAAAAAAGGAACAATTGTTCTGGAGAAAGAGCAAGTCGTCTGAACAAACAAATCAGTGAGAAATTAAGTTCTTGAAGATAAAAACAAATCAAGCAGGGACTTCCCTCTCTCTCTACTTTTCAGACAAACAAAGCAAGCACAGTCCAACAAATCCTAAAATCGGTTGCTGATAAATTGTAACTAGCCTTGATTGCTTCCCCAAATCCGTTGCTACCAAATTGCAACTAGCTCTAAATTAAAAAAACCCTAAATCAAAGTCAGCCTATGTCGACCATCAAACTGGGCGATGGGGAAGTTAAACAAAAAATTGAAATTAGGCATACAGGAAGCCTGAAATTGAGGTTTTAATCATCAAAAGATGAAAAGACAATGGTGAAACTTAAGGTTGAAGTCCAGAAAAAAAAAATGTTGGACATACCTAATTAACGACTCACTGTTGGTGAGGGACCTCTCTGCTTCTTCGTCCCCAGCTTCCCGAACCTCGGACTTGCTTCCTCTTTTGACCGCCTAAACCAAAAAGGCTCCAAATCGAAGTGCCCCAAATTCCAAAAAGGGAAACCCTAGAAATTGAAACCAAAGTCAGTCAAGGAATTGGACACTCAATTGGAAGTGGTTTAGATGGGAATCTGAAATCTAAGCTAAAAGCTACCTAAAAATCGGATTGAACGCCAAATTTGGGGTTAAAATTTACAAAAGAAAGGAGCAAAACCTGGAGCCCTACCATGAATCAGAGCGATCTTGACTCATTCCGGGCCTCGAAAGCTTGACCCGCTCTCCCTTCGCCCTTGTCTTCTAATTGCTCTGCTCCTCCGCTTCAATCGCCCACGACCAGAACTCCAAGGTGGTAGACGCCATCGAAGGGAGCAACGTCGTCTTCAGTCGCTCAGAGAAGGAGGGAACCTGAGCGTAAAAAAAAAAAAAGAAACGTAGCTGCTAAAGTGCTAAGAGCTAAAAAAAAAAAAACACTTGGGACGGGCAAACGAATTCTGGCTTTGGCTTGTTAGAAAAATGGAACGGGCTCCATAATAAAAAAAATGGGTTGATTTCATTCAATAAAAAAAAATGAAGCAAAAGAGTTCTTATATGCATACGTACATGTACGTTTACACAATCGGCTTAGGCCTTTTGCTTTTGTGTAATTGCAAAACTTACCCACTAAAGTATACGAATTATAATTGGCACAAATTGAAATTGAGTTTGACAAAAAAATCATAAAGTTAAACTCGTAAAATTTCATCGCTAATTTATTCTAGTGGGTCAGTTCCAAAATTGACTTCTAAGCGAGCAAAAAAAAAAAAGAAAACGGAGTCGAAATCCTAAATCAAATTTCTTCAAATTCAAGTCGTTCTAAAAAGAACTACGTAAAGACTTGACGCCTCATATCGGCTACGTAGGTAACCCGATATTAAATCCTAAAAATATATCGGGTACAGTCGTCAACCTCTAAATTCACTTGTCAATGAATACGAGGTCAAAGTCCAACCAAATTAAATAATTGGTTCCTAAAAGAACTACAGGTGATTTGATCCCGTTCCAAACGGGTACGTAGGACACCTGACAAAAAGCTCAAGCTCGTCGGGTTCAATCACCAAAACCCAAAAATAAAATCAATTCAAATACTCTGAACTACGTAAGGCTTGATTCTCTTCCAAGAGATACGTAGGCAACCCGTTAAAATTCGGGTGCAGCCCAAATCACCAAAACCACTTAAGTCTTGGTGTTAATACGACTTCGAATCAAGAGGATAACCAAAAGGGGTCGAACTCAAACTCTAAAAAATTAAATAAAATATGTTTTACAATTATTCGCGCATTTTTGTTCAACATATTTTTGGCACGCCCAGTGGGACCCTTTTTGCCTTTTCATCTCTTAGTTGTGTTGAAACTAATATTTGCCTATTTCTTATTTTCATGTGAGAAAAATGGCACCAAGAGCTATTGTCAACTTCAACGAACTACCTGCTACCTTTCTCGTGGAAGGTGGTCGCTGGTTGAAGAAGAGATCGTTTAAGGTCCAATTCGACGTGACTAGGGAGTCGATCATCGCTGAGATCCCAACTAACAACAGCTTCGAAGCTATCAGTGAGGGAGGCACCGGCGGAGAAGAGCTCACTCCCAGGCCTGCTCGTGGGCCAATCATTCGAGTTATCAAGAGAAACGGTAACTCTGTCAAGGTCTCAAAGCCAGCTGTGAATGAGGCAAAGAAAGAAACCAAGCCTCGCAGGAAGAGGGGACGCAAATGTGGTTCCCAACGCGGAAAGACAGGAGCGCTTCGCAAATTGGCTCATTCCCCTGCTCTGGAACAGGCTAATGCAACACTGTGGAGAGCTGCCAAGGATCTTGTCGATAGCCCAAGGAAAATTTTCTTTGGGTCTATCCCTGTCGACATGGACAATGTAGTACAGGTTTTGGTTACCTCCTATTCTGATGAGGAGTCGGAGGCAATATCCTCAACTGTGAAGGCTCAAACGGCCAAGGTTCCAGAGGTTGGGGTACCAAATCCGGCCAAGCCTCAAAAGGAGACATCTAAGGCTTCTCAAGTCGAGAAGAAAGGAAAGGGTCTAGCTATAGCCGGGAAATCAACGTCGCTTTCTACCCAGTTAGAAAAATGTGAGCGGCGAGTGACAAGGTCTATGTCTAAGGCCGAGTCATATGCTAGAGTGACCACCCAATCTTCGAATCCAGAAACGGTTCAAGAAGAAAAACAAAATTCCCCATTATATGGGGACTCTACTTCTCTATTTCAAGAGGAGGACTTTCCGCTTGTTGTAAGCGATGGTGGATCATCTAATGACTCTGAAGAAGAAGTTGAAAGCATGCCAGTTTTAGTGACTGGGGCAACAAGTACCGAAGAGCAGCTCCAGGAACTACAAAAGAAGCTAGAGGAGAGAGACGCTCAAATCAAATTGCTCATGGACCAGCTCCAACAGCAAAATTCGGAGAACAGGCAAGAGCGAAATTCGGAGAATAGGCAAGAAATTCCCAACACGGGAGAAAGCAGTACCTCTATCTCTCCTCAGGAAATAAAAGAATGGATCGCACAAGGGATCCGGGAATTCAAGATTTCTCAAAGTCCGCCTGTGGCTGGCTACATGAAGCCTTATCCTGCAGAGTTTGACGCCATCCCATTTCCTCCGAATTATCAAAGGCCAAACTTTGACAAATTCGATGGGATTAACGGGTCACCTCGTGAGCACTTGGCCCACTTTTACTCAGCGTGCGGAGAAACCGCCTTAAGTGATCCTCTATTGATCAGACAGTTTGTCCAGTCATTACGAGGATCAGCCTTCACTTGGTACACACAGCTTCAGCCAGAGTCTATCCATACATGGGATGACTTACAAAAAGAATTCTTGGCTCAATTTGTGAGCTCGAAAGCCAGAGTCTCCATCATGGACTTGGCAAACACCCAACAGAGGTCAAATGAGTCAGCTAATGACTTCATCGCGAGATGGAGAAGTTTGAGACTGCAATGCTCAGAGAAATTGAGCGAAGAAGCGTGTGTGCAGATGTGCGTCCACAATCTACTTCCCGAGCTTGCAATTCATGTTGGTAGTGCGGAGCCTCGTTCTTTCGATACCTTGGTTTCAAAGGCTTGCAATGTTGAGCGGCAATTGGCTCGACGCAAGCTTACAACGAACCGACCTCAAATTAATGAAGGAAGGAGGGATGACAATAAAAAGCCCGCAAAGAAAGGAGAGTCCCTGGCTACTTTCATTAAGCCTCAAGGAAAATCCTCAGGGAGCAACTCCAAGTCACAAGAGAAGACCCAAACCAGAGAGCCTCCTAAAAGACTATCTCTCGAGGAGAGGAAGCAGAAAAAATATCCCTTTGATGATGAGGATGTAAGGGGGATATTCAACGAGTTGATGGCTGCAAAAATGTTGTCACTCCCAGAACCGAAGAGGCCGAACGAGGCTAATAAGACAGGTGATCCGAAATACTGCCCTTACCATCGCATTGTTAGTCACCCAATTGAGGACTGCTACGCATTCAAGGATATCGTCGAGAGGATGATTAACAAGGGGGAAATTGAAATGGAGGGATCAAGCTCAAAAGGCCAAGCAGCCTCGTCAAACCCCGTCTCTATAGTAGAAGAGGTCGAGTTTGTTCTTGCACTGGATGACATCCCTACGGTGTCACTACCCCCGAAGGCAGTGCCAGTGCAATTTCAGCTGCGTGACAAAGTGCGCACTGTATGGGCATATCCTGACATGCCAAGGGATGAACCAGGCCGCCCGACCTTATACGAGGTCTTAATGCAGTCAAATATCGAAGAATCGTTCTCGCGTGATGGAGATGGTGAGGACGATTCTGAGTGGCAGGTCTGTCTAAGTCGAAAGAAGTCTCATCCAAGGAGTACCCGGCACAGCAGACCTATGGGCTTTAGAATGATTGGTAGAAAGCCCGAGAAGAAAAACAAAAAGAGAAATAAGAGCAAAAACAAGAAGAACAAGAAATCAGAAGATGATTCTGATGAAGAGTATATTCAGCCTATACGCCACATAATTACTTTGAAAGACTTTATTCCGAAAGAGCTCCTAGAAAATGATCCTTCCGAGGAGGAGTTATTTTGGGAAGAAGAAATTGTTCAATGTTGCATGGCCACGTGGGCCGAAACGGTTGAGGAAGAGGAGTTAGAGGCTGATGAAGTTACTCTTCGTTCGGGGGAAAAGTTACCACCTCTTAAGCCCAAGGAAAAAGGGAAAGGGAGGGGGCCACTTGTCAGTGAGAATCCAAATGCTACAAATTTTGAGGAGGCGGTTGAAAAGGAGACTCCTACATTGGGTCAGAAAGACCAGGAAGTTGGGGCATCCGCCCAAAAAGATGTCGTGCCACGGAGGCCTGTGTTGCATCGTAAAGCTTCTTTTAAGGAGCAAGTGAAGTACGATGTGATCGGCCATTTAAAGCGCATTCCTGCACGCTTAAGTGTATATGACGCATTACAAATGTCGACCAATTTAAGGAAGGCCTTGATTCAGGCCCTCATGGATCCAGAAGATTACAAAGACCAAGTGGAGCGAGTTGAGGTTGATGAGGTGGCTTTGCCCACTCCATCTCAATGTGCTTCATGCATGGCATCCGTAACGTTCTCCGACGGAGACCTCCAATTAGGAAGCACCGATCACAATAGACCCTTATATGTCACGGGTACGATCGGAGAGGCAAAAATCAACAGAATCCTGCTGGATTGTGGATCTGCGGTGAATCTGTTACCTTTACGAGTCTTGGAGGCAATGGGATTGACCGTCGATCATTTGTCGCCCACATTGCTCACCATTCAAGGTTTCAATCAGGTTGGTGAAAAGGCTTTGGGTGCCATTGCTTTGAAAGTGGTTCTGGATGATCTCTACAAGGATGCTCTTTTCCATGTCATTGACGCTGGAACCTCCTATAACGCTTTACTAGGGAGGCCATGGCTCCACGCCAGCAAGTCGATTGCTTCTACACTTCATCAGTGCTTGAAGTACACCGATGAAAACGGAAATGAAAGGACTATCCTTGGTGATAGCGATCCTTTTCAAGGTGAAAGCGTTAATTACGCAGACGCCAAATTCTACAAGACTGTTCACTCTAACTCCAATCCACGTGTGGAAGCAAAAGAGGAGAGTAAAAGTGTCAGTCCTCAAGAGGGAGCAACGGCCCAAGAAGAGTCCCCGTCACCCAAGGTCTCCTTTTTCCGAAGAAGAGAAGAGCCAGAGACACGTCCGAAGGTGTTATTTAAATACACACCCAAGGATAAGAGACAACCCGGCCAGAAGCCATTGAGTGCAGCAGAGAAGGCTATGCACTCCCTAATGACAAGCTACACTTGTCCTCTCCGCAAAATCGACCAATCCGTTCCAAAGAAGAAGTTGGTCATTCAAAGACATTTCGGAGACAAGAGGAATGAAAACGTAAGGGTGGTGTTCAAGGGTGAGTCTTCTAAGGCACCAGTCGAGCAAGCCTCTCCAAAGCATCATAAGGCCATCAAAGTTAAGGCGACAAGACCTCTACTGAAAAGAAAAGCTTTGCAGAAATCCCTCAATGAGATCCCGATGGATGATCTACAAATCTCTCAAGAGGGAGAGTTATTGTCTGCTAAAGTCTTAGAGCCTATGACTCTAACAAGCCAAGAGCAAAACATGTTCTCACAAGACGCAACAAATGCACCTCGAGTCACGGTTTTCAAAAGACTTGGGACAGGTGCTCCAAGAGTTTCTGTGTTCGAGAGGCTTGGAAGAGTTAACGTGCCTAAACACAAAAGGGTCAACACTAAGAAGACCAGAAAGTGAAAACTGAGGAATAAGAAGCCAGAAACCTCCACTTACGAAGATGAGGATCCCATGGGTGCTCAAACAGAAGAAGTAAATATGGTGTTAACCTATACAAGGAGTGAACCAAGTGAAGATCCTCAGGATTTTCTTAATGTGGTCCAACCTGCTCCACCAGAAATGGAAGATGGAGGTCAAGCCACGGTTGACAAACTACAAGAGATCAACTTGGGGACTACAGAAGATCCTAAGCCCGTATTTGTTAGTGCTTTGCTAACGGAAGAAGAAAGGGGATCATACGAGCATCTTCTCAACGAATATAGAGATGTGTTCGCTTGGGGATATCAAGACATGCTTGGTTTGGATCCTAAGGTGGCTATGCACAAGTTATCTATCTCCGAAGAGGAAAAGCCAGTAAAGCAAGCTCAACGTCGTTTTCGGCCCGAGCTGACAGTGCAGATTAAAGCTGAAGTCAACAAGCTCATTGAGGCTGGATTCATTCGTAAGGTCCAATACCCAATCTGGTTGGCAAACATTGTTCCCGTCAAGAAAAAGAACGGCCAGCTACGTATCTGTGTGGATTTTCGGGACTTAAATGAAGCATGTCCCAAAGATGAATTCCCTCTTCCGATAACCGAGTTATTGGTTGATTCCACTACGGGTTTTCAAGCCTTATCCTTCATGGATGGATTCTCAGGGTATAATCATATTAAAATGCATCCCGAAGACGAAGAGTTAACAGCTTTCCGGACACCTCTAGGCACGTATTGCTATACAGTAATGCCTTTTGGTCTGAAAAATGCGGGAGCGACCTATCAGAGAGCCATGACGGTGATCTTTCATGATCTGCTTCACAACACCATTGAGTGCTATGTGGATGACCTTGTGGTGAAAACAAAGAAAAGAGAGGATCATCTGGATGATCTTAAGAGAATCATTGAAAGGTTGCGAAAACACCAATTAAAGATGAATCCCCTTAAGTGTGCCTTTGGTGTAACTTCAGGCAAGTTTCTTGGCTTCATTGTTCGAGGACGGGGCATAGAAATCGATCCCGATAAAATCAAGGCAATCGTGCAAATGCCAGCCCCGAGGAATCTCCGTGAGTTGCGAGGTCTCCAGGGCAAACTTGCCTACATCCGGCGTTTTATTTCAAATCTGACGGGGAGGTGTCAACCCTTTCTGAGGCTGATGAAGAAAGATGTTCCGTTCATATGGGACCAAGCTTGTCAAAATGCTCTCGACAGCATCAAGAAATACTTGACTGACCCGCCAGTCCTCATGGCACCAGTTCAGGGAAAACCCTTAGTCTTGTACACCGCAAGTCTTGAGCGGTCGTTAGGGGCAATGTTAGCTCAAAATAATGATGAAGGAAAGGAAAATGCCTTGTACTACATCAGTCGAACGGTGGTTGGGGCATTCAATAAACGGGTCAAATTTCGCTCATTCGGTATTGGTGACTTGGTCCTTACCATCAGGCGACCAATTGTGATCAACCGAAAATCTCAAGGCAAATTTGAAGCAAAATGGGAAGGTCCTTATGTGGTGACCAAAGTTTTCCCTAAAGGGGCATATGAACTCTCAAATGCCGAAGGCGAAGTGGTATACTCCTGCGTGAATGGAAAATTCGTGAAGAAATATTTCACGTGAAGCCTCGAGAGTGAAAGTGCCCAGAACTACGTCATGACTTGATCTCCAACAAGGAGTACGTAGGACGTTTGACAACCAAAATATGTCAAATTCAGTCGCGAAAAAAAAAAAAAAAACTAGGTTCGCAAATGATAGTCGAAGCGTTTGGGAAACCCTTCCTAGAAGGTGGGCCCAAATGATTTGAGTGATGCGGTAAAAAAAAAAAAACTCTCTCCCAGTTCAACAAATGGAAAAGTATGGGCTTGAAGTTAGTCCGAGTCTAAAGCACCCTGTAATACATATGAAGAAAAGGGTGCCTAAAATGAACTACGAACGGTTTGATCCCTCATAAAGAGGGTACGTAGGCAATCTAGCTAGTCAAGAATGCTGGATGCAGCCCCAAAAACAAAAACAACACCAACCTTCCCCTTTAAATGGGAATACAAGTGTACTATCTCGAGGTTGGCCAATGATAATCAAATTTACGTTGGTTGTCGTGTGAAGATTACACCTATCCAGAATATAGCGCCTCATGTGTGAGTTCCGCATTGCTCTTTCTCTAGTGCTTAATCAAATGAGGTCAAGAGATTAATGGCGAACTTTGAATCTGTTCGACAAACATCTCGCAAATTCAAAGTTCGGGGGCATCTGTTTGGGAGTAAAATTTCGTGTTTGATTAAAGGTTATCGTGTGAGCTGATGAAATTATTTTCGAGGAGGCTTCCGTATGATACTTTATATATCAAACACGAGTACCAATTGGTTAACAATAATTATAAACAAGTGTGCGCGAAATGTGTTACGTATCCAATACATCATTTTAGCATGCAACAAGCTCGTAAACTAAAGAATACAATAGTCGAGCACATAATAATAATAAAAAAATATATAGATAAGGTGCTGAGAGCGCGAATCCCGTCATTTGGGTGGCGAGTTTCTCAAAATCCCAACGCTAGCTCAGTTGTTCGATCAAATCTGCAAAAATAAAGCAATGTCAAGTTAGTGGGTTTTAACTAAATATCCCCATGGGCTTTTAAAGTTAGAGGGAAGCCCAAAATAACTTAGAAAAGCCAATGCAATTTGCTGCTAGGTTTTTAACGTAGTAGATCCTTCAAAAGAGAAAAGATAAAAGAAATAAATGGAAAAGATCAATCCCTATCTAAACTGAAATGGAAGGAAATCAGTCGGCTATCCATATCTCAAAGGAGGATCAGCAGTTAAGGAAAAATATATTGAAAAGTAGGGCTTCATGACTATCAATCTTCTCCCTATATAAAGGGGGTTGATTTCCCTCGGAAAGAAAGAGAGGATCTGACGGCTGACTTAAGAAAAACAGCAAACACAAAGAAAGAAAACACAGCAGCAGCACAAAGAGGCAGAAAACGCATACAAGGTAGCCCTTTTTCTTCGTCACATCGTCACCTGCGTGGTCCCAAGACCCACCCTTGAGATGGCTGCGGTTTTCTCCTGGGTCTGGTTTTGGGACCGTCGATCAGCCCTAAATCGGGTCAAGTTGCTGCACAAATCGGTCTTCGAAACCCACCCTTGAGATGGCTGCGGTTTTCTCCCGGGTCTGGTTTTGGGATCGTCAAATAGCCCTAAAACCGGGCGAAATGCTGCTGGAATTTTCCTAAACTAGCCAATCAATTCAAGCATACAAATTGCAAGGAAAACCAAAGGGAAACAAATTCATACGCAGTCAAATGATGAAGTTGGAAAGCAAACGTATTAACAAATCCTCAAGTCACTCTGCACAAAATCGATCTCCGAAACCCACCCTTGAGATGATTGCGGTTTTCTCCTGGGTCTGGTTTCGGGATCGACAAACAACCCTAAAAAAAAGGGCGAAATGCTGCCCAGTTTTTTCTAAACATGTCAACAAGTTCACGCACAAATAGCAAGCAATTGCAAACAAGGATAAAGGAAAAAAAATTCACTGCATGCCAGAGTGAAGTCGAGGCTAAAGAAGAAAGCAAACAAATTTCTGGTCAAAATAAATCCTACAGGAATTCTCAGGAAGGAAAAAAGAAAAGAGAAGGCTAAAAAAAACAACAACTCGAGGCAGCCAAACAAGCAAGAGCAAACAACTTTAGACAGGGAAATAATGAAATCAAAGGCAAAGAAAGGGAATGAATTAACTTACCCGTGAAACTGTCACACCACGGTTGCTGCATTACCCTTCACCGCCTCAAAGTCGAAACCCTTGTCGAAGTCTCAAAATTCCTAGCCCGGGATCTCGTTTGACTCCTCTTGTCGATTACCTTAATTCAAAAGCATCAAGATATCAGATTGTTCCTAAATTGGTCAACTGATTCACAAAAAATTGTACACGGTTTCAAACAAGCAGAAGGAAGAAATTGCACTACATCCTGGCATGAAAAATAACGAAATTGAAAGCAAAGGAAAAGGAACAGATTTTCTGCAGCAATTAAATCAGTCCTTTTATCCAAACAAACTAAGCTATTGTCATAAAAAAAGGAACAATTGTTCTGGAGAAAGAGCAAGTCGTCTGAACAAACAAATCAGTGAGAAATTAAGTTCTTGAAGATAAAAACAAATCAAGCAGGGACTTCCCTCTCTCTCTACTTTTCAGACAAACAAAGCAAGCACAGTCCAACAAATCCTAAAATCGGTTGCTGATAAATTGTAACTAGCCTTGATTGCTTCCCCAAATCCGTTGCTACCAAATTGCAACTAGCTCTAAATTAAAAAAACCCTAAATCAAAGTCAGCCTATGTCGACCATCAAACTGGGCGATGGGGAAGTTAAACAAAAAATTGAAATTAGGCATACAGGAAGCCTGAAATTGAGGTTTTAATCATCAAAAGATGAAAAGACAATGGTGAAACTTAAGGTTGAAGTCCAGAAAAAAAAAATGTTGGACATACCTAATTAACGACTCACTGTTGGTGAGGGACCTCTCTGCTTCTTCGTCCCCAGCTTCCCGAACCTCGGACTTGCTTCCTCTTTTGACCGCCTAAACCAAAAAGGCTCCAAATCGAAGTGCCCCAAATTCCAAAAAGGGAAACCCTAGAAATTGAAACCAAAGTCAGTCAAGGAATTGGACACTCAATTGGAAGTGGTTTAGATGGGAATCTGAAATCTAAGCTAAAAGCTACCTAAAAATCGGATTGAACGCCAAATTTGGGGTTAAAATTTACAAAAGAAAGGAGCAAAACCTGGAGCCCTACCATGAATCAGAGCGATCTTGACTCATTCCGGGCCTCGAAAGCTTGACCCGCTCTCCCTTCGCCCTTGTCTTCTAATTGCTCTGCTCCTCCGCTTCAATCGCCCACGACCAGAACTCCAAGGTGGTAGACGCCATCGAAGGGAGCAACGTCGTCTTCAGTCGCTCAGAGAAGGAGGGAACCTGAGCGTAAAAAAAAAAAAGAAACGTAGCTGCTAAAGTGCTAAGAGCTAAAAAAAAAAAAAACACTTGGGACGGGCAAACGAATTCTGGCTTTGGCTTGTTAGAAAAATGGAACGGGCTCCATAATAAAAAAAATGGGCTGATTTCATTCAATAAAAAAAAATGAAGCAAAAGAGTTCTTATATGCATACGTACATGTACGTTTACACAATCGGCTTAGGCCTTTTACTTTTGTGTAATTGCAAAACTTACCCACTAAAGTATACGAATTATAATTGGCACAAATTGAAATTGAGTTTGACAAAAAAATCATAAAGTTAAACTCGTAAAATTTCATCGCTAATTTATTCTAGTGGGTCAGTTCCAAAATTGACTTCTAAGCGAGCAAAAAAAAAAAAAAAAAACGGAGTCGAAATCCTAAATCAAATTTCTTCAAATTCAAGTCGTTCTAAAAAGAACTACGTAAAGACTTGACGCCTCATATCGGCTACGTAGGTAACCCGATATTAAATCCTAAAAATATATCGGGTACAGTCGTCAACCTCTAAATTCACTTGTCAATGAATACGAGGTCAAAGTCCAACCAAATTAAATAATTGGTTCCTAAAAGAACTACGGGTGATTTGATCCCGTTCCAAACGGGTACGTAGGACACTTGACAAAAAGCTCAAGCTCGTCGGGTTCAATCACCAAAACCCAAAAATAAAATCAATTCAAATACTCTGAACTACGTAAGGCTTGATTCTCTTCCAAGAGATACGTAGGCAACCCGTTAAAATTCGGGTGCAGCCCAAATCACCAAAACCACTTAAGTCTTGGTGTTAATACGACTTCGAATCAAGAGGATAACCAAAAGGGGTCGAACTCCAACTCTAAAAAATTAAATAAAATATGTTTTACAATTATTCGCGCATTTTTGTTCAACATCCGGTAATCAAACAAAGGGAAACGAAGGGGTAGTAAAGGCGCTAGAAGACTCCAAGGAACCCGAAGGTTGGAGTGACATGGTTTAGGAGGCCGTGAGGTATTTGCCCCTCCAGTCAGCCGTCCCTCGAAGGACGACATAGATCGTTTATGTGATTATATGCACTATATCCAATTGGGCCCGAGGGCGATCCTCCTTGAAGAGGATCATATTAATCACGTTGATTGCTTCCATGCTGAGTGCTATTGTGCTTAGGATAGAGAACTAATCAGTATGCCTTGACTTGAATCATGTATTGAATAAATGTGCAAACGGGATAGTGGGAGAATACCTTGTTCTTATGTCATTGGAACTCCTGTCTTGTCGAAATAGCTCTTCCATAATTCAAACCCCTAATGATTCTGACTCCGTCAACCGTCCCACCAAAACATTTAGGCATGTTAGCAAGGGTCGAAGAGCATCCGCTCTCCCCGTTTCGAGTCCTGTTTTGTATCTCACCACCAATGCTTTTATCCAGTCTCGTACCTTAGGTTGGCGTCTTCCACGGGAAAATTTGGGTCGGTCAACTAGATACTTTCGGGGGTGTGTTGGGTATGGGAAATTCATGAGTGTTTTAGGGAGGGTGATCAATGAAACAATTTCGAGTTCGAAGTGATTGTCTTATGGAGTTATCCTTCTCGATTCCTATACTGGTCAACTGTGTCTTCTTACCACGAGAGTCTAAACACAAATTATACCCTCTCATTTCGAAAACAGTGTGAATGTCCTTGTATCATACCGAGCGAGTCATACTAGCGTCCCACGGGGAAACAGGGTGATAAGTCGGTGATTGCCCTTAGAGAATTTTGTTTGGTTATAATAGTGGGCCCCCCTCTTGTGATTGTATGACATGATGTGTTGGTATATTTCAGTATGACTTGTCTGATAACTTGCATGATTGCACTTATGAACGAATATATATGTGTCGAATCTATGAATTCCCATCATTGTTACTCTCCCTTGAATTAGGTCCATGATAGTGTGGTCAACCTTCTTTGTATGAGTGCCATGAGAAATGAATTTCTGAGTATGTTAAGTTAATCAAATTGAACCTCATTGACTATGTATTTTCTTAATGAGTGTTGATAGTATCATGTAGGATATATATCTCCTAATTATGGACCATCATGCAATTATGTGCCCTACTTGTCTTACTACATGTACAGGGTTGTATTTGATGTGGTAGTTGCTATGCCCAAATGACTTCACCATATCCCCCGACATGATTATTAGAGTGCATCTTAACATGCTTACCTTAAACCCAGATTGTTTTGACCTGCTTATGTGTACACTTAAAATGAGTAATGAATCATACATGTGATATCCTATAATGCTCGCTATGTCATATATAACTTATGCTGCGTATGTCTATTGTCGGTTCGTGCATACATGATCTTAATATCTCAAGCATGATTAGTGCATGAGATGGTTTTAGCCTGTTCCTCGTGCATGTAAGGTTGATTATGTGAACATGTTATGGATGCATAGGATGCTATTTCTTTTAATTGGTACATGCTAGTGTGAAATGATATGATTGAGATATTTCATGATTGCCATGTGTTTGCTTGCCGCACTTGTAACATCATAGAATACCTTAAGTGCATTGTTGTAACTCTCGGGTCCGCGTCTTGTCTTGAGTCTCGTCATCTTTAGTCCTGGTCTGTGTTTGAATCCTTAAGGAAGTCGTGTTGTCCTCCCTTACCCTCCCCTATCCCCGTGACTTCTAACCCCTCGCGATCCTCTTGATGGACATTGACATAGAAGAGAAAACGAGCGATTGAATGGAATCAGAGTGGCGCAACGGGAGTGTGGTGGGCCCATGGCCCATATACCATAGGATCGACGTCACCAAAGAACGGACGCCTTTCGAAGATGGCAGTTGCAAACGTAATCCTCCTAGATGATGCAAGAAACGAAGTTCTCCATCCGAATTGTGATCTCTCCTATGCGAATTAGAATCGGTGCCGTGCGATAGGCTTGGAACTGACTAAATGGATGTGTAATGACTAATATGATGAGCTCGTAGTGAATGATTGTCTGACTAACTTGTGTTTGTGATGATGTGACTTTATGCTTAAGTGTACTGACCTGCTACTAAATTGGTTATGGGTTATATAGGTGGTGGTGTTTTCTTCTTGAGCTTGAGTCATGAGATTCTTCGGTGAGACGGGTCGGAAAGTAGCAGGTATATTGAGGTCTTCGGATTGGATCAGTGGTTGTGTGGGATGGGGTGCAGGAAAGATGCGTCAGCAAGAGTAGAGCCAAGTGAGTCGGGATTTGTCGGAAATAGTAGTCAACGAGTATAGTTGAGCTTTCAAGGAGGTTATCAGTGAGGAATAGAGTAGTATGGCGAGAATTCGAGGAAAAGGTCTTCGTTAGAGGTAGTGTGGGGCAATATCGTGTGCGGGTAGTGTAGTTCTAGAGGTGGATGAGTGAGTTAAGAGTGGATCGGAGAGATTCTTGAGGGGGATGTGTTAATAGGCGAGTTAGTGTACCAGGAGAGAGCGTCTAGATAGTCTAGGAGCGGACCGTGAGCGGCATTGAGGACGATTGGCTAAGGAATGTCTAAGGACTCGTAGAATTCGGGACTAGGTTGTATGTGTGGCAGTGGGAGAGGTTTTTGGTAAATAATGAAGTTGAGGAATTGCTAAGGATGAGTAGTATAGGGTTGCTTGGGAAATCATCGATCTTGGGGATTAGGTCGTTCATATCAGGACTGTATGTGAGATGAGTATTTGGGCAGTTAAGGAAGATTAGGAATTGATTGGCGAAGTCATGAGTGGGGGATTTTCAGATGGGTTGTTGGAGGATTTTAGCATAAGGAAGGAGTTCAAAATTGATGTATGAAAATTTGTTGTGGCCGTGGAGGTACTTCAGGATATGAGATGAATCTTCGAGGAAAAGTTGCTAGCTAGGTAAGAATGTCGTTGAGATTTATATTAAGACTGTGAGCGTGAGGTGGAGACACTGTGATTCTAAGATTGAAATTGGGAACTGGGCAAAGCGGAAGGTATTGAGGACTCTAGAGGAAGAAGGATTCTAGAAAGGTTGGCGAAGTTACGGTACTTAGGAAACTCCGATGATGACGATTTAGGGATGTTACAGAAATGATGATCGGTAAAAGAGGGCTTTGGACGGTAAGGTGTCATGGTTAAGAAGTAGGAGCTTGAGGCAATTTAGGAATATGAAGAGATGAGGAACTAGAGTAGGACCACTTGAGGATTTCGACTGGTTAAGGTTTAGTAAGATTTGGAATGAAGAAATTTTGGAATATGGTGAGACGAGGATCTAGAATGGGCCAGTCGAGGAATCGTGGATCCTTAGGTTTCGTGAGATTCAGAATGGGACAAGTAGGTAGAATCTTCAATTAGTCGTTGAGGATAGATGCGGGTGACGAGGAACTCGGCGATTCGTGGTCATGCGTTAGCACTAGACGATTTTCTGCGCTAGGGTTGTCGAGAGTGGATGGTTGAGTGGAAGGTTAGGATTTGTGATTTCTCTTAGAAGGTGAAGATGAGACCGGTAGAGGACCTCTAGGACAAGGGTATGCTTTATAAAGAGTCTTGGTAGTCGGTCGAGTTGTTAAGCTTGTCGGAATAAGGGAATTGTGCGATTGGGAACTCCGAGATATGGTTTTAGGTGGTCGAGTAGGATTTGAGGTCGGGATGCCGAAGTAGGCTGGTTCTTAGATGGCATTGGAGTTGGGATACCTAGTAGTTAGATTGGGTATTTGGCTTGGATTGCAGATAGTTATGAGGCTAGAGAGTTTGTATATGAGCAGAATGCAATGATCATTGGAACTAGTATCGATTGAGTTGGTAGACCTAGGTGAGGATAATCTTGATGCGAGAGCTGAGGAGTAGTAGTCGTGTTTTGTTCTGGTTGATAGTTGTTGGCAGGTTCTCTTGAGGATATGATCTAGTGTATGCTTTACTTGGGGATGAATGTTGTGCGAATTTTATCCTTCAGACAATGTTGATTCCCTAGCATCTTGCCATAAACAATAGTTATCCCCTGAAATTGATGAAATGCAAATGCTAGTGTACATAAGTACTTGTTTGCCTCTAATGTGTTGATGCTTGATAGTTAGCATATGTAAGATGTGCTTATCTGATTGATAAAATGTGCAACTTATGTGGTATGATATGATGAATTCGGCTATGTGCGATGCTATGTTAGATCTGTTATGGTATATGACTATATTTGACATGAGTATGACCTGTTTATGAATGTGTGATAGGATTTCTATGATATACGATTGCTAAGTGTATGGTGCCCTAAATTAGAATTGATAGGATGATAGAACTGAATTGATGAGATTTGACTCGGGCTTGGAACCTAGGGAGAAAATATGGGATTAGCCCTTAGAGGTGGATGATTCCACCTCCTGAAATTTAAAACTTGCTTGACTAACGCCGGTTTTAAGGGATCTGAACGGTGTTTAAAAAAAAAGAACTAACTTGGATTTTGAGCGACCAAACGCGATCAAGAATTTTAATGATTTTGAGACCAATCTTTTTCAAATTGGGAAACCCTTTTGAAATTTTTTCAAACCGAGCTTGCATTATAACGCCCCACGAAGTGGATACAAGCATTTTATAGGGGCCCTTATAGATTGCTTGCTGAGACCTAGTGGAGATGCTATAATGCTTTTCGAGTTATGATATAACCGAGAAGTCGAGGTAAGGATGTGGTAAGGGCCCATATTACATTCTCGCTATGACCAATCGGGGATATTATGGCCATGACGATGATACTGTGAGAATCTCATAGGGGCACTTATGAGGCACTTATGGATCAATGGAATGGTCCTTGGGCTTACCTATTCCAACTTTATCCCCTACCCTGTTTTGGTTTTAGTCTCGAGGACGAGACTTGTTATTAGAGGTGGATGATGTAAAGGCTCGGATTTTAAAATCCTAATTTTCAGAAAAGAAAATTAAAAATGAATTTAAAACGGATTTAATTCGGATAATTCAAGGAAAACTCGTCCTAAATTTAATAAATCGAACTTCAAATTTCTAAAACGATTTCGGCCCAATTTTTAACTTTAAAGATAGACTTCGTCTTTCACCTCGGCATTTAAAAAATTCCTTCGGATAACGATATCCTATTCGGATTTCAGGAATTATCTCCGGATATTTTAAATTCTTGCTTTTGGGACAGCACACCCCTTGTCTTTTTCCTCTCTCTTATCCGAAAATTCAAAGTCAGCTTGCCTCATTTTACCATTTCTTGTTCAACAATCACACCTGCTCCCTCCCCCTTCCACTCTAATTTGCTAAGCAACAAGCAAGATAACAACAAAAGCAATTAATCTCCTCCTCCTCCCTCGTGACCCTGCTTCCCCTAATTGTGGCAAAGAGCCCCAAACCTACAGCTATACACACTTCCGCATGTAGCCTCCTCCTCATCTCTCCAAATTTCTCTAAATTTCCTTTCAGGTTTGAAACCCAAACATTTCCCCCCATTTCCGTTTTCTTTCTCAAGACAAGATCTTCCCTTTTACTCCTCTCTTTCTCCCCTTTTGATTTCACTAGAGTAAACACAACACCCCTGCCTCCCTTCTTTCACCATTGCGGACCACCATCACCATCTTCACAGCATTCCACCGCCGTCACCTGCCTCCCACCTCCGCCGAAATCGCAGCCCCATCTCCACGCCCCTGTTCCGTCGAGAAAGAAATCCAGGGCACCCATCTTCTCCTTCCATCCTCTTCTTCGAACCGGCAGCAGAAGCAATCTCCGACGCACTCTCGATGCCACAAGCATCAGCAGAAGCAGCAGCTGGAGAGCCCCGGAGACCGAGCGCGGCCTCCTTCCCGCCCCTGGTTTCCGTTTCGCCTCGGTAAGGTCTCAACTCCTCTCGACCTCCCTTCTTCACCTCTTATCAGCCTAAAGGTCCCTCTTTTAATCCCTCGCTCCTCTCCCAGGCACGTCCGATCGAAGAATCGACCTCGGCGCACCCGGACGCGCCTCCCCGAGCTCCGTTTTCGACGAGACAAAACTGCCCCTCGTGAGCCTTCTTCCTTCCTCCTTCTTCTTTCCCTTCCTGCTGTGTGTGCATCTGTGTTGTCGGTGTCGTGATCGGGGTTGGAGTCGGAGTCCGGGAATGACGCCGACGAGCTCCTCTCTTCCACTGGGTTTCGAACAACCTGGGAAGATAGAAGAGGGAGCAGACGTGGGCCCCACCTTGCCATCTCATTTGCCACCTAGGCATGGGGCCCTCCTTCTTTTCTAATTCCGGCTTCAAATGAAAGGAGAAAGGGCTTAGTGTTGAGCCTAAATTTTGGTGTTGAAAAGAGAAATGATTTTGGGCATTTTTACTAAATAAAAACCGGTTTTGGAGTTCTAGAAAAGGGAGGAACGGTTTTGGTATTTAGTAAAATAGAGGGGGTCGGTTTTGGAGTTTATAAATATAAGGGCTGACTTTTATAAAGTAAAAATATTTGGGATTTTTAAAGGATTGGAAAATATTTTATGAAAACGTTTAAATGTGAATAGTATTTGAAATATTATATAATATCATTAGGATTTAAAATACAAGACATTAATTATTTTGAGATTAAAGATATGGTGATTTAAAAATATGATATTATGAGACTTGGAATTAAAAAAAAAAGGAATTTGATGAACATTTACCAAGATCGGAATTTCTAACTTGTTGATTCGGATTTTAAAGCGGTTTCGGGACTAACTCGGGAATTATGTGATCGGTGACTAACTAGCATGATTGATGTGAATGGTTGAATAATATCATGACTGGTGTTTACTAATGGCATGATTGATTGACTAATGGCATGATGAAGTGTTAGACTTGTGTATCATTAATTTATACTTTCGAGATATGATGGATATGATGAATATGATGAACTTGATATATGTGATGTGCGGATTATTGTTGCGGAGGTATTATGGCGAATACATGATGTGGCTAAATGGAATGATGAGAATGATATGGTCTTGTGGAATGTGGCAATATGATGAATGGTTGAACTTGACGGAATGATGATTGCGATATGGTTGCTATTCTCGTTGAATGTTATGCTTGAGTGCTTGGATGATTAGACGTAGACTTATATATGTGTTCTGATATGTATCTAGGTGATCTTTAATCTATCGTAATGCTTGTCTTGCTGTTCTGCACCGCCAGGTGAGTTCCTATATGAGCTCACTCAGATTCGAAAAGAGATCTCCCTGCTTGTAGCCATGTGCATACTAGGTGCTTGCATTCATAATAAAGCATGCCATGTAGTATCCTGCTAGGATTGCACTCATGATTGAGCATTCGTTTACTCATTGCTTTTGTAAACAGAACGGCCGTTATCTGTGAAGTAACTAGAGTCATTGCTAGGGTTATAGGACGACCTAGTCTCATCGGGTCCCGTCTTGAGTCAATCGAGTCATGAACTTCCTTATATTATGAGATGCTTGCGGGCTTTATTGTGGATACGGGTTGGGCATGCGTGCCACCCGATTATATGGAATGCATTCACGAGCTGGCCAGTCTCCGCCCTATCGGAAGGGGGTGGAGGTTGGAGAGGGATATACCACTTGGTATTCGGTGCTAAGGCCTTATTATATTTATGCACTTGATCTTAGGACCATGCTAGTATGTTAATATTCCGCCTTGCATCTAGAAGCATCTTTATTAGGACTAGCGTGTGTATATGTCTGCTTGTTTGGGATTATATTGCGTAGGGCTTCGATCTGACACCGCCCCGCATACATTTTTTTTAGGGTTGTTTTGCAGCATGATTATTCCTTGTTTCCGTGACGTGGGTACTCTCTTGGGCGATCTCAAAGAAATGGTTTAATTCCACTAACATTGTATATTAAATTTCGATAAATACGCTTATTGATTTGGTTTTGACTGGCTCTGTCGTGTCACCCTCTTGTATTACACCTTGATTCTACTATTTGCATGACTGTTGGTTTTCCACGCTTAGACTTATGACAGGTACAGGGGACTTCCCCGGGGATTCCAACGATCCCTTCGAATTTTGGGTATGAAATCCCACTTTAAAATGTTAGGATAGAATTTCAAACCTTCAACCTGTACTCGGGACGCAAGATCCTAACGAGGGGTTTCATCCCTCGAAACGTAACCCGGGAATCATAATCCCGGGCCGTTACATTATGAACTAATGATGATAGATCAAATATTCAAAACTTGCAAATTTAGATATAATGAAAGAGAAATGAGATGTTTTGCTAATATGACAGCAGGTTCACATTGGGAGAATACTTTAGGAATATGCGATAAATATAAGCCATAAGCAAATTATGAGGTTCCAATTGAGAAAGTAAGAATTTTAATTCCTTAAATTCAAATCCAATTGGCAAAATTCATCAAGTTCAAATCAAAACATAGCCCCAAATCAAAACTCTAATTCTCAAATCGAACCACCCCTATACAAAATCAAGAAACATACCGGGAGAGAAATTGGGTTTTTTCGCACCACGCACACAGTCGTCGGGTTCTTCACACCACCCAAACCACTTGCCCTAGCCTTCTTCGGTCACCGCCCGATTGCGCCACACCTCCGGCAAAGATTACCGCCACCAGCCACATATCCGATTACGCTATGCCTCCAACCGATTGCTGCCTCACGCCATTGCCGACGAAGCCGCCTCCTGCCACTCACCCTCCTCCGACCGCCACGCCTCTAGCAACGACTGCACTTGAAACCAATTGCAAGAGGTGAAATCCATGGTTACTTCAATTTCAGAAAGGGGATTTGAGCACTTGAAGAGAACGTGGGTTGAGAAAGTAATTTGAGAAACAATTTCAGTTTTTAGTATTGGTAACCAAAAGAACGTGGGTGAGAGAAAGTGGAAAACTGCTTTATATTTTTGCTCAGAGAAGGAGGACACGTGGCTCATTCTTTTACAAAGAGCCTGCTTCTAAAATAATAAGTATAAGGGGTGGATGATTGATATCAATAAAGTGTAATCACAAATGTCATCAATGAATAAAAATGTAATAAACATGTCACTACAAATGATTGGATCAATGAAGTGTAATCACAAACGTGTCATCAGTGAATAAAAGTAGAATCGATGAAAATATATCGATATACAATTGATTAAATTAAAAAAAGTGGCATCAAACGATTTGATTAAAAAAAGTGGCATCAAATAACTACATTAGAAAAATGGCATCAAAACACTACTTTAAAAAAGTTGCATTACATTGAAGAAAAAAATGTCATCAAACACTACTTTGAAAAAATATGGCATCACGGTAAAAAAAAAGGGCATCAATGGTCTACGTGACATCACAGTAAACAAAAAATGTCATCAATTTTTGAAAAAAGTGGCATTAAAAAAGTGTCATCAAACCATTTCATTAGAAAAATGACATCAAAGCGAAAATAAAATGTAATAAAAAAATGGCATCAAAGTGCAAAAAAATGGCATCATGGTAAAAAAAAAATGACATCATAGTAAAAAATGGCATCAAAAAAAGTGGCATCATTGGTGAAAAAAAAAATAAAAAAATAAATAAAAAAAATCCGAAAGAGCCGGTCAATGTTGACCGGTCAACGGTCAACGCTGACCGGTCAACGGTCAAACATGTTGACCGTTGACCTTAATAGTCAATTTGGGAAGGGTGCTAGGTTAGTTAATTAATTTTGTTTGGGTGCTGGTTAGCTAATTAGATATTGATAATGTGCTATTTGCCAAAATAACCCTTTTTTAAATTAATTTTTTAAAATAATTTAGTACTCCCTCCCTCACATAATTTAGGTCTACTTTTTTTCCATATTTTTTTAATAATTTAATACTTATTACTAATAGTTATGAATTATTTTATAGGGTTGTTTATGTAATCTAGCTAATAGTTCAAATACTACGTATAATAGTTTTGTTTTTTTTTGGAAGCGGGATAAGGATTAGGAAAGCAGCCGACGTCCCGGCTTTTTTCCTAGCGGGTCCAAGCGGACGAGAACACAGAGTTCTGAATCATCGGCGAAGCTATCATCGGCAGGGCAGCTATGAGCCAGACGAGCAATCCTGTCAGCCACAGCATTTGAATCCCTGAAAATATGACGAATAGCAACATTAGAAAAGGAACGAATGATTGTAGAGGTATCAGCCATCAGCAGCTCAATGTTCCAAGGGCAAGTCCAGTCCCCCAGAAGAGCTTTAACAACGGCTAAACAGTCACCCTCGATAAGTAGATTGCCGAGACCCAAATTGAGGGCCTTAACCACACCCATGTGCAGCCATAAAGCCTCGGAGAAGACTGCAGAAGTATTGTTGCAAAGACCAGAACCAACGGACACAATCGATCCATTGTGGTCGCGGATAACGAATCCGTAGGCACCCTTGTCCGGAGGGAAGTATGAACCGTCGAAGTTAAGTTTATAGTGGCCCAGAGGTGGCTTTTTCCAATTAACTGATTTATGAGCCTTATTTATCCCGGAGCTGGAGCGGTTATCTGTAGATTTCTGCTTTGGTGTATCCTTCCTTATGGGTTTGACACCGTGAGCATCCCCATTTGCGGTCCAAGAGTCTGTAACAGTTTTGTAAAGAATAGCAATAGCTTGAAAGGAGACTGTATGTATGTGTTGGAAAACAATTTGGTTTCGGAAGTACCATATTGCCCACCAAGCGGTGGCTATTTTGGCAAATCTGGTTTTGCCTTCTGTTAAGTAAATTTCGTTCAGAAGTTTGTTAGGTTTAGCATCTGTAGTGGCCTTAATAATCGTAGGACATCGAATACCAGCTGCAGAAAAGACATCGAGTGTCATCTGACAATCGCAGAGAATATGATTAGTTGACTCAACAGAAGAGCCATAGAAATGGCATCCCGAGGGAACTGAGACATGTGATCGTTATAGTCTTTCCAAGGTTGGTAGACCATCCCGCGCAATTTTCCAAAGAAAGTGGCGGATCTTGTAAGGGATGTCAAGCTTCCAAATCCACTAGCAACCAAACTGAGAATCACCGGTATGATGCGTGCCAAGGGTTGCAGCCGAACTGGTGGAGAACCACCCGTCCCTACTAGGACCCCAGAACAGCCGGTCAGCAAAAGTGTTTTTGGTCAAGTGAGTGGAAGCTATTCTTGCAATAGTGTCTGTGTCCAGAAGACCATGCAGGTCGGTGGAAAGTTTATCGATATCCCATTTTTTGCCCGAAGTGATGAAATGTGCCACGGGCCAAGACAAGGTAGAATCATCGATCGATCGGAGAGCAATTTTTGCCAAGGGGGAGTTGCACACCCAGTTATCCTGCCAGAAATTAACCGAGTGTCCGTTTCAGATAGACCAGTTGAGGCCGGTCTTGAATTCTGGTCGAAAAGTCATTAGTCTGGACCACTGCCAGGAGGTGTTTCCTTTTTTAACGTACTTAAGAAGAGAATCATTTTTTAAGTATTTTGTCGTGACGACTCTGACCCAGATATTGTCTGGTTGCGCAATGATTTTCCATAGCAGTTTCATCTGTAGAGCGATGTTCATCATTTCAGCTTTGTGGATACCAAGACCACCGGATATGGTATCAGTACAGATTTTGTCCCAGCTCACTAGTGGAGTGTAGTTTGGTTGTTTTTTCCAAAAGAATTGTCTGTAGATCTTGTCCAGTTCGTGGAGGATCGACGATGGCAGTATAAAAGCTTGCATAATGAATAAGGGTTGGGCGCTTAGGTTGGACATGATGAGGAACTTTCGCCCCTCAGCCGAGAGTGATGATGCTTTCCACTTCGATAATTGTTGTTTAGTTTTGACAATAATATCAGCGAAGGTATCGGAATTAACCCTGCCATTAATGATTGGGCAGCCCAGATACTTCTCAAGGTTATTTGATTGGGGGATTCCCAGTGTTGTTGCTACAGTGTGTATTGCGGATGTAGATGTGTTAGGTGATACTTGGAAGCTGGATTTATGCATGTTTACCTTTTGTCCAGAGATGGAGCAGAATCGTTGGATGATGTTGGATAGATTATTGCAAGTCGCTTGGTTTGCCTTCCCAAATAACATGATGTCGTCAGCAAATGCCAGAAAAGGAATCTTAACTCCTCGTTGGCCTATAGTAAATCCAGAGTCCTTTGTAAGGGCGGAGTTGCGTTGTAGATTTCGTGCAAGAACCTCTGCTGTGAGAATGAAGAGGAAAGGTGATAAGGGATCCCCTTGTCGAAGTCCCCTAGAAGGTATAAAAGGAGTGGAAGGTTCGTCATTGACGAGCACCGAGTACGAAACCGTTTGTACACATTCCTTTATCCAAAGAATGAATTGTTTGGAGAAGCCGAACTTGTTAAGCACAGAAAATAAGAAGGGTCATTCCACCCTGTCATAGGCTTTTTCCATGTCCAGTTTGACTGCCATGTATCCTTGTTTTGCCTTGGAGAGCCTAAACGAGTGGAAAATCTCGTGAGCAATAAGGATATTGTCCTAGATGGACCTACCCTTCGTGAAGGCTCCATGAAGGGGGTGGATGAGTTTGTCAAAAACTTTGGATAACCTGCTAGTCAAAATTTTAGAGATGATCTTATAAACTGTAGAACATAGGCTAATAGGCCTAAAATTGACTAAACCAGTACTGAAAAACATCTGTAAAAAGTACAAAAATAACAGAATAAAGAACACCGCCAGATTAAAAGAACAAAAGGAAATAACATTATCCGTGGAGAATTAACGAAGAGATGCCTCGTAAACAGTCATCCGCGGATAAGAAGACAATAGACACGTGGCGACCATGCCCACCACCCACGAAGTAGAACACGTGTCGAAATAGAAACACCACGTGGTGCAGCTTATCAGACCACCCCAGACCTATAAAGATGAGAGATCTCACCAGAAGATGAGGACTTTTTGGAAAGGAGGGAAAAGAGAAGGGCGGATCTCGGCACAGTGAACCCAGAGGAAGAAAGAACAAGAAGCGATCATACGCGTGGAAAAGGAACCTGTTAAATAGAAAAATCTGCATCGTTCACTGCATCAAACTCCGCGGATGAAAACCCTGTTCATCTTTAGTGTAAATTTCTATTAAGGAAAAGATTGTCGTTAATAGATCTCAAGACATTCAACAACGACAGGTAAACAAACCAAGTTTCCAAATTGTCCAGAAAAAACTCGATAAGGGAACAGTCCTTCACAATTAGCTTTAGATCGATGACTTCCCGCGGCACAGGTTGGGCCGCGTTGATTCTTTCGACGCGGGTCAGGTAAGTCCGTTGGGAAGATTAGTCCTTTCGCTAGGTAGGTTCCCGGGCCCCACTAAAAATGGTGGCCTCCAGAGATCGTGGCTTTTTCACTGGCGCCGTCTATGGGAACCCCCTCACACTAAGGGGTTTCCTTTTTAAGAATAGACAAAAATCCTCAAACCTTTGAAAAAGTTGAGGTCCGCGTCTAAGCTTAGAAATACAAGTTTTTAAATATCTAAAATCGAACTTTCTTATAACGACAGATTCACGACATTAGGAAGATGAGTGATAGCCAGAACAATCCAACTCAGGACATGAGTCAAGGGGTTCACCAAGATCAGGAGGCCTCTAGCATGTATATCCCATTGACACCGCCAACAAATCCTGATGGTGAGATGGGAGAACAGAACCTCGGAACTCCTCCTCATCATTACGGCTATCAGTATGGACTGGACGGAGGATTCATCCCACGGAACTTCTGGTATTATGAAGCGCGACGCGAACAGCCTAACCCTTTTCAACAGGAGCAGTCTCAGTACTTTTGTTATGATCAGTGGGGGCAGAATCCGCGTCAACAAGGGAATTATCGACCGGAGGAGCAGTATGGAAATTTTGATAGACGTAACCCTGCATATGATAATCCCAGCAACTGGAATTACGGCTTTCAGAATCAGGAAATACCGCACCAGACATGGCAGAATGATCACTGGCACCGAGAGAATAAACATCGACGTGGGGAAAAGTCAACAGACGTTTCCACCTCTACAAAATCTGATTCAGTAGAGAAGGGAAACGAAAAAGCACCAGCGGGTTTCCCATCGGTATTTACTCAAGAGATTTGTTCCGCGACAGTACCAAAACGGTGGAGAGATGTGAACCTCATGAAATATGATGGAACAACTGATCCTGAAGACCATCTTTGTCATTTTGCTACTGCTATGGGAATAAACGAGTATAATGATGCCATGTTGTGCAGGACTTTCCCTTCGACCTTAACGAAGATCGCGCTAACTTGGTTCATAAACCTTCCAAAGGGGTCGGTGACCAATTTTGCCCAGATGTCCCACATCTTCACGTCCCACTTTGGAAGTGCGCGGTCGAGAAAGAAGACCATGCTCGACCTGAGTTCCATTAGACAAGGAGCAGGGGAATCCTTGGGGCACTTTTTCACTCGATTTACCAACATGGTAGTTCAAATCCCCAACTTCAATAATGAATCAGCTATCATCATACTTATGGGCAATTTAGCCGAGGGAGATTTCAAGACATACTTGTTTCGGAAGAAGCCAACTAGTTACGATGACTTAAGAGAGCGGGTTTCAAGACAGATTGAGGTAGAAGAAGCGGCCGCGTCCAGCTCCAAGGCGAATACTGGGAATTCAGGTCTTTTCGGGAAACTGGCTGGAAAATTCAGAAAAGAAAAAGCCAAGCCACCTAGACATCATTCAGAAGCAATAGATTTCCATCCCCGCCGTGATGAAGTGCATATGCACTTGGAAAGAGGACAGGGATCTCGTTGTAGGGAAAATCATCCGCGTTCCCATCATCCAAGAGAAAATCGACACAGAAACCACGATATGAGATCTCCACCTAGAAGGGAAAATCGACCCGACCACAGACCTCGATGGGAGGACCGGAACCCTAGGTTTGACGAATCTCATAATCCACAGGAGCGATTTGACAGGCAACCAGATCAGCAGAGAGATCTCCCCTTCCACAACCGGGGAAGAGGGAGAGGAAGAAGAGTACGCGGAGGAAGGTACAATTATACGCCTGCAGTCCAGAGGTCTGTCAACCAGAGAGAAGCTCAAAGGACAGAAGCAGGCCAAATACCAGAACCAGAGGGCTTCATTAACACCCTCGCAGGAGGCTTGTCTATGGTCGGATCCAGTAGGCAGGAAAAAAGAAATTATGAAAGAGAGGGAAGACAGCCACCATCCGCGTCAAGTAGAAGAATTTCTCTCACACAACATGAGAATATTTCCTTTACTCCAAAGGACGCCGAGGAAGTAAGAATGCCGCACTCAGACCCGTTGGTCATTCACGCACAGATAGCCGCCAAGACAGTAAAGAGGGTATTTATTGATACTGGATCATCTGTTGACATCCTATCATGGGAGGCATTTTCTCAAATGGGAATTTCTGCAGCTTTATTAAAACCATATTCAGGAACGCTAATCACATTTTCAGGAGGAGAAGTACAAGTGGCAGGCACAATCGAGCTTACAGTTGTTTTGGGGACGTCCCCAAACAGACGTATGGAAAATATTGTGTTTACAGTGGTAAAAATTCCCACTGTATACAATGCTTTATTGGGCCGCGTCTCGCTCTATAAATTCCAAATGGTAGTCTCAATCTACCACTTTTTAGGAAAATTCCCTTTGCCTGGAGGAGGAATTGGTGAGGTTCGCGGACAACAACCGGAAAGTAGAAGCTGTTATTTAACCTCCATCAAGAAGAATAAAGAAGTGATATGTATAAGTGAGAATTGTGAATCCGTGGTCGGGGACAATGACTCAGCTGAGCTTTCAGAAGCTGAACTAGAGGTTAGGCCGACAGAAGTAAAGGTACCTACCGCGGACGAAAGAATTGCGTTTACACCCTTCCCAAACCCAAAGGAAAAAGTCTACTTGGGACAAGCACTGGAGACAGTAGAATGAGTTAGAGTCTTAGAAATCATAGCAAAGTCGAGAGACATTTTTGCATGGAGTCCTCGAGATCTATTAGGTGTCCCGTCCGCGATAGCTTTACATACCTTGAGGATTCGTCTAGGAACGAAACCCATAGTACAGAAGAGGAGAAAGATGGCTCCGGAAAAAGCTGCCGCGGCGAAAGAGGAAACTGATAAGCTTTTAGAAGCAGGCTTCATAGAGGAAGTGGAAGACTCTGAATGGCTCTCGAACGTAGTTCTGGTGAAGAAATCTAATGGGAAGTGGAGAATGTGCATCGATTTTACTGATCTTAACAAATCCTGCCCAAAAGACAGTTATCCACTACCATCCATAGATGAACTCGTCGATGGAACCGCGGGAAACAAAGTCCTTAGTTTTCTTGATGCTTACTCTGGATATAATCAGATAAACCTGAACCCTTCAGACAAGAAAGCTACAACCTTCATCACCAATCAGGGGATTTTTTGCTACCGCGTCATGCCTTCCGGACTCAGGAATGCTGGGGCGACGTTTCAGAGAACAGTTGACCGGATCTTTCGTAATCAAATTGGCAGGAATGTATCGATTTATGTCGATGATATCGTAGTCAAAAGTGAAAGAGCAGAGGATCACGCAGCGGATTTACATGAGACTTTTGATTCTCTTCGAAGAGGAGGTTTGAATTTGAACGCGGAAAAGTGTGTCTTTGGGGTTGATTCTGGGAAATTCCTCGGTTTTATGGTTAGCCATAGAGGAATTGATGTAAATCCTGAAAAAGTCACAGCAATTCAGAATCTTCAACCACCGCGAACGATTAAAGAGTTACAATCTTTGAATGGAGCAGTAAACTATTTGAGCCGTTTTTGCTCCTGCCTGGCGGATAAGTCATTACCTTTCTTTGCTCTGCTCAAGAAAAAGGGGCCGATACGATGGACTCCCGAATTACAGGAAGCTTTTGGAAATTTGAAACTTTTTCTGTCATCACTTCCTACCCTTCATCAACCCGAGAAGCAAGAGGTCCTCCATCTGTATTTATCAGTAAAAAGTGTCACCATCAGTGCAGTTTTGACGCGAGAAGAAAAATTCCCAGTCTACTACATCAGTCGTGTTCTGCAAGACGCTGAGACAAGATATGAACCAGTAGAGAAAATGATTTTGTGCTTAATATTCGCGGCAAGAAGGTTGAGGCCCTATTTCCAGGACCATCCTATCCGAGTTATGACGGATTTGCCGATGCGATAAATCCTCCACTCACCATGTTTGTCAGGGAGAATGATGAAGTGGGCAGTCGAACTCACAGAATTTGAAATAGAATATACTCCGCGAAGAGCAGCTCTCGCTCAAGCTTTAGATGATTTCATCAGTGAAACAAGTTTCGAATTAAGTACTCAAACAGAAAGAAGTGAGTGGACACTCAGGGTAGATGGTGCAGCTAACAAGGATGGATGCGGAGCGGGAGTTACATTAACAGCGCCTGATGAACGGCAGTACAATTACGCTTATAAATTGGACTTTCAGGCTACAAATAATGAAGCTGAATACGAAGCCTTGCTAGCTGGACTAGAAATAGCTTTGATTAAAGGTGCCAGGCAGGTATCAGTTTACACTGATTCAGAAGTAGTGACGCGGCAAATAACAGAGGAATATGAAGCAAGAACTGGATTAATGCCTGATTATTAGAGAAAGGCACGGGCATTATCAAAGGCTTTCTTAAGTTTTTGCTTAACGGCTGTTCCCAGAGATGATAACCAGCAGGCGGACGCGTTAGCACGGTTGGGAGCTGTTATGCCTGAGGAGGTAGGAAGAGAAGTGGTTCTTGAAAGGATGAGCAACCGAAGACTTATTCAAGAAGTCTATCAGGTACAAGAAGTTGAGAAGGAGGACTGGAGAGCGCCGATCGCAGACTATCTGGGCAAGGGTATTCTACCTGAAGAAAGAACCGCTGCTAAGAAGATAATTGTTAAATCCTCTCGATTCACCATCAGGGAAGGAAAGTTGTACAAGAGGGGGTATTGCCTGCCGGATTTATTGTGCATATCGTCAAAAGAAGGAAGTCTTGTAGTGGAAGAATTGCATGATGGAGTTTGTTCGCATCACCATGGATGGAGGGCTGTTGTGGCCAAAGCAACCAGGCTAGGATATTATTGGCCAAACATGAAACATGATGTTCAACATTACATCCAGAAATGCGATGCGTGTCAAAGGTTTGGAAATTTGAATCACCGCCCTTCTGAGACAATGAAGAGTATAGCCGGAGCTTGCCCATTTTCCGTCTGGGGAATGGACATTCTAGGTCCATTTCCCACAGCTCCCGGTCAGTTAAGATATGTTTTGGTCCTGGTGGATTATTTCACGAAATGGGTGGAAGCCGAAGCAATGGGATTAATTACCGCGGAGAAGGTGAGGAAATTCCTATGGAAGAATATTGTTTTCCGCTTTGGAGTACCCGACTCGATAATTACGGAACATGGACCTCAATTTGATTGTGAAACAATCAGAGATTTCTGCGTCGGTCTAGGCATCAATCTTAAAATCTCATCTGTGGCTCACCCACAGACGAATGGGCAGGCAGAAACAACCAATCGACAATTGTTGTACGGGATACAAAAGAAACTTGGCAACACAGCGAAGGGATGATGGGCCGAACTTTTACCATTAGTGCTCTGATCCTACCGCACGTCAGCAAAGACTCCGACAGGGGAGACCCCATTTTCTTTAGTCTTTGGCATGGACGCGGTTATACCAATTGAGAGATTGATACCTTCGGCGCGAATAATGGCATACGACCAAGACACCAATGATGAAGCGTTGGAATTCGAACTGCATCTCATAGAAGAACGCAGAATGACGGCGGCTTTGAAGGAGCAAGAGTACAAGAGGAGGCTTTCTAAGTATCGGGATAGACGAATTTCCCCGCAGCATCTCAATGAGGGGGATCTGGTGCTACGCCAAACCACCTCTGGGGGGAAGCTAGACCCCAACTGGGAAGGACCATATGTAATCATCAAAGAAGTTCAAGAAGGTGCGTACAAGCTCAACACCCCCGAAGGAATCGTCCGGAACAAAACTTGGAACGCGGACAATCTAAAAAAGTATTATGTGTAATCACTAAATAGCTATATAAACATAAAGTTTAGTCGCCCCCGCAAGAATTAAATAAAGCGGTTAGAGGGCGCTTTCTGAGTTGACTCGCACTTAAAGAATTTCGTGGCAAGACCTAGGACGTTGGAGCTTGGCTCCGCGTCAGGCCTTTGATCAAATCCGCATTCTCAGAGATGATACTTCGTATAAAGACCTAGGACACTGGAGCTTGGATTCGCGTCAGGCCTCTGATCGAATCCGCATTCTTAGAGATGACACTTCGTATAAAGACCTGGGACGCTGGAGCTTGGCTCCGCGTCAGGCCTCTGATCGAATCCGCATTCTCAGAGATGATACTTCGTATAAAGACCTGGGACGCTGGAGCTTGGCTCCGCGTCAGGCCTCTGATCGAATCCGAATTCTCAGAGATGATACTTCGTATAAAGACCTAGGACGCTGGAGCTTGGCTCCGCGTCAGGCCTCTGATCGAATCCGCATTCTCAGAGATGATACTTCGTATAAAGACCTAGGACGCTGGAGCTTGGCTCCGCGTCAGGCCTCTGATCGAATCCGCATTCTCGGAGATGATACTTCGTATAAAGATCTAGGACGCTGGAGCTTGGCTCCGCGTCAGGCCTCTGATCGAATTCGCATTCTCAGAGATGATACTTCGTATAAAGACCTAGGACGCTGGAGCTTGGCTCCACGTCAGGCCTCTGATCGAATCCGCATTCTCAGAGATGATACTTCGTATAAAGACCTAGGACGCTGGAGCTTGGCTCCGCGTCAGGCCTCTGATCGAATCCGCATTCTCAGAGATGATACTTCGTATAAAGACCTAGGACGCTGGAGCTTGGCTCCGCGTCAGGCCTCTGATCGAATCCGCATTCTCAGAGATGATACTTCGTATAAAGACCTAGGACGCTGGTGCTTGGCTCCGCGTCAGGCCTCTGATCGAATCCGCATTCTCAGAGATGATATTTTATTATAAGACTCGAAACACTAGAGCTTGTCTCCGCGCCAGCTCTCAAAACGTAGCTAAACATTCCAAGATCCAAACTCCACGATGGATCACTATTAAAAGCAAAACAAAAAATGTTTTTTGAGACTCCCAAAAGTTTCAAAATTTTCGAAGGAAATCATAGCTATTAATCCATCATAAAAGCAAAGAGCAACCAAGGATAAAACATGACACCACGATTAAAGGGGTTGACAATGCCAGATAAAAGAAAAACAAGCATCCATTAGCTCATATCCGCGGAGCACGACCAGGGATAATGCGAGTTATGCCCTGACTTAAGCGAAATTCATTTGAAGGAGGACCTTCTGACTCCGGGAGAGCCCACTCCGCGTCTACCTCATCCCCTACAGCGTCTAATATCTGGACGTCAAAGCGATTTCCTCCTTTATAAATAAAGGTTAAAGAGGAACCAATGTGGACGCTGTGTGACTCGGCAAAGTCATTCCAGCCATCCCTCAAAAATGGAACCCTATAATCTCCGCGCATAACCTCCACTGGGAAATCACGAAGAATCCTGGTTGACAAAAGTACACTCCTAAGAAGATCTGGCCCAAGTCTATCTTCAAAACATAATGGAAAAGACTAACAAAAATTTTTTTAAGGGATGTTAATAGAGAAACTGACTCAATATAAGGAAAAATCAACAATAAAAGAACTAACCAGACGGAGAAGTTGCACAGGAAAACTAATCCTCTCAAAAAAGGACCAAGGTGAACCAGCAGAAGAAGGCATCATGAAAGCACACAACGTGTCTAGTGGTTTTTCCCCCCATACTCTTTTTTATAGCACGAAAAACAAATCTGGACATGTGTCGAAAAATAGAAATATGGGGCAAATAAATTTGAAAGGTCAAATCATAGAGACAAGAACCACAGGCACCATGCATGAGATAAGCAGTAAACACTATTACTGGATTTCTCAGAAATCCCGTGAGGAGAACATCATGACAAATAGACCTCGAAAGACTAAAACAATCACACAATCAACATACATAACAGGGAAAACCCCAGCAACAGTTGTCAAAGGCTGGATAAACAACAGAGTTATGACTAGAACAATAGAGAGGTCTAAAATCTTATTCCATTAAGAAAAGTACATCTTAATGACCATTCGAAATTGCGACATGAGGAGCAAGATCATCATTACTTCCCCCACGCGGATCCAACACCCAAACTTCGAAACGAGCCTCACCCATGTGAGTGAAAATCATAGAGGCCTCCTGCTCAAAACCGTGTGACTCTACAAAGTCTTTCCATCCGCGGGCAAGGTAGAGAAGACCACTGTTATGCCGCTCTATACCAACAAGGAAGTCGCGCAGTAGATGAGAAGAAAGTAAAACCTGACCAGGAATAGCATCCGCATACTCCTCCTCAAACCGAAGTGGAAGCACCTGAAAAATAAAAAAGTGTTAGTTAAAAATAAGTTCTTTAAAGATTTTTAATATAGTTAGCTCACCAATCGCAAGAACTGTTCAGGATAATTGATTGCTTGAAAGAAAGCCCATCGGGTTTCTGGCCCAACAACCCCGTCTGCCCTAAATGACAAGGGAGGAACTATAATGGATCCCCACATCTCGATGAGATTAGAGAAAAAACAGTAAAAATCCCCCTATTTATCAGTCACAAGGAAACAGGTGAACAAGAAAAAAGAGGAGCACATGCATGACATGCAATGGGTGACACAACCACCAAGAGCACGCGTCTCACTTTTTCCGAGAATAAAGTTAACCAGATGTTGAATCGTTTCCCAAGATCAGTAAAAGTAAATTACAAAAAGGGAAATTGAAATTACTTTTTGGTGAAAAGCGATGAAACCAACGGCAAGAAAACCTCATAAGGCGGGTATAAAACATGCTCAAGTATCCATGAGTAATGAGCAATCCTAAAAACAAGATGGATCCAAATCCACAGCCTAGGGCTTTTTACAGAGTTCTTATGAGAGAAGAACAACTTCAAACCCTTCGCCTCCCCCTCATGTATGTTCTAATCGACGAAGACGCTCACACTCAGGCCAGGCTCTGGTCCCGTTCCAACCAGGAACACGAAGTGAAGGTAGACAAAGATGAAGATGGCCTTTTCTGGTTAACACAGGGATGGCACGACTTCACGCAAGCAAATCGAGTCAATGTAGGGTCCGCGTTGATTTTCACCTACATGGGTGATTCTATCTTTGAAGTCGACGTCGTCAGCCCGGACAGCGAAGAAAATGGAGAGATAGGCCATCCTTGAACTCCTAATAGATTCTTCGCGTCAACAATGTAACAAGCTTAGAGGGATCCAACCCCTATGAAAGGTCTCTGTACGCAGTTTCGTATTATTAATAATAAAGGATCCCTCCTTTTATTTCATTTCTAAAAAACGCGTGAGTACAATAAGGAAATCATGGATTCCCTTTTCTCTTTATTTTATTCTACGAAAAGCTTATATCAAGAGACAAGCTTGAAAACTCCAAAAGTATATCGCAGAAATAACTCAATTAGAACTACATGATGAAGAAATTGAGTCCAAAGTAGCCTCGTGCTCATCCTCGATTTCACGACGCGGACAAACTTGGAAGGAAACGTTGCCCTTATGAAAAAACATCATGGCACTTCCTATTCCCAGGTGGTGAAGCATAAGGAATTCATCCCAATCATTGTCAATTTGAAAAAGACCATTCTCACTCCAAGATACGGCCACTGGAAAATCGCGAACGAGATATGTTGAAAGAAAAGCCCACCGAGGCGGAAGAGGCCCATACTCAGCCTCAAACTGGGGAGGCATTACCTCATTAGTAACAAGATTAAAAACCTAATATAAAAAGCCCGAACTCTGATTAAAGTAAAATTAAAGGAAGCTCACTAGCCGAGAAAGCTGTTCCACATTCTCAATCTTTTGTAAAAAAGCCCAAGGGTTAAAGCTTCCCGGAGGCATGAAACTTACGATAACACAGTCGTCTTAACACAACATGGGAGGTAGCTAGAAAAATGGAGATTAAGGCTTTAAGAAGAAAATTCATCATGTGAAATAAAGACAAGTGGTAAAGGATTTTGGACATTGGGACCGACCCGTTCGACACTTGGAAAATTCGGAATACAAATGTCTAGATATTTACTATAAACAAAACATGCAACTAATACTAATGTTTTGACCAAGGAGATCTTCAAGCCATAAACAAAGGAAGTATCTCAATGATATACCAAAAAACAAGGAACCGCATACAAGTTCGCAAAATCCATAAAAAGTTTCATTCCTTCATAAAAACCCAAGATCGAGATCTACTAAGGGGTGGCTGCCTTCTCAGGTTCTTCCTCCGCGTCCTCATCGTCGTCATTTTCAGAATAAGAATCTTCCGCGGCCATTTCCTCTTTTGAAAGTCCCCAGTCGGCACTTTCCAGACTAGGCTCAAACTTTTCCAAAGGAACACCCGGGTTGCTTAACGAGCGCGTAACGCTTTGATTGATCCCTGCAACCATTCCCTTACGAAAATAGCTAAAGCACCTGTCCTTCAAAATACTAGATCCTTTTGAAGTCTGAAGACAGGCTTTTGCCACGGAAGACAGGAAGGAATTACCAATTTCAGTTTTGATCAACTCAGAAGAAAGGTAATCCAAACCTTCAGGACTTTGAAGCCATTGGAGAGCCACATCTTGATCTGAGCGCGCCTTGATGGTGTCAAGTTCTTGTTTGGTGATAGACAGTTCTTCGCGGAGGATGGAGAAATCCTCTTCCATTTTGTTGATAGCAGCCTGTTTTGTTTGAAGAAGCTCCCGCGAAGCCCCTTCAGTAGCTTCCAGCTCTTTGACACGAGAGACGACAGAGCTTGAAAAAACTTTTAAATCATCGTATTTTTTCTTTAAAGCTGCCATGGCCTCTTTCTGGTTTTGCACCTCCTCGTGAAGGTCAGCTGACCTTTTCTTAAATTTTTCCACTGAGACTGGGTCTCCCACTGTATTCCCCAATATTCGAAGCTGATGGTTCAGTTTTTTAATTTCTTCATCTTTCTTCTTAAGATCTTCCTCTCCACACACCATACGTCTCTCAACATCTGGTTGAATTACCCTCAACTATAAAAATCAAAGAAGAGGTAAGAAAAATTGAAAATAAACCGCGTCAAAAAGACAAAGAAAAGCAAGAAAGGAATGTTGACCTATCCACTGAATAATACGATCGAAGTTAAGCGAAAGAGTGACAGGATCCAGTCGTTTGATATACCCTTGCTCTGGGAGACAACGCTTCTTGGCTGGAAAAGCAAGGCCTTGTAAGTCAATAGGATCAAAACCGGGGATAGGAAATTCGCGAAGAGTCGCTTCGCCTTCCAAAAAGAGCCCCTTTTTGTCTGAAGCGGATGGCCCAACAGCAATGGCAATCCTCCTCTTTTTAGATTTAGAAGTTTCGGGCGCGGAAGGACAAGTACACTTCTCTCGAGGTTCAGGAGCTAGCGAAGAAGTTTCAACCAAAGCCCCAGACTCGACCGCAGCATTTACATCAACATTTGATGCCACTTCTAAGACCTGGGGAGGAACAGGAGGATCATTGGCCACCACACTTGATTTCTTCTTCTTCCCAGACTTGGTCTTATGCCGCTTCAGAAGTGCATCCAAATCCATTTTGTCTAAACACAAAAATACATTTCCCAATAAGTTATCCATTAAAGAAAGAACAAAACATAGAAGACACAAATCTATATACTGAAAGATATAAATAAACAAAGAAGCCACCTAGTCGCGGATGAGGCATACTCAAGCCAGCCATCTCAAGACGAAACGCGGACAACATTTTTTCCCATGGAAACCTAGGAATATGAGAAAATGACAGCTTGAATTGAGAAGGATTGGAAATTTTTGGTTTCGCCACAGAACAAAAAAGCCCTGGGACTGTTCGACAGTTAAAACCTTGCCCAGATCTGTCGCGGACCAAAAACCACTTGTACTTCCAATTTGGCTTGCTAGACAACCTTTCCCTGTACCTACAACTTGAGTTGCACTGGTAAAATCTCGAATCTTGAGTCCCCTTCTTTAAAGAAAAAATACTGAACATTAACTTTAAAGAAAGAGCAACACCGATCTCCTTGCACCTCATGATAAAACTGGTAAAAAACATCCAACCATTGGGGACGATCTGAGCAGGACTCAAATTATATTCTTCCAAGAATTTCAAAAAAAAAGGATGAAGGGGAAGTCGGAAGCCTTGAGATAAGCTAGCCGCGTATACGACCAAACAATCTTCATAAGCGTCCAGACAACCACCCCCTTCCTCAAGGAGACAGAACTCTATGCCTGCTGGCCAAGGGAAGACTTGCGAAAGAGCGTCAAGATCTTCTAAGTTCAAAAGGGTAGTACAGCCCCTCGACCCGCTCACGGGAGACCTCCACGGATGAATCCTATCAGGCACAACTGGTGGACGGCTGGCTGGAGGTGGAAGAGGTCTAAAATCTCCCAAGAAAAGACAAGTATCTAAATCCCCTAAGTCATACACTGGGGTGTCCAAGTCGCTCAAGTTCTCCTTAGAACGAATCACCTTCGGACTTTCTGCCAAACCAATTGGAGGAAGCTTATAAGGAATCCAAACCTCTTCCAACTCATGATCCGCAGAATGAGAAATAGACGAAGTCCCAGCGTCCACTGAAGAACTAGCACCCGATTCATCCATAGCCCTTGGATTTTCATCTTCCGCGCATTCCTTCGAAGAAAAAGAAATTGAGTAAGGTGATGAATAGTAATCAGGGTCAGAACGCTTCCGGCGCCTTCTGACCTTAATAGGACTACCAGTAGGACCAACTCGATCTGGAGTGGACGCGGATGTAGAAGAAGATGACTACGACGAAGAATCATCAGAGTTGGAAGAAGAACTCCCAGAAGAGGAAGAAAGCACCTCTGGGGACAGACGCGCCTGAGAAGATGAAGCGACACCACTCCTCCATCCTTCATCCCTCTCAAAATCTTCTAACAAATCATGCTCCTCGCTGAGACTAGCCATTTCCAAAGAAACTAGAAGAAAATCGCGTGACATTTCACTAATACAAGGTAAGACCTTATCCAAAAAACACATTCAGAGACAAACATTCACCCAGATTTACGATCTAAATGTCAAAGTTAAAAAGTTTTGACGAGAAAAAATCAAGAACAGTTAAAGAACAAAGAGAAATACCTTGCAAAGTTGAAGGAAACAACCGGGAAGTTCAAGTAGACCACCGGAAACCTAGAGAACCGCCGCCGGAAAACTTCAAGATGGATAAGGAAAAATCTCTGAAAAAGTAGAAGAAGACAAATGTGGGGTAAAAAAGAAACGGAACGGAGTAACTTATAGAAAATTACTGACGTTTGAACTTCCAAACTTAAATGGGCCTGATGGGCTCAATTTGGGCCAAAAATCCATAAAGAAAAAGCCCACTACATCCAAACCAGAATTATACTAATAAACAAAACCACAGATGTTTCCCCGAAGAATCTTTTATCGATCCGCGTCAATCCCCATTCGGGATCTCCTCGGCCCGAGGAGCTGTGACTAAACCAGTACTGAAAAACATCTGTAAAAAGTACAAAAATAACAGAATAAAGAACACCGCCAGATTAAAAGAACAAAAGGAAATAACATTATCCGCGGAGAATTAACCAAGAGCTGCCTCGTAAACAGTCATCCGCGGATAAGAAGACAATAGACACGTGGCGACCATGCCCACCACCCACGAAGTAGAACACGTGTCGAAATAGAAACACCAGGTGGCGCAGCTTATCAGACCACCCCAGACCTATAAAGATGAGAGATCTCACCAGAAGATGAGGACTTTTTGGAAAGGAGGGAAAAGAGAAGGGCGGATCTCGGCACAGTGAACCCAGAGGAAGAAAGAACAAGAAGCGATCATACGCGTGGAAAAGGAACCTGTTAAATAGAAAAATCTGCATCGTTCACTGCATCAAACTCCGCGGATGAAAACCCTGTTCATCTTTAGTGTAAATTTCTATTAAGGAAAAGATTGTCGTTAATAGATCTCAAGACATTCAACAACGACAGGTAAACAAACCAAGTTTCCAAATTGTCCAGAAAAAACTCGATAAGGGAACAGTCCTTCACAATTAGCTTTAGATGACTTCCCGCGGCACAGGTTGGGCCGCGTTGATTCTTTCGACGCGGGTCAGGTAAGTCCGTTGGGAAGATTAGTCCTTTCGCTAGGTAGGTTCCCGGGCCCCACTAAAAATGGTGGCCTCTAGAGATCGTGGCTTTTTCAAAAATGATTAACCGTTTTTGGATTATCCCTCTTTTGGATTAAGTTTATGAATGTGTGGTTTATCTGTCGTAGCATTTTCCCGCTTGAGAAGAATGCCTTCACAGCTTTGATAACAGAAGGTCCAACAATGTTCCAATATGTTTGGTAGAAGCCAGCAGGCATGCCATCTGGCCCAGGAGCCTTGTCGGCTTTAATAGAGAATAAGGCGCATTTAATTTCATCGTTTGAGACTGGTGCTGTTAGCATTTGGTTCTGTTGCGTGGAGATTTCGTTATCAATCACATTGAGATCTGTGTCAAGGCACATATCGTGGTTGTAAGAAGATTTGAACCGAGCCTTGAAGCTATTTGTGAATTCATTTCGGATCAAGTCGTAATCAGATAGGTTTGCTCCGGAATCCGTGTTAAGGAATTTGATCAGTTTTCTTCCCCGTTTTGCAGAAGCGACCCGGTGAAAATACCCGGAGTTTGTGTCGTTTAGTCTAATATGTTTTGTTTTAGCTCTTTGGCTCCAGTATCGGCGTTGGTAGTCCAACATTCTTTCTCTTTTATTTAGAAGTCTCTTATGCAGAGCAGCATCCAAAGGGTTGGGGTTGCCAATTAAAGAGTTTTGCAACAACATAATCCTTGCATCTGTATCAAAAATCTGTTTGTGAATATTGTGAAAGGTTTTCTTATGCCATCTTTTTGCTAAAGTTTTTAGCAGTGTTGTTTTTTTCACCAGTTTGAACATGAGCGACTCTGTCAGGTTAAGTCTCCAAGCTTGGCGAACAATGTTAGTGAATTCTGGTTTCGTTGTCCAAGCCAATTCAAAACGGAAAGGTTTTTTGTTTATCTGCGATGGTGATCTGAAGTCGATAGAAATCGGGGCGTGGTCAGACGTAGTAAAAGGGTGGATTTTAACCCGTAGTCCGTCGAAACCAGTAATAACCTCATCTTGGGCAAGCAGACGATCAAGCTTTGCGTAGCTGTTGTTTGGGACACCCGTTTTCTTTTTTTGCCAAGTATAGGATCCCCCAAAGGTTGGGACATCGAGAAGTAGTAGGGAGTTTTTGACCTCATGTAGTCGTGTAAAACGGCGAGGGCCCGGTGGGACGCCTCCCAGTTTGTCATCCGGAGATGCAATTTCGTTTAGATCGCCTAAAATACAGAAGGGAATGAGTAGCTGGGAAGCATAATGTATGATGAAATCCCAGAAGGAGTCTTTTGAGTTATAGTTTGGGGGAGCATACATCACCAGAAAGGCGGTCGTGGTATTTGTTCGACGATCGTGGTAATTAAAATGGATTAATCTGTGGTGAACACAAACAAGAGCTACTTCGCCCTCCGAACTCGGAAGATCTTTCCATAAAAGACATATACCCCCCGAGAACCCTCGGGCAGGGTCGAAAGCGATGTTATTGAATCCGCATTTCTTCCAAACATTTTAGGGTGGAATTTTATTAGTTTTAGTCTCAAGAAGTGCCAAAACGTTGATATAGTTATTTCGACAGAAGATCTCCGTGTCAGTCTAGAAATTCCTTCTTTTAATCCCCCTACAATTCCAAGAGCATATATTCATGGAAAAACATTTTTGTTATGTGCCCGTTTGTATTTTGAAATAGGGACTGGTCGTTCGTAAGAGGTCCGATCTTTAACGAGTGTTGTAATACCATGTTGTTGATATCGTTTGTAGTCCGGTGGCATTGGACAAAACAAAAGCAAGACCCCCATTGACAATAGCTTGAAAGATAATTTTCAAGGCAAACGAAAGGAATATGGAGGGCATACATATGTAGAATTAAAGTAATTAAAATGCAACAGTGGGGTTGTATTATGCAAGCATGCTTTCGGTTTCGTAAGACATAATGTGAAGAATGTTGAAATCGAAGCCAAACTAGAGAGATAACGGTATATAATGAGAGTATGGTAATACAAGGTGAACATGTTCCAAAGTAACATTGTAATGTTTTCTGAGCCTTGCAAGGCTTACGAATTGAAGTGATAATAATATGACAGTTGGCCTTGTAAGGCTTAAAGTGAGTGTTATATTCATGTGTGGAGGCTTGTGAGACATAGAGTGCAGTAGCAGGGAGTCCCAAGGGAGCGAGCATGTAGCCGTTTGTGACAAGCCAAGCGCATAAGGACGTTGGTGGTGCCAACGTAGACGAGAAGCAAACAAGTGTCTTGCAGAGGCACCTGCACAGAGGTAGCAAACAGCAGCAAGAGGAGAGCTCATGGTGGAAAAAACCGAACAGAAAGTTAAGTAGGTAAGAATTCATAGAGAAAACATTAATAACAAGAGATTGATTAAAATGTTTGGCCTTGTAAGGTTTTTCTGCCATTTGGTAAGCAAAAAGGTAGGCTTGTGAGCCATTACAATTAACAAAAGGTAGGACTTGTGTATAAGTCAGAGCATTCACGCACAGCTGTTCTAAGGTCGTAAACACCTCAGCGGCAACAGACATCCGAAGGTCACAGCATAATCCGCATCCACCAGTAGCAGACCTGCACAAAAACACAGACCAGCAGCAGATCGAGATCCAAATAAAGCCAAATAAACTAGAGATAAGAAGGATTAAGACAGGCCATAGAACTTGTAGGTAGATATAGTGGCTAACTATCAAGCCAATTAAGAACGATGAAAGCACTCGGATGTAGTACAATTCCGAGTTAGCGCCCAGCAGCCACAAAACGCAGCTTGGCAATCAACCCGACGCAGCCATCCCACATCAATAAAGGTTAGGGAAAACCCAATGCCACAAAGTTGAAACTTGTAACCGACATAGTGTACTCCTATATTCATATTGAATATATATGTAAAACATTCTGAGCAAAAATGCAGAAGCACACTTTGAATGATAATGATATAAAAAATATTTGAAAGTCCATAGTACATGGTTAATTGATAGTTAACAAGTAAGGATTGGTAGTCATAACAGTAAGCCTTTATGGCAAAATTAATCGTGTGATCTGTCGATCTTAGATACACCAATAAGGTGTTTTTAGAGATATGATTGGAAATGATCTGTTCGATCTCAATAGTTGCCTTGGCTTGTAAGCCATCAGTGTCCCTAAACGACAGTTCAGGGAGAATGAGTTAATAGATTAAACCATCCCGTGAGATGTAATGGGAATTGTAGTTCCATATGCATATTGTATTATGATAATTATGAGTATCTTGCTGGTAAGCAACTGAGACAAGCATAAAGGTTGTAGAAGGGCGAGGAACACTTACCAGACAACCGAGACCAGACACCGGTAGTGAGAAGGCTGATCGATTCATGACCGATGGAATAGATAGATTGCTGCAAAGATTATTCCTGAGCAAGGACCACCTAATTAGATGTGTTACAGAGGCCTTGTGGGGCTTTGAAAATCCAAGAAGGTCATCCAAAGAGGCTTGTGAGCCATTAATATTAGGAGACAAAGTAGTCGGCCGAGACCGTAGCGAAGAACAACCCCTCCGACACTTGAATTTGCCAATCCCGCGATTGATGGCGAGTAATTGCGTGGGTACAACGACAAATGTGAGGCACCCGCGCTGAACATGGATGGTTTGGATTACCTCAAATCCAGAAGCACTAAAGGCTTCTGATGCAGGTGACCATGGAATTTGTTGATTTGGTGTGAGTGGAGAACCGAGCACACTATGGACAGGAGACCCGAGACAGAAGACGACATCGCGAGGAACAAGAAAGAGCCAACCTTTCCACCTCCCACCGACGCCCTTATGACATCGATTACGCCGACAAAGCAGCCCGCACGACCAATTTGTTTGATTGATACCGAAATCTTTCCAATTTGAGATGAATATTTTAGGACTCAAAGAGGGAAATCGAATCTTGGAGATATTGGGGTATTCTATGAGGGAGATCCTCTTGAATTTGATAAGAAAGGGATTAAGATAAGGAGTAACTCCTTAGTTGCTTTGGATTGAGCAGTGGTCTTGTGCGGGACAAAGGTCGGCGCCGGTAAGCGCTTTAGGGTTTGGGGAGGGAGATGACTCTGTGAGGGAGATGGGTCAAGCGCGTGAAACGCGTACATTTTGTTTTTCAAGTTATTAAAAGTAGGTAGAAATGACTCATCGATAGGCCTAAAAATTTGATGGTCAGACAGGCCTGACTCATCGATAGGCCGATAAAGTCGGCAGACGGCTAACCGTCAAGAGAACAACCTAAAAAACAGAAATACAGATAGTAAGCGAAATAAAACAAGCAGAAAATAAACTCTATAACCAAACGACCCAAGAAGACCAACTCCCAAGAAGCTGAGGAAGCCGTCAAAGAACGAGGCCAAGCACCACTCAACAGTGGCACCACGGGCTAGCGGTACAGCAGGACTTTATCTCCTATGGGCAGTGCAGACGAACTCCAAGGAAACTCTATCCCGGATACGGAGTCGCCCTGAGCGTACCACCACGACCCCAGCCAGTCCCGACTCCAGACTCCACGCCCCCCCCCCCCCACCAAGCAGAAGATTTTCAAGAAACATCAGAAGTAGAGCCGCAAGCTGCTCGAACAAAACGCCAATAAGATTTCACCTACAAAAATATAGTGAAGCCCTTGCGGGATTGACCCTTTCGGGTAGCCAACCCTTTCAAAAATTTTGTCAAACCATTTCGGGAATTTTATCAAATCCTTTCGGGTGGTTGAATATATATAAAAATATATAAATGCACACAAAAGAGATTAAAGTTTAAATATAAAAATATATAAAACAAAATTCTTTTTTTTCCTTCCAAATCTTGGCGTGCAAGGCAAAAACAAAACCTTGCACGCCAAGGACATCTGCACACCGTACGGATATGTTCAAAACCTTGCCGGTGAGGGAAGACGAGACAACGGAGCCACGAGGCCGGGGCTGAGGCGGAGGAAGACCAGCCCGACACCTCAACCCACAACAAACCGACCCCGACAGAAGCTTGGCACCCATGAACAATGGGAAGGGGAGAACGAGATCCGCCTGCAACTGCAACGCTGAGATACGCCGAAAGGGGATGACGTCGGAGAAGCCGAAGGATGAGACGAGGTCGGAGAAGGACGCGCCGACAACAGCGGAAAAGAGGGATGCCCAACCACTGGCGGCGAATAAAAACTCCGAGGAAGAAAGACCAACCTTGATTCACTAAGAAAGCTTTATTTTGAAGGAGGGTTTGTGGATTTTTATGGGTTAGAGTACCCAACTGAGGCAATGATTCAACGACAGAATGGTTTTGTGGCAAGAATCAGACAAAACAAGACATATAACGGGGATAATTTTATTGAGGGATAAAGAGTGAAGGAAGACCAAAAAAAGGCCTGCGCTAGACAACTTCACCCAAATTGGATTTCAATTCAAAGAGATAGGAAGAGAGCTCATTAAAGCCAGCACAAGCCCGACCAATATACACAAATGAATGAGGGATCTGGAGGGGGAAGCTACGATGCAGAGGTACAACGATCGAGAAGGTGGGCAGCGACCGGACCAACACAGGCGGTGGAGGCTGAGGAGGGGCGGAGGATGACGAAGATTTGGTCGGCGGCGATCGAAAACGATCGGAATTGATAGAAGATTTGGTCGGCGACGGGGTGCACCAGCCCCAAATTTGGGGTTTTTTTTCAAGCCCTCAGAGAGAGCGTTTTTTGCACTACACCAACTGATGCCTTTAGTTTTAACCTATAGTGCTATACCCTTGCAATATAAATAAAAACATTTTTAATATTATCATAACTATAATTTCGTAGATTATTAGACATGTACTGTTATGATGTTGTAACTAAAAAACATTCTAAATAGTTGTTTAGTATATATGTCTTCTGTGAGGTCAATTAAGTGGCAAATCGACAAAGTGATGTATCTACAGTATTCTATGGACCATCACGCTCTCATGTCGCATTCAGAATTTCTTTTCCTTGTCCGGAGAGATGCCATTAGGTCGCAGATTAGTAAATTCTGTCACCATTAGGTCGCAGATTAGTAAAGTCTGTCACCATTAGGTCGCAGATTAGTAAAGTCTGTCACCGTTCAAATTCTTATTTTATTTCAAAAAAAAAATCAATCATGTTGTATTTTTTTTTATCACGGGTCATTTTGTAAATACTCAATAAAAAGTAAAAACATAATTTTTCCATATATATTGTCTTGTAAAGAAGAAGAAAGATCTATTTTATTTGTGTTGTATTAAAAAATAAAATTCATATGATACTCACTCCGTCCAATAATACATGGGTTTTTAGAGGTGAGTTTTTGTCCAACAATAGATGGGTTTTTATGTTTTCTAGGTAGGAAATTGTAATGATTTGTGTGTTGTTGACTTTTTAAAAGAACTAGTCTTAATACCCGCGGCTTCGCGGTTTGTTAATAAAGTGTGTATGTATGTGTATATATACACACACTCTTATTAATGATAAATATGAAACTATAAAAAATTAATATATTATACAATTTCTAACCTTTTTTTTAAAAAAAAAGGGTTAAAAATAAAAATGACGTATTTTTATTAAAGGAGAGAGTATTAGGTCATTCAAATATAACCTCATGATATATTTAATTTACAAATAAATTATTTTTTTAAAATAATGTAAAAGCTATATATATTTTATAAATGAAAATTCATATGCATTTAATTTTTTAAAAAATATAAATTTTTAAAATAATTTTGACTTAAAAGCTAGGTAGACGTTAACTTGAATCCTTTAATTTGTATTATTTTGTAAAATTTATTTCTTTATGATTTTTCATAATTTTTGATAAATGCATTGAAATTATCATCTATTTATAATATTAATAAGTATGATATATACATATATACTATTATCTACATTCTAGTAAGGTTCTTAAGTTAGATATCAAGTATAATAAAATTTATGTAAAATAACTCAAGGTAAAAGATTCTATTTATGTTAGGGTTGTAACGATTTAATATACGAAGTTAAATATATTAAAAATTAATATAATATTTTTAATAAAGATAAATTAACAGAATTTCATCTAGTGGTCATTTTATTTTCTTGTTTTATGTGAATATAATTTTTAACCAAATTAACTTAATTATCTAATTATGACAACTAACAATTATTTTGATCGATCCAACATTTATAACTTTGATTTCCACGTCTCTGTTTTAGTATTATATATTGATTGATATTGATTTGATTGGTTAAAATGTGTAGTGGGTGTTAAAAAATAATAAAATTTATAAAAAAGTTAGTGCAATGATGAAGTTTTTTTTAAAAGTGAAGTGTGTTATTAAAACTTGTGCAAAAGGCTAAAAGTCCATGTATTTTAGAACGGAGGTAGTATTATTGTTAATAATGCTAAAAATAAAAAAAAATCAGGCAGAAAAGGGTGTTTTTATTTAGATTAACAAAGGTCTACTTACCTAAAAGATTAACAAAGGGGTCTATAAACTAATAAAATTATTGAAAGGGGTCTTAATCCTCCAATTTTTCTTTTATTTAGTAAATACTTGAATTGTGATGAAGGTGATGAGGTGGCAGTGATCACTATCCCCCAAGGAAAAAAAAAAAAGAAGATGATGCGGCCATGTCAGTCGATGCGCTAATCGGTCAACGCGGACGCTCTCTGACGAGTGCACGCGCGTCCACTACGGCTCTTCCGTTGCACACTGCTTTGCAATTTGCATCGCGTTTGCGTGGGCCATCTTCGCCTTCCCAAAACCAAATATCTGTCTGCATCCGCCACTGGGGTGTTCAAAATTCGACATAGTCAATTAGATTGGACTTAAATTAAATTTAAGAGATTAGGTTTGTTTTTTAATTCGTAATTTCTATAAATTCGATTTTACGTTGGGTTTGATTTAGATTTGGTTCAATTCAAACCTAGTTTTTATTAAATCAAATAAAAATAATATACGATACTTAGTTTATGTGGAATCAATTCTCTTTATAAAAATAATTATAATCCATTATAAGATATTGTATGTATTATAAAGAAATTTTCTATATCATAAATATTTTTTAAAATTCTACATTTTATTTTGTTTTTTATAATTAATTATCAGTTAGGTTCATTTAGATTCGAAACCTGAACCGAACCTCATTTCTCGTTTTGCAATTTCTCAAAATTCGATTTTAAGTTTGGTGCGATTTGATCCGGTTCGGCCTGGATCTGAACCGATGAGCAACCCTACATTAAATGATTCTAAAAGCGTGGATTATGGATCTATTTAAATCAATACATATAACATACACATACAAAGTATTAAGTAATCATCAATTAATCATCATCAATTAATATCAATATATCAATATCAATATCATCAATCAACCAATCAATCAATATCAATCAATCAATCAATATCAATCATCAATCAATCAATATATAATACTAAAACAGAGGCGTGGAAATCCTATGTGGCGGGCAATAGAACTAGTTATTTTCTGTACCATAGACTGACCAAGGAAGAATAGATAGAAACACTCTCTCTTTTAGGGACACTCCTCTGGGAGACCCAATCCTCCTCCAAGAGCATTAACCACCTCCATGAGACCCGATCCTCCTCCGGGAGCACTAACCCACGCCATTCGGGTGTCTTGAATACCTCCGACGATGTTGTTTGCCTTCGGCTCCCCACCATCCACCATTAGCCTCCGTCGGCGGTTGATTCCCAGCCGTCGCCACTCCAGGCCTCTCTCTCTCCGACTTCTTTGTCGATTGTTCTCTCTCCCTTACTATCAGCGTTTTTTCGTGCTCCTCCATCTAGGGCCCGTTCCCCCTCCCCTTTCCATGGCTACTCATGTTCTCTAATTTGTAAATACCAAGTTTTTTGGGGCTTTTGCTGGTTTTAAAATGTGGATCCCGAATTCATTATTGTTCCCAACGATTTTGAACTCAATTCAGTTCTTGAGTTGATGTTGGCCTACCCCCGTTGATTTTGTCATTGGCTCGCCTTGGTGGTGCCTCTGTTGATCCTCCTTCGTCGGCTGTGGCCTTGGTCGAGGCTCGCCCCTCCTGGTTCGCTCTTCGGGTCTATCGCCTGCGATTCTTAGCCTTCTCCCTTTTGGCCACTGTCTCTTCGCCGTCGCCCTCTCCGGGGTCTGTTGTCGCCGGCTTGTCCTCCTCTTGCTGGCGCTGGTGTTACCTTTCTCTCATCAATCATTGCTGGTTGTATACTATTGTGCGGCCTTCCGCGTCGGTGCCCTCCGGTGACATTGCCTGCCGTCCTCCCTGCTCTGCAAGGTTATACGCCCCAAGTGGCATGTGGGTAGTAGTTCAGGCCCATCTTTCGTCATTTGGGACCAAGGCTATTCCTTGGGCCCAAAGCTGGCCCGTATTACTAAAAATAAATATATAAATCATAATAAATCTATATATATCTTTATATATAAATGACTTCTTGCTTGCAAGGTTCGTTACCCCGCTTGTATAAGTATTGAAATCCGTGTTCATTGACCGGTTTTTGGGTGTTTTTGTCGGATTGAGTGTGTCGTTATCGTGGGTGTTCCTGAGCGGTCTTCTTCTTGGTTGGGTGTGCTTCATTCGGAGTCGGGATAGGTTGGGGTCATGGCAGTGTGCTAAGTGCGACTCCGTATCCGGGAGATTGATCCTTGGAGTTTCGTCTTCACTGCCCACATGAGATAGAGTCCTGCTGTATCGCTGACCTACGGTGCTTCTCGTAGGTGGTGCTTGGCTTCGCTCTTCATCTGCATTCTCAACGTTTCGGTTGTAGTCCTTTTTAGTTTTGTTCATCACAGTGCACATGTAATGTGTTGATTGCGCATTTTTCTTTATTTCTTGTATTTTCGGTTTATTGTATGTTCGACGGTTTATCCGTCTCGACTTATCGGCCTTTCGAGTTTCAGGTATATTTGAGCTCGAATTTTTACTTAATAAAAAAAAGAGTACTAAGTAATTATTGTGATGAATATATATGACATTGATAGTAAAAAATATTGATAGGAATAAAAATTAGACGAATTTTTTAAAATAAACATAATAAATAATCTTATGAAAATATTAAAAGAAAAAAAAAATTTAATTTAAATATGACATTTATAATTGGGAAAATTTGATAGGAATAAAAAGTTGTGGAAAAACATCAAAAAGGTAAGTATTGAGGTTTGAACCCATGACAACTTTAGTGTTCTTTTGTACATTTTTTATTTTTTAAATTTTTTTAAATATACTACGAAATACCATCGCCAGAGTGTGTGTGTGGGGGTCGCGCCCCCTATGGCCGCCCCTGTCTTAGAGTGTATCATGTTAATAAATTTGGACCTTTTTTTTTAGTCGAAAGGAGAGTCAGGGTTCTCCGTGCATCTAGACGCGCTTTAATTAATGATAAAAAAGGGCTAAGTAGTCATCAAGCAGGGGAGCCCGAACCCTAACATCGTCCAAAAGTAATAACGAAATCCCCTCAGGCGGGGCAAGCAATACATGATAGCCTAAAGGAAAGTTCAAAGCACTACTGGCGAGGCAATTGGTGACCGAATTTGTCTCCCGATTGAAGAGTTTCTAGAATTTCACCTATACTTATTACCTCAAGGTGACGACAGATTTCCTTTATTACATCCAAAGCCAACTAGAGAGGGCACTTATGTAGGTTCTTTGTTATTATTTGACGCTTTGAGGGTAAGGTTGTCCTTGCTGACGAAACTCGATTTTTAGGTTTCCACTTTCGGTGGGACCCGGGGGTGGACCCCGTGGGACCCAAGGCGCTCTCGACGGGCTTACCTTACCCGCGCCGAGGAATTCGGCAAGGCCCAACCTATGCTGATGACTTGATTCTATTGTCCAGAGGAGATAAAGTTTCTATGACTATCTTATTGGATGCACTAAATCATTTTTTTGAGGTCTCAGGTTTACAGATCAGTGCTACAAAGTCTTCATATTTTCTTGTTGGTGTTAAAAATGAAGACAAGGAGTATCTTGCTGCTAGATCAGGTTTTGCACAGGGCTCCTTTCCTTTTAGATATCTCGGAATTTCAATCTCTTTAGGGAAGCTCACTATATCTCAGTTCTCTCCTTTCCTAGACAAAATTCTAACAAACATCAGTTCCTGGAATTCTAAAACTTTATCCTATGCAGGAAGAGTAGAACTCATTAGAACTGTGCTTCAAGGGATTAGTTCTTTTTAATTCTCAGTTCTTCCATCTCCCTCTACTCTCATTGATAAAGTTAATAGTCTTTGTGCCAAATTCCTATGGAAATCACATAGAATAAAATGGAAAAATGTTTGCTTACTTAAAAAGGAGGGTGGTTTAGGACTAAAAGATCTTAAAACTTGGAACACTGCCTTCCTCTCACGAATGCTCTGGGATATTGTTAGGAAGAAAGATAGCCTATGGATTAGATGGGTACACCATCAATACTTACAACAAGGAGATGTATGGAGTTGGCAAGTTCACAACAAAAATGACTCACCTTTAAAAAAAAAATCCTGGCTGGCTATTAGAGATACTTTACTAACCTTGATATGCGATATATTCTATAGCGCATTTAGTAGTTTTTGTCATCATTTACATGTCATTGTGAGAGATATTTGTATGAACCTGGTGATTCGGAACCTGTTGAAGAAGTTGAAGAAATCATAGGATCATGCAAGTTATAGAAGAGTTGAAGTGAAGAAATTCGGAAGCAGCTGGAATCAGGAGAGCTTGGCGCGGCCGCGCTGCTACTGACGCGCCCGCGCTGCTAGGAGGGAGTACCTGCGTCGTTGCATCAGAGAGAAGTAGCAAGACAATTCACTGACGCGCCCGCGCTGCTACTGGCGCGCCCGCGTCAGTCCATGGAGACGGATTCTTATCCGATTTTCCCCTATCTTATTAGTTTTTAATATTATATTTTTACGGGATGTTAAACCCTTTTAATTAGGTTATATTATTGCCGAGAAGGAGCGGGTTGTTGGAGGATATTTTTCCAGAGACGTATTTTCCTTTTCATCATCTCACAAACCCTATGGAGAACTAACTCTCCTTTGTTACACTTGGCTCTTTGAAGCCTTCGATTGATTTGGTTGTGAGTATTCTACTCTTGTTCGTCCTTTGTTAATTGTTTCGATCTCCTGAGCTTATTGCTTGATTGCTTATTATTGGTTAATCTGGATTGATCACCTAGGTTTATCGATACTAGTCATATTGCTAGGGTTTCCAATTCCAGGTTTGGGGTTGTAGATTCATTGTAGCAAACACAATCATCATACGCAGGTTGCTTGTGGTAGATTGTGAAGGAGATTCGATTACGGGCTATTTTAACGGGTTGTTAGAATCGCTTGTATCTCATTATAATTCATGTTTGAATGCTATCGCTTTATTATTCGGTGAAGGTTTTCCCTTGTAATTTGGTGATAAGTGCTTTTAGGACTGGTAGGACTAAAAGCTATTACACGATCTGAATTGAGAACAATTACTGGACATTAGAACTTGAGACTCATAGAATGCGATGATGAACCATCTCAATTGTTGTGCGGATAATTACCTAGTGTGATACTTTTCCATCATATATTCGCAACCTCTTATTGCAACTTGTTCGGTCACTATCGCTTACACACAAAACTCCCCCTTGAATTGGTTACTTTTGGGTAATAATACTTGCTCTTACAATTGATTCTGTTTCCCTGTGGGTTCGACCCTAACTTACCTACTATACTTGTTATAGTTTGCATCTTAGGAATTTACTTTGATTTGGCATAACGACTTTAGGCCTGTCAAATTTGGCGCCGTTGCCGGGGAAACGGATTATCTTTGTTCTTGTTTGTCTTGTTGCCTATTTGGGTGCGAACCTCTTGCATGGTTCGCACTCGTGCTACTGATCCCCATCTTGTTGATTTTGATTGGGAAATTGACAGGACATACCACCGCCGCCTTAGAGAACAACACCAACATTCCCAACAACCTGATCCAATGGCTGGAAATGCAAATCAGACGCTGCGACAGCTGACAGCAGTAAACATCACACAGCAGGCACCTGCTGTGACAATCCCTGCTCTGGGGGATGACAACCATTTTGAGCTAAAGTCTGGGCTGATTCATCAACTGCCCAAATTCCATGGATTGGCTGGAGAAGACCCCATCAAGCACATGGGGAAGTTTCATAATGTGTGCATGAGCATGAAACCAGCCAATATAGATGAAGCACAGATAAAGATGAGAGCTTTTGGGTTCACGCTGGTCGATGCTGCGGATGACTGGTACTACAGTCTTCCTACAGGGAGCATCGATACTTGGCCTAAGCTCCACAAGGCCTTCCTGGAGAAATTCTTCCCTGCTAAGAAGGAGAACACCTTGAAGAAGGCGATCAGCAATATAGAGCAGGAAGATGATGAAACCCTCTACGATTACAATGAAAGGTTCAAGAAGCTTTGCGCTAATTGCCCCTTCCATGGCTACAGCACTAAGGACCTAGTCCTATACATCTATGGGGGGTTGCTGGAATCTGATAGAAGGATGATTGATGCCGCCTGCGGAGGAAATATTCTGAATGCCACGCCAGAGGGAGCCATGGAGAAGATTCAGGAAATGGCTGAGGGGACTAGAAATTTCGGGAAATCCACCAGAAAGAAAGGAGTCAATTCGGTAGACTCTAACCAATCCAAAGATATTGCTGAATTGAAGGATATGGTTAGGAGACTCACTCTGCAAGGGACTCCTCAACAGCTCAAGGCTTGTGGAATCTGCAATGATAACTTCCACCCAACTGATGCGTGTCCTACACTCCAGGAAGACACCGCTGAAGTAAGTGCTATAGGTGGAAATGGACCTCAGAGACCCAGACATGACCCCTACTCAAACACCTACAACCCAGGGTGGCGGGATCACCCAAATTTCAGATGGAGGGATCCACCAAACCAAACACATCAGCAACAGCCACCTCCCTACAATCAGAGGCAGCAGGGTAACGCTCCCTCTACTGAGTCCATGCTCAATACCCTGACACAGCACTTTACTGCGCATGTTCAGACAACTGAATTGAGCATAAAAGATATACAGAAACAAATGGGGCAAATGGCCGAAGCAATCACGAGAATAGAGGCAAAGACGTCAGGGGGTCTACCATCTCAAACGGTGGCCAATCCAAAGGAAAACGTCAGTGCTATAACTCTTCGGAATGGAAAAGAGCTGAAAAGTCAGGAAGATGAGGAGGAAAGCACGCAGGTCTCCGACGTGGCCACGCCCAACACTGGCGCGCCCGCGCTGGACACTGGCGCGCCCGCGCTGGACACTGGCGCGCCCACGTCGAGTCCGATCTCGCCTGAATCCGAGCCCTATGTCGATACATATCTCCAACCGGATTTTCCCCCTCTCGGGTCGGAGAAACCAAAACCTCCGTTCCCTGAGGCACTCAAAGAGAGGAGGATAATCGATGATTCAGAGCTTTTCGAGACATTTAGCAAGTGCCAGGTGAACATTCCTCTGCTGAAAATGATAAAAACTGTGCCAAAGTACGCCAAGTTCTTGAAGGAGCTTTGCACGGTAAAGAGAAATCAGAAGCTGAAAGGTAAAAAGAAAGTGAAAGTAAGTGAGCAAGTCTCCGCTATGTTTCAGAGGAGAATGCCGAAAAAGTGCACTGATCCAGGTATGGTTACTATCCCTTGTGTCATTGGAGATGTAAAATTTGATAGAGCTATGCTTGATTTGGGCGCTTCCATAAATGTGCTTCCCTACTCACTTTACAAATCGCTAGATTTAGGACCTTTGCATGAAACTGGAGTAATTGTGCAACTAGCTGACAGGTCTAATAAATACCCTAAAGGAGTAGTAGAAGACGTTTTGGTCATGGTCGATAAACTGATTTTTCCTGCAGATTTCTTTGTCCTGGATATGGAACATGACAAGCATGATGCGCCTATTTTATTAGGTAGACCTTTCATTAAAACAGCTAGGACAAAAATTGATTGTGTCTCTGAGACACTAACAATGGAATTTGATGGAGAAAAGGTTGAATTCGATTTATACAAGGCTATGAAACATCCTGTTGATGACCATTCTCTGTGCTCTATTGATGTAATTGAACCATTAGCTCAAGATCTATTTGATATTTCTAGGGAAGATGAGTTGCAGTCAATTATTGAGAATGATATTGACAAGTCCTATACAGATTTTTCAATTACATCTAACATGCAGGAATTAGTAGCCCAGATGGATGTAGAAGGTAAGTTCTCTACTCTTTTGGGCATTGGCCCCAATCTACTGACTCCAAGCGAAGTGCTTGTTCCATCTGTTGTGCAGGCACCTGAAATTGAACTCAAACAACTCCCTAGTCATCTCAAGTATGCTTTCCTAGGAGTTGATGACACTTTACCAGTTATTGTGTCAAGTAAGCTTTCAGCAGAGCAGGAAGAAAAGTTAGTGGAGGTTCTGAAGGAGTACAAAACTGCGCTGGGGTGGACCATCGCTGACATCAAGGGAATTAGTCCATCTACATGCATGCACAGGATTCTGCTGGAGGATGGAGCTAAGCCATCACGCCAACCACAGAGAAGGCTCAATCCTCCCATGATGGATGTGGTGAAGAAGGAAGTGCTGAAATTGCTATCAGCAGACATGATTTTCCCAATTTCTGACAGTCAATGGGTAAGTCCTACACAAGTTATCCCTAAGAAAGGAGGGATTACAGTCGTGGAGAATCAACAAGGTGAGTTGGTCCCTACCAGAACACAAACAGGTTGGAGGGTATGCATAGACTATCGCAAGCTGAATACAGTAACCAGGAAGGATCACTTCCCCCTCCCCTTTATTGATCAGATGCTAGAACGCCTTGCTGGGCGCCCCTATTATTGCTTTTTGGATGGATATTCTGGATATTTTCAGGTGGCCATAGCGCCAGAGGACCAGGAGAAGACTACATTTACATGTCCTTTCGGTACTTTTGCATATCGCAGAATGCCATTTGGACTATGTAACGCACCCGGGACATTTCAACGATGTATGGTTAGTATCTTCTCTGAATACATTGAAAATTTCATTGAAGTATTCATGGATGATTTCACAGTACATGGGGATAGCTTTGATACTTGTTTGAGTCATTTGGCACTAGTGTTAAAAAGATGTGTTGAAACTAATCTGGTTTTGAACTCTGAAAAGTGTCATTTTATGGTAGAACAGGGAATTGTTTTAGGCCACATAGTCTCTGCAAAGGGTATTGAGGTCGATAAGGCGAAGATTGATGTAATTCAATCTCTGCCTTATCCTACTAATGTGCGCGAAGTTCGTTCTTTCCTAGGCCATGCAGGTTTTTATCGCAGGTTTATCAAGGATTTTTCGAAGGTATCCTCACCCTTGTGCGAGCTTCTGAAGAAAGATGTGACCTTTGTACTCACACAAGAGTGCAAGGAGGCGTTCGACTCGCTGAAAGGACGCCTCACTAGTGCACCAATCATTCAGGCACTAGATTGGTCTCGCCCATTTGAGATCATGTGTGATGCGAGCGACTATGCAGTGGGAGCAGTGCTAGGCCAAAAAGAGGGAAGAGCCTCTCATGTGATCCATTATGCTTCCATGACTCTGAATGGAGCGCAGCGCAACTACTCCACCACTGAGAAAGAAATGCTAGCCGTGGTGTTTGCACTAGAGAAGTTTCGACAGTATCTGCTTGGAGTCAAAGTGATTATCTACACAGACCACGCAGCCCTCCGCTACTTGATGACTAAGAAGGAGACAAAGCCAAGATTAATTTGATGGGTCCTGTTGCTCAGCGAATTTGATGTGGAGATTAAGGACAAGAAAGGAGCGGAAAATTTGGTGGCTGACCACTTAAGCAGATTGGTGAATGAGGAGGACAAGCCGGAGTCACAGAAACCCATCTTAGGCACGTTTCCGGATGACACATTATGCAGAATCGAGCACAAAAGCACGCCGGAGTCTGGCGCGCCCGCGTCGACAGCGGACGCGCCCGCGCCGGAGTCTGACGCGCCCGCGTCGTTCCCTGACGCGCCCACGCTATCACTTCTCAGCCCATCTCAGTCCGTTCTAGGACTTCATTCCGTAAACCCTTGGTACCGGGACATTGTAAACTACTTAGTTTGTGGGGAATTTCCTCCGAATCATACCAAGGCTCAAACGGAGAAGATTCGAAGAGAAGCAAACCACTATGTTTGGGATGACCCATACCTTTGGAAACATTGTGCTGATCAGGTAATTCGTCGTTGTCTTCCAGATAATGAGGTACGATCTGTTCTTGAATTTTGTCATTCTCAAGCATGTGGGGGACACTTTGGTGCCAATAAAACTGCTAGAAAAGTGCTTGAATCTGGATTTTATTGGCCACATGTTTTTAAAGATGCTTATTCTTTCTGCAAGGCATGTGATAGGTGTCAAAGAATGGGGAATATCTCTCAAAGGAATGAAATGCAACAATCACCGATGATTTTTTGCGAAATCTTTGATGTTTGGGGCATTGACTTTATGGGACCTTTTCCTAGTTCTTGTGGGAACTTGTATATTTTACTTGCGGTGGACTACGTTTCCAAGTGGGTGGAAGCGAAGGCCACCAGAACTGATGACTCTAAAGTTGTGGCAGGGTTCTTGAAAAGCAATATTTTTGCCAGGCATGGAATTCCTAGAGCGCTGATTAGTGACAGGGGTACCCATTTCTGCAACAAAACTGTGACTGCCGTGCTGAAGAAATATCATGTCACACATAGAGTTTCCACCGCATACCATCCACAGACGAATGGCCAAGCAGAGGTGTCCAATAGAGAGATCAAAGCCATTCTCGAGAAGGCTGTAAATCCTAACAGGAAGGATTGGAGTTTGAGACTTGATGATGCATTGTGGGCTTATCGCACTGCTTACAAAACTCCAATTGGGATGTCTTCTTTCCGACTTGTCTATGGTAAGGCATGTCATCTTCCTGTTGAGCTGGAGCACAAGGCTTGGTGGGCAGTGAAACAATGCAATATGCAGAGTGACGGAGTTGAAGAACACAGGAAGCTACAGTTAGGCGAGCTCGAGGAGTTACGTTTGGACGCCTATGATAATGCGGCAATCTACAAGGCGAAGACCAAGGCATGGCATGACAAGCACATCCATAGGAAGGACTTTAAAGCCGGTGACAAAGTCATACTTTTTCAGTCTCGCCTGAAACTCTTCGCTGGGAAGCTCAGGTCAAAGTGGGGGGGACCATACATTGTTGCTGAAGTCTTCCCACATGGCGCTGTAGAGTTATATGACCCAAATAGCCACAAGAAGTTCAAGGTAAATGGTCAAAGGCTTAAGACATACTATGAAGGGTTCCCGAAGGAGGCTATGGATGAGTTAGTTTTGGAGGAGCCAAATGCAGAGTTAGAATAATTAAAAAAGGCTTAGTCGAGCCAGCGACTTGAAACAAAGGCGCTGCTTGGGAGGCAACCCAAGGTATTGCATTCTTTCCCTTAACTAGATTTTATTCTAACTTGTAGGTAATAAAGAAGGAGCTTCTGGTGACGAATTGCATCTGCATTTCGGACCCACTGCATCCACAGTGTTAATTTTCTGTTTTTAAAAAAAAAAAAAAAAAAAAAAAACAGACCACGGGTTGGAAAACCCACTTCGGGCCAGCCCGCCAGCTTCAAGCCCCACCATCACCATCCCTCAAATACCACCAAAATCCTACCCTACCCCACACTCACTCTCACCTCACGCCAAACACCCCTCACTCTCACCACACTCCACCCTCACAAATAAACCCCCACCCCTATTTCAAGTGGTGAGCTCCACCAAGGGGTCCCCAAACACCATCCCCCTTACCCCATTGTCCTTTCCTTTCATCCTCAGCACCGGGGAGAGGCTCAGCGTCGACAACCGCTTCCGGCGATTTTCGAGTCTGCAGAAATCGCCGACGCGGCCGCGCTATCTCTCCAACGCGCCCGCGCCTGTCAGAGTTACGAACCAAGAGGCTGACACCACCGACGCGGCCGCGCCACTCTCCAACGCGGCCGCGCCGCTCTCAAACGCGGCCGCTCTCTCAAACGCGGCCGCTCTCTCCAACGCGCCCGCTCTCTCCAACGCGCTCGCGCCGTGTTCCTGACGCGCCCGCGTCGGCCTCCTGAGCCGAGCCTCATCTGCTCTTTGTGAGTTCTTTCCGCTGTCCTTATTTCGATTCGGATCTAGTCTTATTATTTGTCGAATATGAGTTCATCGGAGGAAGAGGTGAGTCGATCTGATGATGAGTTAGATCTGTCTGAAGAGGAGTGGGCGATTTATAATAAGGTAAACTGTGTCAGTTCTACAAAATATCTGCATAGAGAGACCCTTCAGAGACTTCAGATGCTAGACTGTATGCAGAAGTGTTTAGCTCACGCTGGTATTGGTGATTTTTTGGAGTTGAGAGCTGTAGGATACCCAGAACTGTGCAAGCAGTTCCTTGCGACATATCAGTTGTACCTTGGGGATAACAGAATTAGAGGGGTCTCTTTCAGGTTCAATGGCACTACCTACAGGATTTCTGCAGCAAGGTTGCGAGCTGCTTTGGGGATCACTAAAGCCCCAACTGATGGATGGGTGACACCCACGACCGACACAGACCTCGTTGCATTCTTTAGAGCGGTATCTGGAGAGGAATTCTTAACCAGTAACGAGTACAACAGCAGGATTACTCATCCTGTCTTCCGTATGTTGTGCAAGATCGTCGCTGGGACATATTATGGGCTGACCACAGATACCAAGCTCTCCATGACACACCTGAGGTTTGCTTACAGCGCTGTGCCTACTGCAAATTATACGCCTGACTGGGTTAGGCTCTTCTTCAATGGGCTCGACAAGGTCAGAAGGGATCGCAGTGTCGCTGGACCAGAAATGGTCCAAGGCGGACTTATTACTCGGGTAGCCATTGCTGCAGGCGTTGAGCCAGGTGGTTTGCAAGAGCTGGAGGAGCAGGTCATAGCAAGGACCTACACAGAGGAGTATCTGCGGAGGTGTTTGATGCTTGACACTGCGCCGGATGGGGGAACCATTTGGTGTACAGGCAAGAAGAAAGAGCATCAGTTCAGGCTCCCTAAGCCCCTTCCTTGGTCTGAGACTTGGACTGATTGGTATATTGAGGCTGATTATTTTCCGACATCAGTTCTGGGTAGACGGCATCACCTAGAAGTGGGTAGCAGTAGTGGCACAGCTGGAGCTGCCACGATTGAGGATGCGCCTGTGGCTCCGCAGGCTTTTGTTCAGACAGATACTCAGGGTTTCGCACAGAACCCACAGCAGGAGGTGCCTGCTTATCATACCCCTTCTCACGGTTGGGATTCTCACCCGACATATCAGAGCCAGCAGGATTCACATCAGTGGGCCCCTTGGCCCCCACAAGCTTTTCAGGATGCTCATCAGCAGCCTCACCAGTGGGGCTACCTGGTTGACCAGATTGGCCTTCTGCGCCAAGACGTAGGGAGTTTGACGACGGTGCAGAACCAGATTCTCCACCAGCAGGCCGACATCCTAGAAGGCTTTGGCGAGTTCAGAGGTATGAGGGAAGAGCTTCGCCGCATGCGAGAGGATTACTCTCGCCACTATCCACCCCCTCAGTGAGTCCTTCTGTTTCCTTTCTCCCTACTTATTTCTGTCTTCTTTCACATTGAGGACAATGCTTCATTCAAGTATGGGGGAGGGAAAGGATTTACATATCTTGTACATATTTCATTCCCGCATTATTTTTGTACAGATTCTGCACTTGTTATTCAAAAAAAAAAAAAAAAAAAAAGAAGCAATCAAAATCCTGGGATGAGTTGAAAACCCGAAAGGGCGACTCAGGCAAAAAGCAGGTAGTCTGGCGAGCTTTAGGCTTTGGCAATATGAGACTTGAGGGAAGTGAGAATGTTTATGTGAGTACCATCTTTGAAAAAAAAAATAAGTGGCTTGGTGAAAACCCGAAAGGGCGCCTTGGCAAGATGAGCGTTTACTTTGAGTGTTTAGGATTGATCTCTTGGCGAAGGCGACATAAGAAGGGGAGTGATAAGGAGGTTTTCGGGTAGGCCACTGGGAGCTATAAGGTGTAGATGGTTGAGATACAATTGTAAGTCTCATTTCCTATTTTGATTGTCTTTTGTGCTGATTGTTGAGATGGTGGAAACTACTAGTACTTAGTGTTCATTTTCCTTGTACTGTCTGTGAACCTTTGAGATTTATGGTGAGAGTAGGCTTAGCTTCTATGCTTACTCTGGACGAGTAAAGGTTTAAGTATGGGGGAATTTGATATGCGATATATTCTATAGCGCATTTAGTAGTTTTTGTCATCATTTACATGTCATTGTGAGAGATATTTGTATGAACCTGGTGATTCGGAACCTGTTGAAGAAGTTGAAGAAATCATAGGATCATGCAAGTTATAGAAGAGTTGAAGTGAAGAAATTCGGAAGCAGCTGGAATCAGGAGAGCTTGGCGCGGCCGCGCTGCTACTGACGCGCCCGCGCTGCTAGGAGGGAGTACCTGCGTCGTTGCATCAGAGAGAAGTAGCAAGATAATTCACTGACGCGCCCGCGCTGCTACTGGCGCGCCCGCGTCAGTCCATGGAGACGGATTCTTATCCGATTTTCCCCTATCTTATTAGTTTTTAATATTATATTTTTACGGGATGTTAAACCCTTTTAATTAGGTTATATTATTGCCGAGAAGGAGCGGGTTGTTGGAGGATATTTTTCCAGAGACATATTTTCCTTTTCATCATCTCACAAACCCTATGGAGAACTAACTCTCCTTTGTTACACTTGGTTCTTTGAAGCCTTCGATTGATTTGGTTGTGAGTATTCTACTCTTGTTTGTCCTTTGTTAATTGTTTCGATCTCCTGAGCCTATTGCTTGATTGCTTATTATTGGTTAATCTGGATTGATCACCTAGGTTTATCGATACTAGTCATATTGCTAGGGTTTCCAATTCCAGGTTTGGGGTTGTAGATTCATTGTAGCAAACACAATCATCATACGCAGGTTGCTTGTGGTAGATTGTGAAGGAGATTCGATTACAGGCTATTTTAACGGGTTGTTAGAATCGCTTGTATCTCATTATAATTCATGTTTGAATGCTATCGCTTTATTATTCGGTGAAGGTTTTCCCTTGTAATTTGGTGATAAGTGCTTTTAGGACTGGTAGGACTAAAAGCTATTACACGATCTGAATTGAGAACAATTACTGGACATTAGAACTTGAGACTCATAGAATGCGATGATGAACCATCTCAATTGTTGTGCGGATAATTACCTAGTGTGATACTTTTCCATCATATATTCGCAACCTCTTATTGCAACTTGTTCGGTCACTATCGCTTACACACAAAACTCCCCCTTGAATTGGTTACTTTTGGGTAATAATACTTGCTCTTACAATTGATTCTGTTTCCCTGTGGGTTCGACCCTAACTTACCTACTATACTTGTTATAGTTTGCATCTTAGGAATTTACTTTGATTTGGCATAACGACTTTAGGCCTGTCAAACCTCTACAGGTAACATTCAAGAGGCTACTGCAAAACTCAACAGTTGGTGCCTAGGTGGGAAATTCAGTATACAAGCAGCTTATGATCACTTCAGAAGAAGGGTCACAATGCCTCCATGGTCGACTGTTGTACGGGATAAATCAATCAGCCCCAAGCATGCTTTCATCCTTTGGTTAGCAGCTAAAAGAAGACTAGCAACAAATGACTTAATCAGAACAAGGGAAGTGGATTTAAATTGTCATTTATGTAACCAAGCAATGGAATCTCATGAACACATATTTTTTGCTTGTAATTTCTCTTCAAATGTGTGGTCTCAGGTGAAAGCTTGGATAGGAATCTGGAGGGGAATGGGAACTCTTAACAGAGGATTGAAATGGCTCAAGAAGGAGGCAAGAGGGAAATGATGGCTCTTCAAAGCTAAAAGAGTGTCACTGGCTGCTACTGTATATCATATATGGAAGGCAAGGAATGAAAAGGCGTTTGAAGGAACAACAAAGAGTGCAGATGAAATCTTCCACCTCATCAAAGTATGTGTACAAGTTCTTATCCCACGATTTTTCACTCCACTTCACACCCTCTATGACCTTGCGGAATGGGATAGATCAAACCACTGGAGCCAATGGAGAAAACTGATGCCAAGAAAAATGAAAGAGGAAGACTTAGAAGGCCTGGAATACAACTTGGAATTTCTGCCATTTTAAAACCTTCTATAGCCTTGTCATCTATTTGGTACTGTTTTGCCTTGGATGACATTTTGTATAGCTTTATGGACTTGGCTTGTTTTAGTATGTAGCTCTATAGTTCTAGGTGTGCTAAGGTTGTGTCTGTGTAAATCCCTTGATGGCCGAGCCGAAGGGGGACTTATATTTACACAACCTTAGGAGTAGGTCCGACTTCTGATAGCTATGGCTTGAAGAGGCAGGAAGTACCCCGAGCCTCAAGCTCAACACACTCATAGATTGGAACACCTCCGATTGTTCCATGATTTTAGTAGCTTTGGACAAGTGATGCGATCCCACTTGGTCCCTATTTTTGTACATTGTACATATTCTATTTCCCATGCAATATATTAACCCTTAAAATAAAATAAAAAACGGAGCCCCACAGGGCCTCCCCTACTGAGAAGTTTCATCAACGTCGGTTTTTTTCCAGCCGAGACTAATCCCGCTTGAAAGGTGGGCTCAAAGCTAGGGAATCCGACCTAAGCCTTTGGAGATCCCAATTTCCAACCCTTTTCTTTGAGGCTATCAAGCCTTATTTATAATAAGAGTCTTATGTGTCATGCCCGACACATGTAGCAAAATCGATGACAAGTGTCGCATGGCTCGGGACAAGTGTCATCTACGTGGCACTTCATGGGCTTATCCACACTTGGTGGATTTAGGTGGGGATTGGTGGGAAAATCCACCATCTAACTGATACGGGTTAATTTATATAGCGGGAACCCGTTTATGCATATGATTATAAATATTATTTATTTTTTGGTGTTTCGTCACAGCTCCTCGAACCTTGTTTAAGATGAGACTTAACTAGGGTTCGATTCAAATGAGACAACATATGCATTTTTACTTTGTCTTCTTTCGGAAGAGTACTCAATATATCAGACTTTCGGTGTAAAGTTTTAGCTAAGTTTGTTTGGTCAGGGATGTACCCAACTCATTAGTGGGTTGCCTACGTATCTCTTGGGAAGAGAATCAAGCTTTTCGTAGTTCAATCAGGAAGCCCCTCGCGAATAAGAGCTCGACATTAAGGGGCTTTAATTTAAACTCATTTATAGTTTATCTCCGCGAGCTTACCAACTACGAGCAGGAGGTCCTCCGCGAGCATAGCTCCAACGTTTAGTTTATCCTCTATCAGAGTTCATCTCCGCGAGCTTACCAGCTACGAGCAGGAGGACCTCCGCGAGCATAGCTCCGGGGTTGAGGGAATTAGTTTATACTCGTTAAGAGTTTATCTCCGCGAGCTTACCGGCTACGAGCAAGAGGCCTTCTGTGAGCATAGCTCCAACATCGAGGGACTTAGTTTATACTCGTTAAGAGTTTATCTCCGCGAGCTTACCAGCTATGAGTAGGAGGCCCTCCGCGAGCATAGCTCCAGCGTTGAGGGAATTAGTTTATACTCGTTAAGAGTTTATCTCCGCGAGCTTACCGGCTATGAGCAGGAGACCCTCTGCGAGCATAGCTCCAGCGTCGAGGGACTTAGTTTATACTCGTTAAGAGTTTATCTCTGTGAGCTTACCAGCTACGAGCAGGAGGCCCTATGCGAGCATAGCTTCAGCGTCGAGGGACTTATCAAATGTGCTCCGAGAGGCTCAAGCTACGACCGAAGGCCCTCGGCGAGCGATATCTCCAGCGTCGATGGATTATCAAATGTGCTCCGAGAGGCTCAAGCTACGATCGGAGGCCCTCCGCGAGCGATAGCTCCAGCGTCGAGAGACTTAGTTTATACTCGTTAAGAATTTATCTCCGCGAGCTTACCAGCTACAAGCAGGAGGCCCTCTACGAGCATACCTCCAGCGTCGAGGGACTTATCAAATGTGCTCCGAGAGGCTCAAGCAACGATCGGAGGCCCTCCGCGAGCGATAGCTCCAGCGTCGAGGGACTTAGTTTATACGCGTTTAGAGTTTATCACCGCGAGCTTACTGGCTACGAGCAGAAGGCCCTTTGCGAGCATAGCTCCAGCGTCGTGGGACTTATCAACTATGCTCCGAGAGGCTCAAGCTACAATCGGAGGCCCTCCGCGAGCGATAGCTACAGCGTCAAGGGACTTAGTTTATACTCGTTAAGAGTTTATCTCCGCGAGCTTACCAGCTACGAGTAGGAGGCCCTCAGCGAGCATAGCTCCAACGTCGAGGGACTTATCAAATGTTCTCCGAGAGGCTCAAGCTACGATCGGAGGCCCTCCGCGAGCGATAGCTCCAGCGTCGAGGGACTTAGTATTTTTTCTCCGAGAGACTCACGCTGCGATCGGAGGCCCGACGTGGAGCCAAGCTCCAGCGTCTTAGGGACTTATGTATTTTTTTCTCTGAGAGACTCACGTTGCGATCGGAGGCCCAACGCGGAGCCAAGCTCCAGCGCCTTAGGCACTTAAAGATATACTCGATCTGGGAGGCTAGCTCTACGATCGGATGTCCGACGCAGAGCAAGCTTAAGCGTCCTGGGACTTGAAGAAATCTTTGATCCGGGAGGCTAGCTCTACAACCGGATGCCCGACGCGGAGCAAGCTCTAGCGTCCTGAGACTTGAAGAAATATTCGATCCGGGAGGCTAGCTCTACGACCGGATGCCCTACGCAGTGCAAGCTCCAGCATCCTGGATCTTAATAAAATCTTCGATCTGAGAGGCTCATGCTACGACCAGATGCCCAACGCGGAGCAAGCTCCAATGTCATGTGACTTAATAGAATCTTCGATCCGGGAGGCTTTGATATTATTTTTTATACCTTTGCCATTTGACACCTTAATAATATGCCTCGTTGTATTCGGAGTTCGGACCGTCTTTGTATAGATGCTGGGCCTTTGTGGCTAAGCTGGCCCAGCAGATGGGCCGGCTGTCCGTACATTTTTACAAAGGCCGACCGCTAACGCTTCGTTCTTGAATTCGACGGCCATCTTCCTCTTCCTCTTCTGTCACGGGTGGTTATCCAGGGATTCCTCCCTCTCCCTTTTTGTTTTTTCCATAGCTTGACAAAGTTCTTCGTCCGCGGCTGTGATGGGGAAAACTAATTCGCGGCAGGTGGCGTTCGTGCCGGTCTTCGTCTGCGGCCGATAGCTTTCGAACCGATCGCGAAGTTCCACGGTTCCGGATAACCCAGTCCGTCTCGGCCACGAACCTTTTTGACAGGTGAAAGAGACGTTTTGCACCGTATGCCAACCTCCGCCTCACGAATCATCAAAGTTCCTCCGCGTACAGTCATCGACTTGCTTTTGAGATCTCAATTCCAACGATCGAGAAACAAGGATAGATCCTCCCATTTAGGCGTGCGTTTCACATGGTATCTCGCATACCCCTAAGATCTTAATCCGCCGTTTAGAAAGTTAGAGCCGGACCGCTCTGGCCGAATTCGTCGCGATCTTCCGGGTTACCCGAAATAAATCATCTGTCCAAACATGTTTAAGATCGAGATTGGCGAAAGAAAATCATTCCTCTTTGCAAGCATATTGATCTACCGATTCGATCATCTCGAGATCGACGCGGAGATTTGAAGCTCCTCAAACAAACCTGTCGAGATGATACTTTTGCGAGCGGCCGCAATTTTTAAGATTTATAAAATCTGCCATTCCTAGGATCATTGCCGCCGCTGCCTTTGGAAGGCTACACGCTTACTCCACCACAAGACGCGATTGTGAAGAGGTAGAAATATCCGTGGATGGAACAATTTGGGTGGATCAAGATGGGGGTTATCTTTTATCACTATGAAGATCCAGTACTTAAAATGGTCCACTTGTAACCGCACTTAAATCGATACTAACCATATTCCATCGAAACCAATTAAGTTCTCATCACTCCCAAGATCTTTAGAATGCCCAGTAGCTTTTTCCTTGGTCTATTGAACTAGGAAGTCCATACCAACCACATCAAGCTAGTTGCTCAAATATAAGATTATTAATTTTGGAACCTTATGAAGGTAGATTAAACTAAAAATTTACCTTGATCGATCATCCCTTAGGGTGAGTAGTTCCCACAGACGACGCCAATAAAGAAACTCGATTTTCAGGTTTCCACTTTCATTTGGACCCGGGGGTGGACCCCGTAGGACCCAAGGCTCTCTCGACGGGCTTACCTGACCCGCACCAAGGAATTCGGCACGGCCCAACCTGTGCCGCGAGAAAAACGGAGCCCCACAGGGCCTCTCCTACTGAGAAGTTTCATCAACGTCGGTTTTTTTCCAGCCGAGACTAATCCCGCTTGAAAGGGGGGCTCAAAGCTAGGGAATCCGGCCTAAGCCGTTGGAGACCCCAATTTCCGACCCTTTGCTTTGAGGCTATCAAGCCTTATTTATAATAAGAGTCTTATGTGCTATGCCCGAAACATGTAGCAAAATTGATGACAAGTGTCGCACGGCTCGGGACAAGTGTCCTCTACGTGGCAATTCATGGGCTTATCCACACTTGGTGGATTTCGGTGGGGGTTGGTGGGAAAATCCACCATTTAACTGATACAAGTTAATTTATATAGCGGGAATCCGTTTATGCATATGATTATAAATATTATTTATTTTTTGGTGTTTCGTCACTCGCGGTGATGTTTGCTCGCGTTCAATGATTACTGTTCAATCGTCATCTTTAGATGAATTTTTCCAGATGATGTTCTATTCTATAGACGTTCTTCTCTGATTAAAGACTTCAAGAGCTCAACTCTGATAGCTTTATCTCATGGAGGATTGCAGAGCTCTTCTTTCTCTCTCTTGAATCGGATCCCCTCTCTGAGGTCGCAAGGGGGTATTTATAGAGTTGCTAAGGGAGCAGCTAGCCGGCGACCTCGTGGATCTGACAGGGGACACGTGTAACGCATGCCTTCATGACAAAGGGTTTGGTTCATTACACATGGCGATGTCAGCGACGAGGTGCTTGGCCTGCGAGCTGCTTGCGCTAGCCGGTAGGATGAGATGACGTGGGGACTTTGTTAGTCAAGTGTTGGGGGTTTTGACCGTGATTTGTGCGTAGTTCCATAGGGGAGCCCTTTAACTGCGATCCAACCGACAAGATGCTCGCGATGGACGATATTATACTTACTGTGACTTTTTGTATTAGGTGACCTATTTATGACGTCATACCCCTATTAATCAAGCAAGCTCGTGATGAGCTACTTGTTGCAAAGGGGGAGCTGGAACATTACACCTCTAGTGATGACGTCATTCTGACCAAGGCCACACTTCGCGACTATCTACTGACCGATAGGGGCCATGATTGGCTGAAGAAATTCCTCGAAAGGGATGGCAAGGCGATTCTCTACAGTCATCTATCGGAGGCTTTTGTTAGAGGAGTGGAAGGTGGTTTTATCCAAAGCGTCAACCGTTTTGCTCATCTTAGTGACTCGGTGGCGGTATTCGTGCCTAGCTATGAAGGTAGCGATATGGTGCTCAAGGACCCACAACGGGGCCTTGCCCCTTCACCTCCTGCTCCATTAATTGAAAATCAAGTGACTGACCCCTCCTGGGACCAGGCGAACAATCCTCCAGTCAATGTTTGAAGAAATTTTACCTTGTTCCTTTTTGCTTGAAATTACTGGGTACTTTGGGATTCGGTGTACCATGTTTGACTTCGAACATTTTCACCTCGCGATGTTTACATATGTTTCATCGCGGTTTTTATTTTGGTTTTTGAATATTTAAATATTTCCACTTTATCTTCGTAATCTCTTATGTTGCTTTGCTTACTTATATTTCTCTTTCCTTTGCGATACCCTTACCAATCTCCTGTTATTGAGCGGTTTAGAGAATTAAATCACGAGATAACATAAGTAAGAGTTCGTTAGGTATTTTTGGACCGAAGTTACCGTCTTAGTTGTTGATAAACAAAAACTTTTCCTTTATTTATCGTGTTTACAGACCAAGACTAGTGACTTGGTTTTTATAGGGACGCTTCCTTACTAGTTGGAAGTTTGTAGGGTATTCTATATATCTTCGCAACAGAGGAGATCATAGGAAATGTCTCCGTTTTCTTCAGGTCTTGGTGGTTCTATTGCTACTACGAAGTGTGAGTCTCCTTCATACTCGAACGTGAGACAAGTACCAATCCTTAGGTTATTGGCTCTTGCGAAGTCTCTTTATCCCTCTAATAGAGAGAACCAATCACCCTCGTTTCTTTCGAATAATACCATAAACTCTTGGTTTAGTGGGGCGTATAAGTAAACATGGTCAAATATTTCTTCCCCAAATTCTACAAAGATGTATGGTAAGGGAAGCTAATTATTTAGGTTGCTCTCACAAAGAATCATTCTGATGAACCTGGGGTTCGGGAATGTCATGATGTTTGTGGTAAAGGTAGGTGGTGAGACTTCTCCTGAAGCCATGTTGAAACTTGGCATTTTGTTTAGTAGGATGAAGTAGGCTAGGCTGCTATCTTCCTCGGTCTTCTTATATATACTTTGTTTGGTTGGATGTTGGTGTAGACAGAATGGCGTCGCGCGTTTATTTATATCCGATCTTTGTTGGGGCATAACGCGGGATTAGTGGATTGCTTCTGATTTTGGATTAGTGGCAGGACGCGTATTGGACGCTCGTTTTGCGGGTGGTTAACCGTCTTGCAAGCGGTGGTAAGGATAATGCCGTTTGTACAGTGGTGAAGCTTATCCTTGTGGTTTTTCCATAGGGTGTTTTGATCTTTTCAAACCTCTTGACGCAGAACGAAGATAGCGGTGTCGTTTGTTGTTTTACCCTGGTTGTTTCTATAAATGCTGATTTTTAGGTCATGTTATTCTTTGAAAGCATTTATTTTGATTATGATGTATGGGGGTCCGTTTGCCGTCCCAGGTGCTGTACTTCCTCGCCATCGTGGTTTTACAAGGGACATATTGGTGAAAAGACATCTGCACAGGCTTGTATGTTCATATAATTTTTTGAATTTTTATCTTAAGGAGTGTTGGTGTTTTTTATCGCGATATTTATCTTGCAGCCCCTTCCTTATATTTATGGTGACTATGGCAATGAAGCTTTGGGCCATGTATACCTATGGTCGCGTGTAGATGAGAAGTTCTTGGTGAGGGTAGAGAAGCTGAGCACAGACTGATACTGGTTTACTGAGGGGTGGCGTGATTTCACGATTGTTAATGAACTTCGGGTCGATATGCAATTGATTTTTTAGTACGAAGGACACTCTTATTTCGATGTTATCATTGTTGACCCTGAGCCCGACCAAAACAGTGATTTGGATTTTACTGTACGGTGTTGATTGCCTAAGCTAATGGTTTGACGTCGAGTTTGTTTTGTTTCTTTGCTAGTTTTACTTCTGAGTACGTGTTGTCTAATGGTTGAATAATTTTGTAGTGATCCTTTGTATGATTGTGCTTTTATATGCATGCGTACGAACTTTGGCTACGTCAACAAATTTGACAGGGATCCGTCCAATCCGAAGGCAATTTCCAGCTTTAACGAACGTGAAAATAATTTATAAAAAATGAAGAGCAATCTCCAGCTTAACGTACGCGATGATGAATTACCAAATCGAATGCAATCTTCAGTGCACTGTTCTAAAAATTGCGCCTAGGCGCCGCTTGGGCACCACCTAGGCGCTAAGCGGCAAGGCACCTAGGAATTTTTATGCCTATGCGATCTCTAGGCGAATTTCTGTCTAAGCACCGCCTAATCCCGCCTAGCCTCACAGGTGGGTGATTATTTAGATTTAATTTCTTGGAGAGTGATTAGTCAGCTTATAGTTTTTTTTTGAATCCCCAAGTCGGGATGCATTTACTTTTGGTTCAAGCATATGCATATGGTTTCTGATTTTAGGAGGTTTAAAGTTATCAGCCTGACGAGCGCTTTTACATTTATTGACTTTAGTGTTAGTTAAGCACACCAAATTTGGGTTTATGAGTGATATTATAGATATTACTACATTATACAGTATAAATTATTGACATGTTCTATCCATTGAAATATAGGGAAATAATCAAGTTTAGTCTAAGTTCGCCTAGACACCGCCTAAACGCCCGCCTAACTGCCTAGGCGCTAGGCGGCCACCAACCGCCGAGCGGTCGCCTAGCGCCTTTTAGAACACTGCTTCAACGTGACAAATGCGAAGGAGATTCATCTAAGTTTCAAAAGCAATCTCCAGTATGACGTATGCGACAGAGAATTATCAAAATCGAATGGCATCTCCAGCATAACCAAAAATGCGAAGGAGATTCATCAAAGTTTTGAAAGTGATATCCTGTGTGACATATGCGAAGGAGAATTACCAAAATCGAATGCAATATCCAGCATAACGTATGTGATGGAGAATTAACCAAATTGAGTGCAATCTCCAACGTAACATATGCAATGGAGAATTACCAAAATTGAGTGTAATCTCCAGCGTAATAAACGCGAAGGAGATTCATCAAAGTTTTGAAAGCAATCTCCAACGTGAAACATGCGAGGAATATGATCCTGAAGAGAAGAGATAGATTATATTCTTAAATAGGAATACATTCCATGATGAGGGCCTTAATTATTTTCAGAGAACATAAGGAACGGCATGGTGAAAATGGGGAACATCATTAAAAACCGTTACGTAGTGGGTCATCATACTGGGCGACATCTAGCTCGTCTTCAATGTCGTAGCCTTCCGCATTCAGGATGTGGACTTCGAATCGTGCTTATCCCTTGTGAGTCAATGTTATGGTTGAGCCGAGGTCGAGTCCGTGAGACTCAACGAAATTGCTCCACCCCTCTTTTACCCATAAAGAATGGTAATGACCTTTTGAGATGTGAACAAGGAAGTTCTGTAGCGTGCGGGATGATAACAAGATTTGCTCTGGTATTTGATCTTCGAATTCTTCTCCGAACCTTAGGGTAGCATCACGCTAAAAACTTGTTCTTCGAAGTCTAGGTTGAGTTTGAAAGAATAAAGGGCGTTTTGGTTGTGAGCTGCCATTTTTCTGGTGATGGGGATGGTTGGAAAAAAGGCTAAGCGGTTCTTTTTATAGCAGCGAGAGAGGTTTCACGTGGCGCGGCTTGTGGTGTTCGAATGTCGTGTTTTAGTGGGGAATATAATATCATATATATTATTAAATTATTGTATGAATTTTTGTAATATAATATCATATTTATACCACAATTTATGATAGTCAATAATTAAGATAAATAAAATATAATGTTATATGTAATCCAACTTGACCTAATTCAACCCAAAAACCATTTAAACTCGAACTTATCTTTCTTGAGCCAACTCCAACCCAAATACATAATATCGAACATTGAACTGACCTGACATTGACATAATCCCCATAGATATTACCGGACCCGAACGAATCCAAATAGATATTAACAATTGAGATTGAGAGAGTAGGCTAAAATCCTAATTTGGACTTTCGACCCAAAAAAATCCTAATTGGGCTATTACAGGCGAATGGTGAATGGTGAATGGTAAAGGGTAAATACCCAAAAAGCCCTTGAAGCTCACTCGCTCATCAGATCATATTGGCGGTTTCTCTACCAGACTCCCAGTCTCACTTCCTTAGCTAGGTCAAGCTAGCACCTTTGATTTCCCTTGCCCCATTTTACGTCCATGGAAGATCCAGTTTCTTGTCCGGAGTCGGAAGCCTCCGATGTTCAAACGGTACGCTTTTCTTCTCTGTTTACTCACCTTTCACTCTCATATCACCGATCAACATTCTGAATGCCGTTTATACCCGTTCTTGTGTTCAAAGGATCAGTGGGAGCAGAGCCCCAATCTGCTGGACAACAAAGCTTCTGTCGACATTTTTGACGAGCTACAGCCCAGCGCGACGTGGAGTCGAGCGGCTAAGCCATCAATGGCTCGTATTCGGGATCATAGCATCAAAGGTTAGTTCTTTGGGTCGTTTTTACCTTGAGGAGGAACGGACTAGAAGTTTTTTTTTAAAAAAAAAAAAAATGTATCTTTGGTTTTCTTTGAAGGGGAGGAAGAGGAACAGACTTGGACTTTGAAGTAATAAAAAAATTGTGGTTTTGATTTTTTTTTTCCCCGGAGGAAGGAGGAATAGAACAACAATACTTTTTAGATGGGTTTTGTTTTAGGCAGAAATTAAGAAGCCAAAATACAGTTTCTAGTTTTGTGTAAGGAAATTGAAGGGACAGTGGTCAACATACAAAAGCTTTCGCGTCATTTAGCAGGGTTACGTGGTAAAGACAAATAAACCCATTTGAAAAGGTTATTGTAAACCCTAATTAGCATATAACCCATACTAATGCATCCCACCTTCAGTTTCATTTAATGTACCGAGTAATTTTAAAGATAATACATAGGTAACGAGTAAGGATCTTCTACAACCCTACAACCCTACGTGTGCCCTATGGTGCACCCTAAAATTATTTCTGTTATAACACAATGTTAAAAAAAATATATTTAACTTATATACACTCATATTCATATGTTTATAAAATTTTATCATAAAAAATTATGTTTAAAAAATTATAGATAATGAAATTTGATTTATTTTAGAAAATGATTTTTCTATTTTTCTACAACATAATTTTTTATGATAAAATTTTATAAACATATGAATATGAGTATATATAAGTTAAATATAATTTTCAATTTTTTTTGAAATTATTTTATAACAAAAATAATTTTAAGGTGCACCATGGGGCACACATAGGGTTGTAGATGATCCTTACTCATAGGTAACATATAGAGATTTGATTGCCCTTTCAACCTGAATTTGGAATTTGTTTCCCAACTTGTCCATCAAATGTGAATTTTATTATTATTATTATTATTTTTGAAAAAATGAGTAGAAAATGAAGAGAAAAAAGAGGGGGTGGTTAAGAACAAACAAAACATAGAAAGAGCCCTAAACATAAATAAGAAAAAGGTAAGAAAGGGAAAAATGGAGGATGTTTAGTGAAAAAACAAAAGAATAGAAGACCAAAATATGCCTTGAAATCGAACATGGGAAGAAACACCTCCTCCAAGACACTAGCATCACTAGTCTACATGTCCTACCCATTATTAACATGATTGGGCCAATGCATTGACATGATTGGGCCATTGATATTGGGCCTTCATATGTTGGGCCTCATGAACTACCCATTAACATGATTGGGCCAATGCAATGTTTTTTTTAATAGAATTTTATTTATTTATTTTTGACAAAAATCCTTTAATTTTTTTTTTGAACTTAATAAAAAAACTTTTATTTTTTTAAATGTGTTGCCTTCTTCTACTACTGTCCCAACTCATGCTGGAACATATTAAAAGAGTGTCTTCCTACATTTATAATTTTGTATGTGTGGGCATACTAATTACACATGAACATAAGCTGATGCTGAACTTTGCTCATGAGGCCGATATAAGCTTGTGTTCTTGTAACTTTGTTGCAAATCAATAGATTTTCCTCTTAAGCTTTTTCTGCCAGTATTCTTGTCTTAAATTTCTAGTAAAACAACTTGTCTTAGATTTCCGCATCGCCGTGTATTTAAGACCCTCCTAATATATATGTTGGCAAACATGGATCAATATCTGCTTTTTGTTGTTGATGATATTATTTGGAATTTGATTTCTTTTTGTACAGAGGTCATTAAAAGTAACAACAAACTTACTCCTTTAGAGGTCAAGCTTTGGGTTGAGAAGTATAAGAAGGACCCAAACCCAGCAATTGCTGATCTTTTGACTATGTCCTTTGAGGTAATTAGATATTTTTGCAGTTTTAGCCCTTAATTGATGGTATAGGGTTACATACATTCAATGTGTGAACATGTATCTCTTTATTTCCTCTTATATAATAACTGATGAAGGTGGCAATTGCATAGGCATTGGAATAGGCCAATCTAGCAAGAATTGCATCCTTCTTGCTGTTGCTTAATATTTGTCTTTTTATTTTTTTTTTCTGAATTCTTAATGCTTTTAAGTTTTATCATAGGATAGTCCTATATATACCACCTTTTGTTTGGCTTGGTTTTAGCTTTAACTCTATTTAATGTATTGTCCTCTCCATTTTCTTGCCTCAGAACTTCAAAGCAGCTTTTGATCTTTCTAAGGCGGGGTATTTTGGACCTGAGGATAAGGAGTCACTGAGATCTTGTGTTCAGGCTATTAACTTCTGTACCACTGATTGTAAAGGAGAGCTGCAAGGATTTGTCCTTGATAAATTGAAGGAACCTAAGGATGAGCTTCTTTCTAAGCTTGAATCTGAATTGAAAGAAGCTTTGGTATTTCTCTTTGGGGCTTTCATCTTTTGCTACCACTGTCCATGTATTCAATTGAGCCTCACTTGTTCTAATTTACAGGAAGATTTTGATGATCACCCCCTTATTGTCAACTTGAAGAGGTTGTATGAGCTTCAGCTCTCGAAGGCTGTCTACATTGAATGCTTGTTTCAAGAGTTATCCAAGGCAGTTGAGAAATTCAGAAGCACAAATGAGGAGGTGTGTAGTACTGATGTTTGCTTGATCTCTGGTCATCCTTTTGTGCTTGTGACCATAACAGAGCTTTTCTTTGTTAGGTGGTTAGTTTTCTACTGCTCAACATGTATCTGCACTTATCTTGGTCACTGCATTCTATAGTCAACCGTGAAGATCCCTCCATGGCATCTTTGTCATCTTTATGCTCAGAGCGTGATACATTGTTGAAACATTTAGGCTATTTCCTTAATTCATCTCAATGTGAAGATGAGGTGAAAGTTGGTAATCAGCTTGCATTCAGAGTAAGTATCTTCTTCTTGCCGGTTTTTATTTTAAGACTATGGTCTATGAAAAAAGTGGAATTAAGTACCTGATTATTTCCTTTTCAAAAAAAAAAAAAAAAGTACCTGATTATTTTATTATTTTATTTTGTTCAAGGTTTGCCTGATATTGGCTGATCTCTGGTATCTATTTCGAAAAGCAAACTTCTCTTCCAAAAATTTGGAGACTTTGGGATTTGCTCCAGATCAATCTGCATTTAAGCATTTCAGACAGCTCTGTGAACAACAGCTAAATATTTCAAGTATGTACTCTTTCTGAATTGCTCTAGCCTCTAGATATAATCACATTCATGATTGGTTTGGGAGGTTTTGTGTGGATACCATGCTTCCTGTTATGTTTATTTATTTTAAGGATATGTGAACATAGTAGTAACTTTGGATTCCCACAAAAAAAATGTTGGATGAAGGTTGAAGTATCATGAAGAATCTTTTGAACTTCCAAGTGACAAATAATGCAGAAGTTGGCAACAACTGGTTATTGACCTTGTATTTTATATAAAAATGAATATTCTCAAATTTTAACAAATAGGCGTTAAATGCTTTTTAGGCGGAGGCACGAACTGCTATTTCACAATCATGATACAATAACATCACCTGGATTTGGTGTATGTGGTACTTAATGTTCTCAATTTATCTGTTTAAGGGCTGTGCAAATTTTTTCTTCCTGAGATGTATGGAGGCGATATTTTCTTGCACTTTTTTTGTTTGATGGAATAAGTTTCAGTCTGTTTAGATTAAGGATGGAGATTTTGAATCAGTATGTTCAGGATATAACCTTGCATGGAAATTGCAGGAAGAAAAGAATACAGCAGCATGCAGCTACTAGTCTTTTGGTGGAAATTGCAAGAAAAAAAATGCAGCAGAATAGGGAAATGAATTCTACTATATTTTTCACTGAGAGAAAGCCACTGAAAAGACCATAATCAGAAATAAAGTAAAGGCATAATAGAGTAAACTGTAAAAGTACACTACCTATAACAGAATATTCATACCTCAAAGAAGACTAGGGAATGCAAATAATCTATCAACAGAAATAAAGCGTCAGGATGTCTTAAAATTTATGGAGTTTGTAGCTAGGTAAATCTTATTGATGTTGGTCTTATTCTCTATAGCAGATCCATGTGCCTTTGTGAATGGCTTCTGAAAAGGAACTAGATGGATAAATGTTTTGCCAAGGAGTATTTTTCCTTTTTATGCATACAATTTGAAACTCTGCAGCCTATAGAACATTTAGATTCTACAAACTAATTAGGAAGACTAGTGCGATGTTCTAATATGACATTTACTTCTTATCACCCTCTTTATCTCTTTTGGAGAGCTATATTTTTATTAAGCGCCTGAGCTTCTCAGAGATTTCTATTGGCTGCTTAATGGGAAATCTGAACTTCATCTTCTCTATATATCTTGAGATTATTGGCAGCTCCTGAGCCCACTTTTTGTTGATATTATTTGCATACTGTGTACAAATGGTGTCCATTCAGTAGAATAGCTTGCCTATTAACAGGAAAGTGATTTTGTGTTACAATAATCTTAGGATTGATTATGTTGTTTCTTAATGGATATTAATATCGTCAGTCGTTCTATAGTTATTCCCTTCATGCTTCCTGGCCTTTCATATTTCTTACAGATGAAAATGAAGAGGAAGATCTGAGCAAAGATTATACTGATCTGACAAAACCAGATAAAATTTTGCTTGCTGCTGGAAAGTGTCACTGACACAGCTCCTATGGTACATATTCATGACTCAACAGCTAATCTATCATAAATACCAGCTTAGGATTATCTGATCTGCACAATTGACTACTTAATCGATTGTTTGATGGGCATGATCTAGGAATATCTTGGTCTTGATCTTGAGGTGATCCCGAACCTGAATGGAACCAGTGCAGCCGAGATTGTTAAAGCTGTTTTAAGGAACAAAGTTGACATCTGTGACATGTGTTTTGGAACACTAAAAAGGGTAAGTTATTTTAGAAATGGAGGGAAATTCTTTGACGTGTGCCGAATGACCTGGCTATTTATGTTAGTTTTTAAAAAATTTCTTTTGTTTCACAACTTTCATTATGGTTTTAGGTAACCTTTAATCCTACATTATATTTGGTCTCGACCTACTGTTTCAAGAAAGAATTATGTAGTTTCAGGGAAATAGTATTTTTTCTAGTGTACCTTTCCTGTTACATTTGACTGGATCCTTGACAAAGTTAGTAAAAAGATATCTGAGTCTCAGATTTTGTTCTATATTGGCTTAATCAGGCTTACCGCCGTCATCAAAATGAAGTTTCTTCTGGCAATGAAAAATCTGCACAGACAACTTTACTTGATTGCAAGACTCGGTCTGGGCAGCTCTGTGAGAAAGTCATGGATTGCGAAGGAAGCAAGCACATTCCTGATATTCTAAAAGTTGTTATGAAATGTGTAGGGTATGCATTTACAAACATACCTAACCATATATCCTTTCTCGAATGTGGTGTGGTTGAGTTTGTCTCCAAACTTCCTGTAGCGGATGTTATTGACATGTAAGATTTAGATTTTGATATACATTCCTAATTGAATCTAAAAGTTTTCAAAGCAAGAAGTGTGACTGTTTTTTTCCTTCATTTGCAGTCTCAAGGATGTGCAAGGGAGAGCAGACAAGATAAACATTGATGATGATCCCAGTGGTTGTCGCCCTTATTTTTCCTTTCTTGACATCCTACAAGATTTTTGTTGTGCCGGGAAGCAAGGGGACGTCAGACACACCCCTTTAACACACACGAATCGGGATGGACAAGAACTGTAAACCAGAGAGCCAAACTCAAGCAACCCAAACCAACAATCAGACACAAACAGAAGATAAATAACCAAGCACAAAGAACACCAGATTTACGTGGAAAACCCCAAAACGGGGAAAACCACGGGAGCTAGAAACTTCCACTATCAACAATAACAAGTGGGTACAATCTTCCCTAGACAAAGCTAGAGGCATACAACATCATCAAGCATCAACAAGCTTGGACAAATCTCCAATTTTCATCACCCAATTGGTGGAAATCAACAAAACCCAAGAGAGGACACTAACAAAGGGGATATGAGATTGGAGGCTCAAAACGACGATCCAACCGTACAAAATGAAGCCTATGATGAGGTGAACAACATACCAGAAAATCGTCCTAATCGGAGGTCATTTGGTCGTCGATCGGGGCACTTCAAAATGGGCTGAACAAGGGCATACGGGATTTCTCCCCAAGCTCTCTCTTTTCTCCCTTTCTCACTCTTTATTTTCTCTCTCTTACTTTCTCAAATGGAAAGACATCTCCTTTTATAAAGGAGGAGGGTAAAACTTCACATGGTAAAAACCATATGGTAAATAATCCATTGGACTCTTCCCCATATAGGAGGGAAACACAACAATTTTGCAGGTATCATTCTCTTTGTTTTTGTGATATATATGCAGACCCCAAAGCTTGGGTGCATCTTTTTTTTTTGCCTTTTGTTTTATGTGGTGCAAGCTTATTAATATACTCTTATCCATGGCAATTATTATTGTAACGACAAAAATATAAATTTTTACTTGAGTGATTCATTGTTATCAAACTTTTGCAGGCATTAACTTTGGTAGAAGCATGTCACTAGAAATACAAGATTGTTATACATCTTCTGATTTTTGTGGAACAACTGCGATTGGCATTCATTATGATGGTGGTTATATTCTTTGTGCGGATTCAAGATCTTCAAACGAGGTTTTGCGAGAAAAAAATCCCAATCCAAAAGACCTAAAAAGTTAGTCTTCTTGCTTCCCTAAAACTTAGCCGAAGTTTAATTTAATATGTGATTCAGTGATTGTGATTGTTTAGGATGTCATTTTTAACACGATTGTATACTTTAATGGTTTTTCTTGTATACAGTTGAAGACAATTGGGATAAGTTTTATAGGATATCAAGCCGCATTAATAATGGTAGGGAATCAACATTGTTGTTTAGCAATGAAACAAGAATTGATTGCAGAGTGTGCACATTTGGTAAAATATATTACTTCTTTTTATTCTACCTTTACTTGTAAAGTAAAATAAAAAGTAAATTAATATTTGAATTTTTCATTAGGATTTTGATGACGTCGTCGAATATGTTAAAAGATACTTTGAAAGCCATAGTGATGGTTCATTTGCGACTATCCTATGTGGGTCAAAGGTACATAAATTAATTCTTACTCATTATTTTGTTGAGTTTTCTTAGTAAATTTGTTTATTTGCCTATCATATGAGTTATTTTTTATTTGTGCTCTCTCTATCCCTTATTGTTATTTTCATTTGAAGGAAACAACAAAAAAAAACAATTTTACTTAAAATCATTAAAAAAAAACTTTTAATTGTGATTTTTTTTCTCTTAATAATTATTAGTATCATATTGATATACGTGTATATCTTATAGTACTAATTGTTGCCTTCAAACTCTACAACTCCCATCACTTGTCATTATATTTTAATAAAGAAGATTAAAAGTTCATTGAGTGATTTTTACTGCAATTAATTTGAAAGATTGTTTTTAATACAAAATGTCAAATAAAAAGGGATGGATGGAGTATTAGTTTTTTAGAACTAATTTTTTTTTTTGCATTTTTTAATCTATTATAGGCTGGATCTGCTTGTAAACTTTTTGGTATACAAGTCAATGACAGTAAGAGACCTCCATACGATTCTTATGAGAACGTACCGTTTTGCACATTTGGGTCGGGTGCCAAACACGTTTTAAAATTAGCTGATAAATTGGCTAGCAACAGGTATGTATTTTATATTCCAATGCATTTATAATTTTTTTTTATATTTTATACTCTTATACTCCATAGTATTTAACATAAGATTTTGTGTTATGGTAGAGGTATTCATCCACACATCTATGCTACACCTATTTCCGAGTGTGTAAAGTTCATAGAAATATGTATTCTTCATGCATCATTTCATGATAAAAGCACTGGAGGATAAGCTGATGGTATGATACTCAAAATCTTTATATGTTTAATTATATTAGTTAATCTGTTCCATTCTGAATTGTTTTTTTATATATTCAGTTTATTATGAAAGAGACGGGAACTGGACACGGTATTCAAGACGGGACCTTCTTGATATTCATTTGGATTTCTTTGATTATTACAAAGATGAACCGGTCTTATTTCTCATAGTCTCCAAAAGGAATGCATCAAAAACGAATTTAACCTCAAAAGATTTAATTGGGGCTTTTAGGTAAGAATCAAGACCAATTTATTTATAATTTATAATATATTTATCGTTTATATATATAAAACATTAATAACAATATTTTCATGTTTGAATAGGGAATATGGAGAAGTTACACATGCTCACCGACTTTGTGAGATTCGTGTGAAAGGAATACCAGCATTTTACTTCCACAGACTCACATGCAAGACATTAGAGGACTCTACAAATATAATTGGAAGCTTGGAGAGGACTGGTACATCGAAGTCTGGAAAATCATCAGATGCGGGAAAATCAGCAGATGCGCTTTATAAACTTCTCGACAACTTCCTTCCTGGTTTCATGATAAAAGAAAGGGATATCAAGGTTTTTGTGGCCAAGGCAACGATTGATTTGCTGAAGTACATCCACAACTTAAAGAACCTTAAAACTGAGATGTAATCTCCTGTTTTTCATCATGGTCCAAATTTTGATTTTAGGATGAGTATTCATGGAACTAATAGCAGAGAAAAAAGTAGTGTTAGAACAGATTTGGTGTTCATCATTGCATCAATATTCAACGCCTTTCTGACTTCAGTTCAGTTCATTTCCGCCAAGTTGAGTGGTTCAGATGACATCCTGGAAATTGACTGTTTAGCAAGTTAAGATACTGTTGTATAAAGAAAGACAGTGCTGCTCTCTCAACCTAACCTGCAGTTATGGCAAGGAATTTCATGTGTCAATTTTAAAGCATAGATATGGCCTGCAGTTCCCCACACTTTTTTCCTCCGCACTACAGGTCAAATTCATGCCGTTTAAGAAGTCAAATTTCCATGCTAGAGAAGATAAAAATACAATATAACTTCATCTGTTGCTTTTGTTTGAGTCTGTCATACTATTTGCTGCGTTCCTGAAAAGGTCTAATGCTTTTGCATGACATTTGGTGAGGTCTTTGTGAAAAACTCCACTGAATTGATATATTTTGGTTTAGACTCATAAAGCTCTTCATCATGGTCCTAAAGTCCCGATGAGCAATGGTGTACATGACTCTATGCGAGGAGCTGAAGGCAACTCGGTGTCATCGATAAGTTCGTTCTTTTTGAGACTTAAGTTGCAACAAAACCATTCTTTCAAGATCCGAGCTTGATGGTGCTCTTTCCAAGCTCTGTTCTTGCTTAGAGAGCAGAATGTGGAGTTCCTATTCCCGGACTTCTTTCAAAAAAAAAAAAAACCTTTCAGCTCTTCTTGACGATCTTGTCTTTCGTTCTTAATTGGAGATTCCCGTGTAGAACGTGGATTCAAGAACTCTAAGTACATACAAACAAGTGCGTTTAACGTTTTCGATTTAGGTTGAAATTTGGGAAAGCGTTTCGTTTCTTCTACAAAAATGAGCTGTTGTAAGGTTGAGTTTCGCCCCGTATTCGTTTCTTCGGATTAGGGAGTCCAATCTGGGGATTATACAAGTTCTCATGACATGCCTAATGCCCTTTATGAGCTCGCTCGCATTGCTGATTTTCTGATGAATTCTTCCCGGTTATGATTAGTTGAATCGGAAAAAATCGATTCTTTAGTGCTCTGATCATCCATTGCTCTGATAAATTCTTCCAGTTTAGATGTCTAAAGGAACTCATTTTCTGATCATCAATTAACTTTTTTTTGCTTCGAATGAGTATCAACTAGAAGTAAGTAGTATATTTTGATTGACTGCTTTAATGCATTGGAATTTATTTTATCCTAGATGGAGCTGTTTTACCAACCCACCAGGAAGTCAAGCCCTTTTTGAAGAGGAAGCAAATTACTTATTGTTGCTCAGATCATCAGAAACATGAGGAACAGTGAGATCTGGTTACATATCTGGATATGTCATATGTGCATCTTCTATCTTAATTAACTTAAATCATAATACACAATGCCAGGAAAAATAATGGACTTGCATTACACTTTGAGGAGAAATTGTATTCTGTCTGGTTTCATCAAGCATGTTTCCGAACCTGCCCTCCTTTGGAAAGACAAAGTCTAAAAATCCATATGATGAAAGACGCTTACTAGAACAAAATAAGCGGATACAAAGGGAAAACAATATACCTGACGATTTTCCAAATTTTAAGTTTGGACACTTGATGACTACCTGTGTATATTTCTCCCTTCTACGGAGTAGTTTTTATCAGGGTTTCTGCAAATTTTTGTCAAGCACAGCTTGTTCTTCATGGATTTCATTCAGGCTTTCGATCAGGTTAAGGTAGTGGCACCTGAAAACTACATAAAGCTGACAACGGGCTTATATACAGAGACTTCCAAGTTGGTGAAGGTGATTGCCCAAAAGCTGACCAGCAGGTATTTACCTCTGTTGCATGTAAGCTGTGTTTAGTTTTACTCTTGTTTCTGGATCTTTCTGTTGTACTTGGTTGACTATCTACTTATTAGTGATTGTTGCAATCCTTTTTCTTTTTTTTTTTTTTTTTTTTCTGGATGAAGTGATGAACACTCTATGGCTATGTTGGTAGTGGACAATCTTTGCTTGGATTTTTTTGGAACTAAACGAAAAGGAAGGAGTTAAATGGATATATTTATGACATATTTAAGTTTGATTTTTATCAAGTATATATACTGAACTGGGGTTTTCACAGGTCACCTTCCATTACATTGGCTAAATGAATCGGGTCGCCGAATTGACAGCACCTACTTGCAGGGTGCTCCTGCTAAGATTCGCATGGGAACTAATGCTTTGGTACCAGGTGAGCAAGTCGTGGTTTAATCTTGTATCATATCCACAGGTTTTTGCTAACAAAATTGAAGTAATCCAGGGTTTGAGGAAGGAATCAGGGACATGAGACCCGGTGGCAAAAGGAGAATAATCATACCTCCATAACTCGGACCACCTGTGAGTTTCTTAAGTCAAGATTTTTGTCCTCTTATTACATTTTTGTGTTGTGTTTGTGTGCTATTAAGCACGCATTTATGAACATATTCTTCAATGACTCCTTTTCTCTCTCGGATGCTGATAATACATATTTTAGATAGGCATTATAGATGAGTTTAGATACATTTATAGTATGTTTCATGTGTGTTTTATAGTTAATTTGCATTCTTGATCATTTGTTATTCGAAGTTCGGAATCTGCAGTTTTTACTGTTTATTTGTAGATCTTATGATCCGGGCTCGAAAGGTGGAGAAAGCATTGAGCGAATGGACAAGAGAAGAGCTAATGAACAAAAACGGAAATGGAGAAATCTCATCTTTAAGGTTCTGAGAAGTTGGAATTGACTTCTGGGGTCTTCATGAGAATTGTAGTGCTTGAAAAGAGCTTTCCAACGCATATTCATATGCGTCAATCGGACGAACGATGACTCTAAAAAGTGCATTACAAGTTTAGTCTGTCGAAACTGTCAAACCGGCGCCTAAACCACAGCATCCGCCGTTCTCGTCAGATCCGGATTTGTGATACGCGGACCAAGTTTATCTTTATGAAATTTATAGATGAAACTACTTCATCCTTATTATTATCAATCAATCACCATTCTCACTTTTACTTTATTAGTTTGTTTCAATCATCTCAATTATCTTCGATATTATTACTTTTGATAGCAATTTGTATCCGCTAGACTAGTTTACTAGTTAGTTTGGAAATCATTATCTTTGGCGAGGGGACAACGGACAACCTCTAGGGAACTAAGTCAAACTTGGAATATGTGATGTCCTAGTTGTACGGTGTTGTACCTGCGGTTTAAAAGTAGAGAATAGAAGGTGAAGTGGATAGATATCATCAGCACTAGTATGAAAGGGCAGATAGTAGTTAGCACAAAGAAAAATGGTGCAAGTTGAGACTTGAGAAACCTAATATTCCGAGGGCTAAATTCAGGCTCAATGAAAAAAGTCGGGAATTTGTTTTATAATTTCAGGACCCCCATACTAGCAACAAGATTAAAAACCATGCAGCAAATGACATCAAGACCTTACATAAAACAAGATAAAAACAGGGTCTTGTTAGGAATAAGTAGTGGCCTTGCTGCCCTAGAGTGTGCCATAATTTTAGAGCATAACTAAGCAAGTTTAAAACTAAATTACACCAACAGTAAGTTTGGAAAGGTCAAATAATCCAACTGAAACCGACCACACTACACAAGACTGGCTCAAGTCCAAGACTAGTAGAGGAAGCACAATCAGAAGCCATGCTCATCGATCACATCCAATCCTCAATGTCAGAAGAGGGTTCACCCAGTGTCCTAAACAAATGATTATCATCATTGTGGAATTTCTTGAAACACCGATCATAATCCTCGTAAACAGCAACACGTCTGTAGGGACACACATGAGAGTAATGGTCAGTCATTTTTCCACAAACACCGCAATAAGCAACCCAGTTAGCAGGGTAGCCTTTTATCTCCTGCTGCCCCCTTGTGTCAAAGTCTGGGCTATCTTCGCAAGTATTAAGTTTTAGGCTTTCTTGGATGTCTTTGTCAGTAAAAACTTCAATTGAGCCTGGAGGATCAAAGTTCATATCATCATCCGAATCCAAATCTTCTACTCCGGATAAGATGCGGACATCTATGACGGCCTTCCCTACAATGCAAGTGATATCCATCCAAATCAGAACACAACTAGAATTAGAACTAGAAGTGGGGCTGTGAGGATTGATCCCCAAATACGTTCCAAAAGGAAATCAGAAACCTAGCTACCTTCCTTTAAAGTTTTAACAATCAATCAAACAAACAAGGCCTACCTACCTTACATCCATTCTAATTGTAACTGAAACCCCAAATATCAAAAGGAAATCAGAAACCTAGCTACTGCCTATATACTCAATTAATTTATGTACGAAATCAATTCTCAACTGATGGAGATAAATAAGCTCAAATAACCCGATAGCCTGCGTAATGCCTTGATCAAACAAACAGTCATAGAACAATTCCATTCCATATATTCGAGAGATTCCAGGTATCAAATTCTCCTAATCAGAATAGAAAGAAGCAAATACCACGAGGAAATTAAGCTTTGTATCCATTCTAATTGCAACTGAAATCCCAAAATATAAAAAGGAAATCAGAAACCCTACCTACCCTTAAACAAACAAACAGTCATGGAACAATTCCATTCCTTAAAGTCGAGAGATTTCAGGTATGTAAAAAAGAGGAGGTTTAAGCAAACAATCAATTCAATTCTCAATTGTGGATGAAGATTGGGCGGCGTGAAGAGAAAGAGAACAATAGATTGATTGATTGATTGAGTGCGTACCTTGACCAGAAGAATCTATCGGGTAAGAATCCTCCGGGAATTCGGTGTGCCTAGATCGTTTCACCGTTTCGGCGGTTCCTTCCGCCGACCGCTTTTCAGGGAGGATGGTCATGCCTATGGCTAAACCTGAGGAACGAAATCTAGTCCGATTGATTATTGAGTTTATGAGAGGTGTCTCTTCTTTTTATGCAGGGCAGCTCAACCGGTCCGGGTCGGATTGGTAATTCCGATCAGGTCTAAGACCGGTGGACAAGAATGAGGAAATGGTAGTAGATAATAGGGGTGGATAAAAATCCCGGACTCGTTCCGGTCCCGTCCCGATTCCGGTGGGAATTGAAAAAATACTAATGAATTCCGTCCCGGTCCCGTCCCGTAAAAATTACGCGGGACGAGGATTTCGTATCCCGCAAATTCCGTCCCGTCACGCATATTATTATTATTATTATTATTATTATTATTATTATTATTATTATTATTATACATACATACATACACTGTATATACGGTATATATACTTTTACATACTTTGTATGTAGTGTGTACATACTACTGTATAATATATACTTATATATTGTATATATGCACACTGTGTACTGTATATATGCCTAGTGTTTGTCTACAGTGTGAATATTTTTTTTATATTATTTGTAATTATATTTATAATAGGTCTAGTGTGGGTATATATATGAAAAATCTTAAAATATAAAAAAAATTATAAATCTACCTTTGAAAATCGCAAAATATATAAAAAAATTTAGATTTTTTATAATGTTTTTTATCCGAGGAGAGGGCCCGTCCCGTCCCGTTAGGGACAAGGCCCGCGCGGGATGGAAAAAAAAATAGTGAATCCCGTTCCGCAAAAATTAAGCGGGGCGACCTCTATCCCTTCCCGCGCCCACCCCTAGTAGATAGCACAAAAAAAAAAGTTTGCAAATCTAGCACTACCCCTTGAAATATTGTAAAACTAGCACACTTTTACCCAAATTTGTACAAAAGTGTAGGTTGAAATCCCCCCAAAAACCGGCTATCCTCTTATTTTGACACCAAAAAAAAAGAAAATAAAAGGAGGGTGAGGGGGCATCATTCAACTGCCGGCGGGAAGGAGAAAAAAATGGGGAGTTATTAAATGTCCATCCAATCACACACATCTCTCTCTCTCTCTCTCCATATTGGTGGTTTCAAAATCGGAATAGCAAAGAGAGAGCGAGCGAGAGAGACGAAAAGCAAAGAAGAGAGAGCACCCACGTCCACCATCGCCGGATTTGGAAGAGGAGAGGCCGGAGACTACGAGCACCCACGAACGCCGACGACAGAGTACACAGGTACGCCTACTCGATCTTCCTCTTCTCTCTTTGCTGGTACTCTGCGCGGGTGTGGGTCAGGGAAGCAGTTGGTAAAGGGGTTAGGGAAATGTTGTCAATGGTGGTCTGAATGGTGGGTCGTGGTGGCATGGGTGGTTTTCGGGTACGGAAAGGGGCAATCGGTGGTTAGGGTTTCGAATTGGGTGACAAGGATTTCGAATTGGGTGACAGAGGTTTCCAATTAGGAGATAAGGGGTTAGGGCAATGGCCGGGGAAGTATGGAAAGGGGAAATTGGTGGTTAGGGTTTCAAATTGGGTGACAAGGGGTTTCGAATTGGTAGACAGGGGTTTCCAATTCAAAGAGGAAGGTTTCGAATTTTGTTGTGGTATTAGTTGGAAAGGGGGAAATGATGAAATGTGGAAATTGGGATATGTGGATGTCATAGGTGGGCGATTGAAGGAGGATTTAGGTATTGGTTGTGTTTGATTTCAAATTTGATAGTATGAAATTCATAAGGGGTGACATGGGTTTCGATTTGAGTGACAGGGGTATCCAATTGAATGAGAAGGGAATGAATATTTGTTTTTGTACTTGGATAAGGGGAAGTTTTTGGTGGTCGATTTAAGAAGGATAGAGGAAATTGACATGGGATTTGAATTAAGGTATTGCCTGAGTTTGATTTGGAAACTGTTTAGTGACAGGTGTGTGACATGAATTTGTCTGTTTGTTGACTGAGGATCTAACAATATGTGACAAAGGGAGATGAATATAAGTGGAAAACTGATTTTGTTCGTCTGACCGAAATTACAGGAAACAAATGGTGAGGACAAGGAATCTGAGGCCCAATAAGCGGGAGCCCCAATGGTGAGGACAAGGAATCTCAGCCGCTCCAATCTGGAAGCGTTGGATGAAATCTGGTGAGCATTAGGGTTGGAAAAATTTCAAATTGCCCTTCTCTTTTTTCCTCGTCTTCTTCGTTGTCTCCATTTCAGTCTTCGTTTGCACCTATCATGAAAATCGACGACGAATTTTGATCTAGCGCTGAGGTTTGCAAGCTTTGCCATCGAATCAATCTCTCGATTTGCTTTTCAAAATTACTAACGTCCACTCGCTTTGTTGCTAGGGCTCTTCCCAGGTTCAATTTTGCCACCTTCACCAAGCTATTTCGCTTTCGCGCTCTTCTGGTAAGAGATCGCCACCTTCACCAACTTTTATCTGTCCCTCTCCAATTTCGCATATTTGCAGTTGCGCATAGAAATTTCAAACATGCTGGGCTTCGGCCTAATTTCCCACTCCCTTTGTTCCCCTTTAGGTCACTACGAGACCGAATTAATAAGTCTTCCAAAACCCCCAAATTTCTACTCCAACTTAAACGCCATTATCTTAATGTCTCAATTTCTCCACTAAGCACTTCAATTGCCAAAATCTGTGGTTAATTACTTGCTCTTCTTTTGGCTTAACTAGGGTTTGATGCTTGCTTGAGGCTTCAATTCATAGTTTTCCTCATCTGGGTATGTCTCAATTCAACTATTTTCCGTTCTTTGATCAATAAACCCATATGGGTTCATCTTTTTTCTTCTTCTTTTTATAATGCCTTTAAGTATGTTTATATAGAATTCTTATTATCAGTGTAAATGCTAAAAATTAGCTTTCCAGATTAGGCCTTAACTTTGAGGAGGATCACTACCCTTATCCAGACCATTTATTAAGTAAATGTGTTTTGTGCAATTGAGATATGATTGATTTTGATTGGATTTTGAAAGGTCAATGAAATAAGGTTATACTCTATTGTATATAAATGTTTGGTGCTGAGAAGCAAAGCTATGAGTATACCAACCCTTCTGATTTTTATACATGGTCAATGAAATAAGGTTATACTCTATTGTACAAAGGCTAAATAAGATGATTTGGGAAACAACCACTTCCTTCAATCTCTTGTTTTGCTTTAGTATTCATGAATGCATATATGAACCATAAATGAGGATGCATAGTGTAAAGACTTGGTTTCTGTATAAGTTTGTATAGCTCATCTTTTATCCAGGATCCATAAATAAGGTTTAACTTATAATGTGAAGAGATATATTAGAAAATCCATAAATAAGGTCATACTCTATCATACAAAGGCTAAATAAGGTTATACTCTATCTTGCTGATGTGAAGAGATATATTTGAATCAGTGATCCGCCTCTTTGTTTGATGAGAGTTTCTGAGTTTCTGTATTCAACATAAGATGTAGCAGCTAGCATATACCTCAAGTTTTGCTTCCTTATCTAGCTATTTCTCTTGTTGTCATGATTCCTAGTAAACAATATGCTTTGGTAAAAATATATGGCTGCTGTCATGATTTAGCTTCGGTTGTTGGCAGTTGTGTCCATGAAAGTTAAATCAATTCTGAATCAGCAATCGGGATTGCTATCAAATTATCTTTATAGTTTGATTTAGCTATTTGATTGAGATTTATGATGAATTCAGCACACCCATTCATGTATTAGATATATAATTCAGCACACCCATTCATGTATTAGAGTTTGGTATATGTATAATGTATTGTAGCAGCTTAGGTTGACTAGTGATAATTCAGCACACCCATTAATGTTTATGACAGCAAGACAACCAAATCACAAGTAACATTAAAAACGAGCTATTCATTTGGAAGCCCAATAAATGAACATATTGATTCTTTATGTGAGTTTGGTCTTTGATCCTTATCTTGTTATGTGTTTTCTTGATTCTTCAATGCTTTATCTTTTACTTATGCGGGCATTACTTTGAATGACTTGTTTTTCAGGTTTCAACTCCTACTAGAAAGAATAGAGAGAGGTAATGCATCAAGGCATAGAGCTAGCTGCTAATCACGGAGATGGGCCTTTTCTTCTTGACAAACACCTTGTTGGGCGTTTATATGATCAGTTGCAAGAAACCAAGTTGTTTTAAATTTGGAATAGCTTAGCGAATCTTCGCATATCTTATTTTTCATATGACTAGCTATAACTAGTAATGAAATGCTCCTAATGTCAGCATTTCATTACACATGCAATAAATGGTTGTATCACAATTGGGGCAATGATATGTCTTTAGTACTGTATTAGTTATTACCTAAAAAATGTGATGTTAATTTTAAGCTCCATGGTCTTTGCAGATTTTCTTAAAATCAACGATTGTTCAACTACATTGAGTGTAGATTGTGTGTCTTGTGATATAATGTATTATGATAATACACTAATGCAGCGGCTTGTCGAGCTTTTGAACTGTTGAACTGATTAAACTCTTGAACAAGGAGATAAGTGCTAGATGAAGGCCTAAACGTTTTAGCAGGCTGACATGATATACCTTTTTACAGAACAATTATCATTTAGGTGCAGATCTAGTGAAACAACACTTGTCAAGAATTCGGTCACCTGATCACTGTCTTTTCGAAACGGTTACATATGTGAATGTTCTTTTTTGCAAATTGTTGTCGCATTTCAGGATGAGGATGTGTGGAATAGCATACCCATTAAAAACGAGCGGAAAGAATCGTGAAAATGAGCTCAAAGCAATCAAAATGAGCAAAACTGACAAAACGAGCATAACAAGAAAAAAGAGCATAACAAGCAAAAACGAGCAAACGAACTCGAATTCGAGCTCAAGCTCAAGCTAGTCTAATTACTCGTGATCCGAATATGATCACAAAGCCAAGCTTGATAAAAAAAATTCACTTCTATTTACAATGTATATGATTTTGGCATCATAGCCCGGGCTTGTTGCTAGGCTATAAAGTCATATATTGTTTATCTTTTATAAAGGAACTTTATAACCCGGGTCAAATATGACCGGACTCTAAAGTAATGCATCAAATAAAATAGATCCATTTTGGTAATTTGACAATTTAATCTTCAAAAAGCTTGAATAATCAATAGTCATGCCAAACAGGATATTCAATTTTCATCTAGATTATAATCTTAAGCTAGATTATAATCTTAAGCTAGATTAAAAAATGTGCATGGCAAACATGCCTTTAGATGAACACCAACCCCCAAATTTTGTGTGTTGAATCAAATTCTCACTTTAATTAGGCATGAACATACAAAATTCAAAAGGCTATGTTTACAGTAAAATTTTATGCTTGTAATTAAAATATCATTAGCACAAATCTACAAAGACTTTGTCTGCACGTTCGACAGGCCATTCGATGTCTGCATAGACCAAATCGAAATGCCATTCGATGTCTACGATGATGCATGGATGGTGTAGCTGCAGTGGAGGAGGAGGTGGACAAACCACGAGCCAATGAAGCCACTGCCGCCAGTGACAGACAATAATCTCGACATCGATTTTCTAAACTAGATCTTCAACGGCGGTCGATTGGACTTCTAATTTCTATCATCAACATCGATTTGATATAAGTCGACACCGATTAGCATATCAATTTTCATCTTTAGACTTTATCATCTCATCCCTCTCTTTGTGAAATCTCCACCAGATCTCTCCCTCTTCCCGTCGACGCTCCTTTCCTCCTCCCGCCTTGGAGCAGCGACTGCTGTCACCATCGTTGCAGTCGACGGATTCCCGACGGAGCTTCTTGCGCCGACGATCAAAGGGAGACGGTGCCGACAAAACCTGATCAACGGAGAACCTTCTGGAAACATCTCTACAGAGCATCCTCCGAATCAGATCCCTTGCCGCATGCAAAACAGATCTAAAGGCCTGCGCTAGAAACTTAATATTTCCCCTCATGACATCCTTGAAGATCTTCGGATGCTATCAAAATTGAAAGGCAGTCATGGGAGGTAGAACAGAAAGAATGGGAGGGTAGGGATAAATTAAAATGAGGGTAGTATTGGTATTATAATTTTTTTTTAAGACATTTAGCAAAAGAGGAGATTAAGATGGACATTTAACAAAATAGCTATATGAAAATGGACTTTTTGCTAAAAAAAATTATTTTATATTCCAATGCGTTCATATAATTTTGTTATAGTTTATACTCTTATACTCCATAGTATTTAATACTCCCTCCGTCCAAAAATACATTGCTTTTTAGGCTCGTGCACGCTAATTAAGAAACTTATTTTACCTCTTAATTTTCCTCATCATTAGTACTATTAAAGGTTAAAAGTTAAAACCTTTGATTATCCATAGGTAAAAAAAATGTACTTTAGAGGTAATAATTACTACCTACACATCTAAAAGTCCATGTATTTCCGACAAAATTTCGAGGCCTAAAAGGCCATCTATTCTTGGACGGAGGGAGTATAAGATATTGTGTTACGTTAGATTTATTGATCCACGCACCTCTGTTAGACCTTTTTCCGATGGTTTAAAATTCGTAGAAAAATGTCTTCTTCATGCATCGCTTCATGATAGAAACACCAGAGGATACGCTAATGGCATGATACTTACTATCATTTTTATATGTTGGATAATTTTAGTTTAATTTGTTCCATTCTAAATAGTTTTTTTCCATTTTTAGTTTATCATGAAACAGATGGGAAGTGGATACATCATTCAAGATGGGACCTTCTTGATATTTATTTGGAATTCTTTGATTATTACAAAGATGAACCTGTCTTATTTCTCACAGTCGGCAAAAAGAATGCATCAGACATGAATTTAACTTCAAAAGATTTAATTTGGGCCTTTAGGTAAGAATCAAGACCAATTTATATAATTTATAATATAATTTATCGTGTATATATATATAGGGATTGACTCCGGTGAAAACCTCAAATCTTGGTAAAAATTGCAAAAACTACTTTATAGCTTGGTTTATTTGAAACCTGTGCTAAAAACCTCAATCACACGGTGATTTTACAACTCGGTTCAACCTAAAAACCGTGCTAGAAACTCCTATTTTAAAATAACACATGACTTTATAGTTCGGTCAAGCCTAAAAATCGTGCTGAAAAACTCATGTTTTAAAATTACATAGTGACTTTATAGCTCGGTTTTATTCAGAACCGGGCTGAAATTTGTGACTTTATAGATCAGTTCTGAATAGAACCGAGCTATAAAACAAGTGAACCGGGCTAAAAAGCCGGTCCTCACAGGTTTTTACCGCAATTTTGGTTTTCACCGGAGCGTACCCCTATATATATAGAGGTTGCTTCTAGTGTACTCAAGTCTTAACGTGTATCATGTGAACAAATCAGGGTCGTTGATTGAATAAAATGGACGGTTGAGATTAATAGGCAATTTTACAATTTTTTTAATTAAGAAAGTGGTGGGCACCACATGAAATTTGCTCCACTTGCCACATGATAGGTGCGTGTACACCATTTGTGGGTTTGATTTTTTTTTCCTTTAAATTATTCAATTGTATCATAGGATTATTCGATCGTATCGATGGATTATTTGATGATATCTACTTGCCACATGATAGGCGGTTATTTTTTCTTCGCATTATTCGACAGTATCACTGAATTATTTGATCGTATTGATGGATTATTCGATCGCATCGATGGATTATTTGATCGATGGATTATTCTAATCGGCTAGCACCTTGAAAACGCTCTAAACTTATTATTCAATGGTATCGTTTGATTATTCAATGGTTCTGTTACTCATTTTAACAAATAACTAAAAATTATTCGATGATATCACTGGATTATTCGACTACATCACATAATTATTTGATGGTATCGATACATTCAATACGTCCTAAACAAAATGGAATGCAAAAACACATGTCAACAAAATTGATAAGCCCCGGTGCTCGAACAATCCAATTTAAGCACAGAAAGCCATATCGAATTCCAAATGAGCAACACAATCAGAAACATCAACCAAGCAAATCAGGGGTAGAGCATCAACAAAGCAAAATAGGGCGACGTAATTGTCGGAGATGCACCGCATCCCTTAATCGTTGAGAATACAAACCAAAATTAATTTGGGGCTTTGTTGATTTTGGGTCCTTCTTCCCATTTTCTTCCACTCTTTCGTTCAAATTTGATTGTCTAATCTCTGCGTTGGGTGGCGCCGCTGCGTCTTCAACTCTCAACGTCGGTGTTGGGTGGCGCCGCTGCGTCTTGGTGGGTGCTCGGTGGCTACTCCGCTCGCCATGGCTTTGATTTTCATCCCCGTCTTTCGTGAAAAGCTTTGTAGAAATTGGGTTGGGGTGCTCGTGGATGAAATCGAATATGGGGATGAAATTATCCCACCTCCGAATTGATGCCGAATCTCCTCCATCGTCCCTCCATCGTCCCAAGACGAGGATGAAATCGAAGCCGAATCTCCGCCATCGTCCCACCTCCGAATCGCCCTCTCGCGCGCCTCCGCATCGCCTTCGCCCGAGCCTCGAATCTCCCTCTCGTCTTCAAATCGCTTGGGCTCTCTACTATCAATTTATTTTAATTGTAGGGTTAGGGATTGAGTATTCTCACGCGCTCAATATGAGAGTTTTTGAATTTGTAAAAAAACAAATTACAGTTAATTAATTTTTTTTTTTTGAATAATCTCAGTCCTCCATTCTACCTTAATCAACGGTCTAGCTGTGTTCACATGATACACGTTAAGACCTGAGTATATATGATCTATCCTCTCTCTATGTGTGTGTGTGTGTGTGTGTGTGTGTGTGTGTGTGTGTGTGTGTGTGTGTGTGTGTGTGTGTGTGTGTGCCATTCTACCTTAATCAACGGTCTAGCTGTGTTCACATGATACACGTTAAGACCTGAGTATATATGATCTATCCTCTCTCTGTGTGTGTGTGTGTGTGTGTGTGTGTGTGTGTGTGTGTGTGTGTGTGTGTGTGTGTGTGTGTGTGTGTGTGTGTGTGTGTGTGTGTGTGTGTGTGTGTGTGTGTGTGTGTGTGTGTGTGTGTGTGTGTGTGTGTGTGTGTGTGTGTGTGTGTGTGTGTGTGTGTCATATGTACTCAGCCCTTAACGTGTAACATGTGAACAAATCAGAGCCGTTGATTTAGTGAAAACGAGAGGCTGAGATTATTCGATTAAATAGATTAATTATTAATTAAAAAATAAAAAACACAATCCCACCAAAAAGTCCAGCGCGTGTGCACTCACAACCCTACCCCATATATCCCACTACTCCATCCTAGTAGAGAGAGATAGAAAGCAATCAGCGATTCTGGGCGAGAAAGAGGGACACTCCATATTCTTGGTAGAGCTCTGGTGGTGGCAATCGACCTTCCGGTGATGTCCGGCGATTACAAAGGTGGAGGGCGAATGCATCAATTCGCAGAGGTCGATTTTGTGTGCTTTTATTAGATTTAAGAGGTATTCAGGGGAAAAACTCAATTATTCATATGTATGGACCGATTTTGTGCTTCATGAGATGTGGGGTTTTATGTTGGTGGTTATACGAATGAAAAATGCATCCATACCATCGAATAGTTATTTGATACCATCAAATAACCCGGCGATACCGTCGAATAATTTTTAGTTATTTTTTAAAATGACATAAGTAACCGAATAATCAAGCAATACCATCGAATAATCAAGCAATACCATCGAATAGTTTTTAGTTAAAAGTTCACGGTGTTTTCAGGGTTAGCCGATTAGAATAATCCATCGATACTATCGCATAGTTCATCGATAGGATCAAATAATTTATTAATACAATCGAATAATCTTAAAAAATAAAAATATCAAATCGGGTCCCACAAATCCCAAAACACCCCAAATCTGTGCACACGCGCATGCCATCTTCATGTGAAGTAGAAATAATGGCAAAAATATTATTATACTTGTGGGTAGTACCCATAGGTTCCCGGTTCGAACCCCGGAATGGCCGCTCTTTATTTACCAATTCAAGAAGTAGAAATAATGGTGGGGCCCACCATTTTTCTATTTAAAAAAAGGTAAATTTTCCTATTAATCTCAGTCACCCATTTAAATCAATCAACGACCCTGATTTGTTCACATGATACACGTTAAGGTCTGAGTGCACCAGAACCAACCCCTCTCTCTCTCTCTCTCTCTTCTATATATATATATATATATATATATATATATATATATATATATATATATATATATATATATATATATATGTTTGCAAAAGTAACCCTCACCAGGCCCATTTTGCAAAAATGTCAAAAGGCCCATTATTTTGCAAAAGTAACCGGTAATGGGAACCCGTTGCTACGGGTGAAGTTTCAGTTGCAATTTGGAAAAACAATACATCACATCACGGTCATCTCTCTCCCGTCTAACAGAGTGAAATTTGGAATGAAATAGGGTAGAAATGGATATAAAACCCCCATGAAAGAATGAAATTTGGAATTTGATAACTCGTCAATGGCGAACAGAGTCGTTCATGTGGATAGGGGAAACAATTGCATGGCTAGGTATAGTAAATTCTGGGTTGGCTTCGATTTGGGGAAGTAGGGGACAACACATAAGACTTGGCTTCGATTAGGTATTGACGAGAGGGTTTCTCGACCAAATAAATTTGTAGTCAAGACCCCGCTATAGGATAGTGGAGTCAGGTCCGTCCTCAAGAGAGAAGTCAACGGTTCTAGGTTTAGTGTGTTTTGGGGTTCGGGATAGCGGGAAGAGGTGATGAGGGTGGCTGTCGACAAAGAACAGAGGGGTCGATGTCGAGGGATGGAGAGGGAATGGTGGTTGGTGTCGAGTAGAATCTGTGTAAAAACTTTAAAATAAAGAAAATATAATAATAAAGGTGCAAACTTCCAAGGTTAGGGATCATCGCAACAATAAACATATGTGTAGATTATAATCACATAAAGATGCATGCTTTATATCAAAGAATCGACTTTCGCAAATTTCAACAATTTAGGTAATAGAGGCTCTCGCGTAAAAATCTAATTGTTTCTAACTTTTCTTTATTAGGATTAGTCGGCTCTCGCAAATAAACCCTAATTACTATCCAAATTCATAATTAATTCACTTTCGCTTCATAATTGGAAATTAGGAATTGTCCTTGACTGTCGCAAAGGATTAAGCACATAGGTAGATGATAATAAAAACATACAAAATCATGAATTCATAAATCAAACACACATATCTATGTTTGGATCACCCCAACCCTAGAAGAAGGAAATTAGAAACAAAACATAATGAAATAAACTAACTTTAACATAAAATAAAACTAAAACATACAAAACCTTCCAAACGTTCCTCCTCCTCCTCCTCTCTCTCTCTCCTCCTCCTTGTGTCCTAAGACGACTTGGCTTGAATGAATGAAAATCAGCCCCCTAGGGCTTTATTTATAGTGCTCCATCTTGCTATTCTATGAAGGAACAATCTATCTCTATCTAAAACTATCTATCTAAAAGCTTAAGATAAAACTTGATAAATAAAGGAAATAAATCTCTAATAATTAAACAAGGGAAATATCTAATGTGGATAAATCTTCCTTGAACTTGATAGATCTTCACTTGATTGGATAGAATATCACGTGTCTTCACTTGCAAGTAATCTACATGCTTGGATATCCACTCGATCTCGGCTCGGATTGCTTCTAGATAGTACTCGACATCGAGTAGACTTTGTGTCCTCGAGTGGTCTGGTGCTTCTCTGGTGTTCCTCTGGTGCTCGATCTCGACTTCTAGGATGCAAGTCGACCAAAAAAGTACTCGACATCGACCAGTTTGGTCGACATCGACTAGTTGTGCGATTTCAGCATTATGTGCCGACATCGACTAGTTGTCCGATTGACGCATATGAGTATGCGTTAGAAAGCTCTTTTCGAGGGATACAACTCTCATGAAGACATTAAAACTTGATTCAAAATGATGAATGGTGAAAAGTGGGCTTTTCTCTAGCTGCATCATCATTAGCTTCTTTATGACTTTCCTTTAAGCTCTAAAGTACGTCCGATTTCTGCAAAATTAAACAAGAACTAGTGTAGATCTCCATAATTGGCAAATAAGCATAAATTACACAGATTCTGTACTATTCTAACCCAAATGTATGAAATGCATACAGAAATCGATATAAAAGTAAACGTAGAACATGGCGAATTAGGCTCAAATTATATCATTCGATGCGAGACAGAAATATGGGATATGAAAGAAATTGTGAGAAATTGATGTTTCGACGAATCAAATTATATGATGTAAAATGTAATGTAATTAAAGTCTTTGGATTATATGATGGAATATAATGTAATTTAAGTCTTTGGATTATATGATGTAACATATAATATAATTAAAGTGTTTACCTCTTAAGATTTAATGAAATGAATAACACATGTGGATGAAACATTATGATACAATATATCAAGTTATGTTGGATTAATCTTTCTATTTAATTTAATTGACAGTTGTGTTGATCCATTAATCAATCATAAGTGTTTTATTTTACTTGCATTATTATGTTAATTTCTTGATCAATGATTTCAAATCTAGGTTTATCTTCATATAGATATGTTAAACTTTCTCGTTTAAAGTTGAATTAGCCACATATTGTGTATACACATTGTTGACGGGAAAAGTTCCATAAATTTTATTGCTCATATTTGACGCATAATATTTTGGGATCATAAAATTAAATTAACTAATCAATTTGGTGAAATGGGCTCCAAGTGAGCATCCTTTTCAGCCCAATTTAAAGCCCAATCCAATGGCCAATTAGAGGCCCAAATTTTGTTCTATGTGAATGAAAAAGAAACCCAATTGAAAAGTAGTAACATACAGAAGAATTGAGTCTTACAGTCTACACTTTCAACTGCCCCCATCTATCAAGCATACTTTATCAATCTATACTCCCTCACCGTTCAAAGATATACATATATATTAAAAAAAATCCCTCAACTGCCCCCATCAATCTATGAAAGGTATGGTGTCCTAAATGTTCACCTTTTTCACCTATAAAAGGATGAGTTTACAGCTCTTGGAAGCTCCACTCCACGGCACTCCCATCTGCAAAACAAAAAGAAGCAAAAAAAAAAAATCAGTGAAAGGAAAAGAAAAAGAAGAGAGCAAAACACTTACAAAAAAAATTAGTGTCAATCTCACAAATAAGGTAGCAATTCCATTTGCTCCTGTTTTTGATTCTTGAAACTCTGCCCTCGAGAACCTTGCGAGCTTCTTCGTGTGATTTAAGTTTCGGAATCACGAAATCACTTAAACTAGGTGGAAGTGCTGATGAAATTTTATTGACAGGTCCTGTATCTGATTCTTGAAACTTTGCCCTCGAGAACCTTGCGAGCTTCTTCGTGTGGTTGCGTTTCAGAATCACCAAGTGACCCTAAATCAAGGGGAAGCTCAGTTAAAATTTTCTTAAAACATATACTGAAGAAGGGGTGCTTTTTGAACTCATGTGTAAACCCAAATGCTAAAGGAAAAGCATGGAATCAAAAGCCCCAGTAATTTGCGCCAAGTTCAGAAAAAAAAACTACGCTACATCATTCCCAAATTACAAAATTCAAGCTAGGCAAACCTCTATTAATTTGAGCAATGTCGGAAGCATAAAAAAATGCTAATGGGAGATCATAAAAAAAAAGAAATTGAGAATTGAGAGGAGTTTGTACCAAATTGGAGATGGGTGCGTCATACCTAAACTCTGAAATTGTCCCTGTTACCAATTTGCAATTAGCCCGAGTGTAATCTTTCGTCTCCACTATCGCAAACAGGACTCAGTTTCTCCTCTTTCTTGTAAAAAAAATATCAGCAGGTGTAAAGTGAGACTGCTCGTTCCCAAATCAGAGCACGAGAGTAACCACAAATGATGATTAAAAAAAGTGGGGGAAATTAAAGAACACAAAAGGTCATCTAATTTGAAACCTTTAGACAGTTAACAAGTATTCCAAATTGTGATTTAAGATTCACAAAGGAATTAGTTGGGGAACACCACAAGTCGGAGAAGCATAATTTAACCCACAACAAAGCAAAAGAGAAAAGAAAAGACAAACCTAAGCTTGATTTCACTCTCCAAATTGACAGATCTCCTTCGATTCTCCTCCCTTGAGCCGCGTCGGACTGGTTGTCGGGGACCACTCCGCTGGTCCTCGCGTGAAGTGTGTCGGGTCGGCCTGAAAACGCCGCTACCACCGGTAGAGGATGGCACCTTCGACCGTCAATCGAATCCGCTGCTCCCGTCTCAAGAGAAGGGGTTAAGCGGTGGAGCTCCCTCTCACTGTTAGGGTGCACGAGCTGTGTGGGAGTGTTAGGGTTAAAAACTCAGCACTGTTAAAATTCATTTACAAAAGGGATATATGTGAAATAAGGGCTGAATTAACAAGAGAGGGATATTGGGCTCGATCATCAAAAAAATCAAGATATAAAATGGGCCAAGTTTAATGCATTTGTAATTGGGCTTAGACATTTGAAATGATGAAAAGAAAGCCTCCAGCATACTTGTATTTGAAATGAAAGCTCTCGGCAAATTTGGGACCAAAATGTATTTAAATACAAAACCTATCCACTAAAATATAGAAATTATATTTGGCAGAAAATGGAAGTTGGGTTTAATAAAATCATAAAATTAAACCCGTAAAAATTCCATTGTCAATTTATTCCAGTGGGTCGATCTCAAAACTGACTTTAATAAAAACGAAGTCAAAACCTCAAATCGAGTTTTACCAAATATAAACTCGGTTCACAAAAAGAACTACGTAAAGACTTGATACTAATTTATGAGTTACGTAGGAAATGCGGTGTCAAATTCTACATACATCGGATTCAGTCGCCCATGCCAAATTAAATCAACTTTGTTCCTCTGGCAGAACTTCGTAAAGACTTGACACCTCGTATCAGGCTACGTAGGTAACCCGATATTAAATTCTAAAAATATATCGGGTACAATCGTCAACCTCTAAATTCACTTTTACATGAATATGAGGTTAAATCCCATCAAAATAAATCATTCGTTCTAAAAAAGAACTACGTAAAGACTTGATACTCTTTTGCGAGTTACGTAGGAAATCCGATATTAAAATTCAATATATATCGGATTCAGTCGCCCATTTCAAATTAAATCAAATTTACCTACAAAAGAACTACGTAAAGACTTGACGCCTCATATCGGGCTACGTAGGTAATCCGATATTAAATTCTGAAAATATATCGGGTACAGTCGCCAACCTCTAAATTCACTTTTAAATGAGTATGAGGTTAAATCCCACTAAATTAGATCAAAACTTTTTGAACTACGAGTGATTTGATTCTCTTTCAAGAGATACGTAGGAAACTCGATATAAAGCTATTGCTAACCGAGTCCAATCACACGGTCCTCAAACGATCAAAACCAAGTTAAATCGGTTCTTCTGAACTACGTAAGGCTTGATTCTCTTCCAAGAGATAGGTAGGCAACCCGCTAAAATTCGGGTGCAGCCCAAATCACCAAAACCACTCGAATCCTGGTATCGATATGACTTCGAATCAAGAGGATAACCGAAAAGGGTCGAACTTAAGTATTAAAAATCAATTAAAATGTGTTGTACGATTTTCGCGCATTTTTGTTTAACATGTTTTTGGCACGCCCAGGGGGACCCTTTTTGCCTTTTCATCTCTTGGTCTTATTCGATACTACTTTTCATTCATTTATTTTGGTTGATCAGGAAAATGGCACAAAGAGCAATTGTGAACTTCAACGAGTTGCCCGCAATTTTCCTTGTTGAGGGTGGTCGCTGGGTGAAGAAGAGGTCCTTCCAAGTGTGGTTTGAAGTGGGTCAAGATTCAATCTCAGCTGAGATCCCGATGAGCAATGTCTTTGAAGCCATCAGGGAGGACACAATCACGAAGACTTGGGTCCTAAGAACATCCGTCCATTCCTTTGGACCAAGTGACAAGAAGTTTGCAAGGATGTTCATAAAAAGGAAGCCAGCTTATATCCAAGTCGAGGGTCCTATCTTGGTTAGTGGCAGTGAGAGCAGGCCTGCCTGTGTTGCTCCCCAAGGGCCTAATTTTCGGGTTATAAAAAAAAACGATCATCCGATGAAGGTATCTATTTCACCAGTGGTTGAGACCAAGAAGGAGAGCAAGCCCCGAAGAAGAAGGGGACGAAAATGTGGCTCCCAGCACAGCAACACAGGGGCACTAAAAAAGTTAACCCCATCCCTTGCGTTGGAGCAAGCCAATGCTACTCTATGGAAGACCGCTAAAGACCTCCTTGATGCAGACAAAATCATCGTTGCACCTCAAATTGCAAGCCCAAAGAAAATTCACTCTGGGTCAGCTTCCGTGAATATAGACCATGTGGAGCAAGCCATGGTTACTTCTTATTCAGAAGAAGAGGCTGAAGCAAGAGCTTTGAAAATGAAAACTCGTCAGGAAGAAGTTCTGAGGGTTCAGATGTCAAAGCTATCAGAGCTTCAAAATAATATACAGGCATCTTCTCAAGCCCAGGGAAAGGGTTCAAAGGTGGCGAAAAAATCTACCTCACTCCCTATTTATATAGAGGGGTATGAGGGGCGGGTAACAAGGTCTATGTCTAAGGCTGTGTCTTACGCCGGTGCAGTTGCTCGCTCGTTGAGTCCGCTAGCTGCTCAAGAAAGGAAACAAAGTTCTCCATTATATGGGGATTCAAGCTCTTTATTTCATGAAGACGAATTCCCACTGGTGGCTGACAGCAGCATCGGATCAAACGATGAATCTGAAGAGGAAGTCGAAAGCATGCCAGTGCTGGTCACTGGAGCTGCAACTGTTGAGGAACAACTCCAAGAGTTGCAGAAAAAGTTGGAAGAAAGAGATGCTCAAATACAATTCCTTATGGCTCAAGCGCAACAGCAAAATTCTGGAAACAGACAAGAGCCGCTAGGACAAGGGGAGAGCAGTTCTTCCATTTCTCCTCAAGTAGTAAAGGATTTAATTGCTCAGGGTATTCGGGAGTTTAAGATCTCACAAAATTCGCCCGTGATTGGCTATAGAAAGCCTTATCCTGTGCATTATGACACGATTCCTTTCCCTCCAAACTATCAAAGACCAAATTTTGATAAATTTGATGGTATTCATGGTTCACCTCATGAACATTTGGCTCACTTTTACTCGGCGTGTGGGGAAATTGCTTTGAGTGATCAATTGTTGATTAGGCAGTTTGTTCAATCATTGAGAGGATCTGCCTTTACCTGGTATACATAACTTCAGCCAGAATCGATCCATACTTGGGATGATCTACAAAAAGAGTTTTTTGCTCAGTTTGTGAGTTCAAAGGCCAAGGTTTCCATTATGGATCTCGCTAACGCTCATAAAGGGCCGAATGAGTCTACAAATGATTTCATTGCGAGGTGGAGAAGTTTGAGACTCCAGTGCTCAGAAAAGTTAAGTGAAGAGGCATGTGTGCATATGTGCACTAATAATTTGGTGCCAGAGCTAGCGGTACATGTGGGTAGTGCGGAGCCTCGAGCTTTTGATGCTCTAGTGTCAAAAGCTTGCAATGTTGAGCATCAGTTGGCTCGGGGTAAAATAGGACCTAATCGACATCAAGTCAATGAAGTAAGAAAAGATGAGGGCAGGAAACCCGTGAAGAAAGGGGAATCGATGTTCACCTTCGTTAAGCCCCAAGGGAAACCCTCTAGGAATACTTCTAGGGCACAAGAGAGGGGTCAAGCCAGAGAACTCGTTAAAAGACTATCTCTCGAGGAGAGAAAACAAAAGAAATATCCTTTTGATGATGAAGATGTAAGAGGGATATTCAGTGAATTGATGAAAGAAAATATGATTTCACTTCCGGAATCGAAAAGGCCAAATGAAGCAAACAAAACAGGCGATCTAAGATATTGCCCTTACCACAGAATTGTTAGTCACCCGATTGAGGATTGTTATGTCTTTAAAGACAACGTCAAAAGGATGATTAAGAAGGGTGAGATTGAAGTCGAAGGGGTAAGCTCTAAAAACCCAACGGCTTCGTCATATCCTATCTCAATAACAGAAGAGGTAGAGAGCAACCCTTCATCAGAGGCTATTAAAGAGGACATTGTTTCTACAGTGTCATTGCCTCCAAGAGCAGTCCCTGTGCAGTTTCAAATGCGCTATGAAGTGCATACTGTGTGGGCCTATCCGGAGATGTCTAGAGATGAACCAAACCGCATGACTCTCTATGAGGTTTTGATGCAATCAAATATTAAAGAATCGTTTTCCCATGATGATGAGGTTGAAAATGATTCTAAATGGCAGACCTATATAGGCCAAAAGAAATCTCATTCGAAGAGTACTCAACGTGCCGGATCTACGGGTTTCAAAATGATTGGTAGAAAGCTCGAGAAGAAGAATAAAAAGAAGAAAAATAAGAAGAAGAACAAAAAGAGCAAGGGGCCAGAAACCGATTCGGATGAAGAATATGTTCAATCTGGACGACAAATCATTACTCTGAAGGACTTTGTTCCAAAAGATTTCTTAGAAGAAGACTCTTCTAAAGATGAGTTATTCTTGAAGAGTGAGATTGTCCAATGTTGTATGGCCACATGGGCCGACATGGCCGAGGAAGAAGAGGTCGATGAAGTCGCTCTTCGTTCAGGAAAATTTTTGTCTTCTCCTAAGCCCAAGGAAAAGGAAAAGGTTAAGGAGTCACCCATTTTTGAGTCTTCAAAGACGTCAGATTTTGAAGAGGCGGTTGACAATGAAGCTTCCATACCTAGCCAGAAAGGCAAGGAAGCTAAGGCATCCGAGCAAAAAGAAATCGCATCACGGATACCAATATCGCTTCGTAAAGCTTCATTTGAGAAGAAGGTGAAGCATGATGTTATCGGTCATTTGAAGCGTATTCCTGAGCGTTTAAGTGTATATGATGCACTACAAATGTCGACCGACTTAAGGAAAGCTTTAATCCAAGCTCTTATGGATCCAGAGGATTATAAAGATGAGGTTGATCAGATAGAGGTCGATGAGGTCACTTCATCTCCTCCGGTTCAGTGCGTTTCTTGCATGGCATGCATAACTTTTTCCGATAAGGATCTTCAATTAGAAAGCAATGACCATAACAGACCGTTATATGTAACGGACAGGGTTGGAGAGGCAAAATTGAATAGAATCCTATTGGATTGTGGGTCCGCAGTAAACTTATTGCCTTTGCGGGCTTTAGAAGCGATGGGGTTGACAATCGATCATCTATCACCGACATTACTTACCATTCAGGGATTCAACCAAGTAGGGCAAAAAGCGCTGGGTGCTATTGCTTTGAAAGTAGTGTTGGATGATCTTTATAAGGATACATTATTCCATGTTATCGATTCCGGGATCTCCTATAATGCTTTGCTTGGAAGGCTGTGGCTTCATGCCAGCAAATCAATTGCGTCTATACTTCATCAGTGCTTAAAATACACCGATGAGAACGGTAATGAGAGGACTATCCGAGGTGATAGTAATCCTTTTCAAGGGGAAAGCGTTAATTACGCAGACGCCAAATTCTACAAGTCGGTGTATTGTAGTCCTAGCACGCATTTAGAAGTGAAAGAGGATGGTAGAAGTGCAAATCCTCAAAAGGAAGCAATTGGCCAAAAGGAATCTCCAATACCTAAAGTCTCTCTTATATGCAAGAAAGAGGGACAAGGGACACGTCCTAAGGTGTTATTTAAATACACACCTAAAGGCAAGCGCCAACCTGGTCAAAAACCGCTAAGTGCAACAGAGAAGGCCATGCATTCTTTAATGACGAGTTATACTTGTCCTCTTTGCAAGATTGATCAATCCATTTCGAAGAAGAAATTGGTCATTCATAGACATTTCGGAGAGAAAACAAATGAAAACACGAGGGTGGTCCTCAAGGGTGAATCTTCTAAGTTGTCCGATGAACAAGTCTCTTCGAAAATTGAGAAGAAGGTCAAAGTGAGAGTGACAAGACCTTCGTTGGAAAGCGAGTCTCCGCAAAAACTCTCTAGCAAAATCTCGACTGATGATTTGCAAATTTCTCAGGAGGGCGATTTATTGTTAGCCAAAGTATTGGAGCCTATGACCCTAACAAGTCAAGAGCAAAGTATGTTCTCACAGGACACAACATACGCACCTCGAGTCTCTGTCTTTGAGAGGCTAGAGACAAGTTCCCCAAGAGTTTCTGTGTTTGAGAGACTTGGGAGATTCAACGTGTCCAAGAACAAGAAGGTCGATACTAAGAAGAACAAGAAGTGGAAGCTTAAGAGTAGGATATCAAAAGCTCTTACTTACAAGCCAAAAGATCCCATGGATGCTCATATGGAAGAAGTAAATATGGTGTTGGCCTCCATTGAAAGTGAATCAGATGGAGATTCAGAGGATTTTGTTAATATAATCCAACCAGCTCCACCAGAGATGAAGGAGGGTGGTCAACCCACGGTCGATAAGCTCCAAGAAATCAATCTGGGGAGTATAGAAGATCCTAAGCCTGGGATTGTCGGTGCTTTCCTAACGGATAAAGAAAGAGGATCATATGAGAAGCTTCTCCATGAATACAGAGATGTGTTTGCTTGGGGGTACGAGGACATGCCTGGTTTAGATCCTAACGTGGCAATGCACCAATTATCCGTCTCAAATGAGGAAAAGCCAGTGAAGCAAGCACAACGCCGTTTTCGGCCTGAGTTGACTGAGCAAATTAAAGTTGAAGTCAATAAACTCATTGAGGCCGGATTCATCTGGGAGGTCCAATACCCAATATGGTTGGCCAACATTGTTCCCGTAAAGAAGAAAAATGGCCAGTTGCGCATCTGTGTTGATTTTAGGGACTTGAATGAAGCGTGTCCTAAGGATGAATTCCCTCTTCCGATAACAGAACTTTTAGTGGATTCCACTACAGGGTTCCAAGCTTTGTCCTTTATGGATGGATTCTCGGGTTACATTTAGATCAAAATGCAACCCGAGGATGAAGAGCTAACTGCTTTCCGTACACCATTAGGAACATATTGCTATACCGTAATGCCTTTTGGATTGAATAATTTGGGGGCAACCTATCAAAGGGCCATGACATTCATCTTTCACGATCTACTTCACAACATCATTGAGTGCTATGTAGATGACCTTGTGGTGAAAACAAAGAGAAGGGAGGATCATGTAACTGATCTTAAAATAATCTTCGATAGATTGCGCAAGCACCAACTAAAAATGAATCCCCTTAAATGCGCATTTGGTGTGACGTCGGGAAAGTTTCTTGGTTTTGTTGTTCGAGGTCAAGGAATAGAAATTGATCCTGATAAAATTAAGGCGATCATAGAAATGCCAGCCCCGAGAAATCTACGTGAACTGCGAGGCTTGCAAGGCAGGCTTGCTTACATTCGTCGGTTCATTTCAAACATGACTGGGAGATGTCAACCCTTTCTAAGGTTGATGAAGAAAGATGTTCCATTCATATGGGACCAAACTTGTCAAAACGCTCTCGATAGCATCAAGAAGTACTTGACCGATCCGCTAGTTCTTATGGCAGCAGTTCGAGGAAGACCTTTAATCTTGTACATTGCAAGTCTCGAGAGATCACTAGGGGCTATGTTAGCTCAAAATAATGATGACGGAAAGGAAAATGCCTTGTACTACATCAGTCGAACAATGGTGGGGACAGAACAAAATTATTCTGCTATGGAAAAAGTATGTCTAGCATTGATCTTTGCCATCCAAAAGCTACGACATTACCTATTGTCCCATCAAATCACGCTAATATCCAAAGCTGACCCTTTGCGATACATTTTGTCAAAAACTGTGTTGTCGGGGAGATTGGCCAAATGGGCTATGCTTCTGGCTCCTTTTGACATCAAGTATGTGCCTCAAAAGGCAATAAAGGGGCAAGCAATAGCTGACTTCTTAGCATCCCACCCTACTCCAGATAATGAGGAGTTGTTAGATGATTTGCCAGATGAAGAAGTCTTCATGATAGAGGAAAAATCTTGGCAGCTGTATTTTGATGGTGCTGCAACAAAAAGAGGAGCTGGTGTGGGTATTGTTTTCATTACCCCAAATGATGGGATAGTGCCTTATTCATTTTCCCTTTTGGAGAATTGCACAAACAATGTGGCAGAATATGAGGCACTCATTATCGGCTTGGAGATAGCTCTTGAAATGCGTGTTGATCCATTAAAAGTGTTTGGGGATTCTCAATTAATAATCAGACAATTAAATGGACAGTACGAGGTCAGACACACAAATTTGATTCCTTTGCATCAAAGAGCTAAATGTCTCGTGCATCAATTCCGTCAAATAGAAGTGGTGCATATATTGAGGTCTGAGAATGGCAAGGCAGATGCATTGGCGAAATTAGCTTCATCATTGACGTTACCAAGTGAAAGGGAAATTCAGGTTACCATTGGTGAACGTCATCTGCTTATGTCAGCCTTGGAAAGAGCCGAGCCAGCAGAAGAAGTGGATATAGCTTCCGTATATGAAATTGAAGAAGAAACGGATTGGCGACAACCACTTATCGAATATCTTCGCCACGGGATCCTTCCCGATGATCCGAAAAAGAGAGTGGATGTTAAAAGACGAGTGTCAAGATTCTTACTTAAGAACGATACCTTGTATCGAAGGACGTTTGATGGAATCTTGCTAAGATGCTTGTCTAAAGAGGAAGCTAAATACATTCTAGCCGAAACTCATGCTGGGGTGTGTGGAGCACATCAATCTGGTCCTAAATTGGATAATCAGATCAAACGATTAGGTTACTATTGGATCACTATGGTGAAATATTCTATGGACTTTGCTAAACCTTGTCATGCTTTCCAAATTCACAGCTACTTCATACATCAACCTCCTCAAATGCTACACCCTACAATTCTATCATGGCCATTCCACACATGGGGTCTTGATGTCGTAGGGAGTATAAATCCATCTTCTTCCCGAGGTCACCAATATATTTTGGCGGCTACGGACTATTTCTCCAAATAGGCTGAAGCTATACCTTTGAAGGAGGTAGGAGCTAAAGAGGTCGCCAATGTCATAAGGACTCACTTGATCTATCGATATGGAGTTCCTTCAAAAATCATCTGCGATAATGCTCTTTACTTCAAAAACCAAATGTTGGTGAAGTTGAGCGAGAAATTCGGGTTTAAACATAGCTTTTCATCGAGCTATAATCCATCATCAAATGGTCAAGCTAAAGCATTTAATAAGGTGCTATGCAAAATCTTCAAAAAGATGGTTTCAAAATCAAAGAGAGATTGACATGAACGGCTACCGGAGGCACTATGGACATGTCAGACAACAACACGAACATCGATGGGTTGTACACCCTACAACTTGGTTTTTGGGTCTGAGGCTGTTTTGCCACTAGAAATACAATTGCCCTCTCTTAGAGTAGCAGATTGCCGACGACGTCGCTCCTGGAGATTGCCGCTACGGGTATCACCGATAGGGAAGATGTGATTGGTTGGCCTGGAAATGGGGAGGGTACCTACCCTGCTCGGTTAGGCTACTCTATGCTTCTGAATGAAGGCGTTACTCCCTCCGTGGATAAAAGCTTCTTCAAAAGCATTTGGAAGCTTAAGGTGAATGAGAGGATTAGAACCTTTGTATGGACAGCCAGCAAAGGTGGGGTCTTGACAAACAGTGAACGCTTCCGACGCCATCTTGGTACGTCCGACCTGTGCCCTTGTTGTCTCGTTTCTAGTGAATCTCTTATACATTTGTTTAGGGATTGTGGTACTGCTAGAATGTTTTGGTTGCAGGTGCAGGGTGTGAGGGGGAGAGCGGATTTTTTCGTGCTCCCCTTCGCATCCTGGTTTCGACAAAACATCCTTGATAAAGGTGTTCAAGACGGAGTCGAGTGGTGTTCTTTCTTTGCAATTGCCGTGTGGAACTTTTGGCTAAGGAGAAACAAGGCGGTCTTCAAGGATGGCAAGGGAGTTGTCATATCGGTTGAGCAATGTTGGACCCTGGCCAAAGAATACAACCAGGTGAGGGTGAGTTTGCAGAAGAGTGAGCCGGAGAAGATGAAGGTGCAGAGGAGTACTCTTTGGGCGCCTCCTGAAAGCACATGGGTTAAACTCAATACTGATGGTGCTATAAAAGGCGATGGGACCTCTGCTGCGGGGGGGGGGGGGGGGGGGGGGGGCGATTCGGAATGAAAATGGGGTCTGGCTCATTGGTTACGCACACAATATTGGGGCTTGCTCGGTGGTAAATGCCGAGCTATGGGCCATCGTCAAAGGCCTAGAGGTTGCTTGGGAGCATGGCTACAAGAAGGTTGTGTGTGAATCTGACTCGGAGGTTGCCTTGAATCTGTTGATGAAGCCGGTGTGTCCCTCTCACCCCGGTGCCAGCCTGGTGTTTCTATGCCACGACTTCCTTAGTAGGGACTGGAGTGACCAGTTCCGTCATACTTGTCGTGAAGGCAACCGCCTTGCCGATGTCATGTCTCATTTTGCCTTCTCTTTGCCGCTTGGCCTCACTGTTTTAGACTTCTTTCCTTCTGTTGCTGCTGTTTGTCTTTCGGACGATGCTAGGGGCTTGCCCAGAGCTCATTGCGTTTCTGTGTAATTTCTTGGCCCCTTTGGGGCTGTTTTAATAAGAAGCCTTCTCCGGTTTCCCCCCCCAAAAAAAAAGAGTAGCAGTTCAATTTACTGATCCGGAAGAGAATGTCAAAATTAATTTGGCTGAGCTTGAAGCATTAGATGAGCTTAGACTAGCGACACAACAAAAGCTTGAAATCTCCCAAGCTCAAGTAGCCGGGGCATTCAACAAGCGGGTCAAGTTTCGCTCTTTCGCTATTGGTGACTTGGTTCTCACCGTCAGACGACCGATTGTCATCAATCGAAAAGCGCAAGGAAAATTTCAATCAAAATGGGAAGGTCCTTATGTGGTGACCAAAGTTTTTCCCAAAGATGCATATGAACTCTCAAATACCGAAGGCGAAATCGTGTACTCATGTGTGAACGGAAAATTCGTGAAAAAGTTTTTCACATGAAGTGTGAGAGTCGAGATGTCAAGAACTACGTGAAGACTTGATCTCCAACAAGGAGTACGTAGGACATTTGACATCAAAGATTATGTCAAATTAAGTCACGCAAAAAAAAAAAAAGGGTTCGCAAATGATAGTCGGGCTATTTGGGAAACCCTTCCTAGAAGGTGGGCCTAAGTAATCTGAATGGTGTGGTAAAAAAAAAAAGTAAAAGAAAAATATCCCGCTAAAAAAAATAGTGAAAATGTGGACTTGAAGTTTGTCCGAAACTGAGGCGCCCTAGAGCATATGTGAAAAATGGGCGCCCGAAAGAACTACGATCGGCTTGATCCCTCATAAAGAGGGTACGTAGGCAGTCTAGCTAGTAAAATGATGTTAGACGCAGCCCCAAAAACAAAAGCAAATCAATTGCCCTTTGTAAGAGGAGAATGGATACTCTTCGATGGTAAAATATCAATCTAAAGGGTAGACCAACATTTTGATAAAATTTATGTTGGTATTGAGATATTATTCCAATAAAATGTGGTCAAGTTGGAATTCGTCAAACTAATTCTGAAGTCTGACTTTTAAATACAAAAGTGTTGTCATTTCTCATGTCGAGTTTGTAAGCCCAAGCTCCCCTGGTTGGACATGAGTGGTCAACAGAAGAGTACAAAGAGCTACACCGTTTCGAATACATGCAATATACACGTAAGGACATATACTTTCCGAGCCAAAAGCCATGTATGTGATGCAAGGATATATACAGTCCGAGCCAAAATGCATACATGTGATAAAACAAACCAACAACATAAACGGTGAAGGGAAAAGTTCACTAACTACCAAAGGCGAACGAAGTTAGAGTGGTGACGAGAGTCCGGAGGTGGGTCTTCTTTGACTCGAGATCCTTCAATTTGGCCTTGCCTTCTTGCTCCATCTTCTCTATGTCTCGTTGTCTCTGTGTGGCAAGCTGGATACAATGTTCAGTTTCAGATGTACCATTCGCCAGCACCTCTCTGTCCTTGTTGATGCTTTCTTCCAAGGTTCGAAGCTTCTCTTTCAACAGCAGAATCTCCCTTTCTCGCCCTTTCATGGCATGAGACTGTTCCTGCATCTAGGGTGGCTCAAAATGGACCCGACCCGAAAACCCCACTCGACCCGACCCGAAAAACACGGGGTCGGGGTTGACCCGAGACCCCTAGGAGTCGGGTCTCAGGTCGAATTTTAGAAAATCCCGGGTCAACAGGCGGGTCGGGGTCAGACTCGGCGGGTCTCGGGGTTGACCCGTTGACCCGGTTTTTTTTTTAATTGTTCTGTGTCTGCTCTATTAGTTATTTGTCCACTGTAACTTTGCAAGTATTCAACCAAATACTCCGTACCTGAAATAAAATGAAATGGGACATATGTTGAATTTTTCTTTGTACAATATAAATGTTTGTTAGTGATAAGTGATCTTATAAATAAAATGAAATAAAATATTGTAACAAAATTGTGTTTTCGCATCCCAAACTCCAACCCCACCCTTAAAAAATGTATGTATATATATATATATATATATATATATATATATATATATATATATATATATATATATATATATATATATATATATATACACACACACACACACACACACGTACGGAAACTACGGAGTATATGTAATAACTAATATGCGGATGAAAAGTAAAAAAAATCTTTTTTATTTAATTTAAATATTGTAACAACTAATAAAATTTTAAAATTCGGGTTTTCAGGTGAACCAATGACCCGGCCCGGAAAACCCGAAATTACAAATCTCGGGTTCGAGTCGAGTGGCGGGTCGTATTTTTTAAATCCCGGGCCTTCGGGTTGACCCCCACTCGAAATATTCGGGTCGGGTCGACCCGGATGAGCCACCCTACCTGCATCTTGGCTAATTTCTTCCCTAAAGTGGTCAGATACTCCTTACCATGAGAAACGTTGGTAGATACCTCTTTCAAAGTTGTAGAATCGATCGCGCTCCCTGAGGCAGACACAACATCTACATCCTTGAACAGATTGTTGACTTGGAAAATTATCCAAGAGAGAATCACATCATCCACTTTGGTAGCTTTGGCAGTAAGCTTCAATGCCTCCAAGTGGTCAAAAACTTCAATGCGAGTAGACTGCAAAGTTAGAACCGATTGAGCAGCTGAAATAATTTCAACAATGGCTTTGACACCTTCTGTAATAGCCGTGCGGAGGTAAGGCTTCACCGAGTAAGGAAATAGACTGTCTAAAGAATATGTCACATCCTCGATAGGTGCAGAGTCAGGCAAATCTGGTATTGACTCAGGAAGCTGCTGTCGCAATCCAACAATGAGAATATCATCGGCAACTAGTGTTGTCGCTGGAGTTGAGAGCTCCAAATCAGTTGAGGTTGCTAGGCCAATATCAAGGTCCAGATCTTGATCAGTTTCGTAGTAAACCTCGTCATCTGAGTGTTGCTCACCCAAGAAAATTGATCCCCCTATCTCAATAACATTGAAGACAGATTGTTAAAACAAAGTCAGGAGAAAAAAGAAAATAGGTACAAGGAGAAGAAATGATGCAATGTATAAAGAGAAATATTGCACCTTTGTTTCTAGTATCTGGCTCTTTTAACGATATAGGACTCTTATGTCTCGGCTTTTTCCAGTCCCTCTTGAAGTTCTCGTCAGAACTCAAAGAATTGTCAGAACCTTCCGATGTAGGCGTTGACGCACTTCGTTGGCCTCCCTCTACTACCTCTTTGGGCATTGAAATGCTTTTTGGGTACCTTTCTGACACATCTTCAAGAATGGGGAGACTTCTCGAGTTTCCCCCTGCTAAGTCTAACGGTGCTAGTGAACTGATGATAGGTGAGCGAACCATCTCACTCGTTGAAGGTCCAGCTGTCTTAGGAGTGTTACCAATACCATGGAACCCACTTATCATCGTCCTTACATCAGTAATCAGAAAAATAGGCTCTCTCAGAAGAATATCCTTATCGGTTAATGTTACATTAACCTTCTGAACGGACTGACTCAAGTAGGGCGTTGAAGCACCAACCCACCAGGCACAATAGTTCCGGGTACACGCTCCAAGATAGTTGTAGTTGGGTATACGAAAAACTTCTCCAGTCTCCGTCTGGAAGAAACGAGCATAGCGTTCCGCAATATCCATCAAGGATCTTCTGACTCTGAGTGCAAAACCAAACGTCAAAGCATTAGCAGGAACGCCCTGATCAAACCCAAATTGGCGAGCAAACCTATTAGGGTAATAGGGTTCCAGAATCAAAGCCTGACCCATCCGAATAGGTAGCACGGTGGAACGTATACAGAATAATCACTCAAAATCAGTGTTAGAAACTCCACCAGCATCAACTAAGTCTAAATCGGCCCTATCGCCAAAGGTTATATTACGGTACCGAACAAACTGGTCATGCCTCAATATCAGTCTAGCATGATGAATATCACAATCTCCAGGCCGGAGTCCAGCACATCGTATGAGGAGAGGGTATTCCTGTGAGATGTTTTCACTGTCTTGGCATTTATATAGACAGGGAAAATACTCTGATAACCAACCAATCACAAAATGAATTCCAAAACTAGGATTGACCCTACCGGGATGTGATGGGTGGATGGCCATTTCATTAAGATCATGATAAATGTGGCCTAAAACAGTGGGAGCCAAAGAGATTTGTGTACCTTGAGCCATAAGACATGCCATGACAAAGGTCTCAGGACGAACTACACGAGGATTCTATGGCAAAACAAATATGCTAAGCAAGAGAGCAAAAACTGCAGCCAACCCCCCTTGATGACTTACATTCGTGGGAGGTAAATCCGTCATGCGCGATCTCTCGAAATATCATACGGAGTCATCATGGATATCTTGCTTCTTTGTTAACCCAATACCAAATTGACCATCGATGGCAGCAATATTCCATTCATCCCTATAAAAGTAATTTATCCAATCTGCCCAAGAGACTCTGTCTCTGTCGTCACGGCTACAAAGATCAGCATGGATACGCAGAAGCCCTAAAATAGTGGAAGGGAACCTGCTTTCATCCGAAAGGTCCTCATTCAAGGGCAAGAATTCCTCATATGGGATACCTAGAATTGACAAACCTGCAATCTGTTTTAGATCTGTGAGGGAAATCCCGAGTTCACCACCTCCATGGTGCAAGGTGTTCGTTAAAGGACTCCAAAGTTCACAGAAAGCTCTCCATACATCCTTGTGATATATGTAGGGAAAGCATGAAACTGCTACAAGACCATACACACCAGCACAACGTAGGGTATCCTCATGTTGACCCATTATCTTCTCCGTCCAATCTGACAAACCAGATATGAAGTTCGCTGTCCCACTAAACCTGAATTATGTACCCCAATACAACTTCTTTGCCAACAAATTCTTGAGAATTGGATAGAACTCATCACTTTCAGGAAGCTTGTTGGAAAATTCACGGTCAGTTTGAAACTTTTTTAGGAAAACACCGCGGCGTCGCTGACCAGATCTCACGCTCGTCTACACACAACCCCGCGCATCCTCACCAGAAAACATCAAATAGCCAAAAGAGGCGTCCTCCTTCTCAGTCCAAATTTTATGTGAGGGGACAGGTTGAGGGGCATCGATCTCATGAAAACAGAGTGATCTCGGGTAAAGGGGTCCGCGATCAAATTCCCGACCATCTTCCCCCGAAGCTCTCTAAGATCGGATATAGCCATAGACGTTCATTCTGGCGATCTGAAAATTAAACAAATAAAGCATCAGATCAAATAAAAGGAGGGGCGAACTTTGAATATGTTCATAAAAATCCCTTACAAATTCAAAGTTCGGGGGCATCTGTTGACGGGCAAAACTCCATAAATTTTATTGCTCATATTTGACTCATAATATTTTGGGATCATAAAATTAAATTAACTAATCAATTTGGTGAAATGTGCTCCAAGTGAGCATGCTTTTCAGCCCAATCCAATGGCCAATTAGAGGCCCAAATTTTGTTCTATGTGAATCAAAAAGAAACCCAATTCAAAAGTAGTAACATACAGAAGAATGGAGTCTTACAGTCTACACTTTCAAATGCCCCCATCCATCAAGCATACTTTATCAATCTATACTCCCTCACCGTTCAAAGATATACATATATATTTAAAAAAAAAATCCCTCAACTGCCCCCATCAATCTATGAAAGGTATGGTGTCCTAAATGTTCAACTTTTTCACCTATAACAGGATGAGTTTACAGCTTTTGGAAGCTCCACTCCATGTCACTCCCATCTGCAAAACAAAAAGAAGCAAAAAAAAAAATCAGTGAAAGGAAAAGAAAAAGAAGAGAGCAAAACACTTACAAAAAAAATCAGTGTCAATCTCACAAATAAGGTATCAATTCCATTTGTTCCTATTTTCGATTCTTGAAACTCTGCCCTCGAGAACCTTGCGAGCTTCTTCGTGTGGTTTGAGTTTCGGAATCACGAAATCACTTAAACTAGGTGGAAATGCTGCTGAAATTTTCTTGACAGGTCCTGTTTCTGATTCTTGAAACTTTGCCCTCGAGAACCTTGCGAGCTTCTTCGTGTGGCTGAGTTTCAGAATCACCAAGTGTCCCTAAATCAAGGGGAAGCTCAGTTAAAATTTTCTTAAAACATATACTGAAAAAGGGGTGCTTTTTGAACTCATGTGTAAACCCAAATGCTAAAAGAAAAGCATGGAATCAAAAGCCCTAATAATTTGCGCCAAGTTCAGAAAAAAAAACTACTCTACATCATTCTCAAATTACACAATTCAAGCTAGGCAAACCTCTATTAAATTGAGGAATGTCAGAAGCATAAAAAAAATGCTAATGGGAGATCATAAAAAAAAAGAAATTGAGAATTGAGAGGAGTTTGTACCAAATAGGAGATGGGTGCGTCATACCTAAACTCCGAAATTATCCCTGTTATCAATTTGCAATTAGCCCAAGTGTAAACTTTCGTCTCCACTATCGCAAACAGGACTCAGTTTCTCCTCTTTGCTGTAAACAAAAATTAGCAGGGGTAAAGTGAGACTGCTCGTTCCTAAATCAGAGCACGGGAGTAGCCACAAATGATGATTAAAAAAAAGTGGGGGAAATTAAATAACGCAAAAGGTCATCTAATTTGAAACCTTCAGACAGTTAACAAGTATTCCAAATTGTGATTTAAGATTCACAAAGAAATTAGTTGGGGAACACCACAAGTCGGAGGAGCATAATTTAACCCACAACAAAGCAAAAGAGAAAAGAAAAGACAAACCTAAGCTTGATTTCACTCTCCAAATTGACAGATCTCCTTCGATTCTCCTCCCTCAAGCCGCGTGGGACTGGTTGTCGGGGACCACTCTTCTGGTCCTCGTGTGAAGTGCGTCGGGTTGGCCTGAAAACGCAGCTACCACCGGTAGAGGATGGCACCTTCGACCGTCAACCGAATCCGCTGCTTCCGACTCAAGAGAAGGGGTTAAGCGGTGGAGCTCCCTCTCACTGTTGGGGTGCACGAGCTGTGTGGGAGTGTTAGGGTTAAAAACTGTTGTGGGAGGAAATCGAGTTTTAAAATATAATAAAATAATTGAAACCAGATTCGTGCCCCAGCAAATAATTACAAGACTTCCTCCCGATGCAGTAGTGGGAAGTCAGGATCGATCCACGAGGAAGCGTGTCAGCGGATCCTAGGCAGCGGAGAAATCTCACAGACAGAAGTCGACCACAGTATATGCAAAGTATATAAAATATGCAAATTATATAAAATATGAAACTAAATTGTGCATAAAAACATGGCTACTTTAGAGAAATCAAAAACTCAGCACTGTTAAAATTCATTTACAAAAGGGATATATGTGAAATAAGGGCTGAATTAACAAGAGAGGGATATTGGGCTCGATCATAAAAAAAATCAAGAAATAAAATGGGCCAAGTTTAATGCATTTGAAATTGGGCTTAGACATTTGAAATGATGAAAAGAAAGCCTCCAGCAAACTTGTATTTGAAATGAAAGCTCTCGGCAAATTTGGGACCAAAATGTATTTAAATACAAAACCTACCCACTAAAATATAGAAATTATTATTTGGCAGAAAATGAAAGTTGGGTTTAATAAAATCATAAAATTAAACCCGTAAAAATTCCATTGTCAATTTATTCCAGTGGGTCGATCTCAAAACTGACTTTAATAAAAACGAAGTCAAAACCTCAAATCGAGTTTTACCAAATATAAACTCGGTTCACAAAAAGAACTACGTAAAGACTTGATACTCTTTGATGAGTTACGTAGGAAATGCGGTGTCAAATTCTACATACATCGGATTCAGTCGCCCATGCCAAATTAAATCAACTTTGTTCCTCTGGCAGAACTACGTAAAGACTTGACGCCTCGTATCAGGCTACGTAGGTAACCCGATATTAAACTCTAAAAATATATCGGGTACATTCGTCAACCTCTAAATTCACTTTTACATGCATATGAGGTTAAATCCAATCAAAAATAAATCATTCGCTCTAAAAAAGAACTACGTAAAGACTTGATACTCTTTTGCAAGTTATGAAGGAAATCCGATATTAAAATTCAATATATATCGGATTCAGTCGCCCATCTCAAATTAAATCAAATTTACCTACAAAAGAACTACGTAAAGACTTGACGCCTCATATCGGGCTACGTAGGTAATCCGATATTAAATTCTAAAAATATATCGGGTACAGTCGTCAACCTCTAAATTCACTTTTAAATGAATATGAGGTTAAATCCCACTAAATTAGATCAAAACTTTTTGAACTACGAGTGATTTGATTCTCTTTCAAGAGATACGTAGGAAACTCGATATAAAGCTATTGCTAACCGAGTCCAATCACACGGTCCTAAAACGATCAAAACCAAGTTAAATCGGTTCTTTTGAACTACGTAAGGCTTGATTATCTTCCAAGAGATAGGTAGGCAACCCGCTAAAATTCGGGTGCAGCCCAAATCACCAAAACCACTCGAATCCTGGTATCGATATGACTTCAAATCAAGAGGATAACCGAAAAGGGTCGAACTTAAGTATTAAAAATCAATTAAAATGTGTTGTACGATTATCGCGCATTTTCGTTCAACACACATAATAATGATGTTATTGGATTTACGTACTTGGGTTGCTTGTTATGACATGAAAAGACGCATTGAAAAATTATTACCCAATATTATATTTCATCCTTGTGTTTGAAAATCCGATGTTCTATATCATTTTCAAAATAAACGAAAACTCGACATTAATGATACCATAAAAGTGTAACGACTTTATCAACAACAATATTTGTATTATTTGAAATTGTATCATAAAGACTCCTAATTTAGTATCATATAGAATGATATAGAATGATTTAATAGTGGATCCACCAAATAACATAAATGTTTAAGGTATTTTGTTGAACTTCGCACTTTCTTGTTACCCGTTCGTTATTTTAATCTTTCATAATTGGTAGGTAAAATATTTTTAAAAAAAATAATATTTATATAAAGTGTAGCACTAGTGTTTGTATATGATAAAAATTTATAAGTATGGATTGACATGAAAAACCGAATGGTAGAGATTGAAGACATGGTGTAGTTTGTCCTTGTTCTTGTCCCACATCCCATCCCACCTTGAAAACTAGAGGAAAGGGGGAAGGGTGCTAAGCCTATAAAAGAAAGAAAATGTTGATAGCATTTTCACAACATGCAATGCATGAGAACTTATATAAATTAAATTCATAATAATTGTAATATAAATTCTAGTTTTTTTTAGAAAATATTTTTCTTAAAAAAAAAATTTATGACCAATGACCCGTCTGGTCACGGGTTATATTCTCCCTGACTCTAACCCTGACACTCAACCCGAGTCAACCCTTCGACCCTTTGACCCTGACCCGATGGGTCACCGACCCGGCGGATCACGGGTCGACCCGCTTGACCTGTGACCCGTGGTCACGTGTATATATATATATATATATATATATATATATATATATATATATATATATATATATCTTCCCACATACCATGTTTTGTCAACCTTAAATCTTTCCATTTCGAAAGTGTGGTGAAAGACTTGGGTTGAGTTTTATTTTGGGTTTAAAACCATTTTATTTAAAAAATAATAATTGGTTGACCCGGTGGGTTGACCCGCAAAACCTGTTGGGTACCCAATTTGCTGCCACGTGGTCAACCCGACGGTCCGACCCGTCGACCCGCCGGGCGACTCGAACCTGTCGACCCGTCGGAATCCTGGGTTAGGGTTCGGGTCATACCCCCGGGTTCTTGAACCGGCGGGTCCCGGCGGGTCGGACCCGTGGCCACGTCTAACGTAAGCAACCCGTTAAAAATTCGGATGCAGCCCAATCGCCAAAACCACTCAAGTCTTGGTGTCGATGTAACTTCGAATCAAGAGGATAACCAAAAGGGGTCGAACTCAAATTCTAAAAAATTAAATAAAATATGCTTTACAATTATTCGCGTATTTTTGTTCAACAGTCATCCGGGGGTATCGTGTGGAGAAGTTTAAATCTCCCCGAGTGAACGCTCCATGGCTTTACCCATTCGTCTTCTTGGGCCCCAGTTGGCCTGCATAAGGGAAGACATAAAGAAAAGATACATACCTCGTTATCATACCTCTTCCGCTTCATAAGTTGACTTGGTTGTGTATCTCCACCATAGCAGAACGGTGGAGCGGGAAGAGATATTTCTTCCTCATCTTGCGGAGCATCATGCCACTTTGGTAGGACCCCATACTTGAATATGAACATCGGTTGCTCAAAATCATCAGGGATAGCCTTCACCTTTTAAGGTAAAAGCGACCTTGGAACACCCTGGGCAACAATGTCCGTTTTCTTCTCTTCTAGTGCTATTTCATCTTGGGATCCTTCATATGGTTCATCAACAAAAGGTATAAAAGTAGGAATGAAATTTGAGGAAAGACATACATGGCTGTCGACATCGAGTGGGTCAATTGGCTCGTCGTGAGGAGGGCATGGTTCTTTAGACTGAATGAAAGCCTCAAGCCTTTGGATTTCGTCTTCCAGCCGAGCTATTTCCCTTAATCGTGCCTCCTTCACAGCTGCAAGCCTATTTTGCTGTCTCAATTATCGGAACCATTCTTCCCATATGGGATTCCCTTCGACAAAGTCTTCCATCTTTGTACCTAAGCTTTGAAATCAAAATAAAGCACGAATTAGTAGCATAAGATTGGCACCTAGTTGGTGCCGGTGAGGTGGGTGGTGGTAGGGTATGTGATAGTAACAAGAAAAAAGGGATGGGCTATCCTAAACCTTAAACACAACTAAGCTAGGTGCGATTGATATCTCCCCGGCAACGGCGCCAATTTGACGAGAGGGTTTCTCCACCAAATAAATTTATAGTGAAGACCACGCTATAGGATAGTGGAGTCAGGTTCGTCCTTAGGAGAGAAGTCAGTGGTTCTAGGTTTAGTGTGTTTTTGGGTTCGAGATAGTGGGAAGAGGTGATGAGGGTGGCTGTCGACAAAGAACAGAGGGGTCGAAGTCGAGGGATAGAGAGGGAATGGTGGTTGGTGTCGAGTAGAATCTGTGTAGAAACTTTAAAATAAAGAAAATAGAATAATAATGGTGCAAACTTCCAAGGTTAGGGATCACCGCAACAATAAACATATGTGTAGATTATAATCACATAAAGATGCATGTTTTATATCAAAGAATCGGATTTCGCAAATTCCCACAATTTAGGTAATAGAGGCTCTCTCATAAAAACCTAATTGTTTCTACCTTTTATTTGTTAGGATTAGTCGACTCTCGCAAATAAACCTTAATTACTATCCAAATTCATAATTAATTCACTTTCACTTCATAATTGCAAATAGGGAATTGTCCTCGACTGTCGCAAATGATTAAGCACATAGGTAGATGATAATAAAAACATACAAAATCATGAATTCATAAATCAAACACAGATATCTATGTTGGGAACACCCCAACCATAGAAGAAGGAAATTGGAAACAAAACATAATGAAATAAACTAACTTTAAAATAAAATAAAACTAAAACTTACAAAACCTTCCAAATGTTCCTCCTCCTCCTCCTCTCTCTCTCTCTCTCTCTCTCTCTCCTCCGTGCGTCCTAAGATGACTTGGCTTGAATGAATGAAAATCAGCCCCCTAGGGGTTTATTTATAGTACTCTATCTAGCTATTCTAGGAAGGAACAATCTATCTCTATCTACAAACTTAAGATAAAACTTGATAAATAAAGGAAATAAATCTCTAATAATTAAACAAGGGAAATATCTAATATGGATAAATCTTCCTTGAACTTGATAGATCTTCACTTGATTGGATAGAATATCACGTGCCTTCACTTACAAGTTATCTACATGCTTGGATATCCACTCGATCTCGGCTCGGATTGCTTCCGGATAGTACTCGACGCCGAGTAATCTACTCGACGTCGAGTAGACTTTGTGTCCTCGAGTGGTCTAGGGCTCCTCTGGTGCTCGTTCTCGACTTCTGGGATGCAAGTCGACCAAAAACGTACTCGACATCGACCAGTTTGGTCGACGCCGACTAGTTCTGTGCGCTTTTAGCATTCTGCTTTGTTTTGAAACACACTTTCCTGAGTCCTCGTTTGTCTGATTGACGCATATGAGTATGCGTTAGAAAGCTGTTTTCAATGGCTACAACTCTCATGAAGATATGAAAACTTGATTCAAAATGATGAATGGTGAAAAGTGGGCTTTTCTCCAGCTGCACCATCCTTAGCTTCTTCATGACTTTCCTTTAAGCTCTAAAGTGCGTCCGATTTCTGCAAAATTAAACAAGAACTAGCGTAGATCTCCATAATTGGCAAATAAGCATAAACTACACAGATTCTGTACTATTCTAACCCAAATGTATGAAATGCATACATAAATCGATATAAAAGTAAGTGTAGACATGGCGAATTAGGCTCACATCTGGTATCATGGATAGTGTATTTTGAGTTGTTAAATGAATGTAATGATGTTATTACTTCATATCTATGATTCTTATGATATGAAGTTGTTTGAGTTTCTTTACTCTTGTATATTGTTATATGCAGTTTGAAAAACTTTATGGGTAAAGTAAAAAATGCTTATTTTCTGATCAAGTTTTATTAGAAGAAAGATAGTTCAACCCTCCGTTTGTTGTAAAAGTGGTTTGTTGGTCTTCTATGACATGATAACCTCAACCCTCCATTTGGTTGTAACAACAAACTTATCTATTTAAGTTTATTGTTCTTTTATGGTATTATTTTCTGCATGAGAAGTAGGAAGCTTAGACATATAAGAAAAAAGAAATGTTACCCTAAAACATTGGACTCTTGTGTAGTTGATGGTTTTTGTACATTGACTAGCTTGTCTAATGAAAACAAGTAATATGAGTAGGCCTTAGCGTTTATTGAATTAAAAAAACGAAGATCATGAAACCATCTGATGTCTTGAAGCAATCATATTCAGTAGTTGATGGTTTTTCCTGGCATTTGTGTACTTTTGTCATTTGGTTAATGTTATATTTTTTTGGCAGAAACATTATTTTGACTACCTAGGCATTTGTATATACTGGAAAGGATTATTGCTAAAATGGGTATTACCTGAATGACAGATTAAGGACACAATGACAAAATCCAAAGGAAAAAAGGTCGCGACGTCGTCGAGCAAGAAGGTATCACATGTTATCACTTTTGAGACAGATTAGGGGCCTTCTTTTTGTTTCTTGGTGATGTCAACTGTGTGGGCTCGTGTGATATTTGTGCAGGCGACACTAGCCCTTCCTCCGACAAACTATTTTAGAGGGAGGTTGAACCAACTCGTACTTCCCCAGCAGTGGTGGGCACTTGATGGGTGTTGTCATCAGCTGATGTTATTTTGTACTGAAGGATATGTGGACTTATGTTGGTTAGGAAATGTAGTTGTTCGTTGTGTTTACTTGACTTGATAAACTTGTAAGCATTTCCATCTTTTGGAACCTTGTGTTTGTTGACTACATATGTATGTTGTGGAGACTTAGTTATATTTATTATAGATGGTTGTGGCTAATGTTGCGTTATTACGCATTTGGTTTAGGTGTAATTGTCGTTTTTCTTATGGTTGACAGTTTCTAAGATATATAAAACATGGTAGGGGATTACCTTTTATCGGCTTAGGCTTTGATGAGATTGGCTAGGGAAAATCATATACTGGCTAGTAAGGACAAAACCCCGTACATATGTGAAACTAAACGCCCAGTTATGTACAAAATAAACGACCAAAACCCCAAAGTTTCCTTGATGTACATGCATACTACCAAAATACTATATTCGTCTACCCAAAAGATGCGGCATCCTACTAAACATTCATATCATCGCCTATCCACGCCACACTTCCTTATCTCCTCCGACGCTTCCATCGAAGGAACTCCCCACGAGACGGGCACCTGCTTGTCTTCGGTCTCCCATGCCTTCTCTTGACATGTGGATGTAGTAACCAGATCTGCGCTATCCGTTGGGGAGGATCCCAAGTGTCCATGGGGGGTACGGAGTACACCACTCCATTGTAGCGCGCGTGCCACGCAGCTACCCTATAGTAGTCATGCACTAGTGAGTAAACATCAAGGCCTCGAACCTTTGTCGCGGCAACGGCATGACAGCAGGGGTACTGATCTATGTTGAAGTGTCGACATGTGCATGAACGTGTGCTGAGGTTGACGAGCCACTTCGCTATTCGTTTCATGACCTCTAACTCGTGATCGCTCAGGGGCCTTGCGACCATGCATATGGATGCATTGTAGTTAGACATGATGGCCTTGGCAACCCAATCACTTACGACCTTCCCGGGCGTGCCACTTGACTTCCTCCGTGGAACAAACCACTTTTGCACCGTCTCGATGATGCAATCGAATAGTGCTACAACCAGCATATCCCGAGGCTCTTTGAAGACGTTGTTGAGGCATTCAGCATTGTTCGTTGTGGTTATGTTGTAGCGGTTTGCCAAAAAGTGAGCCCTTGCCCAATTGCGGAATCCGGCTTCACGCAGGTGTTGCCTGGCTGCGGGGCATTAGGATGAAAAGTCAGCGAAGAGTTGGTTGAACTTGGCGTGGGTGTAAGCCTTGGTCATATCAAAGAACAACTGTTGGAGGGGCCCACACTTGTGGTGGTGCTTCGTATTTTGGAAGAGGTGCCATATGCAGAAGCCTTGCTTGGCAAAGGTGTAGCTATCACGTATGCCCTTGACGATGCTCACATGCCGGTCGGAGACCAACATCAAGTCTGGGGTGTCCGGGACGACTCGAAGCAATTGTCGGAAGAAGAATGCCCAAGAAGCGTCATTCTCGCCATCCACTACCGCGAAGGCCATTGGGTATATTTTGTGATCGGCATCCTGTGTAGTAGCAAAGAGCAACGTCCCCTTGAACTTGCCTTTCAGGAAAGAGCCGTCGACGGAGATAACCTACGGGCATTTGACATATATACATAAAAATTATACGTGCTCCTTTGACGGCTAGTTAAATGTGTTGACTGGCTAAGATTACTAGGACAATGGCTAGTCAACTTACCTTCCGTAAGTTGGGAATGGCCCAAATGCAGACCCCAAAGCTGACGAACACGTACTTGAACCTATGGTTCACATTCCACTCAAGCCAGGTGTGGGATCCTTGGTTCCCCTTCTCCAGCATGTACAAGTACGACGCCATTATCTGGTACGAATCCTTGTCCGTTCCGTATAGGGTGTCCCTCGCTGTCAACTTCGCGCGTCGAGCTTTCCAATAGTTGCAAGTAACTCCAAGCTCGGATTTCGATAAGGCCTAGACTTGGGTTGGAGTTAACGGCTTACGGGCACCAGTGAAACTGCATTGCATAAAATCTACTTCAGTTAAGAAACTGGCTAAAGTTTTATAATCACTGACTAGGATCTTTACTATAGTGGCAAGTAGTTCAATGTTAGTGTTCACTGTGAATTTTTTTCACCTTGAGACAAGGCTCTTCCCAATAAGCTCGAACGTTGCCTGTCGATCGTGGTTGTGTCTAACATTAATGTCGCAGGTGTGCTCCTGCACAAACTTCCGCACTTTCCACATACTTGTTTTCAGGTATGTTGACGCATGACACATCCACTTGCACTTGGGATCGATGCACACAACGGTGTAGACTGACGGCGACGACCTCTTCACATGTGTGTCAAAACATTCCTCCAACGCAAACTACCTTATCCGGTTTTGCACCTCCTCCTTTGACTTCAACAATAATCCCTCATGAAGGTCGGTGTTCTTGCAGCAGGGGTCTCTTACATGCAGAAAAGCTTTGTCTAACATCTTCTCCACAGCCTCGGTTGACATTCCTGCAGCTTTCGTCCTCGAAACCAACTGTTCGACCTCGTACATCTCATCATCGGATGATATACAACCCATTGATGACGTTTCCTCAAACGACCCCAATTTTATTACTCCGGAAGTTTCATTCTCTTCCTCCGACGAGGTCCCAAATTCGACGGAAACAACACTCCCCTTATGCCCACCCACATATATAGTATCCTCCTCATCACTACTCAGACATACGATTAGTTTCTCCCGGTCCACGTCCATCACTTGATCTCTCATCTCCGGAGTAACGGTTGTTGGTTCTGCCCAGGTTTTCTGGTTTGCCTTACCAGTTGTGTGAATTTACTTGCCAGCTGAAGTGTTTTCTTTGCCATATAAATTGTTATCCGGGCCATACTCCAAATTCAGATCAAGATGCGATATAGACCCATCGACGCCCATATCAACCCAACCATCCTCTTCCACCACGCCAGCTGTGATGTCTCCGTCTAGTGATTTGATGCGTTGTCCCATATTCACAACTATCGAGCGACTTCCATGTTGGCTTCCACTTTCGTTGACCGAAGCGTACAAAGGAAGGGGCCATGCCCCAATGCCACCCCTTGAGTTGCAGTACATGAAAGCATCGCAATCACTTTCATCATCCACTTGAATCGGATAGCATCCCTCCTTCTTCGTAGTGAGTACATATTTCAACTCCAACTCGTAGTACCTCGGGTCAACCACGAGCTTCTCCATTATCTTGCTCTTGATGGACCCAAACGACATGCTCTCCTCTATGACCATTAGCTTGTGGCAATTTTGACCTTCATACACCCATCCCTCTTTTCCATGCTCTCATCGAACATTGAAAGCTAGAGTAAGTAAGATCACCCCTTTCTCCCATGCGACATACACTACTATAATTAAGAGCAAAGGGTGCGGTTTATAACAACGGTTCTACTATGGTCGCGGTTCATGGTCGCGGTTTAGGAAAATATTAGCAAATGAGTCTATAGAAGCGGCACTGGCAGCGGTTTTAAAATTCCAAGGCTATTGGGGAGGTTTTATTTCTTTTTAGAGGCGGTTCATTAAATTAAATTAACCAAAGGCAGCGGTTAAATAAAAACCCCTAAAATAAAACACGGACTGCTCAATTGGGGAGAATCAGCCCGACCCCTCTCTCTCTCTCTTCTTGCGTTCTCTCCCCCTCAGATCTGAGATCTTCAACCCTCCCCATGGCTTACCCCTCTCATCGGTACCTTGCTAGATCTTCAACCCTTGTTCCTTGCCTCTCTCTCAGATCCCTCTCCTCGACTCTCGACCCCAAAGGGAAGATAGAGGTCATCATTTCTCCTCCTGACTCTAACATCGCCGAAAACCCCTTCCTCTAACGTTTCTCAGCGCCAGACCGCCTTCTTTGATAGCGCCATACCCCTTTCCTCTACCGCTTCTCAGTGCCGACACCGACTACCTTCTCTGACACCGGCCATTTGCTGTCGTCGAGGAAGAACATGCCTCTTTATGAGGGTCTTCGAAGATGGAGGAGTCCACGCCACCAGGGTCTCGGAAGTTGAGCACCACCACATCTCCGGTTAGTTAATTCCTTCTCCATTGATTCTTCACATCTAGGTCTAGGGTTCTATGTTCAGATTTTGAATTTTCGATTTTGGTAAAGAAAATTCAATCTAGGGTTTCGCTTGATATGTAAATTTACATAAAAGCTTCTTGATTTTGATCTTCATTTTTTAAATCGAACTCAGTTTACATGGCATAACTGATGTTTGGGAACTTGCCCAATTATTATGACATTTCTTCTTTCCGGAGGTCCATAGAGTAATCAGTCAGTTGGGACTTGGGAGTTTGAATTACTATTTACTGCTGACTTCTAGGATAGTTGGTAACTTATAGTTATCAGTTATTGATGTATCTGTATACTTTCTTATTTCTAAAATTTAGCTCTAGTACACGATCCCTCATACCAGAACAGAAGGGGTAGGTAAATTCTCATACCACATTACTAATGGAAGGGGTAGGTAAATTCTGATGATGGTTTATACTTTGTAAATACATCAAAAAATTTGTTGGTGAATTACAATTAGTCTGTGATTGTCGCTAGCTTAGTTTGTGTTGTTTGAGACAATTAATTATCTATTTCTATCTTTAGAGAGTCTATCTATAGATGATATTTATCTATAGAAGGATTATTGTGGATGGTTTATCTACAATAGGTTGATAAGATAGGTTTATCTATATCTAGGTTTATTTAGATATAATAGGTTTATCTATAGGGTTATCTATAGAAGATCCTCTATTATAAATAGAGGCATGTAGGGTTGGAATTATGTATCCGAAAAAGCATCACAATAATAAGAAACCCTAGCTGTAGAGAGGTTCTTCTCTGCAGGGGTTCTGCGCGGTTCTTGGCAGAACACGGAAATCCTTTGTGTCCTATTGTTCATTCTCCTTCTCTTTAACGGTATTCACTCTGGGAAATTTCACAACAATTGGTATCAGAACAAGGTTAGACGATGACATCCGGTGCGAAATTCGAGGTTTCGTGTTTCGATGGCACTGGAAATTTCGGTCTTTTGCAATGACGAGTAAAGGATCTGCTGACTCAGTAGGGAATGTTAAAGGCGCTGAAGGAGGTAAAGCCTGAGGCAGTGAAAGTTGAAGATTGGGAAGAGATGCAGGAAAATCCTTGTCGAGCAAGTTGTATCTAAAGCAAAGATTGTACGGGTTGAAGATGACAGAAGGCTCCGACTTGGTAAAGCACATCAACACTTTTAACCAAGTTATCGGAGATTTGGCACGACTGGATGTAAAGCTTGAGGATGAAGACAAAGCCATGATCTTGCTATGTTCTCTACCCTCTTCGTTTGAGAATTTTGTAACGGCACTAACAGCAGGGAAGGAGACGATATCCCTGGATACGGTGAATACGACGTTGCTTGCTCATCATGAGCGACGTCGAAATTCTAACGGCGAAGGTTCCCAAAGTGAAGGGTTGTATGTCAAAGGCAACCAGGGAAGAGGGAGGAAGAAAGAGAAGCAAGGTGGGGGTGACAAACCATCCAGATCGAAGTCAAGAGGGAAAAAGGCAGTTACTTGTTACCACTGTAAGGAAGAAGGTCACTTTAAGCGTGATTGTCCAGTAAGAAAGAAGAAGAATGAGGGAAAGACGGATGATTCGTCTTCGAAATCAGCAAATGTAGTGCAGAAAGACGATTCAGACAGTACAGACTCAGATATGCTTTCAGTAACATCGGGAAGATGTTCAGATTTATGGATCTTGGATTCTGGTTGTTCATTCCACATGACTTCGAACAAAGGCTGGTTCGAGGTGTACAAGTCAGGAAGTTTTGGTTATGTTCGATTGGGAGACGACAAGCCATGCAATGTTGTAGGAATCGGGCAGATCAAACTCAGGATGCATGATGGTGTAGTTCGGACATTGACTGATGTACGTTATGTTCCAGATCTCAAGAAGAATCTGATTTCCTTGGGTACATTACATGCAAATGGGTTCCGTTACAAGACAGTCGATGACGGTCTGAAAGTGAGCAAAGGAGCCATTACAGTAATGAAGGCGAGACGTACCTCTGGAAATATCTATCTCTTGTTAGGGAGTACAATTGTAGGTGGAGCTGTAATTGTAGAATCTGAGTCTGATAGTACAACTTTGTGGCACATGCGCCTTGGCCACATCGGCGAACATGACATGACTGAGCTTCACAAGCGAGGTCTTTTGGCTGGTGTAAAGAGTTGTAAGATGGATTTTTGCAAGTTCTGCGTGATGGGAAAACAGTCCAAAGTATCGTCCAAGACAGGCAAACACAATACAAGCGGCCTACTTGACTACGTACATTCTGATGTGTGGGGGCCAACTCAAGTAGAGTCATTAGGAGGATCAAGGTAATTTGTCACCTTTATCGATGACTATTCGAGAAAAGTCTGTGTGTTTTTCATGAAACACAAATCTGAGGTCTTCAGCAAGTTCAAGTTGTGGAAGGCAGAGGTAGAGAACCAGAGAGGGAGGAAGGTGAAGTATCTGAGATCAGATAATGGTACATAATTTACTGACACAAAGTTTCAGCAGTTCTGTGAAGAGCATGGCATTCAAAGACACTATACAGTCCGAAAGACACCACAACAGAACGGTGTTTCAGAGAGGATGAACCGTACAATTACAGAGAAGGCTCGTTGCATAAAGTTGCAAGCAGGGCTTGCAAAGAGCTTTTGGGCAGAAGCAGTGAGCATGGTGGTCTATCTGATCAATAGATCACCACGGATTTCTCTAGACGGGAAGGTCTCTAAGGAGGTATGGACTGCTTCAGATTTAGATTTGTCAAATCTAAAGATCTTTGGTACTCCTGCATATGTGCTGATTCCAAGTGACGAGAGAACGAAACTGGATGCAAAGTCTAAGAAGTGCATCTTCTTGGGCTATGAGAAAGGTGTAAAGGGTTTCAAGTTTTGGGACCCTGTTGCTAAGAAACGAGTGATCAGTCGAGATGATGTATTTGATGAGCAGTATATGCTTCAACATGCCAAAGAAGTTGAGAGGTCTGTGGTTACAGAGACTGATCCTAAGATGGTGGAGGTGGAGCTTGGTGAAGAGATTGACACTAATGCTCCTATATCAGCAAGAAGTGAGCAACGACAGGTGGAGAGTTTTGTTTCTGGAAGACCTAAGCGCGTGACACAACCTCCAGTCAGATTTGGTTTTGATGATATGGTTAACTATGCTCTTGTTATTGGCGAAGATGATCCATCTAACTTTCAAGAGGCTATTCAAAGTTAGGAGAAAGAAGGATGGGTAGGTGCTATGGCAGAAGAGATGGAGTCTCTCAATAAAAATCAGACATGGAAGATAGTTAGTCTTCCGGCAGGGAAGAAGGCTATAGGGTGCAAATGGGTGTTCAAGAAGAAACAAGGTGACTCACACAGAGAAGGGGTGAGGTTCAAGGCATGCTTAGTAGCAAAGGGCTACTCACAAAAGAAGGGGACCGATTATGATGAGATATTTTCCCCTGTGGTTCGACACACTTCTATCAGATTGGTGTTGGCACTGGTAGCTAGTTGGGATTTACATCTTGAGCAAATGGATGTGAAGACGGCTTTCCTTCATGGTGATTTGGAGGAAGAAATTTACATGGAGCAACCATAGGGTTTTGTTGAACCTGGAAAGGAGCAGCTTGTATGCAATTTGAGAAAGTCACTATATAGGTTGAAGCAAGCTCCTAGGCAATGGTACAAGAAGTTTGACTCTTATATGCTTCAAATTGGCTACCAGAGATGTGAGTATGATTGCTGCGTTTATGTGAAATATCTTGATGATGGCTCCCCTTTGCTTTTGTTGCTATATGTTGATGATATGCTCATTGTTGGGAAGAACATTGATGATATTGTTGAGCTTAAAGCTTTGCTGGGAAAGGAGTTTGATATGAAGGATCTTGGCGCAGCAAAGAAGATCCTTGGTATGGAAATTCGCAGAGATAGAAGTTCTGGGAGATTGTGGCTATCTCAACAGAAATATATTGAGAAAGTGCTTGACAGATTTAACATGGAAAAATGCAAACCTGTTAGCACCCCTTTGGCGAATCACTTCAAACTCTCTTCCACTCAGTGTCCGAAGTCTGATGAAGAAATCAGAGATATGTCGAAAGTTCCGTATGCTAGTGCAGTTGGTTGTTTGATGTATGCTATGGTGTGCACAAGACCTGATCTGGCCCAAGCTGTTAGCCAAGTCAGCAAGTACATGTCTAATCCTGGAAGGGAACACTGGAATGCATGCAAGTGGATTCTCAGGTATTTGAGGGGTACTGCTGACCATGGGATCATGTTTGGTGGCGAAAAAGGCGGTCTTTCAGTCAAATGGTACGTTGATTCAGACTATGCTGGTGATCTTGACAATCGGAGATCCACTACTGGGTATGTCTTTACTCTTGCTGGGGGAGCTATTTGTTGGAGATCTGTTTTACAGTCTGTGGTAGCCCTTTCTACTACCGAGGCAGAATACATGGCTTTAGCAGAGGCAACCAAGGAGGCATTGTGGCTCAAAGGAATTGTGAAGGAACTGAGTGTTGAGCAAGGTGGAGTTGAGATATACTGTGATAGTCAGAGTGCTATATATCTGGCTAAGAACCAAGTATATCATGCTCGGACGAAGCACATTGATGTGAGATTTCACAAGATCAGAGAGCTTGTAACGTCCGAAGAAATCATCTTAGAAAAAGTTCACACCTCTCAGAATGCTACTGATATGTTAACAAAACCGCTCACCGCAGACAAGTTCAAGCATTGCTCGAATTTAGTTCATATTATTCGATGTTAGTTGAGTGAGAAGCCCCAGGGAACGGAGCACAGGAAGATATGGGGCAGACAAGATCTTGGAGATGTTTCCGTTCGTTGCTATAGATATAGATTATTTGTCTAGGTGGAGATTGTTGTTTGAGACAATTAATTATCTAGTTCTATCTTTAGAAAGTCTATCTATAGATGATATTTATCTATAGAAGGATTATTGTGGATGGTTTATCTACAGTAGGTTGATAAGATAGGTTTATCTATATCTAGGTTTATTTAGATATAATAGGTTTATCTATAAGGTTATCTATAGGAGATCCTCTATTATAAATAGAGGCATGTAGGGTTGGAATAATGTATCCGAAAAAGCATCACAATAATAAGAAACCCTAGCTGCAGAGAGGTTCTTCTCTGCAGGGTGTTCTGTGCAGTTCTTGGCAGAACACGAAAATCCTTTGTGTCCTATTGTTCATTCTCCTTCTCTTTAACGGTATTCACTCGGGAAAATTTCACAACAGTTTGAATGTATCATTGAGATGAAATGATGTACCGGGCATTAAGGTGTAATTATATTGTGTTGAAGAAATGTCTGCTAGGTTGGAACTAGTATATGGAGAGTGTAGGTTTTATTTTGCTCATTTTTTCAGTTTGATATATGCCTTGGAGAATGTTCTGATAACATTTGGTCTAAAATGATGGTACCTTTCTCCTTTTTATAGTTACATGAGAGTTTGTAAAGTCAATTGTATATGGTACTTGGAAGTCGGTGCTTGCCTATAGAACTTGCTAGTTTGATCAGTAATTTTTTAATGTTGTGATCAAATGTATGTGTTGAATGGTTGAAATTCCCAAGGTGCAACATCTTCTTTGCACATATATCAATCACATGGGTTGATTTAAATAATATAGTGAAAAAATACGCTTTCATATATGATTATTAAAATCATTAAATTCACAGTTTGAATCACCGATCCTACTATACCGACTTATTGAAAGAAACATCAACAAGAATGATTATTACAATCATTAAATGCATGTGCGCCTCTAGTTATATATCCTTGGCTTTTTTTGACTTTGGATTAATGACTTGTTCTAAAGGCCATGGTATTGTAACAACTGCAGAAGCATTTTTTTAACCTTTGGATAAATGAGTTAGATCTTTTCTCGTGCATTCAGTGCCCTACCAACCCCCTACTCTGCTCACGAAACAACTTTGGCTGGAAGGAGAGTTGTGATTTCTGCTTTCTTTGTGTCCCATTATATATTAAAGTAAGACAAAAGTAGGTAAAAATAATTTAAATATTCTGAACTTTACTGGAGTGAGCAGAAAATGCTACCAACTTTACAATGTTACAAAAATAACCCAATTTTTGCAAAACCTGGGCAAACGCTACCACCAGCCCAAATTTTGTCCAAATGGACCACTGATTTTATTTTATTGATGGTGATGTGGTTGCTGACCTATCACTTTAAATAATTAAACATAGAGAAGATCGGACTAAAAATACCTAGAGAAGACGAATCGGAGAAGGCGACTGGGATTTGTGATGATAATTTGGAGAAGACGACTAGGCTTAACCCAGCAATTGAAGACGACGGTGGAGATAGACAACATCAGGAAGCCATCGACTGGATCCAACGAAACTGGAGCAATCAGCGGAGAAACTGAAGCCATCAGCAACGGAGATGGGTTGTAGGTATTTAAGAATGGCGTTTAGGGCTCGATTCAAAGCAAGAGGTACCCTCTTAATTGTGCTTTCTCCTAGTTTTTTTTAGAATTCGTATGAGATTAGCCCCAATTTTGTCTCCCAACTCTGCTTCGTCCTAATTTGTCATGTGTACAAATAAGGGTTCCTCAAACTGACTCGTTTTCGAATTCAAAGCTTAAGGTAAAGAATTTCCTAAATATTAAACAATTGTTTCTTGTCCAATTTAAAGTAGCTTTACCCAAATTCTAAACTTAAGGTACTGAGTTTTTTTTTTTTCGAGTTGAATTGCTGAAAGTAAAAGGATTGACATTAGAAATAAGGGAAGAAGTGATTGCAAGGGCTATATTTGGTTTATTTATTACTATAGGTTGGTACCTAGGCTGGAGTTTGCCAATAATGTGCAGAGGGTTAAATCCTCTATTGCTCTTGAAGTTTTGAGGACTGCCAATAATGTGCAGCAACACCCATGACCCCATTGACCTATCCTAGCCAAATCTTGTAGAAAAGAATAAATTGCAGGTCGTTGAGTTGGTAATGGTTTTGCATTTTGCATTATCAATTTGAGTGGCTATTATATATGAATGTGTTTGGATTCTCACTCAAAGTAGTTTGTTGGTGGTGTGACCTGCTGTAGCAAATTTTGCATATATATTATCTTGAATCCAGGAAATCAAAATGAGAGAAATAATTAATGTACTAAGTATGAACTATATTATTTTAAGCCTATTAGCTCAAATGGTAGAGCAATGTGCATGTGCACATATATGCGAGTTCAAATCCCGCATAGGCTTTTCTCAATTCAATTGAAAGTTACAACGTAACTGACTTTTTGCCGGATTATTTGATCTCAACGATTGACAGAACACAAAAGTGAGTACTCATGTTCATAAAAAAATCCAAATCCATAAATTTCATAAGTGATTGCTTCCGTTTTTTGAGTCAAAATCAGTTTATGACAGCAAAATCCCATAATCCACCTAGCTTGTACCATGGCAGCTTAATAACCAACTAGCACTCCCAAAATAGAGGATAAAAATAACCAACTAGTACTCCCAAAGTATACCTTGCATAAGGCAAAAAATAAAGAAGTTAACTTTCCTGGTTCTCTAAAAATATATAGCTAATTGTACTTAGTAGTCAGCTTTCCCGTTGGGCGGATGTTAATGGGTTGTTCAGTTGTTGTGATACCTGGTTGCAAAATTGAGGATCTATACATTAGCATGAAATAGTGGTATTTTGAAACTAGAAAATATAGTAAAACCATTCACTTACATTAATGTAAATTTCTTGATTTCCACCAAAGAAACTCCAAAGCCATTTGGGATTGTAGTCTCAGACATGCTTATTGTTGGATCTTTCCTAGGCCTGCCTCTTGATTTGCTGAGTTGATTGGTCATGCTCCTCGAATGTTCACTTTCCCTCTAAGGAGGTTGTCCATCCTTTCGTGGTCTTCCTCTCGGTCTCACCTATGAATGAAAGTATGCAACCAATTTTTAGCAAGGAGCTAAACTAAGCAAAAGTGAATGTGAAAGTTATACTTCTATGGGAGCTGCTTCAGGTACTGCCATCTTGTCCTTTTGAGGACATGTCCTCTTGTTGTGATTCTTTCCCTTGCAAAGTTGACAGGTCATTTCGGTCCCATGTCTAGACAACTTTCCTTTCTTATCAAACCTCTCTTGAGCTTGCTTCGTTCTATTTTTTTTGGCCTTCCAATACTAACCATAATTGATGGAGGATCTAATGGATGGTCTACTTCTTCCCAATGTTTCTCCCTCTTTACTGGCTTGATGGAGTGTTTATAACTCTGAATATATTTCTCCTTCTTAAACCAATCAAACACAAGATTTTCTGGCTGAACTCTAAGGAAATTGCAGCAAGATATAGCATGACAGCAAGGTATTCCTGAGAGATCCCACTTCCTACAACTGCAAAGCTTCTTCTCAAAATTTACACTGAACATGTCACTCTTACATACGACTTGAAATTCAATGGTAGACGAAGGCACACACTTACAATTCCTTGCTTCTTCCTTCTCAATTTCCAATTTTCTTCTAATTCTTGGACAAATGTCATAATTACTACTAGCCGTCAGAGAACTTTTACTAAACAATCTCTCCATCACTTTTAACAAGTCATACGTTTTTTCTCAAAATTTACACTGAACATGTCACTCTTACATACGACTTGAAATTCAATGGTAGACGAAGGCACACACTTACAATTCCTTGCTTCTTCCTTCTCAATTTCCAATTTTCTTATAATTCTTGGACAAATGTCATAATTACTACTAGCCGTCAGAGAACTTTTACTAAACAATCTCTCCATCACTTTTAATAAGACGAAAATTTTGCAAGAAATATATGGTTAGTTAACAAGTCATACCACATGTCAAATAAATGTACCGGTCATACCTTATGTCTTCTAACATGTAAATCAGAGGTTTTGATCATGCCTCCAATATATAGCCATTAAATGTTTCAGCTAAATTGTTGACAATCACATCGCATTTGCTTATTGTTTTCAGGTAAGCTCTACAAAAGCGTCTAGGATTTTTGCTCAAGAAGTCCTCTGCATTGTATTGCTTATGAGTCTCATCTCATCTAATGCAATATTCAAATCTACTTCAGTATACGCTATAGCATCCTTCCAAAAACACAATTTAAGATGATCTTCTTTGTGCTTATTGTGCCAATTTGCATAAATATGGCGTGCACAGTTCCTATACTCCGCAGCTGGAAAATGTTGTTGGACAGCATTGCATAAACCCTATAATAAATAGAGATTACACAAGTATATGATCAATTTTATGGGACTACAATTATAGTCGTTAAATTGCTTTAATTTTGGTTGAAACAATTTACCTTTTGTTGGTCTGAACTTATGGTACAGTCGATCTCCATCGAATACCTTCAGATCTTTTTTCAGATTCTCTAAAAACCAGCTCCATGACTCATTATTTTCAACTTCCACAATAGCCCAAGCAACTGGATACATTTGGTTATTTCCATCCCTCCCAACCGCACATAACAACATACCCCCTAAATATGTTTTCAAGAAACACCCATCCAAGAAAATCATTGGCCTACATCCTTTAAGAAACCCCTCCCTGAGTGCAGGAAAACTCACATATAACCTCCTAAACACTTCTAGTTCGGTAAGAATTGTTGGTGTAAAGGCTCGGATTTTCAAATTCTAATTTTTCGGAAAAAGAGAATTAAAAATGAAATTTAATCGGTTTTCAAACTCGTTTAGCGGATTCCGACCGGAATATAAAATTTGACGAATAATTTCCATCCCTCTACTTCGAAAATTCAAAATAATTATTGGATGACGATATTCTTTTTGAATTTTAAAGATCAGATTTATCGAGAAAGCGGGATTCGGGGAAACTAACATTCAAAAACTAATTTTGGATTTCCAAATTCACGTATTCGGGATTATTTTACTGGGTATTTGATTTGACTAATGCCGCAGTTAATACCAGTCCAATCCCCCACCAGTTCACATCACATCAACCCCTCCCCTACTCCTCTGCAACCCGAGCCCGCTACTCCCGCTCTCTTCTTCTGTACGACATCTCCCCATCACTTCACATCCCTCCCTCCTTCACATGCTTCATCCTTCCCCGCTCTCCTGCTGCACTTCATCATTCATCACCATCACACATCGTCACCGTCGCCATCATCCATCATTGTTGCCGCACCTTCAACCACCACACACACCACCATCTCCTCTTCCTTCTTCCCTCCTTCCACTTCGAGCTGCTAGCAGAAGGTCCCACGCACCCCTCGGAGCCACCACCAGCAGCCGAAGCAGCCCAGAAGCTCCCCAGCGCCTCCGCAAGCCACCGGAACCCCATCGCCCCGTTCGAGCGCGAACAATCTTCCGCTAAGCCGTTCTCCTTCGTTTCCGATCCAAATCACCCCAAGCTCTTCCATCACACTCACCCATGTCCGGCGCAGGTCCGACGAGCCATCGCGAGCCACCGAAGAAGCCCAGAACTCCGATGGAGAGCTCCGAAGTCGCGAAATCCATCGGTGAGCTTCGTTCCTTCCCTTTCTTATACCGTTCATCCCTTTCATTCTTTTGGTCGGGAAGAGAGCTGTGAGAGCCGAGTGTGGGAATCTGGGGCGAGGTCGAGAGCTCCGGTGAGATCGAGACCTCCGGCGAGCGCTGCGAGAGGTGGGAGCGAGGTGTTAAAAGTGTAGCTGAAACACATGTGATTCAAGCTTAGGTTTCAGTTTATTTGAAATTACGTTAATTCAGTTAAGTGTTTGGACTGTCATACTCGATGTCGAGGAAGTTTGTGTGTTTTAGTCAATATCGAGGAAGGTCTGTAAGCATCAGTTTTTAGCAGTTGTTCCTAGCTAAGTTTGTGGAAGTAGTGGGGCTTAGCCTAGCAGTTATGAAGTCGGTTTGTGTTTGTGAATGTAGTCTAAGTTGTGGTAGTTTCTTTCAATTAATCAGAGAAGTTATTGGCCTCAATTTTGTTCTCCCATCCAACACCAGTTTTGTCGATTTGGTAGAACACAGATTCAAGTATATGTGCTTGCCATTGAGGTCTTGTGATTGTGGTCTAGGGTGGTTCAATCTAACATTTGGTATCAGAGCTGAGATTGGAAGATCTCACTGGGTTCAAGTTCTGGAAATTGAATGGTGTGAGAGATAAACATAAGCAAACACTTTCGAGTTTTCATTGTTCAACAAGATGCAGAACAATGGAGGTAGTGGAGTTGGCAATCCTCAGTTGCCAATCTTCAAAGGTGTGAACTACCATTTTTTGAGTTTGAAGATGACCACTTTGTTTAAATCACAAGAAGTCTGGAATCTTGTAGATCAAGGATTTGATGATGCAAATCCTCCTGAATCAGATCAGGCTTTGAGAGAGAAAAGAAAGAAAGATTCTAAAGCATTGTTCATGATTCAAAGTGCTCTAGATGATGAAGTTTTTCCGAGGATAGCAGCCTCCACAACTGCTCATGATGCTTGGGAAGTTTTGAAGCAAGAATACATGGGAGATGGAAGAGTAATTACAGTGAAGTTGCAGACCTTGAGGAAAGAGTTTGAGACACTGGTTATGCAAGAGAAAGAAACTGTCCAAGTGTTCTTGTCTCGAGTATCTTAGATTGTCAACCATATGAGGACATATGGAGAGACTGTGAGCAGTGAAACCATAGTGAGTTAGGTTCTGAGAAGCCTTACAAAGAGATATGACCATGTAGTTGCAGCCATTGAAGAATCAAAAGATCTGTCTGTGTACAAATTTGAAGAATTGTCAAGCTCTTTGCAAGCTCATGAAGAGAGAATGAGTAGGACAAGTGAGCAGAAAGAAGAGAAGGTCTTCCAGGTGAAGGATGAAAATCAGAAAAGTAAGAATGAGGGTTCTTCAAGTAGGGGTGGCTTTAGAGGTCGTCACAGAGGAAGAGGCTACTATAGAGGTGGTCAGAGAGGTAGAGGAGAAAGAGGCTATGGCAGAGGCCAGTACAGTGGCTCAGGAAGAGGAAATGGAGGTGAACAAGGGAAGGAGCAGTGTAAGGATTCTAATAGGAATCAAAGCAATGACTCAAGGCAACATAAGAGTGGCATCAGATGCTACTACTACAAGAAATTCGGGCACAAGGGGGCATTTTGTTGGGAGAAACAGGATGATGAACAAAAGGGAGTGAATTATACAGAAAAGAATGAGCAAGAAGAAAGGTTGTTCATGGCTTTGTCTTCATTTGGAGATACTGCAAGCAGCATATGGTATCTTGACAGTTGTTGCTCAAACCATATATCAAGTTCAAGAGAAATGTTCAGGGAGCTTGATGAATCCAAGAAGGGGAGTGTCAAGCTGGGAGACAATAAAGTACTAAAGGTTGAAGAAAGAGGAACCATTGTGATCAAGAGTGAGAAAGGAGGAGAGAAATCCTTGCAGGATGTTCAGTATGTGCCTGGGCTTGCTCATAATATGTTGAGTGTAGGTCAACTCCAAGAGACAGGCTATTCAGTGTTGTTTGATGAAGATGCTTGTGTTATCAGAGATAAGAGAACAAGTGAGGTTGTTGTGAATGTGAGCATGACTAAAAATAGAATGTTTCCTCTTGATTTGGCAAGAGGTGTGAATAGAGCAATGACAGTGAAAGGAAGTGATGAGTCAAAGTTGTGGCATCACAGGTATGGCCACTTAAACATCCAATGTTTGAAGATGCTCAGTACAAAATCAATGGTCAATGGTCTACCAAAGGTAGATGAGGTAGATTTGTGTGAAGGTTGTGTGTATGGAAAGCAATTGAAGGGACCTTTCCCAACTGGTGAAGCCTGGAGAGCCAGTGAATGCTTAGAATTGGTCAATGCAGATCTTTGTGGGCCTATGCAAACAGATTTACTAGGAGGAAGCAAATATTTCTTTCTCATAACTGATGATTTCAGTAGAATGAGTTGGATTTATTTTCTGAGATTGAAGTCTGAAGCCTTTGAGCGCTTCAAGAAGTTTAAAGCTCTCACAGAAAAGCAGTCAAGCAAGATGGTGAAGGCCTTGAGGACTGATAGAGGAGGAGAGTTCATGTCCTTTGAATTTATGTCATGGTGTGAAGAAAATGGCATAAGAAGAGAGCTTACAACACCCTATACACCAGAGCAAAATGGGGTGGCTGAAAGGAAGAACAAAATTGTGGTTGAGATGACAAGGTGTATGCTGAAGGCAAGGAGGGTCCCAAATCAGTTTTGGTGTGAGGCGGTGGGTACAGCAGTGTACATTCTCAACATCTCTCCAACAAAAGCTGTTGAGAATAGAACACCCTTTGAGGTGTAGAGAGAAAAGAAGCCATCTGTTGGCCATCTTAAGGTGTTTGGGTGTGTGGCCTATGCAATGGTGACTTTGAGATCAAAGTTGGATGACAAAGCTGAGAAGTGCATCTTTATTGGCTATGCAGTTCAGTCAAAAGCTTATAAGTTGTACAATCCAGTGAGTAAGAAAACCATAGTGAGCATAAATGTGGTTTTTAATGAAGAGGTGAGCTGGGACTGGGAGAAGCCAGCAGGAGATCAAGGAGTTAGAGATGTGGTGAACATTGAGAGTTCAAGTGCAGAAACTGGTGAGGAGAATATGTTTGAGGATGATGGTGATAATGATCAAAATGTGAGTGCTCCAGGATCACCAGCACAACAATCTAGCTCATCCAGCAGCCAGCATTCATCTCCTTCAAGCTCATCAAGTGAGACTCCTCCGAGAAGATTTAGATCACTTGCAGACATCTATGCTAGCTGTGGATTTGCTCTTGCAGCAGTTAATCCAGAAAGCTTTGAAGAAGCTAAGGATGAGAGCAAGTGGATGAAAGCAATGAAAGAAGAGATGAATGCTATCCAGAAAAATGAAACATCGAGTTTGGTTGAATTGCCAGCAGAAAAGAATGTAATTGGCCTGAAATGGGTGTTTAGAACCAAGTTCAATACAGATGGAAGTGTTGCAAAGCATAAGGCAAGGCTGGTTGCCAAAGGTTATGCACAGCAAGAAGGGATTGACTTTGAAGAAACCTTTTCACATGTGGTGAGAATTGAGACAGTAAGGGTAGTGTTGGCTCTAGCTGCTCAGTGGAGATTGAAGGTTTATCAGTTGGATGTCAAGTCTGCATTTTTTAATGGAGAACTTCAAGAAGAAGTGTATGTTGAACAACCCATTGGCTTTGTGAAAGTTGGTGAAGAGAGTAAGGCGCTGAGGCTCAAGAAAGCTCTGTATGGATTAAAACAAGCTCCAGGAGCTTGGTACAGCAGAATTGATTCCTTCTTTAAGAAGAATGGGTTTAGCAGAAGTGAAAATGAACCCACCTTGTATGTGAAAGGAAGAGGAAAGAAGGAGTTTGTAGTGGTGTGTTTGTATGTGGATGATATCATCTACTTTAGCACATCACAGAAAATGCTGAGTGATTTCAAGAAATCCTTGATGGAAGAGTTTGAAATGACATATTTGAATGAGTTGAAGTATTTTCTTGGGTTGGAGATAGATCAGAAAGAAGATGGAATCTATCTATGCCAGGAGAAGTATGTTAAGGATCTTCTAAAGAAGTTCCATATGGAGGGGTGTGATATAGCATACACACCTATGAATGTGAATGAAAAGCTACATAGAGAAGATGGAACTGGGCTTGCTGATGAGAGGTTGTATAGAAGCCTTGTGGGAGGTTTGAACTATTTGGGACATACAAGGCTTGATATCACCTTCTGTGTGAGTGTGGTGTCAAGGTTTATGCACAGTCCAACAAAGCAGCATATGGGAGCAGCCAAAAGAGTTCTTAAGTACATTGTAGGGACTCTAGATTATGGTATTTGGTATGGAAGGAAGGAAGAGTTCAAGCTTCAAGGCTTCACTAACAGTGATTGGGCTGGGTGCTTGGATGACAGGAAGAGCACCTCAGGATCTGTATTCAGCTTTGGTACATGAGCTGTGACTTGGAGCTCAAAGAAGCAAGAGATGGTTGCTCTGTCTTCTTCTGAAGCTGAGTATGTAGCTGCAGGAGCAGCAACCAAGCAAGCTGTGTGGTTGAAGAAATTGCTTGTTGATCTGGGTTGCAAGCAGGGAGGAGCAACTGAGTTGTGGTGTGACAACAAGTCTGCGATTGCCATGACAAAGAACCCTGCATTCCATACAAGGACCAAGCACATTGAGGTCCAGCATCACTTCATCCGAGTCTTGGTTGCAAAGGAAGAGATTGTGCTGAGATTTTGTGGCACAAATGACCAGAATGCAGATTTGATGAAAAAGGCTTTGAGCATAGCAAAACATCAGTTCTTCATGGAGAGACTTGGAGTAAGAAAGCTTGAATCAAGGGGTGGTGTTAAAAGTGTTGCTGAAACACATGTGATTCAAGCTTAGGTTTCAGTTTAATTGAAATTCCGTTAATTCAGTTAAGTGTTTGGATTGTCATACTCGATGTCGAGGAAGTTTGTGTGTTTTAGTCGATATCGAGGAAGGTCTGTAAGCGTCAGTTTTTAGCAGTTGTTCCTAGCTAAGTTCGTGGAAGTAGTGGGGCTTATCCTAGCAGTTATGAAGTCAGTTTGTGTGTGTGAATGTAGTCTAAGTTGTTGTAGTTTCTTTCAATTAATCAGAGAAGTTATCGGCCTCAATTTTGTTCTCCCATCCAACACCAGTTTTGTTGATTTGGTAGAACACAGATTCAAGTATCTGTGCTTGCCATTGAGGTCTTATGATTGTGGTCTTGTGATTGTGCTGATTTTTTGATAAAGGAAGTTCAGATCGACGACAAACTTTTCCCGTTACAGGTAAACAATTTGTTTCTTCTCATGCCACATTAGCTTTGTCTTAAGCTTTACAAGACCTTGGATGGAGGACACGAGTTGGAGGTCCGGAACACATTTGTGAACCTTACACTCCTCTTCTCAATTGCTGAACTGGTTGAGAGGTCACAAAACACCAAGACATGAGCTTGCTTGAAGAGCATACTTGGCTCTCCACTAGATTGTAGTTTCGTTATTTAAAAAAAATCTTTCAATTTGGTATTTGTGGGCTAGGGATAACTGAAGTTGTGGATGACTTCTTTTTTTTTAGGCGGTCTTTTGTTTTTTTCGGGCAGGGAATAATGTTGAATTCTTATCAAATATGAATTTAGTGTGTGTATTTGTTGGCGATCGAGTTTCCTAGGTTTTGAGGTCAAAACACTGTATTTTTGTACTATTTTATTTCCATTTCCATTGGAACATTGTAGTAAGCAAAAACTGAAGACAGATGTTGAGAACTTTCATGATTTAGAATTGGTTCTTGTTTTGAAATTCAGTGAGTTGTGAAGATGTCAGTGAAAAGGAGGATCGAGAGCAAGGGCGACCCATTGGCTTCTAACTATGCGTTCGACCCTCAAGAAGATGGCATTATCATAAAGCATAGGCTTCTCACAAGAACGACGATAAGAGGGGAATCCCCACTCAAGAAACTTCAGAAGAAGTTTACATCTTTCGTTCTTTTTTGATGCAGACAACGAAAACAAGATCTCTCACCTCATAGATTTGCAAAAGTCGGGTGACTTGAGGATCTTCCATGCTGATCTAACTGATGAGCTGAGCTTTGATGCCCCAATAGAGTGTTGTGAGTTCGTCTTCCATGTTGCAGCGCCAGTTAACTTTGAATATGAAGATCCAGAGGTATGACAAAATGATCAACTTAACAAGCCACTCGCCTTGTACTCAAAAGAAAATGTGGCCTAAAATCTCTACTTTTTCGAATGCAGAATGATATGATCAAGCCAGCCATCCAAGGAGTGCTAAATGTACTGAAATCCTCCGCAAAGAGCCAAATCTGTCAAGCGAGTACTTTTGATATCATCAGCAGCTACTGTATCAATTAACACAGTGGAAGGAACGGGTCTAGTCATGACTAAGGAGAATTGGACCAATGTTGAGTTCTTATCCACTGAAAAGCCTCCAACTTGGGTAATTACACTCTCATATGAAGTCACTGGTAAATCCGAATATCATTATTTTAATATGTTTGGTATAACACAAGGTCTAATCTCTCAGGGTTATCCTGCATCTAAGAGCTTGCTGAGAAGAGAGCCTGGGAATTTGCAGAGGAAAATGATATTGATATGATTACTGTTATCCCGAGCTTGATGACTGTTCGGTCTTTCACTTCCGATGTCCCAGGCAGCATTGGGATTGCTACAGGCTTGTTAACTGGTAAGTGATTATACATTTGGATGATTTAACTCGCAATTGATCATGCTTTTATTAAAACTGAATCATTGTTGCATCTTTTTATCTTTGCTTGGGCAGGAAATGAATTCCTGATAGGCGCATTGAAGGGGATGTAGATGCTCTCTGGTTCGATCTCCATTCACATGTGAAGGACGTATGCAGAGCCCACATCTTCTTAGCAGAGAAGGAATCAGCCTCAGACCGTTATATCTGCTGTGTTGTGAACACGGGCGTTGTGGAGCACGCCAAGTTCTTGAGCAAGAGATATCCCCAGTACGAAGTCCCCACCGAGTAAGACCCTCTATGACGCTTGAATTCATGTTGCAGCTTTTCCAAACTAACATTTGATTTCGTCGTGTTTGCAGCTTTGGCAATTTTCCTTCAAAGGCGAAGTTGGTGATCTCATCTGAGAAGCTGACCAAGGAGGGGTTCAGCTTCAAGTATGGAATCGAAGAGATCTACGACGAGGATGTAGATCGCACATACATGACCATGCCAGAGAGAGCATGTCAGATCCTTATTGATCAGCTTGTTGGAGTGTCAATCTCCAATACCATTGGTGGCCAAATTCATGAAGGTCCATTAATGCAGGTTGTTACCATTACCACCCTCGAGAAGCTCATGGTGCAAACCAGCAGAGTTCATGGTCATGACAAGGTTTCTTCAGACCCAAATCCCCAGAGGGATGCAAGCTGATTTCAGAAGAGCAAGATGGAAGCTTACAATTCTTTCTGCATATGTTCTTTTGAAAAAGTGTGCGTACGTTAAACTGCTAATCTGCTACTGATCATCAGCGCTCTGATGTTCTTTTCTCGGGTTTCAAGTGCTACACGAATCTGTTGATTTGCACTAACTGGCATTGGCCGATTGATATGTTTGTAATGTTAATATGAAATTTATTTAATGACCTTCACTTCATCTTTCTGAGTATACCACAAATCAAGCCGTGCAAAGCACGGCCTTCTCACCTAGTGTGTGTGTGTGTATATATATATATATATATATATATATATATATATATATATATATATATATATATATATAAAGAGAGAGAGAGAGAGAGAGAGAATAGGTATATTGTGCACACCCCTTAGGGTGTATTTTGTGCACAATTATGGACCTTTGATCTCAATAAAATGGATGGAGAAGATTGTGACACGTGTTTCGGCAATTAAAAAAATAAAAATTGAAAAACTATCTTCAGACTCAGGATGTAGCGTGTGGGAAAGTGGGTAGATAAAATCCTAAATCAGAATTAGTCTCATCGTCATCCTTGTGGAGCCGAAGAGAGAAGCGCCTGAGCAGACGCCATTGACAAGCCGTTTCCACCATCGGCGGCGGTGCGAGTGTCTGTTTTCCGGCTAATCGATCCGTTGCCAAGGTGACTCTACTCCAGGCGGCTGCGATTGGGGTCCTTTGTCTTCGGTTGGTGCCAGCGCCGCCGACATCGTTGATCTCCCAGAGGGAGAATAGGATGGATCTAAGCCGGCGGCAAATGGAGGATGGAGATGAGACGGCGACGGAGGTACGATGGTGGCAGATCTGGCCGGTGGTGGCGATGGAGGACGATGGAGGCGAGGCTGGTTCCGACTCCCCTGTTCATTCTCCCTTTCCTTCAATTCGACTCCATGTTCATTCTACCTCTCTTGTTTGACATCGGCGCCAAAGTAGCGGTGTCGGTGGTGGCGGAGGGCGGTGGAGTTGCGGTGTCGGTGGTGGCGGAGGGCGGTGGAGATGGCGACGAAGAGGGAGGGATTTCGTGGAAGAGCTTTGCAAAGAAGCAGTGCTGCAGTGGTGGGCACCAATCGGAGTTTGATTATTTGCAATGGAGATTGGTGGTGGTGTGTGGTGGCGGTGGTGTGTGGTGATGGTGTTTCCGAGCGGTGGCGGAGTCCCGACATCGAGTTGCTTCTTCATCTTCGTGGAGTCCCAAAATCCAGTTGCAGGCGGTGGTGGTGTTTCCAGGCGAGTCGAGCGAGCTTCCCCGAGCGACCGAGGGAGATGGGGATGATCATCCATCTTCAATTTCATCCCACAGTGATCGAGCATAGTTTTTTTTTTTAATTGTTTTATCTGAAATTTATTTCCCTTGATTCCCGCATTATTCGGGAAAAAACGAAAAATTATTCACATGTATGTGTCAAATTTATTGTAGATTTTTTAGAATAATAATTTTATTCGTCAATTATTCAGACGTATATGTCGATTTTTGGTCAATTATTCGGTGAAAACTGATTCATTATTCATCAATATATGGAGTTTTTGATTTGATAACCAAAATAAATAAATAAACCTTACTATTATTCAGTGAAATTTGAAACCTTATTCGGTGAAATATGAAGAATTATTCATTTAAATCGTAGGTATTGTTTAGGGATTTGGGGTTGACTAAACCAATGTTGGAAACATCTGTTAGAACATAAAGAGCGCCAACCCATTGACAAAAAACGAACAAGAAACTCATATTATCATTATCCGCGGACAAAGGTCCAAAAATTCACTCAAATACGATCATCCGCGGATGAAGAAGAACAGATACGTGGCAACCATGCCCACACCCCACGAGTATAACACGTGTTGAAAGTCGAGCACCACGTGGCACAACACGCAAGGTTGTCTAGGATCTATAAATAGGAAAAAAAAACCTCATAAGAAAGGGGACTTTTTTGGAAAAAAGGGGAGAAGAGGGCGGATCTCGGAACGGTGAACTCAGATAAAGAACAAGAAGTGATCATACGCGTGGGAAAAGAACCTGTTAAATAGAAAGATTTGTACTGTTCACTGCACCGAATTCCGCGGACGAAAACCGTGTTCGTCTTTAGTGTAAATTTCTATTAAGGAAAAGACTGTCATTAATAGACTTCAAGACATTCAAAGAGCGACAGGTAAACGAACCAAGTTTCCAAATAGTCCAGAAAAAACTCGACAAGGGAACGGTCCTTCATCTTTAAGTAAAGGTCGACTTCCCGCGGCACAGGTTGGGCCGCGTCGATTCTTTCGTCGCGGGTCAGGTAAGCCCGTTGGGAAGTTTAGTTATTTCGATGGTTCCCGGGCCCCATTAAAAATGGTGGCTTCCATCGTTCGAGGCTTTTTCACTGGTGCCGTCTGTGGGAACCCCCTCACACTAAGGGGTTTCCTCTCTAAGAATATACAAAAATCCTCAAACCTTTGAGAAAGTTGAGGTCTGCGACTAAAGTTATAAATACAAGTTTTTAGATATCTAACATTGAACTTTCCTAAAATGACAGATTCACGACGTTAGGAAGATGAGTGATAGCCAGAACTATCCAACTCAGGACATGAGCCAAGGAGTCCACCAAGATCAGGAAGCCTCTAGCATGTATGTCCCGATAACACCGCCAACAAATCCTGATGGATAGATGGGAGGACAGAACCTCGGAACTCCTCCCCATCATTACGGCTATCAATATGGAATGGACGGAGGATTCATCCCGCAAAACTTCTGGTATTATGAAGCGCGACACGAACAACCTAACCCTTTTCAGCAGGAGCAGTCTCAATACTTCTATTATGATTAGTGGGGGCAGAATCCGCGTCAACAAGGGAATTACCAACCAGAAGAGCAGTATGGAAATTTTGATAGACGTAACACTGCATATAACAATCCCAGCAACTGGAACTATGGCTTTCAGAATTAGGAAATATCGCGCCAGACATGGCAGAATGATCACTGGCACCGAGAGAATAAACATAGACGCGGTGACAAATCAACAGACGTTTCCACTTCTACAAAATCTGACTCTGTAGAAAAAAGAAACGAAAATGCACCAGTAGGTTTCCCATCAGTGTTTACTCAAGAGATTTGTTCCGCGTCAGTACCAAAGCAGTGGAGAGATGTGAACCTCATGAAATACGACGGAACAACTGATCCTGAAGACCATCTTTGTCATTTCACTACTGCAATGGGGATAAACGAGTATAATGATGCCATGTTCTGCAGAACGTTCCCTTCAACCTTGACGAAGATTGCGCTGACCTGGTTCACAAACCTTCCAAAAGGGTCCGTGACCAATTTTGCTCAGATGTCCCACATCTTCACGTCTCACTTTGGGAGTGCGCAATCAAGAAAGAAGACTATGCTCGACCTGAATTCCATCAGACAAGGAGCTGGAGAATCCTTGGGGCACTTTTTCACTCGATTTACCAGCATGGTAGTTCAAATCCCCAACTTCAATCATGAATCGGCTATTATCATACTCATGGGCAATTTAGCTGAGGGAGATTTCAAGACATACTTGTTTCGGAAAAAGCCAACTAGTTACGATGACTTGAGAGAGCGGGTTTCAAGACAGATTGAAGCAGAAGAAGCAGCCGCGTCCAGCTCCAAAGCAAATACTGGGAATCCAGGTCTTTTTGGAAAATTGGCTGGAAAATTCAGAAAAGAAAAAGCCAAGCTTCCTAGACATCCTTCAGAAGCAATAGATTTCCGTCCTCGCCGTGACGAAGTGCACATGAACTTAGAAAGGGGACAAGGATCTCGCAATAGAGAAAATCATCCGCGTTCTTATCATCCAAGAGAAAGTCAACACGGAAACCGTGATATGAGATCTCCACCTAGAAGGGAGAATCGACCTGATCACAGACTTCGATGGGAGAACCAGAATCCTAGGTTTAACGAGGCTCGTAATCCACAGGAATGGTTTGATAGGCAACAAGATCAGCGAAGAGATCTCCCATTCCACAACCGGGGAAGAGGGAGAGGAAGGAGAGGACGCGGAGGAAGGTACAATTACACGCCTGCAGTCCAGAGATCTGTCAACCAGAGAGAAGCTCAAAGGACAGAGGCAGGTCAAATACCAGAACCAGAGGGCTTCATAAACACCCTCGCAGGAGGTTTGTCTATGGGCGGGTCCAGTAGGCAGGAGAAAAGAAATTATGAAAGGGAAGGAAGACAGCCACCATCCGCGTCAAGTAGAAGAATTTCTCTCACACAACATGAGAATATTTCCTTCACTCCAAAGGACGCAGAGGAAGTAAGAATGCCGCACTCAGACCCGTTGGTCATTCACGCGCAGATAGCTGCCAAGACAGTAAAGAGAGTATTTATTGATACTGGGTCTTCTGTGGACATCTTATCGTGGGAGGCTTTTTCTCAAATGGGAATCTCTACGGCTTCATTGAAACCGTATTCAGGAACGCTAATCACATTTTCGGGAGGAGAAGTACAAGTAGCAGGCACAATCGAGCTTACAGTTGTTCCGGGGGCGTCCCCAAACCGGCGTATGGAAAATATTGTGTTCATAGTGGTAAAAATTCCCACTGTGTACAATGCTTTGTTGGGACGCGTCTCGCTCTATAAATTCCAAATGGTAGTTTCAATCTACCACTTTTTAGGAAAATTCCCTTTGCCTGGAGGAGGAATTGGCGAGGTTCGCGGACAACAACCAGAAAGTAGAAGATGTTATCTAACCTCCATCAAGAAGAATAAAGAAGTGATGTGTATGAGTGAGAATTGTGAATCCGTGGTCGGAGACAATGACTCAGTTGAACTTTCAGAAGCTGAACTAGAAGTCCGGCCGACAGAAGTTAAGGTACCTACCGCGGACGAGGGAATTGCGTTTACACCCTTCCCAAACCCAGAGGAGAAAGTCTACTTGGGACAAGCACTAGAGACAAGAGAAAGAGTTAGAGTCTTAGAAATCATAGCAAGGTTAAGAGACATTTTTGCGTGGAATCCTCGAGACCTGCTAGGTGTCCCATCCGCGATAGCCTTACATACCTTGAGGATTCGTCCAGGAACGAAACCCATAGTACAAAAGAGGAGATAAATGGCTCCGGAAAAAGCTGCTGCGGCGAAAGAGGAAACTGATAAGCTTTTAGAAGCAGGCTTCATAGAGGAGGTGGAAGACTCTGAATGGCTCTCAAACGTAGTTCTGGTGAAGAAATCTAATGGAAAGTGGAGAATGTGCATCGATTTCACTGATCTTAACAAATCCTGCCCGAAGGACAGTTATCCACTACCATCCACAGATGAGCTCGTTGATGGAACCGCGGGAAATAAAGTCCTTAGTTTTCTGGATGCTTACTCATGATATAACCAGATAAACCTGAACCCTTCAGACAAGAAAGCTACAACTTTCATCACCAATCAAGGGATTTTTTGTTACCGCGTCATGCCTTTCGGACTCATAAATGCTGGAGCGACATTTCAGAGAACAGTTGACCGGATCTTTCGTGATCAAATTGGCAGAAATGTATCAATTTATGTTGACGATATCGTAGTCAAAAGTGAAAGAGCAGAAGATCACGCAGCAGATCTACAGGAGACTTTTGATTCTCTTCGAAAAGGAGGTTTGAATTTGAACGCGGAAAAATGTGTCTTCGGGGTTGATTCTGGGAAATTCCTTGGTTTTATGGTTAGCCATAGAGGAATTGATGTAAATCCTGAAAAAGTCACAGCAATTCAAAATCGTCAACCGTCGCGAACGATTAAAGAGTTACAATCTTTAAATGGAGCGGTAAACTATTTGAGCCGTTTTTGCTCCTGTTTGGCGGATAAGTCATTACCTTTCTTTGCTCTGCTCAAGAAAAAGGGGCCGATACGGTGGACTCCCGAATTACAGGAAGCTTTTGGAAACTTAAAACTTTTTCTGGCATCGCTTCCTACCCTTCATCAACCTGAGAGGCAAGAGGTCCTCCATCTGTATTTATCAATAAAAAGTGTCACCATCAGTGCAGTCTTGACGCGAGAAGAAAAATTCCCAGTCTACTACATCAGTCGTGTTCTGCAAGACGCTGAGACAAAATATGAACCAGTGGAGAAAATGATTCTGTGTTTAATATTCGCGGCAAGAAGGTTAAGGCCTTATTTCCAGGACCATCCTATCCGAGTTATGACGGATTTGCCGATGCGACAAATCCTCCACTCACCATGTTTGTCAGGAAGAATGATGAAGTGGGCAGTCGAACTCACAGAATTTGAAATAGAATATACTCCGCGGAAAGCAGCCCTCGCTCAGGCTCTAGCTGATTTCATCAGTGAAACAAGTTTCGAATTGGGTTCTCAAACAGAAAAAAGTGAGTGGACACTCAGAGTAGATGGCGCAACTAACAAGGATGGGTGCGGAGCAGGGGTTACATTAACGGCACCTGATGAACGGCAGTACAATTATGCTTATAAGTTCGACTTCCAAGCTATAAATAATGAAGCCGAATATGAAGCCTTGCTAGCTGGACTAGAGATAGCTTTGATTAAAGGCGCTAGGCAGGTATCAGTTTACACCGATTCAGAAGTAGTGACGCGGCAAATAACAGAGGAATATGAAGCAAGAACTGGATTAATGCCCGATTATCAGAGAAAGGCGCGAGCACTATCCAAGGCTTTCTTAAGTTTTTGTTTAACAGCTTTTCCCAGGGATGATAACCAGCAGGCAGACGCGTTAGCACGGTTGGGAGCTGTAATGCCTGAGGAAGTAGGAAGAGAAGTGGTCCTTGAAAGGATGAGCAACCGAAGACTTATTCAAGAAGTTTATCAGGTACAAGAAATTGAGATGGAAGACTGGAGAGCACCAATCGCGGACTATTTGGGCAAGGGTACTCTACCTGAAGATAGAGCCGCTGCTAAGAAGATACTTGTTAAATCCTCTCGGTTCACCATCAGGGAAGGAAAGCTGTACAAAAGGGGGTATTGCTTGCCAGACTTATTGTGCATATCATCAAAAGAATGAAGTCTTGTAGTAGAAGAATTGCATGATGGAGTTTGCTCACATCACCAAGGGTGGAGGGCTGTTGTGGCCAAAGCAACCAGGCTAGGATATTATTGGCCAACCATGAAGCGTGACGTTCAAAGTTATATCCAGAAATGTGATGCATGCCAAAGGTTCGGGAACTTGAATCACCGACCTTCTGAGACAATGAAGAGTATAACAGGTGCTTGCCCATTTTCCGTCTGGGGAATGGACATTCTAGGTCCATTTCCCACTGCTCCTGGTCAGTTAAGGTATGTTTTGGTCTTGGTGGATTATTTCACGAAATGGGTGGAGGCCGAAGCAATGGGATTGATAACCGCGGAGAAAGTAAGGAAATTTCTATGGAAAAATATTGTCTGCCGCTTTGGGGTACCTGACTCAATAATTACAGATCATGGACCACAATTTGATTGTGAAACAATCAGAGATTTCTGCGTCGGTCTTGGCATCAATCTTAAAATCTCATCTGTGGCTCATCCGCAGACAAACGGACAGGCAGAAACGACCAATCGACAACTGTTGTATGGAATACAAAAAAAACTTGGCAACACAGCGAAAGGAAGGTGGGCGGAACTTTTACCTCTGGTACTTTGGTCCTACCGCACGTCAGCAAAGACTCCAACTGGGAAAACCCCGTTTTCTTTAGTCTTTGGCATGGACGCGGTTATTCCAATTGAGAGATTGATTCCTTCGGCTCGAATAATGGCATATGATCAAGACACCAATGACGAAGTTTTGGAGTTCGAGCTCCATCTCATTGAAGAACGCGGAATGACGGCAGCTTTGAAAGAGCAAGAATACAAGAGGAGACTCTCGAAGTATCGAGATAAACGAGTCTTTCCGCGGCATCTCAAGGAGGGGGATTTGGTGCTACGACAAGCTACTTCTGGAGGAAAGCTAGACCCTAACTGGGAAGGGCCTTATGTGATCATTAAAGAAGTTCAAGAAGGCGCATACAAACTCAGCACCCCTGAAGGTATTATTCTAAATAAGATCTGGAACGCGGACAATCTAAAAAAGTACTTTGTGTAATCACCAAGTAGCTACATGAATATAAAATTTAGTCGCCCCCGTAAAAATAAAATAAAGCGATTAGAGGGCGCTTTTTAATCACAAACTTGCATCTAAGTAATTTTGTAACAAGTCCTAAGACGCTGGAGCTTGGCTCCGCGTCAGGCCTCTAATTGAATCTGCATTCTCAGAGATGATACTTCGTATAAAGACCTAAGACGCTGGAGCTTGGCTCCGCGTGAGGCCTCTGATTGAATCTGCATTCTCAGAGATGATACTTCGTATAAAGACCTAAGACGCTGGAGCTTGGCTCCGCGTCAGGCCTCTGATTGAATCTGCATTCTCAGAGATGATACTTCGTATAAAGACCTAAGACGCTGGAGCTTGGCTCCGCGTCAGGCCTTTGATTGAATCTGCATTCTCAGAGATGATACTTCGTATAAAGACCTAAGACGCTGGAGCTTGGCTCCGCGTCAGGCCTCTGATTGAATCTGCATTCTCAGAGATGATACTTCGTATAAAGACCTAAGACGCTGGAGCTTGGCTCCGCGTCAGGCCTCTGATCGAATCTGCATTCTCAGAGATGATACTTCGTATAAAGACCTGAGACACTGGAGCTTGACTCCGCGTCAGGCCTCTGATTGAATCTGCATTCTCAGAGATGATACTTCGTATAAAGACCTAAGACGCTGGAGCTTAGCTCCGCGTCAGACCTCTGATTGAATCTGCATTCTCAGAGATGATACTTCGTATAAAGACCTAAGACGCTGGAGCTTGGCTCCGCGTCAGGCCTCTGATCGAATCTGCATTCTCAGAGACGATATTTCATTATTAAAATCGGAACACTAGAGCTTGAAATATAGCTAAACATTCCGAGATCCAAACTCATTGATGGATCACTATTAAAAACATTACAAAAAAGATGTTTTTTGGGATTCCCAAAAGTCTCATAATTTTTGAAGGAAATCACAGCGATTGATACATAATTAAAGCAAAAAGCAATCAAGGATAAAACATGACACCATGATTAAAAGGGGTTGGCAATATCATATAAAGAAAAAACAAGCATCCATTAACTTATATCCGCGGAGCACGCCCAGGGATGATACGAGTTATGCCATGACTTAAACGAAATCCATTTGAAGGAGGACCTTCTGACTCCGAGGGGGCCCACTCCGCGTCCACCTCATCCCCCACGGCATCTAAGATCTGGACATCGAAGCGATTTCCTCCTTTATGAATAAAAGTTAAAGAAGAACCAATGTGGACGCTGTGAGTCTCGGCAAAGTCATTCCAGCCACCCCTCAAAAATGGAACCCTATAGTCTCCACGCATAACCTCCACTGGGAAATCACGAAGAATCCTGGTGGACAAGAGTACGCTCCTAGGAAGATCTGGACCAAGTCTATCCTCGAAACATAGAGGCAAAGACTAACAAAATTTTTAAAGGGGTGTTAATAGATAAACTAACTCAATAGAAAGAAAGATCAGCAATATAAAGAAAAAAGCTAACCAGGCGAAGAAGTTGCTCGGGAAAGCTAATCCTCTCAAAAAAGGACCAAGGTGAACAAGTGGAAGAAGGCATCATGTAAGCACATAACAAGACTAGCGGTTTTTTCTTCATACTCTTTTTATATATAGCACGAATCTGGACATGTGTCAAAAAACAGAAATATGGAGCAAATAAACTTGAAAGGTCAAATCATGGAGACAAAAACCACAGGCCTCATGCATGAGGAAAATAGTAAATACTGTTACTGGACATCTCAGAAATCCCGTGAGGAGAACATCATGACAAATAGACCTCGAAAGACTAAAAATCAACATGCATAAACAGGGGGATCCCCAGAAACAATTGTCAAAGGCTGGATAAACATCGGCATTACAAACAAATGGAGGAATCTAAAACCTTATTCCTCTAGGGCTAGGATATCTTAAAAACCATTCGAAATTGTTTCATGAGGAGCATGATCATCATTATTTCCCCCACGCGGATCCACCACCTGAACTTCGAAGTGAGCCTCGCCCATATGAGTGAAAATCATAGAGGCCCCCTGCTCAAAGCCATGAGAATCTACAAAGTCTTTCCATCCGCGGCCAAGGTAGAGAAGACCACCATTACGCCGCTCTATGCAAACAAGGAAGTTGCGCAGTAGATAAGATGAAAGTAAAACCTGACCAGGACTAGCATCTGCATACTCCTCCTCAAACCGAAGTGGAAGTAACTAAAAAATAAGGAAGTATTAGTTAAAAGTAAGCTCTCTAAAGATTTCCAATATAGTTAGCTCACCAATTGCAAGAACTGTTCTGGATAATCGATTGCTTGAAAGAAAGCCCAACGGGTTTCTGGCCCGACAACCCCGTCCGCCCTAAATGACAGGGGAGGAACTATAATGGATCCCCGCATCTCGATGAGATTTTAAAAAAAATAGTAAAAATCCCTTTACTTATCAGTCACAAGGGAACAGTCAAACAAGAAAAAAAGAGGAACACATGCACGACATGCAACGGGTGACACAATCACCAAGGGCACGCGTCCCACTTTTTCCGAGAAAAAGTTAACCAGATGTTGAACCTTTTCCCAAGATCAGTAAAAGTAAAATTACAGTAAGGGAAATTGAAATTACTTGTTGGTAAAAAGCGACGAAACCAAGGACAGGAAAACCTCATAAGACGAGTATAAAACATGCTCAAAGTATCCATGAGTAATGAGCAATCCTAAAAACAAGATGGATCCAAATCCACAGCCTAGGGCTTTTTACAGAGTCATAATGAGGGAGGAACAACTTCAAACCCTTCGCCTCCCCCTCATGTATGTTCTAATTGACGAAGACGCTCATACTCAGGCTAGGCTCTGGTCCCGCTCCAACCAGGAACACGAGGTGAAGGTAGACAAAGATGAAGATGGCTTTTTCTGGTTAACCCAAGGGTGGCACGACTTCACACAAGCAAATCGAGTCAATGTCGGGTCCGCGTTGATTTTCACCTACATGGGTGATTCTATCTTTGAAGTCGACGTCGTCAGCCCTGACAGCGAAGAAAATGGAGAGATAGGCCATCCTTGATCTCCCCATAAATTCTCCGCGTCAACGATGTAACAAGCTTAGAGGGATCCAGCCCCTGTGAAAGGTTTCTGTACGCAGTTTCTATTATTAATAATAAAGGATCCCTCCTTTTATTTCAGTTTGAGAAAACACATGAGAATATTAAGGAAATCATGAATTCCCTTTTTTCTTTATTTTATTCCACGAAAAAGCTTATATCAAGAGACAAGCTTGAAAAACTCCAAAGGTATAACGCGGAAATAACTCAATTAGAACTGCACGATGAAGAAATTGAGTCCGAAGTAGCCTTGGGTTCATCTTCGACATCACGACGCGGACAAACTTGAAAGGAAACATTGCCCTTATGAAAGAACATCATGGCACTTCCTATTCCCAGGTGATGAAGCATAAGGAATTTATCCCAACCATTGTCGATTTGGAAAAGACCGTTTTCACTCCAAGATACGGCCACAGGAAAGTCGCGGACGAGATAAGACGAAAGAAAAGCCCATCGAGGCGGAAGAGGTCCATACTCAGCCTCAAACTGGGGAGGCATAACCTACATGTTAACCAAATCAAGGCCTAAGTTTAGGAAGCTCAAACTTCATTTAAAACAAAGTTAAAAGAAACTCACTAGCCGAGAAAGTTGTTCCACATTCTCAATCTTTTGAAAAAAGGCCCAAGGATTAAAGTTTCCTGGAGACATGATACTTGCAGTAGCACGACCGATTAACACAACTCAGGAGATAGCAAAAAAGATGGAGATTAGGACCTTAAGAAGAAAAATTCATCCGAAAGAATAAAGACAAGTGGTGAGGAATTTCGAACACCAGGACTAACCCATTCAACACTTGGAGAATTTGGAATATAAATATATAAATATTTACTATAGATAAAACATGCAAGCAATATCAATGTTTTAGCCAGAGAGATCTTCAACCCATTTTCAAAACGAAAAAAGTATCTCAATGATGTACCAAAAACCAGGAAACCATATACAGATTCCCAATATCCTTAAAAAAGTTTCATCCCACACAAAAAACCAAAAACCAAAGTCTTTTAAGGAATGGCTGCCTTCTCAACTTCTTCCTCCGCGTTCTCATCATCGTCATCTTCGGAATAAGAATCTTCCGCGTCCATCTCCACCTTCGAAAGCCCCCAGTCAGCACTCTCCAAGCTAGGCTCGAATTTTTCCAAAGGAACACCTGGGTTGTTTGATGAACGCGTAACACTCTGGTTGATCCCTGCAACCATTCCCTTCCGAAAATACCTAAAGCATTTGTCTTTCAGAATACTAGAGCCTTTTGAAGTCTGAAGACAAGCTTTCGCCACGGAGGACAGAAAGGAGAGACCGGCCTTGGTTTTGATCCACTCAGAGGATAGGTAGTTCAAACCTTCAGGACTCTGAAGCCATTGCAGGGCCACGTCTTGATCTGAGCGCGCCTTAACGGTGTCAAGCTCCTGTTTAGTGATGGATAGCTCCTCACGAAGGATGGAAAAGTCTTCCTCCATTTTATCAATGGTAGCCTGTTTAGTTTGAAGAAGCTTCCGCGAAACACCATCAGAAGCCTCTAGCTCTTTGACGCGGGAGACAGCAGAATTTGAAGAAATTTTTAAATCATCATATTTCTTCTGTAAAGCTGCCATAGCCTCTTTCAGAGTTTGCACCTCCTCGTGAAGGTCAACCGATCTTTTCCTAAACTTTTCCACTGAGGCCGGATCCCCCACTGTATTCCCCAATATTCGAAGTTGGTGGTTCAGTTTTTTGATTTCTTCATCCTTCTTCTTAAGATCTTCCTCTCCGCATACCATACGTCTCTCAACATCCGGTTGAATTACCCTCAACTATAAAAATCAGGGTTAGAGTAAGAAAATTTGAAGATAGAACGCGTCAAGAAAGATAAGGAGAAACAATAAAAGGATTTTAACTTACCCACTGAATAATACGATCGAAGTTACTGGAAAGAGTGACGGGGTCCAAGCGTTTAACATATCCTTGCTCTGGGAAACAACGCTTCTTGGCTGGAAAAGCAAGGCCTTGTAGGTCAACCGGATCAAAACCTGGGATAGGAAATTCACGAAGGGTCGCCACACCCTCCAAAAAGAGCCCCTTTTTATCTGAAACTGATGGCCCAACAGCGATGGCAATCTTCCTCTTTTTAGATTTCGAAGATTCGGGCGCGGACGGACAAGTGCGTTTCTCTCGAGATGCAGGAACCAATGATGAAGATTCAACTAAAGCTCCAGTCTCGTCCGCGACACTTACATCAACATTTGACGTCACTTCTAAGGCCTGAGGAGGAACAGGAGGATCATTGGCTACCGAACTAGATTTCTTCTTCTTCCCAGATTTGGCTTTATGCCGCTTCAAAAGTGCATCCAGATCCATTTTGTCTGAAACACAAAATACATTTCCTGATAAGTTATCCATTTTAAGAAAGATAAAACATGAAAATGCAAATTAATAAACAAAGAAGCCACCTAGTCGCGGATGAGGCATGCTCAAGCCAGCCATCTCAAGACGAAACGCGGATAACATTTTATCCCACGGAAATCTAGGAATATGAGAAAATGACAGCTTGAACTGAGAAAGATTGGAAATTTTCGGTTTTGACGCAGAGCAAAAAGGCCCTGGGACCGTTCGACAGTTAAAGCCTTGGCCAGATCTGTCGCGGACCAAAAACCACTTATATTTCCAATTTGGCTTACTAGACAACCTCTCCATATACCTACAACTTGAGTTGCATTGATAAAATCTTGTGTCTTGAGTCCCCTTTTTTAAGGAAAAAATACTTAGCATCAACTTCAATGAGGGAGCAACACCGATCTCCTTGCATCTCATAATGAAACTGGTAAAAAACATCCAACCATTAGGAACAATCTGAGCAGGACTCAAGTTATATTCCTCCAAAAACTTCGAGAAAAAAGGATGAAGAGGAAGTCGGAAGCCCTGAGATAAACTAGCTGCATATACGACTAAGCAATCTTCGTAAGCGTCCAAACAACCACCTCCTTCCTCGGGAAGACAGAATTCAACACCCGCTGGCCATGGGAAGACTTGCGATAAAGCATCAAGATCTTCAAAGTTCAAAAGAGTAGTACAACCCCTCAATTTACTCACAGGGGATCTCCACGGATGAACCCTTTCAAGCACAACCGGTGGACGGCTGGTTGGAGGTGGAAATGGTTTGAAATCCCCCAGGAAAAGACAAGAATCTAGATCCCCTAAGTCATATACTGGGGTGTCCAGGTCGCTCAAGTTCTCTTTAGAACGGATTACCTTTGGGCTTTCTGCTAAACCAATTGGAGGAAGCTCATAAGGAATCCAAACCTCCTCCGACCCTTGATCCGCCGACTGAGATATGGACGAAGTCCCCGCGTCCACAGAAGAACTAGCACCTGAATCATCCACAGCCTTTGGATTTTCATCTTCCGCGCATCCCTTCGAAGAAGAAGAAACTGAGTAAGGTGAAGAATAGTAATCAGGGTCAGAACACTTCCGGCGCCTTCTCACCTTAATAGGACTACCAGTAGGACCAACTCGATCCAGGATAGACGCGGATGTAGAAGAAGATGACTCCGACGAGGAATCATCAGAGTTGGAAGAGGAACTCCCAGAAGAGGAAGAAAGTGTCTCTGGGGACGGACGCGCTTGAGAGGATGAAGCAACGCCACTCCTCCATCCTTCATCCCTCTCAAAATCTTCTAGCGAATCACGCTCCTTGTTGAGATTAGCCATTTCTAAAGAAACTAGAAGAAAATTGTACGAAGTTTTACTCACACAAAGTAAAATCTCATCCAAAAAACATATTCGGAGACAATTTCATGCCCAAATCTACGATCTAAACGTCAAGAAATCAAAAAACTCAACAGAGAAAACTCAAGAACAGCTTAGAACAAGAAAAAATACCTTGAAGAAGTTGAAGAAAACCACCGGAAACCTCGAGCAAACAGCCGAAACCCTAGAAAACCGCCGCCGGAAAACTAAGATAAGGATAAGGATTAAATTTCTTGAAAAGTAGAAGAAGACAAATGTTGGGTGAAAAAGAGAACGGAACGGGGTAACTTATAGGAAAATTACTGACGTTTAGAATTCCTAACATAAATGGGCCTAATGGGCCCAAATTGGGCCATAACTCAATAAAGGAAAGGCCCATCAACCCTAAATCGGAAACAATAACGGCAACAAAGCTACAGATGTTTACATTTTTATCGATCCGCGTCAATCCCTAGACGGAATCAACACGGCCCGAGGAGCTGTGACTAAACCAATGTTGGAAACATCTGTTAGAACATAAAGAGCGCCAACCCATTGACAAAAAATGAACAAGAAACTCATATTATCATTATCCGCGGACAAAGGTCCAAAAATTCACTCAAATACGATCATCCGCGGATGAAGAAGAACAGATACGTGGCAACCATGCCCACACCCCACGAGTATAACACGTGTTGAAAGTCGAGCACCATGTGGCACAACACACAAGGTTGTCTAGGATCTATAAATAGGAAAAAAAACTCATAAGAAAGGGGACTTTTTTGGAAAAAAGGGGAGAAGAGGGCGGATCTCGGAACGGTGAACTCAGATAAAGAACAAGAAGTGATCATACGCGTGGGAAAAGAACCTGTTAAATAGAAAGATTTGTACTGTTCACTGCACCGAATTCCGCGGACGAAAACCGTGTTCGTCTTTAGTGTAAATTTCTATTAAGGAAAAGACTATCATTAATAGACTTCAAGACATTCAAAGAGCGACAGGTAAACAAACCAAGTTTCCAAATAGTCCAAAAAAAACTCGACAAGGGAACGGTCCTTCATCTTTAAGTAAAGGTCGACTTCCCGCGGCACAGGTTGGGCCGCGTCGATTCTTTCGTCGCGGGTCAGGTAAGCCCGTTGGGAAGTTTAGTTATTTCGATGGTTCCCGGGCCCCATTAAAAATGGTGGCTTCCATCGTTCGAGGCTTTTTCAGGGGTTTCTTTTTTCTGAAATTGATGGAAAAAAAAAAACACTATTCGGTAGTATTTGACAAATTATTCAGTGGAATTGGTAAATTTTGATATGAACTAGATGAAAAAGATAAAATAACATTATTCGGTAGCATTTGAGAGATTATTCGGTGAAATTGTCAAATTTTTAAAAAGAACGAATTTTTTAATAAATTTTTACACATAAAAGGGTCATGGGTGGCTATTTAAAAGAAAAATAAATTTATGGGTGGTTTTCTACAAAATTTTATTTTAAAAGTGGTTTTGTAAAATGTAACCTATTTTTTGGGTAATTTATGTAATTTTATGTAATTATCAAACTGGCATCATTTGAGTTGAAAAAAAAAGCCTGGATAGTAATTAAAAAATATGCAAGAGGGGGACCTTTAAAAAATAGTATAAGTGCAAACAATTTTCTTTTATAAAAGGACGCATGCTTTTACAGGTGGGTTGGATTTCGGTGTCGCCCCCACTGAAATTAACATACACGCGCCGCCGGATTGAAGAAAGTAAGTGAAAATTGAAAGCGGGTCCCACTAATTTTAAAGTAAAAATAAAAGGAAAACCCACGTTCATCATGACCATTCATTTCTTTAGATCAAAGGTCCAAATTTGTGCACAAGGTACATCTTAAGAGGTGTGCACTCTGGAACCACTCCATATATATATATATATATATATATATATATATATATATATATATATATATATATATATATATAGAGAGAGAGAGAGAGAGAGAGAGAGAGAGAGAATGGGTAACTTGTGCACACCTCTTAAAGTGTACTTTGTGCACAATTCTGGATCGTTGATGTATATGGAATAGATGGTTGGGATGTTGCCACGTCATTGGGTTGATTTAAAAAAAAAACTGCAAAACAAGCCCACACACACCCGGAAGGAGGTGAAGCGCGTGAGAATAATTGTTTAAAACCCTAAAATGGGTGACGGCAAAGAGGAGAGGCGAAGAAGAGGTTGAAGATGAGGGGTGAGCGGATGGGGCATTCAATTGATTCCGTCCGTCCATCGGAAGACGGAGCCTTCGGTGGCGGTGGCGGCGGCGCAGACGGGGGAGGAGGAGAAGGGGATCTGGGCTTGGCGGCGACGAATCTCAACGCCACGACGATGGCGGCTGCGCAGTTGGGGGAGGAGGAGTTGGGGGTGCCGCCTTGGCGGCGGGCGAATCTGAACGCCAAGGAGATGGCGGCCCTTCCCTCTTCTCAGATCCGGCAGTGCTAGGGGAAGGAGGAGACGATTAGGGGTGGTTTCTTTCGAATCTGCAAAGAGAAGCGAAAAGGGGTTGCGGGGGCTCGGTGGACTGTTGGTGTCGGCTTAGGGGCGCGGATCCGGCGTTGCTGGGTGGGTGGTGGCCGGAATGGGTGTTGTCGGTGCTGGAGAGGGGGTGTGGTGGTGTGTGGGTGCGAATGGAGGGGCTGCGAGGAGGCTGCGGGGGGTGCGTTGCGGTGTCTGGTCATCGTGGGTGGGGTGGGGTGGGTGGCGTGGGGTGGGTGGCGGGTCTGAGAATCTGAGACCATCAGATCTCTCGTTGTTCATTTTTTTTCTTTTGGAGGGTGGGGTGGGGTGGGTGGGTGGGTGGGGGGCTGGGCTGGGTGGTTGGGTGGGTGACGAGGGTGGTGGGCGGGGTGGTTTGTGAGTTTAAATGAGTTGGGAATGATTATCCGATCTCTCAATATTCATTAATTATTCGGATGAATATGACGAATTTTGGTTGTGAGTGCTAATGAGTTGGTAATTATTCGGTGAAATTTGAATCATTATTCGACGGTATATAGAGTTTTCGGTTTGAGAAACAACATAAAAACCTCTCATATACGACCGAATAATCATTCCTATACCACCGAATACTCATACATTCTATAGTTTCTATTTTCCAAAAAATATAACTATTCTACCGAATAATATTTCAAAACTGAGTGCATAAAAATTAACTCTAAGTCAAAACTAAAATTGATTGACAAAAAATTCAACATTATTCGGTAGTATGTAACAGATTATTCAGTTGATTTGGTAAAATTTGACCTGAAATGGATGAAAAAACAAAATATAACATTATTCGGTAGAATATGAAATATTATTCGGTGGAATGGGCAAGTTTTTCAAAACAGCGAAATCAGATCCGGAAAAAAAAAAAAGCGCGTCAGACCTTTTTAGGTGGGTCTCACCAGTTTTTCTATTTAAAAAAAAAATAAACACTCCTTTAATCCTGGCCTTCTATTTCTTTCAATCAAAGGCCAAGATTTGTGCACTAAGTACACCCTAAGGGATGTGCACAAGGGAACCACTCCCTATATATATATATATATATGGAGTGGTTCCCTTGTGCACACCCCTTAGGGTATATCTTGTGCACAAATACTAGCCATAGATCTTAATGGATTGAATGGTCTAGATTCCGCCATGTGTGTGGGTAAATAAAAAAAAGAAAAAGAAAAAAGGTAATCTTCAACCGCATCTGATTTGGTGGAGCGCGTGAAACACAAATATCATTAAAACCTAGGAGACTAAAATCGGGTCTTCTTCATCCTCAATCCAGTTGAAAGCGTCCTTTGGAACTTCTAAAATCTGCTCCCATCAACATCGGAACTTACCCACCACCACCAGGAGCGTATCAGCGGCACCTATTCCGGCTGCACCGGCAGCGATTGCGGGGGATGGTCGCGCGTAGGAGAAGCGCCGACGAGGCGGAGGCGCAACACGTTTCCCATCATCTTCAACGTTTGGACTAGTGGATCCAAGGTCTGAAGCTTCGAGGATCGATTTACTCGTCCACCCTCACGAGTTGTTTTCTTCACCGGTGGACCGGAGGCGATTCGAGGGAGCAAAGGTTAGGCGGCGATGCACGGATGTGAATCGGAGGCGAATCGGAGGCAGGGGTTGATTCCACAACCAGTGGTCCCCTTCCTCATAAATTGACACCGGCGACTACGGCGTTTCTTCTAGGCGGAACCGGTGGCGACGCACACACCATAGACGAATCGGAGCCGATAGTAGATTCGGCGGTGCACAATCGCACATAGGGTGGCGGCGATTCGTCGAATCGTGGTGTCTTCCCCTCGTTCTCCACTCTCGTTCTCCCTCATATTCGCGGTGTCGGGGCCAACAGAACCAATCGATGCCGACCACCACACTGCCGACTCCGAGCACCGCCAGCTACTTCCGACGCCAATGTACGCTTCTGTGAAATGAAATTTGGGTTCAAGGAGACTTAATGATTCCACCGCCAGCAATTAAAGAAGTTTGATTTTTTTTAAAGTATTTTTACGTTCAATTTCCCTGAATAATCCCCAATTATCGTTCAATGTATCCATTAAATCAATTGATTCAACCGAATAATTCTAAAATTTACTTATTCATAACGGTTATGCAATTATTCGTCGATTTCGTGTACCTCGTAAAAATAAGAATTTCACTGAATAATCTCTCAATTACCATTCAATGTGCGCGTTAAATCGATCGATTCTACTGAATTATTCTAAAAAATTACTTATTTACAATGGTTGGTATTCACTAGTAGCTTTATCATTTTGGTGTCTCTTTATTCGATAAAATATATATTTTTACTGCTCTAGTCTACCGAATGAAAAGCCATCAAAGAAAAACATTAATAAAGTTACTAGGTAATTTTTATTCAATTACTTTTGAAACATTATTCGGTATAATAGATATATTTTCCGAGGAACAGATATTATTCAGTAAAATAGTTGATATTCACTAGTAGGTTGAACACTGAGGTGTGACTTTTTTCGGTAGAATACAAAACATTATACGGTGAAATTGTCAAATTTTAAAAATTAATTTAGATAAGTAATAACAAAAAATGCCAAATATTTATAACAGTCCATAATAAAAAAATGATTTGCAATTATTTAGGGATACAATAACGATTTTTTTTTAAAAGAAAAAAACATAAGAAAAGTGTTACTTCACAAATCCACCACCACCCCATTCGGATAAACTACAATTAAATTTAATTCTTTATTTTGATCTAAATCTAAATATATCTTTATAAATAAAAAGATATAGATAAAATACAATTAAAAGAAAAACAAACGGAAGACATGAGATTTGTATTTGAATTGAAGGATTTTGAAGGTTTTTTTTTAGTAGGCCCCACTAGTCATAAAATCTCAATTCTCAACCCACCACAATTCCCACATTCCCAATTTCTCCTGTACAATATCACACACGCGCCTAAAGGAGAGTCCAAACAGTTTTTCAACCTTTGTGGGCAGGTCCCACATGGTTTTAATTAAAAAAAAAGAAAACCCCATTTTAATCTCATTCATCCATCACAATCCGATCAATGGCTCACAATTGTGCAAAAGGTACACCCTAAGGGGTGTGCACAATTTACCCATTCTCTCTCTCTCTCTCTCTCTCTCTCTCTCTCTCTCTATATATATATATATATATATATATATATATATATATATATATATATATATATATATATATATATAGGGGGAGGTTCAAGTGGAAACACTTCTTCCCATAGAAACACATTTAGGGTGGAAACTTTTAATCTCAGCCCTTCCTTTTAAATCAATGGTTATTAATACACGGTGGCAATTTTGAAATTTATTGGAAGTTTAAGCCTTTTGATTAAAAAACCAAAGCAAACCCTTCCCTTCTCGGTCGCATTTGCTGCCTTCTGAATCAGATCGCTCTTGAAGCAAACCCTTCCCCTCGGTCGTTGTTGCTGCCTTCCGAATCATAGATCGCTCTTGCTGCAAGCCTCCTCCCACTTCGCTCCGCCTCGGTCGCTCCTGCTGCCTCGGTCGCTCTCCGCCCTTGCCCTCGGTCGCCCTCTGCCTCTTCCCCTTTTCGCCTAGATCTTGTCTAATTCGATTTTCATCTGTCAATAAATTCGGGTTCAACGACTATTATCCAGAAGGTTCAATTGAAGACGAAGGATGAAGATTAGTCGGATTTGATAGGAGACAAGAGCAAGGTACTTGTCAGGGGGCGAGAGCAAGGTTCTGAATAGGGGGCGAGAGAAAGGTACGGTTTGGATTTTGATTTTGATAAAATTAGTTGGACTTTGATTTTTGACAAAATTAGTTGGGGCAAGAGCAAGGTTCTGATTAGGGATGTGTTTGCCCATGAAAATATGGCTTTCTGATGAGAACAAGGAGGATTCCTATGCTTCTTATGAGATTATTTCAATCATATTGCAGTCTGTTAGTAAAAATGTAATGGATGATGACTTTTGTGGGAGTTTTGTTAAGGTTTTGGAGTCTGCCAACTGCTTTTCAGATGTGCAATCTGGCAAGTGGATGATTCTGAACTATCCTAATTTGCAATGCAAATCTTTCAGTTGTTTATCCAGTATTCCATTAAGTCCCTTGCTGATTTTATAGTCATCATAATTTGTATTGTGTTCCGTATATGAACTGAACTGTAATTTCTGTTTTATGTTTTCCGTCATCATAATTTGTATTTTGCCCATCAAATTTGCTCCTTTTTGCAATTTATCACAAATGCGCTCCTTAATTTTCTATTTTGTTGCTCTAACCTGACTATGGCCATTACATATTTGATGTACTATGATTTTATTAGCTCACCTTAATTTCTGTTGATGTACCTCAGAATTATCCTAAAGATTAATTCTTATTGGGAGATGCAATTCCACTAGTATAGTTTATCACACAATCTACTTCTTATTTTAGCAATCAAAGCTTATTTATATGAAAGCTTATTAGCTCAAATGGTAAAGCGATGTGTTATTATACACATGATGTGAGTTCGAATCTCACATAAGCTACATTGGTATTATTGATTAGGATGTGATAATCTATTATTCACCATATCAGTGTTGTAGTGAGCAATTTCACCCTTACAAACACCTATTACCACCACAAGAAGATGTTTGCTATGCCTTTTCAATTTTATTTGTGTTAATTCAAATGCATTAGAAATGCTCTTAAAAAAGCATTAACAAGACAGATAGATCAACAAGACATGTGAGTTTTCAGAACACAAATTTCGATTCTATTTCAGTGCTACTGTCATATTGCTGTCTGTTTGTCTCTTAGATATGTTGTGTAGAGAAAGTCTATATGGGATTCGAACCCATATCATGCGTATATAACACATTGCTCTTCCATTGAGCTAATAGACTAAAAAAATATTCATAAACCCATAACTCAGATTGCACTTCTCAATTTCACTTCACAATCTTCTCAATATTACTTCTCAATATCAACAATAGCAACTTGAGAACTATTCTCTACCACCTGAGATAATTTTATATGGGCAATTCTCAATGAAACAAACCATATTGAACTACTCAATGAAACAAACCAAATAGAAGGAATCTCAAAATTACACTACTCAATGAAACAAACCAAATTGCACTTTCTCAATTTCACTTCTCAGTTTCAGTTCTCAATTTCTTACCCACAACTCAATTTAACTTCTCAATAGCTTCAAACAGATCCAAAAAAAAACTAGCAGTCAGTCTATTTGGCAATCATCCAGTCAATTTCACTTGTTAGTCTTTTTGATGCAAAACAAATAGACAACAACAAACAATTGTGAATTAACAAAGGAAGCGGCTAATCAGTCAGTCTCGCCATCTTCAATTAATCAATAAAAGCCAAACCACAATCTTAAACAAAATTGACAGACATTAAAATCAAAATCCAAACCTGATAAGTAGGGGAAGAGGCGGAGAGCGACCGAGGCAAACAAATTCGCAGATCGATTGACAGTTCTTCATCTCGCAAAATCAATATAAGCTACCAAAATTGAATTGGGTCTTCATCCCAAAATTGATGAGATGTTAATAAAATAGAGGGGAAGAGGCGGAGACCAGCAACAAATACGACGGCGGCGACTGGAAGGAAGCGGAGAGGACGACTCGGAGGTGGCGACGGAGGGGAAGACTCAGAACAAAAACCCCCACACCTTGACAGAACTTGCGAAATCAAAGGGGAAGACTCAGAGACGGTGACGACGGCAATCACGGACGAGGCACCGACGCCGACGGACGAGGCACCGGCGAAATCAAGAGGAAGAGTCGGATGCGCACCTTGACTGAGAGTCGGAGACAAGGGAGGCCGGGAAGGGGGTTAGGGTATAAACTCATGAGAGGTGGAGTTTGCTAGGCTTTTTTAATGATTTTAATCAAAAGGCTTAAACTTCCAATAAATTTCAAAATTGCCACCGTGTATTAATAACCATTGATTTAAAAGGAAGGGCTGAGATTAAAAGTTTCCACCCAAAATGTGTTTCTATGAGAAGGAGTGTTTCCACTTGAACCTCCCCTATTTATATATATATATATATATATATATATATATATATATATATATATATATATATATATATATATATATATATATGATTTGAATAGGGAATATGGTGAAGTTTGTTCTTTTGAGACTTGAGTTGCAACAAAACCATTCTTTCAAGATCCAAGCTTGATGGTGCTCTTTCCAAGGAGCTGTTCTTGCTTAGAGAGAGAGCTGAATGTGGTGTTCCTATTATATACTCCTTTGAAAACTCTTTTGACCCTTAGTCGGAAACTCCTATGCAGAAAACTTTTATGAGGCTATGACGTTTTGACTTTTGAGGCTGGTCTGCATTCCAATTATAACACAAGGGGTTTCAAGAACACCCAAGTACATACAAACAAGTGATTTCAAAACCCCAATACTAGCAACAAGATTAAAAACCATACAGAAGTAGTAACTCAAAACCATACAGCAAATGACATAAAGACCTTAAATAAAACAAGATTAAAACATGGTCTTGTTAGGAATAACTAATGGCCTAGCTGGCCTTTGCCTAATATGTACAGTGTGCCATAATTTAAAATGGTCACAGTACACAATCAGAAACCATGCTCATCAATCTCATCCAGTCCATTCCTTGATGTCAAAAGAGGGTTCAACAAACCATTCCGGAATGGCTCACCGGAAAGGACTTGTGGATAATAGTCATAGGTCCCCGTTTGTTTGCTTAGGGTTTAGGGTTTTCCGGGTTTGTTTCGTGTAGTTCTTTTGTTGTATTAGGTAGTTGTTTTATGTTGTATTTCTTTTGCTATGTTATATGTTTAGACGGCTTGCCGTCTGCCGACTTTGTTAGCCTCTCGAGGTCCGGGCCTATCCGGCCTCGAATTATTTCCATATCAAAAAAAAAAAAAATCATTGTGGACTTTCTTGAAACACCGATCATGATCCTCATAAAGGGCAACACATCTGTAGGGACACAGATGAGTGTAATGGTCAGTCATCCCTTCACAAAGAGCACAATAAGCAAACCTGTGGGCAGAGAAGCCTTTTGTCTCCTGCTGCCCCATTGTGTCAATGTCTGGGTTATCTTCAGAAGTATTAAGTTTTGGCCTTTCTCGGACGTCTCTGTCAGTAGTAACTTCAATTGAGCCTGGAGGATCAAAGTTCATATCATCGTCCAAATCCAAATCTTCTAGTGTGGATAAGAAGCGGACTTCTCTGATGACCTTCCCTACAATGCAAGTGATATCCATCCAAATAAGAACACAACTAGAAGTTACTAGAACTAGAAGTGGGGCTGTAAGGATTGATCCCCAAATGTGGTCCAAAAGAAAATCAGAAACCTAGCTACCTGCCTATGTACTCAATTAATTTAGGTACGGAATCAATTCTCAACTGATGGAGATAAATAAGCTCAAAAAACCAGATAGCCTGCGACCTGCGTAATGCCTTGATCAACAAAATCAAATTTATCAAATTCTACAAATCAGAATAGAAAGAAGCTAATAAATACCACAAGGAAATTAAGCTTTGTATCCCTTCTAATTGCAACTGAAATCTCAAATATAAAAAGGAAATCAGAAACCCTACCTACTCTTAAACAGACAAACAGTCATGGAACAATTCCATTCCTTATATTCAATTCATTCCAGGTATGTAACAAATGAGGAGGTTTAAGGAAACAATCAATTCAATTCTCAATTGTGGATGAAGATTGGGCGGCGTGAAGAGAAAGAGGAAAACAGATTGATTGAGTGCGTACCTTGACCAGAAGAATCTATCGGGTAAGAATCCTGCGGGAATTCGGTGTGCCTAGATCCCTTCACCGCTTCGGAGGTTGCTTCCGCCGACCGCTTTACAGGAAGGACGGTCATGCCCATGGCTGATCCTGAGGAAGACGAAATCTAGTTTGATTGATTATGAATTTACGAGAGAGACTCCTGCAATTGCAATTGCAGTTTCAGAAAGTTGGCGTCTCTTCGTTCTTCTTATTCTTTTATAATCGTAAACCGGGTCTTCTCTCTCTCGGGTTTAATCGTAGGATCGGATCGGATTATAGAACTGGACGTCTGGACCAGTTTTTTTTTTTTTTTTTGGGATTACTACTAAATACCCCAGTTTGATGTGATAAAATTTGCTGGAATATCACCCTTTGCTAATTCAATTAGGTTATTAGCACCCTAATAAAATAAATTGGCCTATATAACACCTTATTAAAAAAAATTAGCCTCCTAACACTCCACCTATTAGCCCTCTCTCAGGACTTCTCCTCCAACCACTGGTCGGTGAGGAATCCGGCTCGGCGATGTGCGAGAGCGGTGGATCCGACTCGGATCTGGTGAGAGGTGGCCGGAATGGGTGGTCAGAGATCTTCGGCGAAGCTTCGGGGCCGGTGCAAGGACGGGAGGGAGTTTGCGAGGCTTCGTCGGTGGGGGCTGGGCGTCGGATCGGCGGGATTTGGGCTCGGGATGGCCGGAATTGGTGGCCAAGGAGGGCGGATCTGGTGAGGGAGCGCCGGATCTGGTGTGGAGGCGCCGGATCTGAGCCGAGGACGAGCGAGGCGGAGCGAGCGACTCAAATCTGAGCGAGGGAAGGAGGCGGTGACGAGCGAGCGAGGGAGGGAACGAGCGGCGGAGCGTCCGGAGCGAGTCAGGTCGATCGGCCGGAGCGAGGGTTCCAGGAGCGGCGGCCGGAGCGAGGATTGACGAGCGGCGGCCGGCGGCAGAGGTTGAAGAAGCATACAGAGGTTGAAGAAGCGTACAGAGGCAAGAGGTTGAAGAAGCATATTTTACAAAATTACAAAAATTAACCCATAAATAGCAATTTTTGTAAAATTACAAATATTAACCCATAAATATAAGAATGAAAAAAATTATTTGTATTTTATTATATGATTCACTTCTTCTATATTTTTATATGCGATCTGGATGTGCGACTCGATCAGTCCATATATGTGCACAACGTAAAATTATTTTTGCAAAACAAAAAGTTCTTAAAAGAAAAAAAAAGCGGAAAAAAATTATATGTTGCACAACATACGATGTAAGAGTTGCACGACTCTGTTGTAAGAGTTGCACGACTCTTGTTTTAAGAGCTGACTGAGTTATTGGATACAAATGTCATCAATGAAGTATAATCACAAACGTGTCATTAGTAAATAAAAAGTAGAATCGATGAAAATATATCGATATATAATTGATTAAAAAAAAAAAGTGGCATCAAACGATTTGATTAAAAAAATGGCATCAAACGATTTGATTGAAAAAGTTGCATTACATTAAAGAAAAAATGGTCATCAAAACGTTACCTTGAAAAAATATGGCATCACGAAAACATTACATTGAAAAAATATGGCATCACAAAAAAAAAAATATCATCAAAAAATTGATATCAAAAAAGTGTCATCAGTAGTCAACGGTAAAAAAAAATGGCATCATTGGTCAATGTGGCATCACAGTAAACAAAAAAATATCAGCAAGATTTGAAAAAAGTGGCATTAAAAAAGTGTCATCAATCCATTTTATTATAAAATCAAACGATTTGATTAAAAAAATATCATCAAATAATTACACTAGAAAAATGGCATCAAAACACTGCTTTGAAAAAGTTGCATCACATTAAAGAAAAAAATGTCATCTAAACATTACCTTGAAAAAATATGGCACCACGAAAACAGTACCTTGAAAAAAAATATGGCATCAAACGATTTGATTAAAAAAAGTGAGATAAAATAATTACATTAGAAAAATGGTATCAAAACACTAATTTGAAAAACTTGCATCACATTAAAGAAAAAAAATGTCATCAAAATACCACTTTGAAAAAATATGGCATCATGGTAAAAAAACATATCATCAATACATTGACATAAAAAAGTGTCATCAATAGTCAATAGTAAAAAAAAGGCATCAATGGTCCACATGACATCACAGTAAACAAAAATGTCATCAAAGTTTGAAAAAAGTGGCATCACATAACATCAAAAACGCTACTTTAAAAACTGGCATCATATTAAAGAAAAAAAATGTAATTAAAAATTTGGCATCAAAACACTATGAAAAATGGCATCAAAAAAAGTGACATCAATCGGTCAACATTGACCGTTGACTGGTCAACATTGACCAGTCAACGGTCAATGTTGACCGATTGAGAAGAGTGTTAGCCTACCTAATAAAATTAATTTGGGTGCTAATTATTTAATTAAAGGTTCAAAATAAGCTATTTAGCAAAAACACCCGTTTGATATTTGGTTTGCAAAAATACCTAGGTTTGAAAACAATTGCATCAATATATGAAAATTTGCAAAAATACCTTATTTAATTATCAAAACTACCCACCACTCCAAAAAACCAGGAAAAAAAAAGTTAAATATTTTAGGTATTTATCATTTTTCTGATATTTTTAAATTATATTAAATAATCAAATAATAATAAAAATATGGAAGTAAAAAAAATAATTCTCAATCACCTTTGTAACTAATAGACCCGACCCCTAATCCAAACCCTAACCAAAACAAACAACCACATCCCTCTCCGGCTCTGTCGGCCCCAACCCTAGGTCTCCGGCGCTTAGCCCCAACCCCAGGTCTCCGGTGCTCAGACCATAGCTCACATCTCCGGCTCCGTCGCTGCGCCTACACTTCCGCGCCCCCGACTGACCCAATCCCAATCGCTAACCAGAACAAACAAGCTCAGCCCAACCGTCACTGCCCTCACCCTCCGTTGTTGTGCGAGCATTTCGGCGCAATCAGTCTCCGGCTCCGGCCTCGACCCCTAGAGCAGATCAAGCCTCCGGCTACGACTCTATCAGGCCACCCCGCGATTTGTCTGGTTAGAAAATCTCTCGAGTCTCGACTTCCCGACGGTAAAAAAAAAGATTGTTTGAAAACAAAATTCAGTTCTTCATTCTTTGATAGATATTTGTACTCCGATTTGAGATGAAAAGTATGTGCCCTTGTATTCCCATGCCGAAATGTTGAGGAACTGACATCCGATTTGGTGTACCCTTATAGTTAATTTTCATTTTAAGAACTTCAATTGGTGTTTAATGGCCACTTCCATTGCTAGGTTTTGCTAATACAGTAATGCTTTGTTCTATAACTGGTCTTTGTCCAGGAATCACAAACATAGCTCAAAATGCATCCCTCTTGCTTGGTCAATTTCTAGGTTTTTTTCCCCTTTTGCTTAAATTCTGTGGTTGTCCATCAGTATTTAGTTATTTGGATGGATTTTCTTTAGGTTTTTTTTTTCATATTGATTGTTAATTTCTTCAATCTGAATTTGAATTCCATAGATTACAGATTTGTAGGTTAAGGCTACAAGAACTACTCAAGAATTACTTAGTAACTTCTATGGCTATTACAAGAGAAGGGAATGCGGCGATGCTTAGTTAATGAAAGGAGCTAATGATCCTTCAATTTCCTGCTTCTACATACCAGACCTGGCAGCTCTATGAGAGCAACCGAGAAATAGAGCTGGTCGACGAGGAAGTGGAAGAGTTTGACGAAGAAGATCGAGGTGAAGAGAGTGATCAGAGTAGCTTTCTTGTGCACTCAGACTTCACCTGTGCAGCGACCGGCCATGTCGCGTGTGGTGTCCATGTTATCTGGAGACACTGAGATCGAAGTTGTGCCTGCAAAGGCTGGATACCTAGCTGACTGGAACTACGACGACAACAGCTACCAGAGCGCCAGCATATCAACTTTGGGCAGTGTTTACACTGCTAGCACGAGCACAACCATGACCCCTAATAATCAGGCTTCACAACTATTGAGCACTTCCCCCACCATCAGTGAGTGGCCCTGCAACTCTGATTCCATTGAAGAGGGTTTGTGGTGCTTTTCCTCTCCGATCCTCATAGCAATTAGTTTCTAGCTACAATTTTTGTTCATATGCACACTGTGCTACAGCTAATGCGTGTGTCTGGTTGTGGTTGTGGGGGATTGAACTGATGCATACCCCCAAAAACAACTATTACAGATGTTGTATATCTTATGCATATGTGACAGGTTTGAACATATCTGTGGTTGGCCTGTGAACTTAGATGTACAAAAACCCATAGTTGGTTTCTTTAAACTAAATTGCAATGTTTCAGCTGATATGCACGAGATGTACACACAGTTGGTTTCTTTAAACTAAATTGCAATGTATCAGCTGATATGCACGAGATGTGGAGGGTGTGGAGGCGAAGGCAATTCTATGGGTGTCGAAGCTGGCACGAGAGGAGGGCGTTGAAGCTGTTTTGGGGAATGTGGTGGGCACTATGCTCATGAAGTTGGTGTTTGAGCCTCCCAGATTTTGGAGCTAGCTTGTGTATGTTTTGCTGTCCTTTCTGTATTTTTCCTTACATGTACTAGATTTGATTTTGCCTGACGATATGATTGTTGATTAATGGAGTATCTTTATTCTCTTCTGTATTATAGATTTCATCCTGTCATTATTAATTATCAGATATGTCATAACAAACCTTTATCCTGTCAAAAATAAAGTTTATTCCTGTCACTTTTGATTCTTTTACTAAGTCAATGATTTTGATCCGACTATTTTTTATTATTCTTAAATTTATGAGAAAAAAATATTTAAAACATTATTTTAATATATATTTAATTTATATATATATTTTTTTACTTTTCTTTTAATTCATAATTCTCCTTTTAATGGTTTTTACATTTAAATTTAAAGGTAAAATTAATTAGTCATTATTTTTTAGCACAAATGACCCACCTATTCTATTTTTGCTATTCTTAGAAAATAGGTATATTTTTGCAAACCGAACACCGATTTGGTGTATTTCTGCAAATCGATCTTTGTTTTCTCCTAGAAGGGCTTTAGAGTTTAGACAAGATAGAGAAAGAGATATTGTCAAGATAAGTTTCTCTAAATTACGCAAAGGTTCTTTTCATTTTTTTCAAATAATTGCACACAAAGTCCTTCCCTAAATCCCAACAAAAATCGATCCCCAACCCATCCTCCATGGAATGTCATCCTCCATTTCACGCTATCATGAACATCTCGTGTGCTTTCAATGAGCAACCAAGAGCAGCAATATTTTGAAGTTTTGAAACCCATTTGAGAGAGAGTTCTATAAATATATCAACTTTAAGGTAATAAATTTCATTATAATTTGTTTTTTACACACAAAGTCCTTCCCTAGCATATGTCCAATCAAACATGAGCTCTAGAAGTGATTATCTTCAGTAATTTTTTTCCTTATACTGCTAATGCTTATATCCTTGGTACAACTCGCATATGACAGTTGAAAATTGATCACTTTCTTTCACGAGAGTATGACTGTGTCATTCCATTGCTTGTGCCTTAAGCGAACGATTGTCATTCATGGATCTCTTGTGTATTTCAAAGGACCGGCTGAGGCAACTGTTGATGTTGTATTGTTCATATTTTTTATTCTATTTCCATTCTATTCACTTCTTCTCAGATTCTCTAAGACACGATTTGCAAGAAAACTCCATAACTATGAAGTTCTTTTTCTATTGCTAATACATTAGATTTCCATAGCATAACTGAAATACCCCAAATTATTTTTGGGATATTTTTGTAAATGATATTATACTATACTATGTGAATTTGAGAAACCAATAAATTCACATAAGATATATATAATATAAATTAGAATAATTATATTATTCTAATATTATTCTCTAAACATTCTTACTATTTAATTTATAAAGTTAAATTAAATAATATTTCTTTCCGCTATATATATATTGCTATATAGATATTCATATATATAGTATATAATCAAACCCATACTTCATTTCTACAAGAGGAAACCCAATAAAAAAAGGCCTATTTTCTACCCAATTTGTATACTTGGATACCCAGAATTTTCAGCCCAAAGATAAGCGCATATAGGGGTCCAATTACTCAAGCCAAAACGGCCCATTTCCTTTTCTCTTTTGGATTTGCCATGGTAAAAAAAAAAACAAGAAGGAAATGGAATTTCTTTATTTTTCTTTTACCTTTTCCTTCCTATGCAAGGAGGATCTCTTCTTCCAGATAAATTCAAAGGAGCATATCCCCCAATCCTAACCAACTAGCCGGATCTCCTCAATTGGAACCGATCACCGCCGGGCTTCCGCAGTCCTCCATTGCCAGCAACCGAGCCACTGCAGCACCTCCTGGCCGGAGAACAGAGGGTCGAGGCCGCCCGAGTCGCTCCGATTTGTCACTTCGCACATCGACGCCGGAGGAAGAGCACCGCCTTCGATCCTTGTCCGAGGGCCGCTGCTGTGCCGTTACCATCACCACTGCTGCCCTTTGTCTCCACCGTCGTCAATCGCCTCGCCGAGCCGCTGCCTGTGCCGTGAGCGATCGCCGCCGAGGAGTTCGTCAGTTCATCCCTGTCCCAGTACGTGAATTGAAGAAGATAACAAATGGGGTTTTTAATCTCTTCTGAGTAAATCGCAAAAATGTCCTTTATTTTTATACAATTTCCGTTTTTGGCCCTAAGTTAATTACTTATTAAGTTAAGTGGCCAATATTTCTAAATTATTCAATTCTTGCCCATTTCAGCGACACCAAGAAATCTCGAAGCACTCACGCCAGATCCCGCTCCTCGAGGAATTCATATGGGTATATAATATTTAACTTTATAGAATTAATTCAATTTCTAATTGAGTTAAGTAAAGTTAATTATATAAAATACCGATATTAAATTTTTTTTTTCGTTGGATTCAATAGGTGCTAAAATCTCGTCTTGTTGTCGTCAACCGATCAACGAAGGTTAAGGCAAGTGATTTCGTTCATCGCCCTTTTGCGTGTTTCGTGATTTTCCTTTGACGTGCCTTTTAAATTCTTCCGTGTCGAATGCGGCCCTGTGGCCAATTTCCTTGCCAATTTCGATAAATTGCATACCCGTCTGCTTGATGTAATTTATCTTTTTAATCATAAATTGGCATGAGTTAAATTAATGGGCAATTATTAAATGAATTATAGTGATATGCAGTTTAAATGTGATTTGTTTGTTTATAACTCGAGATAAGTAAAGGTTGCCCATTTTCTTCTTCCTAAAGTGCATGATATTCTGCTTGTTCTTTCATGCAAACTAGTGGCATGTGATAGTAAGACCCTTTGAATTATCCATGCGTGCCCCTGTTTGATTTAATGTCGTTATTATGATCACCTAGTATAAATTGTTTATGTATGATAAGATAGGCACCATGTGATGCTTATATATATATATGATATGTTAAGATGTGCATCTCACGTGGTGCGGATTGACTTAAAAGTCAGTTGCGAGGGCTATCTCGGAGGTTGAGAATAGTGTAAAGCTCAATCTAAAAGGTTCCATGGAATATCTAGACTTCAAACAGTCTCAGGTCGCAGTCATAGTTGAGTCTGGACCCGTGTTCCTATTAGACTTCAAAGTCTCAGGTCGCAGTCCTAGTTGAGTCTGGACCCGTGTCCCTATTAGACTTCAAAGTCTCAGGTCGCAATCGTAGTTGAGTCTGGACCCGTGTCACTACGTTTTTATATTGTGTTATATTTACATATATACATTATTGTTATTATCGAGATTATTAATAGGTGATCAATTCAGTTATATTATACTTCACTTTTACTCGAGGTATAATTCCTTATCTTATCGTATCATCGATCCTCACGATCATCTGAGCCATGTTTGGAATTTTGCCTTTTTACCAGTTTCCACTTTAAATATTCGTGTATTTCCCTTAACCTATGACATACCGTTTTATGGTCACTGCATGGTTAAAGTCTGAACATTTTCCCTCTCATTTGCTAGTCTTAATTGTACTAACCATCCTATTTATTGGATGGCTGGTGTCATTCGTTCTCACGAAACACCAGGCCATATTCCACAGGTCTAGTGAGAGCAGCGGAGCAGGAAAGAGTTGAAGAGAGGACTATCATCAATGGACTTTCAAACTACAGTTTTATACAATTAAAGTTTCTGTAATGATACGCTGGTTTTAGCCACTTTGAAATATATTTATACTTTATGGTTTTTGGTATTTTAGCTAGGTTATTGTGATTGAATATTCCAAACTTTGATATTTAATTGACTTCCGCATTATTTTATTCAACTGTTTGAAGTATCATCTTGTTTATGGGAGCATGGTTGCATGTCCCTATAAGCCTCAAGTGAATTCAAAGACATTAAAGTCTGCGGATTCACTGGCGTTGTAACGTTCCCTTCGTATTAAAAAGGGGTGTTACAGAAGGTGGTATCAGAGCTGTAGGTTTTAAAACGTTTTAATTCGAATTTCAAAAATGATTTCTAAAGTGAATTTCAAATGCCTTTATCAAAACTATGTTCTATTTAAAAACGTAAGCAGTTTTGGAAATGATTTTAAAATGTTTGTCTGATAGTCCTGCTCAAGCTCCTGCTCTTGCCATAGACTAAACTTATATTCTTTATTCTTGTTCTAAATCTCGCTTTCCGAATTATCTCGTCGAGTTGATTAATATAGTATCTCCTACCTTCGGATCATGAATACTAGGAGTCGTACCAAAGCCGCTACTGAGCCCATCGTGCCGCCACCTAACTCTCATCGAGTGGAGAATCATATTCCGAACCCACACATGGAGCGGGTGGATGAGTCCGAGGATTCGTCACAAAATGGCGGCCAAAGTCAGGTAGGGCTTCTCACGCCAGCCAGAGGCAGACTGGCGGCCAAAGTCAGGCTAGGGCTTCTCACGCCAACCAGAGACATAATGGCGGCCAAAGTCAGGATAGGGCTTCTTATGCTAGCCAGTGGCAGCACATCTCAGCTGGTAACATGTTGAACGAGGAGCTGATGCAAGCCCTGAAGGGAATGGTGAGAGAAGCTGTGGTTGAGGTAGTGGGTGAGGATAGGCGTCTACCTCCTAACGGGTGTGCAACAAATGGAGATCGGGTGACACCTAACCCTCCGCCTAACCACCCAACTGGACCGATGGACACCTACAACAATGTCCTAAAATCGGTCAATGCCAGCAAGGTGGATAGCTATGATGGAATTGGTGAGCCGTTCAAAGTGGTCCAGTGGTTCACGCATATTGAGAAAGTCTTCCGAGGTATCCATTGCACCGACGACACTAAGGTAAATATTGCTGCTTTATACCTGAAGGGCGCAGCTGGACAATGGTGGGAGACTGCCTACCACACTTGGGCTAATGATCCTTCGTGGGAGGTCTTCAGGAAGCTTGTTACTGACCACTACTTCTCTCCGTCGCTAAGGTTAGAAAAGAAGAGAGAGTTCATCTACCCCAACATCCAAGGGATGAAATTAGCTTAACTGGTGAACAAGTTTTATGAGCTGCTGCCCTACGCTGAGGAACTAGTACAAACTGAGAAGCACAAGGTTGATTATTTCCATGAATGGATGTACCCAGAGCTGAAGCTGCAGATGTTGGCTTACAAAAACGAGACTCTTGATGCTTATATTGACGCAGCGTACAGAGTTGAGGCTACTCTTGATGAAAGCAGAAGGACTCGGGAGATGTACGATCGGAGAAGAGATCGTCAGCAATATTCTGGCTCGAAGAGGCCAACTCTTTCTGCATCTGTTGAGGGGTCGGCAGCTGGCCGCACCCGGCCAGGTCAGGATACTATCTCTGTGAGAGGTGGCCAGCCAATAGTTTGCCACAACTGTGGTAAGCTAGGCCATAAGAGACCTGCATGTGAGGAGAACGCTCGAGTTTGTAGAGGATGTGGGAGGTATGGACATATGGTGAAGTTTTGTAGGAACTCGGGTGATGGTCAAGCTCGGTCACAACAAGCTTCAGCAGTTGCACCACGAGCTCCAAACTCAACAACAAACCCACCTCAACCATGGGGTCATAAGATGTAAGCTGCACCGGAACCTATAATGCAGAATAAGAATAAGGCCCCAATGGAAGGAACGTCTAATCAAGGTCCTAAGCTTTACACTTTAGATGCCATTACCGAGGCTGATGAACTGGAGTAAGCTACACTGGAAAGGAGAAATTGTGCGACGTCAAGCTGTTAAGTAATTTCTTTATGTTAATATGTTCTAGCATTTCAATAAAGTGAGTCATTGTGCAAGTGTTCCAATGAACTCCATATCTAGGAATCAACTTTTCGGTATTATTATTATAACTAGTCAATTTTGGATTCATCTTTACAACCTTATAGGTTGGAGTCAAAGTGAGAAATTGGTGTGCGAATTGACAATATTCTAACGTTGAATACCATATAAGCTTCGCACACTTCCCTACTAATACTCCTCTCATGTGATACAGTCAGCTCTAGTATGTTGATACTTTTGATTCCATATCAAGTTGGTCAGCCCGTGTTTTTATAGATGTCGAAAAAAGAGTCGGGAAGTGCTCCCTATAGACTCTAAAAGGGCTCCTCTGTTTTGCTTCTGTATAAGCAGGACTAATACCCGCATGTGAAATTAGTGATTAACGATCGATATGTCATACGTAAGGTCCTTCAGTGGGATATTTAGTAACTCTTTATGCAGTTAGGTTCGTCTTTCCTAAATCTTGATAGTATTAAACGATCATGGGTTATATATCTCATCTCTTCTTTCCATGATCGAGCAACCGAACTCTCATTGGTAAAAGCTTGAGAATAATAATTTTAAATATAGATATTCACAATTTATGTTTATGAAAGAAGACAAGGACGCAAGGACGCATGTGCTGAAGAACCGGACAACGCTAATGTCGGCAAACCAGAAGACAAAGACCCATAACTCAACCCATATGAATAAGGCTGACTAGTTTTGTCACAATGGTTGCCTTCAAAGCCACCCGGCCGGGCCATTTGGCAACCTGTAAAAGGAAGCCAGATGGGGCTGAGACGAAAGCCAATGACAAGCTAGTTAACCCCGTTTCTTATGAGATGCGAGTTCACTTATCCCGAGCAACGAGTGTGAATATTAACGAATGTCTTTCGAAATTTTATTATCCTTATTTTAGATATTTATAGTTATTGAGATACACTGTTTTCATAGGGTTAAAAGTTTCAAACTTTGTCATTGAGGAGTTCGAAAAGCAATGAGTTACTTTGGATGTAATTCTCATCGCTCACATATTCGATAAGTACATTAAGCAAAGCATGCTTAAATTTTACTCATTCGGGAACCAATGTTAGATACACCTAGCTCTGCTTTGATCAATCTATATTCTCTCATCTATTTCAAGGTTACTATCCTATCTTCAACTCATTTCTCTTTCCTTTTTCTTCTTCTAAGTTTCGGGACGAAACTTATTTTAAGGAGGGAGGTATGAAATACCCCAAATTATTTTTGGGATATTTCTGTAAATGATATTATATTATACTATGTGAATTTGGGAAACCAATAAATTCACATAAGATATATATAATATAAATTAGAACAATTATATTATTCTAATATTATTCTCTAAACATTCTTACTATTTAATTTATTTAATTTATAAAGTTAAATTAAATAATATTTCTTTCCGCTATATATATATTGCTATATAGATATTCATATATATAGTATATAATCAAACCCATACTTCATTTCTACAAGAGGAAACCCAATAAAAAAAGGCCTATTTTTCTACCCAATTTGTATACTTGGATACCCAGAATTTTCAGCCCAAAGATAAGCGCATATAGGGGTCCAATTACTCGAGCCAAAAAGGCCCATTTCCTTTTCTCTTTTGGATTTGCCACGGTAAAAAAAAAAAAAAACAAGAAGGAAATGGAATTTCTTTATTTTTCTTTTACCTTTTCCTTCCTATGCAAGGAGGATCTCTTCTTCCAGATAAATTCAAAGGAGCATATCCCCCAATCCTAACCAACTAGCCGGATCTCCTCAATTGGAACCGATCACCCCCGTACTCCCTATCTTATTCGATTCCAGTCCTATAAATAGAGGAGGACCCTCGTCAGTTTCATCAATCAAACAAACACCTCATCTCTCAAATCATTCCGTGAAGCATAGCCGGGAGCAACAACCTCCGATCTCTCCGAGCTCGTCGGCGACCCTGAACCTCCACTGCAGTACACCATCGCCGGGCTTCCGCAGTCCTCCATTGCCAGCAACCGAGCCACTGCAGCACCTCCTGGCCGGAGAACAGAGGGTCGAGGCCGCCCGAGTCGCTCCGATTTGTCACTGCACTCGCGCATCGACGCCGGAGGAAGAGCACCGCCTTCGATCCTTGTCCGAGGGCTGCTGCTGTGCCGTTACCATCACCACTGCTGCCCTTTGTCTCCACCGTCGTCAATCGCCTCGCCGAGCCGCTGCCTGTGCCGTGAGCGATCGCCGCCGAGGAGTTCGTCAGTTCATCCCTGTCCTAGTACGTGAATTGAAGAAGATAACAAATGGGGTTTTTAATCTCTTTTGAGTAAATCGCAAAAATGTCCTTTATTTTTATACAATTTCCGTTTTTGGCCCTAAGTTAATTACTTATTAAGTTAAGTGGCCAATATTTCTAAATTATTCAATTCTTGCCCATTTCAGCGACACCAAGAAATCTCGAAGCACTCACGCCAGATCCCGCTCCTCGAGGAATTCATATGGGTATATAATATTTAACTTTATAGAATTAATTCAATTTCTAATTGAGTTAAGTAAAGTTAATTATATAAAATACCGATATTAAATTTTTTTTTTTCCGTTGGATTCAATAGGTGCTAAAATCTCGTCTTGTTGTCGTCAACCGATCAACGAAGGTTAAGGCAAGTGATTTCGTTCATCGCCCTTTTGCGTGTTTCGTGATTTTCCTTTGACGTGCCTTTTAAATTCTTCCGTGTCGAATGCGGCCCTGTGGCCAATTTCCTTTCCAATTTCGATAAATTGCATACCCGTCTGCTTGATGTAATTTATCTTTTTAATCATAAATTGGCATGAGTTAAATTAATGGACAATTATTAAATGAATTATAGTGATATGCAGTTTAAATGTGATTTGTTTGTTTATAACTCGAGATAAGTAAAGGTTGCCCATTTTCTTCTTCCTAAAGTGCATGATATTCTGCTTGTTCTTTCATGCAAACTAGTGGCATGTGATAGTAAGACCCTTTGAATTATCCATGCGTGCCCCTGTTTGATTTAATGTCGTTATTATGATCACCTAGTATAAATTGTTTATGTATGATAAGATAGGCACCATGTGATGCTTATATATATGATATGTTAAGATGTGCATCTCACGTGGTGCGGATTGACTTAAAAGTCAGTTGCGAGGGCTATCTCGCAGGTTGAGAATAGTGTAAAGCTCAATCTAAAAAGTTCCATGGAATATCTAGACTTCAAACAGTCTCAGGTCGCAGTCCTAGTTGAGTCTGGACCCGTGTTCCTATTAGACTTCAAAGTCTCAGGTCGCAGTCCTAGTTGAGTCTGGACCCGTGTCACTACGTTTTTATATTGTGTTATATTTAGATATATACATTATTGTTATTATCGAGATTATTAATAGGTGATCAATTCAGTTATATTATACTTCACTTTTACTCGAGGTATAATTCCTTATCTTATCGTATCATCGATCCTCACGATCATCTGAGTCATGTTTGGAATTTTGCCTTTTTACCAGTTTCCACTTTAAATATTCGTGTATTTCCCTTAACCTATGACATACCGTTTTATGGTCACTGCATGGTTAAAGTCTGAACATTTTCCCTATCATTTGCTAGTCTTAATTGTACTAACCATCCTATTTATTGGATGGTTGGTGTCCTTCGTTCTCATGAAACACCAGGCCATATTCCACAGGTCTAGTGAGAGCAGAGGAGCAGGAAAGAGTTGAAGAGAGGACTATCATCAATGGACTTTCAAACTACAGTTTTATACAATTAAAGTTTCCGTAATGATACGCTGGTTTTAGCCACTTTGAAATATATTTATACTTTATGGTTTTTGGTATTTTAGCTAGGTTATTGTGATTGAATATTCCAAACTTTGATATTTAATTGACTTCCGCATTATTTTATTCAACTGTTTGAAGTATCATCTTGTTTATTGGAGCATGGTTGCATGTCCCTATAAGCCTCAAGTGAATTCAAAGACATTAAAGTCTGCGGATTCACTGGCGCTGTAACGTTCCCTTCGGATTAAAAAGGGGTGTTACAATAACAATAGTCACTACCTATGGCTTGTTATTTAGATCAATACAGCTAATGTAGCTCCAAGCAATTGCATTTTTTATATTTACATATAAGGTATTTTGTGTAACTGGAACCTGTATTTAAGAATGAGTTTAAAGCTACATTGGAAATAATTTACATACAATGGAACGAATTCTTCATCACTCCCAGTGTGGAGATTCTCAACTTCTCATTGAGTTCTTCGCATATCATTGCTTAATAGTGTGCTTTTGTTCTCCCTTCTTTTCTCTCTATTTTTGTAATTTTGTTATTTTTAACTTTATTAATTAGTTGAACATGTCAAATCTAATTTTGAGGATATGTGGGAAGTGGCCACTTGAAACAATTATTGTAAGATAAAACATTAAAATCTACTTTAATTTGTTTCATGTCGGCTTAATTACTCTATTTTTTAAGAACAACTAATTTGTTCTTTGGATAAAGTTATGATATTGATTTAATCATTGAGAGTTACAATCAGAAGTGGGAAAAACAACATTTTCTAAACTGATTTAGTCATTTAGTCTGCCTCATTCTTAGAAGCATATGAGTTTGCAATATAACAAGATCCATCACACATAGCTCTACACAATTTAATGAATTTATGCAATACGTGTGAAAAACAAATTTCTAAATCACAAACCCTTGCCAACAGAAGTCGAGGAAATTTATGAAGCTCGGCTTACATTAATGAGGCTATTTCATAACCTCGCCAATATCCATCGAGCTCCCTCATTAACCTCACTCAATGGAGCCGAGGTTATTTATTTAGCTCGGATCTCAAAGCTTCGACAGATTTTTCAAACGACAACAAAAAAAATAGTCGAAAGTTTTTCGATAATCATCCGAATCGATTGATATACCAAAATAAGTATCGATCAATTCATTCTTTGATAAGTTTACTAAAATTTTGTTCAACAGATGGAGTATTTGGATGAACACACTTAGGTTTTTTCAATTCGCTCTCAGAGAGTTTTGGGTCTGTTTGCAATTGTTTGAAAAAATGAAAAGGACTTGTGGTAATTTAATTGAACTTATCTTGTCAATAGTCATTTGGAGATCTTGCATCTAGCCTCACTTTTTTTTTTTGCTCCCTGAACCTACTCTTATACTACATCCGTCCTAAAATACATGGGTTTTTAGCATTTTGCACAAGTTTTAATAAAACACTATACTTTAAAAAAAACATCATCATTGCATTAACTTTTTCATAAATTTTATTATTTTTTTAACACCCCTACGCATTTTAACAAATCATGTTATTTTAAAAAGTCATCAACATATAAATCAATACAAATCATTACAATTTCCTACATAGAAATCATAAAAGCCCATCTACTATTGGACAAAAATTCACCTCTTAAAACTCATGTATTATTGGACAGAGGGAGTATATTGTACGTCTAAATTGCATAAAACCAAGAAAAGATGTTCTCCAATCTTACATGTGACCTTGTGTGTGACAAAGAAATATTTATACAATAATTTACAATAATTTTTTTTTCAAAAATTATATTTATATTTCAAATCATTGTAAGTATATGTTTATAAATTTTTTTGGATGAAAATACATGTTTTATAATTTTTATAATAGCATATTGTAAAATAATCAATCTTTCATTTATAAAAAAATTGTTTCTACGACCGTATATGTATACGGTGGGTTTGAACCGTCGCCATAACAACCTAAAATGTCGCCATAACGGTCCAAAATCGTCGCCATAACACACCGCATTGGTATGCGGTGGGTTATGGTGACGGTTTTTGACCACTTCTACAAACCGTTTTCAATTGTCCATATTTCTACTCCTTCATTCGCTACAAGATCAGTAATATCCATGAGCTTGGGCTTCTCTTGCTGACATAAAAACATCCCTTTCCAAGTCTTCGGTTAGAACCCAAAAGGTTGGCCTGTTCGTTGTGCATACTGACCGCATGTATACGGTCGTCATAACATAGCGCATAGGTATGCGGTGGGTTTGTATACGGCCAACGGATCCACCGCATGTATATGCGGTGGGTATGGGAAAATGTGGATTAAGACCACCGCATACCTATACGGTGATTAGCGGTGGAAATAGTAAAAATTAGCGGTGGAAATATCCGCCCTGATTTTTAACCAATCAAAATTTAATCCACAAAATATAAAATACATAAACAAAATATAAGGCCCACTTTTATTATATTTTAAAAACAAAAAGGGGTTGGGAAGGGGATGGGGTTACCCCATCCCATCAAGGTTTCCCTTTCCCCTTCCCACAATAGGGTTGATCCCACATCCATAAATAAGGATGGGAAAGCATATAGGGGAAGAGGAACACCATGAGTGCGGCTGCTCTTAGTGTGTCTCCATCCCAATTTGAGTGCAATAATCCTATTCTGCATATCTGTTTGCTATCCAAAATCGAGAACCCCTTTTCGATTTGGCTAGACTCCCCTTCCTATAATAACACAATTAATCCCAAATTTAATGCACACCAATCTTTCTCTCTCCTTTTTGTCTCTTATCCTCTATGCACTTTTCTATCTATATTGAAAATCTAATTTATTGCTCTATCTCTCTGCTTGCCATGGCGGGCAATAAAAATATCTCTAAAGGGAAGGATTGTCTCTCTGAGGCTTCTCCGACACCCACATCTGCTAACCCCTTTGGGAAGCGGACAAACCCTCACTACCCAACACTCCCTCCAAGTCACTTAAGGGTGACAAGGGCAAAGGGAAACTTGACCTAACCTCATTCTATACCCAACTTAAAAAATATGCCCCCAAGCATAAATTTAAAACCACTGCTATTCTCTATGGGCGTGCTTTTGGTGCTCCCATTGAGCTGCGGAAAATTCAATCGAAATTCACAAATAATTAGAAAGGTCTCGCTGGGGAATTTGAGTTCCTAGATATGCCTAACCGCTGGTTTGAGCTTAGATTCTCATACCCTCTTGATCTTAGGAGGGTTTGGGAGGCTAGGCCTTACCATGTGTGGTCAACTGATCATTCTAAGACCATGGAAGCCAAGCTTTGATCCCCTGAGTGAAAACACTACCTCTCTTGATATGTGGGTTCATTTAACCCATATCCATAACATTTGCAAAAAGCCTGGTGTTATAGAAAGAATCCTTCACCACAATGATTTTGGCACTTTTATCAAATTTGATCCCTCTATGGATGCCAATGCTTGTTATGCTAGAGTATGTGTCAATCTTGACATTGCTGAGAAGGTGTCTAACACCATCCTCATTCATGTCAACAAAGACCAAGTCTCTGCCCATATTATTTGGTTTGAGGAGTTTCCAGAGGGGTGTGGCAATTGTGGGGCTCTTGACCATTTATTCTCACAATGTCCTTTCTTCATACCCAAACCAAAAAAAATCCAAATCATAATCAAGAAGCCTAGTGTCAAAACCCAGTCAGTGGAAGCTTGCCCTACTGATGAGGGTTGGACCAAGGTTTAGAAGATGGGTAGAGCTCTCAAGCTCCCTGACCTTATATTTGCATTCAAAAATATTCCATATGTTTCTGGTAAGAGAGGTGTCTCCATTGCCTTTGTATCACTCTCCAACTCATCCTCCTCTTCCAGAGGTTCAAAAATCCCTTCTGATCCGGCCTTAGTCACAACTCCCAACTCTGCTTACCCCCACCCATTTAACCCTCTTGTTGCTCCTGTGCCTTCTGGAGGCACTTCTGGTATCCATGTGGGTGAATTGTCACCTGCTGCTCCCCCTTTTGGATTCAGTGGTGCCGTTAAGGTCCAGATTTCTCACTAGGTGGTTTCTGTGGGAGTGATACCCTCTTCTGATCAAAGCCTTCCTGAACCCAACCCTGCCACAACCGACCCTCCCTTCCACTCTGATGATGATTTTGTGTCTGCTGGCTTGGAGCTCCTTGACCCCAAGCTCTTCTCTAAGATTAACTCGGACAACTTGTTTTGTATTTAGTTCAATGTCGAAGAGAATGATCTCTTTCATGTTGAGCTTGAGGAGGAAGACTATTTGGTGGATGATCCCATGATGGATTGCACTTACGAGGCTGCTGGTGAGGGGGTTGAGTTGCTTTCTGAGCCTTCCTTTCACTCTATTCACTCGAACTCAACTGTGATTAATATGCTATCAACTATGGATATGCCACCTAAGGAGCCTTCAACCTCGGACTCTCTCAAGGGAAAGGTGGCTGGGGGAGAGGATGACACGGCCAGCTCCACGCTGAAGAGAACCAAGTCCAACCATTAGTTGATCCATGATGAAGTTTTTGCAAAGAATTGGGACCTTTTGTCTATCTCAAACTCGACCTTCGGCTATCTATCTTTACCCCAATTCTTGGCAAAACCTTGTTGTCTGTCCACTTGCAGTAATCTATTATCTATGGCTCTATGCCCAGAATAATTTCTTAGGGGTTGTATGTTTGCTTTGTTTGGTATCATCATTATCAACTCTATGTACTCAATATGCCTTTGGGCACTACTGTTATGCTAAATTAAAATGTCTATCTTACCTTAATTACACCATTGATATATACTTTTTCTTTCATCCTTAATCATCTGCATTTGCATAGCAACAATATCATAAAGCTGCTCCATTGATTAGGGTTGTTCAAAATGTGGCCCGGCCCGAAAACAGAACCAAAACCGAACCGAAAATTTGATTTCGGTCCAGCCCGGATACTATACGGTTCGGGCCTCGTTCCGTAAAAAAAGAAATTTCGGTTTCGGTCCAAAAATCGGAACTGAACCAAAATTTTCGGTTTTGAACCGAATTTAAAAATAAAAATAAACTAGTACGATTCCCGCGCCATGACGCGTTTTTTTAAAACTAAAATATAATATATAAAAATATTAATAAATGTTAAGATAAAAATCATAAAAAAAAACTTTACAATAAATGTATCTTATAATTATCTCAGAAAATTATTATTTTTTAAATCTTATGTAGAGTATAATACATAAATATAGATATTTTATATTACTTAGTAATAATAATATCAATATCATTATAACATTGTTTAAATGTGATGTGTCGTAAATCATAATTCATAATTATTTAATGTTTTGAATTAAGCCCAATAGTTAGTAAAGTTAAAGAAAAAAGAGAATTAAAGGAAAATGAATAAAAAAAGAAGAATTAAAGAAAATCAAAGAAAAATGAAAAAAATAATAATGAATAGATAAGACTACTAAAATGTCTCTAAGAATGACACATTATCCTAAACTCTTCTAAATTAAGAGTTTATATAGATAGTTAGTAAAATTTTAAAAAAAAAAGAATCAAAGGAAAATGAATAAAATAGGATAATTAAAGAAAATCAAAAAAAAAATTATTAGTTAAGACTCCTAAAATGTCTCTAAGAATGACACATTATCATAAACTCTTCTAAATTAAGAGTTTATATAGATTATAACTTGATAAATACCTACCGACTCCGTATTACAATTTTCCTTTACACTTTACAGTGAGTACGGATCTTTCAATTTTCACTTTCCCAATCCTAATCCCAATCCTCGCAGAAGCAGACTCGCCGCACTCGACATTCCTTGAAGTCCCCAAGCCGCCTCGCCGAACTCGCCTGCCCCTATCGTTGTCATCGCCATCCCCCACGGTCGCCAATGCTTCTCCCTCTCTCTCTGCGGCAGTCCCACAACCTCACTCCCAAGTCCCAAATCCAATCCAAGTCGTATGTTTGATGTTTTCAATTTTCAATTTTCCAAAATTTCACCTTTCTCTTGTTAATCTACTTTTATTACCCTTAATTTATTATTTTTCACTTGTAATTTCAGTTTTACAGAGCAACAGTTTGGTTTCAGAATTTCATAATACCCAAGGTCGTTTTTTTCGGGGCTAGAACCGAAAAACCCAAAAACCGAGTGATCGGTTTTGGTTCGGTCTTCGGTTTAATCCCCAAAAAATTCGGGTCGTTGGTTCTAGCCCGAACCGTTTTGATCGGGTCAGTTCGGCCAGTTTTCAAAAGTAAAATTACACTGTCATGGCTATATGCTCTCTAAACACCATGAAATTGATCTTGTTTGGGCCCCTTTGTTTATCTGCCTGAAAATTTTATAATGGAATGGATTAATAAATTTTCTGCAACTACACTATCACACCCACACACAAACATCAATCTATCTCTATATGTTATCCACGTGGGTATTCACAAGTAACTTAATATGGAACATCACACTTGTGATTATTGATGACATAGCTAACCTTGCTCGAGTGTTTTCTTCACTCGAGCAACCTTGAATGTTTCCTGTGATTCAGGTTCACAATCCTTATTTACTGTATGTTCCTTCTACCTTGGGGCTTTGGCGACCTGATGCTTCCAGCTGGGATACTGGTTTATCTCCTACAACATCAATTCTTGACACAGGAACTCCATGCTTTGAGAATCACAAGATCTTAATTTTATTCAATTTACATCAACTTAATTATGAGTTTTATTCCTGCATTAGTAACTTAGTATGTTATTCTCTATTTGCATCACTTTCTACCTGTATGAGTTTTTTTGCATGTATTAGTTCTATTTGCATCACTTTCGGACTGTATAAACAAAGTCCACAAACTTCACTTAAACACATACATGCACAAACCTAAGAACTCTTTTACTCTTTAGACGCCTTTCATGAATATATATGTCAACCTTGACACAACAAGACACCTATATTGCATCAAATATCCAATTGTCAAAATAACCTTGACGAAATCCCCCCAACGACCTAAGTACAAGCTCTTACCCTGTTGATATAAAATGTTGTTATGAAAGTCAGCTTTTGGAACGTGCGTGATTTAAAATGAAAAAACATATGGACCCAAATCGAAATAACTAGTAAACTAGAAAACATTCATATACTAGCTCTTGCTGAAACTAAACTCAATAACCCGCCTTTTGAGGTCGGCCAGCGTAAGGCAGGTTTTGACAACATCCATTTCTGTTCCTCTGTAGGACTTTTTGGTGGCCTTAGTCTGCTTTGGAAACCCGCCCATTTTAATAATGAAAGGCTATCCATAAACTATTCTGATAACAGGATAACCCTAACTACATATGAAAACAACTATCTAAATATCACCATCTCAATATTATTTGTGTATGCCCCACCATAGTCTAAAGATAAGAATTCTTTTTTGGAGTCGGTTATCAAATATTATGTCAACCCTATATGGTTCGTACTTAGTTATCGGTGATCTAAATGAAATCCTAACTCTTGCTGATAAGCTCAGTGGAGCCCCTCCTTTCCAATCTAGATTCCTTAGGTTAACGGAATTTATCACAAACCATAACTTGGTTGATCTCTTGGATTTTGGCAACAAATTTACGTGGAGGAGAAAAAAATCAGGAAATGAAAACACTTTCGAGAAATTAGATAGAGGGATGGCTAGTAACTGTCTCCTTAATACCTTTCCCAACTTAAGCACTAAATTTTTTGCCTTCACAACCTCGGATCATGCTCAAATCTCAATAGACCTAAAGGATAATCAACGACCCAAACTTCAACCCTTTAAGTTCGAAATGGCTTGGACTTCTAGGAAAGATTTCGAAACAATTGTGAAGAGTGCATGGCATGTTGATTTCCCTGGCTCTAAACTTTATAAATTAACTAAAAAATTACAAGAGGTTAAGAAAAAAAAAAGTAAAATTTGGAGTAAAGCCACTTTTGTAAATATTTTTCGACAAATGGCTCTAACTGAAAATTAACTACAAGACCTACAGTGGAAACTATACTCAAAATATGACCCTCCTCTAGATTATAAACTGACACAGCTCACAAAAAAACACGCCTCATTGCTTAACTTTAAAAAAACTTACTGGGGCCAACGAGCCAACATATCAAAATGATTGATGCCAACACAAAAATACTTTCATAGAATATCCACCGGGAGAAGAAATAGGAATATTATAAAATCAATTCAAACCTATGCGAGGTTTGACTAACATAGGACTCAAATATCCGATTATCAATCAAAGACGATTTTATGGCCCATTTTGCTCTTCCTAACAGAATGCAAATTTCTAGTAACTTATTGAACAACATCAAACATGAAATCACCAATACCGACAATGAATGGCTCAGTCAGCAAGTCACCAACTCTAAGGTCAAGAATGCAGTATTTAGTTTAGCAAATGAGAAATCTCCAGGACCAGATGGTTTCCCTGCTGGTTTCTTCAAAAAGTACTGGCATATCGTGGGTCCTTTGGTCATTAAAGTTGTAAAGAGTTTTTTCATTAGTGGAAAGATTCTAAAACAAATTAACTATACATTTATAGCACTTATCCCTAAGTGTGATAATCCAACAACCACTAACCATTACAGACCTATTAGTCTCTGTACAACAACTTACAAAATAATATCTAAACTCTTAGCAGATCGACTTAAAAAAATAATGCCAAAAATCATTCACCCCCTTCAAAGCGCCTTCTCGTCTAGGCGTGCCATTCAGGATAACATTATAATAGAACATGAAATATTTCACTCGTTTCATAAAAAGAAGGGGCGTAACGGGTGGATTGCTGTTACACTTGACATGGAAAAGGCTTTTGACATGGTGGACCAAGACTTCCTACTAACCATTCTCAACAAATTGGGGTTTTCAACCATTTTCATCTCTTGGGTCAAAGAATGCATAACTACCGTATCTTATTCGGTACTGGTAAATAATGAGCCTAGTGATATCATTAAACCCTTGCGTGGGGTTCGACAAGGTGACCCCCTATCACCCTATGTATTCTAATCCTCTATGAAGTTCTTGCTAGGGGGCTCTAACATGAAGCTTCACTACCCCAAAGCCGACTCGGGATATCTTCATCCCAGGGTGGTTTCAGAATTCCTTTCTTACCATTTGTTGATGACATTATTATATTCGCATCCTCAACCAAAACAGCTTGTGACCAGATCGATAGGGTTTTACGCATGAATATTGTTCCCTTTCAGAGCAAAAAATCAATAAAGCAAAGTCATTGTTTCAATCAACGGAAGACATAAGCACAAGCACAAAGAGACTAATACATTATGAACTTGGAATCTCGCCAATGAATATTCTAGGCTCCTACCTAGGCTGACCCATCTTATCTGCTAGGACCACTAAGGACTCCTTTAAGGACATTCTATCCTCAACGAAGGCTCAATTAGATAAATGGAAAGCGAACACACTTTCTCAAGCTGGACGCTGCACTTTGATAAAATCCACTCTAGCATCTAAACCATTACACCTCATGCAATGTTTTATGCTTCCAGTCTCTATCCATAAAGAACTTGACAAAATAAATCAAAACTTCTTTTGGAATAAAGGACCAAAACACAAACCCCTTATAACCTAGTTTGAAGTATACAAAACTAAGAAAAAATGGCGGGGTTGGTATTCGTAGCTCGGAAGACATGAACACAGTTTTACGACTTAAGCTACTATGGAAAATATTAGTTGAACCTAACAACCCATGGGTAAGGATAATAACACAAAAATACCTCAGAAATCAGCACATCCTTAACTATAAACGGAAGGGTTGCTGCTCCTGGAAGTGGACGAAACTTAGTAACTTAATCACATTGTTCAAGCAAGGAATCAGATGGTCCATTGGTGACAGTAAAAGCATTAGCTTCTGGAATGATGTTTGTTGTGGCTCAGCCCCGCTTATCAATGCTATCTCCGACCCATAGAACATTGACCCAACAGTCAAAATCAGTAACTTCATTCGACCGAATAAAACTTGGGACACCCGACTGCTTGTCAGCAGCCTCCAAAATCATTTAAAATAGGAACTTATTGATACCATAATATCAACATTTATCCCAAGAAAAATACACCAAGATAGAATATACTGGAAATGGAGCAAGAATGGATGGTTATCTACTTCTTCCGTAGTGGATATGTTACACCAGCTAAGGAATCGCGCCAAATCAGACTTAAGCTGGATCTAGAATCTAGACGCTATGCCGAAAATCAAGAATTTCCTCTGGCGAATAACTAAAAATGACCTCCCAGCAGAAGCTGTTTTGGCTGCTCGAAGAGCTGGCTTCCCCACAAACTGCCACATGTGTGACTCATGCTATGAAGATACACCTCACATTCTTTGACATTGTCCGGTAACTTTAGCCACGTTAAAAATTATAGACCCAAATATAGCTACAAAGATAACATCATCTCAAATCTATGGCTAGAATACTAATGAAATGCTACTAAACATCAAAAGCAAAATTGGAAACTCTAAATTCTCTAAACTTTCATTGGTTTGGTGGTGTATCTGGTCATTCTGCAACAAAGCAATTTTTGAAAAACTAAAACCTGATATCAGAAACATATCGACCTTTATTAACAACCAACTCCACTATTGGACCTTGACTAAATCAAGTGATGAAATATCAACAAATCCAGAAAAGGACAAAACAATTGCAAAGCGTCGACTAAAGACCAAATGGACAAAACCCCCAGAAGGTTATTACAAGCTCAATTTTGATGGAGCCTTCTCCTCCGCTGGGAAGAGTTCTTTTGGCTTCATCATAACAGACCATAATGGAGACCCTATCTCGTTGGGAGCAAGGCTTTCCCCATTGTGCTATGCTATCGGAGCGAAAGGATTCAATTTTTGGAAATGAAATAACGCTGCAACTAATTTGAAGCTTACAAATCTTATCATTGAAGGTGACAACCTCCCCATCATCAACAGCCTCAGGGGTTGTTGGTGTCCTCTAGAAACTGAAATGATCGTCTCTGACGTTCTTTTCTCCTTGATCTGTTTTAGCTCTTCTCAGATTCGCTATGTATACAGAGAAGCTAACCGAATTGCTGACTTTCTTTCGCACCTCGATGTTACTTTCTCTGGATTCCCAATTCCTATCGATTCCGAGCTTTCCGAAATCATCCTAACGGATGCTCTTGGCAAGTGACTATGCTCGCTCTGCCAAATTCTTTTCGGTTAAAAAAAAAAGAATCTGTATTTTCATAAAAAAAAATTATAAACATATACTAATAATTGTTTGAAATAAAAATATAAGTTTTTAATTTTTTATTGTAAATTTATAACATAAATATTTTTGTGTCACACACAAGGTCATATGTAAGGTTGTAGAAGATTTTATTTTCATAAAATCAGCCTTTAAATATATCCAGTAGTTCATTGCTCCTGTCCAGCTGTCCTACACGACGAGTGTTTGAAATGCTCCCTCTATTTCATAATATAAAACCTTTTGTTTTCTATCATGTATTTTAAAAAGTTAAAAACTATATAAAATTACTAAGTTTAAGGAGAAGATGTCATGTATCAAAAACAACTTCTCCTTTATTGATTGCATATAATAGATTTGTCATAAATCACCCCTTAAATTGATACTTTTAGGATCGTCATTTAAATAACTTTCATCACCAATCAACCATCCTCGAAATGCCGAAATTATTCTGTTTAAATCTAGGTTAATTTGACAAATTACAATTTTACCATTTCTTTTATATTATATTATAATATAATTTTAACAATTAAAAAAGGAAAAAGTAAATAAGTAAGTATGAAATTGGAAGGAAATCATTGACGTCATTTTCTTTTTGAAAATAATTGAGAAAATTGTGTTGGCTTCTATATTGTTCTCTCTTTGGAGTTTTTGGGTTGAAATATAGTTTTTATATTTAAAACTCGCATTTGTCTATTCACCACCCCCAAATTTTCTCGTCAAATCCCTTATTCCAGCCATCGTTTTTTTTTTTGCTACCCTTCCCAAATCGATTCTGATTTGGCCAATCTGTTCATCTAATCACAAATTCTCGAATCCATCTCCTTCTGTCCATATTCTCTGAGTAGATTGTGGTCGGCTTTGTTGGCTTTTGGGTTGTCGTTGCTCCCTCGACTCCCGATTTCGTGGCTTTCGTGGTCGGCCTGACCAATCCCCGGTGTGGGTCTTGTCTCCCTCCTTTGTTTACCCCCCACGTCCCCTGATCACGTTCTCTGTTTGGTTGGGTTTCAGGCTCTTTGACGCAGTCCAGCTGGGGTTTGGTCGGGGATGTGGGTTGTCGCTCGTCTTCGATGCAAATCTGGTTGGGGTGTTTTGTGAGCGAGGCTTCTACTTCCCTCCTCTATCAGAATCCAGTAGTGCTGGGGGGCCAGCGACTCCCGGGCCGGGGTTTTCGCCGTCTCCAGCCCTGCTTTCTGTATTGTGTGCTGCTTGTGAAACATTTCCTTCTATCGGGCCTCTTTGGGTCTCCTTGGGCCCGAAGGTGGCCCTCTTTTGTGAGATATGGGCCAAATTTGGTGTTTTGGGCCCAAGTCATCCCGAAGTAAAAAAAAAAAACCCATTAGGGTTTGAGTAAAACCATCCGTAAGGGTCTTGACAATCTTCCGTAAGGGTTTTCTGGTTCTTTCTGTACATGGGTGGCTCTCACCAACGTTTCCAGTTGTTCTTGGTGATCCCAGTCTGAGTTGGGACTCTAGTGTTCGGTGTCAGGTCTGGCTGTGGTCGTGGCGGTGTGCGTCGTGGCGAATTCGTATTCTGGAAATTTCCATTGAGGTTCATCTTCATCACCCACAAGAGGGACTCCTGATGTACCGCTGGCCAGTGGTGTCGTCGCATAGTGGTGCTTGGCTCCGGGGTTTGTCCTTGTAGTTCTCAGCTTTTTTTGGGTTAGATTCGTCGGTTCGTTTGAGGTTGTTTGTTTGTTGCTTTTGTATTGCACCGTTTATTTTAGATTGTATGCTCGACGATTTGCCATCTGTCGACTCTGTCAGCCTCTCGATGAGTCAGGTCTATCTGGCCATCGAATTATTACCTAATCATAAAAAAATATATTGCTCTCTCTCTCTCTCTCTCTCTCTCTCTCTCTCTCTCTCTCTCTCTCTCTCTCTCTCTCTCTCTCTCTCTCTCTCTCTCTCTCTCTCTCTCTCTCTCTCTATATATATATATATATATATATATATATATATATATATATATATATATATATATATATATATGGAAGCTTTAAAATGTAAAACATCCTTTACGTGTAAAATTGCTTAAGGTGTAAAATTTGGGTTTTAGGGAAAACCGACACGCGAGTCTGATTTAAAAAAAATGAACCGGGTTAGGGTGTTTCTTCCGCTCTTCTTCCCTCTCGCTCACTTCTCCAGATCTTGAAAACGAAGAACGCTCCTCTATCTCTCGGATCTCCGCCACTAGTTCGCCTCCTTCCTCCTCCTCCCTCATCGAGGCCGCTTGACTTCGTCTCCTCCCGGATCTCCGCCCTCTCCTCCCTCCTCTCCCTCCTTCTCGCCTTTGTCCATCGCCATTTCATCGCTGACCGGGTTATCCGCCTCCCTCTGCCTACAAGCCTTCTAGATCCTCCAAACCAGCCTCTCCCTCCACGTCAACGCCTCCACGACGGCGTTGTGACGACACCGTTGCTCAAGGGCTCGAGCAAGGAGATTAGGCCATGGAGGTTGGCACTGAGGAAGAAATCGGAGCTAGGGCTGGGTTCGAAGGTGCGATGTGGCGAGGCTGACGCTGCAGAATCTCCAGGAGGTAATTATTGGACGAAGCTATTCGTTCTCTTTCAAGCGATTCATTTGGCTATCGTTGCTCAGTGCCTCAGTTTCAGGGTGCGATTGATTCATTCATATGTTTTATTCCAGCGATTCCTTTGGATTATTAGTTGAGATTATTTGAATTATGTCTCCTAAATTGGAACTCCCTTTTGGATTTAGATGATTAGGTTTTGATTTTGCATGATCGAATTAGGTTTCATGTTGAGTTGTGATTTAGAAGGGGGATGACCTGGAATTTTGGTGGTTTAAATGCCGGGTTAGTAGTAGGGAGAGGGGAAGCAATTTCTGAGGATCGATTACTCTTCTAATGTCAAGAGGGGGAAGATGTCGATCTGAAAATGCTTACAGAGCCAAAATGTGGCACTTCATAACTTGTTAAATTCCTAGTTGGTGCTATCACAAGTTGGCAATCCCCTTCTTTATCATCTTATTTTTTTTGGAACAATATCTCGCTGTGTTTTTTCGGATGGGGTGCTCTAGGAAACATTTGAATTACAATATACTGTTCCTTCACGTCCATAGCAGGACCTGAAAAGGATGGTACTAACTACTAAGAATAACCATATTAGAAGGAAATCCAAATCAAGGGAAAACTGAAATAAAGGTTTAAAAGAGGAATGTTGAAAAGTGAAAACTAGAGTAAGAATGAGGAACTTGATGGTAGAAACTACAAAGTTTTCCAAGAAACTCTTTTGTCCATTGCTCTGTGAAATTGCTTCCATTTTTCTACTGTTATTTGCCTATTTGCATAATGTCCTTGGCTCATTGGTGAAAAATGTTAGAAGATTGCAGATGAGCACTCAAAGTTTTTCTGTTGTTATTTTTCTTTTATAAATCTGGCATTAATAAACTCTTCTGTTTGCTTTCTTGCATCTGGAAATACTAAAAGATTGCAGATGAGTTCATTGCCGGGAGGAGGTGCTGAGTTGGTGTAGGGTACACACAAGGACTGTGATTTTCATCAGCAAAAGGGAAAATTAGCTTGATTTTTACAACTATTAATAGAATATTTTTGACCTATTAGCTCAATTGGTAGAGCGATGTGCGTATGCACAAAGATGTGAGTTCGAATCCCACATAGGTTATATTATAAACAAGAACACACCAATCCCAAATTGTTAATCATGCACATTATAATCTTAGTTATTCACTTTTTAACCTTAATTATGCACTTTTTAACCTTAAGTATGCACTTTAATTTGAAATTGTTATACGTAAAAAAATCGATTTCAAACTCACATCTATCAACCTAAATTATGAGAGAGGTGATACCAAACTCTCAAAAGTAAAAAAAAAAAACCCCAAAATTAAAACATCGATTTCAAAAGCACATCTTTTGTCTAATTCATGCACATTATGATCTTACTTTTGCACAATTGTATTCCAAATCTGCACTATTGTATCTTACTTTTGCATACTTTTTTTCTAAATGTGCACAATTTCTAAATGTGCACAATTGTATCTTACTTTTGCACAATTGTAGTTTAAATTTGCACAATTGTATCCTACTTTTGCACACTTGTATTCTAAATGTGCACATTACAATTTTATTTTTGCAATTTATGTTCTTATATTTGCACTTCACAGTTGCACAAATGCACTTCACAGTTGCACAAATGCACTTCACATTTGCACAAATGCACTTCACAGTTGCACAACTGCACTTTATAGTTGCACAAATGCACCTTACACTCTTATTCCTGAAGAGAAACATAGTACTTGTAAGCGATAAACATAGATAGCCTATGCGGGATTTGAACCCGCATCTTTGTGCGTGACACATTGCTCTACCATTTTGAGCTAATAGGCTTTACATTTGATTAAAGCAAAGGGACATACATCATTTTGTCGTTAATGAAACAAAGCCAATTGAACCAAAGACAAACACAACCAGCAAAAATGTTGAATACTATAATAGAAAAATTGATCCTAAGAGTTCTGATGTCCTTGTCTGTTTATCATGACTTGCACCAACCAGTAACACTTGAATATCATAGCAGAAATTGCTCTTTTTCAAAATGAAATTGTACTTTTCAAACACATTTAAATCAGAACCAATAAATTCATCCAAAGAAATAGAACAATCAATCAACTTAACTACATAAAGCAAAATTACAGAAGCATAACATTCTTTCAACTCCATCTCAGCTTGTCTGCACTTTGCAACAACCCTTTCAGCTCCATCTCAGCTTCATGTAATTAGATGATGCACATCCATTACGTACTACATAGTGAACAAACTGGTTGCATTGTCGTGCCTTATTTTTATGACATTTCCCAATCTAACAGACCATTCCAATAGTTTATTCTCAACTACGGTTTGCAACTGCACTTGTTAGTTTCTCATCCAAATTTGGAGCATGATGATCATCTATTACTCTTGCTACAGATTCCACAAACACTTTCCTAAGGTATGTAGAGTATATGTATTACTTTAACAATCAATCACTTTAAAATGTTGATTATTCCATAACTGAATCTCGTCCACAGTTCCAAAATTAAGATCAGTTCAAGAAATTTACTTCACATTCAGGCATCAGTAAGTTTCAAATCAGGTAAACACCATCCCTCCCACAGTCCCAATCAAATCGATAATCAGAGCAACAAGCCAAAATACAAAACAATAAAATCATGAAAATAAAGACAGCGATTAAAACTACAATATCAACAAATACATACTTGAGTGTGATGCGCAGGTGCTCGTTCGTTGGTCACGGCAACAGCAAGATCAGTAGGAGTAGTTGACAGATAATCGAATCGGCGATGAAATTGTCGATCTCATTGCCCTAGAACAGTAGGAGCAGATGAAGGGCAGAAAAGAGATGGAAGAGAGAAGCACCACAAGCGGAGCAATTTATCCTTGAGCAATTGACACATTAAGCTAATGAACCAGAGAGCCCTAATTGATCGAAGAGGAAGCAACGTCTGAACAACTGGCCTGTACTCCCTCCTTCACAAAGGGAACCGACATCGAACATAGGGAGAAGACAGAATATGCAAAATCATCGATCCTCCTCTGCAATTGCTCCATTAATCGGAAGATTCCCGGTGACAGTCGTCTTCTTCAAGCACTAGATCGACCCTGCTGGGGATTTGCTGGGCGAGCGAGGGCGAGCCAAATATGATGACGATGAGGGGAGACGAGGAGCAACGAAGGGTGTCAGGAAGATGACTAGGGACGGCGGGAGGATGACGGAGGAGTGAGGGAGGATGACGAGCGAAGGCGAGGGGCGATAGAGGGCAACGCTGTTGTCCACCGCCATGGCTGCAACAACTCAAAGTCAGGAGAGGGAGGGAGATAAACAGATTAATTTTTAGGGTTTAATTGGATCAGCCCATTAAGTTAATCCATTTTCTAAATTGAGCGCGCATACCTTATTTAGAAATTTTACACCTTAGGCCAATTTTACACGTTAAGGACTTTTTACATTTGAAGCAATCCCTATATATATATAATCGTGTCGCAAACTTTTCTCTTTCAAATCACTTTATAATTCTTCATGAGCTTTTACCCATATTCACTTGTAAGCAAAAATGACGTCAATTGTATCTTAACAATTTCATTCTTACTAATTTATTTATTTTTTGAAACAAAAGGTGGCTCTGTTTATTGAATAAGTCAATCTCTGTAAGGTCAATAATTCCTTGTGGAAACGAATCAACAAATACATGATCGACCCCATTCGATGGGACAAGTCTCGCAACCGAATATGCCAAGAGATTGCCACTACGGCGAATATGTCTAAAAGTAAACAAAATGAAATTGGAAGCCACGGTCTGAATATCATCAGCCACCATTTGGAAATAAGAGAGCAGTGTCTTCCTATTGCAGAGAGTGTTCACCATGTTTAGCGAATCCGGCTCCAAGTGGACAAGGGTTGCCCCCATCGCAGCAGTTGTTTCCACCCCAAGCAAGGTCGCCTTCATCTGTCCAACATTGACGTCCCACCAGGCCCTCATCTGACGGATCGCTGCCCACAACAGTTTCCCCTTAGCGTCATGCGCAACCGCTCCCATCCACACTAGGCCCCATCAATCAGCGCTGCATCAGTGTTCACCTTAATGACTCCCCCATCTTCAGCCTAACCCTAGAACTCCCTTCAACAACACGTCGGTTTGTTGCACCCACCACCTCATCCCGATCTACCTAGACATACCCATAGACGGATCTAGGTCAGGGCAAGCGGGAGCATACGCCCCCGCTTTCATCCGACGAATTACCTATATTTGTTCTACGCGTCGATAGCTTCGTTTTGATATATTATGAGCTTGAATCCGATAAACGAGTAAAAAGTTATGACCGTTTGAAAGTTAAACACAGATTAATTATTTCAAATGTCTTTTAATAAATCACGGTTCGTTTATATTTTACTTAATTTGATATTTTGTCAATATAATTCAATCAGAGAGCTTCGAAACAAGAGGTTATATTACTAAATTCGATAATTATATAAGAAGAGTGAATCGACCATTTGTATAAAACTTTGCCCCCCTTCGATAAATTTCTGGCTCCGTCCCTGGACGTACCCATAATCAACGATCATCTTCCTGAATCCATCCATTAACACCGGTATATTTGGTTGGAGATCATCATACAAGATCAGATTCCTTTCCACCCATGCGATGCACGCGTTGTGAAGAATTTCAGCAAGCCCGTAAACCCCACTTTCCCCTATATATCTTCAATTAACTCCACCAGAGAATCTGCCCCCATACCACACACTCGGGCTCCAATCGAAGGCCCCTCCCAGGCTTATGCAGTTGTCGGGCATTCAAGGAGAGTGTCAATGACAGTTTCATTAGCGCCACACCCTCCACATGATGCAGAATCCGTAATCTGGTGCTCCCGTAAACAGGAGCGAACCGCCAATGCTCCCTGAAGCGCTCGTCACACAAATAGAAGCACCTTTGGAGGGGCTCTCATCTTCCAAACCTACCCCCACACACATCCTCAGCGACTCCATTCAATCTCTGAACCAACCTGGAATGTGCCCCGAAATGCCCAGCCAATACGCCGATTTGATAGTAAAAGCCCCTTCTTTATTAGGACACCAGACACGGGAATCCTCCGGTTGTCGAGAACTTATAGGGATGGCCAAGATGCAGTTCACATCCTCCTCTCTAAAATTTGCATGCAACACCTCCAGTTGCCATGAGCCCGTGTCGACGTCCATCAGGTCTCCCATAGTAAGCCCCAAATCGGAATGTTCCTGCAGCATTGGGGCCATCGGACGACCCTCACGGATCAACCAGCTTGATCCCCATACATCAATTCTCTCATTCGATCCCACCCCAGGCCTTCCAAAAGTAATGCTTTTGCGCCCCAAATACTCCGCCATGAGAAACCTGGGCAAGACCCAAGTCCCAAATTTAGGAAATAGTCCCCCCGAAATTATTTTGCCTGAAGCACCTGTGCCACCAAAGCCGAAGGATTCTGCTTAAGACGTCATCCCTGTTTCTCCAGGAGAGCATCATTGAAAACCCGCAAGTCTCTAAACCCCATTCAACCAATCAATTTTGGAGCACATAGCCTTTTCCAACTGTACCAATGAATCTTTCGGTTTGACGCCGAAGATCCCCACCAAAATCGAGCATAAATACTATGAATTTCTTCAATCAATCCATCCGGCAGCCAGAATACGCCCATGACATAGGTATGGATATTCTGGAGAACAGACTTTATTAGAATCTCATTTCTTGCCTGCAATAATACATTTTCCTGACAACCCTGGGTCTTCTTCCATATCATGTCCTTCACATATATTCAAAGACGACCTTCTTCGAGGGCCCCACCCACATAGGGAGGCCCAAATACTGAGATTGGCGGTCCACCATATGAACCCCCAAGAGCCCAACAAAGGTCACCTTCAGTTGGTATCCCATATAATTAAAAAAAGGGAAATTCTGTTTGGTGTCCCTGAGGTTTTGACAATTCCGCTTGGTGCCCTAAGATTTTATTTTGTCCGGATGGTGTCCCTGGGTTTTGTCAAAAGTTCTCCTCATGCTCAAAACTCATATTTTCACTTTTTTAAATCAATAAAATGGCCCATTATTTTTCCTTATTTCACAAGACCCTCTTTATTTTTAACAATGAATAAAATTACCTATTATTTAACTAAATCCAACATAAAAGTGAAAAAAATACCTTATATTTTTTTTCAATAAAATCACACATAATTTTCAAAATTTTAGCAAAAACTCACCCATTGTTACAAAAATTTTTAGAAGAAAATCAACCTTTATTTTTAACATTACACAAAAGATTCATTATTTTTAATATTTTGCGGAAAAAAATCTCATTATTTGTTAAACATTGTACATTCATAACATACCACCCATTATTTATAAAAAATTTGCATCAATCCACCCTCACATTTTTTGAAAAAAAATTGACCTATAAATTACAAAATGGAAAAAAATCATAAAACCATACTTTTGATATAAAAAAAAAAAACATCCTCTTATTCATCAATCCACCCTTTATTTTTTACATTACTTTTTCAATAAAATTCTAATCGAGTATTGGGTTAGATTGATCAATTAGGATGGTTCATGCTAGGTCAACTCGATCCGATCCGACATTTTCGGGTCAGGTGAAACCCAAAGACCCGATTTTAAAAGAAAATGATAATTATAATGTATTTCTTTCTTATACAATGCTAAATATTAAATTGAAAAAAATAATAATTTCGGGTTTACATATTGAACCGAAAAAAAATATACTACCAAAATATTGAGCCACCATATGATCAACCGCATTTACAATTGTTAAAATTTAGTGAATTATAGGTTAAATATTATTTTGGAAAATAATAGGTGTTAAATATTGTTTTGGAAAATAACGAGTGTTTTTTTTCATAGTTGGAAACTAATATGTCTTTTGCATAATTTTAAAAACCGTAATGATTTTGTTTTAAAATTTTTGGAAGAAGGATGATTTTGTGATAAAAGTTTTAGAAATAATATGTGATTTTGTTGAATTTTCGAAATAAAGGTGATTTTTTTTCAATTTTATCTTGAATTTTGATAAATAATAAGTAATTTTGTTCATTGTTAAAAGTAAAAGAGGTTTTGTGAAATAAGGAAAAATAATGGGCCATTTTATTGATTTAAAAAGGTAAAAATATGAGTTTTGGGCATGAGGCGGACTTTTGACAAAACTCAAGGGCACCATCCGGACAAAATAAAACCTTAGGGCACCAAGCGGAATTGTCAAAATCTCAGGGGCATCAAACGGAATTTCCCTTAAAAAAAGGGGTAAAACTTTATTTTAACAAATTTAACATAAATTTGGAAGGAATAATTTCAGATGTGGCTGGTAGGCGAAACAACCTATTTAAATGTTGGTTTTTTAGAAATATACTAATTTAATGGGTAGTTTATGACAAATGAGTACATATTTAAAGGAGAAAATTTGCGCCGGGGGCGCAAATTTTCGGCCAAATTAGTCAAATATACACGTTTGTGTAAAAATTACAAAAGTATACATTTTATATCTTTTAAGTTTTAACCCTAAACTCTCTCGATCTCTCTCATTGCTCCCTTTCCAGACTTCCCTTCCTTCCAGATCTGAGATATCGATCTCTCTCTCTCCCATGGTCGCTCGTCCATGGCTACCTCATATCTGATCGAGTCCGAGCGAGGAGGTGACGGGGGTGACAGATCGAGCGGAAGAGGTAGAAAGGTGCGCTCCTTCTCCGATCGAAAGCGTTGGAGATCGGATCGAAGCCGTGTAGCGCCCTGCTCCTGGTAAATCCGGATTCCGCCTTGGATCTCGCCGACCGAAGAACCGCGCTATGAAGAACCGCGCTATGAAGGTTTCAATATCTCTCTCCCTTTCTAGATTTCCGTCCGTCTCGATCTATCTCCTAGGCTTCCAGATCTCTGTTTCGAGATTTCCGTCGAAGAAGAGGGCTGATGACGAAGCTTTTGTTGCCTAGGCGAAGCACAAATCAATGGGAAGCGTTGTTGCCCAGGCCAGAAGAATCGCCGGAGATTTCCAGAATGGGGGCGTCGATGAAGACGACGATGCTCCTCCTCGTAGATCGACGATTCAACTGCCGCGAGTCCTCCTCCTCCTTGCTCGATCTGCGTCTTCTTCCATGGACGACCGGATCTGGATTGGATCTGGATTCGCGATGCTCTGCGCAGCGATTGTATGTTCACCTCTCTCTCTTCCTCTCATCTGGATTTTGCTTGATTTTGTTTGCGAGTCTAATAGTATGCAATTGCGATTACGGTTACCGTTTTTTAGGAAAAATTTGTGTTCCATCATTTGTATGCAAGGATTTACAATACTGAAGTGACTGAAAATGAGTTCCGAAACTCGTATCTTGCTATAATCTGCACTGCACTGCACAGATGATTTTCCAATACCTTGATATTTTTATGCACCATCTGATTGAGGCTAAATTTAATGATAAACAAGCTTGGTGCGGGCAGTGGTTCGTGAATGTGATGCAAAGCTGACATACTCCATGGTCTTTTTTTTTGTTTTACAATGGAAGGCATGAGATGGGAAGAAGATGTGGACTTGTAAATATCTAATGATTTCGACATTTAGTGGAGGTCAACCTTAAGGTTAGGTCATGGATGAGGTCATCATCCCCAATTTTGGTAAATAATTGCTGCCAGCTGCCCTGCTATATTGTGTATGACCTCACAGACCAAGAAAGCTTTGAAAATGTCAAGACATGGTTAAATTGTTTGTCACAGTTAGCTGATTGCCATACTTTACTGTAGGTTGCAAAATACATTGATTAATATTTTATCACTTTACTATAAGTTGTATCAAAAATAGCTTTTCATGGCAAATACTTTATTTTTAGGATTTTTAGGTAGTGGCTTAGTTTTGGTTTTAATTTTTTTTTTATGAAAGCATATTTGTTTGTCTCCAATTTATTTGAGTGTTGATGTCGTTTTTAGTTGGATATTATATATGTAGGTATATATGTATGCTTGAGTCCTTAAAAAATGGGTTTTTTTTGGTGTTGACATCATTTTTATGTGTATTTTTTAGTGCTGATATCTTTTTTATGCATATTTTTTTAGAGCTGACATGATTTTTAGTTGGATATTATATATGTAGGTATATATGTATGCTTGACTCCTTAAAAATTGGTTTATTTCTAGTGCTGACATCGTTTTAATGCCTATTTTTTAGTGCTGACATCGTTTTTATTAGTATTTTTTAGTGCTGACATAGTTTTTATGCGTATTTTTTAGTGCTGACATCGTTTTTAATTTGATATTATATATGTAAGTATATATGTATGCTTGAGTCCTTAAAAATTGGTTTATTTCTTAGTGCTGACATCGTTTTTATATATATTTTTTAGCGCTTGCTTGTTGTATATTAGCTATTGATTGCTCAGTAGTTTTGGCTTGAATTTTAGAATCATGAAATGATTTGTCAAATAGCCTTTCTTCAATAACAGTAGCTTATCTTATTCCATTGTTGTGATGTAGTAGGTAGGTATAGTAAGTAGATGTAGTAGGTAGCTCATTAACCTTGCATTTGAAAAAAGTGGATATTTGGAGATAACAACTCCAATATATATTTAGTTGGATATTATATAGAGGGATTTTGTTCAAATGGGCCTTTAAGCATATTTGGTTAGCTAGATAGGCCCATTAATTGTTTTTTTAGCATGCTAAGCCTTCTTAATTGTTTTTTTAGCTAGATATGGTCAACCGTTGACCGGTCAACCCAGTTTGATGCCAACTTTTTTTTTTTTTTTTTTTTGATGCCAACTTTTTTTTTTTTTTTTTAGTGATGCCATATTTTACCGTTTTGATGCCAAAATTTTATGGTGACAATTTTATATAATTGATGGCATAAGAGCTTAAAACGTGGAATCAAAATATTGTCACCTTATTGTCACTTTTCTAATGAAATGATTGGATGACTCTTTTTTAATGCCACTTTTTTAAAACATTGATGACATTTTTTGTGATGTCATATTTTACCGTTTTGATGCCAAAATTTTATTACATTTTATTTTCACTCTGATGCCACTTTTCTAATTAAATTATTGGATGACATTTTTTTAAACTTTGATGACATTTTTTGTTTACTCTAATGTCACGTTGACCATTGATGCCATTTTGAAAAATTTGTATCACATTAAAGAAAAAAATGTCATCAAAAATACTACTTTTGAAAAAATATCATCAAAAATAATGGCATCACGGTAAAAAAAATATTATCAAAAAATTGACATAAAAAAAAAGTGGCATCAGTCGTTAACAGCAAAAAAAATGGCATCAATGATCAACGTGACATTACTGTAAACAAAAAATGTCATCAGGGTTTAAAAAAAGTGACATCAAAAAAGTGACATCCAATTATTTCATTAGAAAAGTGGCATCAAAGTGAAAATAAAATATAGTAAAATTTTGGCATCAAAACGGTAAAATATGGCATCACTAAAAAAAAAAAAAGTTGGCATCAAAAAAAAAAAAAAAAAAAGAAAGAAAGAAAGAAAGTTGGCATCAAATATGGGTTGGTCAACGTTGACCGGTCAACGGTCAACCGTTGACCGGTCAATGGTCAAACGGTTGACCATTGACCAACCCATCCTATTGGAAAGGGGTCTAGGGCAAAACTAATTAAATTGATTTAGGGGCTAAGTGACTAATTGAATATTCAAAAAAGGCTCTCTACCAAAATCACCCTATTATATATGTAGGTATATATGTATGCTTGAGTCCTTAGAAATTGGGTTGTTTTTTAGTGCTGACATCGTTTTTATGCATATTTTTTAGTGCTGACATCGATTTTAGTTGTATATTATATATGTAGGTATATATGTATGTTTGAGTCCTTAAAAATTGGTTTATTTTTTAATGCTGACATAGTTTTTATGCGTATTTTTTAGTGCTGACATCGTTTTTAATTTGATATGATATATGTAAGTATATATGTATGCTTGAGTCCTTAAAAATTGGTTTATTTCTTAGTGTTGACATCGTTTTATACGTATTTTTTAATGCTGACATCGTTTTTATGCATATTTTTGTGTAGGTATATATTTGCTGACATCGTTTTTGCAATATAAGAGATGGATGAGGAAAGAGGTCAGCATCGTCGACGATGAAAAATTCTTTGTTTTAATTGTTAACGTTATTCTTTGTTTCTCACTACAAAAAATAAAATAAAATATTCGTTTCTTTTTTTTGTAGAACATTCCTTTGTCTCTTTATTCTCCTCCCTTTATATTTTATATAAAAAACTTCCTTGCAAACGGTGTCAGCATTACTGACGTCAACATTCCCGACGTCGGCGTCAGCATTGACGCGCGGAAAAAAAAAAAACAAAAAAACCTTCCTTGTAAACGGTGTCAGCATTGCTGACGTCAACATTCCCGACGTCGGCGTCAGCATTGGCGCGCGGGAAAAAAAACAAAAAACAAAAAAATCTTCCTTGTAAACGGTGTCAGCATTGCTGACGTCAACATTCCCGAAGTCGGCGTCAGCATTGACGCGCGGGAAAAATAAATTGCTGGCGTGGAGGGGGGCACGCTGGTGGTGGGGGGGGGGGCAGGGGGGCACGCTGGAGGGGGAGGGGGGCACATAGGAGGGGCAAGGGTTATGTATAGTTTTGCAAAATTCCCACAATCTTGTATAGTTGGCTAATTTGACCTTTGTATTTGTATAGTTTGCAAATTGACCCTATTTAAAGGGTGATTTCATACATGCAATTTGGCTTATTTGTAGTCCATTCTTCCACCGCTCTACCCTTCTATTCAGGGGCGAAGCCAAGGAGGAGCATGTGCCCCTTCCCTCATCCAACAAATCTCTTATACATATTCTCCTCGTCGATAGTTTTATTTTTGATATATAATATGTCTTAATCCGATATCCGAGCAAAAAGTTATAAATTTTTGAAAATCGAAGGTATATTAATCACTTCAATCTTATTTTAATAAACTACAAAGTTTTTATATTTTATTTTAATCGAGATTCACATACAATAATTCATCTCGAGAGCTTTGAAACAAGAGGTTATAGTAATCATTTAAATAATTAGGTAAAAAGTTATTGAAGTTCAATTTTTTAATTGGTTATATATTATTATATGTTAAGAATACAACAACTTGTCTATTGCCTCCATTTTTTTTTATTAGGTAATAATTGGGGTGGAATAATCCTACCCGATAGCATCCTTTCGGATGAGGTCTTGAAGACCTTTATCAGTGTAAATGTCAAAGCCCCTGGCAGAGCGGCAAAGGTGTGCAACCTTATGAGCCACTCTGTTTATTTTGGGGCACGTGAGAGAAGGAGACTTCTCTCACACTCGACAACAAGGTTTTGATATCAGACATCACCATTTCAATTTCTCATGGACATATGTAGAATGTGTTTTTAAATGATTTATGGTTATAAGGGAGTCTCTTTCAATTTGTAATTTGTTTATACCCAATGCAAGAGTCTGGATTAATCCATGTCTTAATGCCAAAACCTCAGCCTTCAGCGGGGTTTGGTTGCCAATTATGTCCATGTTTATTACTCCCTCCGTTCATAAATATAAGATCACTTCATTTTTGCACGTACTTTAAGGAGTGAAAAACTATATAAAAAATTAATTTTTTAATCAATTTTTTTCACAATATAGTATGTATTATTAATAAATATTATATTAAAGAAAAAACATTAACAAAAAAATTAATATTTTATATAGTTTTTCACTCATTAAAATACGTGTAAAAAGTCAACAATCTTATATTTGTGAACGGAGGGAGTATGTTGTATTTCCCATGCTTATTTTGTTAGTTTTTTTCTCTTATGCTATTTTATATATTTATTTTTCTTATTTTTAAATTGGAAAAAACGACGACGTTCATATACAGTTTTGCCCTCATCCGATAATGTTTTATACTAAAACTATATCATTTGTTGTCATATTATAAAGAGTTTTACTATTAATTTAAACTAACAAAGTGATGTCGCTTTATTCTAAAACGACAACGCTCATATACAGTCGGCCCCTACGCCGAAAACTTTCTAGCTCTGCCCCTGCTTCTATTAGCTATTTAGCTGCCATATTTTTTTTTTTTCGGATTTTTTTGGTAATTTTTACCGATTTTAGTGATAAAGGAGTGTAAAAAGAGTAAAGAATTTATGTTTCTCTTAGGATTTTTTTTATTAAAAATGTCTAATTAAATAGCAAATTAAATTTCTCTCCAATATATTTAAACGAAATTTTTTTCTACATCTACATCTAAAAAATTTCTCTTTTTTTTTTTTGATAATTTTTATTTTTCCTACTAAAAATGACTATTTAAATAAAAAAATTAATGATTTTTCTAATATATTTTAAATAATATATATTTTTCATGTTTCTCGAAAATTTGTTCAGACCCTCCTTAGAAAATTCTTGGGTGCGCCACTGTTAGATGCTATATTACGACCCATTTACACATTATCACTATCATTATTATCATAACTAGTTTTATTATTAGCCCGATAGACGAAATTGTTTGATCAATTTACTACGGAGTATGGTATTATATTAATAGATGGTTAATTTTCTTAATTTAAGTCTTAAAATAATTCAAGTAATAATTTTAAATTTTCTTACTGCTAACTTTGATTTAGATTAAGTTGAAATTACTTTTTAATTAAAAAAACAATTTGATTGATTTTGAAAATAATTCCAAAACAATCTTAGAAGTCATAACTAATCAATCTGTTTGAATTCCTCCCTATTTTCTGTAATCGTATATCAAAATATTTAATTGATTAATTGACTTTGCTTCCGCACTACAGATAATATTCATGCTATTTGAGAAATCAAATTTCCATGGCAGAGAAGAAAAAATAAAATACAACTTCATCTGTTGCTTTATGTTTGTGACTTGTGAGTCTGTCATACTATTTGCTGCGTTCCTGAAAGGTTCCAATGCTTCCGCTTGACATTCAGTTTGGTGATGTCTTTGTGAAAAACTCCATTGAATTGATAGATCGTCGTTTGACTCGTAAAGATCTTCATCATGGTCCTAAAGTCCCAATTATACATGACTATGCGAGGAGCTGAATCAAACCCTTTCTGCCCTTCTTGTTGATCATGTTTTTCTTCCTTAGTAGAAGATTTTTTTATGAGGCTGGTATGCATTACAATTATAACACAAGTGGTTTCAACAACACCAAAGTACATACAAACAAGTGATCTCAGGACCCCAATACTAGCAACAAGATTAAAAACCATACAGAAGTAGTAGGTCAAAACTCAAAACCATACAACAAATGACATAAAACCTTACATAAAACCTTACATAAAAACATGGTCTTGTTAAGTACAGTGTGCCATAATGTAAGAGCATAACAAAGCAAGTTTAAAGCTAAATTACACCAACAGTAGGTAAGTCTGCAAAGTTCAAATAAGCAACTGAAACTGGCCACACTACATGAGACCCGCTTAAGTCCAAGTCTAGTAGAAGAAACACAATCAGAAACCATGCTCATCGATCACATAAAATCCTCAATGTCGGAAGAGGGTTCACCAAGTGTTCTAAACAAATGATTATCATCATTGTGGAATTTCTTGAAACACCGATCATGATCCTCGTAAAGGGCAACACATCTGTAGGGACAGAGATGAGTGTAATGGTCAGCCATTTCTTCACAAAGAGAGCAATAAGCAAACCAGTGGGCAGGGAAGCCTTTTGGCTCCTGAGGCCCCCTTGTGTCAATGTCTGGGTTATCTGCACAAGTATTAAGTTTTGGCCTTTCTCGGACGTCTCTGTCAGTAGTAACTTCAATTGAGTCTGGAGGATCAAAGTTCATATCATCATCCGAACCCAAATCTTCTAGTGTGGAAAAGAAGCGGACTTCTCTGACGACCTTCCCTACAATGCAAGTGATATCCATCTAAATCAGAACACAACTAGAACTAGAACTAGAAGTGGGGCTGTGAGGATTGATGCCCAAATACGTTCCAAAAGGAAATCAGAAACCTAGGTACCTTCCTTTAAAGTAAAACAAACAATCAAACAAACAAGGCCTACCTACCTTACATCCATTCTAATTGCAACTGAAACCCCCAAATATCAAAAGGAAATCCTAAACCCTACATACCTTTAAACAAACAAACAAACAAACAAACAGAGAGTGATGGAATAATTCCATTCCATTCCATAGTTCGATTCAATTCAGGTCGGTATGTAACAATTCCAAAGAAAACAGAAAAATCAATTTTCGATTACGAACGAAGATTAATGAGGGCGGCGCAATTAAGAGAAAGAAGAAAACAGGTTGATTGATGGTCCATTGATTGAGTGAGTACCTTCAGCAATACAATCTATCGGGTGAGAATCCTCCGGGGATTGGGCGTTGTTAGAACGCTTCACCGCTTCGGCGCTTTCTTCCGCCGATCGCTTTTGAGGAAGGAATGGGAATGGGATGCCCATACTCCTGATCATGGACGTTCCAGAAAGGGGGCGTCTCTCCTTCTTAAGATTAAGTTACTTTTACGGAAATTTCACGAGGTACCCTGAGGTATCGTTTAATTCACGCGGTGACTAACTGTTTTACGCCTTTCATGTGGTACCCCTGAGGTTATAAATCATTTCACCCATGCCCCTATCCCTATTATTTAACGGATTCCGTTAGTTAAATTAAAAAAAAAAATTGAATTACAGTAAAAGAATGGGGGAAAGAAGAGACGGGCACGATCCCGAGAAGAAGGGGCTTCTGGTGCAGCATCCACACGCCTACGCCGGCAGAGGCGCCACCACCGCCGCCATAGCCGTTGTCTCCTCCGATGAAGATTTCGACACCAGTACATCCTCTACCGCCCCGCAGCCTCCACGACCATTTCAGCGAAGAAGAAGAAGAAGGAACTGGACTTCTCGACAGGCCCGGCCCTTGGGGAGGGCAAGGCGGGCGACTGCACTATATATATATATATATATATATATATATATATATATATGGAGTGGTTCTAGAGTGCACACCCCTTAGAGTGTACCTTATGCACGATTATAGACCGTTGATGAATAGAGATGGAAGGCCAAGATTAATAGGGATTTTGTTTTTTTTTTAATGTAAACTGTGGGACCCACATGCCTAAAAATAACCACTCTCCCCCACTCTCTCTTTATTTTTATTTTTTTTTGATTAGGTAATAATTCGAGGATCAGACAGACCTGGCTCCTCGAGAGGCCGACAGAGTCGGCAGACGGCGAGCCGTCAAACATACATCGAAAATAAAAAGGCGGTGCAATACAAAAGTAGCAATCAAAGAGCCCCAATCGAACAAACGAGCCTAACCTAATAAAGCTGAAGACAACGTAGACTAAACCCGGAGCCAAGCGTCACCAAGCGATGACACCGCTGGTCAGCGGTACATCAGGAGTCCCTGTGGGCGACGAAGACGAACCTCCAAGGAAATTTCCGGGACACGGAGTCGCCTCGATGCACACCGCCTCGACCCCAACCAGACCCGACACCGGGCGCCAGAGCCCCAACTCAGACTAGGACCGCCAAGAACAACCGGAAGCGCAGCCGAGAACCACCCTCATACAAAAACGCACCAAAGAGCCCCTTAGGGATTTTATCAAGACTCTTACGAGATTATACCGGACCCTTTCGGGTGGTTTTGTAAATGAATATGTGCAATCAAATATAAAGAATATTTAACCACTTTTTTTCTTTTTTCTTTTTCTATCGGGCTGCTTTGGGCCCAAGAAAAATCCTTGGGCTCGAAGCACATTTAACGGGCCTAAATCTACCAAAGCAGACCCGATGCCGGCAACCATATCCAAATTTGATGATGTCAAATTAATAATAATAAATCAGATAATTATTATTATTTTTTAATTAATTAGTCACCCCCAACCCCAAGCAACGCACACAGGGAATTGGAAATCCGGACAGATCGTGCGGCGCAAGGAAGAAAAGGGTCGAGGGCAACCGGAGGAGAATCACCGCCGAGGACCGCCAGAGAGGTCACCAGCAAAGCCGATGGCGGCTCCGAACAGCACAGGCGGAGGGAGAATACGAGTAAAATAAAAAATATTTTATTATATATATATAATAAAATATTTTTTAAATTAACACAAGTGTCTGTTGGTGTGGTGGTTGTTGAGTTGATACGGGGCATGCATGTTTTCTTACAATCACGGGTTTGAATCCCAGATTTAGCAAAACTCTCAACATTCTAACCTTTTTTTTTCTATTGGTTAGGCCGCCCCACCTATTTCTCTTCATTTATGTAACTAATTCCGATGCCTCAATAAATTTCATCAAGTCATAAAGTATTAAATTATTATAATTCAAATTTAAATACAGCTAATCCTTTAGCTTCATTTTATAATTATGTCATTCATGAACAATTTTAGTTTTATTAACATGGACATTCAAGAAAAAAAAGCTTCATGGTCATAGCTATATTTATATTAATTGAATTGAATGAAATAACATGTTTCAAGGAGTTTTAGAATATATATATAGAAACACTAGGGTTTTGTGTTTAAAAACAAATGACACAAATTTAAACTTGCAGTATATAAATTATTTTTAATATTGTATAACTATAAATTTTATAGAGCAAAAGATTGATAAATATAGCTTGCGTACGTAATCTGTACTATGGATTAAAACATTTTGTATAAAATTTTTAATATAAATTTTACCGGTGATTTTTTTAAAAATTCTTATTTTAGACTTTTCTATAATTTTACTTAAATATCAACAAAAAAATAATTTAAATATTTTTTAACAAACTCATCCGTAAGATATAATATTTTTTTAAAAAATTACATATAAAATTTATAATTTATAAAATTATGGCCCGGGCCTCCGAAATTGATTGGACGGCCCTGCTTCTCGACGGTAGCTTTGGCCGACGCCGTCTGCTTCTCGGAGCGTCCAATTGGTGGAAGCTGGTGGCGTCTTTGAAATTGGTCTCAGAAGCCATCGATTTCTCTCTCGGAATTCGAAATTGAACGAATTTCGCAAGGATGACAGCGAAAGCTAGGGTTTTTGAAACTTCGTCCAAGATTTTAATTCGGAAATTAGAATCTCCTCTTTCTCTCTCGCTTCTGGATTTGACATGGATCTTGGGAAATTTGAAACTATCAAATTAATTTGAAAAAATATGGGGATTTGCAGATTGATTGAGTTTTCTCCGGGTACCGGCTGGGTCGAGTCCCCCACCATAACCGACGCCGGCGACCAGCAGCTCCGGCCTCCCGCAGCCCCTGATTCTTCGCGTCTTCCTTCTTCTTTCCTCCTTTTCTTTTTATTTTTTCTAGTGTCGGAACCTTCGGCGTCGGATGAGGCAGCAGAGAAGGCGGCAGATGTGGTGGCGGTGGTGGCCCCTCCACCGACGAAGGCGTCGAATCGGTGTGGATGCTGCACCGGCAGCATCTTCTTCTTCGTGTCTGCTTCTTTCGCGTCTCTTCTTTCCCCTTCTTTTAATTCAATTGTTTTTTTTAATTTAACTAACATAATCCGTTAAATAATAGGGATAGGGGCATGGGGTGAAATGATTTATAATCTCAGGAGTACCACATGAAAGACGTAAAACAGTTGGTCACCGCATGAATTAAAACAGTTGGTCCGTTATTTTTATCATCTTAGACCGGGCCTTCTCTGTGCAATCGGACGGGATTGATTCGATTTCGATTGTTTTATTTAAGAAAAGCAATTTGGGTCGGGTTGATTTGAGTTTGAGTTATTTCGGACATTGTATATTTTGGAATTCAGTAATTTCATACTTCAGGGTTTAGGCTCCGTTTGGCAACAACAAAAACACCAGCTAGTTTATTAGATCTTTTGATTTTGATATTATATAGTTGTAAATGAAATAAATATAAGATTTTAGTTGAATTATCTTTTGGAATAAGAGTGTTTCGACAGCTACTCACCGAAACTTTTCAGAGCTTTTGATTTTCTGTTCACAAGTTTCCATCAGCTACACCAACCGCTAAGTTTATCAAGCATCATACTAGCATATTAACATATATTTAACACAAATAATCCATCAGCTTCAGCTACTCTATCAGTTTCAGCTACCACACATCAGCTAGCATTTTTCCAAACAGAGCCTTAATAAATTGAGTTATTTTTATCCGACTTGTTTTATGTACGATAAATGTTTAGGTCTTTTGTCTTCACACTGTGTTCGTTTCTTTGAGCTCATGGACCACGGTGGTGTTTTCTTCCTGATCTTGAAAAGGACATCATTCTTCTCCACTTGTCCACAAATCATCATCGATTTGTCGCATAGAATATGTCTTGATCTATAGAAGGTCAATCTTGTCAGCATCATTACCACATTATCTTAACATCTAATTCTTTTTTTTTTATCAATAACATCCATAATATCTTAAAAAGTATCTTATAATATCGTCCATAATAGTTTTAAAAGTATCTTATAATTATCCCGAAAAGTATCTTATAATTATCGTCCAAAAATAAATTACATCAAAGACGATAAATCACTAAATTGCAATTAAAAAAACATAACACAAAGTTAAAAAAATGGCTGAAAAGACAAATGAGTATATTAAATCACCCCTAAAGTCATATTGGTATATTAAAATACGACACTGACAGATTGGTATATTTAATACATTCAATGGACAAATGACCTTTTTTGCTCCTTGGATTTTGGTTTAATGAAATTGTTCGGTTTTTTTAAATTCTAAACCCGGTTTAATTTAAAACAAAATAGACAAAACCCTAGTTCCATTGTAGGGTTTCCTCAAGCTACATTAAGGCATGTTCAAGCTCCAATGTCGAATTCAACACTCAAATATTAATGTTAGTTTTCATCAATTATCTTATATTCCTTTCCAACATTTAAATCCCCGAATCCAAATCAAAGACCCTCAAATCTCACCATCACAATCTCGCACATGTTACTTGTTAGCGAGATGAAGGCTGAACTTGATTTTAGCTTTTCACTATCTCGCAACCAATCTACTGAGGCCATTGGAACCACTATACGCCACTACCCTCATATCTACTCTCATCAAGGACGAAGATAGATGAGGGGTGTTTGTGTTGAATTCAGTGAATTGATATGATTGGAGTGATTTTTAGGTAAATTGATTTGGATTTATAAATTAGCATGGCCGTCCACGAGAGTGTCACATGTCGCATATTCGTTGGGTCGATTTTTTCCGAGTACACTAGACGCCATTAGTGTCCCTCCACTTTTCAAAGTCGTTATTCAATGCGGGTAGCCAAAGCAACACATTTTAGTGAAATTTTCATGCCCAACGACATCGTTTTATGGCCATCCCCCTGCAATAAAAAAAAATTGAATGATGCCAGAGGCGGATCCTCTTTAGGACCAGAGGTTGCAGTCACCCATCCAATCTCTAATAAGCCCAAATCTGACACCCGAGACAAAATTTAATATACATGTTTCTGTCGTCGATAACTTTGATTTGATATATAATTAATAAGCCCAAATCCGACACCTGAGTAAAAAGGTATGAACGTTTCAAGAATGAACCTATATAAATTATTTTCCACGTCGTTCATGAAGTTGATATACTTCTATCGTACGTAATTATTGTTTGTTAAACTTTGCAACTTAATACTATAATTAAACCCATAAACTTCAAATTAATTAGTATGTTATATTTTAAAATATTTGAAAACTGTGAAGTAAAGAATGCACGATTTATGTTTTTTTTTTATTCTAGTTACATATCATAGTATTGATGATTTTTTCGGGAAAATAATATTCAGGGATCCATTTGTTGCTCGCTCAACTAACCATTTCAGGATCGGCTACTGAATGATGCATAGCTTCTCTAGTATCCCATTTTGAGCGATACTAGTCATGATATCCGGAAAAAAGAGATAAGGAGTACTAGAGATTTTTCTATTAAACAATTTTTTTTACAGTGGACAAACAATGGGCGGGCAAACTAAAAGAGTAAGACACCACCCTGATCATCCTGGTGGATGATGTTACACAAATCCCTATTAATAGAGAGAATCGAAATATTACAGTTACAAGTATTCCTAGCTATGTAGTCAGTCACTTTATTTGCCTCTCTGAAGCAATGTTTGAACTCGATGTGGTCAAAACTTATTTTCAATTGATCGATCATCTCTAAATAGAGTCATATTTCCCACTTAATCTTGGTCTTATCATTAATAGCTTGAACTACCTCCAAGCAATCCCCGTCGATGATAACATTCCGCAAGCCTTTGTTTGCGGCTAATTGTATACCTACACAAAAAGCATAAGCTTCTGTTTGGATGGCCATAGTGATACATGTCTCCTGTTGAAAGATGTCCACGACCCTTCCATTCTAGTCTCTGTTATAACGAAAACGATAATAGCGAAGAAAGACACGAAGATTTACGTGGTTCAGCAACGGTGTGTTGCCTACGTCCACGGGCAGAGAACCAGATTTCTTATTAGAGGAAGCGAAAACAGATTAGGTTACAGGGGTCGGCGTTCCATGAGTATATGAAGAGACTCATGGAACCCTAAACAGACAATGGGCTGAAAGCCCAAAATAGACAGACGATAGGCCCGTTTACAATAAACATCGCATACCGTAAAGGCGGGGTGGCGCTGCCCCCCTTAGCCCCCCCCCCCCGCCAGGGGCGCATCGTCCCCTGGACCCCCGACTCGCTGACCGGTCAGCGAGACCACCGCCGCCCCCCGACCCCCCCGATGCGTCGCCGGTCAACAGTCGTTCAAGGCACAACAGTCTCTAATAATACCCCCACTTGGCAGAAGCCAGTGAGTTTTACTGAGCCATCCACATTAATTTTATAGATAGCCCTGGGTGGTTTACACCATTTTGAATTTTGTCTTCTCTTCATTGCGTGTTCCACCTTATTTTTTTCAGTTGTTGTTGAATGATTTCATTCTCTAATGTTAAATTTTCTGAGTAATGGAAGCCATTGACTCTAATGTTTTATTATTAAATATTAGATTATTTCTGATTTCCCAAATGGTTTGCCAGATAAAGCACAACTCATCAAATTGGGAGGTTCCATGTCTTAACTGGATGTTGTCTTGTATAGTAGTGTGGGTGCCAGTTAGGCACATGAATGTCTTACCCACTGTTTGTTCATATTTTAAGATAACCAATTTTGTGAAAGGACAATTTAGAAAGAGATGATCACTATCCTCATCATTACCATCACATAGACAACATTATGAAGACACTCTATTAATGTATTTATTCAATCTTGCTTTTGTCGGGAATCCATCAATAGCTAATTTCCATATAAAAATTCTTCATTCTTGGTGGGATTTTAGTTTTCCAAATCCGGTTAAAATCAACCTCTGTAGTCGGAGTGCTATTTGTTATCTCTCTGGTTGATTTTGTAGTAAAATTCCCATCTGGATTTAGTTTCCAAATTAATTTGTCAGGTGTAGACCTGTTTGTAATTGGTATGTTAATAATTTTTTGAATGATATCACGAGGGAACAATTGTTTAAGTAGGTCTAGATTCCAATGCCTTTGAGTTATAAAGAGCTGACTTACTTTTAGATTGGGGTCATGTTGTACTTCAAGATAAATTAGTGGTTGATTCAGAATCTAAGGATGATTCCAAATGTTAATCATATCTCCATTTCCAATGATCCAATGAAGTCATCGGTAAAATTTCCCCCGTAGTTGAAGGAGCCGTCCAAATTGCCAAGAAGTATTATGAGTAGTTCGATCTTTTATGGATTCATTTCTTATAGCCTATTAGCTAGTAATTTAGTGATTATTTTGTATGCAGTATTGCACAATCTAATTGGCCTGAAGTGGTTTATATTGGTAGGGCTATCTACTTTGGGGGTAAGAGCTATGAATGTTTGGTTCACCTCTGAGAGTATGTTTCTAGAGTACGTGGAAGAATGCCTTTATCATCTTACAAAGGGATTTTCTTATAATATGCCAGTACTTATAATAGAATTCTGGTGGATAGCCATCTAAACCCGGGGTTTTGTCCTGGGCCATTGAAGTTACAGTGTCCTTGATTTCAGTATCAATTGGGGGTTTGATAAGGGAGCAATTCTCGGCATTAGATATTTGGGTGGTAATGTGTCTGATTTGGTCTTTCGTGATTATATTCTGCTGATGTACTATAAATATGTCCTCCATTTCTAAGGTGGTTTGTTTTGTCATACGTTTATATTCCGTGATTACCTCTCCCGTTTTCAAGACAAAGGAGGAAGTTGTGTTTTTTAAGTTCCTAATTTTAGCCGTAGGTTGATAATAAGTTGTGTTCATATCTGCTAATTGCAAATGGTTAGTCCTCGCTCGTTGTTTCCGGAATTTATGATTGTATTCTAAGAGCATTATTTTCGAGACACGTTTAACAATATTTTCATATAAAGAATTAGTAGTCCATGTCATTTCTAATCGGAAGGGGGCTCCTTTCTTGTCACCTGGGATTCCTATATGCATAATTATCGGGCAGTGGTCTAAGGTAGAGAATGGAAGATGTCGCATCTTAAGACTTTTAAAATCGAGAATAACATCCTGATGTGCTAGTGCACGATCCAACCTTTCATAAGTATTATTGTTCCCACCATTATTTTTCCTCCAGGTAAAAAGAGGTCCTTTGAACAGAATGGTATGTAAGTTTAGTTCCTCTTTTGAATAATTTAAGTATTCTGAATCTAGCTAAATTTGGTATATTACCATCAATTTTTTCTGTATCGTTCTCAATATCATTAAGATCGCCCATTAGCATGATGGTGAGCATATGTTTATTCACAATAAAGAATATCTCATTCTAGGATTGATTTTTTTCATGCTCAATTGAGGGTGCATAGACAAAGAGAAGCGCCATGACATAATCATTGATCTTTGTTTTAATCATGAAGTATCTGTCTTTTTGTCCTAAAATTGTGGTGTTATTAAGTGATATATGGTGCTTTCCTAGAATCCATAATCCTCCCTTGTGACCATTTGATTTTATGCAGGTAACTTTGTGAAAACCTGCATTTCTAACTTGAGAATCAGAGGGAGGATCAACGGATTTAGCCTCAACTAAAGCACTAATGTCAAGTTTATTTGTGTGTCTAATGTGGTTAATTACTTTCCAAAGGAGTGGGCGTTTAGAGCCCCTAATATTCCTATCAAAGTCCGACTCGGACCGATGACTAGGGGTCGTGTGCACGGGCGCACATGTGCTAGTAGCCTAGCACACAAGCCGAGTGAGGTTCCATTCTAAAACCAATTGACAATAGAAGGAGTAGCTCACCGACTCATATACTAGGGCTTGATATGTTCAACTTTCCGATGTGGGACACTTTTGGTCTCATTCACATCTCTAACACGCCCCCGCAAGTCCAACTAGGAATGACTATCTAGTTGAGACTTGGACAACTGGGTAACCCAGACTAGGATTGACACGGGCCGTTAGGCTAACCGCTCAGATACCATATCAAAGTCCGACTCGGACCGATGACTAGGGGTCGTGTGGACGGGCGCACATGCGCTAGTAGCCTAGCACACAAGCCGAGTGAGGTTCCATTATAAAACCAATTGGCAATAGGAGTAGCTCACCGACTCATATACTAGGGATTGATATGTTCAACTTTCCGACGTGGGACACTTTTGGTCTCATTCACATCTCTAACAATTCCAATAACCAACACTAATCATAAAGAATTTTTTGTATTTGGCTAGGCAGCTTGGGAGTTCTGTAAGTGTGGTCTTTTAGATCAATCACTTGCTTACTTGGATTTAGAATCAAGTTTTCTTGATTAATCCTTGATCTCTGCTTATTTGATCTGTCAATCTTTGATTTTATTATTTTCAAACTATCATAAGTTGCTGATATTCATGGAATGTGGCATTCTTCAGCTCTGAGTTCCTCATTATTCACATAACAAGCAAAAAGGTTTCTGCATTCAAGCCCCAAGCTAAGGGTATGTATGTATTGTTTTGAGCAAAAGGTTTTAAATTTTTGTTGGTATGTAGTTGTTGGTAGGAATTTGTTTTATTGCAGTCCACCTTTCAAAAGGCCGGTGGGATACTGCCAGCTTGCTTGTAGAGTTAAGGTAGAGAGAAACATACCTCCTGATACGTTTGGAATCCCCGATCCTTCGCCTGTGGGCTCAAGATCAAGAACACCAAACTGTTGATGGCCCGATCTTGCAATTATTCTTGCTATATTCTCGATGTTTACAATCAATTACAATAAAGACTTGAGACTATTGTGAAAGAAAAGAGAAACAAGTAAATAAAACTAAAGTAACACCAATCAAAGGCAAACAACCACGGAAAGATTAGTAACGGCGACGGCGCTGGAAAAGCCGCGGGCGCGGCCTTGACGCTGGCGACGGCTCTGGCAGATTCAGCGACAAGAACACTGGTTCATCGACGGTTTTTTCAGGATGGGTTTCTTCTTTGTGTTTGATTTTGTGAGTATGAACGAGGAAGAATAACAATTTGAATCCAAAGCTTTTGGATTGGAGGATTGAAGAACCTTTTTAATCCTAAAAAGGGTTACTCAATATAATTTCCAATCTAGTTTTTATTAAATGTAAAACATGAGTTTAAATAGACAATAGACCAATTCTATCTTGTGCAAAAGATAGAGTTTTGATAACTAAAGATAAATCAAATTAATAATCTAAAGATATGTAAATCTTTCCTAAGATAAGTAAAACTAACTAAGGATAGAAAATTAACAACTTGGTGGAAAAGGAATTACCTAGATGAGATATTTTCCTTCCACCTTATTATTTCCTAATTGCATAAAATAAATATATCTAATTAATTAAAATTCAAAGTTAATTTAAAAGGAAGTCTTTAGACAAAGGGTTTCTTCAATTCTATATTCAATCTGATTAATTCAAAAGGAAATACAATGTTTAAATAGGTAAATAACTAGGGTTTGGTTGGCTTCCTTAGAGGCTAAGGATTGCTTTACCAAACTATATCCTAACTAAATAAAACTTAATCTAAAATCCTAATATAGAAAATAATAAAATATGATAATTAAGAAAGCCTAAAGGATAGACTCTCCTAACCATCTTATTTGACCAAACTAAGAAATACTAAAATAAGCAATTCTATAATTAGACTCCAACTAACAAGATGTAGGCTCCCGGATGAGAGGTATTCGAGCTCTCCAAAAGAGAGAGATTTGTGTTACCTGGGAGGATTTTACACATACAAAAGAGAATATGAAATTATACAAATAATATTATTACTATTTTTTCCTTTTTGTTCAAAGCCCCAATGGGTTGGGTGGATCTATAAAGCTTGTCAAAGCCCCAACGCCTAGTTGGAGGAGTAAAAAAGGCTAAAGCATGGTTTCTCAAAGCCTCAAACGTGCTGAATCAGTAGAGCAACTCAGGAGAGCACCCGCGGTATACATGACCCCCACCGAGGCCGACGTCGACACCGGAAGGCCCGCACACGGCGGCGCATACAACAACGGAGACGGGGGAAGACAGGCCACCGGCGGCGAACACCGAGACCGGGTCGATTAGAACCTGAACGGAGCAGGCCAACCACAACCCAACACCACCAAAACCACCAGGATGCACCCCCGAATCCAAGCCGCACCGATATACACCCATTGCATCCCCAGCGTCATTCCAACATCCGAGGACACCAAGACGGGATGAACTAAAATCAAACCTCCCTGCCCACAAACAAAGTAAGGGAGCAACGAGAAGCCGGATTAGAAACAAAGCCCCAAACCAATTAGGCAAGAGGGCGAAAATAGAGATAAGATTTGACGGGATGATTTTTCTAGGGTTTGGCTAGCCAAACGAAGGAGATGAGATTTTTTTTCCAAAAGAGAGAGAGTTTCTCTCTCTACTCCAACTATGTCCTTTAAAAAAAAGTCGGTTATGAATCTTGCGTATCTTTGAAAATTTTCAAAAATAGCTACTGTATTTTGTAAAATAACCATCTAATTAAAGAATCTAGAAAAACAAGCATATTAGCAAAATAAAAATAAAAATGCTCAACCTTTTAATCTTCCCCAAAAAAATAAACGTGCAGTGATCCTAGGTTACAGAAGCCCGGCACGGCCCGTCAATGGACCTGGCTGAGAACAACCGCCATATCAGCGATCGAGTACGGGTCTGATGTCCAGCGCCTCTCACCTTCTATTGTGGAGGTACCCGCCGTCGGTGATAGCAGGTGGTAGCGCTACAGTGCTCCGACGAGGAGCTTGTTGACGATAATGGCGCTGCCATGCCATAGATCTTCGGCGAGAAGAGAACCGATGCAAATTAAAAATAACTGGACATGACCCCGGGGAGGAAGAAGACTAAAAATAATCCCAAACTCGCAACCCGCAGAAAACAACCACAAAAAAAAAAAAAGAATTAGCCAGGGTTTTGATTTGTTTGAGGATGTTCTCTAATTCGTTGAAATCCATGAGTCACCATGTTAAAATCAAAATTCAGCAAATTAGAAAATCGGGGAACATAAACTGTAATTTACCACAAACAAACAAAAAACCGATTGAAATTTCATCGATAAAAAGAACATGGTGCAGGCTAGATTATGCAGTAGGTTTCAAAAGTAAATCAAAATTTTAAAGCTTACTGTTCAAGGAAACCAAAGAATGAATAAAGTGATTGAAAATGGTTTAATCGGTGGGCAAATAATTCAATTGTAAAAAAACAAAGAGTAAATTCGTAATGATAACGTGTTGTAAATCGAAGAAAGGAGAGGAGGAGAATATACAGAAAATGAGATCTCTATTCCTTGTATTTTATTCTTAAGAGAGTACAAGCCTTTATATAGGTAAATGATACAAAATATCAAGGAGTGTCTTTTTTTTTTTTACAATAGGGAAACATTCGGAGCTATTACAAAGAATGTAAACGTGCTCCGGGATCATCCTGACGGATGATGGTACAAAGTTCTCTATTAAAAGGGGTTGTAGATCTATCACTAATGATACCCCTAGTGGCTATATAATCTGCAACTTTGCTCGCTTCTCTATAGATGTGATTGAATTCAACCTTTTCGAAATCTGCTTCCATGATCTTGATTTCTTTTGTCTGGCGCATAATCTCCCATCTGCTGTCTCTTCCTTTAGATAGAATTCTCATCAGCTCTTGGTTGTCTCCTTCTACAACGATCTTGTTCAAGCCTAATCTTCGAGCTACCTTCATCCCTATTATAGTACTGCTGCTGCTTCAGTTTGAATAACTGTACCTTGATCTACTTCCTGATAAAAGATCTTAGTTACATGGCCCCTAGAATCACGAATGATTCCTCCCACCTGGCTAATGTTGGTGGGTTTGATAGAACCATCTATGTTAATTTTGTAGATGGCTCCTGCTGGTCTAGTCCATTTAGATCTAGACCTTTTTTTCCTCTTATTGATATCTCTATTAATACTCCTAGGATTTGTTTCTCTCCAATCTTGGATATTTTTATTAATTTGCTTAATCATGTTACTAAAGGTGTCAGAGCTTGTATGTTTAAAGATTAACTTGTTTCTAGTTTCCCAGATCATTTCCCAAATAACCACTAGATCTTCAAAAAACCGATTTGCCTGCTTGATTTGACTAATGTTGTCGCACATGGAACCTTGCAAGGAGAGGTTGTGAAAAAACTTACATGTTGTTTGTTCAAACTGGGCTATTAGTTCTTTTGCAAAGGAGCACTCCGTAAAGAGGTTACATAGGGAACAAGTGTTTGGTACTCTATTGATGTACCTATTAAGCATGCTAGTCGTGGGTAGAGCATCTATTTTAATTTTCCATACTAGGTTTTTAAGGCGAGGAGGGAGGTTTAGGTTCCATATCCAGTTATGGTTTTCTATGTTGTGGTTATGGTTGTTGGTAATTTTCTTAGCAGATTTGGTGGTGAAATTTCCTGTGGGATTAGGCGCCCAGATTAGCTTATCCTGGGCTTGTCATGATGGGATGTTGAGGGATAAAATACAATTAGCTACAGTTTGAGGGAAAAGACTCTGGATGAGAGGCTTATTCCAAGGCTTTTGAGGGGTAAAGAGGTGGCTGACTGTTATGTTCGGGTCATTGTTACCCATAAAGGTTTGTAGATTTGTATTGGGTACCCAATGATCATTTCAAATATTTATGAGGTTACCGTCTCCTATAGCCCAATGGAGACCTTTCTCAAAATTTTCTCTAAGGGATAAAAGTCTGCCAAATTGCCCAGAGGTGGCTTGATTTGGTTTGTCCCTGATGTTGCTATTAGGAAAATATTTTTCTTTGATGACTCTAACCCAGATATTATCTTCATTAGTATAAAGTTTGCAAAGTAATTTAAACTGGAGGTTTATATTTAGGTCTTTGGCTTTTCTAATACCCAATCCACCTTGGGCTTTACTCTTGCAAATATTATCCCAGCTTATTAGAGGGGTATATCTCTCCAAGTGAAGTTTATTCCAGAAGAAATTTTTGTTTATTTGGTCTATTTGATTAAGAATTCCTTTAGGGAGCAAGAAATTTTGCATCAAGTAGTTAGTTTTGGAACTCATATTGGCTTGAACTAAAATAGCTTTGCCTGCTTGAGACAGATTTCAGGCTTTCATTTGGACAGTTGCTTTTTCAGATTTTGGATGGCTTCCTCAAAAACCGAGTTTTTAATTCGGTCGTTGATCATTGGAATACCTAGATATTTTTCAAGTGTACTCGAGATTGGAATTCCCATACTCTGAGCAAGGTCTCTCGCTAGGTTTTGGTTTACATTCTTAGAGCATTGGAGAGAACTTTTACTATAATTAATAGTGAGACCCGAGAGGTCGGAGAAGTTGTTTATCATGTTCTGAATGGTATTTAGACTAGTATGTGCAGCTTTAGCAAAAATAATCGTGTCATCTGCAAAAATAAGGAAAGGTATAGGGTTACCATTTGGTGAGTTTGATTCCAATTAACGCATCCTTTTGCAAAGCTTCCTTGTGCATTTCTCTCACTAGACCTTCCATTACTAACACAAAGATGTAGGTGCAAGTGGATCTCCTTGGAGAATTCCCCTGTTAGGCTTAAACTGTTTACCCGGACAATTGTTAACCAGAATTGAGAAGAAGGATGCTGTAAGACATGTCATAACCCAGTTGATCTATAAAGGATGGAAATCAAACTTATGAAGAGCCGCTTTGATGTAGCTCCAGTTGATTTTATCGTAGGTTTTTTCCATGTCGAGTTTTAATGCCATCCAACCAGTTCTTCCTTTTCTCTTATGAAAGCTATGGAATATTTCATGAGCTATTAAGGTATTATCCTGAATGGATCTACCTTCTACAAAGGCTCCTTGAAAAGGGTTGATGAGCTTGGGGAGAATAGGTTTAAGCCTGTTTGCCAGAATTTTTGTGATTACTTTGTAAATGGTGTTACATAAAGTGATCGGCCTGTAGTGGTTGATTGTGGTAGGGTTCTCAATTTTGGGGATTAGAGTAATAAAAGTTTTGTTTATCTCCGACAATAATTGTCCTGAGTGGAAGAATGCTTTGACTCACTACTAGAATACTGCAATTAGACATCATGTGATTTAAGTCTTTCAAAAACACAACCGATATTAAATAAAGCTATTACATCGAATAATAAATCTGTATTGTTAAAAAAACTTAAGACAACAGTTAAATTTTTTAATAGATGTTAAATAGTTAATTTAAAAAATTTAAAGCTCGCGCTCAATGAAATTTTCGAAGTGTTTGAAACCCGCCTTTACTTAATTTTTTTTAAAGACCCGCCCATTGAAAATAGGAGATATTCTCATTCTTGTGTGAACAAGTTAACCAAACCTCTCTTTCTCCCCACTCTCTTAGTCTCTCTATCTCACCCCACCACCACCACTACCGCCACTTCCGCCCTCAATACGGATGCCACCAGACTAGAGAAGAAAGAAGGCTTCCAACAAACCCTAGATCTCGCCGAACTGCTGCTATCGCCGGACTTATGCCTCCAACAGCACCTCCACGTCGCCTTCTCCTTACCCATCTCCATCTTTTCGCCAGATCCCTAAGCCGATGCTACTCTCCTCCTTGGCTCCTTACTGCCAGTGACCTCAGCCAAGACCTACACCACCGCCTCTTGTCCCGATGCTCACTCTCAAGCCTCCGCCGCTGACAGCACCAGCACTTCGCCTCTCTCCGTTCAATCCCTCTTTGAGAACCACCGTAGCGCCTCCATCTTCCCCAACCTTTGTTAGATCTCTCCGCTCTCTCAATATCTCTCTCCGACAGAGACCGCCGTCGCCTCTCTTTCTCCTCTCACCAGTGACCTTTCTCATTCTCCCTTCCACTCCAAATCGCTCCCAAAAACTCCCGCTGGAGACAAGCCCTGCCTCTCCCATGGCTCTAGTTAGCGACTATGGAGAAGACACCGACACCAACACTGACTACAATCACCGGTAAGTCCTCTCTCACCCCTACAGATCTATCCACCCTTTTGCTACCAATTTCTTCTGTCCAAAGATATGAGGTTTCAGATCTGATTTTTTTCCTTTCTCATTCATACCTCTATTCACACCGATAGAGAAGAAGGTTCAGTTTTGAATTTTAGAGAATGGTTTGGATGATATAGTTGCTGCAACCCCTCGGTTATGAGGTCGGATGAACGCGGATTGATTTTCTTGGACGTTGCTTAGTAAGAACCTAGCCGCATTGCATTTTCTATTTGGTTTCTGTTTGGTTTTGCTATTGCTACAGTCGTTGTGCTTTGAATATAGATTCTCATTTCCTAACTCTTGTGAAATTGGAGCATATATAGTACTTGGCATATTTTGAATTTTCTAATATCATGGTTTTATGATTAAGTTTTGATGAATTTGTATGGGTATAAGGCAACGCATTACCGGAAGAGGATAAGCACTATCTCCGGTTTTGTTTTGTCATTCTGCAAAAACTATCATAAAGAAGAGTTCACCTGGAACGAAGACTACAACGACAAAGCGATCTCCAGAGCAATGCTATCGGTTTCAAAACATCGCAAAGTGGGCCAACGATTCCTTTCCTCTCCTTTGCTGACGACATAATGATATTTTCTAAAGCAACAACAGAAGCATGTAGAACGGTAAAAACCATCATAGACGAATATTGCGGAATATCAGGCCAAAAAGTTAATTTCTAAAAATCAGCATTCCAAGCCACAAGGGGAATTCCAAATGACAAAATACAACGACTACAGGCCTGTCTACAAATAACCAACCAAACCGTATTAGAAAAATATCTGGGATGCCCCATAATCAATGGCAGAGTAAACAAAGATACATTACAGGAAGTCTTAGGAAAAACAGAGAACCAATTGTCAAAATGGAGAGCAAATGAACTCACCCAGCAAGGGCGAGCGATATTAATACAAGCAAACCTAGCGGCCAAACCCAGTTACATAATGCAAAATTTTATGCTTCCCACGAGCATCCAAAATGACTTGGACCAAATTAACAGAAATTTCTTTTGGAACAAAGGACCACAACATAAGCCAATGATAGGATGGGATAAAGTGTGTAGACCGAAGAAAGATGGTGGAAATGGAATCCACAAGACGAAAGACATGAACAAAGCTTTACAAATGAAGCTGCTGTGGAAAATATTAGCAGAACCAGAAAATGAATAGGTCAAAACAATCCAACATAAGTACCTCAAAAGTGAGAAAATCTGGAATTATAAAAGGAAAAGAAATTCATCCTGGCAATGGACAAAGCTAATGGAAATTAAAGACGAATTTTGTGAAGGACTTATATGGCAAGTGGGAAACGGCAAGACCATTAGATTTTGGAAGGATCTGTGGATCCAAAATGAAGGAAGCCTGAAACAAAAAAGCCTTATTGACCAAATAGATGAAAACGAAACGGTTGATAACTTCATAAGACCATATAAGACCTAGGACAGAGGCAAACTGGAAATTTATCTCCCGCGGGAAATTGTTGATAAAATTCTACAAGTATACATACCTTCCAACGAAATTGAAGACAAATTATACTGGAAAACAAGCAAAAATGGATGGTTCTCTACGTCAAGTGCATTAGATTATGTGACTTGGACTAGAAGAATCAACACAGACCAAATGGATTGGATATGGAAAATTGATTGCCCCCCAAAAGTTAAAAACTTTCTATGGAAAAATCTATTAAATGGAACACCAACAAAGATAAGACTATCGAGTAAAGGAATCCATGTGCCATTGCAGTGCCCCCTATGTTCTCACCTAGAGGAAGACAATATCCACCTCTTCACTGACTGTCAGATCTCATTATCGCTTATAGGAGGCCTCGACGGGAGGATTGAACAAATGATTCGACATACGGACAAAGAGAACAAACCATACAAGGATATTATAACGGAAGTGTTCCAAAACCTAACCCATGAACAAAAATCAATCCTCGCCTTTGGATTATGGGGTATATGGTCGATGAGTAACAGAATAACTTTTGACAACAGCAACATCAATTCTATGGCAGATTGGATACAAAATATAAAGCAATTTAGAAAAATGTGGAAAAAAGTAGAGATAGACGATCAACATGATCAAACTACCGAACAAAAAATCTCCAACCCCAAAAAGAAAACGTCAAAAGAAAAAATAGTCAGATGGAAAAAACCTGCTGCGGATTTTGTCAAACTTAACTTCGATGGTGCTCAAACGGATTCGAACAGAGCAGCGTCTGGGTTTGTTATCCGTGACTGCCAAGGTAGGGTGTTGGCCTGTGGCGCTCGTGGACATGGTTCGATTTCGGCCGTACTGGCGGAGTGCTTTGGTCTTATCTCGAGACTTCTTGAAGCCTCCAAGCGGGGTTTTGCCCACCTCGAGATCGAAGGTGATTGCCTTACGATCATAAACGCTCTTAAGGGTGTTTGGCGCTGTCCGTGGAAGATCGAGATGCCGATTTCGGATGCCCTGGGTCTCTGTCGCGCCTTCCAGCGTGTCACTTTCGGTCACATCTTCAGGGAGGGCAACCAGGTGGCGGATCGTCTTGCGCATCTTGGCTTCTCGTCTCACTTCGTAGCAAATTGCGTTCCCGCTGAGATATTTGAGCTCGTTCGTGGGGACGCCATCGGGCGGGGAGCTAGTCGTAGGTAGCTCTCCCCCGAATCCTTGCCTTGTATCAAAAAAAAAAAGTTCAAACAATTAGATTAATTTTGGTGTTCATATACCAATAATTCCTTTGAGTGGCTCGTATGGTCAGAAAAGTGGAAATGTGTGAATATGTTATTTCTAAGGCTCATGCTTTCATCCTTCATTTCTAATTTCCAGGTTCTATGAAGGACTTGTTGATTCATTTGATCGTTTCAAAAAGACGCACAAGCTGGGGCTTATTTTTTTTAAGTGTATTCAAAATTTGCACTTTTGTTTGTGTTAATCAATCTTTTATACGGTTTATCCTCTCTTTTTCTATGTAGATTGTATATAACGATGGGGATGTAGAAGAATTATATCTGAAGAGTGAAGAAGGAAAACTGGGAGTTGATTAAAGTTTATGCAGATGCCAACAAGGTGAGCTCTCAAAAGAATTTATAGTTCTTTGCTTTCTTATCTACATCGGCATAGCTTGTGCTATAATTCATTTTTTAAATGTAGGGAAATGCAAATGATGATGGAATGTTTAGACTGAAACGTATGTGCATTTGGTTGAGATATTGAGCTTTCAATTTTTCCTTAATACCAACAAGGTTGAATTTGTGTAAATTGATTGTGAATGTTTATCAGAAGCTTTTTGTCTTAATAATTGCGACTTAGTTTTTTCTTATTCTAAGGTGTCTATGTGTTTTACTTTGGATTTTTATGTGTCTCCCATGGCTTTTATGATTTTTTTATTCATGCATTTTTTTAATGAATTCATTCATGCTTTATTTCTTTGACATAAGTGCATTTTTTTTTTGAAAAATCCATATGGTGACTGAGAGTAATCCTTCTTTATTAGTGAGATATATATATATATATATAGCCTTCTACCGATTGTTGCTTGCTTGTACCAGGTTTCCTGTTCTAGTTAATCCATTCCATTATTCTTTTTTTGTGTGTGTTTTGGTAGATATTTTGAAGTGTTTGCAGTGTACTTGTTCTTGTGCTTCTCGTTCTTGTATTAGTATGGTGCAGTTTATTGTCATGGGCTAAGGGGGAAATAAATGAAGTCGAATTATATACTACACATCTCTTATGTCGTCTTTGATCTTTACAAGCCTTGATACCTATCTTTGTCATTGTGATGTTTTTAGTATTCTTTTAGGAGGCAGAAATTGCATCTACCGCCCACCATGCGGTTGTCAATTTTATTTTTTTTTAGAGCAAAGCGGTCGTCATTATCTTTGGTATGGTTTATGTCTCGTATCTCACTATATACTTATTTATTTTAATTATGTTGACTAGCAGAGCAAAGCTGGATTGGATCCGGTGGAATTGGTGAGTATGAGTTGATCTTCTCATCGGAGTAGCGTCTCAGTTGCTTAAGCGGAATCTAGGGATTTCTGGAAAAAAAAGGTGATGTGTCATCCCTTAATTTCCATCCGTTTTGTGTTCTTGTTATTCAATTTCATTATTTACTGTTGCTTATTATGAATTATTTACTGTTGCTTACTTACTGTTGCTTATTATGAATGGGTTTCGTGTTCTTTTCCCTCCCTTCCCCGCATTGGAAACTTAAAGTTACAATTGGAGACCATAATGCCTAATTGCTTGTTACTGATTCATGCACTCTAGCTCTTACTGCTTGTAGTGTGGATTCTGAGTTTAAGATTTCAGGCAAAATGCCTAATTTGTAGCTTGAAAATCATTCTTGCTTAATTCCCCAATGTCATGTTTTTCTACTTGAGTTTTTATATGCTCTTTTCCCTTTCCCTTTCCCTTGTATCATTCATCCCCATTGTGAATTGCTTGTTTTCATCCCCATTTTCTAGTTTTGTACAGCAGCTCAACCAAACAGATTCGTCACTTGTCTTTCCCTCTTTGTAGGGAGTTCTTATTTAACCTAATTTGTAATCTTCTTTTAAATCTTTGCTCCAATTCTTCATCTAATGTTTCACTCTCTTGTTACTTCTATAAATCTAAATTAATAGTGGATAATTACATCTTTTTACCCTATCAGGAATTGATTATTTTTTTTAAAAGCGTTAGTAATTACTTACTATTTAATTCCGAAATTGTTAAATCAGAATTTGCGCCTGCCTATTCCAAAGGGTACTCATCCAAAGCTTGCTGACCTGCTCGAAAGATGTTGGCAGAAAGATCCAATGGTAGGACCTCGAACCGGTAATAATTGCTTCATCCACTGCTCTTCTTTCAACATGTAGATAGCTACACTTTAATGAAAACTGTTGTTGCATTTTGTAAAAATAAAAACAAAAACAGGTGATGTAGTGAGTAGTTTCTATCATTTCTCCTGATGAAAATGTCCATACATTTTTATTACTTGAAGGCAAAAAAGTTTCTTAACCATACACATGCTCAACTTCTGTAATATTTAATGTTTTTTTCCATTACTTAAAGCTTCTGTTTTATTCAGCACTGCCCAACGAATGGCGATCCAAATTTTGATACTTAGAAAGTTAGACCTCCAACTGGTACTCCAAAGACAATGATGATGGCAAATCATGAGGGAACCATGGTAATGGCAAGTGGTGTTGTTAGTGTTTTACATCCTAACGAGTATGCTCTTGGCCTCTTTGTTTCAATTGTACCCTTCTATTCGTTTCTTGATTTAGGCCTGCTTTTGAAAGGGAAATGGAAGGAATCCCCAAAGCATCCTCCTTCACTGTCCATTCTCTGGGAGATCTTCCTCCTGAGCTTCGCTGAACTTAGTGTTACTTAATCTGCAACTCTTGCTTCATTTATGATTTAAAAGTCCCCTTCATTTGTAAAAGTGCATATTTCAAGTACATATCCTTTGTAAAACATTTGTAAATGTTGATTTCGCGTTTATCTACATGTTCATGAAACTATTCATCATTTGCAAAATCTTATTTTATGAGCAAACGGTGTTGTGCATCAAACGAAAAAACATCTAATTAAAGATGAAAAGTGTAGTTCTTTAATAGCTATGAAATCGAGCCGTTATGTAAAAACAAATGCTAATTTCATTATAGACATCGTCTAAATAATATAAATCAATGTGTCGCATATATTTTTACATCACAATGTTAATATAAATTGATATATATATTGCTAACAACAACATCCTTATAAAAATCTAAAATGATGTCTTTATCATGTTAATACATCGGTCGTGCACAGATTTCATGTGGTATATTATTTGAAAACAATATAAAATCACAAATTATATATATTAAATTAATATACACATAATCTATATAATAAAAAAGATGTCTATTTTTTTTTAATAAATTGGTTATTTAAAAAAAAGCGATGTAAATGTAAAATTTAGGCTTGGTGCGAACATCTTCAAAAGCTTAAAAATGAAAAATATCAAGGGTTTAATAACAATTGAACATGTAATAAACAAAATTGAAGGGTTGATTTATATCTATATTCAAAATAAAATAGACGTTTTAACCAAGAAAAGACATCTGCTTAAAACCGATGTCAAAAATTTGATCTTTTACTACACGCACATAGAGATCGGATTTTTTTTTTGAAAGACATCTGTTGGCAATAGATGTCTAATTGTATTTGTCTAGTAGTGACTGCTTTACAACAAGAGGATCCTACTATATGCCAGTATTTTTTATAAAATTCTGGGGGGAAACCATCCGGGCCGGGGGATTTATCTTCTGCCATTTCAAATAAAGTAGTTTTGATTTCAGCTATAGTCGGTTGATAGATTAGGTTTCGGTTTTCCTCTGGCGTTATTTGAGGTTGAATGTTCCAAACATCCCCTGGATTAACTTGATATTGATGAGTACCTATAAATCTTTCCGATAGCTCATTTGTGATTTGATCAGAGATGGTGTCGTTGTCATAAAGAATATTGCCCTGTTTTGTTGTAAAGGATTTCATTGGTCTTTTTGAGTTTTTAATTCTAGCTGTTATTTGAATATATTTCGTGTTCCTGTCTGAAAATTGGAGATGGTTTGTTTTAGCCCTTTGTTTCCAGAACTTATGGTTGCATTCTAAGAGTCTGTATCTCTTGAGCTCTAATCTCGCTAGCTTTTCTTCATCTTGTTTACTTATGTTACCACAAGGTAAACGATTTTGCAAATTCATAATTTGGCTCTTGACTTGAGTAAGTTGCCTAGCGGTATTACTGGTTTGAGATTTACACCAGTTTTTGGTATTTCTTTTGAGGAGTTTTTTGTTTCTGTATTAGTTTAAAGCCTTGGGATCCATTAAAATTATTACGCCAAACTTGTCGAACCATAGATTCATATATAGGATTTGTCATCCAAGCCATTTCAAATCTAAAAGGAGCACCTTTAGTAGAATTTTGAGATCTTATTCCTAGAGAGATTGGGCAGTGGTCAGAATTAGAGAAGGAATGATGATTCATATGAATCTTTAGAAACCAATTGAAAATTTGTTGACTTGCCAGAATTCTATCCAAGCGTTCATATGTATTGTTAAAATTTGATTTGTTTTTTCTCCAAGGGAGAACCAGTGTAGGGAACAGTTTGGAAATCATGTTCATACTTGATAAATTGTAATCGTCTAAATCTAGATATGGATGGAGAAGCACCTCCTATTTTTTCTGTGTCATTTTCTATATCGTTCAGATCACCAATGATGAGAATTGGAAGAGGGTGTTTGTGAGTTATCAAAAAAATTTCTTCCCAGAAGGGAGTTTTTTCTGATTCAACGGATGGAGAATAGATAAACAGTAAAGCCATATCATGCTTGTCCACCGTTGTTTTGATCATGAGAAATCTTTCAGAATGTTCCAAGACTACACTTAAGTCTTCAAATTTAGTTTTATAGAGAAAATAGATGCCACCTTTGTGACCCTTAGCATTTGAGAGCTTTGTGAAACCCCGAGGCTTTGATCATCTGATCCGACGGAGCTTCAGAAGCTTTAGTTTCAGTAAGCATAAGGGCATCAAGGTGATTTGTAGCTCTAAGATGGTTTATTTCTTGCCAAAAGAGAGGCCTTTTAGATCCCCTAACATTCCAGTATGCGACTTTAATCATAAGAATTCCATTTAAGAAGAGCTTTTAGCATATTACAAAGTAAGATGGTGCAAGATTCAACAATATATCCTTGAAGACCTACACATGGAGAGCTGCTGTTTTGGGTTAACCATTCAGGAAGTTTGAGACAGATCCAAGCTTCCCTCACGTAAGCCCTGCTGTTATGAAGATGCCGAAGCCAACTTCTTTGATTAGTTTGAGTCCACCAGTGGGTTTGAGATCTACATTGAAATTTAAGGGTATGTTTTGCACTTGTTGCAAGGAGGTTTGTTGAAACTTTTGTTTGTAAAAGTTTGGTAATGAGGTTTGTGCAGCATGCCGCCACCAAGTCCCTAAGGAGACCGGTGTGGCAATGCTTAAAGTTTGTGGGGAGATGCAGGGAGAAGATCATACCTGAGTGTTCCCAATTTCCCATCATAGGACTCTCGTTTGTAACTACTTCCCTGCAAATATTTTTATGTATCTTTCCCATTGCTATGATGGAAATGAGAGAGCAATCCCTGCTGCTAAGACAGTTAAGAAGAATATGGACATAAAGGTAGATAAAATGATTCAAATCTAAAAGGATCATGCCATAGTTACTCCTTGTGGGGCTTGAAAAGTACCAGGAGCAACCAAGAAGCAATCGAAATTTGTCCAGCAAGTTACAAGCAAATACCACAGTTTTAACAGTAGGGAATTCAAAACCAGATTCAAACATAAGGAGACTTTGGTATCTCACAAAAGAATAGTAAGAAAGCATTAAGTTTAAGAAGAGAAAACAAAGAAATTCATCTGCATAATTTCTAATCTTGAGATCATAATAACGATGGATGACTAGGGGATCAACCATGCAAATCTCTATATTCAAATGGACACATCTAATTCTAGATTCAATGAGGTGATTAATAGAATACCAAATCCCAACATGAGAGTATTTGCATGCATTAAGGATCAAATTCAAAGTAAAGCAAAACTGACAATAGCAATAAAGGGTATTCATCACAGCTAAAAAATATAGATTGTTGGTACTTATCTTAAGGTGAGTTAAGTCTTCAACCATATCACCAAAATGGGGCATACAAAGACCGCATCCTACATAGCTCCAACAACAAGTCGATGATCGATCGTAAAAGCCATCCCGGTAACCTTGTACTCCGATAGTTGTATATAGAAGTCTGGGAACATCTTCTTTAAGATCCAGGTTCATCAGCTCTTTTCTCGATTTCTTGCTGGGTTTGTTCGTCCCTAGCTTCCTCCTTTGATAATCAAGCCAGAGCTCCGAAGCCGAGGAGGCGATTGAGAGTGGGCACGAATTTAGGCCATCCACCGCCCAAATCCAGCCACTCCTGGGACATGCACGATCATAATTAGCCCTGTAATTACAATTAAACTTTTCCGGGAGCAAGCGCTCAAGCTTTACAAATAAATTGTTGTGGATGAGTTTTGTGTTTTCAAAGTTTTGGGATGAGTAAGGGAGGAGAAAAAAATATTCCCTTTCTCTGCTATTTTTTTTTAATAAAACCTCCTTGCTGGAAGTTAAGAGGGGTCTTAGGGGGATGCACCTTTCCAGCCTCAGAAGAATCAAAGGCCGGAGAGACGCAGTTTTTGATCTTGGTGATTGAAGCTTTTGCGATAAGGTTGATAACAGGGTTTTTTGTGTGATTTTGATTGTAAGGTTGGGTTGTGTAGATATTTTGGAGAAGGTTTATATTTACATCCAAAGGTATGGTATGATCAAATCTAGCTAAGAGAAACCAAAGGTTGTCCCGACTAGAACAATCAACATCAAACCACCATTGGCAGCAGCTATTGGTGAAGGAGCAAAGGATAAAAATTTTGGGAGATAAATAATTTTTAGATCTGAAAAAGCCTTCAATACTTGTAAAGTTTGCAAGTGCTTGAGATCTTGTACTGCTGATGAAGACTCGGCCACTATTGTTGCTATTATTGGTTGAGGCATGACCAGATCTGCCCAAATCGGAGCCAAGAAGGCTCATCGAGGCCGGTAACAACCTGTTGTGCCCTCGAGCCCAGTTGCATGCAACAAATCTGGTATGGAGGCTGGCGATTTGGAGGCTAGAAGCCAAATGTTGAGAAAAATTGTGAGGAGATTTAGGTTTTGGGAATATAGGGTTAAGGTAGGGGTTTTTAGTTGAGGGTTGAAGATTGATGAGGATAGGTTCAAGAGTAGCGCTCATATCGGAAGCCGAAGGCAACGGTAGCGCGGCGCCATGGCCAAGAAACCGGGGAAAGCAGAGGCGCAACAGAAGAACGAAGAGGAAGGCAGCGACATGCTTTTTTTTTATATATATATACGAAGGAGTGTCTTATGGCGGGGGTTTATGGGAGGTGGACAATCCATCCAAAATCAATGGGTTTATAACATTTTTTTCATTATGTTTTGTTTCTAATTTCCCTCTTGGGTTGGGGTGATCCCAACATAGACATGTGTGTTTGATTTATGAATTTGAATGTCTTTATTATCTTCTATCCTATTTGAATAATTATTCTACGAGAGTAGTAGATGATCCTTATTTATGATATTGAAGTGAAAGTGATCTTATTATTAATTTGGATTAATTATGAAAAAGGGATAGTAACACTCAGGGTTTATGCAAAAACCTCTATATTCCTATTTTTTAATAACGAAAGTTATTTGATACTCCCTCCGTTCGTTTATAATTGACGCTTCAACAAAAAGCTCGATATTTAAGAAAATGCTAAAAGCCACTTAAAATAATGGAAGAAAACTCTTCAAGTTCTCTGCAAACAGTACGGATGAAAAACCTCCCTCACATAAAATTAAAGTATTTTATTTTTACTGTAAAAAGTAATGTGGAAACCCCCCTCTCCCTGCAAATATGTCTACATCAACCCACTATCCACAAGAGAACGTCAATTAATTTAAAACTTCAATTTACATCCAAAACGTCAATTATAAACGAACGGAGGGCGTATAAAGCATGCATCTTTATGTGATTTATAATCTACACATATGTTTATTGTTGCGGTTATTCATAACCTTGGAAGTTTGCTTCTTTATTTGTTCTATTTTTTTTATTTTAAAGTTCCTACGCAGCCACCCAACATCAACCACCATTCCCCCTCCATCCCTCGACATCGACCAACTCTTAGTCGACGCCGACAACAACCCTCGCCACTTTTTCCCGCTATCCCTGAACCCCAAAACACACTAAACCTAGAACCGCTTACTTCTCTCCCGAGGACGAACCTGACTCCACTATCCTATAGCGGGATCTTGACTATAAATTTATTTGGTCGAGAAACTCTCTCGTCAACCACTCCCTTATGAAGTGCAAAACATCTAACTGGGAAATATCTAACTGGGAAAAGGCAAAACATGATAACACAAGCATGGAACAAGACATATAGAAGAAAACTACAATGCAAGCAAAGATCCAACATCTACTAACCAAGTGGTCCAAGCCCAGGGCTCAGTGGTACAAACTAAATTTTGACGGAGCTCTTTCCGCTAACAACTCTAGCTCTTACGGTTTTCTTATCCGTGATGATAAGGGCGGTGTTCTATTTGTTGAATCTAGCACCTCTCCTTTTCCTTCCGTTATTGGATCCAGTTGAACTTAACATTACTCACATCTGCATTGAAGGCGATACTCTTAGCATTATAAACAACCTTAAATCGGGTGCTTCTTGCTCAGGCGAGATCGATTTGCTCTTTTACTCTCTTTTTGCTCTGGGTCGGTTTTTTGAATTCGAGATCTCCCACATCTATAGCGATGACAATCGAGCGGCTGACCGTCTATCTCACATTGGAATCGATTTTTCCGGTTCTTCCTTCTCTTTTGACGTTGTTCTTTATAGAATTATAGTATCATTCGTAAGGATGCTATTGACTAGATTGCCCTCACGATTAGTCAAACTCTTTCCTTTTTTTTTTTATAAAAAAAAAGTAACAAACCACCGCACCACTCTCCACAAGCCAGACCTCTAAAACGTAAAACCAGACCGACGAACCAGGCAACCCTCACTCTCACGAACCCACCAGACCCGAACCTACCCAGAAACTGCCCTCCCTCACGCCCCCCAGTCCGAGTAGATGGACTGAGGAGCTCTCTCTCTCTCTCTCTCTCTCTCTCTCTCAGAGTTGCCCTAGGCAATCATCCATGCATTGAATCCTCCCCCGGCGCCGGACACCCCACGATGAGAAGGTCGGCTTCGCTCTCTCTCAGACCAGGTCAGTTATTCTTCCTGTCCTCCATCTCACCGCCCTCCGCCGCCGCCGCCAGAACAACCTCCTCCATCGCCGCCGATTCTATTTCCGATCTGACCTCCCATCTCTCCTCGATACTCTCTCTACCTAATTGGCAGAGGCATCCCTCGCTTTCGAAACTACTCCCATCCATTTCCCCTTCCCACGTCGCATCTCTCTTCAATCTCCACAATGTTCTTCCTCAAACAGCTCTCAATTTCTTCGACTTTGTTGCCCGACGCCCCAACTTCAAGCACAATCCACAATCGCATTACGCGCTCTTGATTCTTCTGCTTCAGGCTAGGAGCTTCGCAGCTGCCGATAGGATTAGGATTTCCATGATTAAAACATGCGTTAGCGAGGAGGAGATTAGATTTGTGCTAGATGTATTGACGAAATTAGATCGCTCTGATGACGAAGATCATACTGGTGGTGTCTTGAAATTTAAGCTGAATCTCAAATCCTATAACTGGTTGTTGATGTCTCTCTGCCGATTCCTCTTGATTGATGATATGCTGTGTGTATATAGAAGGATGTTGGATTCAAATATTTTTCCAAATATCTACACTTACAATACAATGGTCAATGCTTACTGCAAATTGGGGAAAATGGTGGAGGCTCAGCTCTATGTCAGCAAGATTGTCCCGGCAGGATTTACCCCAGATACTTTTACTTACTCTTCTTTGATCTTGGGGCACTGTAGGAGTAAGGATATAGACAATGCTTATAGGGTTTTCACTTTTATGCCTAAGAAAGGTTGTCGGAGGAATGAGGTCTCTTATAACTACATCATACACGGGCTTTGTGAAGATGGCAGAGTTGACGAGGGTTTCAAATTGTTCTCTGAAATGAAGAGGGAGAATTGTTTCCCCAATGTCCATACATATACAGCGCTCATATCTGCATTGTGTAAAGCGGGAAGGAGAGCAGAAGCAATGGCATTGTTCGATCAGATGAACAAGGAGGGTTGTGCGCCGAATGTTCATACATATACTGTTTTGATTGATAATATGTGCGTAGTGAACAAGCTTGATGAAGCTAGAAGGTTGTTCGATAAGATGTCCGACAAAAAGATATTTCCAAATGTGATCACTTATAATACGTTGGTAAAAGGTTATTGCAAGGATGGGAGAGTTGATGATGCTTTTGAGTTACTCAACTTGATGGAGCTGAGAAATTGTAGTCCTAATGTCCAGACCTACAATGAACTGATTGGTGGCCTTTGTCAGTTAAACAAATTACCTGTTGCTATGGCATTGTTTGATAAAATGAAAAAGCGCAACCTCATACCTAGTCTGGTTACTTACAACCGTTTGATTCAGGGGCAGTGTAAAGCTGGTCATTTTGAGAGTGCATTCAGGCTCCTCCAGCTGATGAAAGATAGCAATGTGGAGCCTGATCAATACACTTATGCTATTCTTATTGACTGTCTCTGCAAAAGGGGGATGCTGGATGATGCTCGTGCTCAATTTGATTCTCTAAAAGAGAAAGGTTTGGAGGCAAATGAGGTAATCTTTTCCGCACTTATTGATGGTTATTCCAAGGGTGGGAAACTAGAGTCTGCCCAATCATTGTTTCGCCAAATGCTTGATGAGGACTTCTTACCAAATTCGTGTGTATATAATATTCTCATGGATGGTCTATGCACAGAGGGGAAAATGGAGGAGGTTTCATTACTACTAGAGAACATGAACAAGGCAGATGTGAAGCTGGATGTTGTCACCTATTCTATCATCATTAAAAGATATCTTAAGGATGGTTCTTTTGACCACGCTTATAAGATTTTTGACCAGATGGTTTCTATGGGATGTAAACCTGATGTCTGTACATATACTACATTTATTCACGCGTATTGTGGGAAAGGGTGTATTGAAGAAGCAGAGAACTTAATCAATGAAATGACTGCAGCGGGTGTTTTGCCCGATGTGATAACTTATACTATTCTGATTGATGGATACGCGCGTTCAAGATCACTAGATCATGCGTTTGGTGCTCTCAAGCGTATGATTGACGATGGATGTGAGCCGTCCCTTGTTACATATTCCATTCTGATCAAGCATCTATTAGTTGAAAAACAATTAACGGGAGGAGAAAATGGTGAGAGTTTGGTTTCTATTTCTGTTGTTGCTGATATCTGGAAGGTGGTGGACTTGCAAACTGTAATGGGGCTTGTTGAAAACATCCAAATGCTTGGTGTCGCACCTACCTCTGGCTTGTATAATACTCTTGTCACTGGATTTTGTCGTCAGGGGCGAGCTGGAGAGGCTCTGAAGATTGTTGAGCACATGACACAAGAAGGAATACCTCCTAGTGAAAATATCATAAATTCCCTTATCAAATGCTGCTGTGTGGTGGGAATGTTTGATGATGCATTTACATGGGTGAAAACCTTAATTCAACGGACTCAGCTACCTCACCTGGACTCCTATATACTTCTAATCTGTGGGCTATATGAAGCAGGAAACTTAGAAAAAGCCGAGGCAGCCTTTTCTAGCCTACTACAGTGTGGGTATAATAGTGATGAAGTAGTTTGGAAGCTTCTGATTGATGGATTGCTTAAGAGGGGTCATCCAGATAGATGTTCTGAGCTTCTGAATATCATGGAAAACATGGGTTGCCAGCCTACCCCTCTCACATATTCTATGTTGATTGAGGGTATTCTAAGTTGCTCAGAAGATACGCGAGAACATAATAGCTGTTGAGTACGGCTCTGACTTCTTTTGACTTGCATGTTTCTCTTGTTTTTTCTTATATGAACCAGGAAGGCCTCCATGAATCTAATTTCACGTTCTTGCATTATCAGGTGCTCCTGAAATTGGATTGGGATAGTTCGATTAATTTGATTAGGTGGAGATGAACTTAACCTGACATTCAACTTTGTGTACTAAAATTCTCAATTTTGACGTTTGCTCTTATTTTGACATTCTCAATTTTGACGATTAATTTTGATCAGGTGCTCCTGAAATTGGATTGGGATAGTTCGATTAATTTGGGATAGTTCGATTAATTTGATCAGGTGCTCCTAAAATTCTCAATTTTGACGTTTGCTCTTATTATGAAATAGGAATGCTCCACTAGTCTCATGTGTTTGATATAGTCAACATTGATGTTACAGTTTACTTAAATGTAAGCACATCCTAATCTTTAATTATGGTTGAATTCACAATTCAATGTTCGTTCACAAAAGTTCTTTGGCCTAAGTTCTTTGACTTACTTTAAGTTGCTTTGAAAGGATTGTACTTTGGTTGATTTGGTGATGTTTTGCCAGGGCTTGCGTGTTTTATATTTTGTCTCTTTTTTATAATGCAATTGTGTAGAATTGCAAGATGGTATCTTAAAAGGGTATTATTGTTAACTTATGTTTTGTTTTGCTATACACCATAAAAATTGGAAAGAAATGACCTTTTTCCCTGCTAGGGAGTCAATTTTGTTATATGGTTTTGATACACAGGGCTATCGGTGGTTCATGGTGATACACCTTCATGGTCATCTCAATTATATTTTTTTAATAAACCTTATTCAAGTTCAACAGGAAAAAGTTTTTTTTACCTGATATACTGTGTTACCAGTGAGTTTCTTTTAATCATATGACAGGAAACATTTTCTTGTTTATCTTTTAGGTAACAAAGAGTGCCTAGATAAGGCTACTTGATATGCAAGGCTGGAGTCGATTACAAGAATATTGACAAAACTATATAGTAAGATTCGAATGTCAATGTTCTCATCTCTGGGTTTTACTTTTCTTTTCATTCAATCTTGCAGCTAAGATAGGTATATATGTAGAATATTTCATGAATTTGAAGAGCTAAAATTTGTCAATGATCAATATAGGCATCTTATTTTCTCTTTACTTGTTTGTGATGCTGTGCCATAGCACATGAAATATCTCTATGGTCTGGGAGGCCAAGCTTCAAGGTTTTGGTTTGGGGCATCTAGATGATAGTTTGTTCTCAATGCAGTGGAAGATCATCTTAAGCAATGGCTTGTCCTGCAACATATCATTTCTTGAACCTCACCTTATTGCAGAGGAAAGGGATTAACAGTATGTCATTGTACGACTTCTACTTTGATTTCATTCGAAGTTGTCTTAAGCATCCCTATGATTGGTGTAATACCTCCTGCTGAGAGATTCATTATGGGCATCTACAGGGACTGAGGAAGGATAGGTCATGGAATTCTTAGACAGAGGGGTTAAGGATGTACATGCTGAGATTGGGTGGTGCATTGCTTGAATTGAAGTCTGTGTAGAGAGTGTGTTTCAGAGTTGGCAAAAAAGCAGAAGAAATCGTAATTAACTTCAAAATGCCACACCTGAAGCTTCCATGCGAAGTTTCTCTTGTATCATAATTAACTTCAAAATGCCACACCTGAAGCTCCTATCCTGTTGGAGTTGATGCTTTAAAAGAAGCGTCCAGTGAAAATGGTGATAGGAAAACTCTATACTGTCTGGATGCTAGAAAGCTGCAGCAAGGAGACTTGAGACATTTCCAGTGGCAGTGGGGTAGGGCAGAGCTTGCTGTTTCAGAAATGTTCTTGAAACATCGTATGGGTTGATTTGGAGGTCCATGGTAATCTGGCCTACCATACGTGAACTCGCAATGACTGAAGGCAAACAATGGAGTGTGATATCAAGGCCATTGATTGTCTAGAATCCTGTGAGGTCTGTTTTCTGAACTCGTCTCAATTTGCATTTGTAATGTTTTGTCTTTAGTCTGGATTGCTCCCTCTGGCTTCTACCTCAGAGTTTTCACCAAGAACATCCTTTTCCAAGTGTCCTTTTGATATTGTGAAATATTTATATGTTGTTTGGGATGTACGGTGTACCCGGATCTGCACACCCCTACTGTTTTTCTCCTTGATTGGATTTGAAAATTTAACGTTTTAAGTTTTAAAAATAATTGCTGGACACTTGTTCGATTTTATCAATATTTTTTTGTGAAGTTATGAAGGATGGTGAAATCCGAGCTCTTGGTGCTAGACTATTATTCCCTTTGCTAATAAAAAAATAAGGTCCTATTAACTTCCAACACACTTATTACCGAAAAGTAAAATATTCATGCAATGCAGGTTAAGAAAATGAGATTGCATTCAACAAAAGCAGCTGTGGAAGTCTTGTACCCTGTTGTCAGGTAAGTCATTATTCTTTTCTATTCCGAATAGCACGGATTTTTTACTGTGTGTATCTCCTGTTCTGATATGTGCCATTATATGTGGATCTCATAGTCACTAAATCCTCAATTTGTGTTTACAAATCAGCTGTAAAAAATCATTTAGGTGCCTCTGAACCCTTGCATTGTCTGCATCAGTTTAAAAAAAACTCATGTTTGTAGAATTATAGGGACTAGCTTTACAGCCCTAATATGCAAAATCACTTTCAGTTTTCAGTTCTGCCTTGTTTTGTAAATTGAGTCATTGATGAAGCTAGGAATGTGAACAAATATGGTTCAAGAATGGAGCTGATTCGAATATTCAGTTTCCATTTTCGCCTTGTAATTTGTATGAACTTTTCAATCACATATCAGGTAAGTTGGGTTATCTTGAGATGTGGATTATTTACGTATTGGATAGTTTTTGGCTATACGCTGAAAATGTCCTGGACCTTTGACCCTGATACATTTTAGGCTTTGCGTTGATTTGAAAATATGTTTACTATAAATAATCATTATTATTGTGTCGAGCAATGTTTTGACAAGTTGTCTTGGTGTTTATGCTTGTTTATGTTCAGGAGTGAAGGCGCTGGAAACACGAGTGCAGATGGTTCTAAGAAGCGGCCTTGTGCAAGGGATGGATTCAAGCAGCCAATGATTGTGTACACCAGGGAGGGATTCAAGCAGCCAATGATTCTAAAGGGGAAACAGCTTCAAAACTTGCTTGCATCGGTTCTCAGTCATACGTTTAAAGTGGACCTATATCACCCCAATGTCCACCAATTCTGAGAACAAATCACGCTGATTAGTCATTCCCCTAAATCCTAATAATGCTAATTAAGGTTAGGTTATTTTTTTTTAAAATAAAACTGTGCCAGTGCACTAGTTCATAGTATATATATATATCAGCATCAACAAAGTTACAGACTTTGGGTGGGAGAGAGTGAGGGACAAGTCCCATACCCTCATTCCTAGTAACCATGGGCCTGGCTCTAAACGGGCAAGTTCATGAGCTACTAAATTTTCTTGTCTTTGCGTATAACTCCACTCAAGATGTAGACAGAGAATGACAATCTGTTTAATGTGGGCGTTTGTTAATACCCTGTAAAGCATGTATAATGACCTGATGATCACTTTATACCATCAATATTTGTATATCATGTGAAGCAGCAAGGTGCATCTCTCTTATAATGACACACAGGTTTTAGCAATAAGAGGTGTAGTCCCCACCTCCAGTTGCTCAGTAAATCCTGCTACAGCGAGAAACATTGATGCTCTCGTTTGCAGCTTCCATACAAAACCCCCTATTCTAGCTCCCAGATTGTTGCATCAGTGTTCAGCTTCAGGAAGCTTTGATCAGTGGGGTTCCATCTGGTTGCAGTTTTGCAGTCTCTGAAAACATAGATGGTGTTTTCGTCCTTACCAAAAAAATAAAATAAAAAATATAGATGGTGGTTTCACAGGCAACACTGATACTGCAACATGGTTACAGACGAAGTAAAGACTTTCACTCTTAGAGTGCCATCTGCGTCACCAAATTTACAGACGAAGCAAATCTTGCCAGTTACGCCATTGGAGCAACAGCTTTGATGAGCACTAGTATCTTCTCAGATGTCTTACCATTGCATCATTGCCAGGCTTCAGGCTTGTTTGATTACCTCTCATACAAGAGTCCTTTTAAGTCCACCTCTACTCAAATCCAGTTTTTGCCATATCTTTTTTGTGATTCAACAACCAGCAGCAGCTTGTTTGGAGAGAGAAAGGAAGGATCTCTTAAATTAGATACGGGGAGAAGGCTTACGATCGTATTGAATGATAATTTTCTCATTAAGAGGCTGCGCTAGGAAGACTTGTTATCACCATTCAAATTCTCCTTCTTTCTTGCAGTAGAAATATTGGTGTGGGATATTCTTCTGAATGGGTATGCAAGATGTGTTGAAAACAATCGTATCTTCCGGGGAGTTGATTATTATAATTTGGTGATTGTATTTGTGTTGAAAACAATCGTTCTTATATCCTATTGTTCTGGGTCTATCGGAAACACTCTCTCGACATGTTCGGGAAAATAGTGCGTACATCCTGACCCCTAGACCTTGCTTTTGCGGTATATACTGGGTTGTTGTTATTGTTGTTGTTGCATTTGTGCATTTTGATCAGAACGAACATTACTCAGGACAATTACGATAATGATTTTCGTATTCCTAGAGTGACTATGGCGGCCTACTTGGTGAGTCGGTGACATTGACGGGGCAGATTGCTTGCGTACGTACAGATTCTGCCCAATTTTTGCAAGAGACCCGTGCAGCCGTTTCGAATGATATCTATCTGGTACAATGATTGAGTTGAGGGTTATACAGATACACGATCGAGGAGGGAAGGCGATGTGCGTCATTCTCATATATAGGATCCGCCCTGCATAAGGGAGCCATACATTGTCCACCGGGTGATTATTTGTTCAGCAATACTTTTACTGTGGAGCTGGTTATTCATGCAGCCTTCAACAACGACGCGCCAACACATAGACTTCTTAGGAATCAAGGGCTGGTCCGTGTTGATATCACGGGCGGTGCAGACAATGAAGGAGAGTGATTTAGCATGTTGAGATATGTGAATGAGACCAAAAGAGAGTGCCAATTACTTGTTTAAACAGATTGTTGTTGGGTAATTTTGGTTAGGTGGAAGTCAATACCTTTGATTTGATCCATTGCACTTAACCGCAACTTATGTTATGCTATAGAGAATTGATGCTTAATTATCTTTTGTGTTGCTCAAAATTATTCAATGCGGGGGAGTAAGAAACTCGAGAGGACTTGCATACCGGAGGACCAAACGATCAAAAGCATTCAAGGTTAATGTTTTTGTTTGCAGAGTCTCCTTTTCCTAGCTAGGACTAGGAGCTTTGGCTTTGTCACTTGAGCACTATGCTTTTGTAAGGGGATTGGAAGACGAGTTACGAGCAAGGCAATCTTCAGATTTGGAGGCAACAGAGATATACCCCCAAGTCAAGTACACTACTGTGGAAGATTACCTTGATCAGTTCGTCTAAATCGATAGGTAAGATAGCCTGAAGATGCCTCCGATCCTTGGGTCTTAAACAGTTCAAGTATGTTTTTATGAAATTTTAGAGTCAGTTTCTTCACAAAGGAATTAATAAACCTCACAAGGAAGATTTCAAATCAGTAATCCAAACCATGTATTGTAGACCAAGTTCAAGACAAGTGTGGTTTGTCCTCAAAATACAATCTGCCTACTTGGCTGAGATGCAAGCTTCAGTCCAAGGCTTAGTTGCTACACAATCATCACAATGAACAAAGTTCCTAATAAGTAATAGTTGATCTCTGACCTATCTCTCTCTCTGCTATAAACTAATTTAGTGGAATATACCATTTGAATTTGTCAATTACAAAAATGTTGATTAAATTTCCAGCAGAAAAATAGTAAAACAGAACCAAATAGACATGGTATTTGAAATAAAGATACCAATACAGCAAAGGCAGTTCACACCCAGCAGCAAACAGTAGACATGGTATTTGAATATGCATATGTGTACATTCACCGGAAAATAAAAATAAAAATAAAAATAAAAATAAAACATCTCCGCAAACTTCAATATTACTCTAAACATGACCAGTTAAGTATGTTCAATGTTCACATACTTCCTCCAAAGATTGGCGACGACAGGTACAAGTGTAGGCATGACTGATGTAAATATAGTGATGAAGACTTTGACACCGCCGTCTGGTGCCATATAGGCAACTGCTGTGTTGTATGTGACGTACAATGCGACAAGGCAAATCTGGAACTCTAGCCTCAGAGGAAATTTGCTTGTTAATACTCCAATAACATAGAGAGACACAGTGAAGCCAACTGAGTTGAATGCTGCAAAAACTGTGTATGTTGTACTGCTGTAGGAACCCAATATGGATCTTCCTGCCATATGTTGTTTGACGCTATTGCTTATAGTTGATGTAGTATCATCTTGCCATGTCCCACCAGGAGGGTTGATACCAACTTGGTATGTAGCTGTTGCAACAAGCACAGCTATGACCAACAGCGCATCACGAACATCACTCGGAGAATCCCTTCCTTTATGAAATTTGAAGTAATCAACAAATTTAGAGGAACTTCTAGTTCTTGAATTACTACAAGTTTGAGAGCAAGTTTCGGGAGAGGAGTCAAGGTTTTGAGCTCTCAACCCCCCTGCACGTTCAAGTACTTCCTGCATTTCTCTATCACCTGCTGCTCTCGGAAAAATCAGCAGTACATCGAGAGGTGTTAGACCACTATAATTGATGGCATTAATCTCCAACACCTGCGCGTTTTCACTATTATTCGCTACCAGTAACTCCAACACCTGCATCGATGTTTAGATACATGTCCTTAGGTAAGAAACTTTCATGTTCCAGAATCAAGCACCAAAAACCAAAACACAAAAAGGCCTTAGTAAACAAGCATAACAAGTTTTATGTTACTTACCTGTCGTTGTTTCTTCCAAATCGCAAGATGCAGCATTGTGTTGCCTTGCTCATCCCGTTTGTTCAATATGTCATCCTTATTCGTCATTCTAATGCACTCTACTATTGCCAATAAACTCTCAAATTGACAGTATCTAATAGCAAGGTGAAGAGCAGTTTCTCCTTGTGGAGTCAAATCCTCAATTGATTCAGGACAGCCTGAGAGCATTTCCTTTAAAACATCGACCTTACCTTTCAAAGCCGCAAGGTGAAATGGTGTTCTCCCATCTGTACCTCTATGACGGCAAAGTTGATGATCAACCGTCATGAGCTCTCTAACTACCTCCACATGTCCATTTGCAGATGCCATGTGCATAGGGGTATGCCCTTCTGAACTCAATTCCTTGGCAAACTCTGGTTTCAACATCAACAATTCCTTCACAAAATCCATATGGCCTAACAGGCAAGCAAAATGTAATGGATTGTCAACAGATGATAATGCAACAGCATGTAGAATGAGAGGATTTTCATACAGCAATTGACGCAGTTCCCCAACATCTCCTGTTCGAGCTGATTCAAACAACCTATCCATTGATGCAGCAACAGTTCCCAATCAGCTATGCAGATGTTTTGACTTTTTTTTTTTTGGAGAAGAAAGAGGTGTTTATCACACAAACTACATCATCATTGATGGTAGACACAAAGGGAGAGAGAGTATAAATAGAATATTAATAAGCTGGCACAAGGTCAAACATGATTGAAAGTATAACAAATATTTATCATTTTGGAGTCGGCATTACTCATGATTCATCTCTTGCTGACTGCTGCTGGATCCTTTAAAATAAGAAGCAAACTAAAAGATTGGCCAAAAAGAGTTTCATCAAAAGAAACTTCCTAATTTGACTTGAGTATTTGACAAATTGACAACATAAACATTTCAATATGCCGTCGTGTTGATGCAACAGCAGGAACTGCTCTCCCAGTCCCAGTTGATCTAGTATCATCTTGCCCCGTGCCACTACAACAAGCACAGCTATGACCAACAACAGTGCCCTTTGATTTTATTTTTAATTGGTGCCAATTCTTATGTAACATAGAAAAAAGGTATGGGTTTTGGTTGGTTTCTGAAAGCTCTACTTTTCAAGTCTTCCCTTGTACCGTTACGGGCTAGAGTGCAAACACTAGCCTGGTGCTCAGGGTTACAAATGGATTATGGGGATGCCATAAAAGGCTAAATTAACACATATCAACTTGGCTGGTAAATGTAATGAATGCATATAACACAAGAACATGGTCTCCTGTAAATCGTGCGTATGTTTATAATGATGCATATATGAGTAGATTGGAGGACTTTGTTCTAGTCCAGACTGACTCTTATTTGCAAAGAAAATTCACTTCACATGGATTTCCTAGCCAGCAACAAGAAGAAGTCGAGATCATAACAGGAAACAAGGTATTTTGTTCATAAACCTCACCGCTGAATACTTTCATTAGTGAATGAATACCCTGGTGGATGGTCACAGTCTGCTCAACTTAAATGGAAAAGGCATTCAAAGTTACAAACCTAACCCCTGCAATAATCAAATGTGGCTCTAGGCAGAGTCATTCATAGATCATAAATTCTATTCACTTCTTTTCCAATCCTTCAAACATCATGCAGTTTGAGCACAATTTCAATTCCAGTACTATTTCACCCTGCCAACACTCAAACAGACCCTTCAATAAATTATCATTGAATCTTACTCAGAAGCCTATTTCAGCAAAATCAAACCTCAAAACAAAAGCATTGCATACTTCAGCACATTGGACTAGAACATAAGAACCAATTTTATTCAAAAGAAAAAAAATCTAAGTAAGAATTTCCTTCACCTTAATGCAATCCAGTGGCAACTCGAATAGAATTTCATGTCAAGAAGTCAAGAACAGTATAATTGAGATGAAGCCAATAATCAAAAGAGGATCTGACCTTTTTATCCTTAATCTCGCTGGATTGAATGGATCTTTCATGAATGCTGAAAATTGTAAATTCAAGCTAACAAAATTCTGATCTTCTAAATAATGACTCCGTCCTCTTTAAGTAAGTCAGAACTTTCATTACTAGCTACAACATGGTGGTGTTCTTGGTATTTCAGGAACAAAGCTCTCTTTGATAAAGTCAAATCCAGCTCAAAAACAATAGCATCATTCACAAAAGAACAACTAACCAACTGGGAAAAGGCAAAAATTGATGACTTAAGCACAGATAGGGATACATATAACAAAGAGCCAAAACCCACTAAGACCAGAAGACGAACTACAAAATGGATAAAACCTAGAAATAACTGGTACAAACTAAATTTTGATGGTGCATTCTCCTCCAACAAATTAGGATCTTACGGATTCATTATCAGGGATAGTCTAGGCGGGACTCGGTATGTAGAATCTGGCTCATCCCCACTCGCTTCTATTATTGGATCAGAATGCTATGGCATGTGGAGAGGGGCACTTAAAGCAGTTGAACTAAAAATTCCGCGTATCTGTATTGAAGGCGATAATCTTAGTATTATCAAAAGCCTCAAGGCAGGTGTGTCTTGTTGTGGCGAGATAGAGATGCTCCTATCCGACACTCTATGCACCCTGAATATGCTTTCTGAATTTGAGGTCTCTCATGTTTTTAGGGAGGGCAATCAAGCCGCTGACCGTCTATCTCATCTAGACATTGGGTTCTTTGGCTCGACCTTCCCCGCAGATGCAGTCTTGAGTAGTATCATCTGAAAGGATGCTCTTGGCTAGTTGGCCCTGCCATCAGCCAAATTCTTTCCGGTTCAAAAAAAAATAAAATAAAATAATGACTCCGGGAAATAATGAAAATCCCGGATACCAGCTGCAGTAAGCATGTATGCAAATACTCAGAAAATGAGGACAATGCATATGAGTGTCTTTGTTCATTGTTTGCACGCTTGTCATTGTGCGTACACTTGTGGACATGAAAAGGGAAAAGAGGGAGAGTACTTACATCAGCTAACTCACTGAAGGTAGCTTCTCTCCAGACTCCAACAGATTTCTCGAAGTATGACAGGAAATGCATTTTATGGAGAATAAGGGTCTATATGTAATTTCTAGCTTAATGTTGCTCACTGTTTCATTCCCTTTATTTCCCTGCTTTTGCTGTAATAAGAGCTGCATTGCAGCTTGGACTCTAGTGCATCAATGTGTGTGCAGCTCACGTGATTATGTGGTATATAATCATCAGCTGTCACCTCATTCAGGTAGGGTTTTAGTTTTTGGGATTGCAGCTTACCTAAAGGGGCCAATGGCCGCCATCAATGAATGAAAAGGGGAGTGGCTTCATTACTTCTTTGTTTGGTATTTTACACTGATGCTCTGTGTATGCAGTGTTTATTTTGTTTGGATCATTAACTTCTCATGGTATCAGAGCCAGAGGGAGTAGATCCTTCACATTGACGTTTTCTTGCTTGGAAATTTATGTTCAGTAGCAGTAACAACATGAGTACTGATGAGACGCCACCACCTAATGCATCTTCTGCAGGTAACCTTGGAGATCCTTTGCATTTGTCTAATTCTGACCATCCTGGTGCACAGCTTGTGGCAATTCCTTTTGATGGAACAAATTATGTAACATGGAGTAGGGAAGTCGTGATGGCTCTAGGTGCAAAATGTAAACTGGGGTTCATAGATGGTAGATGTGCCAAGCCTGCAAGCACAAGCACTGATGTGGAAAGGTGGATTCGGGCTGACTATATGGTAAGGTGTTGGTTGTTGAATTCTATGAGCAAAAATGTTGCTGAGGGTTTCATGTTTCTTGATTCTGCAAAGGCCTTATGGGATGAGATTGTGGAAAGATTCAATCAGTCAAATGCACCTAGGATCTATCAGTTAAGGAAGAGACTGGGAAATGTCACTCAAGGGAATATGTCCCTAGCAGATCTGTACAACACTCTTAAAAAGTGTTGGGATGAGCTTCAGGTGCTTGAAGGGGTACCTGAGTGCTCTTGTGGGGCTATGAAACAGTGCACCTGTAATGCAGTTAAGAAGTTCACAGACATGGATTCCAGAAACAAAGTTATGCAGCTTTTGATGAGTTTGAATGAAAACTATGATGGAGCAAGGAATCAGATTCTTGCTATGGATCCACTACCTGTGTTGAACTGAGCTTATTATATCCTTCAACAAGTGGAAGGAGGAAAAGGTGCTTCTAATGAATCTGGAAATGGTTCTACTGAGAGCAGTGCTTTTGCAGCTAATAAGTTTGGGAATATGAGGTTTCAGAGTGGATCTCCAGGAACTCAATCCTCTAAGCCTTTTAAAAGGGACTGGAAAGAGTTGAAGAAGATAAAGTATGAATCCAAGTGCAGCCATTGTGGATACAGGGGTCACAGTGCTGATCAGTGCTTCAAACTGCATGGGGTACCAGATTGGTTCAAGGCCTTGAAGGAAAAGGAAAGGACCAATGGGGGAAACAGGAGCTCTGCTAATGCTGTAGAAAATATGAGTGCAGGTGGAATGCAAGGGAGCCCTTTAGATGATGCTGGTGTGGACAAGCCACAGGGTGAAGGACAGATGGACTCAACTATGGTGAATGCAGTTTTCCAGGAAGTCATGAAGAAGATGAAAGGGAAAGGGATGGCTGACATGTCCTTTGCCAATTTTGCAGGTAAAATATTTACCTCCACTGCTAATATTTCTGTTATTAATGGCTCATCTTTTGATTGGATTGTTGACACTGGAGCTAGTGATCATATGATGCTAAAAAATCAGTTTGCCTCAGTGCTTCTTAAGCTTGAAAGACCAGTACATATAGGGTTGCCAGATGGATCTATTAAAGTTGTGACTGAAATGGGAAATTTTCAGTTGACAGATAAAGTGACATTGAACAATGTCCTTCTAGTGCCTGATTTCCAACACAGGCTGCTGTCTATTGGGAAGCTGCTTGATGATAATGACTTGATTGCCATATTCACTAGACATGCTTGTTTTGTTCAGGACCCTGGAACTGAGCATATAGTACTGGCTGGAGAGAGGCAGCATGGACTGTACAAAGTTCTTTCTTCAAAACAAGCTGAGGGATGGAGACAGCATGGCAAGGATGAAGTTGGAAGATTTAGATCAGTTTTTGCTTCTAGCAGTTCTAAGGATTTTAATTGTTGCTTAAATCTTTTCCATGCCAGACTGGGGCATAGTTCTATGTCTAAACTAAGGCATTTGCATGTTTTTAATCAGCAAGAGATGAATGATTTCATGTGTGAATCTTGCTCTATTGGTAAACATCACAGGTTGCCTTTTGAAAGGAGTTTCAACATGGCAAGTGAGCCTTTTGATCTTGTGCACATGGACCTCTGGGGTCCATACAGAAATGTTACTTATAATGGGTTTCAGTATTTCTTAACCTTAGTAGATGATAATACAAGAGTCACATGGACATTCTTGTTGAAAGGCAAGACTCAGGTCTTCAAGGCTATTACTGACTTTGCAGCATATGTTAAAACACAGCTTGATAAAACTGTGAAATGTTTTAGATCTGATAATGGCATAGAGTTCACCTCAACTCAGTGTCAAGAATTCTTTGCTAAAGAAGGGATAGTGCACCAAAGATCTGTTCCTTACACCCCTCAACAGAATGGTAGGGTGGAGAGGAAGCACAGGCATTTGATTGAGACTGCTAGGACAATGAGAATTCATGCAGGCTTACCAGTGAGGTTTTGGGGAGACTGTATCCTGGCAGCTACTTATGTCATTAATAAAATGCCTAGTGAAATTATAAACTGGAAATCTCCTTTTGAGAGATTATTTAAAAAATCACCAAGCTGTGATGAGCTTAGGGTGATTGGATGTTTGTGTTATGCTCAGGTCCCTATTGGAAAATTGGATAAACTGGGACCAAAGGCAAAGAAATGTGTTTTTTTGGGGTATCCCTATAGACAAAAAGCTTACAAGCTTTGGGACATAGACAGTAAGTGCACCTTTGTTAGCAGAGATGTGGTTTTCAAAGAAAACACTTTTCCCTTCAAGACTCCTACTTCTGTAGCATATGATGTTGAGCAACCAGATGCATTTCAGTTACCTTTGGTGAATTCTGCCTCAGATTATCATGAATTTCATTACAGTGCACCCCAGGGCTCTTCTTCCCAGATTGCTCCTTCCCCAATTATTGATACCTCTTCTGAAATTCATATCTCAGACAGTATTAGTCCCATTAATGCTGATAATATCATACCATCCCCAGTAGCAGTTTCTCCTCAGGATTCAGTGAATCAGATGCCTTCTGTCCCTCTTCATGACTTAAATGAATTCCCTCGCCTAAGAAGATCCATCAGGGGGCAGATGAGGCCAAGAAGGCTGAATGACTTTGTATGTAATTATTCTAGAAGAGACTCTATGTCACAGTCCTTTCTAGTCTCTTGCTTGGAGCATACCTATGATCAGAATATAGATTTTGTTCAGTCCTTTTGTATGATGGCCAGTGTTCAGGAACCATACAGATACTCCCAAGCAGTGCAAGATAAAAGATGGGTTGATGCTATGGATGCAGAGGTGAATGCTCTACAGCAAAATCAGACATGGGTAATGACTGATTTGCCACCAGGCAAGAAGGCAATAGGAAGTAAGTGGGTTTATAAAATTAAGTATAAGCCAGATGGTAGTATTGAGAGATTCAAGGCTAGATTGGTAGCCAAGGGATACAATCAAATAAAGGGGAAGGACTACAAACATACATTCTCACCTGTGGCAAAATTCACCACAGTGAGAGTACTTATTGCTCTAGCCACAATCAGAGATTGGGATTTGTATCAGTTAGACATTAACAATGCTTTCCTACATGGATTCATTGATGAAGAAGTCTATATGCAGCCTCCAGAAGGCTATGTGATGGGAAGTCCAGGCAAAGTTTGTAGATTGAAGAGATCAATCTATGGATTGAAACAGGCTTCAAGGCAATGGAATGCAAAATTGTGTACCTTTCTTGCTCAAATGGGTTATCAGCAAGCCAATGAAGACTATTCTTTATTCACAAAATCAGTAACAAAGGGAATTGTCATAGCCTTGATCTATGTTGATGATCTATTGTTGACTGGTGATGATCTTGATGAAATACAGAGAATAAAGGAAGCTTTGAACAAGAAGTTCACTATTAAGGATCTAGGAATAGCCAGATATTTCCTAGGCCTTGAGATTTCCAAAACCAATTCAGGAACTTATTTACACCAAAGAAAGTACATTATGGATATTTTGCAGGACTGCAATTTATTTGACTGCAAGCCAGCTCAATTTCCTTTGCAAAGGGGCTTAAAGCTCTCAAATGATGTGGGGACAGTAATGGCAGATCCTGAGAAGTATAGACGGCTGGTTGGTAGATTGCTTTTCTTAAACTTAACCAGACCAAACATCTCTTATGCTGTACAGCACTTAAGCCAGTTCATGACAGAGCCTCGTGAACCTCATTATGATGCAGCCCTTCGTGTTGTTAAATATCTCAGGGGTACCATGGCTGTTGGATTACATTATCCAAGAACTTCAACCATTGAATTGGTTGCTTATTGTGATGCAGATTGGGGAGCCTGTCAATTCAGTGCTAGATCTTTGACAGGTTATTGTATTTTCCTTGGACATTCCTTAGTGTCTTGGAAAACTAAGAAGCAGAACACAATATCTAAATCATCAGCAGAAGCTGAGTATAGGAGCATGTCTATGACTTCAAGTGAAATAGTTTGGATTGAGGGAGTCTTAACAGTGTTGAAGGCCAGTGTTCCTTTACCCATTGCTCTTCACTTTGACAACAAGGCTGCTTTGCATATAGCTGAGAACCCAGTCTTTCATGAACTTACCAAGCACTTGAAGATTGATTGTCATTTTATTAGAGAAAGATTACAAGCTGGTCTCATTAATCCTCAACATATCAGGACAGGTATCCAGATTGCAGATATTTTGACAAAGCCCTTAGGTGAGAAACATCATCACTTCCTTGCTGCCAAGTTGGGTCTTGTTGGATTCCCACCAAGTCCAACTTGAAGGGGGGATATGGAGAATAAGGGTCATATTATGTAATTTCTAGCTTAATGTTGCTCACTGTTTCATTCCCTTTATTTCCCTGCTTTTACTGTTTCATTCCCTTTATTTCTAGCTTAGTGTCTCTTAGTCTCATTAGCACACCATCAACTCTAAGCTGTGAATAGTGAACAAAACAACAACTATTAACTGGAGAATGAAATAGGTTAAGCAGCCAAAAGATTTTAAAAAAAAGGGGATCCTGGCAAATAAAATTAAAATCCAAGATCTGATTGCTAGAGAATATGACTCAACTTAAACAGTAGCATATATCGTGCCCTGGTCCCAAACTCCCAGTAGAAAGAAGGCGGATATTTATAATACATCTAGAATCGGAAATCCTATTAAAGCTCAATCTAAAATATGTGGCATAGTTGTCAATGAAAAAAAAAACACAGTTTAGTTTTATCAAGAACCAAAAAGAAATAAAAACAAATAAAAACACAATTTAAGCTACAAGTAACAAAAATTACTTGGGGCGATAAGCTGTACCTGTACAGCTGTACATCATCATTAAACATTACTACAAAGGACTGCTTTTTAGTTCTCCACGAGACAAGTGATGAGCCTAGAAATATGTAGAACCCAGTAAGAGATCTCCTGGTCATAGGACATGACTGCCAATCAGCATCACATTAGGCTTTAAGCTTCAAACCTGATTTCTGAGCAAGTAATAGACCTTGCCCAAGAGCACCTTTAATGTACCTCATCAAGTGTTTGACGGCTTTCTAGTGTTCTATGCACGACTCTTGCATACAATGGCTCAACACTTGAACACTATAAGTGATGTCTGTTCTAGTTACAATCAAGTAGATCAGCTTCCCAACTAGGCGCCTGTATAAGTGAGGATTCTTCATCTTCTACCCCTCTTTGGTTAGTTTCTCATGAGTATCCAGAGGAGTGTTGAGAGGCTTTGCATTGCTCATTCCAGCCTCTTCTAACATCTCCATTGTATATTTCCTTTGATTGAGAATTACTCCTTCAGGAGTTTTTTCAATCTCAATGCCTAGAAAATACCTCATTTCACCAAGATCTTTCAACTGAAATCTGCTCGGTAGATGCTTTTTGAGCCTATTGATCTCAGATTGATCATTTCCTGTGATGATCATGTCATCCACATACACTAGCAAGGCAGTGAGTGAACTACCTTCCTTTCTGGTGAACAATGAGTAGTCAACTTTAGATTGAATGGTTACTGCCTCTTGATGATGCGGGACCATCCAAGACACCTTCGGATGATGTCCTTCTCAAGAGGAAGAAGAAGGCTTCACCATGGGAGAAGGTCCAAAGGTGGAAGCTTGACGTTTTACATTCGTTCAGCAGTTTGACAGCTTTTCAATGTCTCAGTAAAATGAGTCGTACGGATTCAATATTTATCGGATTAAGGCGTGCCATAACTTGTCGGAACGAGAACGAAGAGATCTACGACTTTGATGTTGAAGGTTTTTCCAGATTCGACTTAGAGCTTGGCCTAAATTCACATTTTTTGAGCTGTTGCTGGTTTTAACGGGATTTTATTAAGTCTTGAACATTATAGTAATTCCGATTTTAGCAACTTTCTTTAGTTAAGTTATTTTAGGAAACTTTAGAGGTTATTTTATTTATTTACTTAAGTATTCTTTTATCTTCTAGCTTTACTAGAATCGGCCCAAACCAACCCTTATGGTCTATATAAGCCTATTCCTCCATTGTAATTCAGTTTGATTTTTAATGAATAGAAAAGCTCTCTTTTTGTGTGAAACACAATGAGTGTGTCGATTGAATAGAGTTGTGCTCTTCATTTGCAACTATTGGTATTGATCTAGCTTGGTTTGCTTTGTGTTCATCAACTTCGCAAGACTTAGTGATCCTAGTATCCACAAGCCCCCTCCTTGTGCCTCCAAGTTGTCCGCTTGGTTATGTAGGGTTGTAGGGGCGGGTTATATAGTCATTGGTATTGGTTCCTACCCTCTTAGGAGGCATGGGGTCTTTATCTTGTTCTATATAGATCGACTCAGTCCTTATCGGTCGTGTCTTTGCATCAATTTCGAGTCTTTATTCAATTCTGTCGAGTCTTTGTTATTTCTTTTTAGCCGATCTCGAGAACAGCTCTTGTTCTTGAAATCTTGTCGAGTCTTGTTCACTTTCTTGATCGATCTTGAAGTTCTTGGTCGAATCTTGATTGTTGCTTGCTGCGTTCTTTGAGTCTTGTTGAGTCTTTCTTGTTTCTTGCTTCCGTTCTTTAGTTTCTTGCTTGTTTGTCGAAGATCGGGCCATCTCATGGCTAACCCCGTGAGAGAAGGTCCAAAGGTGGAAGCTTGACGTTTTACATTCGTTCAGCAGTTTGACAACTTTTCGACGTCTCAGTAAAATGAGTCATACGGATTCAATATTTATCGGATTAAGGCGTGCCATACCTTGTCGGAACGAGGACGAAGAGATCTACTCCTATTGCTGTTGTGTTGTGTTGAGAGATCTCAGCCCATGTCGAGTTCTCTCCTTGTTGTGTCGAGTGTGCTTGACCCCTGTCGAGTGCAACTTTTGCCTGAGTCGAGTACTACAACCCTTGTTGATTGCTCAATTGAGTTGTGTTGAGTGCTGTGAAGACTTCTCTTCGAGTTTTCTTCCATTGTCGAGCACTTTTCTCTTCTGGTCGAGTGCCTTTTGTGCTGGTCGAGTTCCGTTGTTCTGGTCGAGTGCCGCTCGAGTGCCGCTCGAGTGCCAGTTTCTGTCGAGTCCTTTTGGTCGATTTCGACCTTGTTGTCCAGCAGCCTTTTGTCGAGTACTCTTGAGTCGTATTTCATTTATTCTCTCATATACTTTGATTGCTTAGTTCTTTGCTTGAGTGTTGATTTGCCTAAGGCGGATTGCCCCAACAAGCGTGACATACCAATTAGAGAGGGAGTGTGAGCGAAACACTTGTGAGATTGTTTATATTTTTCTAACTTTTACATAGTTCTTTGTTTGTCTTTATTTGCAATGTCTAGTAACCAGGGCAATGACTGGTACACTACCTTCATGGGGAACATGGCTAAGATGAATGCAAGCATAGCTAAGATAAATGAAGGAATGAAGGCGACAGAGCTTCAGCGTCTTCGCTCTAACACGGTGTTCGAGCAAGGTAATCCCCGACGTACTGAAGTGCCTCACAATGAAAGGGAAGTAACTAATCCTAATCCCCTTCCTAATCCTAATGCAAATCAGCACCATGTTGTTAATCCTCATATAGCTAAACCTTTATTTGATAAGAACATCTCTCCACGAAGGGAGAGACATGGTAGGAATAATGCGTTTGCTAATATGCAGGGACGACGGCAACAAGAAGAGTACTACTTCTCAGAGGACGACGACGACTTCCAAGATGATGATCATTGGGAGCAACGTCCTAGACGAAATGATAGAGGAAGTCGATACCACTATCGAGCACCTAGAGAGCCTGCGCAAGATGGCATAGGTAAGGTAAAGGTAAAGATCCCTCAATTTGATGGTAACACCAATCCAGATGCATATATTGATTGGAAAACTAAAATGGATCAAATCTGGAATTGTTATAATTTCTCTAGTGCTAAAAAGATGCAACTAGCTTCCCTAGAATTTCAAAGTTCTGCTTTAATTTGGTGTGATAGTCTGAATAAAGAAAGAAGAAGAGCCCTTGATGTGCCTATCGCTTCTTGGACTCAATTAAAAGCACTTATGAGAAGTAGGTTTGTTCCCCAACACTATGCTAGAGAGCTTACACAACGATTAGAAAATCTTAAGCAAGGTAGCAAAACTGTTGAGGAAACCTTTAATGCAATGCAAGAAACCATGGCTAGAGCTAATGTAGTTAAACATGATAAAGATACAAATGCTAGGTTTCTTAGAATATTGCACCCCGCCTTAGCTCGTGAAATTGATTACTTTCCTTATTCTACGCCTACTGAACTTTTACATTTAGCTATGAAAGTGGAAAGGAATGTTAGATACAAAAGCCAAGGTGGTAGAATGTCGAGTGGGCAACCCCAAAGGCGGCACCAAGGCCATGTGCAGCAGCCCCAAAGAAGGTTTGATGGCGGCTCAAGGGAGAGAGCAAGCCAACCCCAAGGGAGGAGTGAAGGCCGAATGCCTCAGGAGCCCATCGACAAAGGCAAAGCGCCTTGGAACGGACGTGACTCGTCTGGGGCATCTACTGGCCCTAAAGGGAGTAATCCTAACTCTTCTACTCTTAAACCTATGTACATTCCTTGCTTTATATGCCAAGGTAGAGGACATGTTATGAAGGATTGCCCAAATAAGAAAACTCTCATGATTAATCACCTAGGCGATAATGAATCTGAAAATTCTAGTGGAGAAAATGATGAGCATGTTAATAATGATCAAGATGTTGGTTTACTTGCCTCTAAAGATGATTGCATTGAATATGAGCATGATGATTCTTTGATTGATAGTAAAGTTTGAAGTGTTCAACCTAGTCCTTGTGAGGATAATCAAAGAGAAGATTTGTGCTTAGCAAAAGGCAAAGTTTCTAATATGATTATTGATGGTGAGAATTGTTCTACTATTGCTAGCCTTGAAGTAATTGAAAATCCAACATTGAAAAAGGATGAAACCTTGCTAGCATTGGATGGAAACTTAGGGATCAATGACCAAGATCAAGTGCACATTAAGTTAGAACATCATGACATTGATATGGAATCTGAATTATGCACTCATAAAGTTTCTTTTCTTGATTTTGTAGATGAAGCTGAGACAATAACCATTAAGGAGTGGTCAATCCCTACATCAATCGGTCTTGAGAGGAGTTTCCATGGGCATGAGGTTTTCGATCTAGGAGCTCGTGTGGAAGCCTTTGCGGAATCATATGCGACCTTGGATTCGAGGACGAATCCTTTTCAAGAAAGGGAGATTGATGCGGGACCATCCAAGACACCTTCGGATGATGTCCTTCTCAAGAGGAAGAAGAAGGCTCCACCATGGGAGAAGGTCCAAAGGTGGAAGCTTGACGTTTTACATTCGTTCAGCAGTTTGACAGCTTTTCGACGTCTCAGTAAAATGAGTCATACAGATTCAATATTTATCGGATTAAGGCGTGCCATACCTTGTCGGAAGGAGGACAAAGAGATCTACAACTTTGCTGTAGAAGGTTTTTCCAGATTCGACCTAGAGCTTGGCCGAAATTCACATTCTTTGAGCTATCACTGGTTTTGACGGGATTTTATTAAGTCTTGAACATTACAGTATTTCCTATTTTAGCAACTTTCTTTACTTAAGTTATTTTAGGAAACTTTAGAGGTTATTTTATTTAATTACTTCAGTATTCTTTTATCTTCTAGCTTTACTAGAATCGGCCCAAACCAGCCCTTATGGTCTATATAAGCCGATTCCTCCATTCTAATTCAGTTGGATTTTTAATGAATAGAAAAGCTCTCTTTTTGTGTGAAACACAATGAGTGTGTCGATTGAATAGAAATGTGCTCTTCAATTGCAACTATTGGTATTGATCTAGCTTGGTTTGCTTTGTGTTCATCAACTTCGCAAGACTTGGTGATCCTAGTATCCACAAGCCCCCTCCTTGTGCCTCCAAGTTGTCCGCTTCGTTGTGTAGGGTTGTAGAGGCGGGTTATATAGTCATTGGTATTGGTTCCTACCCTCTTAGGAGGTCTGGGGTCTTTATCTTGTTCTATATAGATCCACTCAGTCCTTATCGGTCGTGTCTTTGCATCAATTTCGAGTCTTTATTCAATTCTGTCGAGTCTTTGTTATTTCTTTTTAGCCTATCTTTGTTCTTGAAATCTTGTCGAGTCTTGTTCACTTTCTTGATCGATCTTGAAGTTCTTGGTCGAATCTTGATTGTTGCTTGCTGCGTTCTTTGAGTCTTGTTGAGTCTTTCTTGTTTCTTGCTTCCGTTCTTTAGTTTCTTGCTTGTTTGTCGAAGATCGGGCCATCTCACGGCTAACCCCGTATCACTTGAACTGCACTTGAGAATTTTGCAAACCATTGTCTTGAGCTTGCTTTAGCCCATAGAGAGACTTCCTGAGCTTGCATACAAGACGTGAGCTGTTGGCCTCATCATATATCTCCCCCTGAGGACAAGAGCCAATCACTTCCTCCCCTAGTTTGGAAGCTTGCAGACGCTTCATAAAAGAGTAAGCAGGAGGAAGAACCATGTAAACATCCTCCTCTGTTCACCATGTAAGAAGGTATTTGTTACATCCATCTATAGCAGGGGCCAGTTCTGAGCAGAAGCAACTGCTAATAAGGTTCTCACAGTGATCATGCGAGCCACTGGAGCAAAGGTCTCAGCATAGTCCGCCCCTTCAATCTGAGCGAACCCACGAGCTACCAATCTAGCTTTGTGTCTTTCCAATGATGTATCACTATTGAACTTTAGCTTGAAGAGCCATTTGCAAGTCACCAGAGACTGATTGTCAGGCAGCTGCTGAATAGTCCATGTATCATTCCTCTCTAGAGCATTAAGCTCCAACAACAAAGCCTCACACCAAGCAGGGTTTGACAATGCCTCTCCAATAAATGATGGTTCAGAATAGTTAGCAGCAGAGGTAACAAAAGCTTGATAAGAAGGAGAACAAGAGGAGTAAGAGAGACAAGAGGTAATAGGGTAAAGAGGCTTAGCTGTAGACTGAGATGATGCATGAGAAGATCTTTGTGAAGCCATGTACACATAATCCTTTAGCCATGATGGAGGCATGTGCTCTCTGGTGGACTGACGTGGTGGTGGTTGAGGGGTTAAGGGATCATGAAAACAAGGAGAGACATGTGTGGGTATGTAGTCTGCATGAGAAGCAGCTTGAGTATCCCTAGTGGGAGAAGAATCCAGAAAAACCGGGGAGTGATCAAATGAGACATAATCCATGGGAAAATTATGATCCACAAACTCTATAAATATGGAGGGATAAAAGGTTTCAGTTTTGTGATCAGGATACAATTTGTAGGAAAAAATTTGCTCACGAAATTTTACATCTCTGTTGATCATTGACTTGTGAGTCTTTAAGTTGAAGACTTTGTAACCTTTAATACCATAGGGATACCCCACAAAGACACAAGGGTCTGATCTAGCATGAAATTTCTTTCTACGAGGATCATCAGCGGTTGAGGCAAAACACAGACAACCAAACACCCTGAGATGCTCATAAGAGGGTGGTGAATTGTAGAGGATGTCATAAGGGGTCTTATTTTGAAGAGGGGATTGGGAAGACGGTTTATGACATAGGTTGCAGTTAGGATGCTTTCACCCCAAAATTGAATAGATAGGTCAGATTGAATCATAAAAGATCTAGCAACCTCAAGAATGTATTTGTGGCGTCTCTCAACCCTTCCATTTTGTTGAGGAGTATAGGTACAGGTCGTTTGATGAAGGATCCCATGTGTTTGGAGAAACTGTGACACAACTGAGTTTAGGAACTCAATGCCTTGATCAGACCTTATTGTCTTAACTGTGACATTGAACTGGGTCTGAATGAGGGGGATAAAGATTCTCAGATGTGATATTACCTCACTCTTATGCTTCATGAGAAAAGCCCAAACACTCCTACTCCTATCATCTACAATGGTGAGAAAGAATATGTAACCTTCCCTGGTAGGTGTATCATAAGGTCCCCACACATCACAGTGGAGCAACTCAAAGTTATGATCAGCAGAAGATGTATTTGTGGGAAAAGAGCATTTTGTATGCTTAGACAAAGGGAAAACAAGACAATCATGATCAAAATTAAGCTTTATTTCATTAGAAATGACAGAAACATGTTTCAACTTCACAATTGGAGCATGTCCAAGACGCAAATGCCACAAGGCAGTGTTGTTTGACAAAGGAGATTTGTCTTTAGGTAAAAACAGAGGTAAAGAAGACATAGAAGTAAAGCTTGAAGGTTTTGACTAAGAGAGATCACTAAGAGCCATTCCACATATTGCAAGATCCATGTAGTACATGCCTTGAAAGTATCTACCAAATGCAATCATCTTCGTTCTTGCTTGGTCCTGGACAACACAGAATTCATAGTCAAGCTCATTATGGAATCTGAAATCTCTAGTCAGTTTTGGTAAAGATAGCAGATTAAAATGAAAAGAAGGAACATAATGCACTTGAGTAAGTGTAAGATTTGGTAAGTGTACAGATTCAATGTGAGTGATAGGACAAGCACTGCAATATGAGATTTGAAATAGGGATTGGATCTACAAGGATGCTACAATAAGAAGTCCTGTGATCAGTTGCTGCACTATCCATGATCCACCATTTGTTAGTTTTAGAAGCATTGAAACAAAGTTTAACTGCAAGGTGAGATTCATGTGTGGAGCCATCAGCTTGTGGAATGAGAGAAATAACATATCCAAGTATCTTCTGATGATCTGTGGACATAGAGCTTGAACTAGCTTGTTTGAACTCTTGTGAGGCGTTCACAACTGCATTTGCTTTAGAAGATGGAGAATAACCAAACCTCTTGCCCTGCTTGTGGTTGTTAGGCCGAGGTGTTTGAGGTTTTGTCTTGCTCTTGTAGTGCCAACTGGGGTATCCGTCTTGTGATTCTCAGAACAATGTCTACACTTCTCCTTCTTGTACCGGTTCTCGTCTTGTCTGACAGAGAGAGCCTGGCGCTTTTGCTTGTCTTCCTCTTGCTTAGACATCAACGCGGTAGTAGCAGCAGGATCTGATTTGACAATCCTCTTATTAGAGAACTTCTTCCCTTGATCTCCTTGAAGGAGAAGGGAATGTGCAGTACTTGGTGAAGGAAGAGGAGGAGTCATGATCATTTGTCTTCGAGCTCCATCATATCTCTCATGAAGCCCCATAAGAAAGGTCATGAGCTTGTTCTTAAGATCTGCTTCCTCAACTTGTTTCTGTAGATCACATTCACACTTTGCACATTTTCACTTAATATATGGCACAATCACAGATTGCCTACGCCAAAGACCTTTGAGCTTGGTAAAATATTCAGTAAACTCAGATTCCTCCTGTCTACATTCATGAATTTCTTGTTTTATTTTAAAGATCAGAGGTCCATTTTTCTGACCGTAGCTCTCTTCCAGATCAAGCCACATATCCCTCGCAGTATCATACTCATCAATAGTATTGTAAATATCTTTAGACACGGTGTTCAACAGCCATGAACACACCATATCATTGCATCTATCCCACTAGAGAGCATTTTCAAAAGATCGATTAATTGAGCCATCAATAAGCCACAATTTATTCTTAGCTGAGAGTGCCTTTGTAAAAGACCGACTCCAACGACGATAATTCTCTCCAACAAGTTGAATAGCACAGAGATTCATACCATAATTTTCAGACAGATGAATGAATAGAGGATTATGGAGATCATTCATTGTGATCTGGTTTCCTCGTCGTCGATCAGTTGAAACAGATCCAGATCCAAGTGAGTTTAGAGGAGTGTTTACAGATGCCATGACGCTTGAGAGAGAAAGACAAGATCCAACACAGATCTAGAGCACGCAATCGTTTTGCTCTGAATGAGCTATTGCATATACAAAATCACTCTGCTAGCTGCCGATTAGGAATCAATCAAGGGCTGGTCCGTGTTGATATCATATCACTGGCGGGGTAGGTGTTATCTATACAACAAATTAACACGACAATGAAAGAGAGTGATTTTGAGAATGGAGGAAAGTATACTATTGCAGCTCAAAATGACAGCATTGAAGGCATTAAAGCTAGAAGCTGAGAACATCAAGGTAACCGCAACTTATGTTATGCTAGAGAGAATTATATTGATGCTTAATTAATTAATTAGCTTTTGTTTTGCTGAAAATTATTCAATGTGGGAGAGTAAGAAACTCGAGAGGACTTGCATACCGGAGGACCAAATGATCAAAAGCATTCAAGCTGGTTAGCGAGATCAGAAACTTACGTTGTTTTTCTTTGCAGAGTCTCCTTTTCCTACCTAGGAGCTTTGCTTAATTGTCACTTAAGCACTATGCTTTTGTAAGGGGATTGGAAAGACGAGTTACGAGCAAGGCAACCTTTTGATTTGGAGGCAACACTAACACAGATATATCCCCAAGTCATAAGTACACTACCGTAGAAGATTACCTTGATTAGTTCCTCTAAATCAATAGGTAAGATAGCTTGTAGATGCCTCCGATCCTTAGGTTTTAAATAAGCACGCACGACATTCTCTTTTGCAATTCAAGTGTGTTTTTTATGAAATTTTAGAGTCACTTTCTTCACAAAGGAACACTTACATTGTATGTTGAGAAATAAAAACACAATTCATAATTAAACCTTGTACGAAAGATTTCAAATCAGTAATCCAAACCATGTAGACCAAGTTCAAAACAAGTGTGGTTTGTCCTCAAAATACAATATGCATATATTGTTGAGATGCAAGCTTCAGTCCAAGGCATAGTTGCCCCACAATCATCAACATGAACAAAGTTCCTAATAAGTAATAGTTGATCTCTGACCTCTCTCTCTCTCTCTCTCTCTCTCTCTCTCTCTCTCTCTCTCTCTCTCTCTAAACTAATTTAGTGGAATAAACCATTTGAAATCATTCCGGAATGGCTCATCGAAAACGACTTGTGGGTAGTTCCCATAGGTCCCCGGTTCGAACCCCGGATGATTGCTCTTTATTTACCAATTCAAAGAATAAACCATTTGAATTTGTCAATTACAAAAATATTGATTAAATTTCCAGCAGAAAAATAGTAAAACAAACCTTTGTAGTATCATCTGAGCTGTTGATCGTCTATCTCACCTTGGGATCGATTTCTCTGGCTCGTCTCTCCCTCCAGATGCAGTCCTTTGTAGTATCATCCGAAAGGATGCTCTTGGTTAGTTTGCATTTCTTACAGCCAAATTCTTTCTTGTTCAAAAAATAAGTTCAAGAATAGAGGATTTGGGCAATTGGACTCACAGAAGATACAGTGAGCACTATATAAAGAGAGATGGTGGTTGCACCCTGTATCTAGCTTCTAGGATTTTCTCCATTAATCAAAAACGGTTTTCCTTCTCTGTTTGTTGTCCTTGAGCAACAAAGACTCAATTCGATCCTTGGGATCGTCACAAACCAGTTAAGACATACATGGTATAGTCGATACACATTTTCAATAAAATAATGTACTCCATAAATTTAACCTCTTTTTCTTTTATAATATCAATTTAAAATAAAGTGAAAAACAAAATCAGATAATGCATATTTGGCCAAAATAATACCCATTTTGTTGTTTTGTTAAAAAAACATTCTGGCTTAATGTGGCGCATCAACTATTTTTATAAAAAATTTAAAATACAAAAAATAATTGCAATTTTTTTTATATCATTTCATCTAAAATGTAAATCATTTTTTTTACATCATTTCATCTAAAATGTAAATCATATTCGAGAAGTCATTAAGCATGACTTTGTTGGTAGATTCACACAAGACCTAAGACAACGAGTACTGGGCAACTTGCTTAAACTCATTGGCAATGAAGTAACAAGCGAGGATAATGAATGGCTGACAGGACCAATCTCAAACTCAGAAATGAAAAACGCAGTTTTTAGCCTAGAAAACGATAAATCTCCTGGTCCTGATGGATTCCCAGCTGGCTTTTACAAAAAATACTGGCACATTATTGAACCCTCTGTAATTAAGGTTGTGAAAAGTTTCTTTCTTAGCGGAAGAATCCTAAAACAGACAAACCATACTTTTATAGCATTAATAGCAAAATGTGATAACCCTACAAAAACATCTCAATATAGGCCAATTAGTCTATGCTCAACAACATACAAAATAATTGCCAAAATTCTGGCTGGCAGGCTTCAAAAAATTATATCCAAAATCATTAACCCTCTACAAAGCGCTTTCTCATCAGGGCGATCCATACAAGATAACATCCTTATAGCAAATGAAATTTTCCATTCCTTCTCAAAGAAAAAAGGAAAAATGGGATGGATGACAGTCAAATTAGACATGAAAAAAGCTTGACCTAGTGGACTGGGAATTTTTACTATCAGTAATGACTAAATTTGGGTTTTCTGATCGCTTTGTGTGCTGGATAAAGGAGTGCATAACTACGGTTACGTACTCGGTGCTAGTTAACAACGAACCAACAGATTTATTTTCACCACAGAGAGGTCTCCGTCAAGGCGATCCGCTATCACCATATTTGTTCTTGATCCTATCAGAAATTCTCGCCAGAGGGTTGGAGTCTGGATCTGCTAAATCGAAAAGCCACCTTGGAATTAAGATGACAAGAAGCGGAACCAAGATATCATATTTGGCATTTGTTGATGACATTGTTATTTTTGCCTTAGCTACTAAAACGGCATGCGACCAAATCAACAATGTTCTTAGGGAGTTCTCTTCTCTTTCGAGTCAAAGAGTTAATAGGCATAAATCAAGCTTTCAAACCTCTTCCAACACTACAACAACTCAAAAAAATATTGTTCAAAATGAATTAGAAATTCAGTATACCACAAATTTAGGAAATTACCTAGGCTGCCCTATTATCTGTGGCCGCACAACCAAAGACGATTTTAAGGAGTTATTAAGCACTACTAAGGCCCAATTGAATAAGTGGAAGGCTAATTGTCTCTCGCCGGCAGGTCGATGTACATTAATTAAAACAACACTTTCAGCAAAACCACTACACATAATGCAGTGCTTCCTGCTACCCAAATTAGTACATGTGGAATTAGATAGGATTAACAGGAACTTCTTATGGAACAAAGGACCTTCGCATAAACCGCTTATCAGCTGGTTTGAGATCCGTAAAACAAAAGAAAATGGTGGTTTGGGCCTTCGTAAATTGGAGGATATGAATCAAGCACTACAACTAAAACTGCTTTGGAAGATACTTGCAGAGCCTCACAACCCATGTGTTTCCATAATATTTGAAAAATATCTGAAAGGGAAAAACATACTGCAATACCACAAGAAAAGTGGCGCCTCTTGGCAATGGACCCAACTAACCAAATTAATCCCGCTCTTAAAAGAAGGAATCCGATGGTCGATCGGCAATGATGAAAATATGAATTTCTAGACTGATCACTGGATCGGGGACACCCCCTTCATTAACATAGTATCTAACTCCCAACAAATAAAGATTAATACCAAAATTCAACATTTTCTGAAAATTGATAAGACCTGGGATTCAGGAAAATTGCGCGACGCAATTAAAGACACTATACCCAATGAAATAATAGAATCTATCCTCACAGTCCCGATACCCAAGCATATACATATTGACAGATTGTACTGGAAATGGAGCCATAACAGATGGTTTTATACTAAATCAGCAATTCAAATGATAAACGCTAGCCAAAATCATCGAAGGTCTAATTTAAGCTGGATTTGGAATATGGATGCCCCATCTAAAATAAAAACTTTGATTTGGAAGATCACTAAGAATGGAGTACCCACTTCGGTTAGATTGGCTTCTCGTGGATTTGGTATACCAACTGCTTGTCCACAATGTGACTCAAATTATGAAGACCTCACTCATCTACTATGGTCCTGTCCAATCTCGCGTGATGTGGTTACTTGGATGGATCCATCTCTATTTGTCACTATAAATAATAGCTTCACACAAGGAACTGACCTAAACGACACCATCCAGCAAATAAAAAATAAGATTGGTCTAGATCGTTTCACTAAGCTCGCCTTTATTTGGTGGAGCATATGGTACTTTCGTAACAAATCACTATTTGATAACATCAAACCTGACCCAAGGAGTATCTTATCCTTTGCAAAAGAACAAATATTCATATGGAAGTCGACAAAAAATTTGGATGACGGTGTTCAGTTCCAACAAAAAGGGAATCAACATCCATCAACAAGACCTGGACAAAGAAGGAGGAAGGCCAAATGGGTTCCTCCGAAACCTGGAAATTTCAAATTAAATTTCGACGGTTCTCTGTCATCAAATGGGCTAGGGTCATACGGATTCATAATCAGAAACTGTAAAGGCGATCCACTATACTATGGGGCAGGACCTTCTCCTATCTCCTCCGTTTCAGGCTCTGAAGGTATGGGGCTTTGGAAGGGTTTACAGGCAGCCTGACTGCTAAACATAGCTACACTTGAGATCGAAGAAGATAACCTCACCATCATTAACAGCCTTAAAGGCAAAGGGCAGCCAACGGGTGACTCTGAAACGATTGTCTCCGACAGTCTAGTCACGCTTGGCTTTTTCAATTCCATTGTGATTCGTCATGTCTACCGAGAAGTTAACCGTGTTGCGGATCGTTTATTGCACCTTGACGTTGCTTTCCATAGCCCATTGGCTCCTGACGATTCCACGCTTCGTGATTTCATCCGTTTGGATGCTCTTGACTCCTAGGACTTGTTCTATTAGCCAAATTCTTTTCGTTTAAAAAAAATCATTTTTATCAAAAAAGTTCGAATTTTAAAATATTTTTTTATGTTTATCATTTTTCCCATATGTCAATATCATTTTCACATACATTCTTTTTATTAGCTCTCATTTTGTCTTAAATGTATATCGTATTATGTACTCCCTCCGTCCAAAAATACATAGACTTTTACTATTTATGAACGCTTTTTAGGAGCTAAAAACTATATAAAATATTAACTTTTTTATTAAATTTTTTTAATAATTACAAACTTATTATCAATAAGTTTGTAATTATTAAAAAAAATTAATAAAAAAGTTAATATTTTATATAGTTTTTACCTTTTTAAAAAAGCGTGCGTGAATAGTAAAGTCCATGTATTTTTGGACGGAGGTAGTATCATTTTTCGACTTTTATGATATCTCATATACTTTTAACTTAACAATATTTAATATTTAGCCGATATTTTTGTTACTTAATACTGTACAAAAATACTCTTACGGATTACTCCGTGTTAGCATGAACCTTTTTATACTACCGAGTATAATATAAAGTTCCCAAAATTGCGGGGAGTGCAAATGATCGAAAAGGGCCATTCTTTTGTGTCAGCAAACATGGCAAATTAATATCAATAATGCAGCAGGGTCCATTGTGAAATAATTGGATTTCTGACTTTATACATCGCGTTATTCTAGATTTTGTTAATTGTATAATATACTCCTTTCGTATCAATATATTTGGCCTCGTGATCACTTTTTTTATATAACAAAATATTTATCCTTTTAAACATTATTAATGATTAAATTTTTTAACTTGTCAATTTATCTCATTAATTTTACTACGTACTTGATTTTCAAAGTACTCTTTTAACACTCCAACTTTTCATATTATTCCACTTTCTTTTCATTGCTCCATTTTTTTCACATTATTTATTTATTAAAATTTTATCTATTCTTCTTACCATTTTTAGTTTTTTTTTTAAGTGTGAAATTGATCAACAAGTCAAGAATTTTGATACGAATGTAGTATTAAAATAGAAATATGAAATTCACATGTTCAATTTTGCTTAAAAAAATTGTATAGATAGTTATCAAAATGTCAGTCGCGCATCGACAATATGAAATTCCACTGTTCAATAGCACACAAACTATACCTAGCCTGTTGTCTATGACGAGGGAATCCTTTTTAGAGAGCGGCTAGTCGACATGTTTTACTTTGCTGGATATCATGCAGAATTGGGAAGCAAAAGATTAGGACGCTCCAAACAAAGCCTGTATATAATGACACCAGTCACAATGCACATGACAATAAGGTTATCTAACAGAACACCAGTTTCAATGCACATGACATAAGGACGCTGCAAACCATTTCCCACCCTATGTAAAGGCCCGTGATTATGATTCCCGGGTTACGTTTAGAGGGATGAAACCCCTGGTTAGGATCTTGCGCCTTGAGTACAGGTTGAAAGTTTGAAGTTCTAAACTGGCGTTTTCAAAGGGGGATTTCATACCCAAGTTTGATGGGATCGTTGGAATCCCTGGGGAAGTCCCATGTACACGTCGTAAGTTTAAGCGTGAAAAACCAATGGTCACGCAAATAGCGGAAGTAAAGCATAATACAAAAGGGGTACCATTAATAATTTAGTGAAATCCAAATATTCAAATCAGCATCATTACACATATTCAAAGCGTAATCCAAATATTCAAATCTAAACCATTAATAATTTAGTGAAATCAGAGACTCAACTCTCTCTTTCCGCCATGTCAAGACCCCGCGGTCATGGAGCCAAATCAGCATCATTACACATATATGACATACCTAAAAAAATAATACATGGCGTGGGATCAGATTGAGGCCCACCCACATGACTAGGTCCTACTGTAATCATACCATATACGTTATTCCTAATAAAGATGTTTTTAGATGCAAGGCAAAATATTAACACACTAGCATGCCACTAAAATCAAGTGCATGATAATAGATAAAGCCCTGGCAAAGAATACCAAATGGTATATCCCTCTCCTACCTCCACTCCCTTCCGATAGGGCGGAGACTGGCCAGCTCGTGAATGCTTTCCATTATAATCGGGCGGTCCGCAGACCCGACCCGTATCCACAATGAAATAAAGCCCGCATGCAGCTTTCGCAATCATGCTCATAATATATGTAAAGGAAGTTCCATATGACTCAATCGACGCAGGACGAGATCCGATGAGACTGGGTCTTTCTATGACCCTAGCAAAGACTCTAGTTACTTCACAGATAACAACCGTTCTGTTTACATACGCATAAAGAAATAGAATGCTCAACGGTCAATGCAACCTAGCATGGTACTACATGGCATGCTGATCATGAATGCAAGCACCTACTATATCCTATGATTACATGTTTGGGTTTTGGGGATTTTTGGAAAATGAAATGTGATGAGAGTTGAATTGGGTTTTCCTGACTTGTGAAGAGGGAAGGTGAGTTTGCAGTATCTTCGGCTGATTCAAGAAAGCAGCAGGTGATGTTTGGGTTCTTGGATTTGTGGTATAGAATTGGTCAAAGAAATCTAGTTTTTGAAAAGGAGAATTTGTTGTTTGTTTTCCAAAAGAAGAGGAACCAAGAAGAGAGGGGGGGAAGGAGAGGATGAGATTTTCCAAGAGGGGAAGGAGATGAGTAGGATTGGATAAGAATGGGGAAAGAGGACGGAATTGTGGTCTCGAGTCGGAAATTTGAATTTTCGATGATTGGTCTTTCGAATTCTGCTCTCTTGACCATATTTTAGAACCCGAATAGGATATCACCAATGGAAGGAATTTTTGAATGTCAATGTGAAAGACGAAATCGATTTTTAAAAATTAAAATTGGGCCGAAATTCGCTTTAAGAGTTCAAAAATCTGAGTTCACGAGTTTTCCGTTAAATGCCGCTTCTAAATTCATTTTGATTTTCCTTTTTCCAAAAAAAAAAAGGATTTAAAAAATCCGAGCCTTTACACCATATACATATCAACTTCCACGTGCATGTCGCCCCTAAACATATCAAATGTCTCCACATTCAGAGCAAACTTTGTAAGCTTTTAGAAGGTTCAACCGAATATACCTCGAGGTAGTTTTGAAGTTTACATGATAGGAAGAGTTATAAACATGACACCTGACTACTACAAACATGGCAGACATCAAAGTGTTGGCAAATCCATTAAATGTTCAAAGATATCTCAAGATTAAACATATCCAAGTCACCATATTCTTGATATTTTGTATTGCACAAAGCTGTTCCCCAATTTTCCCAATTCTCCCAATTTTCCTAATACCCTCAATTTCACCAATTTCCCCATCTAACTATAACCTATCCATTTTTCTCCATTTCACCCCTGTCATCCCCAATTTCACCCAATGTTCACCGCCAACTGTTAATTTCCAACCAACTTCCCTTCTATCCCCCTCGTCAATACCCCCGTTCCGAAACTTTCCATCCCTTGGTTTTTATATGCCGATGGTTACTTCTTACATGACAGACGGAACTTGGAAGACACCTTAATTTCACTCTTTCATCTCATTTCAAACAATGGCAAACACATTTGGTTCTTCCAATCGGTTCATCACCCTATCAATTTTTGCAATCGGTAAATAATCGGGTGGCGTTAGGGTTTACTTACTTGATAACCGAAGGTGTCCCTCACTTGTATTCGCTATCTGTGGCTTGTTTGATGTCGACTTCTTCTTCTCCTTTGTGACAATGTCTTGTTTGTCCTCTTATTCCTTCCTCTTCTTCCTTCCGTTTTCGATTTTCTGAGAGAGAGATAGCGACTCTAGGCCTCCCCCTTCCCCTTTATTAATTAACCCTCTCTCAACCCGGTAGCAGTTGAGTTGACATGTTTTTTAAAAACCTGTCATTTCTCTCTTCAATCACACGTCTCTCTCTCTCTCCTCAATAATTGCAGTCGGTTTCATCCTCTCTTTTAACCGCTTGAGATGCAATTTTTTAAGGAGTTAGAGTTAAGTTTCGCAATTTATGTGAATAGTGGATAGGGGGTGCAAAGCCGCGAGTACGTGGGTTACTTTAGGAAATGAGCCAAATTTTATTTGGATGATACATCAAACAACATAGCTAGGTGGAGTCATCATATATTGTTTTGCTTTTAGAAATCAGCCACATTTAAAAAAAAAAAATATAGAAAGCAGCCACTTTCCTTTGCTCAGCGTCATTGAGGTTGTATAAAAGCACAAGGAAATGAAACACCACAACTAAAGATATAAATACACATTCTGTAAAGTATAGAAGCTATACTAAGCTAGCAAAGCATCCAAAGAAGCAGAATTAAGAGAGTGCCAAAATGGGGTTTTGGAGCTTGTTTGTGGTGGCATTGTTCCCGGTGTTGAAGGTCCTCTTAGTCACCCTCGTCGGCCTCTTCCTCGCCGTCGAACGAATCAACATTCTTGGATCTACTGCCAGGACTATTCTCAACCATGTAAGTCGTCTGATCCATTCCATAAATTCAGCGATTCAAACACAACGAACGGCGCCTTAATTCATTGATGTTTATAAGAGTATATACTTATTAATTTACAGTCTACACTCTACAGAGCTGAGTAATCTGATGATGAGTTGTTAAATTGCGCGTGAAATGAATTTCAAAAAATAAAAATTGCAATTGGTACTACTATCAACTATCAAGGAAGCAAATTAAATGATTTTGTATATTTGTAGATTGACTCTGGTGAGTGGTGATGTTAAATTTCTACATTTTCTTTTTTGGAGTTGTTGTTTTTTTTTTGCTGTACGTACGTGTTGTTATATTTTGGCTGCTAAAAATGAATGAAAATGATTGGGAAAAACACAGATACTATTTTATGTATTAACCCCAGCAATGGTAGCAGCATATCTAGCAGACACAGTGACCTGGGATGACATTGTTGAAATGTAAGTTCTCCATTGATTTTCTTTATTCATCTTCTTCTTCATCAATTCAATCATCATTGGAGTATGCTTTTGTGCTTTTCCGTACCAATTTCGTCAATCATGCATGTTCCGCATTTTCATATTATAAAAAATATCTATATATATATATATATTGGATTTGGTGGTCAATTAATGTGTTTCCCGGATGAATGTTACAGGAGATCTAATCTCTTTAGCTAGGTGGTGAGCGTTAAGGCATGGAGCAAACTAGGCCTTTAATTCCTTTCCCTTTTAGTTGAAACAAACCGTCCCCCCCACATACACACACAACACAAAATCTTATTTAATTTATTTAATTAGGGCTTAAATTTGATTGAGGTGATTGGGATTGGTTAGCTTCATTTTTTTTTTCCAATCAATTTTTTTTTATAAACCCATACAAGTTGTTTAATACTCAGTATATAAAAATAATTTTTAGATTTTTTAAACATATATGGACTTATAATTAGATAATTTAGTGTAACACAGTAAACTCGGTTGGGGTATATAATGGTGGTACGTCGGTTGGAGCATAGCTATTAGGCTATTAGCTACCCAGTATGAATGGAGTGACAATGTGACGCGCGTCTTATTATCACTTGACACTCACATGTTTCCCACGTGAAACCCAGCAACTACTCTACCACAAACATAAATTAGCAACAAAGTCTTGTTATCACTAGCTGATTAAAATTTATCTTATATTATAAATAGATAAATAGTCTTGTTAAGTTGTTATCACTGGTTATTTAATGATTAAAATTTGTAACAATGTACATTAAATTATAAATTGATTATATTTATCTTGTTTCGTTTGTATTTCTAAATTTTATATATCAAACAGGCCTTCCAATGACATATTTTAATCAACAAATGAAATAATTTTCTTATATAATTTTTTTTAAAAAAAACTTAATATTTTATATAATTTTATTATCATAAAAATACTACCATAAATAATATGGAGTAAAAGACTTATAAAAAAACAATGGAGAGTTGACAAGAGGTGATTAATTAGATAAAATTTTACCTTTCTAAACCTTAACGAGAACTTGGTTATTAGGGATATGATATAGTGGAGAAGCATCGTTCAGGTTAGAGAGGGTTAGGCCGATCGAATCACAAAGGATTTGCAGAGATCGTATCCTTTCCACTATATATAGCTTTACTAATTATATGTTACCGTGTGTTATTCTTGCCCCTTTGCATTTGGTTGTGCATTTCTGTCTATGTTTGGTCCACTCGGAAACACTCTCTCGACTTAGTCGGGAAAAAAATGCATATAACTCGACCCCCAAACCCTGCTCTAACGGGACTAATTGGGAATGTTGTTTTTATCCGTATAAACCTAAAAGGCTAGAGACAGATTAATTACTGCATTGTTAAAATTAATTATATATACTGAATATTGTACTACACCTGACCTTGTTTTCGTGATAAATCGAAGTGTGTTTGGATTCTAATGCATTATGATTCTAATGCAATTATAATTATAAATATTTAAATAGTGCTTGGTTAATCATCTTAGAATGGGTTAAAAATAACATAAATTAAAAAAAGATCATATAAATTAGGTCAATTATATTAAATTTAAAATGTAATTAAAAAATTTGTGCAGGTGGTTCATGCCAGTAAACATACTAATCACATTTATAGTTGGGTCAGCACTTGGGTGGTTACTGGTCAAGTTGAGTGGAGCCCCTCCTCACCAGCATGGCCTCATTATTGGCTGTTGTGCTGCAGGCCGGTGCCTTCTTTCTCTACGCACCCTTTTAATTTATTTTTAATTATACTCCGTATTAAGGTAAGTTTATTTTTAATTTTTAATTATACTCCGTATACGGAGTAGTTTATTACTCCGTATTTAGGTAAGTTTTTTTATTAGTGCTGAAAGCTATAATTTCATTGTTTTCTTTATATTTGACATTTAAAATTTATACTTTCTCAATAATAAAAATAACAATTTCGGATCTTTTAATTTTTAATAACACTGAAAATATATTATTATATATTTATTTATTACTCCATCTGTTAATTAAAACTTACTCCGTATTATTTACTATTCTTGCACGCTTTTATAATTAGAATGCTAAAAATTACGGTGTATATAAAATATCAACTTTTTTTACATTTGTTTTTATACATTCATACTTAATAGCAATAAGCATGAAATTATCAAAAAAATACTTAAAGAGTTAATATTTTATATAGTTTTTAACACTTTAAAAAGCGTGCGTGAACCGTAAAATGTCAAGTTTTAATTAACGATAACGGTCAATTAATAATTAGTATAAGGATAATTATATAAAATCAAAATAAAAAATTATGTAATGAAATCTTGTAATTAATGGTGGGATTATTTTCTCTCTCTTTGGTCTTGTTCTTCAAAAAAAAATATTTATACAAGGTTAAAAAATCTTGTAATTAACGTCATATTTGTGAAGTTCTAATTTAATTATAAACGTCGAGGTGTGTCAACGAAGAGGATACTCGACGGAAAATCAATTGAATTACAATTACAAACCGGAGGGTTGAAAGAACACAGGTCGAACTCGAAGGGTGAACACATCGAAGAGGGTGACCTAGTGAAGCACCCCAACCACCCTCCTCTCCATCAACTCGTTGTTCGCATCGATCCCCCTCGAGTCCTCATACGGGGAAATGTAGGGGAGCTTCTGGAATTCATCCATCCAAGTTTTCACCTTTTTTGCCCGCCATAGCCCCTTGGGAAGCTCATCAGAAATGCCAGGGCAATTTGGCCCCTTTTGAACTCCTGATTCTTCCTCTGGAGATCGGAGACCGCGAATTCCTCGTTCCACCGGCCAAGGCTCAGAACCGGTAGCCCGTTTGAGGCCCGGGAAATCCGAAATTGATCTAGATGGAGGCGAATTAGGGTTTTATCGAAGTCGTCGGGTAAACCTAGATCCCATTTCAAGGGGTGGAGGGACTGGAGAGGGAGGGATTTAATCTTACACATCATGAGGAGGCGGGAGAGGCGCTCGACGATAGTGGATTTGTGAGCAGAGTGTACGGATTGCTCGAGGGAGTAGAGGGCGGCGGCGGTGTCGGTGAGGCGGAAGCAAGGAAGGGAGGGGTAGCACCGCCTCTACACTAGGTCACCCTCTTCGCCGAGGTCTGACTGTGCAGCAGCACCGCCTCGTTCGCCCGGAGTCCGCCATCATCACCGACGCCGACGACGCCCTCCGTCTTCGCTGCGCCGCCCTCGTTCGCCCTTGGTCGTTCTTCCTTCGAGCTGTGTTAGCCCTCCGTCCTGTGTTCGCCCAATTCTAATTCTAATTCAATTGATTTTTTTTTAACGGAACTGTTAACAATAAACAGATTTTGCAAGGGCTTAACATCGATCGCTTGGTTTGTTATCGGGAGGGTTTTCAAGAAATCTTCGATAATCCGGTTCTCACCGCTTTGTACGCCCCATTTTTCGGCTCTCCGGTGAGCTTCCATACCATCGACAAGAAGGTTTTCTTAGTACGGATGTTTCTCGTCGGAAACTGTTTTGTGTTTCCGATGCCTGATAATAGGTTCAAATTGCGGTTTTCGATCGTAGAAGACCGTGACAACGTATGGGATGCTTGGCCATTCCATTTTTCGACCCGGCTATTGTTCTCCACTTCTTGGAGGTGTGAGTTTGTCCCATTCTCTAAGCCATTACCCGCCTTGGCCGGCTGGGTTCTTTGTTCAGATGTAATAGTTACGCGAGGGGTAAAGAATTCTTCCTCTTCTTGCTATAAAAAAATAAAAAAAATAAAAAGGGTATCTTGGCCAAGCCAGTACTGGCATATGGGCAGTTTCTTTGTCCACATCATAAGGCTCTCTAAGAGTATTTACAAACTAGATTATCAAAATTACATCGATGTAAGGACTCCGCAACTTAGTCCTTTCATCATCAACGATGTTTTATGAAGATATGCTTCTGGAACTGTCGTGGAATTGGAAAGCGTACATTCTGGACGGAAATAGACTCAATATGTAAAAACGAACACATTCAAATCATGTCGCTAGCAGAAACAAAGTCGGAAATTATTCCGGACGACAAGATGTGGAAAAATATTGGGTTTGATGAAGAGGTTTGGTCGCCTTCCACTGGAAGATCGGGCGGCATTGGGGTCCTTTGGAAGTCTCACCAGATGCTAAATGTGTCAATTTCCGTCACCGTGCACACTCCCCGTATTATTGGACTCAGACTAGAAAGCTTGCAGAATGGATTTCCGATTATGGCTCTCTTCGTCTATGCACCACCAACTCCAAATGATAAAGATGCCTTCTGGGAAACATTAATAACAATTGTAAACAACTCCCCTATTCCTTGCATGGTTATAGGGGACCTTAATGAGATTCTTTGCAGTACTGATAAATTAGGCGGAGCCGCTACCCGTACATCAAGGTTTTCTCGGCTAATATCTTTCAAAAACGATTGTAAATTGTTTGACCTACCCACTTTTGGAAACCAGTTCACATGGAGAAAGAATCCGGAGGAAAACTTCAACATCCGTGAAAAACTTGATCGGGTATTAGTTCATCAACACATTCTTACGCCCTTCCCCAATATGATAACCCATAACGGTGCTTTCTCTTCCTCGGATCACTGTCCAATTTCTATCACGATCGACGACGACTCTACCTTCAAAGCCCCGCCCTTTAAATTTGAGAACGTATGGCTAATGAGGAAAGATTTTCGCAATATTGTGAAGCAGTCCTGGCGGGCGTCCTGCCCTGGCTCGGCTATGTTTCAACTAATGTTTAAACATAAAATACTGAAAAGAAGGGCAAAAGAATGGAACAAAACAAACTTCGGTAACATCTTCCGCCAACTAAAAGAGGTGGATTCAGAGCTCCTGCTTATCCAGTCCACGGGCTCACCGACAAACTCACAAACATATCAAATAAAGGAAAAACGACTGATTACGAAGCGAGAAAAGCTCCTTCTTTTCCAGAAATCATACTGGAGCCAAAGGGCAAAAACGAAACACCTCAAACTCTCAGACTCGAACACGGCTTACTTCCACCGAGTGGCTTCGGGACGACGACACAGGAAACAAATCCGAAACATCACCTCTTCGAGCGGAACATTGGTTTTGGGAGAGGAGAACGTCATGAATGAGATAAAAAAGGAGTTTGAAAATAGGTTTAAGAAAGAGTCAATAGAAGAAGGGATTCTGTCTGACCTCTTGAACCTAATACAACCTTCCATCTCGGCAGAAGAGAACAGTTTCCTTATTGCACTTCCGTCAAACTTAGAGATTAAAACGGCAGTGTTCAATCTAGGAAGAAACAAGTCCCCAGGCCCGGATGGTTTTACAGCTGAATTCTATACCAAATACTGGGATATCGTCGGGAAATCAGTGATCTGTGCGGTCAAGGGGTTTTTCCACTTCGGGAGAATACTCCGTCAAATAAACCATACTTTTATCTCCCTGCTCCCAAAAAGGGACGATCCAACATCCACCTGCCACTACAGGCCCATCAGTTTATGTTCTAATATTTACAAAATAATTTCCAAAATATTGACTGAAAGATTAAAAAAGGTAATCGGAAAACTCATACATCCTCTGCAAGGGGCCTTTGTGTCGGACAGGGCGATACAGGACAATGTCCTCATAGCCCATGAAATCTTCCATTCCTACAAAAGCCGTAAGGGACGCGAAGGCTGGCTGGCAATAAAGTTAGACATGGAAAAAGCATATGACAGGGTCGATTGGCACTTCATTAAAAGTGTACTCCTCAGATTTGGATTTCACGATACTTTTACTTCATGGATTATGGAGTGTATAACATCCGTTTCGTTCTCTGTACTAGTTAACAACGACCCTACAGAACTGTTCTATCCATCCCGTGGAATTCGCCAGGGGGACCCTCTTTCTCCATTCCTATTTCTTTTGGGTGCAGAAGTTCTGGCCCGTAAACTCGCTGCTGAAGCCAGCCTTGATAGACCCCACATTGGCAGATTGGACATAACGGGCCCCGGGTTCCGTTTCTTTCCTTTGCAGACGACATCATCATCTTCTCCAAAGGGAGTGTGGATGTGGGGTGCAAAGTAAAATCGATAATTGATTCATACTGCAGAGTGTCAGGCCAGAAGGTCAATTACCATAAATCTAGTTTTCAACCGACTTCAGGGATTCCAAGCCATCGGATCCTTGAATTACGTAACTGCCTCAACATCACAAACGAAAACTCACTAGAGAAGTATCTGGGCTGTCCTATTATTAATGGTAGAGTCACAAGCAGTACATTCGAAGATATCATCTGCAAATCCAAACAACAACTGTCGAAGTGGAGGGCCAATGCACTTTCCCAACAAGGTCATGCAACCTTGATCAATTCCAACCTTTCGGCTAAACCTTTACATGTAATGCAGAATTTCATGCTCCCCGCTGCTATACATAAAGAACTAGACCAAATAAATCGTTCCTTCTTCTGGAACAAGGATTTACAGTATCGACCGTTAATCAGTTGGGATAAGGTATGCAAACCAAAGCAGTTTGGAGGGTTGGGAATTCGAAAATCGGGAGAAATGAATGTCGCTCTTCAGATGAAACTTTTGTGGAAAATTCTGGCAGAACAAAATAATATATGGGTAACTTTAATCAGACATAAATACCTGCGTTCTGCAAGTATTTTCGAGTACAAACGATCGGGAACCAGCTCTTGGCAGTGGTCTAAGCTTGCTAATTTAATTGACACTTTTAAATCAGGCCTTATTTGGTCTGTTGGGAATGGACGCACAATAAAATTCTGGACGGATAATTGGATCACTACCTCCTCCCTACAGTCTCGGGTTGGTGAACGCCAGGGGTACGACCAGAATGAGACCGTTAGTGACTATATTATAGGGGGGAAATGGTGGTGCGAAAAGCTGCAAATGGCACTACCAAACAACATTGTTAAAGAGATTTTAGACATCCCCCTTCTGGCATCAAATATACAAGACCGTCTATACTGGTGGCCGGATAGGGAAGGATGGTTTACTACGGCCAGCGCTTACAAACTTATAACGGCACAATCCACCGCTACGCCCGATAGGAACGCTTGGATTTGGAAGATTAATGCTCCTCCAAAGGTAAAGAATTTTCTATGGAAGATTGCACAGAATGGCCTTCCCACTGCTGTGCGCCTATCCTGTAGGGGGTTGGCTGTCCCAGCTACTTGTTCACTATGCAATATGGCCCCTGAAGACGAGGTACACCTGTTTCTGGAATGCCCTTTCATACGGAAAATATACCAACTTCCGAGTCAAGAACAAACAACAATTGCCCGTTTGATCAACCTGTCACGGGATTTTAGACCCATTCTATCCAGTCTTGGAAATAGCTTAACCCCTGCCGTTCTGACTGACCTCTCTTTCCCTTGGTGGACTACTTGGTACATCAGGAATCAACACTTGTTTCAACAAGCAACAATCCCCCAACACCAACCCGTCCTCCACCTGGCCGGTCAGGTCACACATAGATAACTGGAAAAGAACATCCGCGGTAGAAGAAGAATGTGACGACGGCACACGACCCGCGTCAAGGGTCTATCCAAGGAAGACCGACAAACAAAGTCCAACTAAATGGCGCAAGCCTCCTTCGAGCTGGTTCAAACTAAATTTCGATGGTTCTTCTCTAGCCAACGACGACAGTACGGCTGGTATCATTATTAGGGATTGGAATGGCCGCCCTGTTGCCATTCAGCACAAAGTACTAGGAAAACAGCAGGCCATCATAGCAGAGGCCCTCGCTCTCAAATTGGGGATCCAGAAAGTATTACAACTTCACATTGAAAGAATCCAAATTGAAGGTGATTGCAAAATAATCATAGACTATCTAAATAGGACAGCTAAATGCCCTTGGTTAAATAGGACAGCTAAATGCCATTGGGAGATTGAACTAATCCTCTCTGACGCTCAAGTCATGTTATCGACTGTAAAAGAAGTAGGTTACTTTCATGTACCTCGTATGGGCAATAGAGTAGCGGATAAGGTTGCACACCTTTGCCACTCTGCCCGAGGTAGTGATATTGAAAACAACCCAGGTCTTATTGACCTCATCCGCAAGGGTGCTGCCGGGTAGGGCTTGCCCACCCGAATTTTTTCCTAATCAAAAAAAAAAAAAAGTGGAGAAGGTCACGAGGTGAAGGGTTTCTAAAGCTCACGGGTACACAGGAAAGAGATAAAATAATTGGTCATCACGTGAATTAAGCGATACCTCGGGAGTAACTCGTGAAATTTCCGTTAAATAAATTAAAAGTTTTAGCGAATGAAGGGAGTATATATATAGCTTTCAAAAGAATTTACATCACATAAATAATTTGTTAGATGTAATAGAATGGGGCTATTTTTATCTCTAAACTTTTTTACACTCCAACTCCAACCATTCCTCTATTTTATAAAATTCGGTATTTATTACACACTACATATACTATCTATTTAATACAATTTGAATTTTAGCTATCCTTAAACTTTATACAAAGTGTGAAATATTTTGTTTTTTTGGTGAGCAAATTGCGAAATAATTTAATACAATTAGATAAACATGAATTTTAGTTTAAAATTTTCAAAAGCGTGAATAAGTTTAATTAAAATATAAAGTTTAACCTTTGAACTTAACATAACTTAAAAAATAAACTAGTACTACGTAAATAAGATGAGTTTGACATATATATGAAGTTTTAGTTTCATAAACTAGTATTAATTTTGGTATATAATGTTGTGGGAGCCGCGGCCCTTGAATATATGTGATCTTCAATAGGAGTATATGTGAGGACACAACCACCTGTGGATCTGAAGGCATGTGCTTATCCTTGACCTTTCTATCTGAATGTCGACACGTATGCTTAATTCCTGTCCTTTGTTTTTTTTTTTTTGGTAAACAAATTCCTGTCCTTTGTGCTTCTGACTCTGTTTACAAAATAACCAACACCTTAATTAGAGGGCCACCTTATAGGCTTAGATGCTAATCGTGGTAGCTAGACACTCTTTCATAGACATGGTCTATCCCACATATCTTCTACAATACATTGCCCTTCACCATATGATAATGATATGATCGATATGATCCAAGCTGGTTGCTGCAACCACGTAGCTTGTTGTATACACTCTTTCATATTAATTATTCCGGACACGTACGTATATCATAATATCAATATCATGGATGGACATTGTCCCACTCGCGTCGTATACTACACTGCTCTTTCATACACCATCTCCTAAGTCTCCCATAGTCGATCCCTTCATCTCTACCTCAAGGAAAACCTTTATCGTCTCTCATAAGTGACACATTCGAATTCCAATCTCATAAACACCACCATATATATCATCCAAGTCTACAAACTGTAGCGTAACATATACCTATGTCTATATTTAAATAATTAATTACCGATTAGGTTCAGTAAGTTCGTGTGTTTAGTAAAATCATCACGATTCACGAGTGAATCTGCAACAGTGTTGGCATGCCAGTGAGTGATCTTAAGTTACCTTCCAGCTGTGTTCATCAAGAATACGACCACTGGTTTTTTTTTTTTTTTAACCCGAAAGAATTTGACATTGAAGACAAGACTTCAAGTGCCAAGAGCATCCACATGGATGAAGCGACCGAGCAAATATCCTTGGAGCCAGAGAAGGCAAAGTCGATGTGCGAGAGACAGTCGGCGAATAGGGGTGCTGGATAACTTGGATTTTTGTATAACTAGAAATCAAAAAGCATAACTTGAAATTGGGGGGAAATCGAGCTCCTATTTTTGGGGGTTTTTATTTGCCTGACCTTCATCCTTCAATTCGCCTTTGAGAAATCAAATTCAAAGTGCTTTGACTTCCATCGCAAATCAAAGGGCCAAATTAAGCAAATTATTATTCGGGACTTTCAGTGCTTTAATTCTTCCTTTGTTAATCGAACTCAGGGAACCTTGGAAACTTGTTACTCATCATGATCCCAGCAATTTGCGATGAGTCTGATAGCCCTTTCGGAGATTCTTCGACATGCACCTCCGATGGCGACGCTTATGCCTCCCTTTCTATGGCGGTAGTCTCTACACTTATCATTTTCCACTTTTTTTTTTTTAATCTTGATTGAGAATTGCTTGAGGTTAAGACTAACATACATGTATGATGATATTTATGATCGTGTTCTGTTAAACCCTAATACAATGCCTGATAATTACCAGATTGGGACAGTATATATTTGGTCTTATGTATATATCATAATCAAAGTTTCGAATGATCGAAGCAAAAGTCAATTAGCCATTGCAACCAGTTCCTTCAATGGCTCCTTCAATAGTTCACGGATGTCCGTTGGGACTCAGGAAACATTACCTGGGGATAACACTGAACCATTGCTATCCTCGGAGTATCAAGCGGATTTAGAGGATACTTCATGTAAAATCAATGTGTCTGGCATTCAACATGAGGTATATATAGAACACCTTCCTTGTAGGTAATCGCAAATAAAAAGGCTTATTAGGCCTTATTTGGATTCTACTTATAGGTGCAGGTGCCCTTTTTTGAGAAGATCAAACAGAAATTGAAGGCTTTTACCACAATTATCGATTTGAAGATGATTTTTACGCCATCTATTATTGCTGCGGTATGTCTCTGATGCTTGTTACATTCCACTTCATTTTGATTTGTATGCGGCTTTTATGGAAATAGTCCTAATTATTCTCATGTACATTACTACTTGGATTATGTAGCACAGATGCATAGTTATTAAGTTATACTAGTAGATTGGAATTGTTGATTGTTCTGGAGGTTGTTAAGAGTATCACAACTGAGATGTGTTAATGATTGTTTATGTATAGATCATTGGCTTTACCATTGGTGTGGTGTCTCCCCTACGAAAGTTAATTATTGGTGATAGTGCTCCTCTTCGGACAATATATGGTGCTACAGATCTTATTGGGTATGAAGTTTCCTCCGAATGATCAAATTTTCATTCTGTTCCTAGCTGAGACCTAAAAAACACTAGTAAGTATGGTTTGTTTTGTGCACCACAATTAACACAAGTATGTTTGATTATCTAGTTTAAATTTAACATTACACAAATAATACGCTGGCTATCACCCGCCAAACACACCCGTTGCTATCAATATGGAGTGTTAGCTATCAGATGTCGCAAAATGGCCCTGCTCTTGTAGGACAGGTTTCATGTCAGCTACTTGAAGGATTTCTTTTTTGGTCCTAAATTAATGTTTTAGTAGTTCAGTGATGAATATTTGAAAATGATCAGGTTTAAATGTATAGTTGGAAGTAGAACTACAAGGAATTGCGCACATACTTGGAATCTATTTTCACAAAGCTGTTCAAACCAGATCGTTGTTGCCTTTGAAAGTTGAATATATCTATCACAATGCACAATAAAACCATATCTTTTTTACTAGGATAATAAAACTATAACAGTTCAAGAAGATGAGAATGGTATTGAACCTTTGATTTGGCGGTGCTTATACATTATTCAGTTTGAGTTATGTATAACCCCTTTTTATGCATATGGAAATTTATATACTGTGGAATTTCTAATTTCCAGGGAGGCAGCGATCCCATGTATGACACTGATAGTTGGGGCTAACCTATTGAAAGGTAATGCTTAATTAAGAAACTTCGAACGTTTGCTTGTATATTTACTGTTTTGAGCTACCTCTCACTTTGCATCTTTTGCTGATAAACAACTTCATTAATCATTATTTGGTTATGTTTCTTTCTCTACTGGCAGGGTTAAAAAGCTCTGGATTGGGTCCAGTACTTGTTATTGGGGTCATTGTTGTTAGATATATCGCATTGCCTGGTATAGGCATTCTTGTTGTCAAGGCAGCACACAGTTTTGGATGGGTCGGGTCTGATGCCTTGTATCAGTTTGTTCTTATGCTTCAGTTTGCACTCCCACCAGCAATGAGTGTAGGTATGCCCGTTGCGAACTTCATTGCCTCTTATTTGGTTGCCAAAAATGTTGTCTCTGCTTTTTGTTTGGATACTTTCTTATCATGGGAACATTTACATGCTAGCTTACGACAATATCTCTGATTGCATCAGTTTTCTGCTAAAAAAATATTCAAAGAGCTTCATCCTGAACCTCTAATGTGTTAATGAAAACTATGCTTCATCCTCAATGCAGACTGGTCTTTGTATTTGGGTCTGAATCATCTACGAATTTTCATTGTTAATGACAGGTACGATAACCCAGTTGTTTGAGGTGGGACAGAGTGATTGCTCGGTTATCATGTTGTGGTCATACGCTGTGGCAGCGATCTTTTTGACACTTTGGTCAGTTGTGTTCATGTCGCTGGTGTCGTAATCAACCATTCAAGATCAATACACCGGTCCTTGGCGTGTAGCTTGTGTTGTACCTTTTTTGGTTTACTTGCTGATTGCATTATGAGTGCAGATCGATTTTGTTGTTGTTACTAGCTTGTCAAGATAATGAATCAACAATGTATGTCGATATCATTTGGCTTGCATTATTACTCGATATAGGAGAGGGGGAATCAAACTCATCACGTCGAAGTGAAGACATTATGGGTTCGTATGGGACGGGGTTAATAAACTGACTAAAATTATAAACAGGGTAAAAATTTATAAACTGTTGGTAAAAGTAGTTAAAAATTTATGAAAAAATATAAACTCCGTATGGGGTGAAAAACAGTTTATTTGTAAAAAGTGGAGTTTATTTGGTTTTTATTAGGGGTATTGTGGTACTTTCAAACCAAATAAGATAAAAGAGAAGGGGTAAAATAGTAATTATGGAATATAAACCTCAAAATAAGCTTCAATCGGAAGCTTATTTATAAACCCTTTTTTTAACTGACTAAAGCTTATTTGTTGTTCCCATACACCATTTAAACTCGTTTATTTTTTTAACAGCTAATAATTTCACGCTTTTTAGCTTGCTTATATGCAAGCCATACACACCCTATATGTCACGGCTAAACTTGAATGGTTAGAAGAGGGAAATCGAACTCAAAACTCTTAGCATAGAAACCCATTGAATTTCATGATCAATTCTAGTATGCTAATAATAGGTTGGGGGTCTTTAGGTGACGCAGTCGGAAGTATTGAGAAACACGCTAGCGCGGGTTCTCACGGATAAAGGGTTCGCAAGCGTCGAAACCAATAGGTCTGGAATCCACCAGAAAGGGTCTTGGAATCCACCAAGGGGATAAAAGAGAAACTCTCTAAAAATTCATCAATTAGATTCATTGAAAATAAAGACTACAACGAGTTTATATAGGGAATACTCCTAAGGAAACCCTAATTCTTAACTTGGGCCCTAAGGCAAAATAAAATTCTATCAATAAAAATATATGAAATAAATAGATAAATTCCTAATTTATCTTAAAAAACCTATAAAATAGATAATCCTAATTAAAAGATAAATATCCTAACTAAAGATAAAAATGCTCCTGCATCAGTCTCCCCCACCTCTGAAGAACTCGACCCGAGTTATCTTCTAGATGTTGGATCCCATCGGCTGTTCGTGGCTGCCAACGCTGCCATTGCCAAAGTCGCCTCCGTTGCTGATGCTGAACACCATCTTCAACTGATCTGTCAGATCCTCGAAAACCATGGCAATCCATGATCATCTCTTGATGAAGATCCGCCCAGGCCAGATGTTGATCTCCCATCGTGCTCCAATTAAGTTGAAAACAGACAGGAGAATCCTGCTCTGATACCAATTGACGCAGTCGGAAGTATTGAGAAACACGCTAGCGCGGGTTCTCACGGATAAAGGGTTCGCAAGCGTCGAAACCCTACGGGATAGGTCTGGAATCCACCAGAAAGGGTCTTGGAATCCACCAAGGGGATAAAAGAGAAACTCTCTAAAAATTCATCAATCAGATTCATTGAAAATAAAGACTACAACGAGTTTATATAGGGAATACTCCTAAGGAAACCCTAATTCTTAACTTGGGCCCTAATGCAAAATAAAATTCTATCAATAAAAATATATGAAATAAATAGATAAATTCCTAATTTATCTTAAAAAACCTATAAAATAGATAATCCTAATTAAAAGATAAATATCCTAACTAAAGATAAAAATGCTCCTGCATCATTAGGGCAGTCCGAGTGCACCAGGAACCAGCCCAAGTCAGCACATAAACTCAATGAGTTTCATACTGAAACCAATTGATAATAGGAGATGAAAAACTCAAACAAAGCAACAATGTATGACAAAATCAACAATGTATTGCTATATATGCGAGAATGAATACAAAATCTTTAGGCCTTAACTGGAACGCTCAAGAATGCAAGGTAAGAACGAGAGAAAAGCAAAGAGAAACTAAGTGTCTATGTGTTTGAAGGAGACAACCAGAAGAGATTCAATGTGGGCATAAGCAAAACATCCAATGATGTTTTTCACCAACGATCTCCAATGAAATCGTCTTGAAATCTCAGTGTCTCAGGCTCTTTGGATTGATCAGGAGCTCTATCAAGAGGCTCTGTCAAGGCATCTCACCCGGAGGCAAGGAAACCAAAAATGGTCGCCAAGGAGACAGAGCGAGAGGGAGAGCAAAACCCTAGGATCAATATGAGGACAGAGAGCCGTAACCCTAGCTCTAGCAACAGTACAACACATATAAGGCAAGAGGAAATGGGCCAAACGTTGCCTCCTCAGATTTGGGCTCACAGAGCCCAAAGTCTGGTTGCAACACAAAAGGCCCAAAGCTCGAAACCCAATATTAAAACAAGTTGAAACTTAAGGATTATACAACACAGTCTCTACAATTTTCCATTCTAATTCTTAAGTTTACTAGTGTAAAACAGCCTTGCGTGCAATGTTCTTGAGTCTTATATCCTTCTCTATCACATGCCTATTTGTTACAACAGCTCCTTAGTGTGCCTTGAGATCCTTGATGTGTAAGAAATCCCTGTAGAAAACAAACTTGTCAATTGTCACAATTTTAGTTCCAAAATCAGCAAGATTTAACTTTCCATCAATTTTCTTAATCAAGAACACTCGTTTATACACTTTATCTCTAATAAAGTGATATCTGACATCTATATGCTTGGTCCTCTCATGGTAGACAAGATCCTTGCATAAATAGATGGCACTCTGACTGTCCATATGCAATACAGACACATAGTGTTTTCTTTCAATCTCCCTAAGTATACCTTGAAGCCAGATTGCTTCCTTAGAAGCCTCAACAACTGCTATGTACTCTGCCTCTATAGAGGACAAAGTCACAATGGCCTTCTGCTGAGTCTTCCAGGAAATGCAGTTTCCATGCCAAGTATACATATAGGAGGTTGTAGATTTCCTATCTATATATCTATATCTATATTTATATCTATATCTATATCTAATATCTAATATAATACTAAAACAGATGTGAAAGATACACGTGGCAGCCTCACCTTAAACCAAGGTTTACGTGACAGTTTTTCATTAAGTGTGGCCCCACCTATATAACTAAAAGAATTTAATCAATTATTAATTAAAATAAATTTAATGATAATTTAACAAATTTACTAGAATATTAATTTCTCCCAAATTTTTTTACCCGTTTGAATTAAAGATATTTAATTTTTTTTAAATTAAATTAACCAATTAATTACTTTCTATTGTAAAATTTATTTATTTTTTCTCATTTATTTTGTGTTAAAACTTAATATCTTTGTTATTTAGAAGATCACTGCCCAAGTTGAATTGGAGGAAGCCTGACGTGTTCGAGACGAAGGTACGCTTCGAAAACAAAGTGCTCAAGAAACGGGGATCCAACATTGTAATCGACCACTTTTCAGACGCTAAGTTAGATTTGTTGCCAGGTGATGACAATAAGTTATCCATTGATGGAATCGTGCTTTTTGATGCACATCTATTGCCGCAATGACTTCTCTCGATGCATATGCCGATTCAGCATTGTAGTTGATCATTGCCCAGGTTGAATTGGAGCTCTATCTTGATGCATATGTAGGAGCGTTGAATTGGTGTTCTTCACATCACTGCTAATCTCCCAAACATCAATGATTGTTGAATTATGTGGGTTTTACTATTTGATTCAAACATAACAGTTGTTAAAATCCATCTTTTTTCTATTAACAAACAAAAAACGATTGTAATCTCATTTTACCCGTTTTTGGTAAAATTTCTACTTATCTCGAAAATTTGGTGGGATTTTTTCTACTGAATTATTTATAAAATGATTTTTTTAAATCTAATTTTTTTCTATTTACAAATAAAAAATATTGCAATCTCATTTTACCCGTATATGCCTATATGGTAGGATGTCTAATGCTATCTCAAAAAATTTGGTGGGATTTTTACTGCTGAATTATTTATACAATGATTTGTTAAAATACAATGTTTATCTAATTACAAACAAAAAAAATTACAATCTCATTTTACCCGTATTTGGTAGGATTTATGCTATCTCAAAATTTTGGTGACATTTTTATTTCGAAATTATTTATACAGTAATTTGTTAAAATCCAATATTTATTCATTTACATATAAAAAAAGTTCATCATATATCTCTACTCACACTTGATAGAGTTGATCTTATCGTGAAGAATGATAGGCAAGTTCATTTTTATATGCATTGATTTGTATATTTTGTTATTAGTTATTTGTTTTACCACCTTTAATATTGAATTCTTTCACAAAAATCGTATATTGAAGTGACCTGTTGGTTCGAAATTATTTAAACAACTATATATATACCCATCAATATGGAGTTGAATAGATACATCATTGATATATTTCAATTTCTTATTGTAAAAGAATTCTTATTGTAAAAGATGTTGGACATAAGTTTCAAATCATATTTCTTATTTAACTATATTTATTGACCTTATTTCTCAATATTACCAATAATTATAATTTCTAATGACCTTGTTTCTCAATATTACCAATAATTATAATTTCTTTTATTTTACCTCGTGAACATGCATTCTTTACTTTTATATGTTTAACTTTTGTTGTGTGTAGATGATAGAATATTGTCAACTTTAATTTAGCCGATGTGACAAAGTTGTATATAAATCCGATTTTTTCCCGACACTAATGCATATCAAAGAAGGTAATGCGCGCCTTATTTTACTTATTTTTTGTATCAATTATTACTTAATATATACCATCTTAATATGAACTATATTTATTTTACAGGTTTCTTAAACCCGACAATACCTCCAAAACCAAAACTGTGCAACGACGCTATGAATTCTCCAACATTGTGGATTAATGAAGTTATCGTGATCTATATAGCACACTTTTAATTATTGTTCGAATATGTGAATCGAGTGAGCAAGACCAGTTTAGTATATTTGTCATTTTGATGTTTGGATTTACTATTATTTTTCTACATCGTTTTCATATTATCATATTATTATTATATATATAATGTAGATAAATTATGATAATATCTTTTAGAATAACATAATATATTTTACCAATCCCGTGCGTCACGCATGGGTACTGTACTAGTAAACTTTGAAAACAGAAGAGTTTTAGATGATGTGTCGTTGGTAGCTTGATTTTAGGTCTTTTGACCAATAATAATTTTTCCTCTTTTATTTTTTCCCTTCATTTCTTTCACAATCTTGGGAGCAACGTTTCAAAATTTTCCATTGCTGATTTTCTCCAATTGACACAATTACCCTATCGCATAAATCGTTCCTAGGGTTTATGCTACTCTCAAATCACCGTTATTCAAGTACAAAGATTTTAGATCTCTCAAATAAAATCTATCCCACAAACTTCTCCTTTTGGCGCAAACCTATGTTGTTTTTGCGATTCCCCGATCACCGGTTTAGGCACAGACGGTTTTACCCTAAATCACTATTAGAGTATTAGGTTTGTAATCTTTGAATTGTGCTTTCAGTTTCGCAATTCGACTTGATTTTATGTGGTTTCATATCATCTTGAATTGAAACAATTTTGAAATTATTCAAAAACCTGGATCTTTGATTTTCCGTGGTTAGACATTCTTGCCTTCTATCGATTCACTCTATGTCCTTATCTCATCTCAATTGATTTTTGTCATTTCAAAAAATATATAAGGGATATAAATATATTATGTAAGGTTGTATAAGCACATAAAAAAACAGAGAAGATCTTTATCTTCTTTCATTTTTCGCTATATCATTAGTAAGTGAGCATGTATCTTCATTTTAAATTTTCATTTTCATTTACAGGTGCATAATTAAGCAGGTGATGCCATTGCTTTCGTCTTCGTTTAGAAGGCAGGTGATGCCATTGCTTTCGTCTTCATTTAAAAGGCCGCAAAAGTCAAATTCACTAAGGTACATGTAACTGCATTTTGCATTTTCTATTTATGTTATTTCGTTAATATATGTTTCAGATTGTCTTATGTTATTTTTTTCCTGGTGTAACACCCTACCTTTAATTTTAGCATTTACATCAAATTACAATCAACTAATTTCTAGATCAGTTTCGATATTAAAAATTGAGAGATCATGCTCAGTTAGATTTATCACTTATACACCATTCATGTAAAATCTTCATTTTCATTTGAGTTTGCAATCTCTTTCCCTTTCCCTCTCATGGGAGATTGGGAGGAGAGTTAGGGGTGACTAGTGATCGGAGTTGGAAGGATAGGTTACCTCAAAAACAACCTACTTTACATGGAAAAAATAGATCCAAAATTAAAGATTATATTGCATTTTCACATCTGATCAATAAATTAAACAACAAAAGGTGTGAATATTTTTTTTTTTGTTTAGGTTACAAGGTATATTGCCGAAATGAAGCATTTACATCACAATTAGTTTGATAATCACATAAAACTAAAGAAGGTTTCTCTTGCCTGCCTTGTTTTGGCCAGATACTATATTACATTTTTTAATATACCTTTTTTTGGACTATGGTAGATTGCTAGGATGCTTAATAGCATGGGTATAATTGACAAACATTACAACATCATTTTAATGCCTATTCATTCAAAGTGATTCCATGAGCTCTCAAAACTTTCATAATCATGCTTTTTGATTGAGTAGTTTGAAGAAAGAGGATTGCCTAACCAAACCCTACTCAGTAACAAGATTTAATTATATAAGTTATCCAATATGTTTTGGGTTCATATTTTAAGATAAATTTCTAATTTTATGTTCAGCCGATCGTGTCTTTTAATATACTTGAGGTTAGCCGAGTACCTATTTGATGACCATATCTTTTAATTAAACACCTTAGAGCATAATCAAAAGTGTTCTTATTTTGCTGCACCCGTATTTTTACTCGGTATTTGCCGGTACAACGGTACACATATCTCCCAATTGAAGGAAGAATCAACCGAAAAGGAAGAGTAAATGATCGAGATTCCATTTATCAACTTATCATACTTATGCTTGAACTTAACTACCTTTATAATTTGAAAATTTTGCCTTTTGAGTTTATTTTGAATTTTAATTTACTATGACACATTTTATATTTTTTTCAATCTCTCGAGACTAAGAACATTGACACAAGTATAATGTATGGTATTCATTTTTTTTCCATTTTCATTTATAATTAATTTTTTATATAAACGCGCCATGGCGCGGGAACTGCACTAGTTGTCTTTATCACTAGCAAAATCAGAGTCAACATAACCAAGGAGATCAGGTTTGGGAGAATGCTTACCATAGACAAGACCATAAGCAGGAGTACTTGAAACATATCTCAACAAATATTTCATTGCAAGCCAATGCTTTTCACAAGGATTAGTCATGTATCTACTCAGGACACTAATAGCAAAAGCTAGATCAGGTCTAGTAAAAATCATGGCATACATCAAAGAACCAACCGCAACATCATAAGGTACAGATTTCATGCGTAGCTCCTCTTCCTTAGAGAGTGGCATCTTAGTCTTTGTGAGATCGAGATGCCCTCCTAAAGGAATAGGGGAGGCTTTAGCATTTAAAATCTTAAACATTTCAAGCACTTTCAAAAGATAGTCCTTTTGGGATAAAATATCAAGTATTTAACTCGATCTCTGAACATTCTTCTGCCAAGAATAACCTGAGCTGGGCCCAGGTCTTTCATGTAAAAGAACTTTCTGAGAGAGCACTTAACAGTTGATATTTTTTCCCTTGATTTGCAGATAATCAAAACATCATCCACATACAGCAACACATACATGTGAAAAATGGTATTGACATCTTTCAAATAAATACAAGGATCATATTTGCTAACAACAAAACCAATCTTTTTCATGCTGCAATCAAATTTAAGATTCCACTGCCTAGGGGATTGTTTAAGGCCATAAATAGACTTCTTAAGCAAACACACATGATCAGGTCTATTTTTGTCAATAAATCCCTTAGGCTGTTTCATGGATTTTTTTTTTCATCCAATCCACCATGTAAGAAAGCAGTTTTAACATCCATTTGTTATATCTCTAGATCATACACAACAAACATGGAAAGCAACAATCTCATGGTTTTGAATTTAACCACATGAGCAAACACATCATTATAATCAATACCTTCCATTTGAGTGAAGCCCTTGGAAACTAACCTAGCTTTGAATCTAGGTTGATCACTAGGGCCTGCACCATCTTTGAGCTTATAGACCCACTTGCAATCAATAGTCCTTGCCTTTTCAGGCTTGGGAACAAGTTCCCAGGTCTTATTGATCTGCAGTAAGTCCATTTCCTGTTCACAGTAGCAATCCAAGACTTAGCATGAGAGCACTTAACGACATGTTCATAAAGCTCAGGTGTACAAGCATAAAACACTTCAGCAATCATAACACAAAATTCAATCTCATTCACATATTTCCTATTAGGTTTCCTCACACGAGGAGACCTATCTCTAGTAAGCTGATAATGAGTTAGATCAGGAGCTTCATCAACAATAATATCAATATCAGCAGAAGAAGCATCAACAGAAGAAGAATCAGAAGCAGAAAACTCAAGAAACTCATCATTATCAGCATGAGAAGAGGAGGAAGAGGATGAATGAGAAGAAGTGGAATCTGATTCAGAATCACTTATTTCCCCACCTGAATGGTGGGGGTGCACATGTGGGTGCTCTTCACTCTTCAGTACTTGGATTGCTTTGCCCTTGAGAGGTTGAAGCTCCAGTATGGTTTGATGATGAGTGACCAATGTCAAACTTATCATCTCCATCATCTCTAGAGCCATTGTCATCCTCACTGGTAGACCTGTCAAACGGGTCATTCGGGTCGGGTTCAGGTCGGGTCACTTCGGGTTTCGGGTAAAACGGATCCCGGGTAAAACGGGTTTCGGGTATTTTCGGGTTGACTCGAACCCGGGTTTGACCGAGTTTCGGGTCATTTCGGGTTTGTCAATTTTTTATTTTTTAAATTAAAAAAATCAAGATTTGATAATTTTGTGATAAATTTTAATTATATATAAAAAAACTTAATTATATATAATTATAAATCAACCGGGTATATCGGGTCAGAATTACCGGGTCAATCGGGTCACCGGGTCGAAACCCAGATTACCCGGATAGAAGGAGAAGTAGGAACCAATGATAGAAGGAAACGAGAGTTTCAGACGGGAGGAAGGGGAAGTATGATTTATGGTTTGATATTTTTTTAATTTTTTAACTATAAAATTAGTGGAAACGCCATCTGGCAAGTCAAAAACGTTTCTGACCAAACGGAAACGGTCAAAGTTTCTGACTTTTTTGGTCAACGAAACGGTCAAAGTTTCTGAGCTTTCAGAAACGTTTCTGAGGTGTCTCCGCAGAGTTTCGGAGTTTCTTCATATGCAGAAACGCAAAACCACTATGAAATGGAGTTTCGGGGTATCATAGCTCTTCAGTACTTGGATTGCTTTGCCCTTGAGAGGTTGAAGCTCCAGTATGGTTTGATGATGAGTGACCAATGTCAAACTTATCATCTCCATCATCTCCAGAGCCATTGTCGGGTCATTCGGGTCGGGTCACTTCGGGTTTCGGGTAAAACGGATCCCGGGTAAGACGGGTTTCGGGTATTTTCGGGTTGACTCGAACCCGGTTTTGACCGGGTTTCGGGTCATTTCGGGTTTGTCAATTTTTTATTTTTTAAATTAAAAAAATCAAGATTTGATAATTTTGTGATAAATTTTAATTATATATAAAAAATTTAATTATATATAATTATAAATCAACCGGGTATATCGGATCAAAATTATCGGGTCAATCGGGTCACCGGGTCGAAACCCAGATTACCCGGAAAATTTCGGGGTTTTCGGGTTCGGGTCGAAAAAAAAATTCGGGTCAAAATTTCCAAGTTCGGGTCGGAAAATTTTCGGGTCATTCGGGTCGGGTCACCGGGTCGGGTTGTATTTTGACATGTCTACTCACTGGGCATGTAGAAATGATCTTCAGTTTGTTCATGGGTACCTGCACTCTCAACAGAAAGAGTTAAAACACTTTTAAAATGGAAATTATTCTCATTAAAGGTCACATTTCTACTGGTTATGACCTTATAACCTCCAGGTTGCACAACGAGTCGCTTGTAACCTTTCACAACGTAACACACTTAAGTGTGCTTGGATTCAGTTTGCCATCACTCATGTGGGCAAATGCAGTGCATCCAAAGGACCTCAAGTGTGCTAGTCCAGGTTTCCTACCACACCACAGTTCCTGTTGAGTTTTAAAACCAATGGCTGCAAAGGGAGTGTTTCATCCCAGCACTAATGAGCACACACCTTGCATTTTCAAGCAAGGTTCTGTTCATCCTCTCAGCAGTGCCATTCTGCTGAGGGGTGCCTGGCACAGTGAGGTGTCTTTTGATCCCATTATGCTAATAAAAGGTATCAAACTCATGGTTACAAAACTCAAGGCCATTATCAGTTCTAAGACATTTAAGCTTAAAACCACACTCACCTTCAACTTTAGATTTTTAGCGCTTAAAGAAATCAAAAGTTTCACTCTTGACCCTCAAGAGGTACACCCAGACCTTCCTGGAATAGTGGTCTATAAGACTAACTCCAATCGTTGTGTGCAAATGTCTATATGTGTATTTTTTGATATTTTTGAGCTCCATTGGTTACTTTTGGGGTGTGCAAATGTGCACATTTGAGCATGTAATGTGCTAATTTGAGCACCTCACCTCCCCCATGTGCAAAAACCTTTTTAAAAAGCAAGACAATTTTATTGGTGTGTTTTTTATGATTTTTGTTTTATTTTTTTTTGTTTTAAATTAATTGTATTTGAATGGTGTGTAAAAGATACACATTTGACCATTGGAGCAAAATACCAAAAAGTAAGGTGTATTTTTACACACCTTGTGCAAATGTATACATTATAGACAAAACCATTGTGGATAGTCTAAGTGATAGGAAATACTTCCTACCACCTATAGTGTCCACCTAGGAAGGTCCCCATAGGTTTGCATGTACATCCTCTAGTTGTCTAAGAGCTACATACTTAGATTTCTTAAAGTCAGTTCTGGATTTCTTACCAAACACACAATTTTCACACAAAGGCAGATCAAAAGGTTTATGACTCAATGAGTCATGCTTGAACAAGTAATGAAGACCTCTATTGCCTATATGACCTAACCTAGCATGCCACAGTTTAGTATCACTCAGATTCATGCAAGCACTGATCTCAGAAGACAAGTTATAGGCATGAAAGACAGGTTCACCAAGCACATAGTAAAGGCCACCTTTCTTAACACTCTTCAACACAACTTTTCCATTTTTAGACACAGATTTAATGCCATTTCGAGTGTTAATGTTATAACCAAGATCATCAAACATGCTGACAGACAACAGATTTCTCCTAAGACCAGGTACCCACCTGACCTTTTGGAGTACCTGATAGCATGCATTTAGGTAGGCATAATAGGTTGCATTTAGCTTAGTTAAGATGCATTTCATGGATGGATTAAGTACAATTTGCATATTTGCTCTCTACGTTGGTGGAGTCGGAATGTACACACTTTTATTGATTATTTCAGGTAACTGTGGATCCGAGGATGAGGCATGGGTTGATGACGCATTAGATGAGAATGTATAGTTGATCGGAGAAGCTTACATGAAGATCTAAAGAGGTCCTGAGAAGAAGAAGCGAGCCTAAACGAAAAACAAGTATGCAGAAGTTGTCGCCAGACATGCTGAACTTGTTTTGCACTTTCTGGAGGCCTCGGTTTTCCGATTGACTATTATGACCATGCGTTGGAAAGCTCTTTCAGGGAACTACAACTTTCCTGTTGACAAGAAGAGCAAATTCGGGATAGATTTTCCGTGAAAGGCCCCTGGCTGTGGCCGCAACAACCATACCGCGGCCGCGGCCAATCAATTTACAGTGGCTGCAGCATATGCCGCGGCCGCAGCATTTGACGTATGTGCGCCGTTTTGTTTACGAAAACCCTAGTTTTTGTTATTTTGTTTGGTGGCCGACTTAGACACTTTAAAAGGCCGATTATTGTTAGTTTTTTTAAGAACTTCTATTCTATACTTTCGTTCATCAGACACTATAGAGAATTTGAGCGATGTCTTCCATGAGGAACTAAACTCATCTATTCTGCCTGCAATTTGAAGCTTTATTTGGATTGGATGTGAGTTTCTAATTCTCGTTCCTTGTTTCCTATATTTGAATGCTTCAACTTCTTTGTGCTTAATTGTTTATTGTTTTGTTCTATCTTGTCTGGCCAACTTGTTAGATCAATTCAATTGCTAAGGTTTTGTAGATTCCTGATTGTGAACCTTAACCTAAGTGGCAACCTTGTTCCTTTAGGACTGATTGAACTAATTGAACAAGTAGGAAGTTGGATGTGTTGTTAAATCCCTTTTTAGGGACTGCAAATACCTTGGTTAATCTCTGAACTTAAAGCTATCAATTGGGTTAAATCCTTCTTTAGAGACTGTTCGATTGATAAGGGTTTCTAGGACTGATTGGACTAGTAACTACATTAGGTCAGGACAAGGGCATTCATAGGAAACTTAATAGGACGAGAAGAAGTTACAAGGATCGCTTCAAGCAAATAAAGTGGAAAATTATAGGTAGAATTGCTTCTCCTAATTGTCTGATTTAAAATCATTTACTCTTGTTTGCTTCAATCCGCTTTGATAAAAGGCGGAACTTTCACACATAAAAACCCCCCAATTTGGTTACTTTGATTGACACTTGAATCATACTTGGATAATAAATTTCCCTGTGGGATCGACCTCTTGCTTATTGCTGTACTAGTTATAAGTTTGAGTTTTCTTTGGTGGATCAACGACAGGTTTTCCCTCCGTCAAATTTGGCGCCGTTGCCGAGGAATTTTAATTAATTCTTGTGTTTTTTTTGTGTTGATTTTGGTGTGGACCGTCTTATATGGTCCATACTCGTGCTACTAATTCTTCGTTGTGGAAAGCATTGCAGAAATGGCTAACGACGCAAATCGTACTCTAAAGGAGCTTACTGCTCCTGATCTGGCACAACAACCCTTATCAATCCAGTTCCCTGCACTTGGGGAAGGAGTAAACTTTGAGCTGAAATCTGGGGTAATTCATCTGTTACCCAAGTTCCATGGGTTGAGCGGGGAGGACCCCCACAAGCATATGTCTGAGTTCCATACTGTGGTAGTTGGGATGAAACCTGAGAACGTCACTGTAGAGCAAATCAAGCTGAGAGCTTTTCCCTTCTCTTTGAATAATGATGCGAATGAGTGGTTCTTCTATGTACCACCTAGATCTATTACTACTTGGGCTGAGATGAAGAGAGTCTTCCTAGAGATGTACTTCCCTGCTACAAAGCTCAATGCTTTAAAAAGGTCAATCAGCAGCATTGAGCAGTACGCGACGGAGTCTATTCATGATTACTTTGAGCGTTTCATGAAACTCTGCGCTAGCTGCCCATGCCATGGGTACTCTCAGAAGGATCTGGTTCTCTTCTTATTCAATGGGCTTATTGATGGAGAGCGCAAAATGGTGAATTCCTGTTGTGGAGGAAACATGCTGAATAAGACGCCTGCTGTAGCTTGGGAAGTGTTTAAGGAGCTCTCTGAGGGCTCTAGGCAGTTCAACAAGAACACTCGTGCTGGAGGTGTACTTGCTATTGATGCCCCGGTGGCTTCATTACAGACTGATATGGCAGAGATGAAAGAGATGATCAAGAAGCTAGTAGTTGACAGAGCATCTCAGTAGTTGAAAACATGTGAATCCTACAACGATCCATCCCATACTATGGATATGTACTCAACTTTTCAAGAACCTAGTGTTGAGTTGAATGCAATTGGGAATTTTGCTCCACAAAGGCCTGGGCAAGGCAACTTTGGTAGTCTTGGGCACTTCAACAATAATAACTACAATGGAGGCTATCAGCAGGGCTATGGTTATGGCAACTATCAAGAGCCTTTCAATCAACAAGGAGGGCATCGGGTGAGGCCACAACAACAGTTTGACCTTCGTCAGGGAGGACAACCTCAGGCAAGTGCACCTAATGGAAATACACTACAAGCCCTCACACAATTCGTCATGAACCAGGCTGAACGCACAAAGAACTTAGAGACGTGCACTAAGACCCTCGCACAGGCAGTCTTATACCAAGGTGAACGATCTAAGAACTTGGAGAACCAGATGAGTCAAATCATTCAACTGCTAAGCGCAAAAGAGATAAATGACTTAAGAAAGCTCCCATCGGAAACGATTGAGAATCCTAGGGAGAATGTCAGTGCAATAATGCTTAGAACTGAGAAGGAACTGATTGTCACGCCTCAAAAAGACGATGAGGGAATCATGGACGAAGATAGGGAAGTAATGAATGAAGAAGACGGAGGCAATACGGTGTTGCGGCCGCAACAACCATGCCGCGGCCACGAGCAATCAAACATGCTGCGATCGCATCCATACAACGCGCCCGCTGCCAGTGCCCTCGCCGATCCGTCGGTTCCAGGTACGCATTTTCCGTCTTTCTCCCCTTCTTCTTCTACTTCTCCTCTTCGTCCTCCTTCACCCTCCTTACCTATGGAGACTCCAAAGCTGGTTCCACCATTTCCGGAAGCCCTAAAGGATACACGAAGGTATGAGAACGATAAGGAGATCTTTGAGACATTCAGCAAGTGCGAGCTAAATATTCCTTTACTCAAATTGATTAAGAGCATTCCTAGATATGCTAAATTTTTAATGGAATTGTGCACCATCAAGAAGAAGCAAAGATTGAAAAAGAAGGAAAAGGTAAGCTTGAATGAAAATGTCTTTGCTATGTTGCAAAGGAAATTGCCTGAAAAATGTGGAGACCCAGGTATGTTTACAATTCCATGTGCAATTGGGAATACTACATTCAAACAAGCCATGCTTGATCTAGGAGCCTCAATTAATGTTATTTCCTACAACATGTACATGTCTTTGGGTTTGGGTGTTCTGACTGAGACTAGGGTTATAGTGCAACTTGCTGATCGATCACAAATCAAGCCAAGAGGCGTTGTTGAAGATGTTTTGGTTATGGTGGATGATTTGTTTTTCCCTGTTGATTTCTTTGTTTTAGATATGGAGCAGGGAGCACCAGAAACACCCATTATACTAGGAAGGCCATTCCTGAAAACTGTGAAAACGAAAATTGATTGTTGTGAGGGTTTATTGACTATGGAGTTTGATGGAAGAAAGACAGAATTCTCTCTCTTTAATCATGCTAAGTTATCTCCTGAAAATTCTTTAGATATGCCTATTGCTGACAATATTGATCGCAACAATAATTTTCGTGATTTGTTAGAGACACCTAAGGAAAATAGTTTATGAAAATTTGAGCCCCCTAACAAATTGAAACCTTTTGTAATTTCAGGACAACCCCCAGGAATAGCTCAAGGAGAGAAGCTAAGGGTAATGGATGAGTGCTTGGACAAAAAGCTACACCTTCCAAGGGTGCCCGCACTTGTCAATAAGATGACAGGTGTAGGTGACCCTGGTGGAGGAACCTAGGCCAATTAAGGGCTATTACATCGAGCCAACGACTTGAAACAAAGGCGCTTCTCGGGAGGCAACCCGAGGTAAATTTTTCTTTCTTTTTCCTTTTTCTTTTCCTTCACCCTGATTATATTTGATTTACTTTTGTTCTCCTTATTGCTTCATTGAGGACAATGAAAAATTTAAGTGTGGGGGAGAGGAAGTCTGTATATATAGTGCATATAGGAGATCATATTTAAATTTCTGCACCATTTTTAATTTATGTAATCATTTTTTTATTAATTTCTTTTTTTATTTTCGTAATTAAAAAACAATATCCAAAAATCCAAAAACAAGCATGCATTGCATACATATGTGTTTTCAAATACCCATCTGGCTTAGTTTGTCCTCTAATTTAAATTTCAAGCATGATCATATAAATCCAATGGAGTTTTGGATGTTTTGGCCTTGTCTATATTTGATTTTTGTGGAACATGAGCTAGCAAACATAATTGAACATGTATGATTGAGATAAAGTATGATTGAAGTCCTAAAACATGACCCTGTGAGAATGTTTAGCCTTATTTAAAATCTTTTGCTCAATTGTGTGAATTACTCTCCTTGTGTTGCTACTTCTTGGCATTGACTGTAATATCTATTTTTCAAGACCGACTCACATGTTTGTTGCTTGCGGAGTTTATGTTATATTTTGAGTCTTTCGTTTAAATTTGTGCATATTTAGTGAATAAGGTGGCAATGGTTGATGCACCTAGAAACCGGATCTACGCATGACATCCATGGGTATGATTCGCGAAAAATAGTGTTGAAAACTATCCACTAGGAAAGAAAGCTTGATCATTGAGTAACCAGGTTCATTCATGACACCCATGTTTGCAACTTGCGTCAAAAGATGTTCAAGTGGACTTGATATTAGTAGGTTGAGGTGTTGATAGACCGGGGCCATTCATGACATACATGTTTGCGCCTCGTGTAAGGCAAGCACCAAGACAAGGAAAAAAAAAGAGAAGAAAAGAAAACAAAAGAAAAGAAAAAAAAATGTCACATTTTATTTAGTTATCTTTATTGTGTCCCGCAAGTAATGACATTTCGGTAGATATTTGGTGATATGGTGGTCAATGTCTATGAGATTAGTGCATTTTGGATTGAGTTGAGAGTTGTACCTTAAAGCCTAAACACATGAGTGAAACACATATTTCTGGTGAGGTTGGATGATGTCTACTTCTAAGCTTTGATCACTGGAATACATGCTATGACGCTTGTTTGCTTGTTTTATGTTTTCACCTGATATGGTGTTGCTTTTTGATGAGATTGAAACTTGAAGGGATTTCCTGTGGGGGAGTTTGATAGCATGCATTTAGGTAGGCATAATAGGTTGCATTTAGCTTAGTTAAGATGCATTTCATGGATGGATTAAGTACAATTTGCATATTTGCTCTCTACATTGGTGGAGTCGGAATCTACACACTTTTATTGATTATTTCAGGTAACTTTGGATCCGAGGATGAGGCATGGGTTGATGACGCATTAGATGAGAATGTATAGTTGATCGGAGAAGCTTACATGAAGATCTAAAGAGGTCCTGAGAAGAAGAAGCGAGCCTAAACGAAAAACAAGTATGCAGAAGTTGTCGCCAGACATGCTGAACTTGTTTTGCACTTTCTGGAGGCCTCGGTTGTCCGATTGACTATTATGACCATGCCTTGGGAAGCTCTTTCAGAGAACTACAACTTTCCTGTTGACAAGAAGAGAAAATTCGGGATAGATTTTCCGTGAAAGGCCCCTGGCTGCGGCTGCAGCAACCATACCGCGACCGCGGCCAATCAATTTGCAGTGGCTGCAGCATATGCCGCGGCCGCAGCATTTGACGTCTGTGCGCCGTTTTGTTTACGAAAACCCTAGTTTTTGTTATTTTGTTTGGTGGCCGACTTAGACACTTTAAAAGGCCGATTATTTTTAGTTTTTTTAAGAACTTCTATTCTATACTTTCGTTCATCAGACACTTTAGAGAAATTGAGCGATGTCTTCCATGAGGAATTAAACTCATCTATTATGCCTGCAATTTGAAGTTTTATTTGGATTAATTGTAAGTTTCTAATTCTCGTTCCTTGTTTCCTATAGTTGAATGCTTCAACTTCTTTGTGCTTGATTGTTTATTATTTTGTTCTATCTTGTCTGGCCAACTTGTTAGATCAATTCAATTGCTAAGGTTTTGTAGATTCCTGATTGTGAACCTTAACCTAAGTGGCAACCTTGTTCCTTTAAGGCTGATTGAACTAATTGAACAAGTAGGAAGTTGGATGTGTTGTTAAATCCCTCTTTAGGGACTGCAAATACCTTAGTTAATCTCTGAACTTAAAGCTATCAATTGGGTTAAATCCTTCTTTAGGGACTGTTCGATTGATAAGGGTTTCTTGGACTGATTGGACTAGTAACGACATTAGGTCGGGACAAGGGCATTCATAGGAAACTTAATAGGACGAGAAGAAGTTACAAGGATCGCTTCAACCAAATAAAGTGGAAAATTATAGGTAGAATTGCTTCTCCTAATTGTCTGAACTAAAATCATTTACTTTTGTTTGCTTCAATCCGCTTTGATAAAAGGCGGAACTTTCACACATAAAACCCCCCAATTTGGTTACTTTGATTGAAACTTGAAACATACTTGGATAATAAATTTCCCTGTGGGATCGATCTCTTGCATATTGCTGTACTAGTTATAAGTTTGAGTTTTCTTTGGCGGATCAACGACAGGTTTTCCCTCCGTCAAATTTGGCGCCGTTGTCGGGGAATTTTAATTAATTCTTGTGTGTTTTTGGTGTTGATTTTGGTGTGGACCGTCTTATATGGTCCATACTCGTTCTACTAATTCTTCGTTGTGGAAAGCATTGCAAAAATGGCTAACGACGCAAATCGTACTCTAAAGGAGCTTACTGCTCCTGATCTGGCACAACAACCCTTAGCAATCCAGTTCCCTGCACTTGGGGAAGGAGTAAACTTTGAGCTGAAATCTAGGGTAATTCATCTGTTACCCAAGTTCCATGGGTTGAGTGGGGAGGACCCCCACAAGCATCTGTCTGAGTTCCATACTGTGGTAGTTGGGATGAAACTTGAGAACGTCACTGCAGAGCAAATCAAGCTGAGAGCGTTTCCCTTCTCTTTGAAGGATGATGCGAATGAGTGGTTCTTCTATGTACCACCTAGATCTATTACTACTTGGGCCGAGATGAAGAGAGTCTTCCTAGAGATGTACTTCCCTGCTACAAAGCTCAATGCTTTAAAAAGGTCAATCAGCAGCATTGAGCAGTATGCGACGGAGTCCATTCATGATTACTTTGAGCGTTTCAAGAAACTCTGCGCTAGCTGCCCATGCCATGGGTACTCTCAAAAGAACCTGGTTCTCTTCTTATTCAATGGGCTTACTGATGGAGAGCGCAAAACGGTGAATTCCTGTTGTGGGGGAAACATGCTGAATAAGACGCCTGCTGCAGCTTGGGAAGTGTTTAAGGAGCTCTTTGAGGGCTCTAGGCAGTTCAACAAGAACACTCGTGCTGGAGGTGTACTTGCTATTGATGCCCCGGTGGCTGCATTACAGACTGATATGGCAGAGATGAAAGAGATGATCAAGAAGCTAGTAGTTGACAGAGCATTTCAGCAGTTGAAAGCATGTGAATCCTACAACGATCCATCCCATACTATGGATATGTACTCAACTTTTCAAGAACCTAGTGTTGAGTTGAATGCAATTGAGAATTTTGCTCCACAAGGGCCTGGGCAAGGCAACTTTGGTAGTCTTTGGCACTTCAACAATAATAACTATAATGGAGGCTATCAGCAGGGCTATGGTTATGGCAACTATCAAGAGCCTTTCAATCAGCAAGGAGGGCATCGGGTGAGGCCACAACTACAGTTTGACCTTCGTTAGGGAGGACAGCCTCAGGCAAGTGCACCTGATGGAAATGCATAACAAGCCCTCACACAATTCATCATGAACCAGGCTGAACGCACAAAGAACTTAGAGACGTGCACTAAGACCCTCGCACAGGCAGTCTTAGACCAAGGTGAACGATCTAAGAACTTGGAGAACCAGATGAGTCAAATCATTCAACGGCTAAGCGCAAAAGAGGCAAATGACTCAGGAAAGCTCCCATCGGAAATGATTGAAAATCCTAGGGAGAATGTCGGTGCAATAATGCTTAGAACTGAGAAGGAACTGACTGTCACGCCTCAAAAAGACGATGAGGGAATCATGGACGAAGATAGGGAAGTAATGAACGAAGAAGACGGAGGCAATACGGTGTTGCGTCCGCAGCAACCATGCCGCGGACGCGGCCAATCAAACATGCTGCGACCGCAGCCATACAACGCGCCCGCTGCCAGTGCCCTCGCCGATCCGTCGGTTCCAGGTACGCATTTTCCGTCTTTCTCCCCTTCTTCTTCTACTTCTCCTCTTCCTCCTCCTTCTTCTCCTACTTTTCCCTCCTTACCTATGGAGACTCCAAAGCTGGTTCCACCATTTCCGGAAGCCCTGAAGGATACACGAAGGTATGAGAACGATAAGGAGATCTTTGATACATTCAGCAAGTGCGAGCTAAATATTCCTTTACTCAAATTGATTAAGAGCATTCCTAGATATGCTAAATTTTTGAAGGAATTGTGCACCATCAAGAAGAAGCAAAGATTGAAAAAGAAGGAAAAGGTAAGCTTGAATGAAAATGTCTTTGCTTTGTTGCAAAGGAAATTGCCTGAAAAATGTGGAGACCCAGGTATGTTTACAATTCCATGTGCAATTGGGAATACTACATTCAAACAAGCCATGCTTGATCTAGGAGCCTCAATTAATGTTATTTCCTACAACATGTACATGTCTTTGGGTTTGGGTGTTCTGACTGAGACTGGGGTTACAGTGCAACTTGTTGATCGATCAGAAATCAGGCCAAGAGGCGTTGTTGAAGATGTTTTGGTTATGGTGGATGATTTGTTTTTCCCTGTTGATTTCTTTGTTTTAGATATGGAGCAGGGAGCACCAGAAACACCCATTATACTAGGAAGGCCATTCCTGAAAACTGCGAAAACGAAAATTGATTGTTGTTAGGGTTTATTGACTATGGAGTTTGATGGAAGAAAGATATAATTCTCTCTCTTTAATCATGCTAAGCTTTCTCCTGAAAATTCTTTAGATATTCCTATTGCTGACAATATTGATCGCAACAATAATTTTCGTGATTTGTTAGAGACACCTAAGGAAAAGAGCTTATGAAAATTTAAGCCCCCTAACAAATTGAAACCTTTTGTAATTTCAGGACAACCCCCAGGAATAGCTCAAGGAGAGAAGCTAAGGGTAATGGATGAGTGCTTGTACAGAAAGCTACACCTTCCAAGGGTGCCCGCACTTGTCAATAAGATGACAGGCGTAGGTGACCCTGGTGGAGGAACCTAGGCCAATCAAGGGCCATTACGTCGAGCCAACGACTTGAAACAAAGGCGCTTCTCGGGAGGCAACCCGAGGTAAATTTTTCTTTCTTTTTCCTTTTTCTTTTCCTTCACCCTGATTATATTTGATTTACTTTTGTTCTCCTTATTGCTTCATTGAGGACAATGAAAAATTTAAGTGTGGGGGAGAGGAAGTCTGTATATATAGTGCATATAGGAAATTATATTTAAATTTCTGCACCATGTTTAATTTATGTAATCATTTTTTTATTAATTTCTTTTTTATTTTTGTAATTAAAAAACAATATCCAAAAATCCAAAAACAAGCATGCATTGCATACATATGTGTTTTCAAATACCCATCTGGCTTAGTTTGTCCTCTAATTTAAATTTCAAGCATGATCATATAAATCCAATGGAGTTTTGGATGTTTTGGCCTTGTCTATATTTGATTTTTGTGGAACATGAGCTAGCAAACATAATTGAACATGTATGATTGAGCTAAAGTATGATTGAAGTCCTAAAACATGACCCTGTGAGAATGTTTAGCCTTATTTAAAATCTTTTGCTCAATTGTGTGAATTACTCTCCTTGTGTTGCTACCTCTTGGCATTGACTGCAATATCTATTTTTGAAGACCGACTCACATGTTTGTTGCTTGCGGAGTTTATGTTATATTTTGAGTCTTTTGTTTGAATTTGTGTATATTTAGTGAATAAGGTGGCAATGGTTGATGCACCTAGTAATCGGATCTACGCATGACACCCATGGGTATGATTCGCGCAAAATAGTATTGAAAACTATCCACTAGGAAAGAAAGCTTGATCATTGAGTAGCCAGGTTCATTCATGACACCCATGTTTACAACTTGCGTCAAAAGATGTTCAAGTGGACTTCATATTAGTAGGTTGAGGTGTTGATAGACCGGGGCCATTCATGACACACATGTTTGCACCTCGTGTAAGGAAAGCACCAAGACAAGAAAAAAAGAAAAAAAAAGAGAAGAAAAGAAAACAAAAGAAAAGAAAAAAAATGTCATATTTTATTTTGTTGTCTTTATTGTTTCCCGCAAGTAATGACATTTTGGTAGATATTTGGTGATATGGTGGTCAATGTCTATGAGCTTAGTGCATTTTGGATTGATTTTAGAGTTGTACCTTAAAGCCTAAACACATGAGTGAAACACATATTTCTGGTGAGGTTGGATGATGTCTACTTCTAAGCTTTGATCACTGGAATACATGCTATGACGCTTGTTTGCTTGGTTTATGTTTTCACTTGATATGATGTTGCTTTTTGATGAGATTGAAACTTGAAGGGATTTCCTGTGGTGGAATTTGATAGCATGCATTTAGGTAGGCATAATAGGTTGCATTTAGCTTAGTTAAGATGTTTTTCATGGATGGATTAAGTACAATTTGCATATTTGCTCTCTACGTTGGTGGAGTCGGAATCTACACACTTTTATTGATTATTTCAGGTAACTTTGGATCCGAGGATGAGGCATGGGTTGATGACGCATTAGATGAGAATGTATAGTTGATCAAAAAAGCTTACATGAAGATCTAAAGAGGTCCTGAGAAGAAGAAGCGAGCCTAAACGAAAAACAAGTATGCAGAAGTTGTCGCCAGACATGCTGAACTTGTTTTGCACTTTCTTGAGGCCTCGGTTGTCCGATTGACTATTATGACCATGCGTTGGAAAGCTCTTTCAGGGAACTACAACTTTCCTGTTGAGAAGAAGAGCAAATTCGGGATAGATTTTCCGTGAAAGGCCCCTGGCTGCGGCCGCAGCAACCATACCGCGGCAGCGGCCAATCAATTTGAAGCGGCCGCAGCAGATGCCGCGGCCGCAGCATTTGACGTATGCGCGCCGTTTTGTTTACGAAAACCCTAGTTTTTGTTATTTTGTTTGGTGGCCGACTTAGACACTTTAAAAGGCCAATTATTGTTAGTTTTTTTTAAGAACTTCTATTCTATACTTTCGTTCATCAGACACTTTAGATAATTTGAGCGATGTCTTCCATGAGGAACTAAACTCATCTATTCTGCCTGCAAATTGAAGTTTATTTGGATTGAGTGTGAGTTTCTAATTCTCGTTCCTTGTTTCCTATATTTGAATGCTTCAACTTCTTTGTGCTTGATTGTTTATTGTTTTGTTTTATCTTGTCTGGCCAACTTATTAGATCAATTCAATTGCTAAGGTTTTGTAGATTCCTGATTGTGAACCTTAACCTAAGTGGGAACCTTGTTCCTTTAGGGCTGATTGAACTAATTGAACAAGTAGGAAGTTGGATGTGTTGTTAAATCCCTCTTTAGGGACTGCAAATACCTTGGTTAATCTCTGAACTTAAAGCTATCAATTGGGTTAAATCCTTCTTTAGGGACTGTTCGATTGATAAGGGTTTCTAGGATTGATTGGACTAGTAACTACATTAGGTAGGGACAAGGGTATTAATAGGAAATTTAATAGGATGAGAAGAAGTTACAAGGATCGCTTCAACCAAATAAAGTGAAAAATTGTAGGTAGAATTGCTTCTCGTAATTGTCTGAATTAAAATCATTTACTTTTGTTTCCTTCAATCCGCTTTGATAAAAGGCGGAACTTTCACACATAAAAACCCCCCAATTTGGTTACTTTGATTGACACTTGAAACATACTTGGATAATAAATTTCCCTGTGGGATCGACCTCTTGCTTATTGCTGTACTAGTTATAAGTTTGAGTTTTCTTTGGCGGATCAATGACAGGTTTTCCCTCCGTCAGTACCCTAACCCTCCCATCTTGCATCTTAAAAGAAACATTACCAATGCCCTTAATGGATAACATGGAATGATCGCCCAATTTAATAGTACCCTCATCAGACAAATGAAACTGATCAAAATGATGCTTATAAAGAGTAACATGCATTGTGCAACCAGAATCCAAAATCCAAGCATTAGAATCAGATATATCAAATATATTAGTAATAGCACACATGAGAAGCTCATCATGATAAAAAGACTAAGACTCTAAGACAGCAGTAGTACCATTATTGTTTTTAGCATTTCCTTCATCCTTTTTCTTCTTAAAGCATTCAGAAATGTAATGACCAAGTCCACCACAATAATGACACTTAACATTTCTCTTATCAATCTTAGGTTTAGTCTCATTAGCCTTAGTTTCTGCAGGGTTTGAGTTTCAACTAGAAGTAGAAGCATAAGAATCCTCTTTCTTCTTGTTCTTCTTCTCCTGATTCTTACTCTTACCCTTTGTGAACAAAATATCAAATTTGTTATCCTTATCCCCCTTTCCTTTAAACACTTTCATAACCTCATTTTTCTGTATGATAGCCTCAACAATCCTCTTTTTAGTTAATTCCTCTGTACTAAATTGTATCACATCTTTGAAATTATCAAATTGGGATGGCAAAGAATTCAACAAGATAACAGCTTGATAAGTATCAATAATTTTATCATCACATCTTTCTAACTCTTGAGTCATACAAAGATACCTATCCAGATTATCATTCAGAGACACAGAGACATCCATTTTGAAATTAAAGATGCGACAAAGCAAACTTATCCTAGATGGCAGAGACTTAACTTGAAACAAATTAGTAAGACCTTTCCACATAGATTTAACAATGGTAAAATTTATCACTTGCCTAGCAAATTAGATAAACGAATAATAATCTCAGAATGAGCAATTTGATCCATTTCAGTTTTAGCTAGAGAATGAAGAGTAGTAGGATAAGATTAATCAACAACAGGCCAACATTTTTCTTTAATAACAACAACCTTCATTTTCAATTTCCACATAGCAAAATCAGAGGTCCGGTCAAAGAGTTTAATTCTAACAGAGGATTCAAACATCACATCAGATCACAACAGACAATATCACAAAGATAACAAGCCGACAAGGCAATACAAAAGCCGTAAACAAGAAAAGGCCAAAGCTTTCACAACCGACAAGGATATGCAGCAGGATCTAGTGAATGCCAAGGCTTTCATAGATCTGAAACAACAACAACATTTTTTTGTGTACTTACAAAACAAAAGAACATAAGTTAGTAATGCAGGATATGAACAAAAAACCAAAAATGACTTAGGGTTTCCTTTTAGATAAAAGAACCCCAAGTCACCCTAAGCCCTAAACTTCAGATCTCGTTTAAGATCCACGTTTAGGAGTCCAAATCTTTAAGATCTAAGACCCAAGGAGTCTCAAATTTGAAGAATCAGGCAATGATGATGTAGGTTTCCCCAAAAACCAAAGAGAAAGGCTTTGAGACTTTAGATATGAGATAGATCGTAGCTCAAAGGTCCTTATCATTTGGATATAGAATAGGTTATCCCAGATCTAAAAGGAAAGCAAAGCGTCAAAACTTTATATCTGAGTTTTCCGACACAGAGAGACGTTGGAAACTCAAAGCGTAGTTTGAAAAACTCAAAGCGTAGTTTGAAAAACTCAAACAAAGCAACAATGTATGATAAAATCAACAATGTATTTCAACATATGCAAGATGAATACAAAATCTTTAGGCCCCAACTGGAACGCTCAAGAACGCAAGCTAAGAACGAGAAAGGCTAAGAGAAACTAAGTGTCTATGTGTTTGAAGGAGACAACAAGAAGAGATTCAACGAGGGTATAAGAAAAACATCATTGGATGTTTTGCACCAACGATCTCCAATGAAATCGTCTTGAAATCTCAGTGTCTCAGGCTCCTTGGATCGATCGGGAGATCTATCAAGAGGCTCTGTCAAGACATCTCACCCGGAGGCAAGGAAACCACAAATGGTTGCCATGGAGACAGAGCAAGAGGGAGAGAAAAGCCCTAGAATCAATCTGAGAAGAGAGAGCTGTAACCCTAGCTCCAGCAATAGTACAACACATATAAGGCAAGAGGAAATGGGTCAGGCATTGCCTCCTTAGATTTAGGCTCACAGAGCCCAAAGTCTGGTTGCAACACAAAAGGCCCAAAGCTCCAAACCCAACATTAAAACAACCTGACACTTAAGGATTATACAATATGAGACTATAGTCTCTACAGGAGAAGTAATTCACCGGCACCTTGAATTTCATCATATATTTGATGCGAGACGACTATTATTTTCCATCTCAATAGTTTGATTGAATTTGTGAAATGGGAAAGGTAGGTCTGTTAAACTTTCTTGTATGGGTAAGTTGGCAATTGTAGAGGACTACCCAAATAAAGGTAGGTCTTTGATTACAATTCAGCAATGAGTTTTGGGTAGATTTTGGATTCTAGGTCGATCTACCCTCGTGAGGCAGGGCTCAGTAACCAAACACTAAATTAACAAGAAAAAAAACAATGCAATTGTAATGTAAAGAAGTTAAAAAAGATGATGCATACCATAATGTAGGTGAAGCAAACTCGATAAATTGTATTGATAATAAAAATAAACCCTTCGAGTGATCAATTACATGAGTTTGATAGTGATGAAGTAAGTGCATTCAAATTAGAAAAGTAAGTATATATGCAGGCACGGAACCAGGAATGAAAATCGGGTGAGCTAAAATCGTCATATATATTGAACAAATTTTGTTGAGTTTTTTTTTGTTAAAATTTTTGAAGAGTTATTAATATCACATGTATACCACACATATACACACCTAGAAAAAAAAACTAATAAGGAAAAAAATAAAATATATAATAAACAAATTTTTAAGAGTTATCACATATATAAACACCGAGATAAAAAAAATTATTGAAGAGAAAAAAAAAATCTATGGGTATGTTGTTTGTATAAAATTATTTTATAGGACACTAAACTAGTTTCATTAATATAAGAATTTAACAAACAACTTATTTCCTTCTTTTAACTCAATTGCATAAACAAAAACAAAACAAAAAAAAAAAAACTAATATTGGGCAGATTTAGATTCACAATTTAGGATACATATACACGTACTGACAGTTGCCACTACTGGACTAGCGCATCGCATGACAGGTTGAAAGAAATATTGGGCAAATGGCGCATGACAGGATATACACGTACTGACAGTTGCCACTACTGGACTAGCGCATCGCATGACAGGTTGAAAGAAATATTGGGCAAATGGCGCATGACAGGATATACACGTACTGACAGTTGCCACTACTGGACTAGCGCATCGCATGACAGGTTGAAAGAAATATTGGGCAAATGGCGCATGACAGGTTGAAAAAACATCTTGGGGCAATGGGAATCGAACCCTGGTGTGGTGGGTAGGATTCCGATATTGGTCTTTCACCATAAACCAACTGAGCTGGATCTACTTTGTGGTATTCTATACTACTAATTATACTAGCTCTAAATTTTTGGGATGGGCTGCAGCAAAGCCCAGCCCACCCCTGGGTCCGTGCCTGTATATATGGAAGTAATGGAGAGCTTCCTTAAACTAAATGCCGAGTAGAGCGCGTAGGATAGTGCGTGTTTGTTGGGATAGTATATAATATTTGGGCTGGATGTGTTGGGCTCAACAAAGTTTCTGTGTTTGAGCCTTATTCTATTTTCGGGTTTTTGGCCCAACAGTTGGTGCCTGCGTGTATGTGTGTGTGTGTGTGTGTGTGTGTGTGTGTGTGTGTGTGTGTGTGTGTGTGTGTGTGTGTGTGTGTGTGTGTGTGTGTGTGTGTGTGTGTGTGTGTGTGTGTGTGTGTGTGTGTGTGTGTGTGTGTGTGTGTGTGTGTGTGTGTGTGTGTGTGTGTGTGTGTGTGTGTGTGTGTGTGTGTGTGTGTGTGTGTGTGTGTAAAAACCGATGCATTGGTGCCTGCGTGACGGCGCGTGAGTGAATCTGCCTACGTGGCGGCGTGTGAGTGCGTCTCGCAAAGCTTTCTCCCGTCAAAAAAGAAATCTAATAAAAATAATTATTTTATTTTACCATTAACACATATAATTGGATAGATGAAATATCTTTTAAAAGAGTAAATATTATATAAGGAAAAAACTATATCAATATAATTAAACGTGGTAGTAGTAATAATAAAAATAATTAATAAAACTAATTTTTATAGTCATACTTACCAAAAATATTAATAGATCAATATTTAATATTTGATAGGTGCTATTTTATTTATATTTAGATTATTTTTTGTGGAAAGAATTATTTATATCAAAATCAATCATTTAATAATTGTTATTTTATATCTATCTATATTAGTTTTTGAGGACAAAATAAATAATTAAAATATTATATAGCCATATATATATATGTAGCCACAATCCATCCTTATATAGATATTTTAGTAATCTAATGTAATAACTATATACTACATATTTAATAAAAAAGAATATTAAAATATTTTTAAAAATCAACTATGTAATTAAATTACATGAGATTTAATTAACCATAGACTAGAAAGAAAAAATTTACGTAATACCTTATAAATGTGAATTTTATTTATATTTTGAGAGAATCTAATTAAAAGATATTTAGATTATTTATAACATATCGAGCTAATTTTATTTATATTTATATTATTTTTTGAAGGAAAAAAATTTATATTTAGATTTACGCATTCCCCGTATACGGGACGGGATCTACACTAGTTATATATTAAATGAGAAGCAATTATGTGCAATATGTCATCATTCTATGCCAAGCTATTTTAGGTTAGTCTATTTTCATAATAATCTATATATAATTAAGATACGTAAATCAATTAGTCTATCAATTACTTGCCCTTTGTTTTATATATTTTATTATCTGTCCATATATATCTAGCCGTTAAAAATTATTATATATACACCTAAAAAATTCAAAATATGGTTATATCCATCAAAATATAAAGATCTTATTTAATTATCTAAAGTAAGATATTTGTTTAATAATTATAGATTAAAGTTTTCATTTAACATTTTATTTTTTAAAAAAAATACATGATTTTTATTTTGATTACCTTCCTTTCTATATCTACCTAACTTCTAATCTAATTAGTTTTTGAGAAAATAAAATAAGAATTAACGGGTTAAATAAAATAATATAAGTTTCGTCTTTCCTTTTTCTTTTTGAATTAATAAAATTCATTCATCTATGCAAATTGAATTATATATATAACCCACAATCTTACAGTTATGTGTCGTCTCCTAATGTAAAGATATTTTTGGTGATTTTTTCAATTCATTATATACTCCATTTTCTAATCAGTGGTTCAATTCAAAATCTTGAATTAATATTAATGCTAATTTATAATTTTAATGAAAAGTAATTTTGATGGGTGACATCATCACATCATTATAATTTTTTCCTTAATATATTCTATATTTTCTAACCAATGGGTTTAATTGAAAATATTGAATTAATATATAATCTATACCAGTATGTAGTTCTTTCTATACTATATTTAATTAAAAGCATGAGAATATCACATCATATATATTTTCTCTTTCATCTATGTGATTTTAATAAAATTATCTTTAGTTAAATCTTTTAAATAATATTACAATGATAGTAATTTTTTTTCTTTCCAATAAGATAATTTTAAAATATCTATACTTATATACTTCTTTAAATGAGAACCATTTTTAATGAGATGTTATCATCACATTAATTATAGTTTTTTCAATCAATCAAATTATATATTTTTAATCTTATGCTAACTTTTATTAAAATTTTATTAATTTTATAATATTGATTTGTCATATTATTATAATTAAAAAAAACCGCGCAATAGCGCGGGCACTGTACTAGTATATTTTTGATGCAGGCGAAGGTTTAGGGGTGTCAATTACGATTGTAACACCACCCAAGAGCGTCCTGACGGAGGAGAGTTTGAAACTCTAAATCAGAACTACATGATGACAAATCGGACTCCAATGTCAAATGGGCGACTCGATCAACAACTCTGTTTACATTTCTATTTCTACAGTAAAGAAGGAGTACATTGGCCACATGTCATCTCCTGCACAACTTTAATCCTATGTGTCAATGTATCCTTCCTCCATGATTAGGTGTCATTTTCTTAATTTATTGGATTTTTTTATTTAAGTAATTAGATATTATGCGACATGACGTGGCATTTTTTTTTTTATATAATCCAATCTTTTTAGCTAATACATGGTTTGAGTTTAGGATAAAAGAATGATCTTCTAATTTTGGTAGTTGGTTGGACAATTTTTTTTTATAAATCCAATATCATAATCTTTTAATATGCGGCAAATAATTATCTTCTTATTCAATCTTCTATACTAGGCTAAATATTTATAGTAAATTATACATAACCACCCATAAATTAGGGTACTTTTCACATAACCACCTGTAAAATTATAAATTACAATAAACCACCCATAAATTAAATTTGTTTTCAGATGACCACCCACTCATTATAAAGCTCCATTTTTTTCTGTTGAAAGACAAAAATGCCCCTAAACCAATCTGCATTTGATAACTTTCAAGCAGAACATGGAAGCTAATATAATATATAAATGTAATATTAGACATTGCCATTAAAATTTGACCCCAAAAAAAGACATTGCCATTAAACAACTTCCTACCCTAACATGCTAGGACAAATACGTAGGCTACCCACATATGCTAAAAAAAACTAGTTCATTTCAAGTTTGTCAAAATAAAAATGACTAGAGCAAATAGGCATGCTGTTCAACGGCAAAAATCAGCACAAAATATCTTTAGCAACTATGCATCTATGGCTTCCATGGAGCTTTAGCTATGTGCCTATGTGAGCTTGGGGACTTTCTTCAACTGATTGGCTTACTCCATGACCAAGTTTTGATGATATTTGAAGCATACTTGCAACTGCACTTGAGGAATGTTGTGATTGAGAACCCATATACTCTTTCTTCTTCACAAAAATAAAATTCATGTAGTCAGTTAGTAAACATTTTTATTCACCTAAAATATTAAACAAATACGAGTGTAATTTGTTAACATAAATTAAGATGGACTTTCTCTCTTGAAAAAAAAATCACATACTTGAGTATTAAAATCATAAGTTGCTTCAATTCTAGGCACATTGAGCTGAGATGATGAAGCAGCATGATGTTAACCCTGTTCATAAGTATCATACACTGTCAATTGTAATGCAACCATCCCTAACTATTTCAATAAATATCATGACATCAATAGTAAGGGAGGTATAAGCTTAAACCTTCGTATGATTCCTTGTCTTAGAGTTACCAGCAACCCTGACTGTTTTTGGGTTTTTTGGCCTTCCTCCTTTGTTGTTCGATTTAGGTGGCTCTGGCTCCTTCGGTAGATTGTTGCACTTTTTTTTGTTGTGTCCTTGTTGCCCACAATGGCTGCAGTTGTACTTAACACAAGTTCGAATTTTTTTCTTTGTCTTCTCCTCTCCTCGTTCTATTCTACGAGCCTTCTTAGGCCTTCCAGGTTGCACAATAAACAAGGGAGGAGCAGGTGGTGTTTCATCAGTTACAACCCATTCCTTTTCTCCAACCAAGGGCTCGATAGTGTGATCGTAAGCCTTCAAGTAAGTGTGTGCACTATAATACTTGTCTACCAAATCCTCCAGATTTGCCCTCCGCATCATTATGCAAGCTGCAGCATGTGGGCAAGGGATCCCCGTCAAATCCCACTTGTTACACCTGCAACTTCTCTGAGCAAGGTCAACCACATACTTTCTTCCAAATTGGTCTACTTCAAATCTATCTTTTTCTCCCCAATGAGCTCTGCAATTACTCAAAGCTTCCAACTTTGCATTCTCCACCCTTTTTCTTGCCTTTGGTGTGATTAATCCAACATAGCTAGCCATTCCCGATCTTTTAGACACAAATCTCTTCATCAATGATCGTCGAATCCACTCACACATGGTTAAGATCGGTTTGTCCCTAACTTTCAAGATGTAGTTGTTGAAGCTCTCACAAACATTGTTTAAAAGCATGTCAGACTTGCTATAACACTTGAATCTATGCCTTGCCCAAGTACTTGGGTCTGCTTGCATCAAGTATGCATATGCTCTTCCATCTAGGCTATTTATGTATGCCATTGTCTCCTCAAAATCAACCACATTAGTTGCCCTTGCTGCAGCCCACAAAGCATCTTTGAAGGCCTTTCCTGTCCATTTCACTTTGAAGTTGTTGTACAAATGTCGAACACAAACCCTTGTATCAGCCATAGGTGCAATTAAATTCAGAGCCTCCAACAACCCCTACAAAGGTATAAGCTCAAGTAATTAATAATCCAACTCAATAGCTAGACTAATAAACGAATGCTTAAAAAAAAGCCTAATAAATGCAAACCAACATATGAATAATTAAATAGATACCTTTTGCCTATCGGACATGAATGTCAAGGATAATTGTCCCAAATCTTGCATAAGATTCTCTAGAAACCAACACCATGTGTCCTTCCTTTCAGCCTCTACTACTGCAAAAGCCAATGGAAAAATATTGTCATTACCATCTGTAGCCACGGTAGTTAGAATCTGGCCTGTATATAGACCTTTGAGGTGGCAACCATCAAGGCTAATAATCGGCCTACAACCCACGATGAAGCCTTTCTTGCAAGAGTTTAAGCAAATGTACAGCCTTTGAAACAATGGCCTCTCAACTACATCATGGTTGACTTTGACATATGCTGTGCTCCCTTGATCACACTTCATTATTGTGGCTGCATAGTCCCATACTCTTGCGTATTGAGCACTGGAATCACCTTGAGTCATCACATATGCACGAAACCTTGCCCTCCATGCTTGCATATATGAAATCTCGACCTTGTAATCAGCAAGTACATTTCCCATAAAACCTTCTAGTCTCCATTTAGGATCATCTCTGTAATGCTCAATGTACTTCTCGGCTAACCATTTGGATGTCACCCTTGCATTATTATGTTGCCACCCGCATGTATGCTCAGGCATCCATGTCTTTAGCTGAAAAGTGCCATCTTCCCCCATCCTTCTTGCACAAGCTTTGAAGCCACGATATATTTTCTTGCAAACACACTTCTTTCTTCCACGCTTCATAGCACAATCACATTTATACTTGCAATAAGCTGATATCTTAGTACCATCATTATGTAAATAATAGAACTCGCCACCATTTTCAATGGAATGTCGTACAAGAGCATGTCTGAATATATCATTGGATCCAAATCTCATCCCTGCCTTTAAGAATATTTTTTTCTTTGAATCAGCAAGAGGGTTAAACTCGGGATACCTTACTTTTTTCTCACCATCTGAATCACTAAAACTTAACAGATTGTTTGATTCGTCTTCTAACTCCAATTCTTGTCCATATTCTCCCGTCATCACAATCTCATTCAGTTGAACAGAAAATCCAAAATCTTCTTCAACTGAAACATCCACATTATCTTGGAATATATCATCGTCCTCGTCTTCACTATCAGTAAACTTGTAGTCTGTATCCGAGGAAGAATCTGATCCAATGTTGTAGGAGGAAATCGAGAATGCAAATATAAAATATGACTAAAGTAAAGCAAACCAGATTCCGTCCCTTGCAAATAATTACAAGACTTCCTCCCGATGCAGTAGTGGGAAGTCAGGATCGATCCACGAGGAAGCGTGTCAGCGGATCCTAGGCAGTGGAGAAATCTCACGAAAGTCGACTACAGGGGTCCTAGATCTCGAGTACAGTAACTCGACAGAAGATCGGACAGTCGAACACAGCGCAGCAGCTCGGCAGTTTCTGGTCGATCTCGACCAGGGCCTACTCGAGATCGAGTAAGGGCTTCGTCGACGTCGATTTGTCTTGTCGAGTACCTGCACACAGAAGCTACAGCGACCTGGGTCGAAGATCAGTAACTCGAGATCGAGAAGTGCTATTCGATCTCGAGGAAAACAGAAACTAAACGAAAGAAAGTAAATGCAAAGGCTTTGGGATTTCGAACTAAAACTATATAAAAAGGACTTCCAAGATTGGGGTTTGCAACAACGATAACCAAGCATGCATAAGGCAGAGATAAAACAGATAATCATGTGAATTGCATCAAAGGACAAGCTTTCGCCTTCTCCAACAATTAGACAACTCTTTCAAGAAACCCTAATTGTCTCTACTGATTTTATGTTTACAATCCAAGTTGTTATCATGGACCTCCATTAGATGGGTAATAAACACATAAACAAGTAGTAGATGCTCAAAACATGATAAAAGTCGGATTTTTACCTCAATTATGCATGGCTATCGTCGGGCTCGCCCCAACCCTAGAAGTGGGTGGACTACTCGCGTTTCATTGCAACCTCAGACATTGATTGATGAAAAGAAACTAATTGCATTAAACCAAACTCAAGAAAGTACAAACCAAACAAAGCTGGATCACTCTCACTCTCCTGCTCCACTCGGTCTCTCTCTCTCTTCCTAATTGTTGTGTGTTGGAAAGAATGAAAAACCAGCCCCATGGGCTTTATTTATAGGCTTCTAACCCTTGCTACTCAAGGATAGAAATCTCTATCTATATCCAAAACTATATCTAAAAGCTTAATGATAAATACATTGAATAACATAATTAAATCTAAAAAGGGAATTAAATCTAAAAGCTAAAGTATCTTCATGTGGATAGGTGTTGATAGATCTCGGATAGACTCGGCAATCTTCGGCCCCAAGTAATCCCAATCCGAGTAGGATAGAGCAAAATGCGTTACTCGGCTTCTGGAGGCTTCCTCGATCTCGAGTAAGACTACTCGATCTCGAGTAGGATTGTTGGTCGACTGATGTTGCTCGGCGTCTCGGCTAGCTGGTGCTCGACAGGCTCGGACTCTGGCTCGTCGACTAGTGTTGCTTGGGCTGGTCGGGCAAGTCTTCTCGATATGCTCGGACATAGGCTCCCCGGCTTCGTCGATCTCGAGGACAACTGCTCGATCTCGAGTTGGGTGTCCGGGCATGGTCGGGTCGTCTCTCCTCGGCATCCTCGGGTGGCCTTCTCGACTCCGGTTGTCTTTGAAGCTTTGTCGACATCGAGTAATGCTACTCGATCTCGATCCTGGTAGGTGTCTAGACATGGCTTGTCGAGATCGACTAAGGTTAGTCGATATAGAGTAGACTTGAGCTCCGGTTCTCGCTTCTTGATTTTCTCCCGAAATGGTTCCATATTCTGCAATATTAAACAGAAACTTATGTAGATCTCCATTTCTGACCAATATGCATATACTACATAAATCCGACATATTCCCAACCTGAAATATGCAAAATGTAAAGAATATGGAACTAAAGTATGCATAAAGACATGGCTACTTTGGAGATATCAAATCACCCCATACTTAGACTTGCTTGTCCTCAAGCAATAACCAAATAATAACCAAGACCTACAACACATCCTTCAAGTCTTCGCCTTTGTCAAAAGCCTCATCTCAAGTAGTAGCAATGTAAGACAAGTGAATTTAACGTCATCACACATATATGAGCGATCCATAGGCATAGGCAATATAAATCCAACCTCACAGGGATAATGTGTTTACACTCAGCTCTCAATGTGTTTAGGCTATGAAGATCAACTCTCAACTCAATTCCATACACAATCTCATAAACATTGCAATTTAAATATGAATCCACTTCGCAACCAATTATGAAAATGCAACAAGAATTATCAGGAGGACTTCGCTCAATAGAAGTCTTCAAAGAAGATTCCATTCGGCGGGGTTGTAATGGGGCTTGGTAAGAAATAATAAGGTATGGAATTATTTGGCCATGTGGTGCTTAATAAAATTCGGGAATCAAGACTCCTAAATCTCCAACACAACCAAACCATAACTCTAAAACACATGCACCAACCAAACTCTCCCACTTTACTTCAATGAAGTATGTAACCTTTAAAACTTCCTCAACCTCTCCAAAGTATGTATCTTGCGAAATAATGAAAGAAATAAGGTAAATTTGGCTCATGCACTTTATTCACAAACATATGTACTCTTTTCTCTTCTTTTTTCGATTTTTTTTTGAACGAAAATAAAATAAAACTTAATGGTGCATTTATAAGGTGAGCCAAAAATCCTTTTACATAATATGCATAGCAAGATAAAAATTTAAAACCAACCCATATCTCTATAAATTCCAAAAATCCTTCTTACTTGAAATCCAACATAAGCTCATTCCTTCCACAAACTCTTATTTCAACCAACTCTAAGTCTTAATTCCCAAATGGGGGTCAGGCTCAATTTGGCTGAGGATAATTTTGTGGAGTTCACAATAAAAGTCTCATGCTAATGTTCTGGCTTCAAGCAAGGATAATGCAGGGTAGGTAAAGAGAGGATAAAATTGGCTTAAAAGGTGCCTCCATCATTTAATTCTCATTCACATAAACATATAAATGCATTGGCTTTGAATAACTATCACAACATTTAGAGATGCATAGGAAGAGTAAATACACTCAAGAAAGCAGAGGGATTTTTAATGTTCTCCCTATAAGGCCAAAATTCTCGCTGGGACAATTTTTGTTGGATTTTAACCTTTAGCTTAGGATCATATGTGCTCAATTTCATCACAAGTTCACAATCCACATAAAAACAATTTCGAGGACTTAGGCTAAACCTTCCAAACATGCCATAGGATTTACATGATCAAGTCAGTCATTATTCATCATCATAGGACATCTAAGTTAGGGTATAAAAACTAGAACAATGCAGAAATTTAAACATGCATTTTTTTTTTTATTTTTCGACATTTTTTTTTCTTTTTATTTTTTTTTTCTTTATGCAACTAAAAATAAGACTAAAGTATGACAAAAGACTAAAGTGCATAAAATTTAAACATGAATGCATAACATAAAAATTAAAATTTCGCCATGTAAAACCAAAAGCAAGACTAAAACATATAATAATGATAATGAGCTCTTCCCCCACCCCATAATTAAAATTTACAGTGTCCCCACTGTATAAAATCAAACAAAAACAAGAGTAAAGGAAGGAACTCACAGGGTAACACATCGAGGAGGGCAGAACAGGCATGTCGAGTGAATATGCTTGTCGATCTCGAGTACAGTGTACTCGATCTCGAGGAGCTTCATCTGCGTCCAGTGGTTTCTGAAGTCAGGGAGCTTCTGGTGGCTTGTCGATCTCGAGTTGGCCTACTCGATCTCGTTGTCTGGGCTGCTCCTCCTTGTCGTCGTCGACTTGGCCTTCGTCGATTCTGACTGTTTTTTCAGGGACTTCTTTATTCCACTTTTCGCGATCCTTATATGCTTACTGACCTAAAAGTATTAGATTGCACACAAGAACAAGACTATCCACATGAAGTATTCTAAAAGACATAAAACCAAAGACATAAAACCAAAAACCAAAAAGTTCAAAAGTTCCAAAATTCATAAAGTTTATATACATGCTCTAGATTTTAGAGTCGCTAGGCCGACTTCTCCGTTTGTGCTCAAGGGCCATTTGTGTGGGGCCCGCTCATGCTTGGTCCTTCTCCTGGATCATCTAGGTCCTGATGGTAGTATGCAAGCTCAGCTTACAGGGGGTTGCTTGCATCATCTCCCTTCTCTTTCTTCTTCTTCCTCCCAGCTCTTAGCTTTCACAGATTTTCTTGCCACGGGGCCTTACCTCCCCTTAAATTATTGAAAAATTTCTGTATAGATTGAGGGGAAGTAGGATTCATACCTGAACTTACCTTTTTGGACCCAAAACAGAAATCTTTGGGCTTGGAGCTAGTTGATGTCGAGTACTGCTGGTCGACCTCGAGTACAAGGACCCCATACTTAGGTTCTTGGCAAGTCAGTGGCTCAGCAGAGGTTGTCGACATCGGCAAGGGCTTGTCGAGATCGAGGAGAATCTTACTCGAGATCGAGTTGGCTTGGTCGACCTCGAGTACAGTGTTCATTCTTTCCTCCGCTGTTTGCTTGGTCCCGTGGTTGCTGATGCTTTTCACCTCCAACCATGAAATTTCCTCCTTTGCAGGGCCAAAAGAGAAATCTAAAACCTCATCGCCTATGGTGAAGGTGAGCAATCGATTCTTAACACTAATAATGGCATCTGCAGTAGCTAAGAATGGTCTACCAAGAATAATAGGGCTAGTAGGATCTTCAGCACAGTCTATAATAAGGAAATCTGCTGGAACAAAGAATTTACCAACCTGAACGGGGACATTCTCAACTATACCTGTAGGGATGACCACTGTATTGTTTGCCATGTATAGTTTGGCATCCACAGGCTCTATGCATCCTATTTTTACCTTCCGCCAGATTGATAGAGGCATGATGCTCACACTTGCTCCTAAATCACATAGAGAATCATATTTATATTGCCCAAAACCCATAGTAACAGAAAACTTACCAGGGTCAGGTCTCTTTTCAGGGAAGTGGAGTACTTTGCATTCGCCTGCGATCTCTGAGATGGATCGCTTCTTACTCAGGATTTCCTTCAGAAATTTGACATATTCAGGCATCTCTTGCAGGGCTTCTATAAAAGGAATAGAAACATTCAGTTCTTGCAGCATATTAACAAATCTGGTAAACCTACCTGCAGTGGGATCTTTCTGTGCTTTGGAAGGGAAAGGCAGTGGCTTTTTCTGCTTTGGAGCAAGATCAGACGTCGGAGGTGTTGCAGAGTCGTCGACTTGCTGCTCCTCGATCTCGAGCAGGGGCTCCTCGACATCGAGTTGGGTTGTCGACCTTGATTTGCCGGGCTGCGCAGTGGAGTCCGAGCTAAATTTCTGGGCTTGGTCGAGCAGTTCCTTGTCGAGGTCGACCAGAGTCTCCTCGAGATCGAGTAGATCTTGCTGCTCTGCCTTGTCTTGCTGTTTCCCGACCTCTGGCTCGTGTAATTGATGCCCACTTCTGAGTTTGATAGCTGCGACGTGTCCAGTCTTCCCCTTAGGATTTGGTTCTGTTTGCCCAGGGAGTTGTCCGGATGGTCGTGGGATCTGTGCAGCGATTTGACCCATCTGGGTCTCTATTCCTCTTTTCCAGATATCCAGTTCTCCAAATTTTGTGGTGATGTTCTGGAACTGGTTGTTGATGGTGCCCTGATTCCGACGCATCTCCTCAAGGATCAGTTGTAGATCATCCTTCTTTTGATCCCTTTCTGGATTTCCTGGAGCTTTGTAGGGTGGGGGGTTCCTAGGAGGACCTTGGTTCCACTGTGGTTGATAGAACCATTGATCTCCCATGTAGCGATTGGGACCCCCTGCGTAGGCTGCCTCCTCATGTGTTTCTGCCATCCTGACTTGCTTAGTGTGTGGGCACTCAGTAGTGGTGTGCCTCTGTGATCCGCATTCGATGCAAGGCTGGTTGACAGATAAGTATTTGACTTGCTTGAGGAGCCTGCGATTCTGGTCTTTGTAGAACTGCTCCCTGACATCTGGGTCGATCTCCTTTGCTGGCTCATAGAGTGGCATAGATGGTGCTGGCCTAGCATAGGAGCTCTCCTCATAGTTTGCAGTAGACCCATATTTGTTGTCATAATTGGTGAGCTTGTCTAGCACACCCCATGCGTCAACTGGCGGCATCGTTAGATACTCATAGCGAGTATACTGGTTGATTCTGTCCTTGGTGACTTGATCAAGAGAGTTGAAGAAGATCTCCTGAATGACGTAGGGTGGCTGTCCATGAGTAGGGCAAGATCGCAGCAGTTCTTTGTAGCGTTCCCATGCCTTGGCCAGCGGTTCCCCAGGCTTCTGTTTGAAGGCGGTGATTTTCTGGCGGAGGAGTGCTGTTTTGGCGGGTGGGAAGAATTTATTCAGAAATTCTTGCTCTACTTGGGCCCATGTTGTGAGTGATCTTGGTTTCAGCCCTTCAAGCCACTTCAGTGCAGGCCCAGCGAGAGACCAGCGGAAAGCCTTCATCTTGATATATTCCAAAGTTGTACCTTCAGCAAGAGTACGACACATGTCAGAAAAATTGGTAATATGCTCAAGAGGGCACTCATCAAATTTGCCATAAAAAACATTATTTTTAAGCTCTATAAGAAATTGAGTGCGAATTTCATAAGAGTTTTCAGGGATTAGAATCGCCGATTCAGGCACGACGAGCATTGGATGCATATAATCCTCTGCAGTAGTTGGATATTGGGCAAGCTCAGCTTCTGCTTGCCTCGCGCGCTCAGCTTCTTGTTCCCTCGCTGCCCTTTCAGCGGCGATAGTAGTATCCTTTGCGGCTAGCTCCCTAGTAAGCCTCTGTATCAGCTGCTCCTGTGTTTCTGCGGCTGCCATGACTCTTTTCAGTCTAGCGTGGGCTTGTATAAGACGTTATGGGTTGTCTAAGCCGTCAAACTCAGGTGGTTGACCAGAACGGCGCATACACCTGAAAAGTAACTTAAAGTAGATGTGAGATTCAACTACCTAAGGCGCGAATGATAGCTTCCCCGGCAACGGCGCCAATTTGTTGCAGGAGGAAATTGAGAATGCAAATATAAAATATGACTAAAGTAAAGCAAACCAGATTCCGTCCCTTGCAAATAATTACAAGACTTCCTCCCGATGCAGTAGTGGGAAGTCAGGATCGATCCACGAGGAAGCGTGTCAGCGGATCCTCGGCAGTGGAGAAATCTCACGAAAGTCGACAACATGGGTCCTAGATCTCGAGTACAGCAACTCGACAGAAGATCGGACAGTCGAACACAGCGCAGCAACTCGACAGTTTCTGGTCAATCTCGACCAGGGCCTACTCGAGATCGAGTAAGGGCTTCATCGACGTCGGTTTGTCTTGTCGAGTACCTGCACACAGAAGCTACAACGACCTGGGTCGAAGATCAGTAACTCGAGATCGAGAAGTGCTATTCGATCTCGAGGAAAACAGAAACTAAACGAAAGAAAGTAAATGCAAAGGCTTTGGGATTTCGAACTAAAACTATATAAAAAGGACTTCCAAGATTGGGGTTTGTAACAACGATAACCAAGCATGCATAAGGCAGAGATAAAACAGATAATCATGTGAATTGCATCAAAGGACAAGCTTTCGCCTTCTCCAACAATTAGACAACTCTTTCAAGAAACCTAATTGTCTCTACTGATTTTATGTTTACAATCCAAGTTGTTATCATGGACCTCCATTAGATGGGTAATAAACACATAAACAAGTAGTAGATGCTCAAAACATGATAAAAGTCGGATTTTTACCTCAATTATGCATGGCTATCGTCGGGCTCGCCCCAACCCTAGAAGTGGGTGGACTACTCGCGCTTCATTGCAACCTCAGACATTGATTGATGAAAAGAAACTAATTGCATTAAACCAAACTCAAGAAAGTACAAACCAAACAAAGCTGGATCACTCTCGCTCTCCTGCTCCACTCGGTCTCTCTCTCTCTTCCTAATTGTTGTGTGTTGGAATGAATGAAAAACCAGCCCCATGGGCTTTATTTATAGGCTTCTAACCCTTGCTACTCAAGGATAGAAATCTCTATCTATATCCAAGACTATATCTAAAAGCTTAATGATAAATAAATTGAATAACATAATTAAATCTAAAAAGGGAATTAAATCTAAAAGCTAAAGTATCTTCATGTGGATAGGTGTTGATAGATCTCGGATAGACTCGGCAATCTTCGGCCTCAAGTAATCCCAATCCGAGTAGGATAGAGCAAAACGCGTTACTCGGCTTCTGGAGGCTTCCTTGATCTCGAGTAACACTACTCGATCTCGAGTAGGATTGTTGGTCGACTGATGTGGCTCGGCGTCTCGGCTAGCTGGTGCTCGACAGGCTTGGACTCTGGCTCATAGGCTTGGTCGATCTCGAGTGCCCTTGTCGACATCGAGTAAGGATGGCTCGTCGACTAGTGTTGCTTGGGCTGGTCGGGCAAGTCTTCTCGATATGCTCGGACACACGCTCCCCGGCTTCGTCGATCTCGAGTTGGGTGTCCGGGCATGGTCGGGTCGTCTCTCCTCGGCATCCTAGGGTGGCCTTCTCGACTCCGGTTGTCTTTGAAGCTTTGTCGACATCGAGTAATGGTACTCGATCTCGAGTAGGTTGCTGGAGCCGGGTTGTTCGTCTTCGGCTTCTCAACATGATCCTCCTTGATCCTGGTAGGTGTCTAGACATGGCTTGTCGAGATCGACTAAGGTTAGTCGATATAGAGTAGACTTGAGCTCCGATTCTCGCTTCTTGATTTTCTCCCGAAATGGTTCCATATTCTGCAATATTAAACAGAAACTTATGTAGATCTCCATTTCTGACCAATATGCATATACTATATAAATCCGACATATTCCCAACCTGAAATATGCAAAATGTAAAGAATATGGAACTAAAGTATGCATAAAGACATGGCTACTTTGGAGACATCATCCAACCACAATGCCCTCCTCTGCTTCGCCTTCTTCATTGTAATCTTGCTCATTTTCAAGATGCTTTAGGGCCAAACTCATCTCTTACCTACAAGTAAAAAAACATACACGGAGATTAACAAAAAAAAAATGCTTATACAAGTAGACATAAGTAAAATAAATAGACCATAATAAATGTGTCAATTGACCAACCAAACAACCACTATACTCTCTTCATTGGGACAACTTACAGTACATAGCAGACAGCATAAAGATTCTTCTAAAAAGCCATACCTTGGACGAATAAAGACAAGAAACATAAAAAAGAATCAAGCTTTTCACAAATTTGTGCTACATCACCCATAAACAAAGCATTTTATTCTTACTGAATAGAAAAGTTGAATCCCTAAAAGCACAAATTACAAACCCTAAATTTAACGCCTAATTAAAAAAAATGAAAACCTTAAAGAGTGGTGAGCAGAGGAAATCAAAGCTCGCATAAGAATAAAACATACCTGGGAAAGAGTACATGGGAAGTCTTACATGAGAAGAGAAAATCAAAGCTTGAAGTGGTGAGCACAGAGGCAATGACTTTGGGCAATCTCCTCCCCCAAATGCCGAACAAAAGGTTGGATAAGATCTAGAAAGTGGTTCTAGATAGGGGCATTTTCGTCTTTATAAATGAAACTAATAGGAAGGGGTGGCTTCTTGAAAAAGGATATAATTTACGGGTGGTTTAAGGTAATTTATGATTTTGTGGGTGGTTATGTGAAAAACACCATAATTTACAGGTGGTTATCTGCAATTTACTCAAATATTTAATCAATTGGCCATGATTAGTTTGACTGCTGATTATATGACAACATCATCTTCAAAATTAATCTTCTACGCTGAGTAATACGTGGCTTATTATATGATGAAATAATTTTTTTTGATCATACGTACACTTATGTAAGTATTTATTTTTATGGTATTTTTTTATGTTACAAGTTGTTAGAGGTGGTTGATTAATTTGTTTATATAAATTGTATATTGATCGATTTTAAACAAAATTTATCTTAATCTTCAATAGAAAGATTTTATGTGCGGTTTCTTAATATATTATATTTTATTATATCAATCAGTTATTTTTGTAAAAAGATTAAAATGTGGAGGCTAAAATAATTTCTAAAATCATTGTATTGAAGATTTTAAGTTAAAAAAATAAATTAAAATGCAGGTAATAAGACTAGTTCTACAAGAAAAGCAATATACAGAAAACAAAGATATGATTTATCCCTTCTTGTTCATCACCTTCTTCACATAGTTCGTCCATCAATCTGCAAATCTAACATGGTATCAGAACTTCATTTTATGAATTGAGCATGTTTTACTTATTTCCACCTAAAACCAAACACAATTCTAGTTTTCCTGTTTGAATCTCACTGAGATATGAAAAATGACTGGCGAGTAAAACCGAATAAATCCCAATGATCTATATTACATCCGCTCAAGTGACCATCCTAGTATGGAGCTGGTCTCTCCACATTTCGATTAGAAAAATTTTGGTGAATAGAGGAGATCAATCTAGATTACACTGTTCGCGATGAAACAAGGATAGGTTTTTCTCACTTGTGCGATAAAAAAATTGTCTCCGACTTCACAACAGCTTGTTGTGACCCTTAGATAACAACTCGGTTGCTCTAGCTGATGCTGGAGCCAATTGTAACAGAAGGGGATTGGAATGTAGAAAAGGGAGAGATAGAGAGGTTAGAGATAGGCAGAGAATAGGGAAGAGTAGGAAGAGAGAATGAGTGTTTGTTTATTTTCTTTCATGCCTCAAACTAGCTCATCTTATGACCTTATATAGGTCTGAGCTCGGCAATGTACACAATAGTACTTCACCCATACAAAGCCTTGACTCAAGGCTTGAGATTTACACTCACAATGTGTACACAACAGTACTTCACCCATACAGAGCCTTGACTCATGGCTTGAGATTTACACTCACAATGTGTGCACATTTACAACTGGAAGTTGGGAAATTGAGAGAGAATATGTGCAGCTGATTCCCACGAAGCTTGAGCATCGCCAAGGTTCTTCCATTTGATGAGCCATTCGGTGACTGGATCCCCATTGGCCAGCTTCTGAAGTCTAGTGTCTAGGATGGTATCTGGTTGCCTCAAGATACTCTCATCCTCATCAGTCTCAGGCATGTCTGCAATCGGCTCAACCCCGACACTTAGTTTGGGCTTTAACTGTGAGATGTGGAAGACTGGGTGAATCAGGGACCCTGGTGGTAGCTCCACTCTGTAAGCCACATCACCTATCTTGCTTAGCACCTTGTAAGGCCCGTAAAACATTGAGCTAAGCTTAAGATTTCTCCGGATTGCTGCTGATGACTGTCTGTAAGGTTGTAGCTTCACATAGACCAAGTCGCCTACTTGCAGTGAACGGTCTGTCCTGTGACTATCTTCCAACACCTTCATCCGAGTCTGATCTTGTTGGAGGTGGGTCTTAAGCCAAGTCAACAATTTCTATCTCTCTTCTAGCCATGATTCAACCAGAAATGAACTCCTTGTATTGTTCTGAACCCCTAACTGAACAGGTGATGAACCATACAAAGCCTTGAATGGAGACATCTTTAAGGCTGTGTGGTAATTTGTATTATACCACACACCTGTTAACTCGTTCTGTTTGGCCATCTGATTGTGGATGGTATGCTGTGCTCATATCCATACTAGTATTCATAGCTTTGAACAATTGTTGCCAAAAGTTGCTCATGAAAATTTTGTCTTTGTCAGACACAATGCTGCTTGGCAAGCCATGAAGTTTGAACACATTCTCCATAAAAGCAGAAGCCACAGACACACCAGTAAAAGGGTGGCAAAGTGGAATGAAGTGAGCATATTTAGTTAACATGTCTACTACAACAAAAATGGTATCCTTACCATGAGACTTTGGCAGCCCTTCAATAAAATCCATGCTGATGTGCGTGCATGCCTGAGCTGGGATGGGTAATGGTTGAAGTAAACCAAGGTAAGGGATGCTCTCTACCTTGCTTCTGTTGCATACATCACATTGTTTCACAAAGTTGACAACTGAATTCTTCATAACCGGCCAAAAGCAAAGTTGTTTGAGTCTCTGATATGTACCATTGATGCTCGAGTGGCCCCCAACTGCTTCCTCATGAAGTGCTTGCAACAGCTTTTCTCTTAAAGAAGTAACATCACCAATGACCAACCTTCCTTTGTACCTCAATATGCCTGCACTAAAGGAGTAATGGCCCGGGTTCTCAGATAAAGCTGTCAGCATCCATTCCTGTGCAAGAGGGTCCTGCTTGTAGCTATCAGCTACCTCCTTAATCCAAACTTGTTGGACTATAGTCAATGCTGCTTTATTTTCCACCCCTTTCTTATAGACAATCTCATAGTTGAGCCCAAGCAACTTTCTAATTGCCTTTCTCTATAGTTGAGTAGACAATTTCTGGTCAAGAAGGTATTGTAAGGGTTGATGATCAGTTTTAATAATGAATCTCCTTCCCTCCAAATAATGGCGCCACTTTTATACTGCCAATAGGAGAGCCAAGAGCTCTTTCTCATATACAGCGATGAGTAAATGCTTACCATGTAAGGCTTGACTGATGAATGAGATTGGTTGACCATATTGCATTAATACTGCCCCAACCCCTGAGTCACATGCATCAGTTTCCACAACAAAAGGGGACTCAAAATCTGGCATAACAAGCACTGGTGGTGAAATCATGAGCTCTTTGAGTCTAACAAAGGTAGATTGAGTAGCATCAGTCCACTGGAAGTTATTCTTCTTGAGCAAATCTGTCAATGGCTTAGCCACAATGCCATACCGCTTGACAAATCTTCTATAATAACCAGTCAACCCAAGAAACCCTCTTAATGCCTTCAAATTCTTTGGAACAGGCCAATTTCTCAATGCATCAACCTTCTTTGGATCAGCAGCCACACCCTTTTGTGAGATAATGTGGCCTAAGTACTCCACTTAAGGCTGAGCAAACTCACATTTAGAACGTTTGGCAAACAGTTGGTGGTGTCTAAGCATGGTCAGGACACTTCTCAAATGACTGACATGCTGCTGTAAATCTTGACTATACACCAAGATATCATCAAAAAACACCAACACATACTTTCTTAGCACACTTTGAAACACCTCATTCATGAGTGACTGAAAAGTGGCCGGGGCATTTGTCAATCCGAAGGGCATTACTCTAAACTCGTAATGTCTATAATGTGTTCTAAAAGCTGTCTTAGACACATCTTCTTCCACCATTCGGACTTGATGATAACCTACTCGTAAATCCAAATTAGAAAATAAAGATGCTCCTCTAAGTTCATCCAAGAGATCATCTATATGAGGAATAGGGAACTTATCCTTAATGGTGAGCTCCTTGAGTTTTCTGTAATCAATACAAAAGCGCCAAGAACCATCTTTCTTCTTAACTAGCAAGGTTGGTGAAGCAAAAGGGTTGTGACTGGGTCTAATCACTCCACTACTCAACATATCTGAGACCTGTTTTTCAATCTCAGACTTCTGGAAATAGGGATACCTGTAGGGCCTTGTAGCCACAGGTTGAGCTCCCTCTTTCAGAGCAATGGCATGTTCATGAGCTCTAGTAGAAGGAAGACCCTTAGGTTCTTGGAAAACATCTTTGAACTCCTCTAGAACCGCCTCAATCTCAAAAGGGTATTGAGTTGATGCTGGATTCAGACTGCAAACTTGCCCCACCTGTGCTACCAGCTCCACATTGCCATTAAAACACAATTTCTGCACTTGTTTGCCAGCCAACATCTTCACAGAAGCAGTGCTTTGATCCTTGTCATCCTTGATTCCATTGATTACCACCCTCTTCCCTTTTTTATCCAAGGAAATTTGCACTTTAATGAAATCAAAAAGAACAGGATTGAATTCCATAAGCCAGTCTGTACCCAAAATCATGTCACTGCCTTCCATATTCAGCAATCTAATGCTATATTCATAATTGCTTCCTTGCATCTCCCACGCGAAGTTCTTGCAAACTTTGTTACTGAACATAGTCTCATTGATTGTCTTAACCTGCATCAATCCTGCCTTCCCCACTTCAAATCCAGCACCCATAGCCATACGAGTGTCCAGAAAGCTGTGGGTCGCCCCACTATCTATCAAGATTGTAATCTCTTTACCTTTGACTGCTCCTTTAACTCGAATTGTACTCCCCGAATCTCCTCTTATCAAGGCATGGACATACACATCAGTGTCTCCTTGCTCAGCTTCCGGGCTCAATTCTTGATCCTCAATCCCTTGATTGCTATCATCTTCAGGCATTTCCTGGGCAACCAAACTGAAAAGAGACTGTGATTTGCACTTGTGATCATAAAAGAACTTATCTATGCATTTATAACATAGTCCTTTTCTGGCTTCATTTGATCTCCCTGTACTCGATTCAGATCCCGATGACACAGATGTCGGTTTCAACCCTGTAGAGAAGGATTTAGGCTCAGATTTACCACTTGTTTCCTTCATGTTCGAATTTTCTCTACTCCAGTCTCTACTTCGCGATTGAAAGATTGAAATGGAGTTCGTGATCTGCCTCCAAGGTGTCTTGTTAACTCGAATTATAGCCTGTATTGCGCGATGGTGAAGCCTCGACTGTTCCATTGCTGCTGCCATGGTCATCGGCCTTCCCAATTGTACTAGCGATCGGATTTCTTCTTTGAGGCCGCTAATATAGCTTGAGACGAAGTATGATTCGGATAGGTGAGGGTTAAATGCTAGCATCCCAGCTCGCAGATCTTCGAATACCTCGGTGTATGCTTCCAGATCGTATGATTGCTCCAATTTGTTGAACGGAGCGACAATTTCTGATTCTTTCCGGTCACTGAATCTTTCTCCAAGATCATCACAGAATTCCATCCATTTCACACCTGGTTTCTGCATCGCATAACCTTGAAACCATATGTCCGCCTTTTCGTTGAGGTACATAGCCGCTATCTCCACTCTTTGCTCGTCCTCAATCGAGAAAATGTTGAAGTATTTCTCGCATTTTCGGATCCACTGCCTTGGTCTCTTGCCATCAAAGGTTGGGAAATCCAACTTCGGCAAACGGACCTTTGTTTGTTTCCGACGATCCACCACCGGAATTGCCATTGGAGCCTCCCTGCGATTAGATCACTCTTCTTGCACCTGGAATGGCACGATCTGCAGGTCCTGATCCCATCAATGATCTCGTTTCTTCTTGCCTACCCGGCTCTCTTGAACCTTGTTCATCACCTGCACGTTCCCGCCTTGGTGGTTTCCGAATGTACTCCGTTTAGTTGTTTCGCCTATTCGCATTGTCTTCTTTGCGAATCCTCCATAAACTTGGCCGTTGCCGCCATAAAAGCCCGTGTGTCATCTTGGAATTGCGCCTCCGAAGTCTTGGAGCGAGTTCCTTCCGCCATGGATTCCGATTACCGCTTGATCTAAGTTGCGCTGATACCAACTTGTTGTGACCCTTAGATCACAACTCGGTTGCTCTAGCTGATGCTGGAGCCAATTGTAACAGAAGGGGATTGGAATGAAGAAAAGGAAGAGATAGAGAGGTTAGAGATAGGCAGAGAATAGGGAAGAGTAGGAAGAGAGAATGTGTGTTTGTTTATTTTCTTTCATGCCTCAAACTAGCTCATCTTATGACCTTATATAGGTCTGAGCTCGGCAATGTATACAACAGTACTTCACCCATACAAAGCCTTGACTCAAGGCTTGAGATTTACACTCACAATGTGTACACAACACAACTATGAGGTTGGGAACATAGTAACGATATGGTAATCTCTTGGGTTATCAACAACATGAGCCCAAACATTCAGAGAAGCGTGATTTACACAGATACGACTCCGGGAACTTGGAAGAAGCTTAAATACAGGTTTAGTAGGCTTGGAGGGACACCTCTGTGCGATCCAAAGGGAATTGAGTATATTCGAGCAAGTTTTGAGCTTTTTCCCTTCCTATTTTACGCAGATGAATTCGCTTTGGGATGAACTCGACAATATTCGTAGTTTACCCACATGCACTTGCCGACCTATGAAAGAAATTTTTAAGTATGAAGAAAATGATAGGGTTATACAACTACTAATGGGACTTAATAAGTCTTATACTGCCATTAAGGGAATTGTTTTGATGATGGATCCGTTATCGAGTGTAGATCGGATTTATTTCTCTTATTTGTAAGAAAACTAAAGGGGAAGGTAGGTCTTAGACCTACACCTTTTGAAGGGGCGTCTATGCACGAAACATCTTAAAACAAAGATTCTACAGGCACAAGATAAGCAATCATATCCGTTGTAGTTTTAGATTCCCTAATGTTGAGATGTGAAAATACAAAGTGTTCCACATCTAAATTATGATCTTATCAAGTCTTGTATATAAGTCGATGGACTACTAATAAAGCATATTTTATATAGGCATTATAGGTAGGTCCTATTGCATTTAAGTATTTATATTGCATAGGTTTCGTTATATTTCCATGTAGTTCATGTGAAGAATTCAAGTTCGGAATCTATCCCTTTTTAGTGTTTATTCTAAAGTTTTACAATTCGAACTTGAAAGGCGTCTTGGGAGATCTTAGAGATTGATTTTGGAGCACAAAGAAGGCCAAAGAAGAAGCATCAAGGGAGCAATACATCACAACATTGAAGCAAAGAAAGAATCGTGGAGCTTGAATAGCGGCGCCCACAGCTTTTCCACCGGCGCCCGCTGGTGCCCCGTTTTCAGCAACTTTTGATATAAGTCCAAAGATTCTATTCTATTATTCTATTATTATTATTTTCCCTAGGGCTTGACACGACTCTATTTAGATTATTTTCATTCAATTGTGAAGGTTCGATAATGTATAACAAAGTAGAATAAAGATACTCTAGAAGGGGGGTTGAATAGAGTATGCCAAGTTTTCGCTGTCAATCTCAAGACTTTTGAAACGCTTGCAAAACCCTTTGAAAATAAACTCAATTCTTTCTTTTGAGAAACCTGAATCACAATAGAGTTCAAAACAAGTGCGGAAATATGGTAAAGCAATAAGTAAAGAACACAACGAATTGTTAACGAGGTTCGGCTCCTTAAAGGCTTTGTCCCCGCCTAGGGTTCTTCCACAACCCTAGGATTCAACCGGCTTTATTGATTCACATGACTTAGGATCCTAATAGCTCACCGAGAAGCCTCTCTCCTATACAATTGCAATCTAATCAACTCACGTTCCCTTGGAGTCCTAGACCAATCTAGAAGAGCCCCACCTCTTACACTTCGTGAATCAATCGCCTAGTGCTCACATCCTGAGTTATAAACTCTTGACTATAACACTCTCTCATAATATATCCTATAAGCTCACTGTGTAACTCTCAAATGCTTTGAAACAAAATATAAGACTCTTAAGAACAAGCAGAGAGAACACGCTGACGAGAGATCGTACACTTGAGGGCTGAGTGTGCAATGTAGAGCGTCGATATTCGTAAGTATTTGTCAGTCCTCTCTCTCTTCTTCATCTCCTTTTATACTTTATCAAATCGATGCCAATTGAAGGAAGAATCTTCACCCAACGGCTATTAGAGATCATGGCTTTAGGAAGGATCTTCGCAATCTTCTATTGCGGGAAACTGCGAAGCCACAATCCACCAGATTTGATCTTCGAAATCCTTGCTGTATGGTTAGTATAAGATATCTATAATAATATTCGGAAACCATACATAAATAATGTATATAAATAAAATACATATAATACAGGTTTTGAATTTCATCAATACAACTTTAGCTTAAAGACCTTAGACACAAGCTTTGTGTCAAAGCCTTTGAAACCATTTCCGATTTTCATCAAGGAAGTGGAGTTATCAATCTCTCCCTTGATGAAAGACAAAACCCGTGCATCCCTGTAACTTAGTCAAGCAAATATATCATATAAAAAATCGGACTAAGTACCTGCAGGGGTTAGACAAATGTTGGATCATATAAGTTCAAAACCGATGATAAAAGCATCCAACAAAATAAGGCAAAATAAGGTCTTCCAAGACCCTATAGTTCAAAGCCGTTGAAAGTCTAACCATCTCCCCATTTTTGTCTTTCAACAAAGGGAGGAGTATGAAAACAGTCACCAAAATAATTTCAAAATTTAAACCAAGAGTCATTCGAATCTTAACGATTAAGGCAAGAGATGTTTATCCAATTTAAAAAAATTTCCACAAATAAAAAGATAATCGGATAACATGCAATAAAAAGGATTTTCCCGAATAGGTAACAATAAAGTAAACATATTTAAAATTCCTTTTAAAAAATATTTGATCAAATATCTAAAAAGATACCAACCAAATATATGATCCGTTATATGTGCTCTACTGTTCAGCTCACAACATTTGACATGAGTCTCAATGGTCTTGACACTGAGTAGAAATTTTCTTTCGTAAAGGGAAACCTCCCCCTACGAAAGTGCATCCCTGTTAAGCAATCCGATCTCACGTCGAATAAAGGTGAACCTGTCCTCTGCCAATGGCTTAGTAAAAAAGTCAGCCCATTGATAATCAGTTGAAATAAAGGATATGGACACATCACCTTTTACGACATGGTCTCTAATGAAATGATGTTTTACATCAATATGTTTGGTCCTTGAATGCTGAACGGGATTCTTTGTAATGGAGATGGCACTTGTGTTGTCACACTTAATGGGAATATCTTTGAGGTCGATGCCAAGATCTCTCATTTGTTGAGCTATCCAAAAGATTTGGGAGCAACATGCTCCAGCTGCTATGTATTCGGCTTCGGCAGTGGAAAGAGCAACTGAGTTTTGTTTCTTTGAGTGCCAACTGATCAAGAGTGCTTCTAAGAATTGGAAACATCCCGACGTGCTCTTCCTATCCACCTTATAGCCTGCAAAGTCTGCATCAGAATACCCAATTAGTGTAAAATATCTTTGCTTCAGGTACCACAAGCCAAGCTCCTTAGTGCCATTGAGATATCGAAAGATCCTCTTCACAGCTACGAGGTGAGATTCTTTAGGGTCTGCTTGAAACCTAGCACACATACAAACACTAAACATGATTTCAGGTCTACTAGAAATAAGATATAATAGAGATCCCAATCATCCCTCGATACTCCTTTTGATTGATACTCTTCCCGGTCTTGTCTTGGTCTAAGGACAAGGTTGAGCTCATGGGTTTCTTCGCTTCTTTGGATTGATCCATCTTAAACTTCTTCAAGAGATCCTTAGTATAGTTGCTTTGGTTGACAAAGATCCATCTCTTAGATTGATGAACTTGCAACCCCAAAAAGAAGTTGAGTTCTCCCATTAAGCTCATCTCAAATTCACTATACATAATATCAGAAAATTCCTTGCACAAAGATGTGTTAGTAGCCCCAAACAATATATCATCAACATATATTTGGATAACCAAAATGTCCTTTCCTTTGGTCTTGATGAAAAGAGTCTTGTCGATCAACCCCCTTTTAAAATCATTTTCTAAAAGATATTTTGACAAGCGTTCATACCAAGCTATTGGGGCTTGTTTCAAACCATATAGCGCTTTGTCTAGTTTGTAAACATGATTAGGAAATTCCGAACTTTCAAAACCTAGGGGTTGAGCCACATAGACTTCTTCCTTTAAGAAACCATTAAGAAATGCACACTTGACATCCATTTGATATAGTTTTATGCCCATAAAAGATGCAAATGCTAATAAAATGCGAATAGCTTCAAGCCCGGCTACGGGAGCAAAAGTCTCCTCGTAGTCGATACCTTGCTTTTGATTGTAGACTTGAGCAACAAGCCATGCTTTCTTCCTCATGATCTTACCATTTTCATCTAGCTTGTTCCGAAATACCCAACTTGTGCCAATGACTGATTGATGCTTTGGCCTAGGCTTCAAGGTCCAGACTTTGTTCCTTTAAAATTCGTTAAGCTCACTTTGCATAGCAATGATCCTGTCTGGCTCTTGAAGGGCCTCATCTACCTTCTTTGGTTCTACAAGAGAAACAAAAGCGTGAAAAGAACAGAGATCTTTAAGTTTAGAACGAGTTTGAACACTAGATGTAGGGTCAGAGATGATATCCTTTAATGAGTGTGATGAGGAGTATTTGAACTTTCTCTTGATAGTATCAGCTCCTTGATTCATCACACCAACAGGATTGATTTGTGGTACATCTGACTCCGTGGATCTGTTAGGTTCAGTTACAGCAGTTTCTGAAGTCTCAACACTTTTGGATTGGTCGCCAAGGGCTTTGGACGGAACTTCAACACCTTGGGCCGATTCTTCAATGTTAAGAATCCGATCCTGCATGTTCCTCTTCTCTGTGTTCTTAGTATCAATATCATCACCATCCTCATTCTCTGTATGGTTGTTATGATATAGATCTGCAACACTTTCACTTAAAGAACCGTCATTTGATTCATCAAATACAACTTGTATACTTTCCTCAACCATCTTGGTCCTTTTGTTGAAGATTCTATATGCTTTGCTACTTGTGGAGTAGCCAAGAAATATACGTTCATCACTACGCGCATAAAATTTCCAAAGGTTATCTTTTCCATTGTTATGAACAAAACAAGTACAACCAAAGGGTTTAAAATACTATATAAGGGGTTTGCGGCCTTTGAAAAGTTCATAAGGAGTTTTCTTTAAGATGGAACGAATAAGACAACGATTCAAAATATAGTTAGTTGTGTTAACAGCTTCAGCCCAATAGGTTTTAGGTAATGCATTTTCTAAAAGCATAGTCCTGGCCATGTCCTCTAAGGTGCGGTTCTTTCGTTCCACAACCCCATTTTGTTGATGTGTCCAAGGAGCAGAAAAATTATGGGAGATGCCATATTTAGCACAAAACAAATCAAACTGAAGTTGATCAAACTCCCTACCATGAACACTTCGAATTGACACTTTGGGCTCGTTTCTTAAAGTTTGCAACTCCTTACAAAGTTTTGAAAACTCAAATAAGGCATCTGATTTTTCTTTTAAAAATACAACCCAAGTATATCTCGAAAAATCATCAACAACAACAAGCATGTACTTTTTACCATTGGGAGATTTGACTCGCATAGGACCACATAAATCCATATGTAAAAGTTCAAGGGGTCTAGAAGTACTTACAACCTTTTTGGGTTTGGAAGAGTTACGTGTTTGTTTACCTCGTGTGCATGCTTTGCACATATCAATACCTTTGAAGTCCATCTCAGGTAGTAGTACTCTTACCAACCCTTTGGACACAATCTTTTGTAGTGTATGTGGGCTTACATGACCGAATCTCCTGTGCCAAAGCTTTGGATCGTCCGTCAAAGCCTTTAGACAAGTTAAGCTTCCTTGTGCCACTTGCTTTGCATTCACAACATAGATGTTGTTATAGCGATATGTAGTTAGAACTATTTCACTTGTATCTTCTCTGCGCACTAGACATCTTTTCTTGTTAAAACCAACATCATTACCACTATCACATAGTTGAGAAACACTAAGCAAATTATACTTGAAACCATTAACAAGATAAACATTTTTAATGCTATGGTTAGGATCACTCCCAACACTACCGATACCAACGATGTCACACTTTCCTTTGTCACCAAGAGTGATTGTTCCAGTGGATTGCTTGTTTAGTCCATGGAAGAGAATCCTCTTCCCACTCATATGTCTAGAGCATCCACTATCAATAATCCACTTTTGCTCTTTCACCTTGGTGATCTCCTGCAAAACAAAAATCAACATTTGTGTCTAGACCAGTGACCAAATTTAGACCGTGTTTTGGGATAAACAATATTTGGTAAAATAGTGCCTTTGGGGACCCAAACTTGCATTATCCATTCTTTTCTCAAGTGAACAGGAAAGGTATTGCGAATGATATGTGGACCCTTCCTTCTATAGGGTTAGGTCTCTCTTACATGTCCCTTTCTTGCACAGTGATGACATATAGGAGAGGTTGTGCTTCATTTTCCCTTCACAAAAGTGGTAATGTGTTTCTTCTTTAAAAAGCTTTGATTGCAGCCAATACCACTTTTGTTTAGAGAACTTTGTTGCTCACCCAACATCCTATCAAGAGTGCCTTTGGACTTGGTAAAACTTATGAGGACTGTCTGTTGGTCTTGAATCTTCTTATTCAAGGAGATCTTCTCGTTCTCTAAGTCATGATGTTCATTTCTTAGAGACGAGAGATCTTGCTTGAGTTCAGATTTCTCCGAGTCAAGAGTCTTAACTTTAATGTCAAGACCTAAATAAGAGGTTTCAAGACTTTTGACCCTCATAGACAGTTCCTCAATAGTTCTTTCCTGGTCCACATTTTTCTTAATAAGAGTATTGGTTTGGGCAATAAGTTTCTCTTCATTGGCAATCATATTAGAAAGGAATTCCGATAGTACCTCTTTTGGACTTGCCATAAGCTCTCTTACAGTTACCTCAAGTTTCTCATCGTGGGATTCATCTCCTAAGGCCAAGAGACAAAGGTTTGCCTTTTCATCATCAGAGTCTGAGTCACCTGAGTCGGAATCACTCCAAGCTGCCACCATGGCTTTCTTCTTCCATCTATCACCTTTCTTGAACTGGCTCTTCTTCTTTTGAGGGCAATCTTTCACTAGATGGTCTGTTTCACCACATTCAAAACAAGACAAAGGTTTAGTCTTCTTGTCATATTTGTTGTATTGAGACTTAACTCGAAATTTAGAAGACTCTGATCCATCTTTGTTTTTGAATTGCTTCTTCATTTTGAGGATTCAAGAAAGACCCCTTGTAATGAGAGCAAAGGGATCATCCTCATCATCATCCTCGTCTTCAGAATCAGACACATCTTTGGGCTCATCCTTCTTAGACTTGAGCGCCAAGTTCTTAGTGCTTGTTGGACATTCTCCATCGTCTTTATTGAGAATCATCTCATGTGTGATCAGCTTCCCAAGCAAGTCATCAAGGGGTAGAGTGGTGAGATTCTGGGCTTCTTCTATGGATGTCACTTTCGGGCCCCATTTGTCTTTTGGGAGGCATCTTAATATCTTCCTCACTTTCTCGACATTCTCAAAGGTCTTGCCGAGAGAGTCAAGGTTGTTCGTGATCTCTGTGAACCGTGTGAACATGGCCTTAATAGACTCATCAGGCTTCATTTTGAAGAGTTCATACTTTCGAAGGAAAATGCTGATTTTGGTGTCCTTCACTTGACTGGTTCCTTCGTAGGTGACAACCAGCTTGTCCCAAATCTCTTTAGCCGACCTACAAGATGAAATACGGTTAAACTCATCAGTACTAAGACCACAATATAGTAAGTTAATAGCCTTGTAGTTCTTGGAGACGAGTTCAAGATCCGCTTGGATGAACTCAGCCTCGGTCTTCGCGACTTTGGTTCCATTTGGTTCGTCTTTCACAGGAATCTTCGGACCATTCTCTATAATGTTCCAAAGTTCCAGATCTTGATCTATAATGAACATTTTCATCAAGGACCTCCAGTGGATGAAGTTGTTTCCTACAAAAAGTGGTGGTCTACTGGTAGACCTCCCTTGTGCAAATCCTCCGCTTGCTTCACCAGACAAGATAAAAAACTCACAAGATTGTTAGATCAAAAGCAGTGAATAAGGCTCTGATACCAATTGAAGGTTCGATAATGTATAACAAAGTAGAATAAAGATACTCTAGAAGAGGGGTTGAATAGAGTATGCCAACTTTTCGCTGTCAATCTCAAGACTTTTGAAACGCTTGAAAAACCCTTTGAGAATAAACTCAATTCTTTCCTTTGGGAAACCTGAATCACAATAGAGTTATACAGTTCAAAACAAGTGTGAAAATATGGTAAAACAATAAGTAAATAACACAACGAATTATTAACGAGGTTCGGCTCCTTAAAGGCTTAGTCCCCGCCTAGGGTTCTTCCACAACCCTAGGATTCAATCGGCTTTATTGATTCACAAGACTTAGGATCCTAATAGCTCACCGAGAAGCCTCTCTCCTATACACTTGCAATCTAGTCAACTCACATTCCCTTGGAGTCCTAGACCAATCTAGAAGAGCCCCACCTGTCTCAGCTATCTAGTACAATCCTCTTACACTTCGTGAATCAATCGCCTAGTGCTCACTTCCGGAGTTATAAACTCTCGAGTATAACACTCTCTCAGAATATATCCTATAAGCTCACTGTGTAACTCTCAAATGCTTTGAAACAAAATATAAGACTCTTAAGAACAAGCAGAAAGAACACGCTGAAGAGAGATCGTAAACTTGAGGGCTGAGTGTGCAATGTAGAGCATCGATATTCGTAAGTGTTCGTCAGTCCTCTCTCTCTTCTTCATCTCCTTTTATACTTGATCAAATCGGTGCCAATTGAAGGAAGAATCTTCACCCAACGTCTATTAGAGATCATGGCTTTAGGAAGGATCTTCGCAATCTTCTATTCCAGGAAACTGCGAAGCCACAATCCACCAGATTTGATCTTCACGTCTTTTAGCTTAAGGAAGAAGATTTCATCGAAACCCTTGCTGTATGGTTAGTATTAGATATGTATAATAATATTCGGAAACCATACATAAAGGATCTTGCTAATCAATTGAAGAACATCTTCAGGACTACAAGGAGTCTCGAGCGGTGTATTTACAGAATGAGTTCTCTCAGTGTCGGTTGGAGTCCTGCTCCAACATCTTCGACTACTTCCAACATCTCAAGGATCTTGCTAATCAATTGAAGAATGTTGACTCGTCGCTCTCCGAAAGACAGATGGTTATTCAGATGATTGCGCGATTGACATCAGAATATGATACAGTGGTCAGTTTCATTCAACAAACTACACCGCTGCCTGCGTTTGATAAACCTCAATCTATGATCCGCTTGGAAGAAACCCATCGGCTAAAGCGTGATGCCCTTGTTGCCGAGGCCAAGGCTCTAGCTGCGGCCACCGCCCTACCAAAACCGCATGCAGACAAGCCGATCCAGCCCCCCTCAGTCCGACAACACTGGTCGACATAACTCCAACGGGCGGGGTCGAGGACGCGCGCTTGGCCGTGGCCGTGGGCGAGGATGTGGCTCAGGCGCTGTCCATCTACAATGTACTCCATTTGGTTGGATGCAGGTGCCAGGCTTCGGTCAACCACAGCAACAACCCAATCCTTGGTAGTTCTCCGGGTGGAATCCGGGTCCCTGCCCCTATCCTACGATGCAATCGCATGGCATTCTGGGCGCCGCTCCTCGTGCGCCCGCTCCACAGGCCAACGCCATCTTCACGGACCCCTCTAGCGAATTCTTGCATCTCACAAACTTACCTCAGGCGTTTAACACCATGACTCTTTATTCGCTAGACAACTCTTGGTATGTGGACACCGGAGCATCCTCCCACATGATAAATAACCACGGTATGCTTTCTTCCCTTATCTCTAAGAGTAATTCCGCTTCTATTATTGTCAGAAATGGATCACGCATACCAACTTTGGGTTATGGCAATGCCCAACGTCCAACTTCAACCCATCCCCATACCCTCTGTCATGTTCTGGTTGCCCCTAACATCATTAAAAACCTTATTTCGGTTCGCCAATTTACAACAGATAATAATGTTTCTGTTGAGTTTGACCCATACGGCTTTTATGTGAAGGATCTTCGAACGGGAACTCCTCGGATGAGATGCACTAGTTCTGGCAAGCTCTACCCCTTCACCACATCATCTAGTCCTGGGTCGTTGTCTGCTGTGTTGTCTTCTGTGTGGCATGCCCGATGCGGTCATCTGGGAGCTCCTATTTTTTAATTTACTTAGATGTCATTGTCTACATCATTGTAATAAAGCATATGATTCCTCCCTTTGTCATTCATGTCAATTGGGGAAACATACACGACTGCCTTTCTCTCTGTCTAGAATCGTTACTCGTTCGCCTTTTCAATTAATTCATTGTGATGTGTGGACTTCACCTGTTGTCAGCTCTATTGGTCATAAATACTATCTTTTGTTCGTTGATGATTATTCTAATTTTCTTTGGGTGTTTCCTCTCAAGTACAAATCTCAAGTGTATACACAGTTTATCTAGTTCCACAAATTTGTTCAGACACAATTTAATTGTGCCATCCAAGCCTTTCAATGCGACAATGGAAAAGAGTTTGACAACAATGAGTTACATACCTTCTTCCAAGAACATGGGATCATTTTTCGATTCTCATGCCCCTACACATCACCATAGAATGGCAAGGCAGAACGCACCATCCACACTATCAACAACATGGTTCGCACCCTGCTGTTTCATGCGTCTCTGCCCTCCCAGTTCTGGCCATTTGCTTTCAATGTAGCCACCTACCTTGTCAACATCCTCCCTTCTCCTAATATCAGACAACACTCCCCCACACAACTCCTTTACTTATCTAAAACTCGCTTCGATTACCTTCAGGTGTTCGGCTGTTGTGTTATCCCAACCTCTATGCTCAAGCTTCTCACAAGTTGCAACCTCGCTCCACTTCGTATATCTTCCTAGGATATCCTGACAATCGTCGGTGTTATATCTGCCTCGACCTCGTGTCCCACAAGTTCTTAGTGTCTCATCATGTAACGTTTGGCGAGTCTGACTTCCCCTACGCCCAACGACAAATTAAACCATCCCCTCCACATCCTATGAGTTTCTTCATTAGGATGAAGGTATTTCACTTCTCATATCCTACTATCCATCAGGCTCGCCACCTACTGCATCTCCCGCCAGCACACCTTTCACACCGCCTAGCCCTCTGTCAGCAACTTCCCCACTACAGACGCCACCCGCCACCACCCCTCAGCCGTCTCCCCCCACAGCTCTTAGCCAAGCCTTATCTGGCTCCTCGCCACCATCACAACCGACCTTACCACCTTAGAACCTCCACCCTATGACCACTAGAAGCAAGGCTGGGGTGTTTCAACCCCGACGATTATTTAAACTCAACACACTATTCTCCCCACACCAACCCATATCGCCCCTCCCCACATCTCACAAAATAGCCATGCTTCATCCAAACTGGTATGCGGCCATGACCGTCGAATATAGGGCTCTTATTGGTAATGGAACGTGGGTGTTGGTTCCTCGACCCCCTAATGTGAACGTCGTTCGATGTATGTGGCTATTCCGCCACAAGTTGCGATCTGACGGTACTCTCGACCGCTGCAAATGCACGCTCTCAGGAGGTCGGAATAGATTGCGGAAATACATTTATTTCGGTTGTCAAGCTATCCACTATTCGCACGGTCATTCATCTTGCTGTCTCTCGAGAATGGCCTATTCATCAGCTAGATGTCAAGAATGCTTTCTTACACGGTAACCTTCATGAGACAGTCTATATGTCTCAGTCGCCTGGATTTGTGGACTCAACTCGTTCTAAACATTTATGCCTTCTTTAGAGGTCATTGTATGGCTTAAAGTAGGCTCTCCGTGCGTGGTATCATCGATTGGCATCCTATCTGTTTTGAATTGGGTTTTGATGCAACCGTTCTGATTCGTCCTTATTTATTTTCCGCCGAGGTGCCATGATCGCTTACTACCTCCTGGTGTATATCGACGACATCATATTGACAGCTTCTTCCGAGTCTCTCCGTATGGACATCATTGCCCTTCTTGGCAAGAAGTTTGCCCTCACTGATCTAGGCCCATTGTCATATTTTTTTGGTGCTTCTGCCACACGGACTTCGTCGAGCTTATTTCTCTCACAGGACCAATATGCTTGCGAGATTGTTTATCGCGCTGGAATGACATCCTATAATCCAGCCATGACCCCCGTTGACCCGGGCACTAAGCTCAGTGCTCATGCTGGGAAACCTGTGGCCGATCCGACACTCTATCGCAGCCTTGTCGGAGCTCTCCAATATTTGACGTTCAATCGTCCGGACATCTCTTATGCAGTGCAACAAATTTGCTTGTTTATGCATGATCCAGACACGGTGGCTTCGTGGCACTGAAGCAAATCATTTGGTACGTTCATGGCACTCATTCAATGGGCATCACCGTCCGACCGGCCGCTGCTCCTACCATCGTCACGTATACTGATGCTGACTGGGTGGGTTGCCCTAAAAGGCTGAAACTCATCGAACCACATCAGGGTATTTTGTGTTTCTCAATGACACATTGGTTGCCTGGTCTGCCAAACGTCAGTCCGTCATCTCTAGGTCTAGTGTCGAGGCCGAGTACCACAGGGTTGCAAATGTTGTTGCAGAGTGTTCCTGGTTGCGTAACCTCTGATGGAGCTTCATTGCCCCTCTCTCGAGCATCGTTGGTCTACATAGATAATGTGTCTACCACATATCTGGCCAACAACCCGGTCCAACATCAGCAGACGAAGCACATTGAGCTTGATATTTATTTTGTTCGCGAGAAGCATTGGCTCATGTTCGAGTTCTGCACGTGCCATCTGCGTATCAGTAAGCGGACATCTTCACGAAGGGTTTGCCACGACAATTATTTCTTGATTTTTGAGACAGTCTCACTATTAGGTCTCCTCTCGTTTCGACTACGAGGGTGTAATAGCATGTATATATTTATATTATTGAAGGTTCGATAATGTAAAACAAAGAAATATAAAGATACTCTAAAAGGGGGTTGAATAGAGTATGCCAACTTTTCGCTGATAATCTCAAGACTTTTGAAACGCTTGCAAAGCCCTTTGAGATTAGAATTAATTCTTTCCTCTGGAAAACCTGAATCACAAAGGAGTTATACAATTCGAAACAAGTGCGGAAATATGGTAAAGCAATAAGTAATGGACGCAACGAATTGTTAACGAGATTCGGCACGAACTTGGCCTACGTCCCCGCCTAGGGTTTTTCCACAACCCTAGGATTCAACCGGCTTTATTGATTCACAAGACTTAGGATCCTAATAGCTCACCGAGAAGCCTCTCTCCTATACAATTGCAATCTAGTCAACTCACGTTCCCTTGGAGTCCTAGAACAATCTAGAAGAGCCCCACCTCTCTCAGCTATCTAGTACAATCCTCTTACACTTCGTGAATCAATCGCCTAGTGTCCACTTTCTGAGTTACAAACTCTCGACTATAACACTCTATCAAAATATATCCTATAATGCTCACTATGTAACTCTCAAATGCTTTGAAACAAAAGATACGACTCTTAACAACTAGCAGAGAGCACACGAAGAAGACAGATTGACTTGAAGGCTTAAGTACGAATGAATGCTTGTGTTCAACAACTGTATCTCTGTCTTCCCTTCTTCATTTCCTTTATATTGAACAAATCGGCGCCTCTTTCAACGAAGGATCTTCTCTTCAACAGCTAGAACAGATCATGGCAATCTTCACAATCTTCTATTTTGGGAAACTCCGAAGCCATAATCTCCGATTTGATTCTTCTCGACTTAAAGCTTAAGGATGGAGATTTCATTCGAAAATCTTGCTGGATATGTTAGTGCATAATATAAAATAATATCTGGAAATATATTTAATAATAACAACATATAATAACATCCGGAAATAATATGCACATAATAGAGGTTTTGTGTTTCATCAACACAGCTGTAGCTTCATGTCCTTTGACACAAGCCATGTGTCAAAGCCTTTGAAACCATTTCCGATTTTCATCAAGGGAGTGGAGTTATCAATCTCCCCCTTGATGAAAAACAAAGCCTGTGGAACACTGTAACTTAGTCAAGCAAATATATCCGGGGCCATTCATGACATCCATGTTTGCGACTCGCGAGAAGGCAGTGCTGAGGTTAGAGAGGTAAAAGCATTATTATTGATAAAAGCAATATGAAAGGTGATGAATCTTATGAAAAAGAAATGTGGTATGAAAGTTTGGAAAGTACTCCATTTCCTCGGATTATTAGCACCACATTGCTAAAAATATCCCACCTTTAGCCTTTTACCAATCTACTTCTTATTGAGCTTATATTAAAGTCCTTTTGATTATTAATGCTTTGTCTTATGAATTGTTTTGCATAACCCTCCTTTTGTGAGTAGATGTTGCTTTTAAATTGCACATGCATGGATTTGTGACACTAGTACCTTTTCGAGGAAGGTAATAAATTGCAGGGACATATAAGAATGGATCTAAGATGTTGAGAGTTTGAATTCTTCCCCTGAATGACAATTAAAAGTATTGCTTGAGGACAAGCAAGCTTAAGTATGGGGTGTTTGATGTAAGCCTAATTCGCCATGTTTTATAGTTACTTTTATATCGTTTTTTGCATACATTTCATACATTTGGGCTAGAATAATACATAATTTGTGTAGTTTATGTTTATTTGCAATATATGGAGATCTACACAAGTTTTTGTTATATGTCGTAGAAATCGGACGCATTTTGGAGCTTAAAAGGAAACCCATGAAGAAGCTAAGGATGGTGCAGCTGGAGAAAAGGCCATTTTTCGCCATTCATCATTCTGAATCAAGTTCTGGTGTCTTCATGAGAGTTGTAGCCCTCGTAAAGAGCTTTACAACGCATGGTCATATGCATCAATCCGACGAACGAGTACTCGGGAAAGTGCGTTTCAAAAACAGAGTAGAAAGCTGAGAGCTGAATGTTACTCGACATCGACCAAATTGGTCGAAGTCGACCAAGCCCAAATCGAGTAAAGACCCCAGAAATTGACAAGGAAGCTGGGAGCTGAACATGCAAGTCGATATCGAGGAAATCTACTCGATATCGAGTAACCACTTGGTCGATTTTCACGTCCTGGAGCCGAGATCGACGAAGAAGACTGAAGACGAAGGAAAGTTCGTCGATGTTGAGGAAATTCCTCGATATCGAGTAAAAACCCAAGTCGACTTTGCTCCTGTTGGCCGATATTGAGTTGCTGAGCGGAAGACGAGAAAAGTGCTAGTCGATATCGAGCAATCCTACTCGATATCGAGTTGACCCAGGCGGCGGATTCCGAGCTTAACCGACTTCTTGTTAAGTTTCTATCCCGAATCCAATGGAGATATTTTCGAGATCAAATTCCATCAAATTCTATCAAGTGCTATCAAGAGGAGAAGACATTTATCTACATTAGATATATTTACTTTAGAGATTTATTTATTTATTTCCATGTTTTATCTTAATGTTATTAGATAGATAGATAAATATAGATATAGATATAATTTCTTTCCTAGAATAGCTCGGGAATAAAGCCTATAAATAAAGACTTAGGTGGCTGATTTTCATTCATTCAAGTTAAGTTGTCTTAGGGCGCAAGGAGGAGGAGGAGAGAGAGAGAGAAGGCGAGAGAGGAGGAGGAGGAGAGAGAGAAGGAGGAGGAAGGAGACGAACGGTTGTAAGTTTTAGTTTATTTTATGTTAAAGTTAATTTCTTTTATTATGTTTTGTTTCTAATTTCCTTCTTCTAGAGTTGGGGTGATCCCAACATAGATATGTGTGTTTGATTTATAAATCCATGAATTTATATGTCTTTATCATCATCTACCTATGTGCTTAATCCTTTGCGAGAGTTGAGGAAATTCCTTATTCATGATATTGAAGCGAAAGTGATCTTATTATGAATTGGATAGTAATTAGGGTTTATTTGCGAGAGCTGACTAATCCTAATTAAGAAAAGGTAGAAACAAATTAGGTTTTTATGCGAGAGCCTCTATCACCAAAATTATTGGAATTTACGAATGTCGATTATTTGATATAAAGCATGCATCTTTATGTGATTTATGATCTACATATATGTTTATTGTTGCGGTGATCCCTAACCTTGGAAGTTTGCATCTTTATTTGTTTTATTTTATTATTTTTATTCGGCACATATTCTACTCGATATCAAACCACCATTCCCTCTCCATCCATCGACATCGACTCCTCTATTCTTTGTCGACAGCCACCCTCATCACCTCTTCCCGCTATTCCTGAACCCCAAAACACACTAAACCTAGAACCACTGACTTCTCTCCTGAGGACGAACCTGACTCCCCTATACTATAGAGGGGGTCTTGACTATAAATTTATTTGGTCGAGAAACCCTCTCGTCAAATTGGCGCCGTTGCCGGGGAGATATCAATCGCGCCTAGCTTAGTTGTGTTTAAGGTTCAAAAAAGTTCATCCCTTTTTCTTACCCTATCACATACCCTACCACCACCTACCTTATCGGTACCAACTGGGTGCCAAGCTTTTGCTACTAATTTGTGTTCTTGATTGTGATTTCAAAGCTTAGGTACAAAGATGGAAGACTTTTGGGAAGGGGATTCCGAATGGGATAGATGGGTCCGAAATATGAGACGGAGGAATAGGATTGCAGTGGAGGAGGCACGATTAAGGGGAATAGCCCGGCTGGAGGACTTAGTCCGAAGACTTGAGGCTTCCTATCGTTCTAAAGGATTAGAGCCTCCTTCTTATGAGGAAATTGAAGCTATGGAAAGTGATGAGGAAGAAGAAGATTGGAACGAACAATGGGTACTCCCACGGTACATGAGAGCAACAACGCCAATTGATGTCGAGTACCCCATAGTCGACGTCGACCACATTACAGAAACCCAGGTATGTCCTTCCCTGATCTCGATTCCACCTTTGCAATCTATCTTTGAAAAACCATTTGAATGACCCCAAGAAGAAGAAGCATAGAAGAGAAGAAGTTGGACATTGTTGCCCAGGGCATTCCAAGATCGCTTTTACCTTACAAAGTGAAGGCTATCCCCGATGATTTTGAGCAACCGATGTTCATATTCAAGTATGGGGTCCTCGCAAAGTGGCATGAAACTCTACAAGATGAGGTGGAAATATCTCTTCCCACTCCACTGTTTTGTTGTGGTGGAGACACGCAAACAAATCAACATATGAAGCGGAAGAGGTATGATGATGAGGTATGTATATTTTCTTTATGTCTTCCTTTATGCATGCCAACTGGAGCCCAGGAAGATAAATGGGTGAAGCCATGGAGCGTTCACTCGGGGAGATTTAAGCTTCTTCACATGATGCCCCCGGATGACATTCCACGCTTCCCACCACCGGAGGAACCACCAGACCCACCTATACCTCCAGACAAAGATGAGCCAGGCTAATGCTTCATGGAGAAAGTCGGCCTAGCGACTATAAAGTCTAGAGCTTGTAAATAGACCTTTATTTTTGGGACTTTTGGACATTGTTGCTTTTGTTTGTTTTTGGTTTTGAACTTTTAGTTTTTCTATTGTAGATATTTCTCTTCTACATTTTTAAGGTCCATGGGGATAGAAGCAAGCTAAAATCAGGACTAGGCCCAGCAGCATAGCACTCGATTCTGACGATCATGCACACCTGTCTAGTGAGTTTCTTTCTTTACCCTTATTTTTTATACAGTGAGGGCACTGTAATGTTTAAGTATGGGGTGGGGGAAGGGCTTACTTTATGCATATTTGATTTATTTGACCATATTTGTGCATATTTAAGGTTTATTTCTTGAATTGCTTATACATGGCTATTTTGAGATTCATTATTGATTTATGTGCTTACATGCATGTTTTCCAAAGTTTGAAAAATGACCCCCATTGAAATTTTTTTGATAAGTATCATGGAAGCTTTAATTGAACTCGACGATGCAAAATTGGATTCATTAGAGATATAGCATGAAATAGCCTAGTAAAGGGAAATCACAATGAAGCGCATTATTTTATGAAAACCATGAAAGAAGGTAAAATTTGAAATTGCTTTTGACATGTTGCATGATAAAAGGATGGATGACTTTATATTTCCATATAATGCTCATATTGTTATATTCCTAGCCTTTACCTATGCTTATGCATCACAAAAGCCATATTATGCCTTATTTCAATTATTGTTCCACATGATTTAAATATTGCCATTCTTTACCTTATTTCCAATCCGGGGATTATGTTAAGAATGATGTTACATTATGGAGATTATTATATGGTGTTTGTGTTGGTGTTGTCATTATTGGATTTTGGAAGGAAATTGTTTGAAATATATGGAAAATTTAATGAGTGAAAGAAAATCCGATCACCTTAGGAGATAAAGGTAGATCGACCCTGCTTGCTGAGATAATAGTTCAGTGAGATGGGACACACATGTGAGGAGTCCAAAGCACTAAGTATCCGGGGCCATTCATGACATCCATGTTTACGACTCGCGAGAAGGCAGTGCTGAGGTTAGAGAGGTAAAAGCATTATTATTGATAAAAGCAATATGAAAGGTGATGAATCTTATGAAAAAGGAATGTGGTATGAAAGTTTGGAAAGTACTCCATTTCTCCGGATTATTAACACCACATTGCCAAAAATATCCCACCTTTAGCCTTTTACCAATCTACTTCTTATTCAGCTTATATTAAAGTCCTTTTGATTATTAATGCTTTGTCTTATATTAAAGATCAACCATCAGCAGTGTGTTTGGCTTTGAGGTTTATGTAAAATAGACGGGTGAGTTCGGGGTAATGTACGGATTCAAGATTCAGAAGGGTCCAGGTAGAGGTTTGTTTGAGGAGAGAGATGCATGATATGCTCAAAGCTTCCAAAAAATCAAGATCAATAAAATCTGAACAACAAATCTTACGAGTTCTAAACTCGTCTACCCACTTTCCAGCCATCTCATCATTTTCAAACTAAGAGGAGGGTAAGGATTGGTTTACCTGGATAAGTGCAGGCAGATCGGCGTTCTTCCTTCGAGCTTTTGTCGGAGCAGACGTCTTGACAGGCGCGTCAAAGCTTCTGAGACTGGCTTTCCTTGAGCACTTGGGAGATGGAGGCTTTGCGCTTCTTCGGAGACGGGGGATGAGGAGGAAGAGTAGGAGAGGGAACAAGTTCTGGCTCCTCTTCCTCAGACCTCGAGTCCTCAGCAGACACTTCAGCATCGTCTCCCTCAGCCTCCTCGTCCTCGTCTGCAGTCTCGTCGTCCTCCTCTTCCTCTTCATCTGGTTCCTCTACAACGGGAACCTCCTTCTCTGCAACTCTTTGGGCCCCTTCCTCGGCCTCTTTTCTTTCTTTCTCAGCCTCTTCCTCGGCCTTTTTCTTTCTCTGGGCCTCTTCCTCGGCCTCCTTTGTAGCATCTCGCTCTAGAATCTCATCAAGATCCTCCTCTTCCTCCTCTTCCTCAGCAATGATCTTTCTCTTCCCTTTTAGCTTAGCACGGAGAGGCTTCTTAGTCGAGCGCATCAAGGACCGCTTGATTTCAGCAATGGTGCTCGGGACAATGCTTGGGACAATAGCTTGAGGAGTAGGTTCGGGTTGAGGGGAGATCACAAGAATGGCCTAGCGTCCTTTGGGGGTAGCACCAAGGCGTTTGGGTGTGGAGGTCTTCTTGGATTTGGGTGCCATGGATGGACTCAGTTAAGATTTCAGAGAAAGGTTGAAGGAGAAGTTTAAGAGACAGAGGGTTTAGGTAGTTCTGGAGAGGTGAGGAATAGTTCGGGTAAGAATGTGTGGTTTAAAAAGGGGCAAGAGGGTAAGTCGATGGGACGGGTTTAGGGTTCCAATGGAGATAATCATGACACTACTGCCCAAAATTAAAAGATCTGATTTGCCAAAAAAATTTAAAATTCAAACCATCTTTTCACATTTCAAATTCAAGAAGGAATATTTCCGAAAAATATTTTCCATAAATAAATATACTCGGATATAAGATTTTTGGGAAATAAAATGTGTAATGCATAAAGAAGGTTAAAAAACATTTAAACTATATTTGATTAAGTATCTAAAAAGATATTAACCAAATATATGATCCGTTATATGTGCTCTACCATTCAGTTCACAAACTTTGACATGAATCTCAAAGGTTTTGACACTGAGTAGAATTTAACTTTCGTAAAGGGAAAGGTCCCCCTACGAAAGTGCATCCCTGTTAAGCATTCCAATCTCACGTCTAATGAAGGTGAACCTTTCCTCTGCCAAAGGCTTCGTAAAAATGTCAGCCTATTGATAATCTGTTGAAATAAAGGATATGGACACATCACCTTTTTCAACATGGTCTCTAATGAAATGATGCCTTACATCAATATGTTTGGTCCTTGAATGCTGAACATGATTCTTTGTAATGGAGATGGCGCTTGTATTGTCACACTTAATGGGAATGCCTTTGAGGTTAATGCCAAGATCTCTCATTTGTTGAGCTATCCAAAGGATTTGGGAGCAACATGCTCCAGCTGCTATGTATTCGGCTTCGGCAGTGGATAGAGCAACTGAGTTTTGTTTCTTTGAGTGCTAACTAATAAAGGATGCTCCAAAGAATTGGCAACATCCTGACGTGCTCTTCCTATCCACCTTATAGCCTGCAAAGTCTGCATCAGAATACTCAATTAGTGTAAACTCTCTTTGCTTTGGATACAAAGCCAAGCTCCTTAGTGCCATTGAGATATCAAAAGATCCTTTTCACAGCCACGAGGTGAGATTCTTTAGGGTCAGCTTGAAACCTAGCACACATGCAAACACTAAACATGATGTCAGGTCTACTAGCAGTAAGGTATAATAAAGATCCAATCATCCCTCGATACTCTTTTTGATTGACACTCTTTCTGGTCTTGTCTTGATCTAGAGATAAGGATGAGCTCATGGGTGTCTTGGCTGCTTTGGATTGATCCATCTTGAACTTCTTTAAAAGATCCTTAGTGTACTTGCTTTGGTTGACAAAGATCTCTTTCTTAGATTGATGAACTTGCAACCCCATAAAGAAGTTGAGTTCACCCATCAAGCTCATCTCAAATTCACTGCACATAATGTCAGAAAATTCCTTGCACAAAGATGTATTAGTAGCCCCAAACAATATATCATCAACATATATTTGAATAACTAAAATGTCCTTTCCTTTGGTTTTGATAAAAAGAGTCTTGTCGATCAAACCTCTTTTAAAATTTTTTTCTAAAAGATATTTTGACAAGCGTTCATTCCAAGCTCTTGGGGCTTGTTTCAAACCATATAGCGCTTTGTCTAGTTTATAAACATGATTAGAAAATTCCGAACTTTCAAAACCCGGGGGTTGAGCCACATAGACTTCTTCCTCTAAGAAACCATTAAGAAAAGAACACTTGACATCCATTTGATATAACTTTATGCCCAAAAAAGATGCAAATGCTAATAAAATGCCAATGGCTTCAAGCGTGGCTATGGGCGCAAAAGTCTCCTCCTAGTCAATACCTTCCTCTTGATTGTAGCCTTGAGAAACAAGTCTTGCTTTGTTCCTCACGATCTTACCATTCTCATCTAGCTTGTTCCGAAATACCCAACGTGTTCCAATTACTGATTGATGCTTTGGCCTAGGCTTCAAGGTCCAGACTTTGTTCCTTTCAAATTCGTTAAGCTCACTTTGCATAGCAATGATCACGTCTGGCTCTTGATGGGTCTCATCTACCTTCTTTAGTTCTATAAGAGAAACAAGCTCGTGAAAAGCACAAAGATCTTTATGTTTAGAACGAGTTTGAACACTAGATGTAGGGTCAGAGATGATATCCTTTAATGAGTGTGATGAGGAGTATTTGAACTTTCTTTTGATAGTATCAGCTCCTTGATTCGTCACACCAACAGGATTGATTTGTGGTACATCCGACTCCGTGGATCTGTTAGGTTCAGTTACAGCAGTTTCTGAAGTCTCAACACTTTTGGATTGGTCGCCAAGGGCTTTGGACGGAGCTTCAACACCTTGGGCCAATTCTTTAGTGTTAAGAATCTGATCCTGCATGTTCCTCTTCTCTGTGTTCTTAGTATCAATATCATCACTATCCTCATTCTCTGTATGGCTGTTATGATCTAGATCTGCAACACTTTCACTTACAGAACCGTCATTTGATTCATCAAATATAACATGTATACTTTCCTCAACAAACTTGGTCCTTTTGTTGAAGATTTTATATGCTTTGCTACTTGTGGAGTAGCCAAGAAATATACCTTCATCGCTACGCGCATTAAATTTCCCAAGGTTATCTTTTCCATTGTTATGAATAAATCAAGTACAACTAAAGGGTTTAAAGTATGATATAAGGGGTTTGCGGCCTTTGAAAAGTTCATAAGGAGTTTTCTTTAAGATGGAACGAATAAGACAACGATTCAAAATATTGTTAGATGTGTTAACAGCTTTAGCCCAATAGGTTTTAGGTAATGCATTTTCTAAAAGCAAAGTCCTGGCCATGTCCTCTAGGGTGCGGTTCTTTCGTTCCACAACCCCATTTTGTTGAGATGTCCTAGGAGCAGAAAAATTGTGGGAGATGTCATATTTAGCACAAAACAAATCAAACTGAAGTTGATCAAACTCCCTGCCATGATCACTTCGAATTGACACTATGGGCTCGTTTCGTAAAGTTTGCAACTCCTTACAATGTTTTGAAAACTCAAACAAGGCCTCTGATTTTTCTTTTAAAAATGCAACCCAAGTATATCTCGAAAAATCATCAACAACAATAAGCATGTACTTTTTACCATTGGGAGATTTGACTCGCATAGGACCACATAAATCCATATGTAAAAGTTCAAGGGGTCTAGAAGTACTTACAATCTTCTTGGGTTTGAAAGAGCTACGTGTTTGTTTACCTCGTGTGCATGCTTTGCACATATCAATACCTTTGAAGTCCATCTCAGGTAGTCCTCTTACAAACCCTTTGGACACAAGCTTCTGTAGTGTATGTGGGCTTACATGACCGAGTCTCCTGTGCCAAAGCTTTGGATCGTCCGTCAAAGCCTTTAGACAGGATAAGCTTCCTTGTACCACTTGCTCAGCATTTACAGCATAGATGTTGTTATAGCGATAGGAAGTTAGAACTACTTCACATGTATCTTCTCTGCGTACTAGACATCTTTTCTTGTTAAATCCAACATTATTACCACTATCACATAGTTGAGAAACACTAAGCAGATTATATTTCAAACCATTAACAAGATAAACATTTTTAATGCTATGGTTAGGATCACTCCCAACACTACCAATACCAACGATGTCACACTTTCCTTTGTCACCAAGAGTGATTGTTCCAGTGGATTCTTCTTTAGATCATGGAAGAGAGACCTCTTCCCACTCATATGTCTCGAGCATCAACTATCAATAATCCATTTTTGCTCTTTCACCTTGGTGATCTCCTGCAAGACAAGCATCAACCTTTGTGGCTAGACCAATAAGCAAATTTAGATCCATTATTGGGATAAACCATATTTGGTAAAATAGTGCCTTTGGGGACCCAAACTTGCGTTATCCGTTCTTTTCTCAAGTGAACATGAAATGTATTACGAATGATATGTGGATCCTTTCTCCTATAGGGGCAGGTCTCTTTTACATGTCCCATTCTCGCACAGTGGTGACATATAGGAGAGGTTCTACTTCATTTTGCCTTTACAAAAGTGGTAATGTGCTGCTTCTTTAAAAACCTTGGATTGTAACCAATATCAATTTTGTTTAGAGAACTTTGTTGCTCACCTAACATCCTATCAAGAGTGCCTTTGGATTTGGTAAAACTTATGAGGGCTGTCTGTTGGTGTTGAATCTTCTTATTTAGGGAGATCTTCTCGTTCTTTAAGTCATGATGTTCATTTCTTAGAGAGGAGAGATCTTGCTTGAGTTCAGATTTCTCTGAGTCAAGAGTCTTGACTTTAATGTCAAGACCTTAGTAAGAAGTTTCAAGACTTTTGACCCTCATAGACAGATCCTCAATAGTTCTTTCCTGCTCTACAGTTTTCTTAATAAGAGTGTTGGTTTAGGCAATAAGTTTCTCTTCATTGGCAATCATATTAGAAAGGAATTCTGATAGTACCTCTTTTGGACTTGCCATAAGCTCTCTTACTATTACCTCAAGTTGCTCATCGTGGGATTCATCTGCCGAGGCCATGAGACAGACATTGGCCTTCTCATCATCGGAGTCTGTGTCAGAATCGCTCTAAGTTGCCACCATGTCTTTTTTTTTCCATCTATCACCTTTCTTGAACTGGCTCTTCATCTTTTGAGGGCGGTCTTTCACAAGATGATCTGTTTCACCACATTCAAAACAAGACAAAGGTTTAGTCTTCTTGTCATATTTGTTGTATTGAGACTTACCTCGAATTTTAGAAGACTCTGATCCATCATTGTTGTTGAATTGCTTCTTCATTTTGAGGATTCGAGAAAGACCCCTTGTAATAAGAGCAAAGGGATCGTCCTCATCATCATCCTCATCTTCAGAATTAGACACATCTTTGGGCTCATCCTTCTTAGACTTGAGTGCCAAGTTCTTAGTGCTTGCTGGGAGTTCTCGATCATCTTCATTGAGAATCATCTCATGTGTGATCAGCTTCCCAAGCAAGTCATCAAGGGCTAGAGTGGTGAGATCTTGAGCTTCCTCTATGGTTGTCACTTTAGGACCCCATTTGTCTTTTGGGAGGCACCTCAAAATCTTCCTTACTTTTTCAACATTCTTAAAGGTCTTGACGAGAGAGTCATGGCCTTAATAGACTCATCAGGCTTTATCTTGAATAGTTCATACTTTCGAAGGAAGATGCTGATCTTGGTGTCCTTCACTTGACTGGTTCCTTCGTAGGTGACAACTAGCTTGTCCCAAACCTCTTTAGCCGACCTACAAGATGAAATACGGTTAAACTCATCAGTGCTAAGACCACAGTATAGTAAGTTAATGGCCTTGTAGTTCTTGGAGACAAGTTCAAGATCCGCTTGGATGTATTCAGCCTAGGTCTTTGCGACTTTGGTTCCATTTGGTCCGTCTTTCACTGGAACCTTCGGACAATTCTCTATAATGTTCCAAAGTTCCAGATCTTGATCTATAATGAACATTTTCATCAAGGACCTCCAGTGGACGAAGTTGTTTCCTACAAAAAGTGGTGGTCTACTAATAGACCTTCCTTGTGCAAATCCTCCGCTTGCTTCACCAGACATGATCAAAAACTCACAAGATTGTTAGATCAAAAGCAGTGAGTAAGGCTCTGATACCAACTTTTCGCTGATAATCTCAAGACTTTTGAAACGCTTGCAAAACCCTTTGAGATTAGACTTAATTCTTTTCTCTGGAAAACCTGAATCACAAAGGAGTTATACAATTCAAAACAAGTGCAGAAATATGGTAAAGCAATAAGTAAAGGATGCAACAAAATTTTAACGAGGTTCGGCACGAACTTGGCCTACGTCCCCGCCTAGGGTTCTTCCACAACCCTAGGATTCAACCGACTTTATTGATTCACAAGACTTAGGATTCTAATAGCTCACCGAGAAGCCTCTCTCATATACAATTGCAATCTAGTCAACTCACGTTCCCTTGGAGTCCTAGACCAATCTAGAAGAGCCCCACCTCTCTCAGCTATCTAGTACAATCCCCTTACACTTCGTGAATCAATCGCCTAGTGTCCACTTCCTGAGTTACAAACTCTCGAGTATAACACTATCTCAAAATATATCCTATAAGCTCACTGTGTAACTCTCAAATGCTTTGAAACAAAAGATACGACTCTTAACAACTAGCAGAGAGCACACGAAGAAGACAGATTAACTTGAAGGCTTGAATGCGAATGAATGCCTGTGTTCAACAACTGTATCTCTGTCTTCCCTTCTTCATTTCCTTTATATTGAACAAATCGGCGCCTCTTTCAAAGAAGGATCTTCTCTTCAATGGCAAGAACAGATCATGGCAATCTTCACAATCTTCTATTTTGGGAAACTCCGAAGCCATAATCTTCGATTTGATTCTTCTCGACTTCAAGCTTAAGGAAGGAGATTTCATTCGAAAATCTTGCTGTATATGTTAGTGCATAACATATAATAATATCTGGAAATATATTTAATAATAATAATATCTAATAACATCTGGATATAATATGCACATAATACAGGTTTTGTGTTTCATCAACACAACTGTAGCTTCAAGACCTTTGACACAAGCCATGTGTCAAAGCCTTTGAAAACGATTTCTGATTTTCATCAAGGGAGTGGAGTTATCAATTATTATTGACCCAACTTGTCATGTAAGATATGTAATCTCTATATTAGTCAATGAATGAGAAGGCAAACCCTAAGGGGGAATTTATCCAAATCTATGAGCTCTTACAGGGCCGAATGGGTTGTTCCTTTGATTCCTAGCTAATTGCATTGAATTGATTGCAAATGAGTCTTAATTACTCGATTAGTTAATTCTATTCTTTAGTGATGCAAAATTGAATAAGAGATTGTATCTTTGTGAAATAATCGGTATTAGGATTAGTCAACATAAGCTCTATAAATAATATTAAAATCAACTCAAGGATCATGAACCCCAACCATTGTCAAGAATTATAGGTGAAGCGTTTTTCTATCATATTATCAATACTTTGCAATCATTACTCTATTTAGTTTATCTTGCTATTTTATTAGTTTGCTACAACCTATTTGCTATTATTATAAGAAATCATCAACAGAAATGTATACGCGAATAGTCTTCTATGTGGGATCGACTCCTTACTTGTCTGTTATACTAATCTTTTGGTTAAGTATTGAGTTAGGATATTTACTATTTGGTGGGACTAAGCCAACGACGTTGCAACACCATCATCAGATCCTCACCAAATTCTTAGCGTCGTTGCCGAGAAAGTCTTTATTCATGTATTTCTTTCGTTGATTTCTCTTTATCTTTATTTTTGCTTTAATTTTTTATTTTTCTTTAGGTCTGACCTACTCTGTATGGTTCATACCCGTTCTACTAATTCATCATATTTGTCTTTTGATCCTGAGATTGAGAGATCTATATCTAGGTTGAAAAATAGACTTGATTTTAATCAAGAAAAGGAGATGGAAGGCAACAACAATAATGATGGCAACATCATAAACCCGCCAAGAAGGACCTTGAGAAGCTTAAAGGAGCCTAATCTGGCTGCACAACCGTTTGCAATCAGGCTTAACTTCCTGCTCTCCCTCAGGGTTCCAAGTTCGAATATAAATCTAATTGGTCTACTATTTTAGCTCATTTTCATGGATTGCCCGGGGAGGAACCAAATGAACACCTCGAAGAGTTTGCTAGTGTCCGCGATAGACTTAGATCCCAAGGCCTAACTGATGACCAATTGATGCTTAGAGTGTTTCCCTTTACCCTAAAAGATTCAACAAGTGATTGGTTATATTACCTCCCCCCTAAAAGCATCACTACTTGGGTTGAATTAAAGAAAGCTTTCCTTCAAAAGTATTTTCCTATTACTCGCCTCAGCAAACTCAATAAGAAGTTGTCTAGTATAGAGCAATCCCTTACGAAGAGCCTTTATGAGTATGTTGAGAGATTCAAGAGGCTTAAGGATAGTTGTCCACAACATGGTATACCCGAGGATGATCTAGTGTTATATCTATATGAAGGCATGCTTGATAGAGATAGAAGTGTCATCAATGCTACTAGTGGAAGAGATGTTTTGGATAGCACACCTCATGAAGCAATGCAAATTTTCAAAGGTTTAGCCAATGCTTCGCAGCAATATGGGAAACACTAAGGAGTAAGAGGAGTTCATAGATTGGATAATTCTGGAGACAGTCGAGAGATGATTTAGATAGGCTTACTGAGATCGTCAATAAGATGGCTATGCAATTAAATCAATCACAACATCCTAGACCCTGTGGAATCTGCGGAGATCCAAGTCATCCTAATGATAACCTAAGTGCCCGATGATTCAAGAAAAAGTTGATGATCTTAATGCAATGGATTATGGATCTCACCGAAACTTTAGTAACAACTTCTATAATTTGAGCTACAACTCAAACTATCAAAGTGGATTCAACAGTAGGGGCCAACAACAACAAGTGCCATATCAAGGAAGGGTCATGATCCTTAGAGGCAAGCTACCGTCGCAAGTGGTAGTTAGTCTGAAAGAGAATGTAAGTGTCATGATCCTTAGAGGCGGTAAGGAAACTACATTGCCCACAAAAAGTTTAGAAGAAAGGCCTAAGGAGGTGATTGAAGTTGAAGAACAAGGAGACAACAAATCGGAATTCACCATACCGCCAACTGGTGCCCGCCGCCCTGAAAATTGGTGCCCGCCGCCCCTGTCGGTAGGTGATCCGAATTTTGACTTTGATCCATCCATGAAGAAATCATTGAAGGAGTGGTCTTCTGAGGTTCCTAGACCTGCACCACCCTTTTCTCATGCCTTAAGAACCGATCATAAGTGGGAAGATGAACAAATTCGATATTACACTTTTGCTCATTGTGAGGTAAACATTCCGCTTTTAAATTTAATTAAAATTTTACCTCACTATGCTAAGTTTTTTAAAGAATTATGCATGATGAAAAGAAAGAATATGATGAAAAGAAAGGAAAATGTGAGTTTGAATGAGAATGTTTCCGCTATGTTACAGCAAAGATTGCCTGAAAATTGTGGTGACCCAGATAAGTTTACTATTCCATGTGTAATTGGTAATACTAAATTCATTAAAGCTATGTTGGATTTAGGAGCTTCAATTAATGTCATGTCATACAATTTATACATGTTTTTGGGTCTAAATGCTTTGTTAGAAACTGATGTGACTATACAACTCACTGATCTATCTAGTATTAAACCTAGAGAAGTTGTTGAAGATGTTTTAGTTAAAGTTAATGAATTGATCTTTCTAGTATTAAACCTAGAAGAGATTTTTAAGTGGCACTCGCCAATCTCATAGTTTTTTATATGCGCAATGCGAACCAATTATATCTTTGTGGAAACTCTATCTATCAACTCTAGGGTTTTGGCCGACGGCTTGAGGCCTTATACTAGACCTATTTTCATTATTCATTCATAATCTAACATTGAGTCATTAACATTAGTTTTCATTCATCATTCACAATTTGGTTGAGATTGAGAGCGATGATCACCATGGGCGGTTAAACTATCTTCGTTCTACTTGCAATTTGAAGCTTTGTTTGGATTGAGTTGTGAGTTTCTAATTCTTGTTCCTTAATTTCTATATTTGAATGTTTCGACTTCTTCATGCTTTATTGCTTGATTGTTTTATTCTATCTTGTCTAATGAACTATGTAGAATCAATTCAATTGCTAGGGTTTTGTAGATTCCCCGTTGCGAACCTTAACCCAAGTAGCAAACTTATCTCTTTAGGGCTCATTGAACTAATTGGATGGGTAGGAAGTTGGACGTGTTGTTAAATCCTTCTTTAAGGACTGCAAATACCTTGTTTAATCTCTGAACTTAAGGTATTGATTGTGTTAAATACTTCTTTAGACCATAAGAAATGGAGATCCGCACAGATCAAAACCAAGGTCTAGGTCTGCACTTTTGGAAAGAGGGAGGAGAGAGAGTGTTTGATTCGGGGGAGGTGAATCAACTGGGAGAGTCGGATCATCCTATTAATTTTTTTTTGTTTTGATTTATGCTAGCCAATGGGAACATGCCACATGGCGGTGAGTTTTAATTAAATTAAAATCCCAATTTATTCATTAAATAATTTATTTTAAAAAAAAAAATTATTTTTGAATAGGATTTATTTTTCTCTATTCAATGACACCCATTTTGCATATGTTTGGAATTTTTTTTTCTAAGTTTACCATATGTTAAAGATTCAGTGTATCAAGGTAATAAATATTTCTAAATTTAATTGTATGTGTTTTTATTTTAATGATGCGTATTAATATTAATATTAATATTATCATTAACAAAAAAAATTTAAGTAAAATAAATCAACATTTAGCTTAATAAATATAAAAAAGTGTAAAGTAAGTTTTATTCGCGTGACTCTCTATTGTGGATGAAAAATGTAAAAGGCTGAAAAGTTAGTTGAAAGCTGACAGGAATAGTTGCTGATTTGGCTGAAATGAGTTTTGATTCGTGTGACTCTCGGTTGAACATGGTGTTAGGGACTCCCTACTCATGAGATAAGAGTTTCAAGGACTCGTTGGAGTAGAGACTATATTAGGTTGGGACAAGGACATTAATAGGAATCATAAAAGAACAAGAGGAAATTACAACATCAACTCAACCAAATAAAGTGGATGGTTGTAGGTAGAGCGATCTTCTCTAAATTGTTTTGCATCAACTTTGTTTATAGTTTATTTGCTTTTCTTTCTATTTCAATCAATCAAAACCCCTTTTCTACTAATTGGTAAATACATATTACTCAGGAATACTTGATTCTATGTGGGATCGACCTCTTACTTACTTGCTATACTAGTTTGTAGGTTTGAGTTATATTTTGACAAGAACGACAGATTTTCCTCCCGTCGGTAGTAGCCCCATCAAAAGGGACACTCAGAGGCCAGAGAGGCTGAGAGAACCAGAGGATGGCCAGGCCGAGGACCCATCCAAGAGATGACCACACAAAGGAGAGTCTACGTTGACCGGAGTGAGGATCCGGATGCCAAAAACCTTTTGTGCGCCAAGGAGGAAAGGACAACTTACCCCAGAATGAGAGAGAAGATGAATCGACTACAAGAGGGGGTACTGATTTTGTGAATGAAATCCAAAATAGGGAGATCGCTATTACTATAGGGTTCAAAAGGGGACGATACCCAAATCCAGAAACGAAGGGCAAGTATAGAGATCATTCAAATCGAACAATGGAGGTCAGAGGAAAAAGAAGAGTAATGGATTTCGACATAGCACTGAGAGAGACTGAAATAAAGCTTTTGTGCAGGACTTTGGCTAATTTTTTTTAGATATAGAAGCGATTAATGAGAGGCCATAGATTGGGAGATTTAAGCAAACACACCAGAAATCAGATCTACGTTTTAAGTGTTCTTCGATTTTGGGAGGAGGGTAAATAGGCGCGTGAGGTAGCGCCTTCATATTGGCCGGATTTGTTGATTAATTAATTAACTAGCTTAGTACCCCGTGCATTGCACGGATCTTTGTTTAAAAATATATGTTTATATAATTTCATTTATTATTGTTGACATAAATATTATATGTATTATTAAGTAGTTAAAAAAAGCAAAATAAAAATAAAAATGTAAGCCCTTCTTTCATGTGTTCCACTTTGTTTAAATAGTTTTTTGTAATGGATGATTGTATCTTCAGACCCTGCACATTATTTGCAAATTCAAATTTTTACACATGCAAATAAATTTAGTGTAAACAAACTAATCATTTGTTAAACACAATTAAATTTTCATATATCTATTAAAATCTTGTCAATCGAATGAACTTGTTCAGGATCATTGTAGTTTAGTGATCTTGATATTCTTAACACCCGAACAATAATATTCCATCATATTCATCTAGTGTTTTCCAAAAAATAAAATGAAAAGATGAATTAATCCTTGTAATGTTCGATAACAAAAATATTATATATGTAAAACACACGCATAAACTAAATATTTAACGTACCTATCTTTTAAACCTTCCTACCTTCCTATTGTTCTTCTATATCGACACCTTACCTTTAGTATTTGTCATCGTGGGTGATATGAGCTAGCTCGATTGTACTCCTTATTTTCACACGACATACACGACATTTATATATATATATATATATATATATATATATATATATATATATATATATATATATATATATATATATATATATATATATATATATATAAGAGATTGCAATAGAATCCAAACAATAAGATTTGCAATTAATTGGATTTGGTTAGTTAGTTGACTGATGAGATATGGTTATATGCTGAGTTAATTAATAGGAATATATATTTATATAAGAGATTTGGTTAGTTAGTTAGTTAACTGAATGGAGATTTGCTTATATCTGAGTTAATTAATTAAATAATTAAAACTCATTTTAAATCGGATATGGCATACCAAACACCACTTTTCACCAAAAAAAAAGATATGGCACATCACTTAATATTAATTAATTCAATAGATTAAAAATATTGCAAATATTTGCATTTATCCTCATTTTGTTATTAATTATTATCTTTGCAATTTGTTATTAATTGTTATCCTTAATAACTTTCAACTGAATTTATAAAATAACTTAATTAATTTAATTACTAATTAAAAATCCCTACTTTAAAGCAAAAGATGCCACATGCGTTTGGCGACTTCTTCTTATATATATATATATATATATATATATATATATATATATATATATATATATATGAGAAATCTCTTATCACCTCCCATGTCCTCTCCAATCACCAAGTATCCCGCTTTATGTTCTAGTTAGGATAATCACCAATTTTGATGGGGATATAATTGAATTTTTTTAGGAAGAGATGAAAGACCCTGTATTTGACGAAGATAAAGAGGGATCGAGCTTAAATGTATGTGAGAAATGTGGGGTGGAGTTTAAGAAACTCATACATTTGAAGCAACAAATGCTAATTAATTAATTAAGTGTATATTTAGAAGCAAGTGGTCTAATATTAATGCAGATTTTAATCCTTTTTCCTTTTTTGCAGAAAAGATAGTATTATGGCAGACCAATTGTATATTCAGAATCAATAACAAATATATATTCATAAGTACACAACCATAATAAAGATAGTATTTTGCAGAAAAGATAGTATTATGGCAGGTCGCTGCATTTATACCACGTATTTAGTGAACGGGAGAGAAAGGTGAAGGAGAGAGGAACTTGAAGGTGGAGAACTGAGAGATTGTTCACAAAGCCTAAAAGTTTGAATGTTAAAAGTTAGTAAAGAAATGCTGAAATGAGAATATAAATCAGATATGTCAAGTATGAATGAATAAAGATCGAACATATATACCAGAGGGATTAAAACGGGAAGTGTGATGAAAAATGTGAGTGAATTGTAATTTTCTTGTTTAATTTATAGAGGGTTATTTTAAATCCGAGTGGGTTGCACATGTTGAAAGATAGTATTAAAATATATTGATTTTATGATAAATATGCAATATTTCAAATCAAATAAAAAAGGGATAAGCATTGGATTTCTGAATTTTTTTCACAAAACTTTATCAAGTCAGATTGGATGAAAAAAATCATTTAGTTGAGATTTTATTGAGTCAGATAAGCATTGAATTTCTGATTTTTCAGATTTGATATAACAAATCATTTAGTTAAGATTTTCACCAAAAAAATCAATTACTTAAAAAGAAAATATGATTAACAAAAAAAATTTTCTAAAATCACAATTAATTAATTCTTAATTGGTTAAGAAACCTATACTAAAGGAGAAGATGCCACAAGTCTTAGGCGACTTCTCTTTTAGTATTATAACTAGTGTAATACCCGCGCCTTAAAGACACGGGATTTGTTTAAAATATTATTCGATTGTATATTTGATTTGAATGTCATTCTATATATTTGTATACTTATTTACAAAAGAAAAAAATGCATAACTTAATTGTTTTGAATTTATAATTTAGTTGAAAAGAGATACAATATAATTAATAAAAAATGATGAAAATGATTTAATAAGATCGATATAGTGCTAATAAACTCAAACATACCACATAATATATTTGGAAATACATACATAATTATTATCACTCTACACAACTAAAAGAAAAAAAACATAATTAGCTAACATATAATAATAGTTAAAACGATTCATTCAAAATTTAAATTTAACACTATAAAAAATAATGAAACTGATTCAATTATAATTCACCTTCAACATAATAACAAATATTAACCTTTAAAAAAATTTAAACTATGTAATTATCACCGATTCATTTATAATTAATTTTTAACATTACAAAAAAAAATATTTGTTGCCATAATAAGCTGAAAGGTAGAACCAAATACTTTGTTAGGTGGATCAAACATTCGACAAATGCTAGTTGAGCCCAATATATTAGGATTTATGTACTAATAGTTTTACCGGGTGGATATTTATACAATTTTGTTTTATAACTTAATATCCTTTTAATCACAATTTAAGTGAGTCTTGCCATATGTCTTACACACACATGCTTTCTTAATAATCACAAATTATAAATTTGGATCAAATTTGATCGATTTATGTTATACTATTTTAAATTCTAATGTGGTGAAAACACATCAGAATGTAAGTGACTCTAGCCTTAATATACTTTCCTCATACTTATAATTGATTATAAAAAATTAGAAAAATGTTAATCTTAAAATGCTAATTATTTTGAATAAAAATTGGTTCTTAGTGTTATATATATGCATTATTGTTATAGAAAATCGCTCAAAAAAATATTTATTCGAAATTAATCAAATACTTTATGCAAAAAAAGTATAAAGGAATAGATCGAACTCATTAATAGAAATAAAAGTCTTGCTAGAAAAACAATGATGTGTGAAAATACATCATCAACAAATTCATCACAATTATTTCATACAGAATTTAGTGCAGAAGTGAAAAAGAAAAATAAAGGCATCAATTCAAGAAACCATAAACTAAATTGCAATGTAGAAGTAAGAAAGAAAAAAAAAGGCAACAAATTCGTCACAGTTATTTACTATTAGTAAGATCATTTTAATGAAAATTATTATATTGATTTGTTATGATTAAATATGTTGACAACAAAAATAATTATAATAAAATAAAAATTACACAACCTTTATCTTTTAATGTAACAATACTAACCGGTAAAATAAAAAAATTGTAAATAAAAAATGATAAAGGTTTTTACAAATTGGTATTTTGGAAGGACCTAACAACCTTTCAAATTCAAATTCAAATAAATATTTTGGATAAATAATTAATTAATTTAAATAGTAAAAATTAATTAATTATAAAGGTGGGATCATGATTCATGTGAAGCTGCCACATAAGCCTATTTATAAGCAAAAGTCGCCAAGTGACATCTTCAACATCTGTTTTAGTATTGTAACGGCCCAGAATTATGATTTCCGGGTTACGTTTCAAGGGAGGAAACCCCTTGTTCGGATCTTGCAATCCAGGTACGGGTTGAGGTTTCAAATTCATTTTTAAGGTCAGTAATAAAGAGGGATTTCGAACCCTAAAAGTATAGTAGGGTCGTTGGGTACCCTTAACCTATCCTAGGGACTATGTCGGGAAAATTAATTCAAACGGAAGTAAGGTGGAAACAAAATTAAGATACAAGGTGCCACGACAGAGCCGGGTCAAAACCAAATCATAAGTGGGTGATAACAATTTATAACGAGTTAGAGAATTAGCCAGGTTCTTCGATTCGCAAAAAGGGAACCCCGTCATATAGACATCGAGCACTCAAAATCTGCAGAAAATATCTTTAAAAGAAGAACGGGGAAAGGACTTAGATCGAGCCACCCATGCGGGACCGGAAGTTCTCGCTGAGGCCACATAGTATGTGCTATACCTAATAAAGATGCTCTAATGCGGTACGGAAGTCAAACACACTAGTATGCTCCTAGTTATAATAATGTGTAAAAATACTATAAAGGGCCCAAGACAATGCCAAGTGGCATATCCCTCTCCTACCTCTGCACCCCTTCCCGTTAGTGCAGAGACTGGCCAGTTCGATGCTATAGCATAGCAATTTCCTCGTGATGGTGCACAAACCACGACATCATCATATCATATCATCTCATCGCTTGCCCGATGGTGCTGGGCTATCATATCATGCTCATATAGACTCGATTGACTCAGGGTACCCGATGAGGCTGGGCTACCCTATGACCCTAGCAAAGACTCTAGGACTATCACAGATAACGGTCGTTCTGTTTCAAACACACATAGTAACCACATGCTCAATTCAATGCAATCCTAGCATGATACTACATGGCATGCTTTTATGCATATGCAACACCTAACATAAAATGCAACAACAGGCATGAATGTCCAACCTGAGTAACCCCCCTAGGGAACTTACCTGAAGATGCAGAACAGCAAGATAACACAAGCAAGGGCCCAATTGCAAGTCCAAAGCAATCCAAAAGCAATACGCACCTATCATCAAGCCATTTCCATAAGCCACCGAGCCAACATTCATACGCACGAAACCCAAGCTCTCAACATACTCAAAACCAACTGATAGTAAAATCGTTTTCCAAAACCTTTATGATATGATCAACATCAACCAAAGTCATTCTTCCAATTTCCTTCTCAAAACCAACATCATCAAGCCAAGACAAAATCCCGACATTTTGAAATGACACTTTTAACATAACTTCAAGCTCAAGACCAAATAATTCAAGTTCAGTCAAATCCCTTCTTTAATATTGAATATTAAAATAATATTTCAAAACTCTTTTCCCAAAGTTTTCCAAACTCTTAAATCTCAAGTTAGATCAAATCATCACTCAAAATAACCTTCTCAATTCACACTTGACCCAAAAGTCCATTTATAAAATTACTTCTTTAAATCAACTTATTTTATAATTTTATCAAAACAAACCCGACAAGATTAGGGTATTTTCAAAATTTCTCATTTTAACTTTATTAAAACCATTTCCACCCTTCAAAACCTCTTCCAAAATTCAAGTCCAAATATTATATTTTAAATTTAAATAGTATATTATATAAACATTCCACCCATTTAACATTTATATGCTAAAATATATATATATATATAAGTACTACTTAAAACATAAAAATACACTTTATCACCTATTAATCAAAATTAAGCCCAAGGAAATAGGCCCACTCGGATCCAAATAAAGCCCAAACCCATCTCCTACTTTCAAAGACAAAAGCTGAACCGTTTTTTTTTTTTACTTCAAATCCTTTTAATGAATCGGGCCCTATTTTAAAACAAAAGAAAACCGAACAATGGAGCACTGTACATCACCTTTCTCATCTGTTCAAAAATGGGAAACAGGAATATTAGAGAAGCTCAACGAAATCTCTCGGCGGAGAGCGATTTGGCCGGCCGAGGACGGGAAAACAAGAAACAGGGAAAACGATATCACAGAGGAGAGAGGGGAGGAAGAACAAGCTCACCGAGGGTCTCGAAAGTTCACCGGAAAAGGAGGCGTCGAGCTCAGTTAGACTCGACTAGGTTCGCCGGAGGCGGCATCGGAGCTTTCGTGGCCTAGGACGGAGGTGGAAGGTCAAAAGGTGAAACCTTGCGACATTGGAGAGAGAAAGAAAAGAGGAGGAACCTTACCGGTCGGAATCGGAAAACAGGGGAAAGAAGGGGGCTTGGGCGGCTCGGCCCTGCTTCGGTGATGCTCCGGCTTGTCTTGGATGCCAGTGGGAAGGTGCTCGGATTGCTGACAGAGGCGATCGAGGTGCGCTCGGGGTGTTCAGTGGAGCTCGGAGGTGGTGGTGGCTTTCGAGGGCAAGGGAGCTCGGACTGGATGCGCTCAAGCGCCTGAACTGCTGCCCGACGCTTGAAGAGACGGGAACTGGGATGTGATGGGTTGTCTTTGGGGCTGTTCTAGCTAGAAAACAGGGAAATGCAAGGGCATGAGAGCTGTTGAACAAAGAAAGGGAAAATTGGGTGTGTTTTGTGCGTTGAAACGGAGAGGGGAGGAAGGGTGTGAGGAGGTGGGTGTCTGTTTGAAATCTGAGTGAAAGCAGGGAGCTGAGTTTGCTTGGAATCAATACAAATGAAGAGGGAAGAAGGTACTACAGGCTTGGCGTGGTGGGTTGTAGAGCATACCGCTGCTACAGGGGATTAGATGGGGCAGAGAGTAGGCTTTGTTAGCCAAAAAAAGAATGAAGGAAGGAGGGATGTTGTAGGTGAAATTGCTACTGTCGACCCAAAAACAGGAGAGGTAGTTGGCTTCTTAACAGTTGGATAAGAAGAAGGGGAAAAAGACAAGAAGAGGTGAGCTTCAATTTTGGCCCAATATGAATTTCAAAATACTCGGAATATAAATCTCGAAACCCGCACACTCGACTTTGTCCGGAATCGTAATTTCAAATTGAATTTTCAAACCCGAATTAATTAATCCGATAAAATCTCGCTCATTTTTCAAATCCCAAGTCAAAGTAGCAGAATTAGAATCCATCGGAAAAATCCGTTGAAATCATACTGGAACTCATTTTAAGAGATTTTAAATAATCCAATAGCTCGAGGACGGAAATTCTCAAACCTCCCGAATCTTAGAAATCGTGATGATTATAAATCATTATTTTAATTATTTAATATTATAAAAAATTTCGGTCTTTACATTCATCCACCTCTAAAAACAAGTCTCGTCCCCGAGACTAAAATCATTCTAAAACAAGGGGATGAAGTTTGAAATTGGTGAGTCCAAGGATCATGTCATTGGCCCCGTAAGCACCTCATAAGGGCCCGTATGAGGTCCTTACAGTACCCTCGACGTGATCATAATATTCCCAATTGGTCGTAGTAAGTATGCGATATTGGCCCCTACCACACCCTTACCTTGACCTTTCGGTTATATCATAACTCAAAAGCAATTATAGCGCCCCCACTAGGTCTTAGCAAGCATTCTATATGCGCCCCTATAAAATGCTTGTATCCACCTTGTAAGGTGTCATAATATAAGCCCGGTAATTCTCGGTAATTGAAAAAAGATTCTGCAATTGAAAAAAGATTAGCCTCAAAATCGTTGAAATTCTCGGTAACGTTTATCCCTTACAAATCCAATCTAATCCTTTTCAAAACCGTTCAAACCTTCAAATCCAACGTTTAATCAAGAAACTTTACACCAAAACAAGTCAAATCCTTTCAAATCAAGATTTCGTCAAAATCTTTCAACAACTAAATCAGTTTCTCGCATACCAATCAATCAAATTCAGAAGGTAGGAGGTAAAATCATCCACCTCTAAGGGCTAATCCCATATTCTTTTCCTAATTTCCAGCATTAAATCATTCTACCAGTCTCATCTCAAGCAAGAACATAAGTCATAAGAAATGTACAACCGTATCGACCAATCAATCTTTGACTAGTACGTCATACGACAATTCTCAAAACACATACCAACATAGTGCCACAAGGTCACATCAAGTATCTTCACATCAACTTAAAGGCCATGATGTGCATGTCAACAACGTACCAATAATTATAACAAACGTCTCGGAAGCACACAAAAATCATGAAAGGTATCCTCACAGCATGCTACAAGTACTGGCAAGTATATCATCAAACTAACAAAGCTAATCAAGCAAGCGCACATAGTCTAATAGGCGTCACAATAGGGTGTCAGTCTAATAGAAGGCAATAAGTAAACACAAAGAAATCCATTAAATCAAGATTCAGCAAGCCAGGACATTCATCATTTCCATAACCAGGGATCCAGTTGAAATATCCATGCATGGAGGTATTAATATGACCACGTTTCAGCAATTAAGTTTAAGTCATCAATATAAAATTTTCTTTTTTCCATGCTCTCACGATTTAACAATAGCAAGGTCTAACAACATAGTAAGCACGAAATATAATCATTGCAACATTTAACTTAACAGGACATCGCACGCCAATATATCAGGGTAACAATACGTCAATATATCATGTTAACATATCAACACAACATGGTCATGCTATTAAGATTCAGAAAGAGGAAGATCAAGCAGTATCTAAATCATCAAAAGGTCAATATGCCCTAAAAGACATCACCTTAACTCGTCACAAAACCATATAATGACCATTTAGAAATCATGCATCACTATCTCATATATACAAAGTTATGTCCATACTTCAAGTCATATTCATCATTTCATAATCAATAATCATGATAGTCAACCGTATGCTACAACATCATGCTTACTACCACATAATAAACATCATGCTTCCATATAGTAACACAAAACCATATAATGACAGAGTCCATCCTAACGTTACATTTATGTATCCGAATAACTTGACCTTCATTATTCCTGACAATACAACCAACCTGTGGTTGATATCACTTTTCACCGAAGCATCTACATTGATCTTAATTACATATATTGGAGAACATTTCCAAATCATTTTATCAGGAGGTCTAACACGTTTCGGTAATTTCGTTTTTACCTTGCCCTTACTCTGGCATGAGATATTATACGTATTATTTAATCAAGCTTTACCGCAACTTGTTGTGGTCTCTTTTTACTTACGGTTTTTAGTGCATCTTATTAGTGGTAGAAATATTAACGAAAATTTCACGAGGTACCCTGAGGTATAGCGTTTTTCACGGGGCGTACAACACTTTCACCTATTTCATATGGTACCCCTTAGGTTACAGTGAATTTCATAATATGACCCTCGTCAGTTAAGGCTAACGGAAGTCGTTATTTTTTTTTAAACAAATGAAATGCAATACCAGTGAGGGAGAGAGAGAGAGAGGGCGACTCGGAGAAGAGGAGCTCGCCGGATTTTGATGTCCACTAAAATAGCCATGTTGAAATGCACATTTTAGCTCCATATTCTATACACTTTGCACATTTCGGGATGAGAATATGTTGAATTTATGTAATATGTGCTTATTTGCAAGAAATAGAGATCTACATAAGTTTTGGTTTAATATTACAGAATTTGGAGCCATTCCGGGACAAAACCAAGAAGCAAAGACAGAAGCTGAGAGTTACTCGATATCGGGTACATTTACTCGATATCGACTAAACATGTCCGGGCACAGCCTGATCGATGACAGGCCAGATCGAGGAACTAAAGGCAAAGCTACTCAACTCCAGAGAGTTACTCGATATCGAGTACTTTACTCGATATCGACAAAGACCTGAAGACCAGCCTGGAGTCGAGGAAGACCACCTGATCGAGAAGCCGAAGACGAAGACATGACGAGCAGACTTTCCTCGATATCGAGTAGTTTACTCGATATCGACAAGTTCAGCATCACCTGTCCTAGCCAAGTCGAGCAGAAGTTTCTCGAGCAAGCCAAGCCAGCCTAGTCGACGACAACAGTTACTCGATATCGAGTAATTTACTCGATATCGAGGAGCGCTATCCTGGGCCGCGTTACGCGGTGAGCTATCCGACGAGGTTTGGGCTGCTTGGGATGAAAGGAATCCGATTCTATCCGAGTTCTATCAAGTATATCAACATCTATCCATGGAGAAGAAGATTTATCCATACTTGAAGATATTTAGCCTTTTAGATATAATTCTTTTTAGAGATAAATATTCCCTTTATTAATGTTTTATCTTTAGTTTTAGATAGAGATTTCTTTCCTTGATTTGCAAGGATTGAAGGCTATAAATAAAGCCCATGGGGCTGATTTTAGATCAATTCAATTTCAGTAGGAGAAGTAGTAGTAGAGAGAGAAAGAGAGGCCAAGTGGAGCAAAGCAGCAAAAGTGATCTGGCTTTGTTTGGTTTGTACTTTCTTCAGTTTGGTTTAATGCAAGTTAGTTCTTTTTCTTCAACAATGTCTGCGATTGCAATGAGGCGCGAGTAATCCACCCACTTCTAGGGTTGGGGCGAGCCCGACGATAGCCATGCGTGTTTAAGGTAAAGATCCGACTTTTATCATGTCTTTAGCATCTACTACTTGTTATGTGTTTATTACCCATCTAATGGAGGTTCATGCTAACAACTTGGATTGTAAACATAAAATCGGTAGATACAATTAGGGTTTCTTGAAAGAGTTGTCTAATTGTTGGAAAAGACTTGGTTATTATCGTTGCAAACCCCAATCTTGGAAGTTTTCACACACAGTTTATTTCGAAATCCTGCAAGTCTTGTTCTTTACTTTTGTTCGCTTAAGTTTTCTGTCCTCCTCGATATCGACTAGTTTTAGTGGATATCGACTACTGATCCCCGATCCCAGATCACCGTAGCTTCTCCTGTGCAGGTACTCAATAGAGCCTTCCTCGACGTCGACTTCTTTACTCGATATCGAGTAAGCTGTACTCAATATCGACCAAAATCGTAGGCTGCTGCTGCTTTGTTCGACTTGCCTGATCTTCTGTCGACTAACCCTAGTCGAGATTGAGCACTGTGGTCGAATTCTGCAGTGAGATTCCACCGCTGCCCAGGATCCGCTGACACGCTTCCTCATGGATCGATCCTGACTTCCCACTGCTGCATCGGGAGGAGGTCTTGTAATTATTTGGAAGGGACGAAATCTGGTTTGTTGTGATTTATTTATATTTTAATTTGCATTCTCGATTTCCTCCTGTCAACAGATTCCAACGCCGGCCTCGATTGGAATCTGGAGGTGGGGTCCAACATGGGGATCGAAGTCCGGCGACGGGATTGGAGAAGGTAAGTTTCTTTGAAATTCTTTGAAAATTAGGGTTTAGGTATGGTGGTGTTGGGTTCTGGTTACTTCTGGTGACTTTTGATGCTTATTTGCGGTTGATTGTCATACCTTTGGTCTGGTTTTGTTTGATGTTCGTTGCCTTGTTGTGATTTGCTGCTACACCTGATCTGCTCCTGGATTCTTCTTACTGAATTGAGGCAGGGTGCTGGTAGCTTATGGGTTGCTTAATTTGCTGCTGCAATGGGAGGCTTGTGGTTTCAGGTTTTTATCGCATTCTCTTAATTGCTTAGGACTGGTCTTGTTCTCTAGCTTGGGTATTCTCTGTTCAGGGGCTTTCTGATTGTTTTTTGTTTTGTTTTGCTTCGATCGATCCAGGGGTTGATTGGGTGCTATCAAATCGTTCCTCGATCAAAATGGTGCCTGGGTATTTGTTCATAATCGATGGCCTGCAAAATTCATTTCTACTTTGCCCTAATTGTCTTCCTCGAGGTGTTGTTAGTTGATGGGGTGTGTTGGGCATGGCTAGCAGGTTTCATGATGCTGTTTCTCTCATTCCCTCTAGTGGCCTCTTGTTTTATGCCAACATCTCTATAGTAATTTTTCTATTGCACTTAATAGTTAGATGGATTTGCTATTGCGCTTTATAATTTTGCTATTTCACTTATAGTAAAGTACAATTTGTCATTTGCTGAACATTTTTTTAAGGTTGTGGACTTGTTTTTATGACTCATGAAGTATCTACTATAGTATGTTTTAAGGCTATTAGCTCAAAATGGTAGAGCGAATAGCGATGTGCGGATGCACTTAGGTACGGGTTCAAATCCCGTATAGGCACATCTCAATATTTTACCAATTGATTAATAACACAAATCAGACAACAATACTAGTGCAAACTCAATATCCAGATACCAATGCAGACTTCTAATCTTAATTCCAAAGGAAAAAAGAGCACTTCTTCTAAGAGGAGTGTTAATTTCAAACCCTCTAAGAATCCATACTTTCAAGAAACTATTCTGAAGTATTGCTTTTAAGAGTAGAGTTAATTTCAAACCCTCTAATTCCATGCTTTATCACTTGTACCTTCAATCACTAAGTTTGATCATTTGCAATTAGAACTTAGAGCCCTTTAATCCATATTGAGTTTTTGCATACCTCAATGTCAATCTAAATCCCCAACTATAAAAATACAATGGTGTGATGTATCAAATCTTGTGGATTTCTAGTGTCTAAATGAGCATATAGCGCAGGCTCCATGTTATCATTTGTCATCTTGTGGATTTCTAGCTAGTTGATACTTCTAAATTGTCATCCCAATGGTGATACTTTGATCAAAAGTTGAAATAAATTCTTTAGTCTATGTGGGAGTTGAACCCACATCATTGTGTGCAAGCACATGCTTTACCAATCAAGCTAATAGGCTACTTGTCAATCTCAATCTCATTCATGAAGTATATATGTGTAAAGATTGCTCATGTAATTTGAGAGCTTATAAGCTTGCTCGTGTAATTTATGGCAATTGCTGTAAATTTACAGCAACACTAATTTTCAACAATTTCTATACAAGCAACACTACCTAAATTTAACTAATTTAACCAATTTCTCTACAAGCAACACTAACTTAACTAATTGCATCAATTGATGTAAATTTATACTACGTAGCAATTTACACCCAAATTCTATAAATGCACACATATGTTTTTAATGATAAGTTTATGACATCAAATTTTATAAATGCACATAGTCCTTTTGGAGCACGCTGTCATATCATTTGCACAAACACCATTTGATTTTACCATGGTATTTGGAGCACACTTGTTTGCTGCACAATCCAATCTTTTCTCCATTATAACTCCATCTAGTTTTCTTGTATCATTCATTCCTTTACCATACTTCCCATCCTTGCCAACCTTACTGCATTCCCCCTTTTCGTACGTTAACACCCCCCCTGTGTATAACATCGTAGCACAAATTCTCCTGGACAACAGCCTTGCCTTCTGCTACAACAGCCTTACCATCTGCTATAACACCATGTTTTGGTCACAACGTGTATCTTGCATCTTATCTTTCAACTTCTCTACCATTCTTTTCTCTCTTCTTTGTATTTGGGCACCGAACTAGCTCATGCCCAAACACTTTACATTCCTTACATATCCATGGGAGCCACTCCTAGATCACTTTTTGTTTATACATTCTCCCATCAGGATATATCCTAGATATCAACTCCACAAGTTCATCACCTACTGAAATCCCCACAAGTAAACGAGCATAGGCTACATGATCCCCACAGGCAGTGCACTCATCAATGCAATCAGGAGACCTAATTGTACACTCCAACCTACTTAAAAACATTTGTGTAATAAGTAAGATCAAGGTCAGGCAAGCACACCCATAAGGGGACCCGATTGAAAGCAGACCACGAAATCGGGACACCCGACACAAGCTAGCATCCCTAATTCAAAACTGAAACCCTAATTTATGAAACAACTAGTTAGAATCCCCAATTTGAAATCCCTAATACTAAACTTAAGTCCCAAATTCAGAAACTCAAATTCACAAATTCAAGCACAAAATACCCAATTTTAAACCCTGATTTTCGGAAAATTTCAAAATCGACTTACCTTCTCTCCGCCCTAGTCCGACTCCACTGTCGCTCCACCTCCAATGACTTGTCGGCATTGCTTGGTATCTCCGGGCTCCAATGTCATTCTCCTTCCTTGTGTCGACGGTCTTCGATCGACTCTTTTGTTTCTCTCATCGTCTCTTTCAGATTTAGCTTCTCTCAGTTCGCCTGCTCGACGCTCATCACCTTAGCACAGTTTTGTTTTGATTTTAATTTTAGCATTTCCTTTTTTTAACAACAAACCAAACAGAGTCTTTCATTTATGTTAATTATAAGTTTACGAGGGCACGGGGCGAATTTATTCAAAATCTCAGGGGTACCGGTGAAATTGGGGAAACTCTTGTACACCCCGTGAAAAACGCTATACCTTGAGGTTACTTAGCGAAATTTCCGAAATATTAAAAATTAAATGTTTATATATCTTTTTCGATTAAAAAAATACTCGTCAACATTAATTATGGGCCCAATTTGTTGATTGTCCATAAAAGTTGCCTTAATTGGAAGAGTGTACATCCCCTTTGCCCCCTATTGTGCCTCCCTCGCATGTCTAGTTTTTTTTTTTCGCGTGTAAACACTTTTTGTTGTGCAATTATAAATATATATATTGTGCAAATATAAGTTGAAGTTGTGCACATATTACATTATGTTGTGCGTTAGCATTTTTTTCTTGTCGGCACTTTCTTTCGTTAGCACTCATCGTGTCGGTACATTATGTTGGGCGTCAGCATTTTTTTGTTCGTGTCATCACTCATCGTGTCAGCGGTTTCGTGTCAGCACTTTCTATCATGCAAATATAACTTGATATTGTGCACATATAACTTATGTTGTGCAAATATAACTTTATGTTGTGCAAATATAATATTTATATTATATTTGCTTAAACAACCTTATGGAAAGGATATGCAGATGCATTTATATTTTAAAATTTCACTAATATATATTCTTATTATTGAACATTTATTAAAAGTTTTGCAAATTACTAGAATTATTATAAACTTTAACCTATGTGGGATTCGAGCCCACATATTTGCGCATATGCACATTGCTCTACCATTGAGCTAAGAGGCTTTTAAAGCTCAATAAGTACTAGACTAGAGATAGAAATCAAATACTTGTAATATATCCTATAACATTAAAAAAAAGTGCAAAAATAAGATATATTAGTGCTGAAACCGTTAGTGCTGACACCGTTATTAGGGGTGTCAACAACAATGTTTTTCCTTCAATTATTAGTAAGCAAAATATAAAGAATTGCAAGTCCTCTTGCAACTTTTTAAGAGAAAGCCCAACAGGTTTTGTAAGATAGAGATCAAAATACCAAAATCTCTAACAAAAATTACACTTCAACTCCAACTGTTTCAATATAATACAGATTTATGCATTTATTATATATGTTATATTAAATACAAAAATTTGTAAATATAATAAATGCATTTTTAAGAAAATGTTTTTAACCATTAAAAAATCCACACTATGAATAGCAAAAATGAAGACAGAGTAGTATATATGTGATAATGTGAATGATCACTTGCACAAGCAGTGCCACTCCAAGCCTAGTCTTGATTGTAAGAATGATGCTTGGATTCTCATCCCAATTCATTTCCATTTATAGAGTGACACCATCATCACTATCTTCAACAACTGAGATCCCTAAATTCACAAGCATTAACAAATTGCAGTAGATAAGCATTTCTCCACATCTTGGATTTTTCTTTGAGGAAAAGAGATCAAACATAAAGAAGCATTACCATAGGTCCACAACTGCAAGAAGCAAAAGCACATGAAAACAAGATGAGATTCAGAAGCAACAACAGTTTACAATAGCACTCAAAATCAACAGAAAACAAGAAGCAATTCAGAGGCAACAAGAGCACTCGAAACTCCGAAGCAACAACATGACAACAACACTTGAGAACAAGATGAAATTCAGAAGCTACAACACTCGAAATCAACAAAGAGCAAGCAAAATCAGCAGAAACAACAAGGGCGCTTGAAATTCAAAAGCAACAGTAGTCTTGAAAATGCAGAAACATGAAGAAACAACACTCAACAACAAGTGAAATCAGTAGAAGAAATAGCACTTGACAAGAAGAAACAAAAATCGAGCAAAGCAATTACAAGAATCGAAATTCGAAAGCAATGACAGAAACTCTCTGCAGTAGTCGAAATTCATAAGCAATAACATCAATCGAAATCGAGCAAAAAAGGTGCAAGCGAAATCGAAAATCAATTCTCTTCCTTTAAATTTAGAGATTTTCTCTCTTTTTTCATCCCTTTCTCTATTTTACAAATGTGTTTGGAGAATCGGTTGGAGAGAAAAAATGGTCATTTTCTCTAAAATCCTCTCTTTTCTCTATTTTAGCACATTTGTTGGGCTTGCTCTAAGCATCCAGATTATAGCCAAACAACAAGCATGAAGGACATGAATAACGTGCTAAATGTAGCCATAAAACAAGCAGATGGGGACGATGCTCTGGAAAATAGCCCAATTAACCAACACATCACAAGACATTTGACGCGCCCAATTCAAGCAGATGGTGACGATGACGTCATAAATGGACCACCCAACGCAAGACATCTGGCGGGCTATAAAATACACCGCGATCGTTACACTTGGCCTAACCATAACCAAGCTCACAAACCTAAATATAGCAATCTACGAACATTGCGATCGGAGTCCTAGTACTTATAAGCGTGAACTTCATAAGCAGGCCCCAAAAAATCCTCGTGGCTCCTTAGGGCAAAGACGAGCAGCTCGCTGGACTAGCACTTCTTCGCTGACAATGCCACGTGTAAACCCCTATCCCTCTGGAATGAGGGCATGCGTCACACGTGTCTCTTGTCAGTCCACAAGGTTGCCAGCTAGCTACTCGCTTAGCCCCTAATAAATACTCCCCTTAGACCTCCAAAGAGGGGATCCAATTCAAGAGAGAAGAATAAGAGCTCTACATATCTCCCTGACTAAAAACCCTCGGAGTCGAGTTCTTAAGGTCTTTGATCGGAGAAGAGCACATCTGGAATAAGAATGTCATCTTGAGTATTCCCTCTAAAGACGAAAAACAATAATCATCTCCTCGTGAGTCAAAAGCTTTATCGCAACCACTTGGACCAATAGCACCCGAGCTGATCCTTACCCATCATAATTGGGCTCGCGAGTAATAAAGAACATTTGTCGTCACCTTTAGGTAATAAGTATAGATGAAATTCCATGATCGCGTCATTGGCGCCGTCTGTGGGAACATTTCACGGCGAGAGGTTCCGCGTATCAATACACTTTTTTATATTACATTCTTTCGTTCTTTCATTTTTCTTTTTTTTTTCTTTTTCTTTTTTCATACTTAGATAGCGAAAAGCACTATTTTTACTCGTGATACTAACATACTCGTAGGTGGCATCATGAACTTCACGCTATTTAGTGAAGAGTTCGGAAACCAGCATCACAATATCAAAGATATCAACAACATCAACCTCAATAATCCCTCTAACGAAGAAGCTCAACCTCACCACGAAGAGAATGCCCCACAACAACTTCCCTGGGACGCGGGTCAACCTCCCCCTTTTCCCCCCTATGTGATGTGGGGTGGTTACCCCTCATATCAATGCTTCGCGGGTGCCTACCCACAAAACCTATAATATGGACAACAAGCGAACGGGATGCCGTACCTGCGCGATCCCCATGGTCACCATCACCAGCAGGGTCCCGTACCTATAATCGTCAACCACTTCCCCAACCCTGCTTACTGTCTTCTCAATCCGGGCCTAAAGCGCAGCAACGACAATATCGGCCAGAAAGCCTGTGACTACGGCATCAGGGATGTGTCCTTGCGCTCTAGTTCCCCAGGGGCATCTGACCCAGTTCGCAGAAGTGAACCAACTTTCCCATCTGCCTTCTTGTAGAGAGATACGCGAGGCACCTGTTTCTCAGAGATGGAGGGATGTGTTCATCACCAATTACAAAGGCGACACCGACCCCAACGATCACCTAAATTAGTTTACGACATCAATGGGAATGAACGAGGACAACAATGTCATGTTTTGTCGATCGTTTCCATCTACGTTAAGTGGAGTGGCTTTGACGTGGTTCATCAACCTGGCCCGATCATCCATCAACAACTTTGCACATCTGTCTAGCACATCCGTCGCCCATTTCGGTAGTGCCCGCATAGGGAAGCGAACCATGCTGGACCTCAATTCCATCAAACAAGGATCATCAGAATCTTCGGGAAGCTTCTTCAGCAGATTTACCAACATGGTGGTACAAATCCCAAAGTTTCACCAAGAGTCTGTGAGCACCATATTAATGGGAAACCTGGCTGAAGGAGACCTCAAGATCTGCCTATTCCAAAATAAGCCAAAAAACTATGACGATTTGCAAAAGCTCGTCACTAAGCAGATCCACGCTATGGAAGCTGCTAGTTCTAGCTCGCGACCTGTTAAGGCCAAACCTTCTTTCTACCACAAGGCCACCAACTGAAAAAACCGGCCGAAAAATATATAAAAAAGATGGAAATACGAAAATAATAACAATAAAAAAAAGGGGATCGAAAAAAGGAAAAAACGCCAAACATTTGTCTGCGGCCTTATTTGGCAAAAATCAGATTTTCAGCACTTCATCCGCAGATAAAAAACATAGGACTACCAGTAGGCCCCGTCCGAGCCGGAGTAGATGCGGTATGAGAGGTAGATGACTCTGACGATGATCCACTCGAATCAGAGGAAGAGCTCTCCGAAGAAGATGAGGAGGACTCTAAAACCTCCAGGTAAGGACACAGACGAGAAGTTGATGCCATGTCACCTCTCCACCCCTCCTCTCTCTTAAACTCATCCAACGCATCATGTTCTCCACTAGAGTTAACCATTCCCAAAAGCTAAAGAAAAACTGAGCGAAGAATTGCACACGCGGATCAAAGATCTCGGATAGAGAAAAACAAATCTGACAAGGGAAACTAATTCTATTTTCGATCTAAGGAGAAGAAACCCTAAGAAAATCAAAGCAAGAAAATAAGAAAAGTTCTAGGAAAAAACGAGCAAAGATGAAGAACAAGAAGAATGACTTTGATCTTGAAGAACACCGCCGGGAAACCTAACCGGAAAGAGATCGTCGATGAAGAAACACCACCGGAAGGCGAGAGGAAGTAGAAAACAAAATTTTGAAACGTGAAACAAGACAAATGAGAAGTAAAAATGGAATGGAGTGATTTATAAGAAAATTACCGACTGTTGAAATTCCCAATACAACTGGGCCTAATGGGCCCTTAATGGGAATCAGAAAGAACTTCAGCCCATTCCACCCACGTGGCCCAAGAAGAGAAAAAGACTTGGGTACCAAGATATTTTTCGCGGTAAGAAAGTGGACCCGCGCCGATCCCATACAAAATCGACCCAGCCCTAGGAGCTGTGACGAAACTAGCCGAAAAATATCTAAAAAAGATGGAAATACGAAAATAATAACAATAAGAAAAAGGGAAAAAAGCCAATCATTCGCCCGCGACATTGGGTGGCGAAATCACCTTTTCAGCACTTCATCCGCGGACAAAAGAGGCAGCCACGTGCCCTACATGCCATCATACCATGAGGGGTGAACGTGTCACTTCAAAAGCGACACGTGTCAAAGGGCAAGCGACCTTCTATCCCCTATAAAAGGGGAAAACGGAACAATAGAAGGGGACTTTTGGCGAGAAAGAGAGAGGAGAGAGAAGAGCGGATAAAGATTTAAAGAAACATTCTCGGAGAAAGGACAAGAAGGAAACACACAACAGAGATAGAGAAATCCGCTCCGCGGGTGAAACATGGCCACACCTGCGTCCAACTACAATAAGCCCATTTACAAGTCATAAGTCGGAGGAGAGGATTCAAGGGTTCACAACCAAGTTCATCGAATCAAGTGGTGAATGACAGGTAAATGATGAATCTCCATCACGTTGATGAAACTCTGCAATAGGGGATGCCCCAAGGGGCACTTACCAACTCGCGACACAGGTTGGGCCGCGTCGAGAATATCGGCACGGGTCAGGTAAGCCCGTCGAGAGCACCCTGGGTCCCTCGGGGCCTACCCCCGGGTCCCACCGAAAGTGGAAACTTGAAAATCGAGTTTCGTCACCAACAAGTATCGGGGGAAGGGAGGGTTCGAGAATCAGCAACGCAACAACCCTCATTGGCAGTACCCCGCGACCTCCCAGGCAAGAAGTATAATACAACCAGCAAACTGGACCAAGTCCGCATGATGCCCCGACGAATGTAATGATGGCGCACCCTTACCAGATCTCACCCCCTGTTTACGGGGTCCCACCGGCCCTCCCTAAAAAAGAAGTCCCGTTCCATATATGTGCCCCCCCTAATAAATCCCAGTCAGTCGGTCGCTACACCACGACAGTACAATCCCCCCATTGCTCCACCCCGACAATACAATACCCCGTATGCAAATAGGGGAAGAGGAAGGGGATCGTACATGCGAGGCAGAGATGGGAACAGAGGAGGAGAATACTGGCCCCCAACAAGGGACGTAAGAAACGCCCCCAAAACAAGGTCCTCGTCAAACCGGCCTGATCGTTCTGACAGAGACAATCGAAACCCACCGCCCCTGGACGAATGCATTAATACCATCGTGGGGGGACCCACTTCATCTGGTACCAGTAATTAGGAGAGGAAAAACTATGAAAGAGAGGCCAGATGACCCCCCTCCGAGGCTAGCTTCAGACAAACGTCCACTAAACACGCGGTATTAAATTTCTCTGTTTCTGACGCTCGCGACCTAAGAATGTCGTCCACATTCGGATCCTATGTTCATTCATGTGCAGCTTGGGACCAAAACGGTCTAATGAGTAATGATAGATACCGGATCTTCGGTGGACATCCTCTATTGGAGCGCGTTTAAGCAGTTGGGGATTGCAGAAAGTGCTTTGCGTCGCTACTCAGGGAAGCTGGTCTCCTTCTCAGAAGAAGAAGTCGAGATAGCCGAAACCATCGAGTTAGCTTTAAAGCTAGGGATGGCCCCTAACAGAAGGAATCACATGATTGAATTCACAGTAGTCCGACTACCGTCTATTTACAATGCCATCATCGGTTGGGTTACTGTGTTCAAATTCCAAGTTGCAAGCTCTATCTATCATTTTAGCATTAAATTCCCATGCGCTGATGGAAAGGTAGGCCAAGTCTGGGGAGAATAAGCAAAAAACAGAGTTTGTTCCTTAGCGTTATTAAAAAGGGGATACGGGTGAGTGTTCGCGATTGACAAACCCGGCCAGGGATCATTAAAGGTAGAAGCAACTAGCGATAGCGACCAGGAAGTCACTTCCGAGAAACAAGTCAATTTGAAAGTACGAGCTGAGAAAACGGCAGATAAAATAGTTGAAGAGAAGGTTGCTTTCTTTCCATTCTCAAACAAAGCTGAGGCCCTTTACCCTGGCCACAGCTTGATAGGCCCGGCCCTAGACCGCCTTAAGGAGATACTGAAAAGGTCGCGGGATGTTTTCGCCTGGTCACCTTAGGATTTTAAAGGTCTTCTTCGGGAAATCGCGGAGCATTCTCTAAGGCTCCACCATGACACAAAGCCTGTGTGTCAAAGAAAAAGAAAGATGGTCGCTGAAAAATCCAAAGCATCCAAACAAGAAGTGGATAAACTTCTACAAGTCGGTATCATCCGCTAGATCAACGACTCAACCGGGTTGTCGAATGTCGTGTTGGTGAGAAAGAGCAATGGCAAATGAAGAATGTTTGTGGACTTCAAAGATTTGAACAATGCTTGTCCAAAAGACAGTTACCCCTTGGCCCCTTCCTTCTATTGATGAGTTGGTGGTTATCATCGCAGGACACGCAACTCATAGTTTTCTTTATGCGTACTCAGGCCACAATCAGATCAAAATGAGCCCCCGCGACAAAAAAAGTATTGCCTTCATCACTAACCAGGGCACCTATTGTTATAAAGAAATGCCTTTCAACTCAAGAATGTCGGCACAACCTTCTAGAGAATGATCGAGAAAGTGTTCAGACCACAACTTGGGAGAAACAGTGCAGTCTATGTTGATGACATCGTGGTCAAAAGTTTGACAAAAGAGGGTCGTTCCAGTGACCTCTAGGAAACCATCAACACCTTGAGGAAGAATTGCATCTGCCTCAATCCTGAGAAGTGCGTGTTCGGAGTTGATTTTGGGAAATTCTTAGGATTCATGATAAGTCATTGAGGGATAGATGTGAACCCCTCGAAGGTTTAGGCAATACTCAACACGGCCACCCCAGGACACTTAACGACATTCAAAAGATGAATGGATCTATCAATTACCTGAGCAGATTTTGCTCACGACTGGAAGATCATTCCCTACCTTTCTTCGAGCAGTTAAAAAAGAAAGGTCCAGTTGAATGGACTTTTGTTCTAGACAAAGCTTTCAAAGACATGAAGGAATATCTTGCAGCACTCCCCATTCTACATTATCCACGCGAGCATGAGACTCTTCAGCTATACCTCGCGGTTGGATCAACTATTATCAGCACTATGCTATCAAGAGAGTCCAAATTCCCCATCTAATTTGCCAGTAGGGTTTTGCAACCTGTCGAGTCCAGGTACACCCCCATAGAGAAAATGGCTTTATTTGTTATCTTCGTGGCCCGAAGATTGAGGCCCTACTTCCAGGCTCACACCATTGAGGTACTCTTTGATCTGCTCCTACATCAGATCCTCCACTCTCCGTCCCTCTCAGGAAAGATGGTCAAATGGGAAGTGGAGCTTTTAGAATTAGACATACATTTTAAACCCAGAAAATCTCGCTTGGCCCAAGCGTTAGCTGACTTCGTGGTCAAGGCTATTTTCACAGATTCGCATGATCGCGATGGAGAAGATTGGGTCATCAATGTCGATGGTTCTATATCAGTGGGAAGATATGGAGCAGGAGTCACAATCACTAGTCCTAGTAGAGAGGTAACCAATTTGTCTTTCCAGTTATTATTGGAAGCCACCAACAACGTAGCAGAATATGAAGCACTAATCACGGGTATTGAAAAAACAGTGATCAATGGAGCCCATCAAGTTCAAATTTTAACAGACTCCGAAGTGGTCGCTCAACAAGTCAAAGGAGAATATGAGGCAAAAACAGGGATGTTACCTGAGTATCTAGCTCGCGTTCAAACACTTACGGCAACTTTTGGGAAATGTTCCATCTTATCCATCCCCCGCGGGAAAAATGAACGCGTCGATATTTTGGCCAGGATAGGAGCAACACTACCCCTCGGTTTGAGCGACCGCGTGGTAATCGAGCAACGACATGCCCGAGGAATTCACAAGGGGGTTTACAAGATATCAAATCTAGGGGATTGGCGTAGACCCCTCTTACAGTACATAACTGAAGGTGTACTAATGAACCCATTGCTAGACAACCAAAACATCAGAAAACGAGCGGCTCGTTTTCGGGTAAGGGATGGAAGACTCTACAAAAGAGGTTTTAACCTCCCCGACCTCCTCTTTGTGTCAAACCAAGAAGGTCTCGATCTAGTCCGCGAACTCCATGCAAGCGTATGCGGGAATCACCAAGGGTGGAGAGTAGTGGCATCCAGGATCACGTGATTAAGGTACTACTAGCCCACTCTCAGAGCTGACGCTGAGATGATTATTCATATATGCGATCCCTGCTAGCGACATGCGTCACTCAATCATCGGCCTCCTCATCCGTTAAAATGGATATCAGCACCCTGCGTTTTCTCAATATGGGGAATGGATATTTTGGGCCCTTTTCCAACAGCGCTGGGTCAACTCCGCTTTATCATTGTAATAGTTGATTACTTTACAAAATGGGAAGAAGTCGAAGCCATGACCACTATTACAGCGAAAAAAGTGTGCAAGTTCCTCTGGAAAAATATGATCTGCCGATTTGGGATCCCCTAAGCCATCAACACCGACCACGGCCCCCAATTCGACTATGAAGGGATGTGCGACTTTTGCACCGGGCTTCACATCGATTTCCGTTTTTCCCCTGTAGCCTACCCACAATCCAACGGACAAGCCGAAACCACAAATCACCAGATCTTGAACGCCTTAAAAAAAAGATTGGGGACAAAAAAGGTGGAGTGGCCGAAACCTTACCACTAGTACTTTGGTCTTACAGAACGTCAACCAAGAGTCCAACTGGAGAAACACCCTTTGCAATGGCCTTTGGGGCCGACGCGATCATTCCGGTTGAATTATTGGTACCATCGGCCCGAATAGTGAACTTTAGCAAAGACACCAACGACGAAGCCCTTGAGTTAGAGCTCCACTTGCGAGAAGAAATGAGAGACACGACCTGCCTCAAAGAAAACGAGTATAAACTCCGACTGGCCGAAGGAAACAACAAACGCGTGTTCTTACGTCCAATACAGAAAGGAGATTTGGTCCTCTAACAAGCAACGGCAGGAGGAAAACTCGAACCAAAATGGGAAGGCCCGTATGTCATTCACATAGAGGTTGGCAGAGGATCTTTCAAACGGAAAAATTCAGAAGGGGCCATCCTTTCATAGTCATGAAACGCTAGAAACCTCAAGCCTTATTTTGCATGAGATTAGGTATGTATTTCGGAAACCTGATGACCTAGATTTTCTATGTATAGGAGTCACCAGGAATCCCAATTGGGTACACCTCTTCACATATATATATATATATATATATATATATATATATATATATATATATATATATATATATATATATATATATATATATATATATACATATATGTATATATATATATATGTATATATATATACATATATATGTATATATGTATATATATATATACATATATACATATATATATATATATATATATATATATATATATATATATATATATATATATATATGTATATGTATATATATACATATATGTATATATATATATATGTATATATATATAAATGAAAGTTCCAAACTCAAAATTGGTCGTCGGTACGAATAAGCCTCTACGGAGAACAAATTTAGCAATTGCGTGTCTTTCAAACACGGATATGCGAATAAGCCTCTACGGAGAATAAATTTAGCAATCGCATGTCTTTCGAACACGGATGTGCAAATAAGCCTCTACGAAGAATAAATTTAGCAATCGTGTGTCTTTCCAACACGGATGTGCAAATAAGCCTCTACGGAGAATAAATTTAGTAATTGCATGTCTTTCAAACACGGATGTGCAAATAAGTCTCTAGGGAGAATAAATTTAGCAATCGCGTGTCTTTCAAACATGGATGTGCAAATAAGCCTCTACAGAGAATAAATTTAGCAATCGCGTGTCTTTCGAACACGGATGTGCAAGTAAGCCTCTACAGAGAATAAATTTGACAATCGCGTCTCTTTCAAACACGAATGTGCAAATAAGCCTCTACGGAGAATAAATTTAGTAATCGCGTGTCTTTCGAACACGGATGTGCAAATAAGCCTATACGAAGAATAAATTTAGCAATCGCGTGTCTTTCAAACACGGATGTCCAAATAAGCCTCTACGGAGAATAAATTTAGCAATCGCATGTCTTTCAAAAACGGATGTGCAAATAAGCCTCTACGAAGAATAAATTTAGCAATCGCGTGTCTTTCAAACACGGATGTGCAAATATGCCTCTACGGAGAATAAATTTAGCAATCGTGTGTCTTTCAAACACGGATGTGCAAATAAGCCTCTACGGAGAATAAATTTAGCAATCGTGTGTCTTTCGAACATGAATGTGCATATAAGCCTCTACGGAGAATAAATTTAGCAATTGCGTGTCTTTCGAACACGGATTTGCAAATAAGCCTCTCCGGAGAATAAATTTAGCAATCGCGTGTCTTTCGAACATGGATTTGCATACAAGCCTCTAAGGAGAATAAACAAGCCACTTGAGATAAACATAATACAAATATTATATAACATGCTCAAGCGAAATACAAAACGATCAAAAAATAAAATTTCATACAGCGACAACTAAGTAACATACTGCAGAGGAAAAAACGGAACCACGTCACTACTACTTCACAACTTATTCGCTTGCTTCCAAAACGATAATCGTATAGTGACTACTCCCTTCATACTTAAAAATGATCAGAGAAGCCCCTACGCATATCTCGTTATCTTCTGCAAACGCACGTCAACCTTCAGTCAAAAAATAATGACCTTGGCTGTCCCAAAACAGCCTTACACGAAATTCCCGTCCAGTAGGGGAAACTAAACAAACATGGTCCGCCACTACGCCACCATACATAGAACCAAAAGAGTCTGGTAGCAGCTACAAAAAATCAAAGCAAAGCTCTATTAAAAAACCAGTAATACGAAAATCGCAAGTAAAAGGTCAAGAGAATTACCAAGAATTCAAGCTTCTCCTCAGAATCAATAGAATGGAAAAAATCCGACGTCTCGGATTAGGAGAGGTCTTGGTTTTTTCGCTCCACACGCTCTCATAAACTACATGCCAAACAACTAGCGAAATATCAAAACACCACCCTCCTGCCCTGACTTCTCATGTCACGTCAGGAACGGTCGTTTCCAGCTCATGAACAAATAAAAGAGCAAACGATCATATCACGCACGGAGCCTGAAGTATTGCTCCCCAATAATAATTTTACAACAGTGCCATTACAAAAGACCCGACGATTAACTTAGACAAAGTACTTAATAAAAGAGTTGGATTAACAAGTGCAAACCAAATAAAATATCCGCTTTATTACAAACCCACAAACATCTTCTCGCGATTCTATTGTATTATTCATCTTCGAGCGTGAGCACTTGAAAGCGATGCCCTCCAACATTTTTGAAAAACACCATCGTCGCTTCAACATGAACATCGTTGTTAATCATGAAATTATTCCAATCCTCGGTCAACCACCAGCGATTAAGGCTATTCTTGGAATCCCGAACACGGAACTCTTGCCCACTTGAGGATACTAAGCAAACACGATCGGACACGACATGACCGTACATCCTCTCAAAAGAACAAGGAAGGGACTGCAGCAGAACATCACTTGATAAGATTCATTATTAAAACATCAAAAGATGAAAAGTATTAGAGACTTACCAAGCGATGAAGCCTCTCATTTACGTCGATGCAACGATAAAAGTCTCGTATCCTAGAATCAGACGAAGGCATTTCCTTTTCTACAAAGAAAAATAATAAACAAAACACAGCTGCTGGTTGAACGGTTTACAATAACAATCCCACACCACCCTTAAATATAGTCAAGTAAAGCCCCACAGACAACGTAATCTGCACCAACATTTATTACATGCTTTGAATAAGGGAAATGGCGTAAATCGAGACTTCCCAAGACACCCTGCATACACATGGAAAGAATCTGTCCAAAATCCTGCCAGTCCATGTGTATATTCCAATTCGAGAAACAGGCCTATTGGTCAGAAGAAAGTTCAGCCCTCTTAGCAAGTACATTTTCCAACACCAACATTCAACCCCTCATACAATATTATAAAAAGGCTACTCAGCCTCTACACACCCATCACGTACAAGAAGAGAAATGGCAAACCTAGGTTCAAACACCCCTTTTACCTTCGACATCTACCTGGTAGGCGAGAAGCAGTCCATACGCAGGATGCTGCTCTATAGTTTCGGCGAGAAGTTCGAACCCCAGGTACTAGAACAAATCTTATTATCCACTCGCATTATAAAAGATTTCCTTGTTTATATCACATGAGGCGCCTACCATTCACATTGGGTGGCAAGAGGTTTGAAGGATTTCATCGAAACTCATGGGCTCGAACTAGAAACAACAAAGAAGGTTACAACATTGAAGAAGAAATGGACGCTGCTGAGTATGATGGGCCAGAGGCCAATGGTTTTTAGTATTTTTTCTTTATGTAACAAGCTTCATTAGAAAAGGGGCGTCTATGTAAGTCAACCATCAATAAAAAACCCATTTCCTTCCATACTTTAAGCAATTTTCCAAAAATCTCTCACGCTTCTAATCGCTGGAGATTGAATTTAATTTTGAATATCTTCGTTGGGTGTTAAACGCTGGAGATTAGTCTTCATAATTATAAGTTTCAACCTCTCCCACGCTTCTAATCGTTGTAAATTGAATTTAATTTTGAAAATCTTCGTCGCATGTTAGACGCTGGAGATTAGTCTTTATAATTATAGGTTTCAACCTCTCTCGCGCTTCTAATCGCTGGAGATTGAATTTAATTTTGAAAATATTCGTCGCGTGTTAGACACTGGAGATTAATCTTTACAATTATAAGTTTCAACCTCTCGCACTTCTAATCGCTGGAGATTGAACTCAATTTTCAAAATCTTCGTCGCATTTGAGACGTTAGAGATTACACTTTGTAATTATAAAATTCAACCGATCTCGCGCTTTTAGGTGCTGGAGATCGAATTTGATTGTATAAAACTTTATCGCCTAGACACATTGGAGATCGTTTGTTATAAAACACTAGGCAAGAATCCTAGAAAATCACTTGGTTGTTTATATTATATCAAAAAAAGGACTTACAACAAACACTTATCGTACACAGGCTCTACGAAAACACAAAAGAAACACATCAAGCCAGCATGTTCAACAACGAGTGAAAAAATCTAAATCACCATTTTGATCAAGAATATGGTCAACGGCAACAACATCAAAACAAGGGTGCCCCTCGCACTCAAAGATCAAACGAGTACCAATCCTAAGCTCGTTAGCAACCACAAACTCAGACCACCCTGACGTAAACCAATAATAATTAGGGTCAGTGGCTCCACCCTCACTATAAATTCCTCATCTGCTCGCATCCACAAATGAACATACCCAAGAGCCTCAGGACCATAGTCACGATATAAATAGGGCAAAGGTTGTAGGAACAACGAACAAATCTCAGAGAAAAGCAATGTAAAAATTAAAACCATAAGACCATGGCAAGAGCTTACAAGCCGATACAAGTGTCCTCTCACCGCTATGTCCTGGGTAAAACCTCTAACACGAGAAACATGCACACCCAGAATATCAACCGGCATGGTAGACGTCATCACTAAAATAAACTACACCAGGGAGCACAGGTAAGCTCACTCTTTATAAGAAGCATTCAAACAGAGCCAACAACCACACCGCTGTCCAGCTACCTATAACACGAGGTTATTAATATCTATGATTTCAAAACAAAAGGGGCCAACTGAAATCAATCACCTTCCAAGAGGCAGCAACCTTACAAAAAGCGGCAAGACAGTGAGAAACCCGCAAACCAAGCATTTGACATGCATCCACCAACAACAGGAGTATCAAAACCAGTATACAACACGTACCCGCCAGCTGCAACATTGTTAAAGCCAACACGCAGAGACAACATCCACCATTGCAAAGAAAAGCCCTAGTATAAATACCCACGCGAGCATTACCTAAAGCTAAGTGATAGGGTTTATTTTAGTGATGTTTTTAGTATAGATTTGCATATTAATTTAGAGCATGTTTACACGTTTTATAGCTTAATTTGTATTATTTAGTTTTCGGAGTCTACACTGGTGTTTTTTATATATTTCAGGTATTTATGGACTGGATCGTATGATTTTGGAGGTTGATCATAATTTATGGGTTTATATTGCAAATTGAAAGATGGGCTGATACCTGATTGCTGCGTTAAGAGTTAAAGTCACTTTTGCAATCAAATTGGAGTTAGGACGTACGTGGGCTGGGCGTGGACCGACATCAAGTTACTTGTGCAAATGCGGCTTGAAGACTAGATATATTATATATTCATACGGAGTATTATTTTGGTTATTTCAGTAGATAAATTAGATTAGATTATATTTATTATTTAAATTAGGATAGTTTAGATATATAGATTAAGATCAGATTTATGTTATACTACTATATATACATTCACTCCTACGGCAAAGACGGAAGTAGACCGTGGCCGACTAACGTTTTAACCCTAAACCTTTATTATGTTTTGTCTTATTTTTATGGAGATCTAAACTCTCCCGCTTCGTCTATCAATTGAAGCTTTGGTTTGATAAAGTTGTGAGATTTCTATTCTTGTTCTATTCCTATTGATTCGTATTGATTCTTTTGCGAATATTATTGATTTCTTCTAGTTCGTACAACTAGTTGAGATTATTGCTAGGATTTTGTAGATTCCTCGTAGCAAACCTTAATCCATAGTAGCAATCATGCCTTTTTAGGACTCGTAAGACTAAACTGGTGTGTAGAGAATCAATTATATGTTAAATGCTGACTCGTAGCTTGGTGTTGCATATATCCTGGTTAATCCTTAATCTTAATGCTACTATTAGGTTAAATCTTGACCGTGTTAAGGTTATCTAATTAGTAAGGGTTACTAGGACTCGTAGGACTAGTAATTTACACAAGATCGGGACAGGAACAATAATAGGATGAAAAGAGAACTTGAAGAAGAATCGATGATCAACTGGTCAAATTAAAGTGGATATTTGTAGATGAAACTATCTTCTTAATTGTTATCTCCGTTATTTGTTTATAGTTTATTTTCTTTTCTTTCTTATTCTCATCACACCAAAACCCCTCTTTTGTCTTAATTGGTAAATAGACTTAACTTAGGAATAACTTGATTCTCTGTGGGATCGACTCGTGCTTACCACACTACATTAGTTAGTAAGTTCGAATTTATTTTGATACGGTTAACGCGACTAAAAACCGTCCATCAAATTGGCGCCGTTGCCGGGGAATCAAAGTTTATTTCTTTGTTTTGTGTGTTTATCAATTTTTGTATATATCTAATTTGTTGTGAACCTATCTTACGGTTCATAACACCCTTGCCACTAACTTTTTAGATGTTGAGGTTGTTACAGTTTGAAGGTGAGAACTTTCACCAATATCTTACCAGATTGCAGAGGTATGTGGACATCCGTGATTCACGGGGTTATCAAGACAGCATCCGAGATATGATTATTTGCATAATTGACGGGATGACTGCTGAGACACGAGCGCTTGCTGAGTCAATGAGTAACGGAGGTCTAGCACGGTTAGGTTTGTCGAGGTTGTGGGATTTTTTCTGTTACATGGGTTACCATGTATCACAGGATGAGTTTCTCACCACGTCTTATCCACCAATGGAGGACTCTATCACACTCTTGGATGATGAAATCCAAGCCCTTACTAAAGCAATACAAGAGAATGATGAGAGGATCAAAAACTTGGGAGAACAATTGAGCCAACTTATTCAAACATCGAGCGAGATAATAGCAGATCGGATGGCCGCCCCTCAAGTTGATAAAGAAAGCAAACCCATTCCGCCATCCACTGAGACATTGAAGGATGCAAGAATGGAAGATCCTGTCGAAGTCATTGTTCTTAATTCATTCCATCCTAGTTGGTTTCATAACGAGGAGGAATTGTTCACAGACAACGATAGTTTCTTTGACGATGGAGAAGAGGGTCTAGTGCTTTCTGACATGGAATTTCATGAGTCGACGCATGAGGTTTCATGTGTTGTGTCTCCTACTCCATCTGATGCATTCCTTCTCAGCTCCCACGTTGATGAGCCATTTCTAGACCCACCTGCTGAGGCTCAAGAGGTAATAAAGGTAAACTTTTGCAATTTGGAAGGTAATAGTGATTATGTTGATCCTTTTAATTGTTATTTTGAAAAGCCACCAGTGGAACTGAACTGGTGGTATCATATTCCTTCAGTAGACATTCATGATAAATTGAAAAGGTTTATAACTTCTATATTTTATAATTTCAATTTAGTGTGCTATGATGTCTTGTGGAAGATGTTTGCACAGGAATATGATAGGCTACTCAGGGCCTTGACGATGTCTGATAGGTAAGGAATTAAGATTGAGAATAAGTCATGCCGATGACATAAAACAAAGGCGCTGCTTGGGAGGCAACCCAAGGTATGTAGTTCTAGATTTCTTTTTCTTAAATTTCATTGAATTAGTTTGGTTTTGGCATTTTTCGTGGGGCACTAACACTGTAGGCTGAAAGCTGAAAAGGGAAGAGGCCGCCCTGCGGCTTGTACGGGCCGCCCCGCGGCTAGGTCTTGTCTCCGGCCGCCCCGCGGCCTCTGACGGGACTGACAGGTTTTTCTTCCTCACCTCCTACTTGACCTACCAACACCGCAGTGAGCAAGTCAGTTTTTCTTTATTTCTTTCGTATTTTTATATTTTGTTGTCTTTAATTTTCATTGAGGACAATGAAAGATTTAAGTGTGGGGGAGGGATCGCATTACATATAGATAAATTTTGCATATCATGTTTATTTATGTTTTCATATTTATTTTTACTCATATATTGTATTTGCTAAAAAAAAATCCAAAAATATCATGCATTTCATACACTTTAGGTCTTATTTTCCCATCTAGGCTACTTGTCCTCTATATTTATCTTATCATGTGCCCCATGACTTGCTTCAAGTGTTTGAAACTTTGAATTGTTTTATAGACTTTTTGGGAACATGATTGATAAGAAAATTGAGCATGTATAGTCTTTGGAATTTAAGTGGTATTGAAGTTCTAACAATTTAACCTTGTGAGTTATTTTGCCCTTATTGAGACTACACATATATGTCCTCTAGTTTCTTTGTGTGTGAATACTCTCCTTGATTACTTCCTCTTTAAATTGCGTTTAGATATCTCTATTAAGGCTGCATTTATATGATTTTTGCATGTAACCTTAAAGTGATTGAGGCATGATTTCCTTTTAGCCATAATATACACTATCCACCCGTACAGATTATCCTTTGCTTGAAGCCAATTTGAGCCTTATAAGCCTATTTTGTTAGCTCCACAAAATCTTCCTAGCCAATGATTAGCCTGACCCATCCGGGATTTAGGAGAAGAGTTGGTGAATATCATGATGTGTTGATGGAGTTGCTTTGAGTTGAGAAATTATGTTGGGTGATTCATTTGTACTTCATAGAGATGGTTTTTATGTGCTTATTACTTTGGACCTAAGGAGGATAAAATTCACTTAGGGGTAAAAGTCAAGAAAATAAAAAGAAAGAAAAGAAAAAATCATTATCAAAAGAAAAAAAAATGAATGAGTTTGTGTGGATAGTTGAAAATTGTGTGCGAATTTGTGTTGTGAAGGAGTACATGTTATTGGAATGGAATATGAAGTATTTTGGTGTTGGTGTTTTTTCTGGTTGTTTACTAACCCTTTTTCCCGGATTTTTAACGCCACATAACCTAAATTATTTCCATACCCTATGTTCCTACCATGACCCCATTACAACCCATACAAAGACCTCATGATTTTGGTTGCATGTGAAGTCACTAGCGGCGGAGATTTAGACCACTGACGCAATTTTATCGTAGCTAAGTTTTCAAGGATTGAGTTTGAGCGTGAATGTTTAACCCTAAACACATGAGCGAGAGTGAAAACACATTTTCCTGGTGAGGTTGAATGAATATGCTTGCTTTATTCCTTGGATTGCACCTATACATGTTATGATGTTAATTGTCGATCTTCGTTTCCTTATTTTGAGCTTTTAAGTGTTTTACCAAAGTTATCACATGGATTGCTTGTCTGTGGGGAGTTGATTTGATTTAGGTTTTAATTGCTTGAGGACAAGCAAAGGCTTAAGTGTGGGGGAATTTGATAGCATGCATTTAGGTAGGCATATTAGGATACATTTAGCATGATTTAGATGTGCATAATGTATAGTTTAAGCTAGATTTGCATTTATACTTGTGTTGTTGGTGGAGTCGGAATCTACACGCTTTTATGGATTATTTCAGGTATATGTGGATCCGACGAGGAATGAGGAGGCTCATGGATGAAGGAAGAGTGAAGAAGAGGAAGAATAAAAGCGAAGAGCCCGGGAGCGGAATCGAAGTTAGAGAGCCTAAGTGAAGCACAAGTCAGTAGAAGTTGTCGCTAGACATGCTGAACTTGTTTCGCACTTTCTGGAGGCCTCGGTTGTCCGATTGACTATTATGACCATGCGTTGAAAAGCTCTTTCCGAGATCTACAACTTTCGTGTTGACATCGAGACCAAATTCGAAGAGGAAAAGTTTCTGTGAACACTAAAAGCCGCCCCGCGGCCCGTAGCTCTGACGAAGGATTTCGCAATCGCCTGGCCGCCCCGCGGCCTATGCAGAAACGCCAAATCTGTTAAAGGACTTTTTATCTCTTTAATTAGTTTTGAGAATTATTATTTGGCCGACTCTTTTGAGGCCTTTTAAGGAAGTTTTAGGGTTTTATTTGAGGGAGCTAATTCATTAGTTTATGCACTTGGGGACTACTTTCTCAATTGTTACCTCTATTAACTTGTTTATAATTTATTTTATCATCTTCATCATACCAAAACCCCCTTTTCTCTTAATTGGTAAATAGACTTAACTTAGGAATAACTTGATTCTCTGTGGGATCGACTCGTGCTTACCACGCTACATTAGTTAGTAAGTTCGAATTTATTTTGATACGGTTTAGGCGACTAAAAACCGTCCATCACTAAGCCCTCGCCCAAAGCAAGATACCTAGTTTTGATATGACTTCAGGGGAAGTCTCCCCACCCACCTTTATCACAAACACCATGACTTTCCCAAACCCTAGGTTCAACAGAATGATCCTCAGAGAGATCCATCTATACAGGCTACCTTTACCATACATCTTCGTAGAATTCGGAGACGAAATACTAGATCAAAATTTTCTATTCTCTCCCCTAAATAGAGAATTTATAGTTCTAGTCGAAAGAGATGAGGGAGATTGGTTCTCTCTATCGGAAGGATGGAGGAAATTGGCGATGATAAACAACCTAAGGGTAGGATGTCGTCTCACTTTTGAATACCAACGAGAATCACACTTCGACGTTTCAATAGAGCAGTGACAAGAGGAGAGCCTTTCGTTGTTCCTGCCAAAGAATACTCAAACTCACAACTAGTATAGTTGATAAGAAAGAGATCGATCCACAGGGAAATCTATCAATTCACGTGCAAGTCTAATCGCTATGTAAGAATATGGGGTTTTTTTGATGAGAAAAAGATCCGTTTTTTATCAAAGCGAAAACAATGCAAACAAGGTAAATTGTGTTTAGAATGCAATATAAAGAATTAGGTTCACCTACAATTTATCACTTCGATTGATGAATTCGATCCTTGTTTCATCCTCTAGTTCTTGTCTTTTCCTATCAATGCCCTTGTCCAGATCTTAGATAGATTCCTAGTCATACGAGTCCTAGTAACCCTTATCTCTAAATAACCCTAACACGGTTAAGATTCAACCTAGAGATAACATTAAGAGTATGAATTAATCAAGGTACATATAATATCAAGCTACGAGTCGATATTTAACATGTATTCAACTTCCTACACATCCAATTAGTCCTACGAGTCCTGAAGAGATATGATTGCCACTTAGGTTAAGGTTCGCTACGAGAAATCTGCAAAACCCTAACAATTGAATGAATCTACTCTAACTAGTTGATCATGCCAGAGAGAATAAAACACATTCAAGGAATTAAACGCAAAGAAGTCAAAATATTTGAATAGGAATAAGAACTAGATTAAGAAACTCACAATTCAACAATCAAATATCCAAACTGTATGGGAAACCTTGAGAGTTTAGTTCCTCATGCTCAACGATGCTCTCTCAATAATCTCTAAAGTCCATAAGGTTGATGAAAGAATAACCAAGAAAAGTCTTTTAAAAGCCTCCCAAGAGTCGGCCAAAAATAACAGAAAAACCCTGATTCAGATTTGGTTTCTGTTTCGGCGTTTCTGCATAAGCCGCTGGGCAGCCAACCCAGGCCGCGGGGCGACCAGGTGATTAGCGAAATCCTCTGGATGGGCTTCGAGCCGCGGGGCGTCCATACTGTTCACAACGATTTTTCCTCTTCGAATTTGGTCTCGATAACAACATGAAAGTTGTAGATCTCGGAAAGAGCTTTCCAACGCATGCTTATAATAGTCATTCCAATCACCGAGGCCTCCAGAAATTGCGTTACAAGTTCAGCTTGTCTGGCGATAATTTCTGCTGACTTGTTCTTCACTTAGGCTCTCGAAATTCGACTCCGCTCCCGTGCTCTTCACTTTTATTCCTCAACTTGAATCTTCCTTCATCTAAGAGTCTCCTCATTCCTCGTCGGATCCACATCTACCTGAAATTAACCATAAAATTGTATAGATTTCGACTCTACCAACATCATAGGTAAACATGTAATTGTAACTAAAATATGCACTATTCACAACAAAACTATGCTAAATGCAATCTATTATACAATAATAATCATGCTCTATCAAGCAGCCAGGACCAGAAGATAACGGGGATGTTTTCCACGACTACCTCTGTTACGAAGAAATATAATTATACCCAAGTTATAAACCACTTTCTATTTTGCATCGCGACAAATAAGAAAAGAGAAACTAGTACTACGCTGCTCCTACCTCCTGGGTACTTTGTAAACCTGCGAACCCTTATTTTTTTCATCTCACTCTTTATTACATAAAACGATTAATGACAGGAGATTGGTAAGGGCATCGCAGATAAGCAGAATAATGACAGCAGGGCAAATTCTTGAAAAAACAAACAAAAAACATACTCAGCGAAAAACGAAATTTAGAGATAGAATATTTACAAAACCAAAAAACCAATCATGACAAGGCATACCACTTGTCATGGGCCAGGCTGTTTACCGCCAGCAAAATATGAACCATGAGAAAGCATACGCTTATGTCGCGGGCAGAAATGTTTCAAAGCATACTTCCCATCATTTCATTTCAAACATTGGGTGAAAAGAGCAGAACAAATAATTACGCATCAACAGAGTAGGATCATTGTTTTCATCACAGGGGGGGGGCTTGGGGGCAGCAACTTCTTTCAAGAGAAGCGTTGGGTAAAGAAACGGACAGACTGCGCTGAGGGTCTTTGAGCTTCATATCTAGGGGTGATATTCGAGCCGAACGAGCCGAGCTTGACATGTTCAAGCTTGGCTCGAACGGAAAACGAGCCGAGCCGAGCTCGAGCCCAAAATCTATTCGAGCTTTTTTTGACGTTCAAGCTCGGCTCGCGAGCCCAACCTTAAACTCGAGCTCGGCTTGTTAGGCTCGAACAACCCGAACAAATGAGCCTAAGCTCGTTCGAGCTCGTCAGTTGGGCTCGTTCAAGCTCGTTCGAGCTCGGTTCGTAGCTGAAAAATATCAAATTTCAAGCTGTACAAATTTATATTAATCTGTACAAATTTAAAATAGCAGGGAATACTTGAACTGTACAACTACAAATCTTCAAGCTATACAAATCTTCAAAATGTTCTACCAAAAAAAAACATTCTTCAAAATATAGTTATGTGCAACTTAAGAACCTACTTGAACTTCAAGTTGTACAAATCTTCAAACTGTACGAATATTTAACATATACAAATCTTCAACTTCATTTTCAGTTGTACAAATCTTCAAATTTGAAGGAAAGAAACAACAGCAACATCCCAATCTTTCTGGCAGCAAACTCCACACCAGAGGCTGTGATAGTAGCAAACAGAGATGGACGAATGCAAAATTAGGCAGTCAAAAATAAAATTAAAGCACACAATCACAATAAAAACTAGCACCTCATCAACCATTAATCAAAATCCAGAGTGAATTTCACAAACACCACTATAAAAACAAAGCAAGTTTACCCTGAGGTTTGGGGAAATCGAAGGATTCTTATCAAATCAGGCTACTGAGAGGAAGATGAACAAGGAGGGAGTAAGAGAAAGATGAACCTGGTGTTGCGGGAGGAAAGACGAACAACGAGAAGCAACCGAACAAAATAATATACTTCTACTTAACATTCAAAATAAATATTCTAATTCAACCGAACCAAATCTGACAACAAAAAACTTTTGTGCTGCTGCCTGGTGCTGCTGGAAGAAGAAGATGAACAAGGAGGATCTCACCGGTAAACAAGGAGGAGTAAGAAGGGGAACGACACTACCTGTTGCGTGGTGCTTGAGGAGTCCGATTCCGAGTTGAGGAACGACTAAGGAAGACAATCGAACAACGAGACGTCGGCGCCACTTGATTCGAGTGGTGGTGGTGGTGTTCACCGGCACCGCCTGAGCCCTGAGGGAAGGAAGGATGAGCCGAGCAGATTGAAACCCTAAGGGAAGAAGAAAAGCGGCGACAGGCGAGGCATAGAAGAGCGAACAGAACCCCTCTCACGCACGCTTAACGCTACATCCTCCCCCCTTATAACCCTAGGGGTATTGCTGTAAATTCATATGTCGAGCTTTTGAGCTCGGCTCGGGCTCCGCTCGAGCTCGGTTCGAGCCTAAAACAATGTTCAAGCTCGGCTTGTTTTACCTTTACGAACGAGCCGAGCTCGAGCTTTTTCGAGCCGAGCTCGAGCAGAGCCCGAGCTGTTCGGCTCAGATAACAGCCCTATTCATATCATTGAGAGCACAATTGAGGGGGAATATCCACACAGAGTCCCCAAGATGAGCGAAGTGGTTAATACTTTGAATGGCGCCACCATCCACTCCTTCTATAAACGCGTCAGACAGATTGTTGTAAAGGATGTCCTCGCCATCTATCACAAGAAAATTGCTCAACCAGGCTCGACCATCCTTCCCGAAGAAATTGGTCAGCAATCCCTTACCCTCGTCGCTCAACATGTACTATCATGAAGCATATTCTTTGTCAAGACAACATCTTTACCAAAAGTAAAACGCTCCAACTGCTCCTTCACATTGCCCAGTTCCTCGTGAACTTGCACCAGCTCAGCATCAAGTTCCCAAATCTGACTGCCCAAGTGCCTTATCTCTGACTAGCGCTCTGAGTTCCGTTCTTCAAATTTGGAAACTTCGACCCGCGATACATCAAGCTCGTTCCCCACGGCCTCCAACTCTTTTTCAGATTTGTCCAAGGTCGTTTATAGGCTGTTGATAGTCCCCTCTTGAAGCTCCACGTCTTTGAGCTTTTCCACCTTGGCTTTCAAACTTTTGTTCACCTTCCTCAAGTCGGTCACAAGTTCGCCGTACTTCCTCAAATGCTCGGCCACTTCCGACCATTGTATGTTACCATATGAAAAAAAATGAAGAACGATAAACATACAAGCAAAATAGAACACATGAGGAAAAAAGTTGAGAAGATAATTACCAATCCCCCGATTCCCTGGCCTTGTTCCAGTAACTCTTCAATCGTAAGATGCTACAGAAATACCCTTTCAACCGGATAGCTCTTCCCAAGGATAATCAGCTTCTTAAAGTCAAGTGGGGAGAATCCGGGTTGCCTGTACGCGACCATGGAAATCCCCGATTTGGTGATCGGCTCGTCACTCAAAATCTTGCGGCACCCGTCCTCCTCCCTTTTTCTTTTTTGCGCACACTGGCTAATAGGCACGTTATCCCTCGACGAACTATGCCTATCCTCGACAAGCTCTTTTCCCTTTACAGTCTCCACTACATGTGGAGAGTCGCGATGAATGACCTGCTGCCGATCCCCACCTAACCGCAGGGTAGGAGCGCGAGGAGTTTTGGCAGCGCTCTTCTACATGGCCTTGGTGGAGAGTTTCCCAGTATTGATCAACATATCTGCGAAAGATTAAAACAAAGGTCAAAAAGTGAAAATCATAATCAAAGTTACGGGAAAACCTCAAACACCCACCCTGTCAATGGGGTAGGCTAAGACCGGCCATTTCCAAGCGAGCCGGAGTCACGACCTCTCTATAACCCCTTTTTGCCGAATGCCCCCTCGACTAAACGCAGACCGTCATCTATTGATCATGATACTCTTGTTTTTTGGCGGCTTCATGTAAACGCCGGGGGTAGTCACAAAATCTAAGGAAGCTCTGGTGGGATCACGAACCAAAAACCATTTCTTCCTCCATCCACCCTTGCTGGACAACCGCTCGACTATGTTCCTGGCTAGTGAAGGAGACACCAACCCATCGTGACCATATCGCAATGTCAAAACTGAAAAAGAGATGGTTCAATGACGTTTTTTATTTGATAGTGGCACACCGCATCACGTCGGCTGCCAAGTACATCCAGACATTGAAGGCAAGCTGAGCAGGACAAGTGTTGATCCTCGCGATGAAATCAGTATAAAGCTTGGGTAAGGGGAGGCAAAATTCTTGAAGAAAACTCTCTAGATGAATGATAACATGGTCCCGCTATGCATTCAGACAACACCCGTGCTCGGATGTCAAACCTATCTCTATCCCGGCAGGCCAAGGATAAATCTGAGCCACCATCTCAAGATGTAGAGGTGTTAGGATGGACCTCTCCCCTTTGGTTTCAGCTATGGTGGGGGTCACGCGCTTCTTAAAAACTTTGGGAGCAGTCGGAGAGTAACCTTCGCAGAAACTGCAATTATCAACCTCCTTCTTTTTGTAAGCCGGAATAGCAAAATCACTAGGAACCACGCGGATAGGTTTCTTCCTTCCTTTTGATGCGCGAGGCACCCCCCGTTTACCCAAGTCATTTATGGACTCAGAAGTATGACAGTAATCAGGGTAATCTTCTGTGAGAGAATGCTTTATTATCCCGGATATTTTTCTCCGCTTCACCTCCCCCGAGGTTACGAGCATGACCTTTTCTCTCTCTCTTACTCGCGACTTATTGTTAGGCTGCGGGGGATGTGTTGAGGACGCCGTGGCTTCTGAATAATTGCTCTCCACGAAATCTATGGTCCGCGAAGAGCTAACCTCTTCGTCCTCAAAACCCATACTTCGGTTTTGACAATCACTTTCGCCTGACATCGCTAAGCAGATAAAGCTTTCAAGGAGAAAAAAACCGTGAAAAGGTGCAAAGGAAAAAATCAACAAGGGGAAATGACATTTTCAGTATCGTGATTGGACAGTTTTGGCGCCAAAAACCCCCTCATAGGGTTATGTTGGCGCCTAACGCGCCCCCACAAAAGGGCATTGAAAAGATATTTCCCCCCGAAGGGTGATGGTTGAAAGACACCTTTTCGCCTCCTCCATAAAGTTTCTCTACTTTCGAGAAACCACCTCCCAATAAAGTAAAAATAAGGGGAGACGAAAGTTTCATCTATCCACAATTGTCGGAAGTCCCCAAAACTCCACAAAAAATATCACTTCTGGCACCATTACGCCACTACCTAGAACCCAATAACCTTGCTCGGAGCACCCACTACAGGGAAGGAAAAAAGAAAAAAGGGGAGCAAGTCACCAGGGATAATCCCCTCTTAGCCCCATCGCCGATATGCCCCTCACTAGAGAATGGCGGTTCAACTACCAAGAGTTTTCTCCCATGCCCTAGAATCTAGTATGAGTGGAAATCGAGGAAAATAGACAGAATAGAAAGGAAATTAGGAAACACTTACTCGAAGAAGTAGAAGAAAAGCACCAGCAAATGAGAACAAATTGAGAAATAGCGCCACCAACTTGCTCTGATTGCTGCCTTCCTGATACTGGACCCTTCGAATTCTCTCTCCTTTCTCACTCCCTTTTTATCAATCTTGAAAATGTGAAATGAAGCAACCTGAGAGAAAATCTTCACTTATAAGTCTCCGTGGGGTCACCCCCAAATGGGCCAAGGCAATTGTGCCTAATTTGAGGAGAGATTCCAACAGCCCTAAACACCCCCATTTCATGCCCAAATCACCACCACAACAGCCCCAATAACATCATCTTCTTCCTCCTTTACCCATTGAACATCAAGGACTCAAACCGAGCTTTCTAGCTCACCTCCTCCATGTGTCTGTCCAATAAAGGTCAAGCTTGCTCCTTCTCTCTTCCTTCTTTCCTTCAAGAACCATTAGTATCAGCCCCCAAGCAACCCCATGGCGTCCTCCAAGTGGAAGAAGAAGCCCCAACAGCCTGGAAGTCAAGGATCGAAGCCCCGGAGTCCATTTGTTCGGTTTTGAGTCTAGGTAGGGTAAGTTAGCTCCTTTTCTCTTCCTTTCACTTCCAAACCCTCAAAGTTCTCTCCTTTATTCTCTAACTAACCCCTCTCACTCATCCAACAAGCAGATTTAGGAGTTTCGGCCTCAAATCGCCTCAAGAGCCACCCGGGAGAAGAAGAAGTGAAGCAAGGATGTGTTGGGTGAGAAATCCCTTCAACCCCTCATGTTTTTCGAGCTAAGTTTTTTCTAACATGTGCATAGAAGCCTTAGGAAAAATTGGGAAAAAGGGGAAATCCTAACAACATCGAACGAGGCCAGAACTGGAGCAAGAATCCATGATTCAGCGCCAGAATCGCTGCCGCAAGAAGGAACTTGCGGTGGCGAGGGAACCCAGATGGGGTGCCCTAAGAGACACTGCATACTCGTGACCACGACTTGGGATCTCGCGGGCGCTAGATGCTCACGACCGTGAAAGACTCGCGGGCACCCAGGCCTCGCGGGTGCGAAAGCCTATCTCGCAGCCACGACATACCTCATGTCCGAGGGTTTTAAATGCGTTTCTCGATGTTTTCGACGATCGTTTTTGTGACTTGTTTTCAACGCTTTTGGGCTTTTCAAGGACTGACTTAAAGACTTGATTTGGAATTTGGGGAAATGAATTTCATAGGCGTTTAAGGTAGAATATTCTAATCGGTAGCTTGGTTTTTAAAATGGTTTTCGGGATTAACTTGGGAATTATGTGATCGATGACTAACTAGCATGTTGATATGATTGATTGACTAATATCATGACTTGTGTGGACTAATGGCATGTATGAATGACTAATGGCAAGATGAGATGTTAGCGTTATGTATCGTTTGACTTATGCCTTCTGAAATATGATGAATATGATTAATATGATGATCTCGAGATATATGACTATGTGAATTATTGTTGCGGCTATATGAATTCTACGAAAATATGAATGTGGCTAAATGGAACGATGAGAATGATGTGGTCTTGTGGAATGTCGCAATGTGGTAAATGGTTGAACTTGATGGGATGATGATTGCAATATGGATGTTATTCTTATTGAATATGATGTGTGCTTTGAGTGCTTGAATGACTAGACGTATACTTATATATGTGTTCTAATATGTATCTAGGTGATACTTTGTGATTATGATTGATGTGTGTCGGACCTTCTGTTATGTTGTTCTGCATAGCTAGGTAAGTCTCTTCGGAGGTTACTTAGATTGATAGAGAGATATTCCCTGCTTTGTGTGCATGATATACTAGGTGCTTACATTCATGATCAGTATGCCATGTAGTGCCATGCTAGGTTGCATTGATCGTTGAGCATTCTATTTCCTTATGCATATGTACACAGAACAACCATTATCTGTGAAGTATCTAGAGTCTTTGCTAAGGTCATAGGATGACCCAGTCCCATCGGGTTTATCCTGAGTCGTTCGAGTCATAATTACCACTTTACTTACCGCTCTAATTTATTTTACCTTTTGCATTATAATATTCATTTTCTCTTTTAAGTGCACATACATTATTTGATAAAAGCATGCAAACATGGGGTCGGGTACCACAACGGGCCTCGTCCCATTTATAAATCGGAATGCGTTCGCGAGCTGACTAGTCTCTACCCTATCGGGAAGGGGGGCGGTGGTTAGGTAGCGGGATATACCACTTGGTATTCTGTGTTAAGGCCTTATTATTTTTATGCACTTGATCTTAGGAGCATGTTAGTGTGTTTATGTTTCACCTTGCATCTAGAAGCATCTTTATTAGGTATAGGGTATATGTGTGCTTAGGGTCAAGATGCAGCAGGTGGGCATCATTCTAATCCCGCTCACCATAAACGTTTTTAGGTATTATTTATGTTCGTCCATTAGTGCTGCTTGATTATTGCGCGAGTGCTTTTTGTTCGGCGGAGAGTGAGTGTCTAAGATCTTGACTTTATGAGACTTTGACTATGTTTTCAGACTTATGCTTTTAGACTCCGTTTTGACCCAGCTCTTCCGTGGCACCCCTTTTGTATTATACTTTCCTTCCACTTTTGTATGACTATGAGTTTTCCACGCTTAGACTCACGACAGGTGTTTGGGAGTAAAAAAAAAAATTCGTGTTTAAATTAAAAGATATTGTATAAGCTCATGAAGTTACTTTCGTGAAGGCTCTCATGTGATGCTTTATATATCAAACACGAATACAAATTGACTAGCGATAATTACAAGTAAATGAGTGCGCAAAGTGTGTTAAATATCAAATGCATCATTTTAGTGCCTTACAAGCTCACAAACTAAAGTATACAAATTTAATACAATAGTTGAGCATACAATAACAAAAAAATAATACAAAGTTAAGATGCCGAGAGCGCGAATCCTGTCACTTGGGGGGGGGGCGAGTTTCTCAAAATCCAATACTAGCTCAAGCTACCTGTTCGATCTGCAAAATAAGACCAAGGTCGAATTCGTGGGTAAAAAAAAAAAATTCATTTGGGCTTTTAAATTGGGGAAACAGCCCAAAACAGCCTATAAAAGGCAGCCCAACCCAAATGAAAGTGGCTACCAGTTTATGTCTACGTACCAGATTCAAAGAAAGAATCAACAAATTAATAAATAAATAGCTAGAAGGAAGGAAAAAAGCCTATCTTTATCTAAAAGGAAAATCAGTAGCTCTCCATATCAAAAAAGGAAGATATGCAGTTAAAAAAGATATGGAAAAGTAGGGTTTTCTACCAATTGCTCCCCTATAAAAAGGGTTGCCTGATGCAAAAAAAAAAAAAAAAAAAACTCACGGCTGAAAAGAAAGAAAGTCTGCACAAGAAAAAAAGCAGTACACGTACAGCAGAAAAGAAAGCAAGCAGCAGCACCAAGAGAAAGAAAACGCATTCAAGGTAGCGTTTTTTCATCATCTGCGTGGTCCCGAAACCCACCCTTGAGATGTCTACGGATTTCTCTCGTGGTCTGGTTTTGGGACCATCGATCAGTCCCAAATCGGGGCAAATTGCTGCACCAATTCGATCTCCGAGACCCACTCCTGAGATGTCTACGGATTTCTCTTGTGGTTTGGTTTCGGGATCAATAAATCGCAATAAAACAGGGGGAAACACTGCTCAAAATTCCCCAGACAAACCTACTGACTCACAAACGGTTTCAAGCAGTCCAAGGAAGCCTAATCGTCGCACAAATCTGATCCTCTAAACCCCACCCCTGAGATGTCTACGGATTTCTCTTGCGGTCTGGGTTTTGGGATCAACAAATGGCCCTAAAAGAGGGCGAAATGCTGCTGGAATTTTCCTAACCTAGCTAATCAATTCAAACCTACAAATTGCAAAGCAAACCAAAGGAAAACAAATTCACAAGCGGTCAAATAATGGAGTTGGAGAGCGAACATATTTGCTGTTCAGTTTCAAGCAAAACAAATCCTCAAGTTACTCTTACTACATAATCAGGCTATTCAAATCATGGCCGTTCCAAAACGTAGCAAAACTCTGCCAAGATCTACACAAAAAGAAAATCTGCACTAATCAACCCGGTGAAAGACAAGTGTCTGTGACAAGCAAATCCAAAGTCCTAATGATATTCACCAAATTCTAAGAGAATAAAGGGTGAAACTTGACAAAAATCCATTCAAAACACTACTCAAATTTTCTGAATGAGCCAACAAGGTCACAAACAAATTGCACAAAGAAAAACAAAGGGGAAACATAAACTGGATTGGGGCGACAGAGTCACTGATGGCAAATCTAAACTGGTGCTCCTAAATTCCAAATCAGTTTATCCCCACCAGAAGCTGAAATCTTAATCCAAAAGAGATAAAAGAGAAGAGAAAAAAAAAACCTAACTTACCAGGGTCGGGATGTCCAAGCTATGGTTGCCCAAGAAGTCGTAGTGACACGTTTGAGGACTCACACTCGGCCTAATAACAGCTTCTTTCAACTTCGAGTGCACCTCCTCCTTCAACTGTACCAAATACAAAATCCCCAAACAAAAAAAAATCACAAATTGCAAACCGTCTGAGGCCCGGAGCGGATCGAATCCAGGGGCAAATCGCAAAGGAAGGACAGAAAACGAGCCTGTTGCACCCTCTCCTTGCAAGAGCACGTCTATCTTCAACTGCTGAACGCTCGCCCTAGGCTCTTCCCTTTCTCTTTCGAATACCAAAATCGAAAAGCCCCAAATTATACCAATTGCAACCCTAAAAATCGCAATCAAATATAGCGTAAAAATTGAAGCTCAATTGAAAAGGGGATTCATATGAGAATTTGAAATTTAGGCTAGGAATTACCTAAAAATCGGACTGAACAAGCAATTTGGGGAGAAATTCGTACGAGTAAGAAGTACGTACCCGGGCGCATTTCTTCGGTTCGTAATGGCGAAGCACAACTGGCCCCGCCCTTGCTCCGTGACTCGCACTGCACACCTCCGTTCTGGTTGCCCCGGGTCAAAACTCCAGGGAGAGCTGGTCGGAAAAGTCGTCGCGGTTGAAGAAGATGAGCTGCGTCGAGCCGTCGAGCGCCTGGAGGTTGGAGAGGAGGAAAGAACGCGTCTCGCTTCTGTCAAAAAAAAAAAAAAAAAAAATTGAAGCAAGTCTGACTTGGATCCGTCTGACCTACAAACAAATACTCCGTATGAAGTGGGCTGGGTTGATTTTTGGTCGGCTAAATTGATTGTGGGCTTAAGCCCCATGTTTTTGTTTTAAAAATAAAACAAGCCAAACTCCTTTGCCGAGACACTAAATCGGACATTCACATTTGTTGAAGAAATTTTGTTTAATTACAAAATTGACCCACTAAAATATAAGAATTATAATTGGCATAAATTAGAAATTGAGTTTGACAAAATCATAAAGTTGAACTCGTAAAATTTCATCGCCAATTTATTCTAGTGGGTCAATCTTAAAATTGATTTCCAAGCAAAACGGAGTCAAAATCTCAAGTCAAATTTCTTCAAACTCAAACGGTTCTAAAAAAGAGAACTACGTAAAGACTTGACGCCTTATATCGGCTACGTAGGTAACCCGATATTAAATTCTAAAAATATATCGGGTACAGTCGTCAACCTCTAAATTCACTTCTAAATGAATATGAGGTCAAAGTCCAACCAAATTAAATAATTGGTTCTCAAAAGAACTAGGGGTGATTTGATCCCGTTCCAAACGGGTACGTAGGACACCCGACAAAAAGCTCAAGCTCGTCAGGTTCAATCACCAAAACCCAAAAATTAAATCAATTCAAATACTCTGAACTACGTAAGGCTTGATTCTCTTCCAAGAGATACGTAGGCAACCCGTTAAAATTCGGGTGCAGCCCAAATCACCAAAACCACTTAAATCTTGGTGTCGATACGACTTCGAATCAAGAGGATAACCAAAAGGGGTCGAGCTCAAATTCTAAAAAATTAAATAAAATATGTTTTACAATTATTCGCGCATTTTTGTTCAACAACAGGTACAGGGGACTTCCCCGGGGATTCCAACCATCCTTTCAGAATTTGGGTATGAAATCCCACTTTGAAATGTTAGACTACACTTTCAAACCTTCAACCTGTACTCGGGAAAAGGGTAGCTTGCACAGTTATCCTAGAATTAGAGTTATTTTTCACAAGATCACTGATCATATGTAATTTACAAAACTATTCCCAAATATGCATCGAAATTTTCACAAAGGTGCCCTTAAATTAGAAAATTGCATAAAACTACCCATAGTTTAGCTAGGTTTTCTTGGAAAGAGCATCTCCACTTTTTTTTTTTTAACCGAAAAGAATTTGGATGTTACAGAGCAACTATCCAAGAGCATCCCAAAGGATGATGCTGCTCAGCGCAGCGTCAGCGGGGAGGCCAAAGCCAGAGAAAGAGAATGCAAGATGAGAAAGTCGATCTGCGGCTTCATTACCTTCCCTATAAACATGTCTAATTTCAGACTCAGTAAAATGGCGGAGAGAAAGTATACAGTCAGAAATAATAATTTCAATCTCCCCAGAGCAGGAGCATCCAGACCGAAGGTTGTTAATGATGTCAAGGTTATCACCCTCTATAACCATGTTTTTTAAATTTAGATTAATTGCTTTAAGTAAACCCTTCCAGAGACCAAAGCATTCAGTCCCAAGTACCGAAGGGAAGTAAGAGGTTCCAGCCTCAGAGAAGAGAACTGAACCAGAAGCATCTCGAATAAGAAATCCATATAGGAACCCAAGTTTGTATTAGATAAGGCACCATCAAAATTGAGTTTGTACCATCCATCTCGAGGTTTAGTCCATTTGCATGTCCTAAGATTCGATTTTTTGTTTGGGTTGGGAGTGTGAGATTGTGGCCTGATTTCAGAGTCAGCATCTTGTTCTTTTGCACATTTCCAGCTATAGAGATGTTCGTTGATAAAGGATACTATGGTTTGTGGATTAGGAGTAACGTTGTCAAATGCTTTTTTGTTTCTAAAGTACCACAGAGTCCACCAAGCCACAGACAAGGTGGAGAACTGAAGACAGTTCAGAGCCTGTCGTAGTTGTTGTAAGGATTCAGCAATAGTTGTTGTGGTGTTATACGCTTTGTCAACTAATTTAGCAATGCGAGGTGAAAGCAACCACAGAGTTGATTTTTTTATTGGACATCTAAAAAGAAGATGTTCAAGATCTTCATGGTTCATGTCACATGACGGGCAATTAGTCGGTAGACCAATTCCCCGCTGAGCTAACTTAACCAAGGTTGGTAAACCATTTTTGGTAACACGCCAGAGGAAATCTTTAACCTTGGGCACACAGTCTAGATTCCAGATCCAAGTAAAGTCAGATTTTGAATGTTGTTTGTTGTGTTGTATCATTTCTATTGCTGAGGCAGTACTAAACCAACCATTGCGACTCCATTGCCAATACAATCTGTCTTGCATTATGTTTTTTGGGATCGGCATTAGTGTAATATGTTCAATAGTTGCTTGTGGGAGATGACCAATAAGATGTGAGTTGAGCTTGGCAGTATCCCATTCTTTTGTTTGGGTAACAAATTCGCTAGCAAGCAGAGCTTGGTTAGCATTAGTGAAATTTGTGGCTTGAGTCGAAATTGTTAAGACGTTGGGAATTCATTTAGGAAAGGAAAGAACAGGAGAAAGAAGAAGAGAGGATCGTTTGAGAGGTTGAAGATAGAACAAAGAAGAGAATAGTAGAAAGGGAAAGAGTTCATTAATATTGTAATGTCTGTCATGCTCGATTCTCACATCCTATATATAGGTATTTATACTACATTAATACTCTACTTTCTAATATTTGCAATACTAATTTCATACGGAGTATAACACTGGTGCATATTTTCTAGATCAACTTCTTTTTTAAGGATGAAAATATATAGTCATGTGTGTATTTTACAGGTAGATTTGTAATATTTTTAAAATTTAGGGGTGCGCATTTATGAAAAGTTAATCAAGGGGGGTCCTTTTGTGAAGTTTACTCCTCCCACACCACATATTTTTTTTAAAAAAAATAAAAAATAAAATAAAAGGTAGTTGAGATAGAGTTGGTAGTTGAATTGGCAACCTTTGGGTTTGAACTGTCACCAATTAACTTGTAGGAAAACGTATACTCTCTTTCTATTACTATTATTCTGTGTTTTATTCCTCTCGTTTCTATATATATATATATTGCATAACAATATAGCAAGTTAAAAGTTGCAGCCAAGCCTATGATATGATATGATACACCGCTAAAAAACCATTAATTAAGTCATTAACACAAGCACCCAGAGTTCGAGCAACGTAACTTTCTTGCTCGAATCGCTTCATCTTGTACAAGCTAGCTAGGGAAATGGGGTTTTGGAGCTTGTTTGTGGTGGCGCTGTACCCGGTGATGAAGGTCCTCTTAGTGACCCTCGTCGGCGTCTTTCTCTCCCTCGATCGGATCAACATCCTCGGACCATCCGCCCGGACTAATCTCAATCTTGTAAGCCCCTTTCTTGACTCCCACATCTTTCTGGGCCGTCAATATTTGTCAAGTCGTTCGTCGTCGTCTTCTTCAAACTAGCTAGGCTTAAATTTGGGGACTTTTTCACAAAACTATCCCAAAAATACAAAATTATACAAAACCACTTATATTTTATTTTTTATTGAAACCATCACCGGAGGCGTATTTTAACCTTTTTGAAAGCCAATATATTTTAATAGTTTTACAAGGTTTACATTAATAAATAATATGATTATTATTTTAATATTATTTTAACCTTTTTAAGCACAAACAAGCTCGTCAGTGGTATTTTAAAAGAAAATATAGTAATTTATGGGTGGTTAATTTTGAATGATTTCCTTATTCAATGAAAACATTCCCCTAATGAATTGATTGGTAGTTTTTCAAATTACCCAAATAATAATAATTACCTTTTTTTTTATAGAAATAAAAACATTAATCGATCTGTCATATACTCATATTTAATTGTTGTTTGTGTGTTTCTATACATGTATATGGAGTGTTGTACGTTCATGCTTATATTACGTTATGTTGGATAAGAAAATATGGACATCACATTTATTTTTTTCAATGTTAAAATATTTATTTTTATTTATTGTATTTTGATTTATAACGTTAATTTTATAATTATATATTTTATATTATTGGTTTAATATATATTTGTGTAAAACTCATATTAATATAAATTTATTCTTGTTTGCATAAGTATATAATTTATTTGTTGTGCCTGTATCCTATAATTTACACATATATAATTTATTTGTCCGTGTAACATATTTGTACGTGATATTTGAGTAATAAATAATGGAATATATTAATAAAAAATGGCAGATGGTGTTTTATGTATTTAGCCCAGCGTTGGTGGGTGCCTACCTTGCTAACGCTGTAACATGGGATGCTATTGTTGAAATGTGAGTACCTTTCTACCAATTTGCTACCATTTTTTGTCGTCTTCTAAGAATTATAACATGTAAATACTTTAAATTTAATTATTGGTTACTCGAAACAATATAAAAGATATAACATCACTTTGTGAATAATGGAATATGATTTTAAAAATTATTTCCTATTTGTTTTTCAAAACATGTAAATTTAGTTCATTCAATTTTTTAAAAGGAAATCAACAAATATAGTAATATTTTTTTTAACTATACTATTTTTTCACCTTTTCTAAAACTATAACTAACAATTCATTATTCTGTTTGATAAAACATACTACGTATCGTTTACTCAAAAACTTGATTCAATACGCCCCTTTGATCCAAAATACATATCCCTTTGTTTTTCGGCACACTTTTTAAGGAGTGAAATTTTTTATAAAATATTATTTTTATATAATTTGATACTTAGTAATAATAAGTATCAGGTTATATAAAAAAATTAAAAAATAATACTCTGTATTTTATAGAGATTTTCTTTTTTAAAAAAAACGTGTCGAAAATCAAAAGGATATTTATTATGAAGCGGAGGAAGTATATCATTAAATATTACTTTATTTTATTTGTTTATTAATTTTTTAAATGTGTATCTATAACATATATTAGAAATTTTAAAATGCATTGAACTTGTGCATTAAACCAAAAGTTTTTTTTTAAAAAAAACTGGAACTATGATAAATGAACAAATTAGTTGCCGACGATGAAGCTGAAGACTAGTCAACTACATGTGCTATACAGGCTAGGCTACAGCTAATTACGGAGTAATTAAATACTCCACCGTATTACTAATAAATTGTATTTTATCACTGCCATTTTAACTATATATAAAAAATTAATAAATATACTATTTTATTATTATTTATTACATTATATTTTTATTTTATTTAAAACTAAACTGAGTTTTCTACTCACTATAAACTAAAGCATTTTCATAAAATAAAGTCCAAAATATTTAAAATAACATATTTTTCCAAATAAAATTATCATTCTAAAATACTCCGGTACAAGTATATACAGTAACTACATTAACTAAAATAACATATTTAAACACGTAAGTCTATACAGTAACTACATTAACCAAAATAGTATCATGCATACGGAGTACTCTGTATATAACATATGATGTGTCAACCATCATACGTACGGTACAAGTAACTACAGCGTTCAGATTAGTTTAACCCTGAATCTCATACGTACGGTACATTGATGATTTCCACTCACAGACTAACTTCATGCATGTTGTTAACCCACGGTGGCGATTGCGGATTCCAAAATCATAAATAATGATATGGCGACAATTCTAAAAAAGTGCGACTATTGGGATCCGTGACCGATCAAATTACTACGTTCTTTTAACATTAATTACTACTTTCTTTATTCACCAAAATATGTCACTCTAACTCAATGTATAATATTTAAGAAAATTAACAAATATACTATTTGAACCTTATTTTATCATCATTTTTTTACTTTATTGAAAACTAGAACTAAAAATCCTCTAATCATTACAAGTGTATTTTTATAAAATAAAACTCAAAATACTTATAATGACATATTTTTTTTTAATAAAACTAACACTCTAAAATGATATATTTTCGAACGAAGAGACTAAGTACGCATTGAATACTCATTAATTCCCTGCATGTCTATATAAAAAAAATGTCTCTTTACTATCAAATTTTTGTTCGAAAAAATATATCATTATAAATATTTTTATCCTATTATTGGCGTGCCGTATGTATTTCATTATAGTTTGGTTTCAAAAATAGCCCCTAAAAAAATGGGATGAATACCCATTGAAATCCATATATAGGTATTACTTATTAACTGAAAATCAGAAATTGGGAATTGGAATGAACGATTCTGAATTTTCTTGTTTGGTACGTCGAAATTCGGAATGGAAATCATTCCTGTGAATCCTCTCATTTCCAATTTTGGATTGATTTCATCCCCCAAAAAAAAACTAGAGGAATCCTTTCATTCCTGATTTCCCAACCTAAAACGTCCCTCCATATCCTCGTCCTCTTCCTAGCCTCTATCCTCTTCCCTCTTCTTTCGAGCCTCCAGATCCGCAGACGTCGCCACGGCCACCGCCTCACCGTCGCTCATATTCGCCGAGATTTCCATCGTCGCCCCATCCTCTGTCGCTCATATTCGGATCTACATAACTCCGCTGCTGTCCTCCATCGTCGGCGTCCTCATCCTCATCCTCCGTCGTCTCCTCGCGTTGTAGTCCTCTCTCTCTCTCTCTCTCTCTCTCTCCCTCTCTCTCTCTCCCCGATCGCCCTCCTTCCTCGTTGCAACAGTCAACCACCATCCTCCGGCCTCCTGGCATCACCACTGCCTAGCCCTCCTCTAAGCTAGAGGCAATCCTCTGTCCAGATCTGAGATTTCCCTCCCACGCGTCCTCCTTCGCCGTCCTCCGTTGTCTCCTCGCGTTGTACGACCGCCCTCCTTCCTCGTTGTAACAGTCGACCACTGCCCTCCGCCCGCTTGGCATCACCACCGCCCAGCCCTCCTCCAAGCTACAGTCAACCACCGCCACTTTTTTGTTCCGATTTGTTATTTTTGAATTTGTTTTCTACCGATTTTCAGGGCTAATTTGAGATATTGACTTTTAATTGTTCATTCCGACGTAATATCAAATAACATGCCTCGGTAATGCCTGATTCCAATTTTTTATTCCAATTTCGATTTTCATTCCCATTCTGATTACTAATTTTGTACCAAACGGGGCCTTAACTAAAAAGAACCAGGTCTCCTTTGAATTTGCTTCTATCAGCTCTTCTCTATCTAATCATCAGAACTGGTCATGCTTCGAATTTTATTTATTTTATTTTATTATGAAATAAGATAAATATTAGGATGGTTGCAGCAGTGGTTTCCCTCATAGAGGGTTCCTTGAAAATATGTCAATAACAACATTTGAGAATGCGCATAGATCTAATTTAGTATTTGTTAAACTTGGTTAGGCCCAATAGGGTTAAGTGGGGCCCACGTACATGAAACACGAACAACATACAAACCCAACAGGATCTCAAAACTAATTGGCATTGAGAGGAGTAGTCCACCAAGCTTATATGTTGTTCATGATATCTCAATATTTTCAATGTGGGACAAGCCCCTATTCCATCACGCCCCCTCAAGTGCAACGACGTTAGCCAACATGTTGCACTTGCCACATGCGCTTAAATGCGAAGTAATGCCCGCGACATGTCAACAAGACCAGCAACCGCTAATCCAAAGTCTAGACCGAAACTAGCCGAACCTGGCTCTATTACCATGTTAAACTTAGATGGGTCCGGTGGGGCTAAGACAAGCTGGAGGGAGGTCGTGTGCGGCCCACGTATAGGATACACGAACAACACTCAAACCCAACGGGGTTCCATCTCAAAACCAATTGACAATGCGAGGAGTTTCCCACTAGCCTTATATATTGTTCATGATATCTCAATATTTTCAATGTGGGACAACCCTATATTCCAACAGTATGAGATTGTAAAAACGTCTAATTAATCATTATTAAAAACATCTAATTAAACGTTATTAAAAATGTCAAATTGGATGTCGTCCTAAAAAGTTGGGTCAGGCCTGATGGGTTTCAAACTTAGAAAAAAAATCTACATGAATAACATCCAAAAGGACGTTGTTCATCAACTTCTTCATGGTTGGTAATGGACCATCCAAAAGGTAGGGGCCGATGTATGTGGCCCATACAACCCGGCTAGCAACGTCCAAAAGAAATTTGTTTATGAAGAAAACATTCAAACTACACGCAAGTAGTGCGGGATGAAAATCACCATCTTCCTTTGCCTTGTAGATGATTTCAAATAGGTATACTTCTTCTAATAACCGGAAAACCTAAAACTTAGCTGGTAGAACTCGAGTACTAACGTACTCACCGCCGTTAACAAAAGCATAAGTAAACCTATCAAATGGCCTATGGCGACTAACCTCAATAAAGCAGTAAAAGTTCTCTGGTAGGCTCGATGCCTTTACTCATTACAAAACAACACATATAAATTCTAATACATGCTCTAAAAATCTCATAACAAAAGGAAACAAGATATATAATTTCATATATGATAAAATAAATAGATTATATATTTTATCAAAGAAATTCCTCTTCATTCATTGCAGCCAATCTCGATCAACTTTAATTTTCTTTCTCTCCTTTATCTCTATGGATCCTTTTATGATTTGAACAAATCTATTTTTTCTCCCATCAACAGATAAGGTCTAGTGACCACCATACAAGTCCTTCACTTCAACCTCATATTTTATTCACAAGTACGTATGCAAAAACACATCAAATATGCATAAAGTTTGTTCTTAACAACTAGGGAACATGGAGGTTGCAAAGACCTCCAACAATTTCCCTAGTGCCAAGGGCATACACCTATAAACCATAGTAGGAAAAAAAAACCCATCATTCTCTCTCAATAGAACAACACCGTCATTCCTCCTAAGAAGGACATCCCTTCTCGAGATCTTTGGTGCGGGACGAACATCGTTGGCTTTTTCATCCTTTGCCAAACATCAATGATATCCTAACTCAATGCTCAAACCAATAGATTAGTAAACCAATAAACTAGTATTGCGATGAAGTCTGGAGTCGAACCCATAGGGAAAAACGGTTGCAATGCAATGTTTCTAACAATGATTCTTAAGACAATAGCAATAGTTTATGGCAAATTAATGAAAAATTAAAGCGAATAAATTAATGATTGCAAAATATTGATAATGTGATAGAAAAGCATTTCACCTGTAATTCTCGGCAATGGTTCATGTTCAAGATCCTAGTATTGATTCAATAGATATTTATAAAGTATATGTCGATGTGACTAAGGTTGATAGATCCACAAAGATACAATCTTCTTATTCAATATCATTAAGGAGTAGCATTAAAGACTCAAGTTCTAACACCAATTGTTGGCGTATCGATTCAATGCAAATAGAAGACAAGGGAGCAACCCACTCGGCCCTATAAACACCTACTCGGCATAGATCAATCGAAATCATCAACTACAAAGACATAGAAATATCACTAAATCAATAGCTTCGCTTGCTATCTAGAAAACAACAATGAATTCATAACATATATGCGATTCCTAACATGGTGATCAATCATAGAAAGGAACAAAAATATAATCAATAAGAACAAGATGATAAATATACTTAGAAATAACTAATAGGAATCAAATCCTCACAATCCATTCAAGTATGTCTTCGAATCACAAGCGAAACTATGAGTTTAGCAGCTCATAGCCAAAGTAACGGTAAGTGTTGAACACGAATTAATGACAGGCGCCGGTGGAATAGCGGCGGGCGATGTCCCAATAGTGACCAACTTTCTCCTTAGCTTCGACGTGTTGCTTTCTTGCTCCTTTGTAGCTTCTTTCTTAGCCTTCTTATGCTCCAAAATAAGTCATTTAAGCTTTTCCAAGATCCCATCCAAGGTCGGAATGTAAAACTGTAGAATAAACATTAAAAACACGTAGATTTCGAACTTGAACACTTCACAAGAAAGACATGGAAATAGACCAAAATATATGCAAAACTCCTATATAAATGCAATAAGAACCACCTATAATGCATATATGAAACATGCATTATCAGTCTTCAAGACCCTCACATAATGATCAACCTAGGGAGTAATTAACTTACTGACCTTTTTCCTCTTTAAGAGTACCTAGTTGCTAGGGGTTATCTTATCATGACATCGTAGTTCAACACACAAGCAATTTAAGAGAATATGGAAAATAATGAAAATGTGTCAAGAGTCCTCAAGATGCCAAGTGTTGAAGGACAATGTTCAACAATGTACAAGATAATCATGAGCAAAAATAATGTAGCTAGACAAAATAAGACCAAAACCATAAAAAGTTCACGTAAAAGAAAAGTTAGACTGCTAGGGAATCAAGTAAGCGGGAGAAACATGAGTTATGACTTTAGGATAGGTGAAAGGTAAAGAGTAGCCTAGTTGTTATGATCGCTTAAATCGGGTATCTAATTCCACCCATTGTTCTAAAATATCCTACAAGATCCGCCTACATCCCCGCCTAAACCGTTGACCTCACCCTACCGCCAATGCCATCAAGGTCGTCAAAACTTGCCTAGAGCACAAAGATCCGCCATGAAATACACCTAGAGCCTTAATTCTACCCTACCGCCAAACACCTGCCAAGCGTTTTTTAGAACATTGATTCCAACCAACGATATTTCATGTTTTTTTCATGAGCACAAGTGAAATGTTTAATTGAAAAAAAAGTGGCAAAAATTGAGAATTAAACTTGTGAATTGTTGACTTACGTACAAACCAATAAGCTAACTCATCATTTTTTGTTACCTTTAAACAAATATTTAATTTAATTGATAAAATATAAGATTTTCATGGTTTTAGAAACCTGAACCATATTTATGAATTAATTCTCAAGGTTTTGAAATAATAACTATAATAATATTGGTAAAATTTTAATCGTGCCCATATCAATCCGGGAAAAAATATAGGTGGTTCATGCCAGTAAATATACTGCTAACATTTATTGTGGGATCAACATTGGGATGGATATTGGTGAAGATAACGAGGGCTCCACCTAATTACCATGGCCTCATAGTTGGTTGTTGTGCTGCAAGTATCTTCCCCGACCGTCTTCTTTCCTCTTCTTCATAATCATTGTTATTCTTTTTTTTTAATATTTGACAATACTTACTTTAATAGAAAGATCAAAAACATGCTTTGACAACATAACTATATATGAGCATGTCTACCTAGCCTCCTACATTTTTTTTTCATAGTTATATATCTTGTATCTAAGTACCCTTCAACATGAAGCTGCAATAACTCAGTTTGGTTGATGTTCAAATGGCTCTTAAGTGATTAGAATTTCATTTTTAAATTTTATGGATGACACACTGATACTAACTAGAAAGGCTAACAAAAAAGAAGAATATATATGCTTAGAAGTAAACAAATATTTTCTACTAGTTTTTGCACATATATACACACTCTATTTGGAAGAGAGATTGAAGGAATTTCTAAAAAGGGAAGAAAAGATGAAAATATTTTGACGGTTGGATGGGTAATTAAAAGGTGGGATGGGAAATTAAGAGGAGGTGAAGGAATCCCAAATAAAAGTAATCGCTTAATTTGATGATATTTCTTAATCTACCAAAAGTGTGGAAATTTGATGAAAAAGTGCAATCTTTTCCTTCTCTTCACTCCCTTTCATTTCTTTGATTTTCATTCTCTTCATCTCCTAAAAAACCCGACTTAAAAAAAAACAATAAAATACTTCAAAACCCTGTTATAATTCTTAGCAAATTAAATTAATCTTGCAGTCATAAAAACGTGTGCTAACCCCCTGTAAGAAAAATATTTAGCTAGGTATCAACTTTATGATATGTGGAAGGGACTAACAGTAGTTCATTTAGTGACATACATTTTTTTTAATTGCTTAAAAATAGCTTCTAAAATAGAAGTCAAGCTCGCCTTATCAAGAAGGTAGATTTGTTCTTATCCAAAACTAAACTAAATATGTCGAGTATTTTTTACTTCCGAACATAATTTAGGAACAATTAGACAATATTATTAAGGATTTCTCCTAGAATAAACTTCATGCAAAGTAACAACCTCTTATCAATTGGGATTGTCTTTGTACTCCATGGTGAGAGGTTGTGTGAACGGGTGTACTTACTCTAGTAGTTTAGGACATAAGTCTAGTGAGGTTTCATTCTAAAAAACCAATGGGCAATAGAAAAAGTAGTCCATCGACTTATATTAAGCTTGTTTTAGTTCATACTTTCAAGAGTAAAACTCTTTTGATCTCTTCACATCTCAACAAAGAATATTTACTTTTTGGAAATCATTAATGATTAATAAAAGTCACGTCCTATTTTATTACATCATTCGTATTTAAAGTTTTTAATTCATTCATTGATAATTTCTTATAAGGGTTTAAATTTGATTGATCTTGATCCGTCTCACATTGAATATTTAGAGTCTAAATTCATCGGATTGAAATTTCTATTAAGGGTTTAAATTTGATTGATGTTGATCCCTTGCTCTGAGGGAGTCCACGAGACTAGACAGAATCAGAAATATTGACATTAGGAGAAAGGTCGGAGTTACGTGCATTGTGGACAAATTGAGGGAGTCCCGACTGCGATGGTTCGGACACGTTTGTAGGAGGCCTTTATCGGCTCTAGTTCGTAGATGTGAGAACTTGGATCTTGGAGTTGGCCGCAGGGGGAGAGGTAGACCTAAGAAGAGATGGATGGAGGTCATCCACCATGACCTTAATCTTCTGAACCTTTCGGAAGATGTGGCTTTAGATAGGGACCAGTGGAGGAGGTGTATACGAGCTGACGATGTCTAGTAATTTAGGCTCTGTTGTTATGTCCTTTTGTCTGTGCCTCCTTTTTAGATTCTTTACTCTCCTTCTACTTTTAGTAGCATTGTGGTCCTTGTTCTGTGTTGTTTTGAGTCTTTCGAAAACACTCTCTCGACCTGGTCGGGGTATGAGTACGTACATCCTGACCCCCAGACCCCGCTTAATCGCATGATTTACTAGGTTGTTGTTGTTGTTGTTGTTGTTGTTGATCCCTCTCTCTGTCCTCGTTGAGAACTTTGAATGTTAATGCGTTTTTCTATGTAAATTTTAAGAGATGTTTCAAAGATTTTAAGGGATTTAAGGGATGTAGATTTTAAGGGTTTTGCATATGTATTTAGTGTTCTCCTATTTTATTACATCATTCATATAATTGAATCTTATCTCCTATATATACATATATATATATATATATATATATATATATATATATATCATAATACCCCATATTTAAATCTACGATAAAATTTCATATTGTTAAACACGATTCAAGTATAATTTGTATGTTTTTGGAATGGAACACAGGGAACCTTGGAAACTTGTTGTTAATCATGATCCCAACAATTTGTGATGAGTCGGATAGCCCATTTGGAGATTCTTCTACCTGCACCACCGCTGGCGATGCCTATGTTTCCCTCTCTATGGCGGTACTCTCTCTATCTCCCTCTTTCTCTCTATTTGACAACCCTTGATAACAATATTTGAAGTGAGATAAAGTTGCATATGATATGTCGATCTATTGATGACACTAGCTCCTCCTAACATCGGCCCACGACATATAAAACTCAAGTGACAAGCCTAAACCTTTGATCTTCTTTTGATCATTTGTACAACTAGCTCTTGCTCTCTAGAACGTTCGTTCTTCTGCTGTATAATGCCTATAAGTTATTATTCCTAAATGGATTGTAATCAATATAGAACCTCTTACAAAAAACACAAACATATTGTTCTATGGTATCAAAGCCAGCTAGGTTGACTTACATTACCTACCCTAGCACCCAAATTCCTTTCTTTACCGTTATTCTTTATGGTCAATCCTGACCTCACCGCCGCTTTGATGCCTCCTCAAATACCATAAATTTATCTTTGTCTTGACATGTCTTCCCGACTTCTGAACCCTAAACACAAGAAATTTATCCCCCATTAATTTCCATAATTGGATTCGACAAATAACACCCTACCTCCGCCCCTTATGCCTCCTCAAATATGTTGACAGAACCATATCTTGTCTCGTCCTTTCTCCCACTGGTGATAATATATCCGACATCGATGATTGGCACATAAAGGACCATTGGTGGTCACTATTCTTCTTGTGCCACTCATCGAACCTGTAATGGTTCAAATCTTGGATTGTGAGAAGTATTCATAAATTTGGGGATGCCTTCACAAGCTTTACTCAACATGCTTAAATGAACAAGTTAGGCGAATTTGTCTTCACCTCACAAGTTTGAAAAAGGGTGATGCCTCTATCTTCGATTATTTCTATTGACTATCCACTCTGATTCAATAGATCTAAGTTGTTGCTCAAACAATCAACAAAGACGAATTCATTGCTTATCTTCTCGCACATTTGGACTCCGATTACGACACACTCATTATGATGTTGTCGTCTTAACCGGTCATGTTGTAACCCATGCTACCCTCAATCAGAACACCACTATCATCCGAGAGCCATGACCAGAAGTGAACTTCACAAGCAACAGGGGTAGAATCTCTTATTGAGGCGGTCATGTTGAATCACCCTTCTCCCAGACTTTAAAATGAGTAACCCTACTCCATCCCCTTAAAAAAAACGATTACAAATTTATTAAACCTTTAGGTATTTATGCTTTTTCAATTTACGCCCCAATAATTCCTGCAAGCTCAATTTTCAATCAACTCCTCTAACAATTTTCTTGGGGTATAGTTCAAATTAACCTATTGCTTTGATTGGCTCATAAAGAAAATGTATATCTTGAGGGATGCGCGTTTTCTTGAAACTGTTTGGGGTGTTTGGGAGGGGTGAAAGGGGTGGAACTAGGGTGGTAGAGGGGTTTTTTACTTTAATTGGGGTAAAATGGTAATTTTCTCAAATACTATCAAAAAATAATTCCCTATCACCCAAACAGCTATGAGATTATTTTCAATACCCAAAAGTATTCTTCATCTCCAAAAATAATCTCTATCCCTTAAAATTTCATCCCCGGCCAAGCACACTTTTAGTCCAACTCCTTATTGATCACCTCAAAGGCCATGACCCACCGGGCGACATTTTATACTAGCCTAATCTCCAATCATAAACACATCCCTTCCATTAACACTAGTGACTGATCTCGGAATGGCTAAAGTCTCCCTAACTAGAAGAACAATTAGATTAAAAAAAATATATGTTTTTGTTTGATAATTTTTCCTAATTTTAAGAATAAAAGAGTTTAATAAGACTAAAAAAATCAAAAATTCATTTTAATGTAGTTGTTAAAGAGGTGTATTTATTATCGTAAGGTCATGATATCAAACCCCTTTAACATATATATATATATATATATATATATATATATATATATATATATATATATATATATATATATATATTGTTTCTCTTAGTTTCGCTCTAGCAAAAATGACTAACTTAATAATAAATTTAAGGTTTTCTAAAATATTCTAATTTTCTTATAATTTTTAATTTTTCTTAATTTTTCCACGAAAAATGACTATTTAAATCATATATATAAGGGTGTTTTCTAACCAATTTTAAAAAAAAATTATTTTTCACAAATACATGCAAAAAACAATTTCTTGGGAAACAATTTTTACCCACCCCCCACCCCCCAAAAAAAGTATTCTGAATCCGCTAGCATGCCTAACAGATTCCTTAAATTTTCTTAAAAATAAGGAATCAAAATTCATCTTCCCTAAAAATATTTTGTGCAAATTCCAATAGTTTGTCCATTTTAAAGAATTGTAAATTATTTTTTTAATTTTAAATTAATTTCAATCAATAGCAAATTACATTTCCACCATCGGGAAATGATTCACCTTTTCTTCTAGGATTCTCATTTGGTTTTATATAGACATGAAAGTTTGGTTCCCGCTGACGACCCTTGATAACAATATTTGATGTGAGATGAAGTTGCATATGATATGTCGATCTATTGATGACACTAGCTCCTCCTAACATCGGCCCATGACATATAAAACTCAAGTGACAAGCCTAAACCTTTGTGCAGAATAGTTTATCTTCTTTTGATCATTTGTACAACTAGCTCTTGCTCTTTAAAACGTTCGTTCTTATGCTATATAATGCCGTTATTATTCCTAAATGGATTGTAATCAATATAGAACCTCTTACAAAAAAGACAAACATATTGTTCTATGGTATCAAAGCCAGCTAGGTTGACTTACATTACCTACTCTAACACCCAAATTCCTTTCTTTACCGTTATTCTTTATGGTCAATCCTGACCTCACTGCCGCTTTGACGCCTCCTCAAATACCATAAATTTATCTTCATCTTGACATGTCTTCCCGACTTCTAAACCCTAAACACAAGAAATTTATCCCCCATTAATTTCCATAATTGGATTCGATAAATAACACCCTACCTACGCCCATTATGCCTCCTCAAATATGTTGACTGAACCATATCTTGTCCCGTCCTTTCTCCCACTGGTGATAATATATCCGACATCGATGATTGACACATAAATGACCATTGGTGGTCACTATTCTTCGTGTGCCACTCATCGAACCCGTAATGGTTCAATTCTTGGATTGTGAGAAGTCTTCATAAATTTGGGAATGCCTTCACAAGCTTTACTCATCATGCTTAAATGAACAAGTTAGGCGAATTTGTCTTCACCTCACAAGTTTGAAAGAGGGTGATGCCTCTATCTTCGATTGTTTCTGTTGACTATCCACTCTGATTCAATAGATCTAAGCTGTTGCTCAAACAATCAACAAAGACGAATTCATTGCTTATCTTCTCGCACATTTGGACTCCGATTACGACACACTCATTATGACGTTGTCGTCACAACCAGTCATGTTGTAACCCATGCTACCCTCAATCAGAACACCACCATCATCCGAGAGCCATGACCAGAAGTGAACTTCACAAGCAACAGGGGTAGAAGCTCTTATTGAGGCGGTCATGTTGAATCACCCTTCTCCCAGACTTTAAAATGAGTAACCCTACTCCATCTCCTTAAAAAAAACGATTACAAATTTATTAAACCTTTAGGTATTTATGCTTTTTCAATTTACGCCCCAACAATTCGTGCAAGCTCAATTTTCGGTCAACTCCTCTAACAATTTTCTTGGGGTATAGTTCAAATTAACCTAATTCTTTGATTGGCTCATAAAGAAAATGTATATCTTGAGGGATGCGCGTTTTCTTGAAACTGTTTGGGGTGTTTGGGAGGGGTGAAAGGGGTGGAACTAGGGTGGTAGAGGGGTTTTTTACTTTAATTGGGGTAAAATGGTAATTTTCTCAAATACTATCAAAAAATAATTTCCTATCACTCAAACAGCTATGAGATTATTTTCAATACCCAAAAGTATTCTTCATCTCCAAAAATAATCTCTATCCCTTAAAATTTCATCCCCGGCCAAGCACACTTTTAGTCCAACTCCTTATTGATCACCTCAAAGCCCATGACCCACCAGGCGACATATTATACTAGCCTAATCTCCAATCATAAACACATCCCCTCCATCAGCACTAGTGACTTATCTCGGAGTGGCTAAAGTCTCCCTAACTAGAAGGACAATTAGATTAAAAAAATATATGTTTTTGTTTGATAATTTTTCCTAATTTTAAGATTAAAAGAGTTTAATAAGACTAAAAAATAAAAAATTCATTTTAATGTACTTGTTAAAGAGGTGTATTTATTATCGTAAGGTCATGATATCAAACCCCTTTAACATATATTGTTTCTCTTAGTTTCGCTCTAGCAAAAATGACTAACTTAATAATAAATTTAACGTTTTCTCAAATATTCTAATTTTCTGATAATTTTTATTTTTTCTTAATTTTTCCACGAAAAATGACTATTTAAATCTTATATATAAGGGTTTTTTCTAACAAATTTAAACAAAAAAACTATTTTTCACATATACATGGAAAAAACAATTTCTTGGGAAACAATTTTTACCCACCCCCACCCCAAAAAAAAGTTATTCTGAATCCGCTAGCATGCCTAACAGATTCCTTAAATTTTCTTCGAAATGAGGAATCAAAATTCATCTTCCCTAAAAATATTTTGTGCAAATTCCAATAGTTTGTCCATTTTAAAGAATTGTAACTTATTTTTTTAATTTTAAATTAATTTCAATCCATAGCAAATTACATTTCCACCATCGGGAAATGATTCACCTTTTCTTCTAGGATTTTCATTTGGTTTTATATAGACATGAAAGTTTGGTTCCCCCTGACGATGCCCTGTCTTAATGTCTAAACAATTGTGGGACCTCAGTTCAGTTAGAGCCTCTACGTCCTTGGTCAAAGGACTTACTTGGGACATGTGGCTGTGTATCAACCACGTGCCATTACCTGTGCCAATGACTCGCTGAAGACGTGTTGTGCTCTTTCTTCCTCCATAAGGGCATCACCCAGTTGCTTAAAGAGATTAGAGCGCCACAACAGTACGCCTATCCTAAATCCCGACCGTGTTTTGGGGGAAGCGGGCCTTGTAAAGGTCATCTTGGTCAAAACCAGGCATTTGAAAATAATGGTTGCCCTTTTCATCTTCAATACAGATAGCCATATTCCAGTCCTCCCCCGCCAAGCGAGTCAGGGTAGGATCCCTCGGCACTGAATGTTTCCATTTGTGCTCAGGGGTGCTTGAGGACTCGAGGGCAGTATGAGGATCTTGATGCAGATCAGGGACGGTGAGACCATGAATGGAAGAAGGCTCGGTATGCTGATCTTTAAGGCTTGTCCATTTCTCAAAAGATTCCTCTTTCACCTTAGAGGGGGATTTTTGAACTGGTGCTCGCAGAATCTTCAGAGCACCAATCACATCCGCGGACACTTTCTTCTTGCCAAATTTTGATCCTTTGGATCACTTTGCCAAAGCACGGATTTCCATTTGATCTGCAAAAAAACAAAGTGGAAAATTAAGATCTAGAAAAGCAACAAGTGAGGTTGTAAATCTAGAACATGTAACATGTCAATGGATGAGAAAGACTCAAACCGACCATTTCTAAGCGATGTGGTGACACCATCTTATGCCAGTACATCCTTATGTTACAGGGAAAGCTTGATTCTACCTTCTTAAGCTTCTATAGCCTCGATTTTTCCACTCGACGATAAAACCATAAGCCGGTGCAAAAATTCAAGATTGTCCTAGAAGGATTGACAAGGCGAAGATCGTTGTTTCTTATCAAATAAGTATCAAATACACTAACTAGTATAGTTGGCAAGTTCGAGATCGAGTTCACGAGGAGATCTACCTTCTCTTTTGTATTTTTGTGTTAACCAGAAATAAAAGAAAGTGGTTTAAATGTAAATAAGTAAACAAAGTAATAAAGGTGACAGTTTGGATCGTAATCAATAGAGAGAAAAGTGGTTCCACCTACGAATTCGCAACGTTAGTTGGTTTATTCGATAATCGAATCTCCTTCTAGTTATTAGGCTCCTACCAATTACTCTAATATTAGTTTGAATAGATTATTAGTCTAAAGGAGTCCTAATAATCTCTTACACCCCTATGCAATCTAAACAAGGGAAATATTTAACATAGAAGTAGCATAAAGTCCTAATATCCCTAGCATATAGGCAACATCAATTCACTAAAGAATCAATATTTAATCGATATATCAATTCCCTACACATTCAAGTTTCATTAAAGGAATCCCACAAGAACGTGTTTGCTAGCTATGACAGATTGAGTTCATGAAAGGCACGGAAAAAAACCCTAGCGTGATGCGATTTTTTCAAGGTGACCAGTCAAGATAAAATCAACAACATAAGAAATCAGCACAAAGAAGTTAAAATAATCGATAGGAATAACTAGAAATCAAAACTCACGATTCAACAAACCAACCCAATCTTCTTCAAAAGCCTAAAATTCTCTAAATTAGAGAATATATTGTGCATGCTCTAATGAGCCCAACCTCCAATTCTAAAGACAACTTCTCCAATCCTTTCCCCATTGGCTCCCACTACTGAATCGACAACTACTCTGCCTACCCAACCACCAACAATTCATCCTATGATCACCAGATCCTGCACAAACACCTTCAAACCTCTCATCCGATTTGATGATACCATACCTTAGTCGTAGTGTTGCTCCACTCCTATGATTCCTGAGAAGCCCTCTTGTTATTCAAAGGAAACAAATTTCCTTATATGGCTACATGCAATAGTGAATGAATTTCAAACACGCAGAATCTTGCCTATCCTCGCCTAAACAAAAAGCTTTTGGAGTCAAAATACAGGTCTTTAAGACAAAGCAATGTTTTGATTTCATGATTGAAGGATGCAAGGCTTCACCAAAAACTAGGAGTCGATTACACTGAGACCTTTAATCCAATTGATAAACATTCCACCATTTGCATTCTTTTCTCTGAATTGTTGGAATACCAAGCAAGTAGACATATAGAATACCTTGTTACATGGATCCTTGACGAAAGATGTGTTTTTTGCACAAACTTTAGGTTTTGTTAACCTTTTTTTCCTTACTCAAGGGTGAAAATTAAGTCTCTTTGCACGATAGTTCTTTGTTTGCCTATTGTTGAGGGATGGCCTATGAGTTTGTATTGGTATATGTAGATGACTTATTGGTTATAGCTTCTAATCCTACTCCGAAAGCCAATTTTGTGTCCTCTCTATCTAGGGAATTTCTATTTAAAGATCTTAGCCTGATAAATTTCTTTTTGGGCATTGAAATTACAAAAGACGTTAGCGGATTCAACCTCTGTAAATCAAAACACATCCTTGATCTTATTTCCAAGGTTGACATGAAGAATTTGAGATCAGTTTGCCACATTGCTCCCCACAAACTTTGACTTTGATCAAGAATCTCATCCCTTCACCGATGACCAACTATATATAGTGGAAAGCTTGCAATACATTGGTATTATCAGGCCTTACATAGTGTTTGCTATCAACCAGGCCTTGCAATTAAACTCACTTTGCCTCATCCATTGGCAAGATGTAAAGCGACTTCTCATAAATTATACAGCTTACTACTCCTTCCACATCTATTCTTCTAGTCGTCAAGAGATATCGACAATCTCTGATTCCAACTAGGGAAGCGATCGACTTAACATAAGATCCATAAGTGCCTATTGCATCTTTCATGGTCCTAATCTTGTCTACGTAATGGATATGAAAGAAACAACTAACCGTTGCTCGCTTGTCCATAGAAGCTGAGTATAGAGCCCTTTCTCTTGAAACATATGAGATGATTAATTTTGTTGTAGTCCCGTCTATCCACTATCCTCATTGGTCTATCGTTAGGTCCTACTTTTTGGTGTGACAATCTAGGAGCTACGTATCTCGCCATAAATCCCGTCATTCACCACGTACAAGATAAAACACTTATCTCTTGACTATGTTTTTGTTCAAGAATGTGTTGAAATCTGCAAGTAGCCTTTGTCTCCTCTAAAGATCAAGTTGCAAACATCCTCACCAAAACTCGATATGCCTAGCATTTAGTTCAAAGCAAACCTATCCAATCTCTATATCAAGCTAATTGGATTGTCAGAGAGTGTTGATGACATGATCCTCACAACATTTGCAAATGAAGCCCAAGTTACAAATCCGAAATCTTGTGTAGAAGGGTTTTCTTCTTCTGATTTGTACAACTAAATTTCCCTCTCTAGAACCTCCGTTCATTTGCTATATGATGCATCTAAATCATTAATAGTAATAGATTGTAATCAATATAGAACCTCTTACACAAAATACAAACATCATGTTCCTCTATAGTCAAAATCTCAATTTTCCAAGAGACATCATAAATATTTTTTTAATGCATTTATTACATAAAGATTATCAGTTTCAATGTCAACCTTTGGTATTGTCCCTTTAATATGAACTAATTCACATGTTCAATACAGGGCTAAGCTCTCCTCACAAAAAAAAAATTGGATCATATAATATGTCAACAATGCAACACATGCTCCTTAATTTTATCCTTCACTTGATATTTAAAAGTGTTACACTTTCACAAACTGGTATATAAAAAAAATAGAGAAATTCCGCGTGATGCCCACAAACTTTTACAAATTCTGCATGGTATATAAAGTTTTGAAAAATTCTGCGTGGTACCCACGAAGTTTTGTAAAAGTCCACTTGGTGCCGTTGAGGTTTTTTAAAAGTTTATATGATAACAATAATGGATTTTAATATTGAAAATTTGAGATTAAAAATTATATTATTTTACATTATTTGGAAAACACTTAACAAGATTGTGTATTAGTTTGAATCTTTTTAAGAACTAATTTTTTATATACATTTTCTTACCTATAAACTAACTAAATTTTTTTCTTAAAAATCTTACGTATTTAATTTTTATTTTTTCTTAATATTTAGATTTTATTTATAAGAAAATGAGGAAAAAAAATAAAAACTATATAGTAATATTTTCCATTTACAATGAACCAATATTAATAGAAAATTTGAAAATTACAAGAAGATATACACGTACACTTTTCAAAATTAAACCAATTTTCATATGAGATAATTTGTAATACACAATTAAAAGTTTCACATTTTAATTGAGTATTAAAAATAGGAAAATAGTGTCGCACCCCGTTCTTAAATTCCCAATTTTAATTTTTATAAAATTTGATAAGTAAATAATTAGCTCTAAAATACAATTTAAAAAATTAAATTGGTTAAATTTAGTTTTTTTAAAAAATTGAATTTTGGGAATTTATGATGTCAACCCCAGTTACTACGACAAAAAATTCACCGAAAATTTGTTTCATATGAAAGTTGGTTTAATGAGGAAAATTGTCTCTGTCTTCTTTTAATTTTAAAATTTTGTATCAATTTTTTTTCAATGGTGGATGAGTAATACTAATACCCCGCAGTTCTTTTTTTTTCCCCTCATTTTCTTATAAATAAAAACTAAATATTGAGAACAAATAATAATTAAATGCGTAAGATTTTTGAGGAAAAAAATTGGTTAGCTTATCTCTAAGAAAATTTATATAAAAGAAACTAGTTTGGAAAAGATTCAAACCAATACCCAATCTTATAGAGTGTTTTTCCAAATTATAATGTACAATAATATAATTTTTAACCTCAATTTTTCAATATTAAAACTCATTATTGTTGTCACATAAACTTTTGAAAAACCTCGTGGGCACCATGTAGACTTTTACAAAACTTCGTGGGCACCACGTTGAATTTTTTAAAACTTGGTATAGCACGCGGAATTTGTAAAAGTTAGTGGGCACCACGCATAATTTCCCAAAAAAAATAACTTTGTGTTATAAATTAGAAGAAAAGAGAAGAGAGACGGAGAGGAGGAATCGATGTGTCTACTTATTAGGGTTACCAATGAGCCTTATTTATAGGATTACAAGCCTTGGGCCCCAGGCCATAGGAAATCTATTTATAGACAAAACTCTATCTAAGTAAAGTATATATCTTGTACATCCACATAATAATATTATAACACCCCCCTTGGATGTACAATCTTTATTCCGCCAACTGCCTCGTTAAAAACCTAGCTAGAAAAACCCAATGGGACAAAGCCACAGCTTAGGGGAAAAGAGTGCAGTCTTCTACGTATGCTCTTGTCGTTCTGCCTCATTAATAACCTTGTCAGGAAAACCCAGTGGGATAAAGCCTGATCGAAGGGAAAAAGAGTGCAGTGCGTGTATACTCCCCCTGAATTCAACATCCTCCTTGAAGTCTTCTCATTCTTCTTAATGTCATCGCCTTCCTGAGCATATGGTCGAATCTGAACATTGTCTTTGATGTGTATGAGCTGGAATGTCTTCATGATTGACTTTGACGCGCTTGACTTCCATGTATTGGTGTTGAGCTACTTTGGATGCACAAGTATAAGGTACTTCAGGACCTCGTGTGCTTTTCATAGTTGATTTGGGGGATCTGATGTATTAAATGGTGCTTAAGTTGCCTCATTAAAACCCTTACCTTGGAAAAACCCAGTGGGATAAAAACCAAGATTAAGGAAAATAGTACAACTTTGAATGGTACTTTGGGACCTGATAAAATGTCACCACTTTCACAATTATAGGTAATTCAGGTACTCTAATAAGGATCTTTAACCAACTGCACGTGATAGGACTTTGATAATAATGCTTTAGGCATTTTCAACCGATTCTTTCCATTTATATGTGTATGCATATACAACGTCCGTCATTTACATTTGGAGCCAAAATTATATTCGCTCTTGGTGAATGCATTCTCATGTAACCTTTTAATAGGCTTGTGTGCAATCAATTTGGCTTAATATTTTCTTTTGTAGGAACACCCACTTAAAACTAATTAATGTTACACTTTTCAATGTTGGAGTTACAAGTCCAAAAACTTCATGCTTAAATAATCCATCTTTGCACGAATTATTTCTTTATAGAATTTGGGATATACAATGTATCCTTATGAGAGGAGTTGCCTCGTTAAAAACCTTGTTATGGAAAAACCCAAATGGGATAAAAACCAAAGTTGAGGAAAAGAGTACAACTTTTCTCCCCCTCAATTTAGCATATAAATCATCAATTTTATAATGACATGGTACTTCTGGACCCTTAATATCCTTTCACAATCTAATCAAAGTTTAAAAGATCATTTGTCTTCATATTGTAATATATCTCTCTTTGTACACTTGAACTATAGGTCGAGATATTTTTAGAGATTTCAACTAATTTCCAACTAATCCTCTACTTATTGGAAAATCAAGGATCTGGTCATTTCAAGACAATTCATAATCAATTCTCACACTATCAACGTCCATGAAATCTCTTCAAGAGTTTTGTCACTATCTTTTGCATTTAAAAATGCCTTATTAGCCTGTTTGCTATATAGTTCATCAAACTTTTGGTTCACTTCTCTTCCATGCAACATATTACTTCTTAATCTCTTTTTTCTCTCCCCCTAAATACCGAGTATTTTATCATCTGTGATAAACTCTAGGTATTTAATCCTCTATGTGGACCCAATCCTCCATCTTTCTTGATTTACAATAACTTAGTGTAATATGGGGAGATTTCGGTGCCTCAATCGAACATTCAAAAACTTGTAAATATAAAACTCTCTCTTGAAGATAAATTACAAAGATGAATTTATTCTATTGTTGGCCGAAATCTAATCAATCTCTTGATTTCATGCCTGCTTGTTAGCTATTATTGACGACTCTACTGGTTCATTCCATACGTTAGCATTATCCTAAATGATAATCTCATAAGTAACGACTTCACTTGGTTGATTTAATCGTCAGCTCTTCAATGCTCATTTATCCAACATATCAATTTCATTTATAGTATTTCCATATTACATCCATATTGCCAATATGGGTAATCTATTTATTATGTGTTGGATCTTATTTTGACATCCTCGACTAGAGGAAAACTACTGCTTCTGGCAATTATCGGCTTTCACGATCACAATTTATCTGTCATCACTCCTTCCTTGAATTGGTAAATAGAGAGCGGCCATTCCGGGGTTCGAACCGGGGACCTATGGGTACTACCCACAAGTCCTTTCCGGTGAGCCATTCTGGAATGGTTATCATCACTCCTTCCCTTTAGAGTGTTTTGACGCTCTTCTAGAGCCATCTTCTCATATGAATTTATTGCTTGATTATATCAACAGTCATTTGAGGACTAGTTTTGACGCTTTTCTGGAGAAATGTATAAGGTTTAATTATGCCAAATATAGACTTTATACAAATACTCATTAGTTATTTCTGGAGATATCAAGCTCTAAACCATTCTAACATGTTTATACGATGATCCATTCATAGTTTGGGAGATTACAAATCCAATAGGTAAACCATCATCTTTGACTTGTTCTTCCACATTCTTCTTAATGTGGGAGTCGACTCATACATGATTATCTATAATCATTTTCAAAATTATGGCCAGTATCCTAACGACGATCGCGCCACCATATCCTCTTTATGTTCTCTGCTAGAGATAACAATATATATTGCATCTAGCAATAAAAGAGGTTGTTATGAACCATAGGTCATTTAGCTAGCTATTTACTTGAGTTCTACCATACCCAAGTATAGATTAAGAAAAAGATTCCAAATTAAACTGTCTTCGAGCTCTCGTGAACTAATTTTATAAATTTTACATAATTTAACAAGGATGTGCTACAAACTCTTCTCCCAAATCATCATTTGTTGAATAAAATTGGCATTATCTGCCCATAATTGTTACTTCAAGAAACATTTCCAATGCATATACGTATAAAATGAAAATGCAAATCAAATAGATAAATAAAATATAGATTCCATGTATCTTTAAACAGCCAAATTGAACTAATAACAAACCAAATACGACAAAGTTTGCAGAATCAAAGGTGTTAGATCATCTGGGCTCCTTTATTGGTGATCTTTCAACTTCGAAGTGATGGATCAATAACTATATATCAAAGTATATTAGCACTATGGCATGATTTATATGATATAAAACTATATGTGTAATCAATAGCGTTATTTTGCAATCAGCCGATATGATAATCCATATTTAATATACGAGATCAACTCATAACACATATATATAATCACTAATGATAAAGAGACACAAAAGTCATAACTCAAATATATATGATGTTTAGGCGTACCTGATGGCAAGCTCGATCGCATATTCTAAGATTAATTAAGAAATCAGCCAAATTCCATCATAAGCCTTAAAGTTTAGTCTAACATACATAGGCTCACTACCAAGTAGAGTTCAATCTTCTAAGGTTCTCCTCCTTTTATCACGATATCCCGATACAAATCCGTTTACAAATCACTCGTATGACACAACCCGTCACCAAATCAAAATATTAATCAATTAATAAATTATAATCAGAGTTTATCTAAAACACATATCATATAACATAATTCTATTCATCCTTGCCTTAAACCCTTTGAAATCATAACTAATTAATTTAATTAATCAAGGAAAGCCAACATACCTCTTACGTGGGCAACATGTACATAATCACACTTCGAAACAGATTTACAATATTATCAGAACACTTTATTTTAATTAACTTTCAATTGGCGGTAATCTATCTTTATTTAGTATCTCAAAAATAAATATGAGCACATCCTCAATTGAAACGAATAAACGGATATGTGCAAATTTAAGTTTTGATTTTATCTACTTCGGGAGATGTGTCTTTTCATCTACTTCGGGAAACAAATCAAAACAAAACAATTATCATTGTTCATCGCTACAGGATGATATTTATTGTTTCATCACTACGGGGATGAAATTAGTTTTCGATGCGTGATTGAGATTAATTTATCCGCTTCAGGAGATATTACAAATTTAATCAATTCAAACGATATGATGTATCTAATCAATCATAAACTAGTAAGTCAATCAAATGAATACACCATCACTAGCCAATAAACATGAAATTAATTAGATGGTTAATGCGAGGATGAAATTCATTAATCACAACACATGATTTATAACTTTCATCAACTTCAAAGGATACATGAGATTTGTAATTAATTTATTCGCTTCAGGGATATATCTTTTTATCCGCTTAGACACATGAGATTATATACTTCATGTCCACATCGATCAATAGATAAAATTCACCACCTCGAGGTTCATATAATTAACTTATGTTTACACATATCTTCGGGATGTGTTCATATACTTCACAAGAGCAAAATATACAATCCTGAAAGTTGTAGGCCGTTTTATGTAATTAATTATATAAAATATACGAGCCGATTTGCGATTTTTAAGAAATTTTGGACTGGTTTCATAATTAAAAAAACTGCATCTCATACCTTTCTTCCTTGTTTTGAATTCACAGAGGCAAAGGCGGCAGTGACGCCGGTTGTTCCTAGCCCTCCCTTGCGTCACTGATCTAACCCGATACCAAACTATCGGATTTAACCTCGCGAACATGTATATACCCACCAAATTGAAATCTTGCGGACATGTATATGCCAATGTTAAGTGGATTTGTGAAATTACATATGAAGGCATGCAACCATGGAGAAACGCAAGATTAAATTAATCAACCAATTAATTAATTTACCAGTCCATAACAAATCAGAGCTAGCTAGGAGATACGAAGTATATATCGATTCTAGCAATTGTTCTTGATTCTAGCAATTAATTAACAAATACTATATCTTTCAATTAATCAATTATATATATCCTTAGGGTATAAAAACATCGAGAATATATACATCATACTCACGAAATAATTTAACATTGGAGTTGATTGATTCATAATCTAATCAAATTAACATAGACGACTGAAAACTTACTTACGTACCTCGATCTACAAGCCTATCAACTAACCTTATAATTCCCGAACGTAACGTAAGCGCAAACATCTAGGGGTAACCGTCATAATTGAAAGCATGAATTTTTGACTTACTTGCAAAACTCTAATTTGTCTTGGGCAAATTCATGGTGACGAAAGAGCATATTGAGTTTCTCCGAATGAGTATTGACATGACATATATATACAGAGAACAAGGATTATTCATCCAGAAGCTTTATTAGAAGCTTTAATTTGAACCCATGATATATAAGCGTAATTAAACAATAAGCATGATATATAATCAAGTTAGTTAGGGCAAACGATCGGTACGTAGATCAAGATCAATAAGCGCAAACGATCAGTAGAAAAAGATGCTACGTACTCAAGTAGTTAATTAAGGCAAACTTAAACAAAGCTAATGTTGTATGGATAAATCGCATGCATAAAAGAAGAAAAATTGAATCATGAAATCGTACATGGAATTAATCAATACATAGAACAAGGAATCAAAGTTCATTAATCCATATTGATTTCGGCCGGGTCATGCTCTCCATTTATCAAGAGCAAATCGGATGAATCATGGAGGTAAGAAGAACACACATACCGTTAACGTGTTATAAATTAGAAGAAAAGAGAAGAGAGAAGGAATCGATGTGTCTACTTATTAGGGTTACCAATAAGCCATATTTATAGGATTACAAGGCTTGAGAGCCTTGGACCTCAAGCCATAGTAAATCTATCTATCGACAAAACTCCATCTAAGTAAAGTGTATATCTTATACATTCCCCTAATAATATTATAACACTTTGGATAAATGAGTATGGAAAAAATGTGAGCTGGTCAATTGGTCAAACAGGCCTTTTTCATACCAAAACCTACTTGAATAAGTTAACTTCAACTTTGATTAATTTGAAACGAGTTTCTCTTCTTTTTCATAATTATCTTTCCAATTTGATTTTTTTAAATTAATACTTTTTGAATTTTAAGTAAATGGCATGAATCTAAAATTAAATGCATAAAAACTATAAAGAAAAAACTACTAAGAGAGAGGTAAAATATAAGACATTTGACTTTTGTGCACATATTTTGAACGAGTTAAATACTATTTAAAATATTTTTTTACAATTTCACGTTTATTAATAATAAGTATTAAATTATAAAAAGTCATAAAAAAAGTTTAATATTTTATATAATTTTTAGCCACGAAAATCCAATTCCTTATATTAGCGATCGTAGGGAGTCGAATTTAACTAACTACGCCGAGTTTTTTTTTAATACTCATTTGTCCAAAAGATGTTTTTTAAATACGCTTATGTCAAATTGGTTTTTTTTTTTTTGGGGGGGGGGGGGGGGTGGGGGGTATAAATGCATCTTTAGAGGTGGTAATCGGGTCGGGTTGGGGTTCGGTTAGTGGGATTTCGGGTTATTCAGATTTTAGGTAATGTAATAATTTGGTCATTCGGTTGGGTCAGGTTCGGGTTTTGGTTGTATCATATTTGGGTTATTCGGGTTTCGGTTTTCTCGGTTTTCGGTTATTTCGGGTTTCGATTATCTCAAGTTTTCATTATTTCAAAATTCATTTTAAAATATTTACTAGAATGTATGTTAAAGTTCGGGTTATTTTGGGTTTCGGTTATAACGGGTTCGGGTCTTAATGAGTTTCAGTTGAATCGGGTTCGGTTCATTCGGATTTTTTCCAAAATGGACGGATTGACTCGGTGTTCAGAAAATCGGTTTTGGGTTGATCGGGTCGGGTTTTCGGGTTCGGATCGATCTCTAAGATGAATTGGGTGTTTGATGGATTGTACCCTGTGAGTATGATTAAAAAGAATTGCTTGAATTGTTTCCATTTTAAACTTTGTATTTTAGCTTGAATGAGCATTGCTTGAATTTATAAATACATACATTATATATTATATATATTGTTAAATCAGACTTTCTATCCCATATCCTTGGAGCATGGGATAAGAGATCAAATTAGGAAATATTTCCACTAGATACACCCGAATTTAGACATTTTTAAATTAGATTATGGAGTTTTTCTATTTCCTTTTAACGTTTTGTTTCTCAATAAAGTATTCTTATCTTATGTCATTGGGACATACAACAGACAAACCGTTGTTAAATATATGTTGTTGCTATTTAGGAACCCTTATTATATATACACTACAAGAAAAACGGTGTATCGCAACGACTTTTGGCAACGACATTTTGTTTTCGTTGCAAAAGATATGCTTTTTGCAACGATAAAAAATTATCGTTGCAAAAGGTTGTTGTAATAATAAAAAAATTCATTTCGCGCTCGTCCAAGCGTTGGCGGGCAAGTTGAAAATTTGGGTTATATCTTTGGCAACAACATTATTGTTGCAAAAGAATTTACATAGATAAATGTTATTTTTTGCAACGACAATTTTTGTGGTTAAAAATGAAGTAACAGTATAGCAACAAAAAGTTGTTGCCATAAATAAACCAAAAGATTTATAAGGAAAACTGAAAAATATTCTTTATTAAAAAATGTCATTAAAAATCATTACATAATGGGAAAACAAGAAAACAAGAGCTATTCCCTCAATCCCTCAGACTTGGATAGTTAGAAAATATATCCCGTCTCACCCTCCTGGATCTAGATGTCGTCACCACCACCACTACTGCCACCGGCGCCGCCACCACCACCACTACTACTGCCATCGCCACCTCTCCTCTTTCTGCCGACATTCATCCGACGCTTTGCCTCCTCAACCGACCTTTCTCTCTCACACTCGAGATGAGATCTCTCTCGCCCCTCTTTCTCTGCCTCCCTCTCTCGATCTTCCTTTATTGCCTCTCTTACTCTCTCACTTGATCTCTCTTCGTCCTTGTTCTCTGCCTCTCTGTTAGATCCCTCGAATATCGACCCCAAATCGAAGACAGAGGCCGGTATATCTCCTCCCGACTCCGACACTATCCAGATGCTACCTCCAGCAGCAGTCTTCCTCTCCTCCTCCACCTGACATCGGCGGCTAAACTAATCTCGTCCACGAACGCCACCAAGAGCCAACAATGGTTAGTTCTCCCCCATTGATGCTTCATATCAAGATTTAGTTTCTTTGGTTCAGATCTAGGTTTTTAATTTTGGTAAAGAATTTTTAATCTAGAGTTTCAATTTTGGTAAAATCAGCTCTTGCACTGGTCGAAGAGGTTAGGGTTTTCGATTTTCGAATTTGTTTCTCTCGGAAGAAGCGCTTCTTCGTGTTTTAATCTCTTAGTTTGTAAATTGAATGAGGTGTTTGATTTGATTGGCAGAACACACTGAAAAATCTGAAGTACATATGCTCTCTCGATGCCTCCAACTACGGTTGGTAATCTTATATTCTAGAAATCATTTATCCTCTGAGAACATGGAATCAATGATTTTAGAAAAAGTTGTGTTTGATTGATTGTTTTGAGATGCTCACTCCAACTACCATTGATGATCGTAGAGAGTATTCGTCCTCAAAGCCAAACGATAATGTGGAATGAAAGAGCATTGCTGTGACTGAATATCAGCCTCCTCTCGAAACCATAACAGAGAAGAAGAAGCCGCAGCATAGTCTTGGGCATGCTCCTAGGTATATCACTTTGCTTTACTTTTGTATGATTTTAGTCTTGGTCGTTACTTATATTCACTGATCAGTCTGTTTTTGCTGCTTTTAAATTGGTCATATTCTCACTAGTATTTTCTTTTTAACTGCAACATACCTCCACAAACAATTCGACATCACTGAGCTCTAGCCTTGCAAAAGTTCAACGAGATTTGTGATGAAGTTAGTTCTTTAAATTGATCCTTTAGTTTGTTACACGGGATTCTCTTCCATTAAATTTTTTTCTATTCATTTGTTACCTTCAAAACCACTGGTTTTATATGTGATTTTTTTAGTTTGTTACACTGTCAATTTTTCCATTAATACTTAACAAATTAATGGCTTCATTCCACCTTCAAACAATTTTTAGTTTAAAAAAATACGTAAATGAAAATAACTAGATAAATATGAAAGATATTATTGAAATGCAATCTGTGATATGGTTACAAAAGGATTTAGACCTTACTCTATTTGACTACACGTTTAGGTAGGCATTCACTCCCATAAGTGAAAAGCCCCTGAATTCAAACTTTTCCACTTGTCAAATAGAATCTAAATTCATGGAGTATACAAAAAGACCCCCTCACGGCCCAACACATAACAAATTTGGCAACCTAATAGGGAGTAGTAACAATCCATAAATACACACGTAGCACATAAAATGGTGTAATAATAAGCAAACATAAAAATCAGCAGTAACACCACAATAGTTTACTAGTTAGTATCCTTGAATATAAACAAAATAAACAACCACATTACCAACTTCTTAGTAGTTACTACATACCATAGTCAAGCCCAGCTTCTTCGTAGTTCCTTATGCTCAGATCTAAATTGTAGGCTAAGAGAGACACTTTTTCATGGCATGAACGACAAGCAACCATCACAGAAGCAAAATTACAAGGGCTTCAAGTTGCGGTATGATTTATTGGAATTAGTCGTTCATTTCGCTACTTGATTAAGTGCAGACCTCGGTGCTCTTTCTTCTAAAGTAATGACAAGAACCAAACTTTAAAGCCATTATTGCTATATATTGTAGATGTAAGCAATTTTGTATTGATCTTCAAGATGCATTTCAATTTTGTATTAATCTTCTCCACAAAAGCATTGAACATAGAGATACTTGATCAAGGGACCGCAACACTGACCTGTTGCTAATCTAGGCTTTCATTACCATGGAAAGAACCTTAAAAATGAAAGATTTTTAATGACTAGTATTATTTGTTGAAATGAGATATCTTGATATTGTTCTCCTTGTTGGTGGTTGTTCTGGATTATAGTAATGCAATTCATTGCTCAGCGAAGGTCATTACTATACTGAATTTCCATTTAATTTGTTACTGTTGAGGATTTATGTCAAAGTGTATGCATTGATTAATAAGGACTAAATGCTGCTCTTTCTGATCTTAATTTTATTTCGCCCCCTTTTTTTCTCTTTCAATAGGAGGGCATATGAATAACTGAAATTCTAAAATCTAGATGCAATGGTCCAAAGGATTCCTGGCCATGTCTATTACTTTATCTCCCTCCTTTTAGGATCTGACAACTTATATGTTTCTTTGCCTTTTTTTTATCCCCCCTACATGCTACTTGTAAAATAGGATACGTGTCTTGGGCTCTTGAGCACATATAGACTCTGCCCTTCTTAAATCTCTCATCTCCCCATTTTTGTATTGCTCTCATCAAAATCAATCTTCTCAGGTGGTGCTATGGTATGCGTGAGACTTTCGGGGTGTATATATTTGAAAAAACGAGCAAGGATAATGGATGCAAGTTTTTGTGGGTTAGTTTGCATATGAAAAAATTTATATATACATTTTGCCTTAGAAATGAATTTTGATATATATAGCTTGTCTAGCTAGAAAAAGGATTTGGAAATATATTTTGCTAGTTAGTTTGACTATGGAAGTACATGTTTATATTTTGTATGTGGAGTTAAGAATTATGATATGATTATTAGGAATGAAATGAAAGGTTGATGTGATTAGTATAGATGAAGTTATGTGTTGGAAACATATACATTTTGTAAGGTCTTTGGACAGTCTATGTATATGGTTGATTTGAAGGATGACATGTGTATTTGCTTACAATGTTATGAATGAATGTGTTTTGATGAAACTGCAAGGCTACTTGTAAAACAGGGAATTGCGAAAAAAAGTGACAAAGTCGTTGCGAGATATCTTATTTATTGCAAAATACACCTCTATTGCAACGACATGTCGTTGCAAAAGATTTCATTTTATCATTATATAACCTTTCACGACAACAAAAGTCGTTGCCAAAGACAGAGTCTATAGCAATGACTCTTGTCGTTGCAAAAGGTAGTATATATAGCAACGACTATGATCATTGCAATACATACCCAGAAATTTTATACACTTTTAGCAACAACATTTTCGTTGCAAAAGGTAATATATAACAACGACAAATGTCGTTGCAAAAGAATTATACCTATTGGAACGACATTTTTGTTGCTAAAACATGTCATTGTTTTCCTAGATATAAGTGTTTAGCAACGACAAATGTATTGCAACAACATTTGTCGTTGCAAAAGGTCTATTTTTCGCAACGACCAATGTCGTTGCAATAGCCTTTCGCTACGCCTTGACCCGCAACGACCCCGCAACGACATTTGTCGTTGCAATAGCTCTTTATGACAACGGCAATGGGCTTTTCGCAACGACTTTTGCCGTTGCCAAAACCTGTTTTTCTTGTAGTGATACCTCTTTTCTGAGCGGTTGACCATTATATTCCCAGCTTGGAGCAGTATATATATGGTCTTATGTATATACCTTAATTAAAGTGTTGAATGATCGAGCCAAGCGCCAAGAAGTCGCTATAGGTGGTTCAGCTAGCGTCACAGGGGAGTCATACCCATCATCCGAGACATTACAAGGAGAGATCTCAGAACCATTGCTTTCCTCAGAGGATCATCATGCCGGTTTAGGGGAGTACTCTTCATGTAATGTCATCAATATCCCTGAAATCGAGCATGAGGTACATTTGATAACAACCAAATCGACGAGAATGTTCTCGTGTTGGGCATCAAGCATTAGACACTAACCCTAGCAAATCCGATTCTTCTTGTAGGTGAAAATTTCCCTTTTTGGTAAGATCAAGCAGAAACTTGCTAAATTTATCACAAATTTCAATTTGAAGATGATTTTCGCACCATCTGTCATTGCCGCGGTATGTCTGGATTATATATATTATGCAATTATAGTTCCTTCACTTGTGCAATTAATTGATATATGTGTGTCCATCATTGTTTTCGTATAGATCATCGGCTTTACCATTGGCGTCGTATCTCCCTTTCGGAAGTTACTTATTGGTGATAGTGCACCTCTTCGGACAATATACGCTTCCGCATCTCTTATTGGGTTTGGATTTCCCTATGAATATCAGTTTTTAGTTTCATAACCAGTTTTGCAACATTTAAGATTTTTTTTATTTATTAAAATCTGATTTTAGGCAAGCAGCAGTTCCGTCGATAACACTGATAGTTGGAGCTAACCTCTTGAAAGGTAATCCATAAGCAAAATCAAGCATCAGATGTACATTCACCATTGATCAAGCAGTAACATATATAGTTGATCAAGCAGGGATTAAAAGCTCTGGATTGGGCCCGGTGATTGTAATCGGAATTATGGTAGTTAGGTACGTTGCCTTGCCTGGGATAGGCATTGGTGTTGTCAAGGCAGCGAACTATTTTGGGTGGGTTGGATCCGATTCATTGTATCAATTTGTCCTAATGCTTCAATTCGCACTTCCACCTGCAATGAACGTAGGTACGTCACGACTTTCACTACTTTCTGATATATGGGAATGAAAGAAGTTGTTCCGGTTTTGCACTTTGGTTGATGTTAACCATCTTCGTGTTTTTCGACATGTTAATTATTGACAGGTACAATAACGCAGTTGTTTGAGATAGGCCAGAATGATTGCTCAGTGATCATGTTTTGGTCTTACAGTGTTGCAATACTCTCCCTAACCCTTTGGTCGACTGTGTTCTTGTCGTTGGTGTCTTAGCCATGTATATGGATCAACATCGATAAGCAGTAGGATCTTTCGCCGGCTTCACCGCCTGGCCCCGCAAACATATCAGTAGCCTTCTCTCCCACAGGCGTTACCGGGGGCGATGGTGGTCCCTGGAGGAAGAAGAAAATTATTTGGCGGCATATGTGAGAGTAGGGAGGTGGTTTTTTTAGAGCATCAAAGTTGGGATTCTTTATAATATGAAAGGATTTTACAACTAATGTAGTAGTGATATTTAGTTTAATTATTGTATGTTTAAAATAATTTTCCTTTTAAAAAAAAAAAGTTTAGTGGATCACTATTTTAGTCAAACAAAAACCAAAGCCCGTCTACTCTAATCTTTGAGAAAACCCTTAGGCTCAAAATGTACGCGCCTCACGCGCAAGGAAAAAAAAAACCCTCCTCACTCCCATTGGAAAAAATCTGAAAGAAAACCCTTCACATCCCTTCTCTTGCGCCTGCTTCTCCGTACAATCCTCGATGGTGATCGATCGCTATTGCGTATGAAATTGGTGGATAATCCTACTCTAATCTTGTTAGGGTTAGCAATTTCCAATCATTACACTTGTGCTGGCTCCGTTTGTGAGGCGATTTCTGAGTTCGCCAAATCCCTGATAGCGTACAAGGGGCTTCAAATCCCTAAATCTTTCAGTTTATCTCTTCTATGGTACAAATTCTGGATCAAAAAGTGTAAATTAGTTGGGGTTTGGTCTAATCGACCCCCTCCATGGGCGATTTGGTGGTGTACGATCCTTTCACTTGTTATCCTCTGTCCGAATTTCATTGGATCTGGGATCTGGCAAAGGGATGTGGAGGAGTTTGGCTACTGCTGCACGATATTGGGGATGGGGGTGCGTTGGCTGATCGACGAGAGAGTGAGGCTCTTCTTGGCTTTCCCTCGCTCCAGATCTACCTGTTTTCTCTATATAAACGGTGGGTTTTGGGGGTTTTCTTCACACCACTTCTCCTCTCTTCTTTCTCTCTTTTCTCTCTTACACTTTTCTTCTGCTAACTATTTTCTTGTGTGTATTGTGAGCATGGCTTCCTCTGAAGCAAACAAGGGCAAAAGCCCTCTGGTGGTAGATGATCCTACCCCGGATATTGAGAAAACCAATCAGCCGGAAGGCTATAATCTCAAGGAGCAAGTTCCTCAGGGCAAAGACGCTGGTGAATCCAGCAGAAAGGCGCGTTTGGAGAAGAAGTTCAAAAGGAGGACTATCAATAGGGAGAGGCTTATGACGTTGCAAGGGCGGGTGCAAGAAAATATCTCGGCTCTCAATCACTCGTCGCTCTTTGCTACAATCATAAGGGATCCTCTTGAAGCAAAGGAGGTCCGAAAACGGGCCAGGTATGTCTGGAAGTTTTTGACTGGTGGCTATCAACACATTCCAATTGCTAACAATTGGTTTGAGTTGAGATTTGATGTAGCAACTGACCGTGACTTGGTTTGGGAGAATCGTCCCTATCGAGTTTCTGGTCAGCTTATTCTTCTCAGACCTTGGTGCCTTGAATTTGATCCTTGGAAGGAATCGGTGACTAATCTCGATCTTTGGATTAGATTCCCGAGCCTACCATCCAAGTATTGCTACGTTTAATGCTAAGGGGGCTCGGTTCAGGTATCCTCGTGTATGTGTGTCGGTGGATGTCACCATGATTGAGGGGCGTTCTGTCTGTGTTGTTGATGAGAACGGGGCTGTGGAAACCTTCCCTATTTGGTTTGAGGACTTTCCTCAAGGATGTGGAAGCTGCGGAGCTGAGGATCACCTATTTGAAGCCTGTCCTTTAAGGCTCCTTTGCAATGCCAATCCTAACCCTGCTAAGCCATCTGTGGAGATTGGAGTGCCTGCCGGTGAAGCTCCTGGCGATGATGGTCAGGGAGCTTGGTCCACAGTGGCCGGAAAAAGGCCTGTTGTGATCCCTCCTCCTTCCTTTGGCCACCCAAAGTCAGACATACTCTCCTGCTTTGGTAAGAATGTTTCTCTATCTTCTGATTCATCTACTTCCAAATCCTCTGCTATCTCTTCTAGTGGGTCTGATACCAACCCGGCGGCTTTGGTGTTGGTGGAGAATGGTGCTCCTGTTGGCTCTCCTTCTCTGGCTATCGATGCTTCCCCTCTTCATGCTGCCATGATCCCAAATGATGAGAGTATCATTCCGAAAGCAGAGGCGCAACCAAATCCTTATTTTTGGGTGGCTGATGATGAAGACCTGGAATTTGAAGAAGATGAATTCATGGAAGAAATGCTGTTGCAGGATGGGCTTGCTGATCCCAGGTTCTCTCAGGCGGACTTTGATGCTATGCTGGCAAATGTTCCACCTTCGGTGGAATTCATATTGCCTGATCTGAGTACCCCGGGTAAGCTGGCTGAGTCCCTGCATGATCATTTTGTCACCCCAAATGCATCTCCTTCTATGGCTCGTGAATTCGAACAGCTGGAGATGTCTGTAAGCTCGCTATCTGAATCAGCTAAACGCAAAATTAAGATCGAGGAAGGCGACTCTGCTTGCTCTACCGTGACTCTGATGGGTAGCAGCAAGAAGAAGGGGAAGCATGTGTAGTAAGCCCTGCTGCAGGCTGTTGAAGGTACTCATTGGTGGTTATGAAGTACCTCAAGCCATGATAACTGTGAAACCACCCCTTATCAGTATCTGCTCTAAGTATGTATGTCTCTATGGTGGTTATATTTTGATCATGTCTGGCCAAGCTTATTGTGATAGTTTTTCTATATGCATTCCAGACCTAGGCTCTCGTTTCTGGTACTACTTGTGGGTTGATTATTTATGTTTCGATCGGTATTGGCAGTGTATGACACAATGGGTGGTCTTTCCTTGTAAATTTCAGACTAATTGTTATCAATGGCAATGGATGTTCATGTATGTCTCTCAGGTTTATAAGAATCACTTAATTAAGATAAACTTATATGCATCCACTAGTGTATATCTATCCGAAAATAATTCTGTAACAACATATAGGTATGCAATTCAGTGTCATATGACTATGATTAAACAGCTTCTGTCTGTCGATGGCTTATCGATGCTTAACATGGATGGGAAACTCATAATAACATTGTCAATCCTAAGTTCCCACATAGGCTCAATTCCAGTAGACTATCACCAAACAAGAGGCAACCAAAAGAACTATTCTTTACAAAATAATATAAACATTTCACCACTCATCGTTTGTACTCATAATAAATTTCTAAAACTTGATTACATTATTAACAAAACTCTAAAAATCTTCCCTTGGGTTGGTAAGACTTTCCGAGAATATGGGTATGCATCCCTTCGAACGTTTTGTCTCAAAATTTTGAGCACCAAGTGTTTATATGAAGACGGAATTCTTGGTCCTCATATACAGGAAATTAGTTATTTATGAAGATCAGATATTGGAACTGTCGTGGCATTGACAAGAAAACCTTTTGGGCAGGGCTCAATGCAATGCGGATAAATGATCATATTAAGATAATAGCTATAGCAGAAACAAAATCTGAAGTAGTTCCGGCAGAAACAGTTTGGAGAGGTAGTGGTTTTTCAAATGCAATTTGGTCGCCGGGAAATGGCAGAGCCGGGGGTCTGGGTGTTTTGTGGAATGAGAACTCACTGGTAAATGAAACAATCTCTGTTAAAATCCACCTGCCAAGAATTATTGGTTTAGAATACCACAATTTTGAGAAAAACTTTAAAGGTATTATTCTTTTCATTTATGGACCCCCACAAGCAAAGGATAAAGACCAGTTCTGGCAACTACTGACAAAATTAATCTGCGACCAAAATTTCCCATGTATGATTATTGGGGATTTTAATGAAATTGCACATAGTAGTGAGAAGTGTGGGGGTGCGCCGTTTCATCCATCCCGTAAATACAGATTAAGCCAACTCATGGATGTGTGTGCTCTCATAGATATTCCAAGCACTGGTAACCATTTTACATGGAGGAAAAAAGAGGAAGGCGAAGATAACATCTTAGAAAAATTAGATAGAATTCTTGTCCAAGGAAGTTTTCTTGATAACTTTCCCGAGCTTTGTACGCATAATAGTGCATTTTCAACATCAGACCACTGCCCAATTACCATAGAGTTAAAATCAACAACAGTCATAAAGCCCTCGCCATTTAAAATGGAAAATATGTGGCTCCATAGACCGGATTTCCGGAACTTAGTGGTTCAGGCATGGCGTGCACAGTGCCCTGGTTCTATATGGTATAAAATCATGTTTAAGTCAAGACTTGTTAAACAAAAAGCTAAAGAATGGAATACAAAAACGTTTGGAAATATCTTTAGACAATTAGAATCTATAGAAAACGACCTTTTGAATATCCAATCACAAGATAAAGGGATGAACGATGCTATCAAGCAAAGAAGGTTAATATTAAAAAATGACCGACTTCTGGCCTTCCAAAAAGAATACTGGAGTCAGCGTGCGAAGTCTAAACATTTAAAACATGCGGACTCAAACACCACCTATTTCCATAGAGTAGCATCGGGCAGAAGAAATAGGAAATTTATCAGAAATATTACCTCTGCAGAAGGAACACCAATTGTAGGTGAAGAGAATGTTAGGAAGGAGATAAAAAATGATTTTGTCAAACGCTTTTCCAAAGCATCAACCAACAACAACTACTTGGAGGAATATATGCAGTTTATCACCCCATCTATCACGATGGAGGAAAATCTTAGACTAATTGCTCCACCAACGAATAGTGATGTAAGAACGGCAGTTTTTAACTTGGGAACAAATAAATCCCCTGGCCCAGATGGCATCACAGCCGAATTTTACAAAGAATTCTGGGATATTGTTGGAGCTGATGTAACTCGAGCTGTCAAGGCTTTTTTCCATTCTGGGAAAATCCTTAGGCAGATTAACCATACTTTTATTTCACTCCTGCCAAAAAATAACAATCCTACAAAAACAACTGACTATAGACCCATAAGCCTCTGCTCCACCATGTATAAAATTATTTCAAAAATATTAACAGATCGATTAAAATCAGTTATGGGTAAATTAATTCACCCCTTACAAGGGGCATTTGTGTCTGACAGGGCGATCCAGGACAACGTGTTAATTGCCCATGAAATTTTTCATTCCTTTAAAAATCGGAAGGGTAATGACGGCTGGCTAGCAATCCAATTGGACATGGAAAAGGCATATGATCGAGTGGATTGGGCATTCACGGAGCTAGTGCTCAGAAGATTTGGCTTCCATGAAAAATTCACTAGACTAATTATGGAATGTGTAACGACTGTTTCTTTCTCGGTCTTAGTCAATAATGGCCCTACGGAAATTTTCTTTCCGACCCGTGGTCTTAGACAAGGTGATCCGTTATCGCCTTTTCTGTTTATACTTGGAGCAGAGGTGCTTGCAAGAAAATTGACCTCCGGTTCACTCTTGCCTAGTAAAGGAATTGGCTTCCCCTTTGGACGAAATGGTCCTAAAATTCCTTTCCTGGCGTTTGCGGATGACATTATTATATTTTCTAAAGGAAACATGTCTTCATGTGAAAATGTTAAAAATACAATAGATCGATATTGTCAAATATCAGGACAAAAAGTAAACTATCATAAGTCGGCTTTCCAGTGCACATCTGGTATCCCCAGGGCTCGTATAGCGGATATCGAAGATTGCCTTTGCATTTCCAGCCAAATAAAACTTGATAAGTATCTAGGATGTCCAATCACAAATGGCAAAGTAAATGAGGCTACATTCGAGGATATAATGTCAAACACTAAGAACCAACTATCCAAATGGAGAGCAGATTCTCTGTCACAACAAGGGAGAACGACATTAATTAACGCAAATTTAGCATCCAAACCCTTATACATAATGCAGAGCTTTATGCTGCCACCTAAAATGCATAAAAATCTGGACAAAATGAATAGATCGTTCTTTTGGAACAAAGGCCCAACCCATAAACCTCTCATTAGTTGGGATAGAATCTGCAAGCCAAAGCATGCAGGCGGAGTAGGATTAAGAAAATCGAAAAATATGAATGAAGCCTTACAATTAAAGTTATTATGGAAAATATTGGCTGAACCAAACAATATATGGGTACGAATCATCCAATATAAATACATCAAAACAAATCATATTTTAACATATATAGCAAAAGGAAGTGCTTCTTGGCAATGGACCCAACTGAGAAAGCTAATTCCTATCTTCAAAAATGGCCTGGTCTGGGTCGTTGGAAATGGGAGAAGTATCAAATTTTGGAAAGACAGATGGGGACCAGTACAGAATATGGCACTACACTGTATATCTCCTCGAGATACTGATATGTGGACGAAACGGTGGATTCATATATAGAGCATGGCAAATGGCATAGGGATAGATTAACTAATGTCCTCCCAATCGAAATTGTGAATAAAATTCTGAATATTCCGCTACCAACCTCGACTATGGAAGATAGACTATACTGGGAGCCAGCTAAGAATGGGTGGTTTACAACATCAAGTGCGTATAATTATGTTACAAAATCCGCGACAAACAAAGAAGACAAAAACTCTTGCATATTGAAACAAGATATCCCCCCTAAGGTCAAGAATTTCCTATGGAAAATCTGTCAAAACGGCTTGCCAACTGCATCAAGACTATCTGCACGAGGGGTTGCGGTCCCTGCCTCCTGCCCTTTTTGTAATCACCACGAGGAGGATGAAGTGCACATATTATGTGAATGCAAATATAGTTTCTTTTATAAAAATCTCAGTAATAAAACTAAATTGTTGATCCAAGATTCGATCCATAAAAATCGTGATATCAAACCAATCATGACAATCCTATCAAATAATCTAACTAGGAAAGAAAAGCAAAGCTTATCACTAAACTGGTGGACAATCTGGCTAGTCCGAAACCAATTTGTGTTCATAAACGAAAAATCACCTTCAATTGTGGAAGTGCAACATAGAGCAGAGAAGTCTCTAGAAAATTGGTTAACAGCTAACTCGCACTGGCTGGAATCAAAAGATGATAAAAACTCATTCAGAAATCGAAAGATAATTTTGGAAGGAAAGAGCAAAGGTAAGAATAATAAATGGAAGAAACCGCCTCAAGGTTGGCACAAATTAAATTTCGACGGATCTTCGTTCGCGCATGGTAACAACAGAAGTGGCTTTGTAATCAGGGACTGTGAGGGGCGGCCTATTTCTGCTAATGTCAGTAGGATTGGGCAACAAACTCCTTTAATTGCAGAAGCTAGAGCACTACATCTAGGCATCATCAAAGCTAGAGAACTTAATTTGGACAAAATTCTTATTGAAGGAGATTCTCTTATCATTATCAATTATCTTAAAAAAAGAAAGTGTTGTCCGTGGGAAATTGAGATTCTCATGTCGGACATCACCTTAATGCTACAAGGGTTTAAGGAAGTATTATACTCCCATATACTTCGCACTGGCAACTGTGTCGCTGATAGGATTGCTTTCCTTGGACGCAGTACCAATAACCCTAACTTACTAAGTGATCAAGGTTTGTCGGACCTCATCCCAAAGGATGCTCTCGGATAGCGCCTGGTGCACACCTGAATTCTTATCTTATCAAAAAAAAAAAACCAAAGCCTGCCTCTGGGATGAGATTATAAACAATCATGTCCTGCAGGATCTCATCTGCAAGAATTCTTTCAGTTAAGTTGTCTAATTTTTCGAATCCTTACCTTATCAAAAAAAACCCCCTTAATTTCATATCCATCATCTTCAATCCAGCTTCTTCAATCGTGCTCCAATCGACCTTGTTTTAGTTGTCTATTTGGGGATTTGGGGTTCTCGTCACTTTCGTTGTTGTCCTTGCGTCCAGTTGGTCAGCGCCACCTCGGCTTGGCTTTTTCGGCTTGTTCTCGTCGGTGCCTAGTCTCCTCTTTCTTTGTTCAGTCTCGTCTCCTACCCGGGTGACATGGTACCTCCCACCCTCTCTCTCGTGGTCTCTAGCGTCTTGTGCCACCTCGGCGTTGAGCTTATGTCGCTTTGCCACTGGCATCCCTTGGGTCTCTGGTGCAGGACGAACGTCGTTGGGCTTTTCATCCCTTGCCAAATATCAATAATATCCTAACTCAAAGCTCGAACCAATAGGTTAGTAAACCAATAGATTGATAACCCAACAAACTAGTATAACGATGAAGTCCATAGTCGAACCCACAGAGAGAACAGTCGTTATGCATTTTTTTCTAGAATGATTCTTATGACAAAAGCAATGATTTATAGCAAATTGATAACAAAGTAAAGTAAAGAGATCGATGATTGCAAAGTGTTGATAATAAGATAGAGAAGATATTTCACCTGTAATTCTCGAAAATGGTTGAGGTTCAAGATCCTATGATTGATTCAATAGATATTTCTAAGCATATGACAACTTGACTAAAGTTGATAGATCCACAAAGATACAATCTTCTTATTCAACATCAGTAAAGAATAGCATTAAACACTCAAGTTCTAAGACCAATTGACATATCGATTCAATGCAAATAGAACCCAGCTTTTGGGAATAATTTTTTTCGATGCACTAACGGCGCAACGCTATTTCAGCCCTAAACACATCTATTGACATAAATAAATAAAAATCATCCACTACAAAGATATAGACATGTCACTACTTCAATGGCTTCATTTGCTATCTAGAAAACAACAACGAATTCACAACATAGATGCAATTCCTAACATGGTGATCAATCACAGAAAGGAACACAAATATAATCAATAAGAATAAGATGATAAATATACTCAAACAACTAATTGAAATCAAATCCTCACGAGTCATTCAACCATGTCTTCAAATCACAGGGGAAACTATGAGTTTAGCAACTCATAATCCAAATAACCCTCTTCTCTCTAATTATGTTCATTGTCTCACCCTAATGCCACACCACGACTGATATGAAAGAAATAAAACCTAAATAGAGTCGTGAAACCCTAGGAAATAAAATAATAATATAACATAATAATAGTATCTTCGGACTTAAAGTCGCCTTTGTTGAACATGGGGTAACTGTGGGAACCGTGGGAAAAGTGGTGGGCGCCGATCCCAACAATGACCGCTTCCTTCTTTTATGTTGACGTTGTTTTGACGTTGTGCTTCCTTGCTCCTTTATAGCTCATTCCTTAGCCTTCATATGCTCCAAAACATGTCCTTTAAGCTCCTTAAAGATCTCATCCAAGGTCGGAATGTAAAAATGCATAACAAACACTACAAATGCATAGATTTCGAGCTCGAATACTTCACAAGAAAGGTATGAAACTAGATCAAAACATATGCAAAACTCCTAATGCAAAACTCCTATCTAACTGCATTAAAAACCACCTATAATGCCTATATGACATATGCATTATCAAATCCCCCCACACTTAAGCTCTTACTTGTCCCCAAGCAACCAGAAATAAAAACATCATCTATGCATCCCACATGAGATTCCTTCATAATTTTACTTATCAAAAGCAACATCAATAATAGTGTAAATATAAATAAGGCATATAAACGTCATAACATGTATATATAGGATCAAGTAGCTTGTATGCTCAAAAATACAACCTCATAAAGGATAATGTGTATCTCTCGCTCTCATGTGTTTAGGCTTTAAGCACGCACTCACCTCAATTTCATATACAAGCATCAAATCAAATGTTAACATTTATATCACAAAATCTCCATCGGATACATCAAAGCAAAAATAAGAACATCAAGAGGACTTTTGCTCAATTGAAACCTTCATCGAATATTCCATTCGGCGGGTTTGTACTGGGGCTTGGTAAGAAACATGAGGGCAAAGAATAGTGTTTGGTCATGTGGTGCTATAAAGGCCGGGAAAACAAGATTACAAAAACTCCCAACATAACACAAACCAACTCAATAATACATCAAGATCTCAATAACACAACATCTCATTAATATATGACAACAAGCCCAAAATCCCCCATAATCTCAACTCTCAATAGATATATCGATAAACTCCACAAATCTCATAATCTCATACTCATCATCTCATAATCATCATTTTTATGCACCCAACTAATCTATCTTTCAACCAACATAAATCCAAACATGCTCATATGCAAAAATAAAATGAATACTTGACTCTTTTATTTTTTTTTTCAAAAGTGATTTTTTTTTATATGAGCTGAAAATAATAATGAATAATATGCCTAAAAAGAGGGAACTATAAGCCATAACATTACATCTTCTCAAAACCATAAACCATAAAAACTCACACTTTAGCTTCTTTCCTTCATCAACGTACTCCAAATAGATATCCATAACCCACTAAAAATCTTAATTTCCCCGGAAAAGTGTAAGGCTTATCATAGGCTAGGAATAATTAATGAAAATTTGTGGAGCTAACAAATGAAATAGGCTAAAGGCTTATATTGACTTCAAAGCAAGATATAACATAAGGTAGACATGGATAAAATGTGGCTAAAAGGTGCCTCTTTCATTTGAACTTATCAAGCAATGATCATGTATATAATCGGTCTTGAAAATAGATAATCATGTTAATACTCAAAGATAAATGCATAGGAAGAGTAAATCACACAACAAAAGCAAAAGAAATATAGATGCAATCCCTTATAAGGCCAAAAATTCTCACTAGGACAAATTTTTGTTGAATATCAAGCATGCTCATAACTTAGATCATACTTGCTCAATTACCTATGCCAAATCATATTTCACATAAAAGTCAATTTAAAGACAAGGTCAAATCATTCCAGAATTCCATGAGATATATAAGATCATGCTAGCATAAAGTTAATAGGACAACTTTAAACTAGATGGGTATTTTTAATAACACATATATGCAATCCATGAGACTTTTTTTTTTCCATATTTTTCGACATTTTCTATTTATTTTTTCATTTTTGACACAAGTGTATCGATGTCCCACGTGTACGAAGAACTCACAGGCTGTGGCGAATCCAAATCAATGCCATAATAGTGCACAAAAAGTGTGATCATGCCTCCAAAAGGAATGACCGCAGGGAGACTCCCACGACGATGAGCACGGGCCTTCTCACACATCCTCATAAACATAAGCACCTAATCTGGTACTATCGTAGACTCAATAGTCAAATAATAGATAAATCAACCATGCGAAGACTGACAACCGTGGCATCCTCAGAGTCATAGAAAGTTGAGCCCAGAATTTGCAGATAGAGACGAAGAGCGGGGTGTGTAATCATATCATCGAATCTATAATTCCCAAAATCCTCAGACATCCCAGTCATACTCCTCCAATTCTCTGCTGAATCAAGAGCAATCATAGCACGCATCCACTTCCTAGAACAGTTCCTCGAAATCCCAAAGGCAGAACCAATCGACACATAGGTCGCACAACACTCTCTTCCCCTCAACTTAAAATGCACATCCTTAGATGAATTCACCTCCAAAGTAGTAAGGAGTTCCTGAACTAGATAGGGATAAGTTGGAGCTTTCCTACAAACAAAATCACGCAGCCCTTCATGTGCCATCAAAATCATCACCGAATCAAGCAAACCCAACCTCTTCAATGCGTCAGCATCAAAGAACTTAGTCTGTGTGGAGACTCGTTTCCCAAGCTCCTTCCAACACTTCGTCTCAATGTCATCGAAGTAAACTGGAATATCTCTCCTAGAATATTCTCCCATGATTGACCAAGCTCAAGACGTACATGAAAGAACACCACACAAATGACCAAAAACCCTTCTCTACAGGTAGCGAATGGCGTCGGTATGGGGGGCAGCGGGCGCCGGCGGATGCAGACGTACGAATCCGAGTTAAATGATTGAGAGCCAACGTCCAACTCCCTCCAAACTGAAAAGTGATGAACAACACTTGGTTTCCAATGCTTTCTTTGGTGGTAGGTAGGGTAATGGTATGGAAATGATTGAATTTTGATGAATGAAGATAGTGATGGATGTGTTTGATGGGTGATGGTAAGAAAATCTTGATTGAAACACAAGGCTCTTTAGGTAGTTGGAATTGATTCAAGTAGGAAATTAGGGTTTACGTGTTTTCTTGGAGACAAAGGATTTGAATGATAAAAAAAATATGGACTTTGGATTATATGGTTAATTGGAAAGGGAAATGATCATCTATCAAAAAGAAAGAAAATATTAGAATTAATAGAAATAATATAAGATATATAATATAGATAGATAAATAATCTACTCCTAAGATAAATAGAAATAACCTAAGATAGATAAATACTATAGATATAAATATGAAGATAGAAATATAACAACTAAATAAAATCTAATCCTAATATAGATAGATAGAAATATATAATCAACTATAAGATAGATAGAAAGATATAAAAACTAACCTAAATCGAAAATGTAAAAATATAAAATAGGATAGAAAGATACTTCCTTCCAATGTTACCAAAATCCGAAACCGCGTATGTGAATAGGTGGCGGTGGGCACCGGTTTTTGGGAGGCGGGCGCCGTTATTGCAAAACGCCAACTCCGTCATTCGATCGAGCAAATTTCTCCTACCAAAAGGTTCTAACACACAACTACTCCAATATACAACAAATAGACTAGTCCTACTTTATTGAATTGAAAAACTAATGCGAAAAATTGAAATAATATTACCCAGTTTACCTTGCGTTGCCTCCCAAGAAGCGCCTTTGTTTCACGTCTTTGGCTCGACGTGATACATTTTTAGATCAAGTTATCCTATCAAGATCCTCCACGCTTGTCCTTTTCTTGACAAGAGGGCGAACCTTAGGAATTTCTCCAATATGTTCATCCATTTCACCAATCAATTCTTTATTAGCATGAATTTCTCCTGGAGGTTGCCTTGGATCTTCACATTTTTCAGACAATCTTTTCTGTAGCAAAGCAGAAATATTCTCATTCAAACTTACCTTTTCCTTTCTTCTCATCCTTTGCTTCCGTTTCATAGTGCATAGTTTGTTCAAAAACTATGCATAGTGAGGTACAATTTTAATGAAATTCAAGAGTGAACTATTTATCTCACAATGAGCAAAGGTATCGTAAAGGATTTGTTCATCTTCCCAGTTACGATCGGTTCTTAAGGCATGAGGAAAGGGTGGTGCAGGCCTTGGAACCTCAGAAGACCACTCCTTTGACGATTTCTTCGCGGATGGCTCAACGTCAAAATTCAGACCACTCATTATTTGGTGCGGCGGGGGCCGGTTTTTTGGGTGGTGGGCGCCGTTCAACGGTGTTTTATTTTCCCAGTTGTTGTCATCTTCAACACCCACGTCAATCACCTCCTTAGGCATTTCTTCAACATTCCTAGTGGGTAAATTCACTTCTTTTCCTCCTCTAAGGATCATGGAACTAACATTCTCCTTCGAATTAACTACCACTTGAGATGGCAACGTCCCCGAATCTTTCGCTTTCAACTCTCCAATCTCCTTAGCCATTTGACTCAACAACTTCTCCCAAATACTCATCTTATCCAACGTATAACAACAACCTTCAAGTTTCATCTTTGTCCTCCAGTTGAATGTTTCTCTGATGATTATCATATTGAACTCTTCCTTGATAAGGAAGTGCTGGACTTCGAGAAACTTGCCACCCAAGTGACGGGATTTGTGCCCTCAGCACCTTAACTATTTTATTTATTTATCATATGATCGACTATTGTACACTTTAGTTTATGAGCATGTTGCACGCTAAAATGATGTATTGAATACGTAACACATTTCGCGTGCACTTTTTTGTAATTATTGTTAACCAATTGGTACTCACGTTTGATGTACAAAGTATCATACGGAAGCCTCCTCGAAAATAATTTCATCAGCTCACACAATAACCTTTAATCAAACACGAAATTTTACTCCCAAACAGATGCCCCCGAACTTTGAATTTGCGAGAAGTTTGTCGAACAGATTCAAAGTTCGCCCCTAATCTCTTGACCTCATTTAATTAGGCACTTGAGGAGGAATAATGTGAAACTCACACATGGGGCGCTTTATCTTGAATAGGTGTAGTCTTTGTACGACAACCAACGTAAATTCGGTCAACATTGGCCAACCTTGAGGAGTACACATATCTCCCCATCGAAAGGGGAAGATTGGTGTTGTTTTTGTTTTTGGGGCTGCATCTAGCACTCCTGACTAACTAGACTGCCTACGTACCCTCTTTATGAGGGATCAAGTCGTTCGTAGTTCATTTGGGCACCCTTTTCTTCAGATATACGACAGGGTGCTTCGGTTTTGGACTAACTTCAAGTCCATTCTTCTTCGTTCATTGAACTGGGATCTTTTTTTTTTTACCGCATCACTCAAATCGTTTGGGCCCACCTTCTAGGAAGGGTTTCCCAAACGCTTCGACTATCATTTGCGAACCCAGTTTTTTTTTTGTTTTTTTTAGCGACTGAATTTGACATATTTTGGTTGTCAAACGTCCTACGTACTCCTTGTTGGAGATCAAGTCATGACGTAGTTCTGGGCAGTTTGACTCTGGAGGCTTCACGTGAAATACTTCTTCACGAATTTTCCATTCACGCAGGAGTATGCCACTTTACCTTCGGCATTTGAGAGTTCATATGCCCCTTTAGGGAAAACTTTGGTCACCACATAAGGACCTTCCCATTTTGCTTCAAACTATCCTTGGGATTTTCGGTTGATCACAATTGGTCGCCTAATGGTAATGACCAGGTCACCAACAACGAATGAGTGAAATTTGACCCTTTTATTGAATGCCCCAGCCACTTGGGCTTGGTAGATTACAATTTTTTGTTGTGTCGCTAGCCGGTGTTCATCCAATGCTTCGAGCTCGGCCAGACGAATCTTGACATTCTTTTCCGGGTCGGTGAGCTGAACTGCAACTATGAGAGATGGTAACTGAATTTCTAAGGGTAAAACAGCTTCAGACCCAAAGACCAGGTTGTAAGGCGTACAACCAGTCGATGTGCGTGTTGTTGTCCGATAAGCCCATAGTGCCTCTGGGAGCCGTTCATGCCAATCTCTTTTCGATTTTGTCACCATCTTCTTTAGGATCTTGCATAGCACTTTATTCAATGCCTCAGCTTGACCATTTGATGACGGGTTATAACTCGATGAAAAGTTATGCTTAAACCCAAACTTCTCGCTCAACCTCACCAGCATTTGATTTTTGAAGTAGAGAGCGTTGTCTGAGATGATTTTTGAAAGAACTCCATATCGATAGATCAAGTGAGTCCTTATGAAGTTAGCGACTTATTTAGCTCCCACTTCCTTCAATTATATGGCTTCTACCCATTTTGAGAAGTAATCTGTAGCAGCCATAATATACTGGTGTCCTCGAGAGGACGATGGCTTTATACACCCTACAACGTCGAGACCCCATGCATAAAATGGCCAGGACAAGGTCGTCGGGTGCAATATTTGAGGAGGTTGGTGTATGAAGTCGCTGTGAATTTGACAAGCATGGCAAGCTTTAGAAAAATCCATGGCCTCCTTCACCATTGTTGTCCAATAATAGCACAGTCGTTTGATTTGATTAGCTAATTTTGGACCGGCTTGATGCGCTCCGAATACCCCAGCGTGAGTTTCTGCGAGGATATATTTTGCTTCTTCATTTGGCAAGCATCTTAATAACATTCCATCGAATATCCTTCGATACAAAGTGTCATTCTTAAGTAGGAACCTTGACACTCGCCTTTTAACATCCACTCTCTTTTTAGCATCATTAGGAAGGACTCCATGACGAAGATACTCAATGAGCGGTTGTCGCCAGTTTGTTTCTTCCTCAACTTCATATACGGAAATGACATCCACCTCTTCATTGGGCTCGGCTCGCTCCAAAGCTAACATAAGCAAATGTCGCTCTCCGATTGTAATCTCGATTTCTTTTTCACTTGGCAATGTCAGTGACGCGGCCAATTTAGCCAATGCATCTGGTTGGTCATTTTTGGACCTTGATATATGCACAACTTCTATCTGACGAAACTGGTGCATGAGATGTCTGGCTCTTTTGTGTAAAAGAAGCAAATTTGTGTTTTTGACTTCATATTGGCCATTCAGCTGCCTGATTACTAACTGAGAGTCACCAAACACCTTTAATGGGTCAGCGCTCATCTCAAGAGCTACCTCTAGGCCAATGATGAGTGCCTCATACTCTGCCACGTTGTTTGTGCAGTTTTCTAAAGGAGAAAATGAATAAGGCACTATTCCCTCGGTTGGGGTGATGAATACTATGCCTACTCAGGCCCCTCTTCTCTTTGCAGCACCATCAAAGTATAACTGCCAAGATTTTTCTTCTGTCATGAAGACTTCTTCATCTGGCAAATCATCCACTTTCTCCTCGTTATCGGGAGTAGGATGGGCGGCTAAGAAATCAGTTATGACTTGCCCCTTGACCGCCTTTTGAGGCACAAACTTGATGTCAACGGGAGCCAGAAGCATAGCCCATTTGGCTAGTCTCCCTGACAACACTGTCTTGGACAAGATGTATCACAAGGGATCAGCTTCGGAGATCAATGTGATTTGATGAGACAAAAGATAATGTCGTAGCTTTTGGATGGCAAAGATCAACGCTAGATATATCTTCTCCATAGCAAGATAATTTAGTTCTTCCCCGACCATCGTTCGGCTGATGTAGTACAAGGCATTTTCCTTTCCCTCATCATTATTTTGGGCTAACATTGCCCCTAACGACCGCTCAAGACTTGCGGTGTACAAGACTAAGGGTTTTCCCTGAACTGATGTCATGAGGACTAGCGGGTCAGTCAAGTATTTCTTGATGTTGTCGAGAGCATTCTGACAGGCTTGGTCCCATATGAACGGAACCTCTTTCTTCATCAACCTCAGAATGGGTTGACCCCTCCCCGTCAAATTTGAAATGAAACGCCGGATGTAGGCAAGTTTGCCCTGTAGACCTCGCAACTCACGGAGATTCCTCGGGGTTGGCATTTGCACAATTGCCTTGATTTTATCGGGGTCGATTTCTATGCCCCGTCCTCGAACAATGAAGCCAAGAAACTTGCCTGAAGTTACACCAAAGGCACACTTAAGTGGATTCATCTTCAACTGGTGTTTTCGTAACCTTTCGAAGATTCTCTTAAGATCATCCAAATGATCATCTCTTTTCTTTGTTTTCACCACTAGGTCATCCACATAGTACTCAATGGTGTTGTGAAGCAGATCATGAAAGATCACCGTCATGGCCCTTTGATAGGTCGCTCCCGCATTTTTTAGACCAAAAGGCATTACTATATAGCAATACGTGCCTAGAGGTGTCCGGAAAGCCGTTAACTCTTCGTCCTCGGGATGCATCTTAATCTGATTATACCCTGAGAAGCCATCCATGAAGGATAAGGCCTGAAACCCCATGGTGAAATCAACCAACAACTCGGTTATCGGAAGAGGGAATTCATCCTTGGGACATGCTTCATTTAAGTCCCGAAAATCCACACAAATACGGAGCTGGCCATTCTTCTTCTTGACAGGAACAATGTTTGCCAACCAGATTGGGTATTGGACCTCTCGAATGAATCCATCCTCAATGAGCTTGTTGACTTCAGCTTTAATCTGCACTGTCATCTCAGGCCGAAAACGACGTTGGCCTTGCTTCACTAGCTTTTCCTCTTCGGAGACAGATAACCTGTTCATAGCCACCTTTGGATCCAAACCAGGCATGTCTTGATATCCCTAAGCAAACATATCTCTATATTCATTGAGAAGATTCTCATATGATCCTCTTTCCTCTTCTGTTAGCAAAGCACTAACGAATACGGGCTTAGGATCTTCTGTAGTCCCTAAGTTGATTTCTTGCAATTTGTCAACTGTGGCTTGACCACCATCTTCCATTTCTGGTGGAGCATATTGGACCACATTAAGAAAATCCTGAGGATCTTCACTTGGTTCACTCCTTGTATAGGTCAACACCATATTTACTTCTTCTGTTTGAGCATCCATGGGATCCTCATCTTCGTAAGTGAAGGTTTCTGGCTTCTTATTCTTCAGCTTCCACTTTCTGGTCTTCTTGGTGTTGGCCCTCTTATTCTTAGGCATTTTAACTATTTCAAGCCTTTCGAACACAGAAGCTCTTGGATCACTTGTCTCAAGTCTTTCGAAGACCGAGACTCGAGGTGTATTTGTTGCGTCATGAGAGAACATATTTTGCTCTTGGCTTGTTAGAGTCATAGGATCTAAGACTTTAGCAGACAATAACTCTCCCTCTTGAGAGATTTGTAGATCATCCATCGAGATCTCATTGAGGGATTTCCGCGAAGCTTTGCTTTTCAATAGAGGTCTTGTCGCCTTAACTTTGATGGCCTTATGATGCTTTGAAGAGGCTTGCTCGACTGGTGCCTTAGAAGATTCGCTCTTGAACACCACCCTTACATTTTTATTTCTTTTCTCTCCGAAATGTCTTTGAATGACCAACTTCTTCTTTGGAACGGATTGGTCGATTTTGCGGAGAGTACAAGTGTAGCTTGTCATTAGGGAGTGCATAGCTTTCTCTGCTGAACTCAATGGCTTCTGGCCGGGTTGTCTCTTATCCTTGGGTGTGTATTTGAATAACACCTTCGGACGTGTCTCTAGCTCCTCCTTTCTTCGGAGAAGAGAGACCTTGGATGACGGGGACCCTTCTTGGGCCATTGCTCCCTTTTGAGGACTGACACTTTTACCCTCCTCTTTCACTTCCACACATGGATTGGAGTTAGAGTGAACAATCTTGTAGAATTTGGCGTCTGCGTAATTAACGCTTTCACCTTGAAAAGGATCGCTATCGCCACGGATAGTCCTTTCATTTCCGTTTTCATCGGTGTACTTCAAGCACTGATGAAGTGTAGAAGCAATCGACTTGCTGGCATGGAGCCATGGCCTCCCTAGCAAAGCATTGTAGGAGGTTTCAGCGTTGATGACATGGAAAAGAGCATCCTTGTAGAGATCGTCTAGAACCACTTTCAAGGCAATGGTGCCCAAAGCTTTTTATCCCACTTGGTTGAAACCTTGAATGGTGAGCAATGTGGGCGACAGATGATCGACAGTCAATCCCATTGCTTCCAAGACCCGTAAAGGTAATAGATTCACCGTAGATCCAAAATCCAGCAGGATTCTGTTGATTTTTGCATCTCTAATCGTACCCGTGACATATAAGGGTCTATTGTGATCGGTTCTTCCTAATTGGAGATCTCCGTCGGAGAACGTTATGGATGTCATGCATGAAGCACATTGAGATGGAGTGGGTAAAGTCACCTCATCAACCTCCGCTTGATCCACTTGATCTTTATAATCTTCCGGATCCATGAGAGCTTGAATTAAGGCTTTCCTTAACTCGGGGGACATTTGCAACGCATCATATACACTTAAGCGTGGTGGAATGCGCTTTAAATGGCCGATCGCATCGTACTTCACCTGCTCCTTGGGAGAAGCCTTACGAAGCAACATAGGCCTTCGCGGCACCACAACCCTTTGGGCAGATGCCCCAGCTTCTTGGTCTTTCTGAGCCAACATGGGAGTTTCCTCTTCTACCGCCTCTTCAAATTTTGCAGCATCTGAAGTCTAGTTGATAAGTGATTCCCTCCCTTTCCCTTTTTCCTTGGGCTTAGGAGGTGGCAATTTTTTTCCCGAACGAAGAGTAACTTCATCAACCTCTAACTCTTCTTCCTCAACTTTTTCGGCCCATGTGGCCATGCAACATTAACAATTTCTTCTTACCAAAATAACTCCTCTTCAGAAAAATTCTTTTCCAGGAGCTCTTTTGAAATAAAGTCCTTTAGAGTAATCATCTGGCGCATAGGCTGAATATACTCTTCATCAGAATCATCTTCTGATTTCTTGTTCTTCTTGTTTTTGTTCTTGTTTTTCTTTTTCTTATTTTTCTTCTCGGACTTTCTACCGATCATTTTGAAGCCCGTAGGTCCGGTATGACGGGTACTCTTTGGATGAGACTTCTTTTGGCTTAGACAGACCTGCCACTCAGAACCATCCCCACCGTCTTCGTCGTATGAAAATGATTCTTCAATGTTTGACTGCATTAGGACCTCATACAGAGTCGGGCAGTTTGGTTATTCCCTTGGCATGTCAGGATATGCCCAAACAGTGCACACTTTGTCACGCATCTGAAATTGCACGAGGACTGCCTTCGGGGGTAATGACACTGTAGGGATGTCATTTGGTGAAGGAATAATCTCAACCTCCTCTTCTATAGAGACGGGGTTTGACGAGGCTGCTTGGCCTTTCGAGGAGCTTGCACCTTCAATTTCAATCTCTCCCTTGTTGATCATCCTTTCCACGATGTCCTTGAACACATAGCAGTCTTCGAGAGGATGACTAACAATTCGATGATAAGGGCAATACTTTGGATCACCCATTTTGTTAGCCTCGTTTGGCCTCTTTGGCTCGGGGAGTGACAACATATTCTCCATCATGAGCTCATTGAATATCCCTCTCACATCTTCATCGCCAAAGGGATACTTCTTCTGCTTTCTCTCTTCGAGGGACAATCTTTTAACGGGCTCTTTAGCTTGCCCCTTTTCTTGCGCTTTAGGATTATTTCCGACGGATTTTCCACGAGGCTTGATGAACGTAGCCATGGATTCTGCTCTTTTTGGAGACTTTTTGCTGCCATCCTTCCTCGTCTCATTGATCTGAGGTCGGCTTGCTACAGGTTTGCATCGACCCAACTGGCGTTCAACATTGCAAGCCTTTGAAACCAAGGTATCAAAAGCACGGGGTTCCGCACTACCAACATGTATAGCGAGCTCTGGGAGTAGATTGTTGACACACATCTGCACACATGTCTCTTCGCTCAATTTTTCTAAGCATTGAAGTCTCAAACTTCTCCACCTTGCGATAAAGTCGTTTGCGGACTCATTAGGTCTTTGTTGTGTATTAGCTAGATCCATGATGGACACCTTGGCTTTCGAGCTCGCGAGCTGAGCTAGGAACTCCCTTCGCAGCTCATCCCATGTATGGATAGACTCAGGTTGAAGCTGAGTATACCATGTGAACGCGGACCCCCGTAATGATTGGACAAATTGTCTTATCAGTAGCTGATCACTCAAGGTAGTTTCTCCACATGGCGAGTAAAAGTGAGCTAAATGTTCACAAGGGGACCCATTGAGGCCGTCAAATTTATCAAAGTTTGGCCTTTGGTAGTTCGGAGGAAATGGGATCGCGTCGAATTCCGCAGGATAGGGTTTTCTGTAACCGGTCACAAACGGACTCTGAGAAATCCTGAACTCTCGAATCCCCTATGCGATCCACTCTTTTATTTCTTGAGGAGAGATAGAAGCACTGCTTTCTCCCCTCTTGGGAATCTCTTGCCTATTCTCCGAATTTTGCTCTTCCCTGTTCTTCGAATTTCGCTATTGGAGTTGGTCCATGAGCAATTTAATCTGAGCATCCCTTTCCTCTAGCTTCTTTTGTAATTCCTGGAGCTGCTCTTCAGTGCTTGTTGCCCCATTTACTAGGACTGGCATGCTTTCAACTTCTTCTTAAGAGTCATTGGATGACCCACCCTTGCTTACAATAAGCGGAAAATCCTCCTCTTGAAATAGAGAAGTAGAGTACCCAAATAATGGGGAATTTTGCTTTTCTTCTTGAACCGTTTCTGTATTCGAAGATTGGGTGGTCACTCTAGCATATGACTCGGCCTTAGACATATACCTTGTCACTCGCCGCTCACATTTTTCTAACTGGTAGAGAACGACGTTGATTTCTCGGCTATAGCTAGACCCTTTCCGTTCTTCTCGGCTTGAGAAGCCTTAGATGTCTCCTTTTGAGGCTTGGCCGGATTTGGTACCTCAACCTCTGGAACCTTGGCCCTTTGAGCCTTCACACTTGAGGATACTGCCTCCGACTCCTCATCAGAATAGGAGGTAACCAAAACCTAGACTACATTGTCCATGTCGAAAGGGATAGACCCAAAGAGGATTTTCCTTGGGCTATCGAAAAGATCCTTGGTAGCTCTCCACAGTGTTGCCACTACTACAATTTCGAGCAGAGGGAGCGGTTTAGAGCAGTGGTTCGGTAAGGAAGCGGTTCATCGCAGCGGTTTAGGAGAATTTTACGAATTTAGAAATGGTTTGGTCTATTGAGGCGGTTTTGGAAGCGGTTTTTAAAATATAACCTATGGAGGCGGTTCAGGTAGCTTTTGACAGCGGTTCATTTAAGTAAAAATAGCTATGGCGGCGGTTCATGAAACCCGCTAATTTTTTTCTTATATAAGGCGGCGGTTAATTGAATTGGCGGGTTTAATTTACACGGGCCCGCCTTAATTTTCCCAAAAATTTTAAAGGCCCGCTAAATAAAAAAACTCGCTCTCTCTTCAACCCTTATCTCAGATCTGGATTTCAACCCTCCCCATGGCTTCCTTCATCTCATGCTTTCTCTCTCTCGTCTCAGATCTGGGATCTTGAAGCCTCCCCATGGATTCCCTCTCTAATCGATAACTCACCAGATCTCATTAATTCGGATGCCTCCAAGATCGGTCTCCCCCAAATCGAAGATAGAGGCCGGAGTTCCACCGGAGCTAAGCCCATTCGCAGCCACCAGCATCGCTCCTCCCCTCCCCCTCCACGGCTCCATACTGACGCCGGCGACTAAACCCCACAGCGACTCCGAATCGGTCCATTCCATGAGCACCACCAAGAGATGACGCCGATCGACTCCTCTAACTGACTAAAATTTTCAAAGCCTCAAGAGACGTTTGACTGATTTGAGGGGAATCCGTCTCAGGTTAGCTAATTTCTAAAGCTTTACTGATTTGCAAAAGATTCAAAACGAGTAGGAATTTTCAATTTAAGGTTTCGATTCCTCCTCTCCATTGATGCTTTAGATCTAGGTTTAGGGTTCTCTTATTCAGATGTAGGGTTTTCGGTTTTGGTATAAAAAAAAGTCAATCTAGTGTTTTGATTCCTCTTTTTTTGATAGTAAGAGCAAGAGAGAACATTATTGAATGTCAGCAAGAGCAATTTATTTTGGAGCAATTTCTTGACAGTACAATAGATCATATGAAGCAATCTTTGTTCTTTGCTTTTTGCTGATTCTAAGACTTTGTATCTTCTTCTGATAGGCTATGTCTGAGGCTGCACATCCCGCCATGATCTTGGAGACCAGAAAAACTTCACCAGTATTACGATTGGTGGATAAGTGGGCAGTATAGATCTGTTCCTTTGCCCATCTTAGTTCATTTAATGATCCAAAGCTGACCATTTTAATATTCTCGCCATGAAATAGGTATGCATCTCAGTAACTCCATCCATTGTGTTTTCTTTCACATTTTCTCTTTTGATTGATAAATATACTGGACTGCTTATTTGTGGAAGCCGATGACATATCATTAATCTTCTCGGCTTGAACTCTAGCTAAAAATATTTAGCCACTTTATTCAAGTAGAAAGTAGAAGCTTTTGAACAAAATATCTTTACATGTTTTCCGGTATGATATATATCATCTTAAACTCGATATGATCCTGTACCCTATTATGTATAGTTGCTTATTTAACCATCTTAAATTGATACTGCCATATTTAAAAAAAAAGGGCTTGACTCTTGTATGATTGTTGCATATGCATTTTTCTTCCATGAGTTTTGCGTTATCTCCACTTCTAGGATTCATGTCCCTGTTGATGCCTCGATTTGTCAGTTATAGATGACAAAAGCTCAGTTGAAGGTTTTGTTCAAAATACATTTACTATTTTCAGCTTTATAGACTTAAGATTTGCAGATGGCAATTTATCTTTGTAGTTTAATACATATGGCACCAATGTTTTACTTTTCCTGAATTTAGTAGAAACTACAAAGTAATAAATGAATAAAAGGGCTTCAATGGTGAAGATAATTCACTCTATTCAACAAATCAAGCTAAGGTTGTTATGAATTTTTAGTTTTCATGAGCCAAATATGATGTTCTCTCTTCCTACTAGTGTTAGTGATTGTAATGTAGTTGGGGGACTTATCTGTTATCCATGAGAACCACGAGGGTCAAAATACTTTATGCAAATGAGTTGGGAATGTGGGAGTACAAACGCTAGTGTAAACAAAATTTTATTCGGACTTAACTTCGCCTTGAGAGTGGTTTTAAGGGCGCCTTTTTACACTTAGCACGGGTAGCTAGAATCAATCTAAGTGCATATACTTATGTTATGTGCTGTTTCAGCTGTAACTTACAGATGCCAATGCAAAGGCACTTGTCGACCGCATGCTTGAAACAAAGGAAAACATTAACTATGGCCTTCTTACTTCACTCCGTGACAAGGACCTTGTAAGTTAATGATCATTGTTATATTATTTATTGTACTATATAAATTTCTTCTTATCTCACTTTCGATTCTTTTTTTCCTGCAGGACCCAGTCCTTCAATTCCGAAGGATATTGACTGATTGTTTGGAGGGACAACTTCAAATCAATATACCTGAGGTGGTTATCATGACAGTGTTGTTACCTTGTATTGTCTCTGAAATTAGGGTTATTTGATTCACTGCATGCCTTATTTGTGCTTCAGTTCATTTCACCTTACATTTAGTCTCGAATCTTATGTTACTAAAATAGATGATAAGTTGCTGTTTTGGCTTACATTAGTATAAAGTCATGTGGCTTTATAGCATAGACTCATAGAGGGCACATGTTGAAGATATGTCATTCATGTCACACCCAAGCCTTTCTTCTCCTTTTGAAATATTTTCTAAGTGATGTCTTTTTCCTTCTTTATCCAGTTAAACTTATGCTCTGAAAATGGTTTGAAAGAAGGAAGCTACTCAGTCGCTCAATCATCATTTGTCCTTAAAGATCTGCCCACAACCCCAAGTGCTAAGGTTATTGTCACCTGATAGCTGTGCTGTATTCTCTAAAAGGGTTGTTTCACAAATCTGTTCACTGATTGGTTTGGTGGAGTTTCTTTTCACTTTTTTCAGGCACTCGTACATTCTAGCGTTGAAGAAACATCGTCTTGAACCTTGGAGTCTGCTGAGGAAGCAAGAAAAAGAGCTTGTGGTATTTGCCTTATTCCATGATCAGTGTAACTATTTGTCAATTTGGTAAGTGTTTCTTTTTAACAATTGCTTGTCTTTTTCCTTAGTAACATGCCATTTCTTTGATACATCCATGTTCCTTGGTAAGTTTATATTTAGCAATTGCTTACATTTCCCTTAGTGCAGCAATTGCTTGCTTTTCCCCCAAGTAGTTCAACAATTCAACAATGACACTAGGTAACGAAGTTTCTATTGAGCCGCCTAATTGCTTTTTCCCTTGGTGGTTTCTTATTTCTTTTTAATTAGTTCACTTCCTAAATTTGTTCTCTTCTATAGTTGTAGCTACTTGAGAATATTTTCTTTGTTAGTTCCACCAAATGTTATATTTTAGGTCTGAACTTATGGTTGTCTTGGAAAAATCTACTGTCTTTGATTTGGTGCTTAACTATTATTATTCTTTTGTTAAGATATCCTTAAACATTCGGTTTAAAATTGCATATATCATCTGCACGAAGTTGCAGTTCTAGTTGTAGTTTTGTACCAGGATATGCATCAGAGAGACAATACAACCCTGCTCTGTTTAGTAAAACATGCTCAGCTAGTGTCCTTTATTTTTCTATCACCAAAAGTAGGTTACTTGTATAATAGTTGCGGTGGTGTGGTGGGTTTTCATTTATAGCTGTCATTGGTTTTCATATTTTTCCTATGGCTAAAAAGAAATAATTGGGTTTTGTAGAGCTCACATGGTTTTTTCTCATATTTTAAAATGCAGGTACAGAATTGGGTTTTGTATTCAGAGGGAACACAAGATATTTCGGCTAGAAATCAAGAATCGATGATCTAATCTAATTGAGTAGATCCTTTGTATATTCATTAGAATTATGGGAATGATTTAGTTTTAAATTTACTCTGACTTATTTAATGTAATGATTGCTACTTTATTATTTAATAAAAGTATGGTATTTCATGTTTATATGATGATATTATAATAAATATTAAATAATTATTTATGAATATAAACAAATGTAAATATAATATTTAAAATGCAGGGTCATAGCATTGTAAAACCATTGGACCGTTGCCATAGAATAGAAAAAAACCGCTGCCATAGATACATATCCCTTCCTAGACAACCGCTGCCAAATAGTTAGTATACCGCTGCCAAATCCCCTAAACCGCTACCATAGACCATAAAAACCGCTTCCATATCCATTGGACCGCTGCCATAGGTTTCGATAATCGCCTCTATAATCTTTTTAAACCGCTGTCTAAGGTGTTTTTTATCCGCTTCCATTGTTCTTCCACAAAAATGTCCCCATAGACTTTGTGGCAGCGGTTTTAGGTACTCTTTGGCAGCGGTCTAACTGTCTTACCAGATCCGCAGCCTTAGGCTTAGGAAACCGCTGCCATAGATCTATAGAAACGGGAGCAGATGGTGCGGTCGGTAAACCGCCGCCAAAGGGTTTAAGCAGCGGTTATAGGGCCTTAGGCAGCGGTTTTTGACCGCCGCTAAAAGTCGAAAATGTAGTAGTGTGCATTAGCCTGTTCCAGAGTAGGGGAACGAGCCAACTTGCGAAGCGCTCCTGTCTTTTCGCGTTGGGAACCACATTTGCGTCCCCTCTTCCTACGAGGTTTGTTTTCCTTCTTTGCCTCATTCACAACTGGCTTTGGGACCTTTACGGAGTTACCATTTCTCTTGATAACTCGAATGATTGGCCCACGAGCAGGCCTGGGAGTGAGCTCTTCTCCGTTGGTTCCTTCCTCCCTGATAGGTTCGAAGCTGTTGTTGGTTGGGATCTCAGCGATGATCGACTCCCTAGTCACGTCGAACTGGATCTTAAACGATCTCTTCTTCAACCAGCGGCCACCTTCCACGAGAAATGTAGTAGGTAGTTCGTTGAAGTTGACAATAGCTCTTGGTGCCATTTTCTCCTACAAATAAGAAATAGGCAAATATTAGTTTCAACACAACTAAGAGATGAAAATGCAAAAAGGGTCCCACTGGGCGTTCCAAAACTATGTTGAACAAAAATGCGCGAATAATTGTAAAACATATTTTATTTAATTTTTCAGAATTTGAGTTCGACCCCTTTTGGTTATCCTCTTGATTCAAAGTCGTATCGACACCAAGACTTGAGTGGTTTTGTTGATTTGGGCTGCACCCGAATTTTAACGGGTTGCCTACGTATCTCTTGGAAGAGAATCAAGCCTTACGTAGTTCAGAGTATTTGAATTGATTTAATTTTTGGGTTTTGGTGATTGAACCCGACGAGCTTGAGCTTTATGTCGAGTGTCCTACGTACCCGTTTGAAACGGGATCAAATCACTCGTAGTTTTTTTAAGAACCGTTTGAGTTTGAGGAAATTTGATTCAAGGTTTTGACTCCGTTTTTTTTTCCTCGTTTGGAAGTCAATTTTGATATTGACCCACTAGAATAAACTGACGATGAAATTTTACGAGTTTAACTTTATAATGTTGTCAAACTCAATTTCTAATTTTGTGCCGATTATAAATTTTATATTTCAGTGGGTCAATTTCGTAATTATTCACAATTCTTTGCAAATGTGAATTGTTGTTTGCTCGGCAATTTGTCTTTCTTTTTTTGTTAATTAGAATTCAGCCCATGATTTTTCCAGAAGGTAGGCTTGCTTCGTTTTTTTTTAACAAGCAAAATCCTTCTCTCTCCCATCGACAGAATTCAAAAAACCATCAAGCTCAGCTCTTCTCCTTCGGTGGTGACGGCACAAGGACAACTCGCTTGGGGCTTCGACCTTAGGCATTTGAAACGGAGGAGGACAGCGCGTGTCCGGTTCAAGGACGGAGCACGAATCGGACTTTCCTCACCCCAGACTCTCCCAATTAGGTATGTTTAAGGGGGTTTTCTTGTTTTGCAAATTTCAGCCCCCAAGCCTCCAATTTCGGCGATATTTGAGGCATTGAAACACCGATTATGCTCTTCTTTCAACTTTCCCTCTAATCTTATGCTCAATTCGTGAGTTTTCACCGATGTTGTTGCAATCTCAGGGTTGCGATTTCGTGGAATTTAGGGATTTTTTGGTTTGGCTAGTCAAAATTGGGGCCTTCAGGTTTGATAAAGATGAACCCCCTTTCAATTTAGCGTTTAGTTTTCACCCTCAACTGATTTTTCCGAATTGTGATTTTTTAGGGATTTCGAATTTGGATCGACCGACAAGGGGAATCAAATGAGAGTCTGGGCTTGAAATTTGACAAGGATTTCGACTTGATCCTTTGAGAGAGAAGTGCAGTGCAGCAACTTGGTGCGACAGTCTCCCTGGTATGTTAATTTGTTCCCTACTTGTGCTAAGCATGGGCAATTTTTAGGGCTTTTTTATAATTCCAGTTTGATACCCAAACTTCCTTTTTTATGAAAACCATGCCTGTCGCAGCCTTCTTTGTGCGTAAGCTTCTGACAGTGCTCAGTTTCATAGATTCCAAATTAATGAGGTTGCTTTGGCTTTGACGCTGTTTTTTATTCCAATTTCAGTTTAGACTCCTTTAGGTGAAAGTTTAGACTTGTCACAAGGGCCTGGTTTGTTTGTAATTTGTGAATTTTTTGGGCTACACATGATGTGCAGAATATGTGCTTGATTTTAGTTTCTTTGAACATGGTTGAATCTGTCCAGAAAATTGGTTCCTCTTCCTCTGCTGTCCGTTTCATTATTCTGTGTCTGGCTGTAGTGAATTTTCTTCTTTAGCCTTGTTTGAAATTGCTTGCGGTTTGTGTACAAACTTGTCTTTCACTTGTTTGACTGGCCTTATTTTGTCGGTACTTTCTTTAATTTAGAGTTTTGCTTGCTGAGTTTATCCAGAAAATTTGCTTTCTATTTCTCCGCCTTAGAAAAGTCTTGACTGCAGTGAAGTTGTTTCCCTTAGGTTCGCTTGAATGTCTTGCAATTTGTCTACTTGAATTAGTTGCTTAGTTTAGGAAAAATTCAGCAGCGTTTCGCCCTCTTTTAGGGCTATTTGATGATTCTGAAACCCAGGCCACGAGAAAAGCTCGTAAGGTTTTGAAGGGCGGGGTTTTGAGAATCGATTTCTGCAGCACTTCGACTTGATTTGAGTGATTTGATGACTCCGAAACCCAGGCCACGAGAAAAGCTCGTAAGGTTTTCAAGGGTGGGGTTTCGAGAATCGATTTCGGCAGCATGTCGGCTTGATTTAGGGCAATGTGAGGACTCCGGAACCCAGGCCATGAGAAAAGCTCGTAAGGTTTTCAAGGGCGGGGCCTCGGAGTCGATAGGAACTCTCACAGAAAGAGAGAGAGCTACCTTCTTCTTGTTGTCTTCTTCTACTTGCTGTTTGGTGTTAGCGTGTTTTGTTGTGCACCTTTTTTTCTTTGCAGCTGTGTTTTTCTCTTTTTTTTTTCAGCCGTCTGATCTTTTTTTTTTCCAACCCTAGACTTGGCCACCTTTTACAGGGTGAAGGCATAGAGCTATAGATATATTTCTTTTCTTTTAAGATAAAATCGTTTCCTAACTGCATATCTTTTTTTTTTATATGGAGAGCGGTTGACTTTCTTTTTAGATAATGATAGCCTTTTTCCCTTTCCTTTTAGCTATCTATTTACCTATTTGTTGATTTTCTGTTTCTTAAAAAAAATCTGGCAGCCATCTTCGTTGTGCCTCTTTTTTTTTTTCTTTATTGCATTGGGCCTGTCAGTTCTATTTAACAAGCCCACACACGGATTCTTTTCGTACTCGCTATATACACCCCAAATCATGCACGTCCTTAAGGACGTGCATGGTTAAAAGGAGTTAATTAATTTTTTTTTAAATGTTAATTAGTCACAAGGCTTGCACGTCCTTAAGGACGTGCATTTTTTACCTTGGATTTGTGGTGTATATAACAACACCCATTCTTTTTCTTTTAAAACCCACTAATTCAACCTTCCCTTTTGTAGATAGAACAAGTCATTGAGCAAGTGCTGGACTTCGAGAAACTTGCCACCCAAGTGACGGGATTTGTGCCCTCAGCACCTTAACTATTTTTTTTATTATATGATCGACTATTGTATACTTTAGTTTATGAGTATGTTGTACGCTAAAATGATGTATTGAATACGTAACACATTTCATGTGCACTTGTTTATAATTATTGTTAACCAATTGGTACTCGCGTTTGATGTACAAAGTATCATACGGAAGCCTCCTCGAAAATAATTTCATCAGCTCACACAATAACCTTTAATCAAACACGAAATTTTACTCGCAAACAGATAGAAATAAAGAAAAGGGCACTCTTTTCTCCCTGGCAGCGGCGCCAAGAATTTGGTGCGGGACGAACGTCGTTGGCTTTTCCGTCCTTTGCCAAATATCAATAATATCCTAACTCAAAGCTCAAACCAATAGATTGATAAACCAACAAACTAGTATAGCGATGAAGTCTAGAGTCGAACCCACAGAGAGAATGGTTGCTATGCAATGTTTCTACAATGATTCTTATGACAAAAGCAATGATTTATAGAAAATTGATAATAAAGTAAAGTGAAGAGACCGATTATTGTAAAGTGTTGATAACAAGATAGAAAAGATATTTCACATGTAATTCTCGAAAATGGTTGAGGCTCAAGATCTTAGGATTGATTTAATAGATATTTCTAAACATATGTTGACTTGACAAAAGTTGATAGATCCGCAAAGGTAAAATCTTCTTATTCAATATCACTAAAGATTAGCATTAAATACTCAAGTTCTAAGACCAATTTGACGCAGAGCAAATGTCGATGACTCCTGGTGACATTGAGGACAACAGGAAGGTGCCATTTGATGGTCCTATCACTCGTGCAAGGGCCAAGAAGATTCAAGATGCAACTAGAGCACTTCTTGTCCATTACCAAGGAACTATGGAGAAACGGTTCAGGCCACTATGGATCACTTTGCTCAGGACTACACCACCTGGACATGAGTTAAGCTTGCGTCTACAAACGGAGCTCATGAAGACTCGTCAACATCCACCTTGAGCAAGACACACTCTGCACACATGGGCCACTCGACACACACTCATAGTGGGCTTGGGTTCATACCGAGTAGGTGGAAGTGTGGGCCGGTTTTGTTAGTTAATTAGTTACATTATTTTATGCAATATAGGATTAATAAAGTGGAATTAATTATATCTATTCTAGATATAATCCTTGTCCACTATGTGTTATCTTTCCTAGGTTTTATTTATCTTTAGATTCTTTGATCTATCTTTTATCAAACCAAAACTCTATCTTTGCAAGGTAGAATTGGTTCTCGTTTTCTATTTAAACATTGTATTCCCCTTTGAATTAATTAGATTGGAATATAGAATTGAGGAAACCTTTTGGCTAAAAAGTTCCTCGGTTACCAATCAAAAAGCTTCATACTTTCACATGCTCTTGGTTACAAACGGTTCTCACACAAACCATCACCTTCTTTCACATGCTCTTGGACTCGCGGCACACTCCCGCAGTCCTCGGCGCCGGGCGCCTTGGCGTCCCAGTGCTCGTGCAAGCATTCGCTCTCGCGTCATCGCTCCCGCGTCCTCGCACTCGCTCCCGCTCCCAGCGAGCACCTGTCCCGGACTCCCGCGCGAACTTGTCCTCATCTTCGCGAGCAACGGCGCTCAGCTTTGCGCGCGCCTGGCTCCGCACTCCTCGGATCCCTCTCGCTCTTGCTTTCACTTGTTTCCTTTTACTATTGCTTTGCTGGAATTTTATCAAAGTATAAACTGTCGCCATATCAGTTTAATTAATTAGTTGATTAATTTGTTCCTATTCAGGAGATATCAAAGAGCATTGCAAGATCAGACAAATATACGGCGTGGTTCTTGATCATGCACCCATAAGAAAAGGATCGGGGATTCCAAACGTATCAAGTGGTATCGGATTCTCAGGTTTATGCAAGTTTTGTACTCTCTTGATTCTTTATTGAGTGATTATTTTCGTGCAATGTTTTTCACCATTCCCGCTGCATAAATTTTAGTTTTTATTATTCACCCTAAAAGTTGGCACTTTATTTGAGTTTATTTTCTTGTTGGATCTATAATTTGGAAGCTATTGAGTTTTTAGTTGCAAGTTTTGATTTTTATTCCTTTTTGCTACATATCATGCCTATGAATGTGATTCTTGGATTAAAGTATGTTATGAACTTGCACCACTAAAGAACCCTAATTTTCCAGATTTGATGCCTATTTCCCTTATTTTCTTTATTTTTGCTTACTTTTAGATCATCGTAGCTTAGTATTTTTTTTTCCGTCTTCAATTTTTGTCGCCTTATAGCCCCTGCATACAGCGACAGTTTATAGTAAAAAAAATTAAAAAAGCATTCATCTTACCTTTGTCGAGTTAGTAACTCTTGCACTTTGTTATTTCTTGTCATTTGCTACTTGTGCTGTTATTTCTTGTTATTTCTTGTCAATTTTCCAGATCTAGTTGGTTTTAAGCTTGTCAAAGAACCCCCTTTTTGTGTGATTTTGTGCTGTGCCGACAGAGGAGCCTTGGTCACACCCCTCTTTCTCTGAACCGTGTTGCAACCGTCAGATAATAGTTGATGGAGTGTGTGCACTAGATTTCCCTTGTGATTGCATTGATTATACTACCATATTGCAGAATTTTATTTGCATTGATTATACTACCATATTTCTTGTTATTTGCATCACAAATTAGCCGCTAGTTAATACATGCTATCCTTTGATATCCGAGTTGTGACTGGTTTAATTTGCAATTTGATCTTAACTTTATATCTTCAATATTGCATTATTCTGTATCCAGGGGAAATTGCTTAAATTTAGTGCCTTGTTTTCTCGCCTATTTGATTTCTAAAACGTAATCACTCTTAGAATCAAAAGAGCTTGCATTACTTGGTTTCTGGTCTTTGTTCCGTTTACTTGTTGCTCTTTTGATATTGTAGGAACATGTCTAATGACAAAGACGAACATAGCTCTTCCCCTACCTCTCCTAGTAGCCTTACTGCATCCGATTTGTAGTTCATTATTGACTCTGCCACAAAAGCCGCTACATTGGCTGCGATGGCACAGATGGAGGCTTCCAACAAAGCCCGCGACAATCGCTTTGCCATCGATTGGGCTCAAGAATGTGCTCATTTAACTGCCCAGATCAACCAAGGAATTGATCGGAAATTCGATGAAGCTAAACAGAATGAGGCTTCGGGTTCTACACCTCCAGAAGGTAAGACATCCCCTTAAGGTAAACCACCCCAGTCCGGTCAATTAAACTTTAAACTTCGATCTGCTACGCCTAACCCTTTTGAAGGAGAGAATGACAATGATCTATTATATGGCTTTAACGGTCATGATAACCGACGGGAACACACACCCCCTCCACGGAAACAACAGGGCCGGCCTCAGCAGCCTCACTAGACTCACGTCAATTCTCTGTTCATCAGATCCAATTGGGACGACAGTCGTAGCAACGTTGATCTGAACGACATGCCCCATTTGGAGGACGCTTACCAAGAGGTAGAGCCTAACATTGATGATTTACCTAATCCTAATTTTGGTCGTCCTAGAACTGACAATGGACAGGCTATCCAACGACGAGATGTCAAGATTAAACTTGAAACTTTTGATGGTTCTAATGATCCTGAAGCTTATCTTGTTTGGGAGGATCATACCAATTATGTTCTTGACCATCTACGCTATGATGAGACAGAAAGGTTGGAGGTTATTACCCTACATTTAACAGGTATGGCTCGCTCTTGGTGGTTTCGCACATGTGAAATCCGTCGTCGTCAAGGTAAGCAACATGTTGACACTTCGCCTCAACTGCGCTATCTACTGAAGCAAAGGCACGTGCTTAAGGTGGATACAAAGACAATGAGGATGCGATTGTCCTCATGTCGACATGGATCTCGCTCCCCCATGGAGTACAAAAACGAGCTTGAACGCCTCGCTCATCAGGCTAATATTTATCTTATTGAACGTGCTTTGTGTACTCAATTTCTTGCTGGTCTTAATATTTCTATTAAAAATCATTTATCTATTCATTCTATTAGAAATATTAACACTTTAACTCATAAAGCACAGCTTCTATATGATCAGCAGCAACAACAGAGGGCCAGAACCGACCAGTCCTCACAGGGTCGCGGGTTTGTTCCCTTTACTCCTTCTAATCAATCCAGATCTTCTACTAACCCTTCTTGGCAGAAAAAGGGAGTTTCCAACTCACCTAAATAGGGTTATCAGGTTGAAACTAGGAGAGTTACTGCACCTTCTAAAGAACGCACCAAAGACATCAGCTGCTTCAATTATGATGGTTCTGAACATGTCTCTCGCGAATACCCTCAGAAAAGGAAGGTCCTTCTCAATGATTTGGGGGACCATTACTATGAAGAGGAGACTGTCAAGTGTTGTGAGCCGAATCTGCCATGTTCTATAGTCACTTTTATATCATTTTCTGCATACATTTCATGCATTTGGGCAATAATAGTACAGAATATGTGTAGTTTATATTTATTTGCCAAATTATGGAATCTACACTAGTTTTTGTTTAAATTCGCAGAATTCGAGGAAATTTACAGCCGTACTGAGTAAGGACGAAAAGATCGAAAGTCAACTACAGAAGTCCAAGGTCAAAGAACGACAGAACAAGGACGAATCAAGCTAGAGCCAAGAGTTACTCGATATCGAGTACTTCTCCTCGATATCGACAAAAATGTCCGGGCACAGCATGATCGAGGACAACCATATCGAGAAGCTGAGAGATGAAGCTCGCCGACTCTAGAGAGTTACTCGATATCGAGTACTTTGCTCGATATCGACAAGATTTGAAGACCAGCTCGGAGTCGAGGAAGACCACCTGATCGAGAAGCCGAAGACGAAGACATGTCGAGCAGCCTTTACTCGATATCGAGTACCTTCCTCGATATCGACAAACCCAGCACTAGATGACCGAGCCAGTGTCAAGGAGAGGTTGCTCGACAACACCAGGCCAGCCAATGTCGACACAGTTACTCGATATCGAGTACTATACTCGATATCGACAAAGATCAGATAACATGTCCAAGCAGATCGAGGAAATGTTGCTCGAGCAAGCCAGTGAAAGCCAAGTCGACGACACACAGTTACTCGATATCGAGTACTTTACTCGATATCGAGGAGAGATTTCTGGAACCACGTTACGCGGTGAGCTGTCCGACGCGGTTTGGGATTACTTGGAGCCGAAGGAGTCCGATTCGATCCAAGATCTATCAAGTTCTATCTACGGAGATGAGATTTACCCACACATGGAGGATTTACCTTTTTGGATTTATTTATTTTATTCCATTTATTTATCTTTAAGTAAGTAGATATCTAGATATAGACATAGATAAGATGTTCTTTCCTAATTAGAGAGGGAATGAAGCCTATAAATAAATCTTAGGGGGCTGAGTTTTTATTCATTCAATTCACAAGCTAGAGAAGTAGTTCCACATAGATTTAGGAGTTCAAAGGTTTTAGGGTTTTTCATTCAACGAAAGTTGGAGGGTCGGGATTGTAAAGACTTTGAATATAGTTTTATGCAATTTATTTCTTTTCAATCAATGTCTGCGATTGCGATGAGGCGCGAGTAGTCCACCCACTTCTAGGGTTGGGACGAGCCCGACGATCACTACAAAAAATAATTCAGTTAGCCACGCCAGTTTGCAACAGCTAATCACTGCCGTGGCTGAAAAATCAATTAGCCACCCCAAGTTGGCACGGCTTGATTTTTTTGACACAGGTCAGGAAACAAAAAGTAAAAAAAAAACACCCTTTCCTAAAATACTTCTCTTCCTTCAGAAAACCAACACTTCCTCAACTAAAACCCTACGCTCTTTCACCATCGCCGCTCCTTTCTCTCCTCTCCTCTAGGGTTCATCCAACTATGGCACATCCAAATTTCGATCTCCATCGCCGCTCCTTTGTCTCCTCTCTTAAATTTATGTTTTTGAGAAGTCTAGAAGAAAGTGGCCCTCCAACAAGACCGAATTTTTGTTTCGATTTCCATCGAAACAAAAAAGGTTAGTTCGATTGCGAATTTGCTTGCTTAATCTCCCGATACATGTGTTGTGAAATTGCTTAATTCCTTGGCTGAATTCAGCGGGATTTGATGTTAGAGACTGGTAGAGTTTTTTAATTGCTCATTTCTCTGAATTTTATGGATGCTTGGTATGTGTTTTGTTTAAATGAGATTGTTGATCTTACTAGTCCTAGAGAACAACTTCGTTAATTTTTTATGCTCGCTCAAACTAGGCATTTGTGGTTTGTGTATATGCAACGAACCAAATAAGGGGAAAGAAGTGGATGCTTAGTTGATCTGTTTTGATTGAGCAGTGATCAGTATGATATTTCACTGATACTATTCAGTATCAACATATTTTGCTCTTGATAAGGATTTCTTGTTCCGAACTCGTGATCGATTTCATATTTATGGAAGCTGGAGTCAGTTTGACCATTTATCCTTCGTTTTGTGCTTTAGTTTTGTGGTTGTGTAAGTTATGCAATTTCTCCTTTTTGGTAGGTTATGTGTAAAATCTAGTTATGTAGAAGCTAACACAAGGAGTGATTCTAGATCTGCTACAATTAACATTGTGGCTGATGTTAGAACTGAAAGTTAAGGGGCTTTAAGAGTTGCAGGTGTTCCTCTAAATTTTAAGTCTCCATGTGTCTCTTATTTCTTCAAGTTATTGAATTTTGATGCTTACTGGGAACTATTTTGCACACTAGCTAGTCGTTCTAGGAGGCACTGGCTAATTTAATTCTTACTGCAGCACGTTTTCCTGCATTTGCTGATTTAAAATTTTAACTCATTTACAAGTCCTTACATCATTTTCCTCCTCTAGCTTGGAACTCTTGTTGTGATGCCTGTTCAAGCCATGACTCACCAGGTTCGCAGATCAGAATTCTTTTTTCTTCATTGTTTTAGCCTTCCTTGATTGGTTAATAAGTGTGTTTGATATCAACTTGCAGGCTACTAGACATGCTCGGCGGGTTTATGTTGGTGATCTCTCCCCAAGTGCTCAGGTATTTCTTTTATTCATCATGTAGATAAGAGATATATGGTTTTGCATTCAATTAATATTTACTTTTGTGTAAATGCTTGTTTCCAAATTATGAAAACATCAATAATGAGAATTAAGACAAGGGGATATGATTGGGATCCCTATTTTCAAACCCATGCCTAGCATTGGGAATGGAATAAGAGGATACGGGGAAAAACAAAGCATATGGGAATGAGGTAGCATGAGCTGATCATGAGCCAATCATAAATTTGCAATATGGTTGTACAACTTTCACTTGATAACCTATGCAATGACATGTTTCACATATAAAGAGCTGGCCTGGCAAAAACTTGGCAAGAACTTGGCAAGTACCTTTTATCCTTTTTCCTATCCAGTGGTTTAGTTTGAAGCTCTAAATACTTTTAAGAGTTAAGCTTCACTTTTAATAGTATTTAGAGTTTATATTGGAAATACCCAATTATTTATTTTCTTTCATGGTGAATTGGAATTGTGGTCTCAGTTACATATCTTGTCATGACATGGTTGTAGGTGAAAAAACATGTCAAACAGGGGCAAGGTCACGAGGGAGGGGTTTTTTCAGTTGAAGCTCCTCTACATGTCTCAAATGTGCAAATTATGGATCATGGGTACAATCTTTACTTTGCTTTAACAAGGCTGGATTTATACTTCAAGTTTGGGTATATAGAAAGCCCGGTAAGATTGGGTTCAGATATGCATATTATGGTACAAAAGTAAGAGTTTCAAGAGGTCAAGGTGCATCAGGGATGATTATTTCTCAGCCTGAAATTCTAAAAATAAGGGACACACCAAGGTAATTTATTTATTTGGGTGTATTACATGTTTTATGATTTGACCATAAATTTCTCTCTCATATAGATGCTTTGTAAATGGTGTTATTGAACATGACATTGATAAGTATTAAATATTTAGAATTATGATATAACCAGATTCCTTGAGTAGCTAAGGATAAGATAATTCTGAAGTACTAATATCAATCCTAAATCCATTAGAGGGTTTAGAGTTAAAGCTAAAAATCATGGTCTTTTGACTAATAGTTACACTGCCATTTGATGTATATCTCAAGAACGTAACCTGAAAATTGTCATAAATTTATCAGCATAGTTGCTATATCCACTATTAAATATATTATGAACCAACTTGTTATTGAATGCTTTTGGGGATGTAAAACAGAATTTGTATTGATAAACCTTTTTATATGAAGCATACAATTTCTTGAGAGGGCGGTCTTTAACATAATTAATGAACAATAATAGGATGTTATACTGTTTGGGAATTGCTCGAACTTTAAATAGATGGACTAAGAACCTTGGGATTCATTGCAATTTGTTGATCCCTTACTGTTTGGGAACAGACCTGACAACATCTTATATTTTGTCTATCATGCAAGATTAACGAAAACAGATTGACGGTGAGATTAAATGCTATCTTATATTTTGTCTGCCAACATCTCAGTACCTTCATTTTCTGGAAGATATCTTGTGCTACGAGAAGCTTAAATTATATATGTTTCTTCCAGTAAAATGGTATCTTTATGAGAAAAATATTAGGAGATGGTGTGTAAAATGGAGTTGTTTATATGAGAAATATTTCAGGGATGGCGTGGTAATTTTTATATAGGTATTTTCATTATTTTTTCCTTATTTTGGTTCTCTATTATAGGGTGGAACAAATTCTCAACCAAGAGAGTCTATAGAAGAGGGGGTTCATCTCGTATTGACAGAAGAGGGAGCTGCTAAAGAGGGAGCTGCTAAAGAGGGAGATGCTGAAGAAATCTCCCCACAACAATCACCTACTCAAGAAGGTTAAATGGAGAATGAACAAGATTAAAATTTTGCTTTTGCTTAGCCTCGTGATTTTCCTTTTGTTCCATGTAGGTGGTTATCAATGAAAACCTTAAATTTACTTTCAATTCTAATTTCAGTTTTATACTTTCAAGCAACAATCAAGCTACTTGTGAGCTTCATTAGAATATATTTTTGCTCTATATATGAATTTTATGTTAATGTGTTGAATTTGTGGCGATTTGTTGGTTGTGCAATACCTTCAATTATGTGATTGTAATGATGGATTAAGGGGAAAAAAATATAGCAGGAGCGGAAAATGTGGTGGGAAATAGTGGGAGCCCAAATTGTTGGCGACGGTAGGTACCAGTTGCAAAAAACCCAAACGAAAAAGCGGGAAAATGTGGTGGGAAAATTTTCAGAAATGGCGCCTTGGATTAATTTAGCGATGGCAGAATTGCCGTCGCTTATATAATTAGCGACGGCAAATGCCGTCGCTAGAACACGTTTGCCACGCCTATATTAGCCACGACTGATTTCCCGTTGCTATGCCGTCGCTATGCCGTCGCTAACTGTTTTTGGCGACGATAAATTCATTGTTGGCGACGGAATTTTGCCGTTGCTAATACAATTTTTTTTTGTAGTGGATAGCCATGCGTGTTTGAGGTAAAGATCCAACTTTTATCATGTTTTTTAGCATCTACTACTTGTTATGTGTTTATTAGTCATCTAATGGAGGTTCATGCTAACAACTTGGATTGTAAACATAAAATCAGTAGATACAATTAGGGTTTCTTGAAAGAGTTGTCTAATTGTTGGAAAAGGCGAAAGCTTGGTCCTTCGATGCGATTTACATGATTATCTGTTTTATTCCTGCCTTATGCATGTTTGGTTATCGTTGTTGCAAACCCCGATCTTGGAAGTTGCCTTTCATATAGTTTATTTCGAACCCCGCAACCTTTGTTCTTTATTTATTTTCATTTTAAGTTTTCTATCTCCTCGATATCGACTAAGTTTAGTCGATATCGACTACTGATCTTCGGTCGAAGAGACTGCTGTTGCTTCTGTGTCTGAATCCAGGAACACGACGTCGACGAAGGTTTACTCGATATCGAGTAACCTCTGCTCGATATCGACCAAAACCGGGAGCCTGCTGCTGCTTTGTTCGACTTGCCTGATCTTCTGTCGACTAACCCTAGTCCAGATTGAGCACTGTGGTCGACTTCTGCCGTGAGATTCTCCGTTGCCTAGGATCCGCTTACACGCTTCCTCGTGGATCGATCCTGACTTCCCACTACTGCATCGGGAGGAAGTCTAATAATCATTTGCAAGGGACGGAATCTGGTTTGCCTTATTTTATTTATATTTTATTGCAATTCTCGATTTTCTCCTATCAACATCAAGGAACACCTAATTTCGAGTGAAATAGTGGAGGACCAGACGCATGACCCTGAAGAAGAAATTGACCCCAATGGCTTTCAGGACGCTCTATGCCTTGTCAATCGTCGGGCCCTACACATTCAAGAAGCTCCCATGGCTGATCAAAGGGAGAAATCTTCCACACCAAGTGTGTGGTTCGCGAGGCTACCCTGAACGTCATCATCGATGGGGGGGAGTTGCTGCAACCTCATCAATGAAAAGATAGTTGATTTCTTGCATTTTACTACTACTCCTAGAGCTACTCACTATGGACTAAATGGTATTACTGAGGATGGATCTGATATTATGATTACTAAAAAAATTCTTAGTTTCTATTTCTATTGGTTCATATCATAATAAAATTTTATGTGATGTTGCTAGAATGGACGGTTGTCATATTTTCCTTGGTCGTCCTTGGTTATATGATCGCAAGTGGCAGCAACAGGACACCCAGAAGGAGGCCCAAAGGAAGGAAGCTAGCCGAGGGCCTACCCCCAATGTCGCACCTCACACCACACCCGCGGCCCCCACGGCACCCACACCTTCCACATCTTCTATAGATTCGGCCATATCTTCAGCAGCTCCCCCTTCTACTCCGCTTAAGGGCACTGTTGAACGACGATCTCTGGTCTCTCAGCCTCAGCAACATACTATCACTTGGAATGCTCACCGACCTCATATCCTATTGGTAATGAAAGAGGTATTGCTTAATGATAACTCCCTCCCTTGATGAAAATCGGAATAAATGTTTCAAAGGCTTTGACAGGATGTTTGTGTCAAAGGCCTTGGAGCATTAACAGTTGATGAAATACAAAACCTGTCTTATAAGTCCGAATATTATTTAATCTTATTATATACTTCCTTTATATTATATATATATATATGTATGACTAATCTTTCAGGAAGTATTTGGAGTTTATATCGTTCCTTTGGCGCATATTGAGGAGATCATATTCAAAGAGGATCATGGCTTCGGAGTATCCATAAATAGAAGATTCAAGATCAAGCCTGATTCGAAAGAGCCGTTGGTGAAGATCCTTAGGCGCCATTCCACTTCTATATAAAGGAAAGAAAGAAGAAGACAGAATACAACAAGTGCTACACGAGCTTTCATTCATTCAAGCGAGATCTGTCTTCCAAAGTGTCTCTCTGTTAAGCGCTCAAGAGTTTGTTGTTTATTTCAAAGCCTTTGAGAGTCACTGTGAGCTTATAGGATATATTCATTTATAGTGTTACTCGAGAGTTTGTAACTCGGGAAGTTGCACTAGGCTATTGATTTGTGAGAGTAAGAGGATTGTACTAGATAGCTGAGAGAGGTGGGGCTCTTCTAGATTGGTCTAGGACTCCAAGGGAACGTGAGTTGACTAGATTGCTATTGTATAGGAGAGAGGCTTCTCGGTGAGCTATTAGGATCCTAAGCTAAGCAAATCAATAAAGCCTTTTGAATCCTAGGGTTGTGGAAGAACCCTAGGCGGGGACGTAGGCCAAGTTCGTGCTGAACCTCGTAAACAATTACTCGTGTCCTTTACTTATTGCTTTACCTTATTTCCGCACTTGGTTCGATTGTCTAACTTTGTGATTCAGGTTAATCTCAAAGGGTTTTATACGAGCTCCAAAAGTCTTGAGACTTTCTGCGAAAAACGGGCATACTCTATTCAACCCCCCTTCTAGAGTATTTCTATATTACATTGTTTTATATTATCGAACCTTCAATTGGTATCAAAGCTTTACTCACTGTTTTTGATCTAACAATCTTGTGAGTTTCGATCATGTCTGGTGAAGCAAGCGGAGGATTTGCATAGGGAAGGTCCACAAGAAGACCGCCACTCTTTGTAGGAAACAACTTTGTCCACTAGAGATCTTTGATGAAGATGTTCATCATAGACCAAGATCTAGAACTTTGGAACATTATAGAGAATGGTCCGAAGATTCCAGAGAAAGATGGACCAAATGATACGAAAGTTGCAAAGAAGGAGTCTGAATACAACCAAGCAGATCTTGAAACCATCTCCAAAAACTACAGGGCTATTAACTTACTCTATTGTGGTCTTAGCACTGATGAGTTTAACCGTATTTCATCTTGTAGGTCAGCTAAAGAGATTTGGGACAAATTGGTCGTCACCTATGAAGGAACAAGCCAAGTGAAAGACACCAAGATCAGCATCTTCCTTCGAAAGTATGAGCTCTTCAAGATGAAGTCTGATGAGTCAATCAAGGCCATGTTCACATGATTCACAGAAATCACCAACAACCTTGACTCTCTCGGCAAGAGCTTTACCAACGTTGAGAAAGTGAGGAAGATACTGAGGTGCCTTCCAAAGGAGAAATGGGGTCCAAAAGTAACAGCTATAGAGGAAGCCCAGGACCTCACCACTCTACCCCTTGATGACCTTCTTGGGAAGCTGATCACGCATGAGATGATCCTTAATGAAGACGATGGAGAACTTCCAGCTAGCACTAAGAACTTGGCACTCAAGTCTAAGAAGGATGTGCCCAAGGATGGATCTGATTCCGAAGATGAGGATGACGATGAAGATGAGGATGACGATTAGTGTCTCTCAATTATGCGATAATGGTAACAATGTCAGATTTAACAAGAAAAGATGTATAGTGTGCAGAGATGATACAGGTGAAGTTATATTGACTGCATATCGTTACAACAATATATACGCCGTAAATGCTGATCAAGTGGCAAAAGGAAGCTTAACCTGTCTAAAGGCTTTGACAGATGATCCAAAGCTCTGGCACAGGAGACTCGGTCATGTGAGTCCACATACACTATAGAAGCTTGTGTCTAAAGGGCTTGTAAGAGGGCTACCTGAGATGGACTTCAAAGGTATTGATATGTGCAATGCATGCACACGAGGTAAACAAACACGTAGCTCTTTCAAACCCAAAAAGGTTGTAAGTTCTTCTAGACCCCTTGAACTTTTACATATGGATTTATGTGGTCCTATGCGAGTCAAATCTCCCAATGGTAAAAAGTACATGCTAGTTGTTGTCGATGATTTTTCAAGATATACTTGGGTTGCATTTTTAAAAGAAAAATCAGAGGCCTTATTTAAGTTTTCAAAACTTTGTAAGGAGTTGCAAACTTTAAGAAACGAGCCCATAGTGTTAATTCGGAGTGATCATGGTAGGGAGTTTGATCAACTTCAGTTTGACTTGTTTTGTGCTAAATATGGCATCTCCCATAACTTTTCTGCTCCTAGGACACCTCAACAAAACGGGGTTGTGGAACGCAAGAACCGCACCTTAGAGGATATGACCAGGACTATGCTTTTAGAAAATGCATTACCTAAAACCTATTGGGCTGAAGCTGTTAACACAACTAACTATATTTTAAATCGTTGCCTCATTCGTTCCATCTTAAAGAAAACTCCTTATGAACTTTTCAAAGGCCGCAAACCACTTATATCTTATTTTAAACCCTTTGGCTGTACTTGTTTTGTTCATAACAATGGAAAAGATAACCTTGGGAAATTTGATGCGCGTAGTGATGAAGGTATATTTCTTGGCTACTCCACGAGTAGCAAAGCTTATAGAATCTTCAATAAAAGGACCCAGGTAGTTGAAGAAAGTATACATGTTATTTTTTATGAATGCAATGACGATGCTTTGAGTGAAAGTGTTGCAGATATAGATCTTAACATCCATGAAGAGAACGAGGAAGGTGATGTTGCTGTTACCAAGAACACAGAGAAGAGGAACATGCAGGAACCGATTCTTAACACTGAAGAATTGGCCCAAGGTGTTGAAGAGTCGTCCAAAGCCCTTGGTGTCCAATCCAACAGTGTTGAGACGTCAGAAACTGCTGTAACTGAACCTAACAGGACCACGGAGTCAGATGTACTACAAGTCAATCCTACCAGTGTGACGTATCAAGGAGCTGAGACTAGCAAAAGGAAATTCAAATACTCCTCATCACACTCATTAAAGGATATCATTTCTGACCCTACTTCTAGTGTTCAAACTCGTTCTAAACTTAAAGAACTTTGTGCTTTTCACGCGTTTGTTTCTCTTATTGAGCCAAAGAAGGTAGATGAGGCACTTCAGGAGCCAGACTGGATCATTGCTATGCAAAGTGAGCTTAACGAATTTGAAAGGAACAAAGTTTGGACCTTGAAGCCTAGGTCAAAGTATCAATCAGTCATTGGCACACGATGGGTATTTCGAAACAAGCTAGATGAGAATGGTAAGATTGTGAGGAACAAGGCAAGGCTTGTTGCTCAAGGCTACAATCAAGAGGAAGGTATTGACTACGAGGAGACCTTTGCTCCCGTAGCTAGGCTTGAAGCTATTCGCATTTTATTAGCATTTGCATCTCTTTTGAGCATAAAGTTATATCAAATGGATGTCAAGTGTGCTTTTCTTAATGGTTTCTTAGAAGAAGAAGTCTATGTGGCTCAACCCCCAGGTTTCGAAAGTTCAGAATTTCCAAATCATGTTTATAAACTTGACAAAGCGCTTTATGGTTTGAAACAAGCCCCAAGAGCTTGGTATGAGCGCTTGTCAAAATACCTTTTAGAAAATGATTTTAAAAGGGGGTTGATCGACAAGACTCTTTTTATCAAAACCAAAGGAAAGGACATTTTGGTTATTCAAATCTATGTTGATGATATATTATTTGGTGCTACTAACACATCTTTGTGCAAGGAATTTTCTGACATCATGTGCAGTGAATTCGAGATGAGCTTGATGGGTGAACTCAACTTCTTTTTGGGATTACAAGTTCATCAATCCAAGAAAGGGATCTTTGTCAACCAAAGCAAGTACACTAAGGATCTCTTGAAGAAGTTCAATATGGATCAATCCAAGGTAGCCAAGACTCCCATGAGCTCAACATTGTCTCTAGATCAAGACAAGACTGTAATAAGTGTCAATCAAAAGGAGTATCGAGGAATGATTGGATCTTTATTATATCTCACGGCTAGTAGACCTGACATCATGTTTAGTGTTTACATGTGTGCTAGGTTTCAAGCTGATCCTAAAGAATCTCACCTCGTGGCTGTGAAGAGGATCTTTCGATATCTCAATGGCACTAAGGAGCTTGGACTATGGTACCCAAAGCAAAAGGATTTGACTTTAATTGGATATTCTGATGCAGATTTTGCAGGCTATAAGGTGGATAGGAAGAGCACATCAGGATGTTGCCAATTCTTAGGAGCATCTTTGATCAGTTGGCACTCAAAGAAGCAAAACTCAGTTGCTCTATCCACTGCAGAAGCCGAATACATTGCAGCTAGAGCCTGTTGCTCCCAAATCCTTTGGATAGCTCAACAAATGCGAGATCTTGGCATCAACCTCAAAGGTATCCCAATTAAGTGTGACAATTCAAGTGCCATATCCATTACTAAGAATCCTTTGGACCAAACATATTGATGTGAGACATCATTTCATTAGAGATCATGTTGAAAAAGGTGATGTGTCCATTTCGTTTATTTCAACTGATTATCAATGGGCTGACATTTTCACTAAGCCTTTGGCAGAGGACAGGTTCACCTTCATAAGACGAGAGATTGGGATGCTTAACAAGGATGCACTTTCGTAGGAGGAGCTTTTCCTTTACGAAAGATAAATTCTACTTAGTGTCAAGACCCTTGAGAACTATGTCAAGAACTAATCCAAATCCCTTCACCTTCTCCCTCTTCAACCCCTCAATCTGTTCTAAGAAAACCCTAGCCGATTTCCTCCATGGCACCCAAGACCAAGAAAGCTGTCACACCCAAAAGACTTGGCGCCACCCCCAAGGGACGCCAGGCCACTGCTACCTCTCCCACACCTGAACCCGCTCCTCAAGTAATTGTCCCAACTGTCGTCCAGAGCACCATCGCTGAGAGCACGACCATTGTTCCCAAGAGCTCCCAAAAGCGCTCTGCTAAGAAGCCGCTCAGTGCTAAACAAAAAGGGAAGAGGAAGATTTTGGCTGAGGAAGTGGACGAGGAAGAGGAGGAAGATGACCTAGACGCCACCCTGGAGAGAGATGCTGCCAAGGAAGCCGAGGAGGAAGCCTTGAAGAAGAAAAAGGCTGATGAGGAGGTCGAGCTTGCTAGGAAACTGGCAGAGGAGGAAGCTGAGCGGATTCGGAAGGAAGCCGAAGCCGAGGAGGTTCCATCCGAGGAGGAGCCTGAGGAAGAAGAAGAAGAGCAAGAGGGTTCTGGAGATGACGAGGAAGCTGAAGGAGATGATGCGGGGTCCGGTGAGGACTCGGGGTCTGAGGAAGAGGAGGAAGAATCTCCCTCTCCTTCTCCTCCTCCCCCGTCTCCAAAGAAGCGGAAATCCCCTACTGCTGTCAAGCCTCCATCTCCCAAGCGCACCAGGAAGGGCACTGTCAAGAGTCTTGTAGCGCCTGTCAAGAGAGCTGCTCCAATAGTTGCTCGCAGAAAGAATGCCGACCCCCCGGCCTATATCCAAGTAAATCAATCCTTGCCCTCCTCTTGGTTTCAAGATGCTGAGACTGCTGGTAAGTGGGTAGACGAGTTTCGAACTCGTAAGATTAGCTGTTCTGATTTTTTGGATTTCACTCAAAAAATCCCCAGCCTGGATCCTTCTTAACCTTGAAACTGTCTACTACCCCCAACTTACCCGTCTGTTTTACATAAACCTAAAAGCAAAAAACGTCACCAATGGTTGGTCTTTGGAGTCTGTTGTCAAAGGGGTTAGAATCTCTCTCAACTCCAATGATTTTGCAGATTTCCTTGGCTTACCTACCCCAGTTCCACCCTCTGAAATACACCCCTCAAAAGAGAATTGCATCATCCTTGCCCGAGCCAAGTATCTCCTACCCGAAGCATCCAACAGCACCTCAAAGCAACTCACCCACTCATCCCTAACCCTTGAGGCAAAAATCATTTTCAACATCATTGTTCGATGCCTTTTACCCCGTCATAACTCTGGCTCACTCCTTACCGACAATGCCATGGTCCTGTTCTACCGCATCCTAAATGGCCTTGATCTTGATCTGGCCAACACTATCCTTGGAACCATGGCTCATGCCAGAAAAGCTAGAAAAGGCTCTCCCCTCCCCTTTGCTACCCTTTTGACCCCTCTCTTCAAAACTTCTGGAATTGATGTCAAAAATGAAGAACAGTTGTGTCATATGGGTAAGTTCGACTCTAAGGGCCTTGAAAAGATTGGCATCACTCGGTCTCCCCAAGGGACCTTGAGTCTTGTCACTCCTTCAAAAGCCTTTCCCACTGCTCCAGCTTTCGATGAACGCATGGACAACCTAGAGTTGGGCTTGGAGGAAGTTCGCCTGGATATCAAGGAGCTGCAAAAGAAGTTTATGACGGAGATGAGCGGGATTTCCAAGATGCTGGAAGGACTGTGGACGAGGCTCACTGATGATGCTCCGGATGACTAAGCCTAAACCCTACTCTACCCTATCCCACCCACTTGATACATTGCTGGTTTTTGGAAACGTTTTCAAAACTTTTGGTGACTATTTTGGTGACTGTTTTACCTCCGCCCTTTGTTGAAAGACAAAAAGGGGGAGATGATCTGTGGTGTTTAGACTTTGAAAACCTATCTGCTTAAAGGTCTTGGAAGACCTTGGTTTTTGATTTATGGTTTTCGGTTGGATGGTTTTTGCATGCTTTAAAAATTTGATCCAACAATTATCTAACCCTTGCAGGTACTTAGTCCGATTTCTATTTTATTATCTATGCTTTACTAAGTTGCAGGGATGCACAGGTTTTGTCTTTCATCAAGGGGGAGATTGATAACTCCCTCCCTTGATGAAAATCGGAATAAATGTTTCAAAGGCTTTGACAGGATGTTTGTGTCAAAGGCCTTGGAGCATTAACAGTTGATGAAATACAAAACCTGTCTTATAAGTCCGAATATTATTTAATCTTATTATATACTTCCTTTATATTATATACATATATATATATATGTATGACTAATCTTTCAGGAAGTATTTCGAGTTTATATCTTTCCTTTGGCGCATATTGAGGAGATCCTATTCAAAGAGGATCATGGCTTCGGAGTATCCATAAATAGAAGATTCAAGATCAAGCCTGATTCGAAAGAGCCGTTGGTGAAGATCCTTAGGCGCCATTCCACTTCTATATAAAGGAAAGAAAGAAGAAGACAGAATACAACAAGTGCTACACGAGCTTTCATTCATTCAAGCGAGATCTGTCTTCCAAAGTGTCTCTCTGTTAAGCACTTAAGAGTTTGTTGTTTATTTCAAAGCCTTTGAGAGTCACTGTGAGCTTATAGGATATATTCATTTATAGTGTTACTCGAGAGTTTGCAACTCAGGAAGTTGCACTAGGCTATTGATTTGTGAGAGTAAGAGGATTGTACTAGATAGCTGAGAGAGGTGGGGCTCTTCTAGATTGGTCTAGGACTCCAAGGGAACGTGAGTTGACTAGATTGCAATTGTATAGGAGAGAGGCTTCTCGGTGAGCTATTAGGATCCTAAGCTAAGCAAATCAATAAAGCCTTTTGAATCCTAGGGTTGTGGAAGAACCCTAGGCGGGGACGTAGGCCAAGTTCGTGATGAACCTCGTAAACAATTACTCGTGTCCTTTACTTATTGCTTTACCTTATTTCCGCACTTGGTTCGATTGTCTAACTTTGTGATTCAGGTTAATCTCAAAGGGTTTTATACGAGCTCCAAAAGTCTTGAGACTTTCTGCGAAAAACGGGCATACTCTATTCAACCACCCTTCTAGAGTATTTCTATATTACATTGTTTTATATTATCGAACCTTCACTTAATGTTGTGGATTTGAGTCATATTCCTGTACCTATTGCTGCTCTTTTGCAAGATTACCTAGATGTGCCTCCAGCTGATCTACCTCAAGGATTGCCGCCCATTCGAGGGATTAAACATCATATTGACTTCATCCCTGGCGCAGCCTTGCCTAATCGCGCCGCTTATAGAGCCAGCTCTGAGGAAACAAAGGAATTACAACGCCAAGTCACGGAGCTTATGGACAAAGGCTTTGTTCGCGAGAGCCTCAGCCCCTGCGCCGCTCCAGTGATCTCGGTCCCCAAAAAGGATTTCTCTTGGCGCATGTGTGTTGATTGTAGGGCAATCAACCAAATTGCGGTTAAGTATCGTCACCCTATTCCTCGTTTAGATGATATGTTTGATGAACTTTATGGTGCATGTATATTTTCTAAAATTGATCTTAGAAGTGGATATCATCAAATTAGGATGAAACGGGGAGATGAATGGAAAACGGCGTTTAAAACTAAGTATGGACTATATGAATGGTTAGTAATGCCTTTTGGATTAACTAATGCTCCTTCTACTTTTATGAGGCTTATGAACCATGTCCTTAGACGATACTTAGATAAATTTTTCGTTGTTTATTTTGACGATATATTAATCTATAGTAAGAACCTGCATGATCATCTTAGTCACTTAAAATTTGTACTTGATTGTTTAGGAAATGAGAAATTATATGCCAATTTAAAAAAGTGTTCTTTTGCTTCTGAATCTACTATTTTTCTTGGATTTGTTGTGTCTGCATCTGGTTTGAAAGTAGATGAGGAGAAGGTTCGAGCTATACAGGAGTGGTCCCAGTTGCATACTCCTACCCATGTTCGATCATTTTTAGGTCTTGGTGGCTTCTATCGACGCTTCGTCAAGGACTTTAGCTTCATAGCCGCACCCCTCCATGAGCTGACCAAGAAAGATGTGACGTTTTGCTGGACAGACTCACATCATAGGGCATTCGATGCTCTCAAGGATCGACTCACCCATGCCCCAATGTTGCAACTATCTGACTTCGCACAACCGTTCGAGTTCGAGTATGATGCTTCTGGCACTGGCATTGGTGGGGCTCTGCTGCAAAATAGGCGTCCTATTGCCAATTTTAGCGAAAAGTTGGGCCCCGCTGAGCTCAACTATTCTACCTACGACAAGGAGTTGTTCGCGCTTGTTCGATGCTTACAGACATCGCAGCACTACCTTTGGCCTAAGGAGTCCGTGATTCATTCGGATGATGAAGCTCTGAAGTACCTCAAGGGCCAGTCTGTCCTCAGCCGATGCCTTGCTCGATGGGTGGAGTTCTTGGAGACCTTTTCCTATGTGGTTCACCACAAAAAGGGAAAGGATAACGTGGTAGCTGTCGCGCTATCACGCAGGTATGTCCTCTTGAACCATATGGATGCACATGTATTGGGATTTGCATTGATAAAGGAACTGTATGCTTCTGATGGTTTCTTTAAGTCTATTTATGCTCAATGTGTGTCCAAAGGGGAAGTTGATTCTTACTTTCTTGATAATGGTTACTTGTTTAAGATGGACAAGCTTTGTATCCTATCTTCATCTATTAGACTACTATTAACTCAAGAAGTACATGAATCTAGGGGACATGGAGGATTTGAAAAGACCTTAGCTGGATTAAAGGAACATTAATTTTGGCCTAAAATGTCTAATTATGTGCTGAGATTTGTCAAAAGTTGTGTTACATGTGCTAAGGCTAAGTCTAAATTGAATGCAAATGGTCTATACCAACCACTGCCTATTTCAAATAGCCCTTGGGAAGATGTATCTATGGATTTCATTGTTGGCTTACCTAGAACTTCTAAGGGTCATGATTCCATATTTGTGGCAGTGGACAGATTTTCCAAAATGGCTCACTTTATTCCTTGTCACAAAACTGATGATGCTATTCATGTTGCTCATTTGTTCTTTAAAGATGTTGTTCGTTTACATGAATTTTCATTGTCTATTGTGTCTGATCGTGATTCTAAATTTTGAGTTGCTTTTGGAAAACTTTATGGTCTATGTGGGTTACAAAGCTATTATTTTCTACATCTTGTCACCCTCAAACTGATGGCCAAACTAAGATTACTAATAGAACTCTTGGGGCTCTCCTAAGAGTCATGCTGCGTACTAACCTCCGGAGGTGGGAAGAATGCCTACCATTTGTTGACTTTGCTTATAACAGGTCTAGGAACTCAGCAACAAAGAAGACTCCGTTTGAGGTGGTCTATGGCCGAAATCTACTTACACATGTGGATATGATGCCTCAGCCCCTTAAGGAGAAAGAGAGCATGTATGCAGCAAAGCAAGTGGACTTCATCAAGCGCTTACATGAGCGAACCAAGGCGCAGCTGGAAAGGAAAAGCGCTCAGTACAAGGCAGCGAAGGACAAGCATCGCAAGGATGTGCAGTTCAACGTTGGGGACCTTGTATGGTTGCATCTAAGGAAGGAAAGGTTTCCACAACAACGGAAATCTAAGTTGGATCCAAGGGGAGATGGACCATTTCGAGTTGTTCAGAAGATGGGTCATAATGCTTACAAGCTGGATCTCTCTACCGACAAGTACGGTGTTCATTCTACCTTCAACGTCGTCGATCTCTCTTCGTTAATGTCTAACGATGACTGACGACGATTTGACGACAAATCAAACTCAATTGGAGGAGAATGGTGCAGTGCAAATGTCGATGACTCCTGGTGACATCGAGGACAACATGAAGGTGTCATTCGATGGTCCTATCACTCGTGCAAGGGCCAAGAAGATTCAAGATGCAACTAGAGCACTTCTTGTCCGTTACCAAGGAACTATGGAGCAAGGGTTCAGGCCACCCTGGTCACTTTGCTCGGGACTACACCACCTGCACAAGAGTTGAGCTTGCGTCCACAAACAGAGCTCATGAAGACTCGTCAACAACCACCTTGAGCAAGACACACTCGGCACACATGGGCCACTCGACACACACTCATGTCGAGTGCAAGAAGGCCATACCAAGTGGGCTTGGGTTCATACCGAGTAGGTGGAAGTGTGGGCCGGTTTTGTTCGTTAATTAGTTATAATATTTTATTCAATATAGGATTCATAATGTGGGATTAATTATATCTATTCTAGAGAGAATCCTTGTCCACTAAGTGTTATCTTTCCTAGGTTTTATTTATCTTTAGATACTTTGATCTATCTTTTATCAAACCAAAACTCTATCTTTGCAAGGTAGAATTGGTTCTAGTTTTCTATTTAAACATTGTATTCCCCTTTGAAATAATTAGATTGGAATATAGAATTGAGAAAACCTTTTGGCTAAAAGGTTCCTCGGTTACCAATACAAAAGCTTCATACTTTAACATGCTCTTGGTGACAAACGGTTCTCACACAAACCATCACCTTCTTTCCCAATTCAATCCACAACAACCGAACCAAACACAACCCTAAGAGAAATCCATCGCAAGAAGGAAAGGAGAGCTCCATCGCTTGGACTCGCGGCACACTCCCGCAGTCCTTGGCGTCGGGCGCCTTGGCGTCCTAGTGCTCGTGCAAGCGTTCGCTCCCGCGTCCTCGCACTCGCTCCCGCTCCCAGCGAGCACCCGTCCTGGAATCCCGTGTGCACTCGTCCTCGTCTTCGCGAGCAACCGTGCTCGGCCTAGCGCGTGCCTGACTCCGCACTCCTCAGATCCCTCTCGCTCTCGCTTTCACTTGTTTCCTTTTCGTCGCTATTACTTTGCTGGAATTTTATCAAAGTATAAACTGTCGCCATATCAGTTTAATTAATTAGTTGATTAATTTGTTCCTAATCAGGAGATGTCAAAGAGCATTGCAAGATCGGGCAAATATACGGAGTGGTTCTTGATCATGCACCCACAGGCAAAGGATCGGGGATTCAAAACGTACCGCAATTGGCATATCGATTCAATGCAAATAGAACCCAACGACGCAAGCCTAATTCGGCCCTAAACACATCTATCGACATAGATCAATCGAAATCATTCACTACAAAGACATAGAAATATTACTAATTCAATGGCTTCGTTTGCTATCTAGAAAACTACAACGAATTCATAGCATATATGCAATTCCTAACATGGTGATCAATTATAGAAAGGAACACAAATATAATCAATAAGAACGAGATGATAAATATACTCATAAACAACTAATTGAAATCAAATCCTCACAATTCATTCAACCATGTCTTCGAATCACATATGAAACGATGAGTTTAGCAATTCATAATCTAAATAACTCTCTTCTGTCTAATCACTACTAGAATTCTGTTCATAGACATCACATTATTTACATCAGTCAGAAATACGCATAACGTAAATTTATTATATTACATCAGTTATTAAATTTATGATGTTCATAGACATCAGTCTCGATTTGGTATAGGTTTTCGGTTCAAGGAATTTTAATTTTCGGTTTTAGGTTCGGTTTGTATTCGGTTTCGGTTAAACCGAAAAAAAACAATTTTTTAAAATTTTAATTTAACCTTATGCTTAAATTGGGTCTTTTTTGGGACATTACAGATGTGCAGGGCTGTTTGGCAATGAGGTAGATGAAAACAGTGTTTGGGACTAAGGAAAATGCACACTGTTTGAGTGTTTGGGACGTTTGTGTAATTTTTTTTATCATTTTTTTGGAAAAGAAAAGTGCAAAAATATTATATGATAATGAGGAAGCACAAAACAGTGGGCTGTTTGGTAATTTGGAAAAGAAAGTCTAGAGGAATTACAAGAACAATCACCTGGTTCGGTTTTTTGTTCATTTTTTATGCATTTTTTTGGACTAAGAAATGTAAATGTAGGGACTTTTTTGTGCATTTTTAATTTCGGTTCGATTAGGTTATAACTGAACCGAACCTAAACCAAACCGGCGTAAAACCGAACCAAACCTATTAGTTTAGGTTCGGTTTTCGGTTTTCATTTTTTAGAATTTCGGTTTTAGGTTCGGTTCGGTTTGTCCAGGTTCGGATCGGTTTTGGGCCGATGATCAGCCCTACTTGATGACACTTGATAGTTCTTGATAGAATTTCATCTCGAAAATATCACCATTGGACTTTGGATAGAAACTTAACAAGATCCCGGACTACTCGACGTCGGCTTTTGGGGATTTCCTCGATATCGAGTAGAATTGCTCGATATCGACTAGCACTTTCTTTGTCTTCCGCTTAGCAACTCGATGTTGGCTTCTAGGATGCATGTCGACTTGACTTTTCCTCGATATCGAGATGATTTCCTCGATATCGACCAAGGCTTTGTCCGTCTTCAGCTTCTTTGTCGATCTCGGCTCCAGGACGTGAAAATCGACAAGGTGTTTCCTCGATATCGAGTAAATTCCTCGATATCGAGTAAATTCCTCGACATCGAGTAAAATGTTCAGCTCCCAGCTCTGTTCTTGAAACGCACTTTCCCGAGTCCTCGTTCGTTAGATTGACGCATATGACCATGCATTAGAAAGCCCTTTTCGAGGGCTAAAACTCTCATGAAGATATCAAAGCTTGATTCAGAATGATGAATGGCAAAAAATGACCTTTTCTCCAGCTGCACCATTCTTAGCTTCTTCATGACTTTCCTTTAAGCTCCAAAGTGCGTCCGATTTCTGCTAAATATAACAAAAACTTGTGTAGACCTCCAGATATTGCAAATAAACATAAACTACATAGATTATGTACTATTCTAACCCAAATGTATGAAATGCATGCAGAAATCGATATAAAAGATATTATAAAACATGGCAAAATAGGCTCACATCAATGTTAAAACAAATTTTGACAACTATTATTGTTGTTGACCGATGTTAAATAGTTAATTCTAAAAAAATTTAAAACACGCGGGGTATAGGATTCTAAAAATTGAAACGCCCGAGAGGGTAAAACTTAGAAAAAAAATAGGCGGTGTTTCAAATTTTTCGGAAAATTTAACACTTAAGAAAATATCATCCATTTATCTCTCTTTGACTCGCACAAAACATTCAGCTCCATCGTCTCCTCCCTCTTGACGCTAAAATATCCATCTTCCTCTGGTCTCTCCTCTCGGATCCTCTCCTTTCCCTCTATCCGGTAACTACAGAAGCCTGCCTCTCCTCTCCTTGCCCTCTTACTGGCGACTACAGAAGTACACAGAAGATGGCCGACACCGAACACAATCTCATCTCTTCTCTCTATTCCTCTGACCGGTAATTACGAAGATGGTTGCTCTCTATCAAAACCCTAACTGGTAAGTATTCTCACACATTTTCAACCCTTCTTTTAGCCTCTTTTCAGATCTGAGTTTTTAGATCTTGTTTTGCCTTTGTCTACGCTTTAATAGGGGATGTTCCCCCCTCTCTCTTCCTCGGCTCCGAGTTCAAGTTATTCCCGAGCGTTCTCTCTCTGCATTGTCAGGTAAACTTTTCGAACCCACCTTTCAATTCGCAAACTTGATTAGGGTTTGATTTGGAGAAATAGGGGATTTAGATTCACGAATTTGATTAGGGTTTGATTTTCTAATCATGAGCTTGATTAGGGTTTGATTCGAAGATCTAAATTCACAATCAGGAGATCGATGTAGATAGCGGGTGTTCTCCCAATCTGTGAAAGTATGCAACACCAATCTTCTTGAAAATATTATTGAGGATTTTGCAAGTCACAAGGTATGGTATGATAAGACTGTTAGGACAAATTTTGATTAAGGTAATTCATCTGCTCATGTTTCAGTTTATCCCTCACATGGACAAATCTTATTATTTGGCCCTTTCTGATTTGGAATCAGTCCTTTATGAAAGACACCTTGTTGTATACTTGTTGCTTAACATGAATATACTTTCAAATGAGCAACTAAGGATAAATCTTATTTAGCCTTTTTTTTTGTTTTCATAGGTGAAAATAAAACATGTGATTTTGTGATTATCTTCTATCCAGGACTCACCTATGCATGCCCCTGCACAAATTTTTTTAACTCTTCGGACTCTAGCCTTGGTGCTCCTGCAGCTGTTGTTTCTTTGGCCCTTCAGGGTGTTCTCTGTGGGTTTAAGGATACGAAAACACCAACTTATTGCCTAGGTAAACATGATGAGAGTTTTTTCTTTCCAATTTGCATGTAGCATCTTGTTGTCCATCCATTTAATTAAAACATGTCTTATTTGTCTATACCTTCTTCCTTTTTGCTCAAAAGTTTCCAACCAGTGTAATTTCATGTAGATAAAAATTTACATTATCCTTTATTTATGTGATCATAATTGTTTTTCCTACCTAAAAAATAAAAATCATAGTTGTACACTATGCTGAAACTACAGTTATATCATTGAGTCTTAATTTGGGTTGATTGTCACTTGTAGGTGATGGCAATGTTTTTGCTATATTTCTTTTCCTACTGATGATGTATGGCTGTATATTTGGTTGTATGGCTGTAAATTGGGTTTCATAGGATCAGTAGTGCCACTATTTGTTATATCTCAGTATGTTAATCTTTTGATACTATTTCTATATATCAGCATGTTAATCTTGTTGTGTATCTGAAGTTTGGTGAGTGATTACTGTGCTATCTGATAATGGTGTTAAATTTATTCTGTTTCAAGGGTTCTTATTTCTAAGATTCAAGCACTATATTTTCTCTTTAATGCAATGATGATAAGTTGAAATTTATGTCTTTGAATGACCTTAAAGAATACATTTTGGAGGTGCTTGCACCTCTTATTCTCAGCAAGCAATGAACTGTGAGTTGCTTCTATTAAAGCGAAATCTACTTCTAGTGATGCTCTTTCTTGCTTAATTCAACAATTGCATTGACTATGGCTTTTATATGTCTCCTTTCATGATGCAACTCTTTTTTTTCTTTTCTTTTTAATACTTTTGGTTACATTAGTCGTTCCTCCCTGGTAGAAATTTCTCTTATGCTTATCTTAGAGCATGACGTTTTGCTTGTGTAGCTGAAATACAAAGTAATCTTCTTAAGTTGAGAGATTGTGCTTGTGAGACAAGTATAGCATTATATGCTTTCCAAGTTGTGAGAGTTCATATATACTGCTTTGACTGCTGAGTGTGGTTCACTGCTTGAGAATGTATGCATTCCACCTTATTGTATACTACACCTCTTAAAGATAGTTGTAATAGGTGAAAGTGCTTTATAGTTGTGTATTAATAACTATTATTTCTCTAGTTTTGTCTTTAACTGGACTCCATGAGATTTATAATTTGGGAAAAGAGGCAGCTTTAATCCATTGTTCTCTTATGAAAGACCTATGCAAGGTAGAAATCTTTTACTACCAGTATCTGTTATCCAATAATATATAATACTAGTAGCTTGGGTTATACTTTTTTTTAATTGGTATATATTATTTATAAATTATTTATTATATATAAGGCAAAAAATTATCTAGCATTTAATTTCATTACAACCAATTAAAATGATTATTAATTTACATAAGGTAGGTTTTCATAAATTTAGAAAGAATGGTAATATTGTATCAAAAAAAAAAAAAGAAAAGAAAGAATGGTAATATACAAAGTGATCAAATTCATTAAGTGGGATTCTTCCAATGCTCCTTTGTGTATTGTTGTATCTTCAGTTCATAAACCCATAATTGCATTCTAACTTGTCAACCCCATGTGATAAGTGAGGATGGATGCTATCAAGAGGGTTTTTGTTACATTCTCTTTTTTTTCCTCCATGAATCTATGTTTTTTCTTTTAATTATTGATGAAATATCTAGGTAGATGTTTCCCCACACAAACAAAGCTTTCTTGGAATATGCTTCTCTTTTATTGTTTATAGTTGCCCCTGTCTAGTGCTTCACATATGTGACTATTTCTAAATGATTCAAGGCCTCTGGAACATGTCTCTAGGTACATGTAACTGTTTTTTTAGCATATGTCGTCAGTCCCCGTGTAAATATTTCTGCCCTTATTTGTGGATTTTGCTATATCTTAGGGGAAAATTTAGACTATCCTCCCATTAATTTGTTTGTTTCTTTTGGATTCACACCTTACAGTTTTTTTTTGTTTATCCTAGCAAGAGTATACGCGAGGGGTAAGTGCTTGGGATTTTAACTTGGCAGATTTGAAAAATCAGGCTGCCCTGGTAAGCTCACTTCATGACTTTTCGCTGCTTCTTTCTTTCATATGCTTGGTTTCTATGAACTCTTAACTATACTTCCTCAATGAACATTATTTGTGGAATTAATGTTTCCACTTTATATTGCATTGCATTGTAATGATGATAATAGATTCAGGACAGTGATATCACTTCAAGCCAAGACAATGTATATTCAAATTGGAAGCAAAACGAGAGCTTTGCTGATGTTTCTACACTTGTAGACAGACAATCGCCTGATATGACTATTGAATCAAATTCTGCACAAAGTTATGAAGTATTCTTTCTATACTAGTTGTTTTAGTCCTTAGTAGCTTCAACTGAAACTTATTAATGAGGTTAAGTGATATATTTGCTTCCATTCAGGAGGGATCTGATCTGATGATATAGAAAGCTTAAAGGGCTCACCTGTTTCGTTTGCCATTCAACCATCGTAGTCACTAAAGTATGCATTTTCCATTCTTTATATGTTACTGCCATGTTAGAATACTGAAATGTTTCAGTTTTCTTTCTCTTTTTGATCAAAACGAATGCCTTACCTCTGAAGGTGCTTTTCACCGAAGCTATGAAGATCTTGCAGGAGACATGTGAATGTGTAATTACAAAGCTCTCATGATCAACCATGATTTAGTTCAAGAATGGAAAAGTGGAAGATAACACATGTATAAGGGACTTAAAACACCAATGTATATTAGACGGGTTATTGCAATCAACAACATTGTTTGATTTTTATTATTTAATGCATGTGTTAGTCTTTCAGAATGTTTAAGTTTCTATTAGCCAAAATAGGGTCACAATATAGATCAACATGGGTATTGGATGATTGGTGTATACGATGAAAAACATCGGACTCTAGAGAGAAAAAACGATGTCTATCTTTATGGATACGTCGATCATAGGTATACAAATCGATTTCTAAAACCCCGTATATGTCAAAATTGTAATATAAAACGATGTGATAAAATTCCAAAACATTGTTTTTCATATAAAAAATGATTTGAAAATATATAAATAACATCGACTTTTAAAATATTAAATGTGGTCAATTATATTTTTATAAAATAATATAAAAAATTTAACATGAAAAAAGAGTATGCACAAATTGATTAATTTCTAACCGATGTGTTTATTAATGTAAAATATCATGTTTATAAAAAATAGCGATGTTAATGTGAAGTTTTGGGTTTTCCTACAAACCTTCAAATGGCTAGAAATGCAAAATAATAATGGTTTAACATTAGATTAATCAACCAAAACGTAATTATATCAACGTACTTAAATCGTTATCAACAATAAAAACAATGTTATAAATAATTATAGACATCAGTTAAAAACCGATGTGGTAATGTTTGGATCTTCAACGCCTCCCACTAACACGTTGAAAATTTTTCTGTTTGACATCGGTTTCTAACCGACGTGTATGAAGACATTTCTAGTAGTGAATTGTGTTCATTGTCTCACCTGAATGACACACCACGGCTGATATGAAAGAAACAAAACCTAAATAGAGTCGTGAAACCCTAGGAAATAAAATAATAATATAATATAATAATAGTATTGTCGGACTTAAAGTCGAATTTGCTGAACACGGGGTAACAGCGGGCGCCGTGGGAAAAGCGGTGGGCACCGGTCCTAACAGTGACCACTTCATTCTTTTACTTTGACGTTGTGCTTCCTTTCTCCTTTGTCGCTCCTTCCTTAGCCTTCATATGCTTCAAAACATGAACTTTAAGCTCCTCCAAGATCTCATCCAAGGTCGGAATATAAAACTATAGAATAAACACTAAAAATGCGTAGATTCCGAACTCGAATACTTCATAAGAAAGGTACGAAGCTAGATCAAAACATATGTAAAACTCATATCAAAATGAAATAAGAACCACCTATAATGCCTATAGGAAATATGCATTATCAGTCTCCTCCATCTCGATCTGCTCCTGGCCGCGTCCGCCTCCTTTCGTTGTCGGTGGCTACTGCCTAGCTAGTGTTTTCGATGATTCGGGAAGCTTGTCTCTGAGAAGTCGCTAGCTATGCTGCTAGTGGCAAGCGGGCTTCCTTGGGCCTGGTTGTCCCATTGTACAAGGCCCGTAGTTGTCCTTTAGGCCCAAGGCTTTTACCTTGGGCCCAAAGTAGCCCAAAAAAGGAGAAAAAAAAATCTAGATTGGATCCGTAGCATTTGGTTGTCGAGTTGCTTGGTGGGGTGGTTGTGTGGCTTTGGGGTCTAGCGGTTTTTTTTAGTTGTGTTTCTTCTTATTTGTCGATGTGCGAGAGGTCATGAACGTGATCGAAACCTGAAGGCTCGTTGACAGATACCAAATATGAGGTTTCCATTTAATTCCTTGGGGATTCTCAGCGTCGCCTCTACCAATTGACGAATGAGTTGCCGCACACTGCTCATGTACTTTCATCATTGCTAGTCTTCGCCTATAACTGCACCCTTGTAATTTGGTGGTTCTGCCTTGTTGTTGTTTTATGTCTCTAGGTTATTTGACGGCTCATCCGTCGCCGATTTCTTCGGCCTATCGACCCACCGGGTCTGTCCAGTGCATCGAATTTTTACCTAATAAGAAAACAAAGCCATCTATCATAGATTTTCCAATTCAATGGTGAACGCTCTCTCCTCTCTCTAGAAATTCTAGAGAGAGGAAATCCCAACTTCTGGCTTCTGCCATTCTACCCGACTCTAACCACCTTCGCACCGTAGTGGCGTCACCATCCAATCTTTGTGTATCAACGAGGTTCCTAAGAACATGAACAAGAAAACCCCCAAACCGAAAATCCATCTTTATATTTGATCAAAAACCAAATTCAAGTTGGGGCTTTCGATGATTATGGGTTCATCTTCCCGTTGTCATCAATCTATGACTCGCGAGCTTCAAATCCCATCTGCGGTGCTTCCTTTGCTCGTGTTGTAGGAGTGCCATTTATCGAATTCGAAATCACTGCTGACAACGCCTTTGGCTCTCATCTCGAGATTGATTTGTACCTCAACTCCCTTAGATCTGTTTTTGCCTGCCCTAGCGCCGACTCTGATGAACTTTTGTTCGTCTCGTTGCTGGCGCACCTTCTTTTCTCGTCTGTGAATCTAAGGAAAAAGTAGGTCGGATCTCCCCAGCTCCTCTGCGCTTGGCAACGCTTGGTACTGAACTCGACACTAAGAAGGAAGATCTCGTCCTTGAACTGGAGGGTGTGGTAGTCAACTCGACACCAGGAAATCGTCGTCGAAAGGTGTATGAACCTTACTCGATGCCAACTGACGCGATCGTGGAATTTCACCTATACTTATTACCTCAGGGTGACGACAGATGTCCTAATTTACCTGCAAGCCTGATCAAGATGGGTTAGAGTCAATTTATACGCCTATTGGTTTGATTCCTGTTGATGATGTTTTTGGCTCGCGAAGAAGCAGTTACTGTTCAATTGTCGTCTTCAAAGGAAGTAAGATGATGTTCTTATTCCAGATACGCTCTCATCCGAACAACGACCTTAATAATTGAACTCCAGGGGTTTTAGGTCAAGGAGGTATCCAGAGCTCTTCTTCTTCTCTCATGAATCGGATCCCTAATTTGGAGGTTGGAGGGGGTATTTATAGGGAGGCTAAGCGAGCAGCTTGCTGGTAACCTCGTGGGTTAACGGGGGACACGTGTAACGCATGCCCTCCTGCTAGGGAGCTAGGCATTACACGTGGCATTGTTAGAGGGGAAGTGCTTAGCCAGCGAGCTGCTCGTCTTTGCCCTAAAGGACCTTGAGGTATTGGTTGGTCCCGTTATGAGATGTACGCTTACCTATGCTAGGATTCTGATCGCGATGTTCCTTAGATCGATGATACTTAGGGTACTGAGTTTGGTAGGGGTCTGGCAAAGTGCCTAGCTCGCGATGTATTTCGTAGAATACCAGATGTCTTTTGCGTTTGGCTGGTCTACTTATGACGTCATATCCATGTTAATTAATAGGTCTATTTTTCATGGCAACGTCATATCTCCTCGGAACCGGATCGCGAGTGATGTGTCACCCGCGATTAGGTTTCGATAAAAAAGTAGGGGTGTGCATCGGCCCAAAACCTAACCGAACCGGGCCGAACCGAACCGAAACCGAAAATCTCAAAATTTCAAAACCGAAAGCCGAACCGAAAGCATTAGGTTCGGTTCGGTTATTTGCCGGTATGGTTTGTGTTCGGTTCGGTTTTAACATGGTTGAACCGAATTTCCATAAAAATAAATTTTAAAAAAAATTCTCTTAAAAAAATTCAATTTAACACAAACCGAACATAAAAAAATATACGTATTAGCATATATATGTGTGTATACACACTGTATATATGTGTATATATACACACTAAACACACAAAAAAAAATGTGTATTATTGTATATGTGTATATATACACTGTATAGTGTATATATGTATATACACTTTATATAAAGTATATGTATAGTGTATATATGTATATATAAAGTATACCAATATATGTATATTGTATTTATGTAGTGTATAAAAAGTATTGTGTATATATATATATATATATATATATATATATATATATATATATATATATATATATATATATATATATATATATATATAGTGGAATATTAGAAAAAATCGGTTTAATACAAACCGAACCGAAACCGAACACAAACCGAACCGAAAAATGAAAATTCTCGAACCGAAAGCCGAACCGAAAAACTTCGGTTCGGTTCGATTAGGTTCGGTTTGTGTTGGTTCGGCCCAAAAATTCGGTTTGGGCCGAATCATGCACACCCCTATAAAAAAGCGATGCTTCCCGCCAAAAAGCTTATTCTAAGATGGGCTTGAACTGGGCCTAGTGATGTCTGGTGTGCTTTATGGTTGTTCATTTTCGAATCTTAATGGAATGATGTTTTTCTTGCAGCCTCTTCTCTGCAAGGACAAAAAGATATACAACTTTGCTATTGAAGGTTTTTCCATATTCGACCTAGAGCTTGGCCGAAAATCACCATCTTTGCAGCTATCACTGTTTAGACGAAACTATCTTTTGCTACTATTTTTAGAGGCCTTCTTTACTTAAGTTATTTTAGGTAATTTAGAGATTTATTTTAAATTCTTTTTATTTATTATTTTTTTAGAAAATCAACCTCCTAGGTTATAAGAAGATGCGCGTTTCTCCTTGTTGAAAACACACGTTATTCTTGAATGAAAAATCAGTTTGTGTGAAACACAATTGAGAAAAAGTCAATCAATTCGTAGTTAGGCTCATCGATTGCAACCTTGTTATTGCTTCTGCTTGGTTTGCCTTGTGTTTGTCAATCTCGCGAAGCTTGGTAATCCCTGTTATATCCACGAGCCCCTTCTTGTGCCTCCAAGTTGTCCGTATGGTTGTGTAGGGTTGTAGAGGTGGTTTATATAGTCATTGGTGTTGGTTCTTACCTCCTACGGGAGCCTAGGATCTTCATCTTGTTCGATATAGATCGTTTCACCAATCTATCATGTCTTTATTTGTTCAATTTCGTGTCTTTTAATACTTATACAGCCGCACCTTGTGTCTTGCATCCTATCAATTTTGCACCTTAATTGAGTCTTGCATCGTTCTTGCTTCGTTTCTTGAATTGAGTCTTGATTGTCGAAGATCGGGCCACCCTACGGCTTACCCCGTATCACATAGGCGTCGACATCCTGTTGCCACTTTCGAGCCCCGGCGGCGGTCTTTGCCTCCACCCTCCTTCTAACCCTCTATCGCACCCCCCATTCGCCCGTTGATGGTGTTGTCCCCCCGGATTCCCAGTTGCTCCGGCTTCGGTGTGCCCTCCTCCTCCATTTACTCGCTCTCCTATCGGCCCCCTGGGTGGCTGTCGGGCAAGTGGTTTGCGGTGATGCCGATCTTAGGCCAATTGGAATCCCCTCTTTGGATTCAATCACCCCCCTTCTCTAGGTTGGGGCTTGTTCTCTCGCCCTCTGATTTTGCGCTTTGGTGCCGTCGTCGTTCCGGTTGTGGGTTGTCGTGGCAGTCGGATGTCCGGGCCGAGCAAAAATGGCGGATGTCCTCTCCCTGTTCTACTCTGGCCGACCTGCAACTCCTTGGCGTGCAAGGGTTTCTTTCACCCTTTGCATTAGACCAAAAAAAAGTGTTTATATATATATACCCTTAAAAATGCCGGTCACACACCCACACACCCACACACACACACACACACACACACACACACACACACACACACACACACACACACACACACAGTATGGATCAAATGTTAACAAGTCTTAACATGTTTTGTGTTAACAGATCTGATGCGTTGATTGAGTGAAAATGGAAGGATGAGATTATTTGATTATTTGGATTAATTGATAATTAAAAGTTAAAAAACACAACCCCACGTTACAAATAAGCGCGTGTTACTCAAGCCTTACCCTATCCTCTATAAATTCTACATTTACCCTAATCGTTTTCACAAAACTCCCCATCGACGCCTCCTTCTACATCTACACCAGGGTCTTCGATTGCCTCTTCGTCCTCCGACGGCGAATCCAGCGATGGCGATTTGCAGAGGCGGAGGCGATGGCGATTTGTGGAAAACGTATCTCTCTTCCGTTTGAATCTCCTCCTGCCAATTCATTCCGTTTTAATCGAAGACCTCCTTGGAATTAAGCAGGAATCACACACCGAAAATATGAATGCCCAAGGTGTGTTTTCATTCTCTCGCTCTGTTTGTTTCTACAACAATTTTAATGTCAAAATTTCAAGCTTAATAGCTGATTTCTTGACACTTGCTTTGATTCTCGTTTGCTGGAATTAAGAAATTAAGGATGTGGGCAGCCCGGAGTTGGAACAGGAATCAACGTGCCCAACTTGCTATCGATACATCTAGGCGGGTTATCTTCTTGTTGATGGAGTACTTTGTGTGAAATCAAGCGACCTCAAGTGACATCAAGAGACCTTTGGTGAACAAAGACACCAAGGGAGGGCAATAGTAGTTCCATTCCTCTTCAAATAGAAGATTGTCAACGATTCAAACCCAACACCTATTAGATTAATGACATGGGGTATGGACTTTGATTTAAGTGTTTAGGCTTGTAGAATGATAAAATTAGGTATTGTTTTTATTGATGGTGTCGTATTATGGGGGTTTTAGAATTATTCATCCATTATTCAAAGATTTGTTAACCATTCTTAAGCAAAATTGTTCATGAATTTATCGAATATTCGACAAATTCAGAGTTTTTATTCGTTGATAATTAAGAACTATTTAGTTATTATTTCCAGTAGAGTCACTATTCGGCAAGTTCATAGTTTCTATTCGTTGATAATACAAAATTATTCATATGTATTTGATCAAGAATAAGGAATTATTGTATATAGATTGGTGGTTGTTCATGATTCTCCTTGTTATTTGATCAAGAATAAGGAATTATTCATTGGTATGCAATAAATATTCGATGGAATGATATAGGTTATTCGTTACTATTTAGTTATTGTTTTATGTTCAGAGTCAATATTCGGTAAGTTCATAGTTTCTATTCGTTGATAATTCATAATTATTCATATGTATTTGGTTAATTAGATGTGGGCGAAATCAAGAATTACACTTACATACTCTTTCAAACCAGCGAATAATTACTATCAACTTAGCGAATAATTACTATCAATCTAGCGAATAGTTGCAAAATTGACCAACCCTTTTGCTATTATCTAAATGATAACTCCTCTTTACGGATGAATAATAACGATTAATTTAGCGAATAATTACTATTAACCTAGCGAATAGTTGCAAAATTGACTAACTCTTTTTCTATTATCTAACGAATAATAAGTATAAGTTAACGAATGTTTGTATCACCTTATCGAATAGTTCGAATAGTGCACCACACAAAAAACAACGTTAAAAAATTGTAACGCCAAAAAAAACGTACAACACACGCACGTTATTTAGCAAGTGGCAAAGAAGGAAGTGGGTCCCATTGATTTTTAATTAAAGAAAAAAGCCAAAATAGCCAAATAATCTCATCCATTCATTTGAACTAAATCAATGACCTATATTTGTTAACACAAAAAACATTAAGGGTTGTTAACACTAGACCTAACCTCTCTCTATATATATATATTGTTTACAATCCCGCAAGGGTATCAAACCCTGCTCGTATGGGTGTATACAAAATCTCGTTAGAGTTGACTAAATCCCGTTAGGGTTTCTGGGTGCTCTTTACTCAAGCGTTTTGCGGCTCTACGGTGGCATTGCTTGGTGATCTTCTCCATGGATCTGGTTCTGACTGTCGGAGTCGAGATAGGTTGGAGTCGTGGCAGTGTGTATCGTGGCGTCTCCTCTATTCGGGTTGACTGCTTCCCTAGAGTTTCGTCCTCATTGCCCACATGATGATCGGGTCCTAATGTATCGCTGACCTACGGTTCTGCTTCAGGGTGGGGCTTGGCTTAGTCAGTCGTCTTTGTCCTCATCCAGTTTGGTTTAGGTCTGCTTAGTTGTCATTTTTTGTAGAGTAGTTTGCTTGAGTTTGCAATATTTGTTTTTTTTATGTTTCGGTTTTCAGACGGTTCTCCCGTCAGCCGGCCCTCGAGTTTCAGACATGTCTGAACTCGAATTCTTATCTTATAAAAAAAATTAGAAGGGCAATTTTGTAAAGTGGATGGCAAAATATCTAAAATGACATGTTTTTCTTAACAAGATTTGCATCCTAAAACGACATGTTTTTCTTAACGGATGGAGTATTTTTAAAAAATAAATAATAAGATAATTCTAATAGGAAAAATATTTTTAAATTCAAAATTTGATGGGTAAATATGAGATTTTACAAAAATAGGCACCATTCTAAAAAGTATTACTCTAATTTTTACATCACCCCTACTCTTCTCCTCACAAATTAAAAAAAAGAAACAAATACAAGTCTAATCACACTTAACCTACTTTTTATATATAATTATTACACTTAACATAATTCTTAATTCACGTGCTCCATTCTAAAAAGACATGTATTTTGAGACGAATGGAGTAATAACTTATTGATCACTACATGTCATTCTTATCGGTTAATAATAGTGCGAGTATGTTGAACAATTCAACCGCAATCCACCTAATTTTTATTTACAGAAAGACGAATATATATTTTTTATTTTATTCACTTTCTTTTTATAATGCAATCAACATTTCTACTCCTGATAAAAAAAAATCAACATTTCTACTCCAATTTTTTTTTAAACAAGGAAAGGAATTAAGATGGTGCAATCCTAACGAATAAAGTTGATAGCATGCATTTAGGTAGGCATAATAGGTTGCATTTAGCTTAGTTAAGATGCATTTCATGGATGGATTAAGTACAATTTGCATATTTGCTCTCTATGTTGGTGGAGTCGGAATCTACATACTTTTATTGATTATTTCACGTAATCGTGGATCCGATGATTAGACATGGGTTGATAACACATTATATGAGAATGTCTAGGTGATCAAAGAAGCTTACATGAAGATCTCAAGAGGTCCTGAGAAGAAGAAGCGAACCTAAACGAAGAACAAGTCTGCAGAAGTTATTGCCAGACATGCTGAACTTGTTTTGCACTTGCTGGAGGCCTCGGTTGTTCGATTGACTATTATGATCATGCATTGGAAAGCTCTTTCAGAGAAGTACAACTTTCCTTTTGACAAGAAGAGCAAATTCGGGATAGATTTTCCATGAAAGGCCGATGCAGCGGCGGCAACAGGTATGTCGCGGCCACGGCCAATCAATTATGCCGCGGGGTTTGGAAGAAGTCGTGGCCGCATCATATGTCGTGGCCGCAGCATTGGTCGGCAGCACATCGTTTTGTCTAAAAAACTCTAGTTTTATGTTGTTTGCGTTTTTTGGCCGACTTAGACGTTTTAAGAGGCCAATTTATGTTATTTCTAATTCACTTCTATTCTATTCTTATGTTCATCAGACACTTTGGAGATTTGAGCGATGCCTTCCATGAGGAACTAAACTCATCTGTTCTGCCTATAATTTGAAGCTTTATTTGGATTGATTGTGACTTTCTAATCCTCGTTCCTTGTTTTCTATATTTGAATGCTTCAACTTCTTTATGCTTGATTGTCTATTGTTTTATTCTATCTAGCCCGCGCAACTAGTTAGAATCAATTCAATTGCTAAGGTTTTGTAGATTCCTGGTTGTGAAGCTTAACCTAAGTAGCAAACTTGTTCCTTTAGGGCTGGTTGAACTAATTGAATGAGTAGGAAGTTGAATGTGTTGTTAAATCCTTCTTTAGGGACTGCAAATATCTTGGCTAATCTCTGAACTTAAAGCTATCAATTGGGTTAAATCCTTCTTTAGGGACTGTTCAATTGATAAGGGTTGCTATACTAGTTATAGGTTTGAGTTTCTTTGACGGATCAACGACATTTTTCCCTCCGTCAAATTTGGCGCCGTTTCCGGGGATTTTTATTAATTCTTGTGTGTTTTTGGTGTCGATTTTTGGTGTGGACCACTTACATGGTCCGCACTCGTGCTACTAACATATGTTGAAGGTGAGGTTATTGCAGTTAGACGGAGAGAGTTTTAATCAATACTTCATCAGAGTGCCGGAGTACATTAACGATGTTTATTCATGGGGATATCAAGCTAGTGTAAGGGAAGTGCTTCTATGCATATTTGATGGCATGACTTCTGAGACACGGAGTCTTGCTGAGTGCATGAGTGATGGAGGTTTATTAGATATGGGACTCTCGGAGATGTGGGAATTTTTCTGCTACATGGATCATCAATGTGCGCAGAACGAGTCACTTCCTCCAATATCTCAAATCGTTAAGACCCCTGTTGCACCTCTTGAGGTCATGGTGGAAAATCACATTAAGAAGGTAGAGGAAGGCCAAACTCCATCTGACAAGATCATCCCTAGCTCCCCCATTGATGAATCTGATCTAGAGCCTACTGCTGAGGCTACAGAGCAAGTAAAGGTTGTCTCTTGCACTAGAGAGAATATTGGGGGATACGTTGATCCATTTGACAGCTACTTTGACAATCCACCAATAGAACTAAATTGGTGGTATTATATACCCTCTGTGGGTTGTCAAGCTCATGAATACAATAAGTTGAAACGGTTCTTAAATGTATTAATATTTAGTTTCAATTTATTTGTATGTAGTGCATGTTTGTTTGTTAGTTGTGCACAAGAGTTTGACAGGTTGATGAGGGCTTTGACTATGTCTGATTAGTGTCTTGAGCTTCAACATTACTTCGAGCCAACGACTTGAAACAAAGGCGCTTCTCAGAAGGAAACCCGAGGTACGTGTTTATTTCCTTTTCATTCCAGCATCATCTTAGGTAGTTTTTATGTGGTTAGTTTCTTTCTCCTTCACCCTGAGTATAGTTGATTTAATTTTGTTGTCTTTACTATTTCATTGAGGACAATGAAGACTTTAAGTGTGGGGGAGAGGAATTATGTATATATAGATGCATATAGGAGATCATATTTAAATTTTTGCGTCATGTTTAATTTCTGTAATCATTTTTATTAATTTTTGTTTATTTTCGTATTTAAAAAAAAAATCGAAAAATCCAAAAATAATCATGCATTGCATACATATGTGTTATTCAAATACCCATCTGGCTTAGTTTGTCCTCCTATTTAAATTTCAAGCATGATCTTATAAATCCCATGGAGTTTTGGATGTTTTGGCTTTATCTAGATTTGATTTTTGTGGAACACGAGCTAGCAAATATAATTGAGCATGTATGATTGAGCTAAAGTATGATTGAAGTCCTAAAAACATGACCCTGTGAGAATGTTTAGCTTTATTTGAAATCTTTTGCTCAATTGTGTGAATTACTCTCCTTATGTTGCTACCTCTTGGCATTGACTGCAATATCTATTTTTAAAGACTGATTCACATATTTGTTGCTTGCGGAGTTTATGTTTATATTTTGAGTCTTTTGTTTGAATTTTTTAATATTTAGTGAATAAGCTGGCAATGGTTGATGCACTTAGTAACTGGATCTATGCATGACACCCATGTGTATGATTCGCGCAAAAAGGTGTTAAAAACCATCCACTAGGAAAGAAAGCTTGATCATTGAGTAACCAGGTTTATTCATGACACCCCTGTTTGCAACTTGCGTCAAAAGATGTTCACGTGGACTTCATATTAGTAGGTTGAGGTGTTGATAGATCGGGGTCATTCATGACACCCATGTTTGCGCCTCGCGTAAGGAAAGCACCAAGACAAGAAAATAAATAGAAAGAAAGAAAAAAAAAGGAAAAAAAAAAGAAAAAAATGTCACATTTTGTTTATTTTCTTTATTGTGTTCCGCATGTAATGACATTTCGGTAGATATTTGGTGATATGGTGGTCAATGTCTATGAGTTTAGTGCATGTTGGTTTGAGTTGAGAGTTGTACCTTAAAGCCTAAACACATGAGTGAAACACATATTTCTGATGAGGTTGGATGATGTCTACTTCTAAGTTTTGATCACTATAATACATGCTATGACGTTTGTTTGCTTGGCTTATGTTTTCACTTGCTGCTATGATGTTGTTTTTTTGATGAGGTTGAAACTTGAAGGGATTTCCTGTGGGATGCGTTGATTCATGTTCATTCTATCATTGTTTAAGGACAAGCAAAGGTTAAGTGTGGGGGAGTTTGATAGCATGCATTTAGGTAGGCATAATAGGTTGCATTTATCTTAGTTAAGATGCATTTCATGGATGGATTAAGTGCAATTTGCATATTTGCTCTCTATGTTGGTGGAGTCGGAATCTACACACTTTTATTGATTATTTCAGGTAACCGTGGATCCGATGATGAGACATGGGTTGATAACGCATTAGATGAGAATGTCTAGTTGATCGAAGAAGCTTACATGAAGATCTTAAGAGGTCTTGAGAAGAAGAAGCGAACCTAAACGAAGAAGAAGTCTGCAGAAGTTGTCGCCATACATGCGGAACTTATTTTGCACTTTCTGGAGGCCTCGGTTGTCCGATTGACTATTATGACCATGCGTTGGAAAACTCTTTCAGAGAACTACAACTTTCCTGTTGACAAGAAGAGCAAATTCGGGATAGATTTTCCGTGAAAGGCCGATGCAGCGGCCGCAGCAAGTATGCCGCGGCCGCGGCCAATCAATTATGCCGTGGGGTTTAAATCCCGCATAGGCTATCTATGTTTATCGCTTACAAGTACTATGTTTCTCTTCATGAATAAGAGTGTAAGGTGCATTTGTGCAACTATAAAGTGCAGTTGTGCAACTATGAAGTGCATTTGTGCAACTGTGAAGTGCATTTGTGCAAATGTGAAGTGCATTTGTGCAACTGTGAAGTGCATTTGTGCAACTGTGAAGTGCATTTGTGCAACTGTAAAGTTCAAATATAAGAACATAAATTGCAAAAATAAAATTGTAATGTGCACATTTAGAATACAATTGTGCAAATTTAAACTACAATTGTGCAAAAGTAGGATACAATTGTGCAAATTTAAACTACAATTGTGCAAAAGTAAGATACAATTGTGCAGATTTAGAATAAAATTGTGCACATTTAGAATATAAGTGTGCAAAAGTAAGATACAATTGTGCAGATTTAGAATACGATTGTGCAAAAGTAAGATCATAATGTGCATGAATAAGACAAAAGATGTGCTTTTGAAATCGATGTTTTAATTTTGGTTTTTTTTTTTACTTTTGAGAGTTTGGGATCACCTCTCTCATAATTTAGGTTGATAGATGTGAGTTTGAAATCCATTTTTTTACGTATAACAATTTCGAATTAAAGTGCATACTTAAGGTTAAAAAGTACATAATTAAGGTTAAAAAGTGACTAACTAAGATTATAATGTGCATGATTAACAATTTGGGATTGGTGTGTTCTTGTTTATAATATAACCTATGTGGGATTCGAACCCACATCTTTGTGCATACGCACATCACTCTACCAATTGAGCTAATAGGTCAAAAATATTCTATCAATAGTTGTAAAAATCAAGCTAATTTTCCCTTTTGCTGATGAAAATCACAGTCCTTGGTCGGCAGCGCAGCGTTTTGTCTAAAAAACCCTAGTTTTATGTTGTTTGCTTTTTTGGCCGACTTAGACCTTTTAAGAGGCCGATTTATGTTATTTCTAATTCACTTCTATTCTATTCTTACGTTCATCAAACACTTTAGAGATTTGATCGATGTCTTCCATGAGGAAATAAACTAATCTGTTCTGCCTACAATTTGAAGCTTTATTTGGATTGATTGTGACTTTCTAATTCTCGTTCCTTGTTTCCTATATTTGAATGCTTCAAATTCTTTGTGCTTGATTGTCTATTGTTTTATTCTATCTAGCCCGCGCAACTAGTTAGAATCAATTCAATTGCTAAGGTTTTGTAGATTCCTGGTTGTGAAGCTTAACCTAAGTAGCAAACTTGTTCCTTTAGGGCTGGTTGAACTAATTGAATGAGTAGGAAGTTGAATGTGTTGTTAGATCCCTCTTTAGGGACTGCAAATATCTTGGCTAATCTCTGAACTTAAAGCTATCAATTGGGTCAAATCCTTCTTTAGGAACTGTTCGATTGATAAGGGTTGCTAGGACTGGTTGGACTAGTAACTATATTAGGCCGGGACAAGGGCATTCATAGGAAACCTTAATAGGACGAGAAGAAGTTACAAGGATCGTTTCAACCAAATAAAGTGGAAAATTGTAGGTAGAATTGCTTCTCATAATTGTCTAAACCAAAATCATTTACTTTTGCTTTCTTCAATCCGCTTTGATAAAAGGCGGAACTTTCACACATAAAAATCCCCCAATTTGGTTACTTTAATTGACATCTGAATCATACTTGAATTATAAATTTCCATGTGGATCGACCTCTTACTTATTGCTATACTAGTTATAGATTTGAGTTTCTTTGACGGATCAACGACAGGTTTTCCCTCCGTCAAAAGCGCCATCTTAAAGCGTCCTTCCGGACGAGATCCTCCAACACCGGATCAGCAAGCAGAGCGTCGTCGACAGCATTGGATTCCCTGAAAATATGATGAATGGAAAACGAATCAAAAGCATAAACAATTAAACGAATATCTGACAAAACCAGTTCAATGGTCCAAGGGCATGTCCAAATATCAAGTAAAGAATTGACAATCTGCAGATTGTCCCCCTCAACAAGAAGATGGCGAATCCCCAACTCTCGGGCACGTAAAACCCCATTCCGAAGGGCCAAAGCTTCGGCGAACACACTAGATGTATTATTACAGCGGCCCGAACCAACAGAAACCACCAGGTCCTTCGAATTCCTAATAATGAAACCGTATGATGCCTCTCCGGACAGCCTGAAGGAGCCATCAAAATTGAGCTTGAGAAACGGTGTTCGAGGGGTATCCCAACGTGCTTTCGACCTTTGACCCGAATCTGTCATAGCAGATGTCCGCCTGTTCACAAGCATACCAGTATGTTTTTCCTGAAAGAATTGAGTTGCAAGGTTGTACCGTGAGGCATCAAACCAGCTATGTTTGGTAGTGTTGATATGAATGCAGACTTGATTTACATTGACATTCTGCATATGTCCAAATGCCACCTGATTCCTAAAGAACCAAATAGCCCACCAAGAGTAAAAAAGATCATACGAAACAATAGTAGAATAGTTTAAGTGGATGTCATTAAGCACCACGTTTGGCTTTTGAGCACCGAAATTGTATGCTTGCAACTTGTGCTTGTGTTGTGGAATAAGGGAAAGAACCTTTTTTGTGAACGGGCAGTCCATGAGCAGGTGGTGCAGCGATTCACAAAAGGAGTCACAGAGGACACAACTCATAGGCACCCCAACATGGGATACCTACAACCGTTGTTTGGTTGGTAAGCTATTCGTGGCAATTTTCCAAAGGAAATGTTTCAGTTTAGGAGGAATTTTTAAATCCCAAATCCGATTGCAATTGAAATGGTTATCCATTGTGTTATTGTTAACAATTTTTGTAGCAGATTTTGTTGAAAACCACCCTGTAGAATTAGGTCCCCAGTATAGACGATCCGTTAAGGGAGAAATTGGTATAGGAATATCTCCAATCTGAGAAATAATAGTTGGGTTTATAATCCCGTTGTGGTTTGTAGCAAGCTTGTGTAAATTCCAAGAGTTGTTAGAAATGAAACGATCAACCTTCCAGTTAAAGTGGTTGTGAGCGTGATTTCGTGCTCGCGATGCTCAGCGGTTGATGGTGGAGCGGAGATTGGTTGCCTGCAAGTAACCGAGAGAAAACTGAGCGGGGCTTGTGTCCCCGGAGATAACTCCGACGCTCAAGTTAGTTGTTTGAACGTGATTCTATAATTGATAGTGTTCGTAATTGCTTACCTCTAATCTGTCACCCCTCTGCCTTTTATGCTCACTTTCCCTTAATCGATTGATTCTATGATCCTCATCCGTCTGTTGGGATTTTCTGAAATCTTTTTTATTTCCCTTGATTTTCTCTTGATAGTTAATAGATTCTGGTTGGCTAATCTTTTGGCGGGGGCTTATCCGTAAATCGAATTTGGTGTGAATGGCTAATCGTTGCTAATTGCCCACACAATAGCCCCTCGGGTTCGCTCATTGTTTGCCAGTAATGAGGGAATTCGATGCTTGGTACCATCTCGGAGCTTGAAGGTTGGCGGCGCAGTGATGGGTTTTCGGTGGTCGTCCCTGGAGCTGTACCATGATGGCTTCATTGGTTGCAATGAAGTGCATCTTCTTGATCTTGCTCGGTTAGCTCGTCATGGCTTAAGAACAATTTATTTTTGGTCTTAATCGACTAAGTGAGCGTGGCCTGAGAAGGGCTTGTTTTTTGGTCTTAATGGACTAACTGCACATGGCCTAGGAAGGGCTTAATCTTTGTCTCAATTTGACTAATCTGATCATGGCCTATGAAGGGCGTGCTTTTGGTCTAAATTGACTAATCCGATCATGGCCTATGAAGGGCTTGCCTTGGTGGTCTTAATTGACTAATCTGTAAATGGCCTGTGAAGGGCTCGTTTTTGTGGTCTTAATTGACTATTCGTTCAGGGCCGAGGGGTGGCTCTCGGCGATGGTGTTGCGGCTGGTGTGTGGCCATCAACGACTATCAGGATGTGTAAAAAAGGGGACCTTGTATTCAATAAACATTAATAAAACATGGCGGAGCCTCGTTAAAACCTTTACCGCGGGAAAACCTCATGGGAAAAAACCGCACGGCAAGGAAAAAGAGTGTCCCTTATTCAAATCCTTTACGAAAAAATAAATAGTTCAACAATTAAGCTATAAATTGCCTGACGATTGCTCTAGATGTAGAAGAGCTTCAAATTGGCCACATTCCAGGTGCGTGGCAATGTTTTCCCGTTGGCATCTTCTAGCTTGTACGAGCCATTGGCGAGCTCGGCAGTGACCCGATATGGGCCTTCCCATGTTGGTCCTAGCTTCCCCGCAGCCGGATCCTTGGAGCTCCCAAGGACCTTCCTTAGGACATAGTCCCCAGCCTTGAAGCTCCTCATCCGAACTCGTCTGCCGTGAGACCGAAGCAGCCCCTGCTGGTATTCGGCGAGGCGAATGGCCGTCGCTTCTCTTTTTTCCTGGATGAAATCGAGGTTAGCCTGAAGAGCCTCGTCGTTTCCTCCCTGCTCAAGTGCTGCGGTACGGACTGTGGGCAACCCGACCTCCAAGGGGATGACAGCTTCTGTTCCGTAAGCCAGCGCGAACGGGGATTCGCCAGTTGATCGGCGGGGAGTTATGCGATAGCCCCAAAGCACAGCCGACAGTTCCTCTGCCCAGTTTCCTTTGGCTGCGTCGAGCCGCTTTTTTAATCCGTCAATGATCGCCTTGTTGGTAGCTTCTGCTTGCCCGTTAGCCTGCGGATAAGCCACAGAAGAGTAAAAATTCTTGATTCGATAAGTGGCGCAAAAAGACTTAAAGCCCGCGCTATTGAACTGGGTTCCATTGTCGGAAATCAGCGCATAAGGGATCCCAAAGCGGGTTATGATGTTTTCCCACACAAATTTCTTGGTATCGCTATCGCGTATTCCGGTGAGCGCCTTTGCCTCCACCCATTTGGTAAAGTAATCTGTAGCTGTTATAACGAATCGTTTGTTTCCTGGAGCTTTAGGAAACGGCCCGATCAAGTCCAACCCCCATTGAGCGAAGGGCCAAGGACTAGTGATGGGGTGCAAGTCGCCTGCAGGTTGGTGAATAAGCTTGGCAAAGCGTTGGCATTTTTCGCACTTTCTAGCATAGCATTCGGCATCCTTTTGCATGTAGGGCCACCAATAGCCTTGCGTGATTGCTCGAAGAGCTAACGATCTCCCTGCAGCATGCACGCCGCACACGCCCTCGTGAATTTCGAAGAGCAAGTTCCTTACAATACTCGGGTGTACGCATCGCAGATACGGCCCAGTGAAAGACTTCCGATACAGGATCTTTGTCGGGGACAGCCAAAATCGGGTCGCTTGCAACCTCACCTTCCTAGCCTCCTTCTTGTCATCGGGCAAGAGGTCCTTATCGAGGTAAGAGACGATGGGATCCATCCAGCTGGCGCCATGCTCGGCGCACTTGACTTCGGTGGTGGTGATGCTAGGCGAACTCACTACTTCGATGCTCACGGAGCATCCCTCTTTGTCACCATAGACCGCGGCGAGAGCTGCTAGCGCATCGGCCTCTTCATTTTGCTCTCTTGGTATTTGATTTACCTCCCATTTACAAAAGCCTGACAGTAGCTTCCGGGCCTCATTTAGATAGGCAAGCATCCGGTCAGTTCGGGCTTCAAAATCGCCGTTAATTTGATTCACCACAAGTTGGGAATCGGAGGTCACGGTGATGCTCGTAGCTCCCATTTCTTTTGCGGCCTTCAACCCTATTATCAAGGATTCATACTCCGCCTCGTTATTAGTTGTCGCGAAGCTAAACCGAACAGCGGTGCGTAGTTTTTCTCCCGTCGGAGCTGTGAGTACCAGACCGGCGCCTGAGCCGTGATGCAAACTGGAACCATCGACCTTCAGCTGCCAATCCGTCGGCACTACTGCGTGCACCCGCCCCGACTGCAACACTGCATTGGCTACGCTTTTCTGTCCAAATTCTGCCACAAAGTCGGCGAGAATCTGAGCCTTGATTGACGTTCTGGGCACAAATTTGATGTCGTACTGGCCTAATTCCACAGCCCAGCGTGCGACACGTCCGAATAGATCGGAGCTTGCCAAGAGAGCCTTCAACGAGTGTGAGGTTATGACGGTGATTGGGTGCGCTTGAAAGTAATGATTCAGCTTCCTGGCGGCTACCACTAACGACAACAACAACCTTTCTAAGGGCGTATACCGGGTCTCGGCATCCAAAAGGGTCTTGCTTACATAATAGACGGGCCTCTGCACCTTTGATGCATCCTCCTTGACCAAGACAGCGCTTACCGCGTGCTCCGAAACAGCAAGGTAGATGCTGAGCTCTTCTCCCGCATGGGGCGTGGCTAAGATTGATGGCTTTTGCAGGTACTGTTTTAACTCGGCGAGAGCTTGATCGCACTCCGTGCTCCAACGGAAATCCTTTCCCGCCCTTAGCAGCTTAAAGAACCGGCAGCACTTGTCTGATGATCGGCTGATGAACCGACTTAATGCCGCCGCCATCCCTGCTAGCCTTTGGACCTCTTTCACGTTAACCGGACTGCCGACCTCTTGTAGTGCCTTAATCTGAGCTGGGTCGGCCTCTATTCCCCTTCGAGTTACCAAGTGTCCAAGGAACTTCCCCGAACCAACACCAAAGGCGCATTTAGTTGCGTTGAAACGTAGCCCCACATCTCGAGCTCTATCGAAAACTGCTTGAAGGTCACGAAGGTGATCCGATTTCAGCATGCTTTTTATCACCATGTCGTCGATGTAGACTTCGACTTTGCTTCCCAACAAATCTCCGAATATGTTCACCACCGTTCGTTGGAAAGTTGCTCCTGCATTCTTTAGACCGAACGGCATGACCTTGTAACAAAAGATTCCTCGTGGCGTGATGAATGCCGTCTTCTCTTGGTCGTCTTCCGCTAGGGGAATTTGATGATAACCTCGGTATGCATCCAAGAAGCTCATGCGTTCATGCCCAGCCGTGGCATCCACTAGATGATCAATCTTGGGTAATGGAAACATGTCTTTAGGACACGCCTTATTCAGGTCTGTGAAGTCTACGCACACCCGCCACTCTCCATTCTTCTTCTTTACCACAACGGTATTAGCCAACCATGTGGGGTACTGAACTTCTCGAATAGCCCCTGCATCCAAGAGCTTGTCGAGCTCCTTCAACACAGCTTCCGTGTGTTGAACAGATGATCGTCGGGCCCTTTGAGCGATGGGCTTGGAATTCTTGCAAACGTTGAGCTTGTGACAAGCTACACTAGGGTGGAGTCCGGGCATCTCGTAAGGATTCCAAGCAAAAACATCCCTATTTTGCCGCAAGAGGAGTACCAAGGCCTCTCTTTCGGCACCTGTGAAACCTTCACCAATAAGAAAATATTTATCGGGCTCGAGTGTACTTACCGCTACCTTGCTTAGAGCTTCGATTGATTTATCGCCGGGCTGAGATCCCACCTCATCCAAGGCCTGCGGCGCCTGATGTACAGTGTAAGCTCTTGCCCTGGCGCCTCCGACCTTCAAACAGTGGCGAGCGGCTCTTGATCGGAACGGATTCGGACAACCTTGTCCTGATGAGGAAATATGACCATCTGGTGAAGGGTAGAATGTACAGCTCCCATATTGTGCAACCAAGGGCGCCCCATGATGGCGTTGTAAGATGACGGCGCGGTGATTACGAGGAATTCGGTGTTGATGACCTTACCTCCCAGCCGAACCTTCTCTCTAAGCATTCCGACTGGCCAAACCGGAAGTGCGCCGAGGCCGACCAACTGCGTTGAAACTGGAATCAGGTCCTTCTTTTCCTTCCCTAAGCTTTCAAAAGTCCCATAAAACATAATATCTACGGCACTTCCTGAATCGACCAGGACTCGGCGGATGTCAAAGTCTCCGATGCCAACGGTTAGCACTAAGGGGTCGTTGTGGGGCTGCTGCACCCCTTCAAGGTCCTTCTCAGTGAATTCCATATGCATCCCCGGAGGGAGCTTAGTCCGCTTTTGGCTGCTGCCTGATGCCGAGAGAACCTCGAGGGCATGGCACCTCTTCCGGTAATCGCAACGAGCGTCGGCGTCGTCCTTGAACCGCGTCTCTACTATGTGAATGACCTTTCGCTGCACTTCCTCGACCTCTGTAGGAATCCCTTCCGCTTCCGTTTTGTCCTGCCGCTGATCAGCGGGCTCGGGCTCTTCCTTGATGAACTCTTTCAAGAAGCCACGCGAGACCAAGTACTCGAGATATTGCTTGAGCGTTCGACACTCCTCCGTCAGATGGCCTTTGTCGCGATGGAAAGAGCAAAACTTACTGTTGTCTCGATCGGTCGCGTCTCCCCGCATCCGATTGGGCCATTTGAAGAACGGCTTGTCCTTAATCTGAATGAGGATCCTGTAAATCGGGATCCTAAAAACAGTGGTGATGGCCGTGTGTGCCGAGGTGCTGGCTCCGACCGTCAGCAGCCCCTTTTCTCTAGCCGGCTGCTTGTCGTGATGGCTCCGATCCCTGCGTGACTCATGGGCAGCGGACCTTCGAGGAGGGGACGGCGACTTGCCGTCGCGCTGGTAGCCTTTATCGTCCTCAAGCTTGGTGTACTGTCGGATTCTTTCCTGAAGCTCCGACATGCCGCTGGGCGTCCTTAGCGTTAAACTCTCCCTCAATCGACTTTCTTTGGGCAATGCTAATCTAAAGGCTGATACTGCAACCTTCTCGTCACATTCTTCGATGTCTGCGTAACATTCCATGAACCGGGAGGCGAAGTGCCTAAGAGCCTCTCCCCGCCGAGGTCGAAGAGCAAACAGTGAGTCCATGGAAGTGGGGTCTCGGCTGTTGGCTATATACCTCGCTACGAAGCTCCTCGCCAACTGTCGCCAAGAAGAAATTGAATCTGGCGGAAGGGCGTGGAACCACTTGGAGGCTGATTTGCCCAAACTCGACGGAAATAGCTTGCACATCATCCCGTCATTCTCTGTCCACAAAGCCATTTTATGGGTATATAAGGCTATATGATTGATCGGATCAGAATTGCCGTCATATAACTCGAATATGGGAGCAGTAAACTTATCTGGAGGTCGTTGCCGCCTTATTTCGCGGGTGAATGGAGTAGACGTCATTTGACTTAGCTTATATTCCGCCTGCTCTTGCACCGTGACCAGTGATTCACCCTGGTTCGAGAAAAGTTTGAACAATCGCTCCTCTGCTCGGGACAATCGATCGCGCCTGCCACCATCTCCGGCCTGGTGATGGTCGTCTGAAGTCTCGCGGCGCTGCCGTACAACACGCTCAGGGGTCCTTCGATATACTGCCCTCTTTTTCCTCTGCGTTCTGCGCTCCTGGGAACTTGTCCTATGACGTCGGTGCCGAGGTGACCTTCGCTGCTCCTGGCGGACGCACCTTATGTGCCTTGGAACGAAGGACCCAGTGCTGTCCTTATGACGCTGGGGCGAGTGCAGGAAACTCTCTGCGTGCAACTGATCTTCAATTGTTTGGCGAACCTCGTATCGATCTGAGCAAAATTCGCTGTGGACCTCGCGTCCCTGGCCCCTGGATCGTTCCTCTGCTGTCGCCCAGTCCTGCGAGGTGAACTCGATGGCGCTTGCGAGTCTGGCCTTGCGAGTCTCCATGGGGCGCTTACCCAGCGACCTTTCCTGGCGCTCGTACTGCTGTCGGAGCGCCACCACCTCGTCCTGAGCAGCCAGTAGCTGTCGGTTCCTCTCCTCCAATTCTTCTTCGAGCTCCGCTTCGCGGGTGAACTCGTCCCGCTGGCGCTCGTTCGGAACCTCCGGCTCCACCATGTGTTCTTGAATATATGAATTTCCCACAGACGGCGCCAAATTGTGAGCGTGATTTCGTGCTCGCGATGCTCAGCGGTTGATGGTGGAGCGGAGATTGGTTGCCTGCAAGTAACCGAGAGAAAACTGAGCGGGGCTTGTGTCCCCGGAGATAACTCCGACGCTCAAGTTAGTTGTTTGAACGTGATTCTATAATTGATAGTGTTCGTAATTGCTTACCTCTAATCTGTCACCCCTCTGCCTTTTATGCTCACTTTCCCTTAATCGATTGATTCTATGATCCTCATCCGTCTGTTGGGATTTTCTGAAATCTTTTTTATTTCCCTTGATTTTCTCTTGATAGTTAATAGATTCTGGTTGGCTAATCTTTTGGCGGGGGCTTATCCGTAAATCGAATTTGGTGTGAATGGCTAATCGTTGCTAATTGCCCACACAGTGGTCATCCAAAAGAGGACGATCCACACTAAACACAAGAGGAGTTTCCAAAACCCATCTATCATGCCAGAAATCAACATCTGAACCATTACCAATAGACCAACGAAGTCCTTTTTAAAAAATAGGGCGTAATAAGCACAGCTTACCCCATTGTCAAGGTGTGCTACCTTTTTTGTTGTAGTTCCTTATAGAAACCCCTTTTAGATACTTTGTCGACACAACCTTAACCTAAATATTATTGGGCTCAGTCAGAATTTTCCACATGAGCTTTAACTGCAATGCTATGTTCATTGTTTCTGCTTTGTACAAGCCCAGACCGCCATTAAGGGTGTCAGTACAGATTCTATCCTAGCTTATCAAAGGTGTGTATCTTTCGTGTTTATTCCAAAAGAAACGGCGATAGATTTTATCCAACTTTGATAGTATTCAAGCTGAGAACATAAAAGACTGTATGAGGAAGACCGGTTGGGCACTTATATTAGCTTTGATTAAAACCTTGCGCCCTTCCGCAAAGATTGAAGAAGCCTTCCACTTCATGTGTTGTTTCTTTGTTCTTAGGACAACGTCCGAAAAGGTGATAATGAGTGAATGTAAAGGAAAAAAAAAAACAAAATTCCCAATCGAATCAAATAATAAAAGAAATAAAAAAATGCAAATTTGTCGGGCTGCGTTGGTTTGGTAAGTAAGGCAGCCGAAGTTCGGAAATAGGATGGCAATCACGTTCGGAGAACCCTTTCCTCCTTTTTTGTCTATTTGAAGAACAAAATTTGGATTCTTACTTCTCCCCCCTTACATCACTCTCTCTCTCTCTCTCTTCTTCCCAACAGATTGCCCAACTCCCCCATACGCATCTCTCTCTCCACATCCCTTGATCCCATCCCCACTCCAAAATCCCCCAATTTCCAATCTTTTTTTTCCCCGGCCACAACATACCCAAATCAATTTCTTCATCTTCAACCCACGCCAGACCTGGTTCGTTGCCCCATTCTCACCTTCCCAATATATTTTGCATGTGATTTCAGATCTTTACATGATCAAACCAGAGATCACCAGGCCCCATTCTTGTTAAATTTGAAAATGACGCCTTTTTTTGAAAAAAAAAAATTATTTTTATTATTTTTATAGTTTCTGGGTAGAGACTTCGTTGACTAACAGATACGCCGTTCAGTGATGCATGCTTTGTTCATCAACACATCCATTTTTTATTCTTCTTTCTTATCCCTTGTATTCGTGTTTGTTTTTTCTTCCTTCTCTTCTTGAAAACAGATTTGAGTTTTAGTTCTTGGCAGAATTTAGGGTTGTTCAAATTTCAAAACAGGTTTGACTGTTTGTTCTTGCAGGAGTTTAGAGATTGGGGAGGGATTCAGTTAGGGGATTGCTGGAATGGGGCTGCTAGATCTGTTTCTGGTGGCTTCAATGCCGGTTTTGAAGGTGCTTCTGATCACCGCCCTCGGGCTGTTCCTTGCGTTGGATCGTGTCGACCTATTGGGCGAGAGCGCGCGCAAACACCTGAATTCCGTAAGCCATCTGATTGCATTTGCTCTTCTGCTTGATTAATTAATGCCCAACTTGAGGTCTGAGATCAAACAGAATATTTTGTTTTTGTATATTGCAGTTGGTGTTTTTCGTGTTCAATCCTGCATTGGTTGGAGGCAATCTGTCGAAGACAGTAACCTTCGAGAGCTTTCTCAAGCTGTGAGGATCACTCTTAACTTCCGCTGCTTTGTTTCGTTTTCATGTAATCTGACTCTTTTTTTTGGGTTCTGTTTTGCTTTGATTTGTCAATCCCACTCTTCATTTTGCTGCAAAATTGTTCAGTATCCAGCTTAATTTGATTCGATTATGTGCTGTACACATGGCCCCTGTCATTGACCCACCTAACTTTAACATCTCGGATGATCTTACTGTTCAGTTTCTTGTAGTTCTGACATATCTTGTAGCTTTATGTTAATTTTGCTGCAACATTCGTGATTTTGGGCCTGATTTAGTATTGCTGGGAGTGAATTTTGCCGGTTTTGTTCTTTCTTTTCGGCATTCTTTAGAGTATTGCTGAACTCTCAATTGAGTTTCTTCTGTGCCATGAATTAATCTGCTGGTCTCAGTTTCTGTTCGGTCGTGTCTCTATGCTGCAACATTCTACATTTTCAGACTGATTTGTTGTTATTTTGCACCAAATTGTGAATTGAATTTGATTATTGTACTGAATTAATCAGGTGGTTCATGCCATTCAACATACTTATCACGTTCTTGTTGGGATCTGCACTCGGGTGGATACTTGTAAGACTCACCAAAGCTCCATCGCATCTTAAGGGTCTAATCTTAGGCACCTGTGCTGCAGGTGATTCGGTTTCGGATGGAGTTCTTTCCTATGTGTTCATAAACATATTCATCGTAATTGTTTGTGCATCGCTTAACTAAAGTCTTAGCTACGCTAATGCAATCAGGTAACTTGGGGAACTTGCCAATCATCATAATCCCAGCTATTTGCAAAGAGAAAGCTAGTCCTTTTGGAGACACTAGTGTTTGCCAAAGCTATGGGCTTGCTTATGCTTCCCTTTCTATGGCGGTACGAAAACACAAAGATGCTACACTTATACACTACTTTCCATTCTTCTCGAAACAAATTTTGCTATTCAATTCATGTAACTGTTGTTTGTTTTTCAAATTCAGATAGGAGCCATTTTTTTGTGGTCCTATGTTTACAACATCGTGCGTGTTTACTCAACCCAAAATGCTCCAAAACAAGATGATCTGAACACAGACTCAGACTCAACACAGCCGCTTCTTCCTTCCAAGGACTACGAGCAGCAAAATTTTGACGAATCAAAGGATCCTGTAATTCCCTAAAAAAATAACTTCTTGGAAACTTGTATAAGTGATATGTTTTGTATATGTGAGTAATCATGGAATTCTGTCTGCAGATTCCACTGTCCACTCGGGTTAAACAAGGTTTCAGCAGATTCGCGGAGAAGACAAACCTCAGGAAACTGCTTGCGCCTTCAACTACTGGAGCGGTATCCATCTCTTAATACATCCTGAATTTGTCGTCCTAGAATGCACCGTATGCACTTGATGTCATGCTCACAGGTTTTCTTTTGATGCTTTTTTTCTCATTACAGATTGTTGGGTTTGCGATTGGAATGGTTCCACAAATGCGCGGATTGTTAATAGGCAATGAGGCTCCTCTCCGTGTTATTGAAGACTCTGCTTCCTTGCTCGGGTCTCTAAACTATTCTCTATGAATTTCGTTATATTGCATTTTCTCGCCTTTTTTGTATGACCAGAGTTTTCTATCAAGTGCAGTGATGCAGCCATTCCCACAGTCACCCTAATACTGGGAGCAAACCTTCTCAAAGGTATTGGCTGCTCAATTTGTCAAAACATGATATGATCTAATAATTCTAGGAATGACAACATTATCCGACTAATAAATGGCTAGACGAACCTAATCATTGTCATGGAAGTGTAGGTCTAGCAGGTTCAGCTTCAGGTTCAGGCATTCGGCTTCCAATTGTTGGCGGCATAGTTGCGATTAGATACCTTATGTTGCCCATTTTAGGTGTGTTCATAGTCAAGGCCGCAGTTCGTGTAGGTTTAGTGAGCCAGGATCCGCTGTACCAGTTCGTGCTTCTGCTTCAATACACGATGCCACCAGCAATGAACATTGGTAAACAATCTTCACTACAATAGCAAAGTTTGCGAGTAAACAGACTTCCAATGAACACATCCAAATCCGACCCAATTTTATCAGATGTCTCTGATAAAATTGGAACTTTTTGCTATACCACAAGTATCAAAATGACACAATTTTTTGTCATGGCAGGAACGATTACGCAATTGTTCGGAGCTGGGCAAAATGAATGCTCAGTCATCATGCTGTGGACGTACGCTTTGGCTTCGGTCTCCATCACCCTTTGGTCAACCTACTTCATGTGGCTTGTTGGTTGATCTCTCAGCGCTCTACATTACATACCCCTCCATTGAAATCGACTGTCTATGCGCAGGCATCAAGGGCCAAAGAAGCCCTCCTCTCTCACACAATGCTATAGATGAAGTTCAAAGGAATGATGACAATAGTTGAAGCTGTTGAAATTAGAGTATGATATATATGTTCATATTCGAGATCAGTTAATTCGGAATGTGGGATCATGATTTAAAAAAAAAAAATTGTTCTTGATTCATTTTTGTACACCCTGATCACCTGATGTTTTATCCATCAAAATTGGAGTTCGTTATATTCCGCAAGTTTGAGAAATGACAAATCGACAATGAACAATCACAAGTTATATTCTTACGCTAAGGGCAAGAATATTGGGCCGGAATTCCATTCCATCCCATCATTTTTTGTTTTTTTAATGAGTAAAAAATCTTTTAGAAAAAGGTTAAATTTGATGAATATCTATTTTAGATCTAAAAATTAAGTAAATGTCCATTTTTTTACATAATTAAATAAATACCCATTTTTTTCTAAAAATATCTCTCATTCCCCATCTCTAACCCTTCTTCCTTCCTTTTGACTATTTTTTATTTTAACATTGACCATTTCGGTCAATGCTTGCATTTGGTGAAGTTGACTATATTTTTTTGGTGACAATTTTTTTGTGACAGTTGACTATATTTTTTGGGTGACAATTGTTTCGATGACAATTGATTTTTTTGGTGACAATTCACTTTTTTGGTGACATTTTTTGTCCGGTGGCATTTGGATGAATTTTTTTGGTGACAATTGATTTTTTTTTCTAGAAACAGTTTTTTTTACAATAGATTTTCTTCTGGTCAGTGGTGAAAATTGTCTGTATCACTTTTTTCTAGTGACAAATGAATTTTTTTTCTACTAATAGATAGTGACGAGGTTGATGACAAACACCACGATATTGTAACCTTAAAAAATTGTCATCAAAATATACAGTATATAACCAAGACATTGTCGCCACTCGCCAAGATATTGTCACCACGATCTGGCACTGTAAAGGCCGGATCTGGCTTTGGATGTTGTGGATCTGGTAGTTCCGGCAGAGGGGAGGCATGTGGGGGCGTTAATTGGCTCGCCTGGAACTGTAGTCATTAGCTATAGATCTGACCAAAAAGCAATCAGTGGCGCCATTGTGGATCTGCTACTTCTTCCTTTTGTTTCCCTTTTTTTATGAGAGAAAAAGTGGGAGATCTAGATATCTGAGGCTATGGGCGAACACCATCCGGTAGCTCTTTGCTCCACCGATGTCGGATCTGAACAAAAGCCATAGGGGAGGATGTTTCGCTCCAACAGAAAACGAAAGTGACGAGGGAGTATTGTGGTAGATAAAAGGTGGCCGTGGATTTTTTATGAGAGATGTAGAGAGGTGGATAGACAATGGTGGCCATAAAATCATGCGATAGCCATGGATTCCATGAAAACCACCTATTTCCCAAGATTTCAATATGAAAGGCCTATTCGGGGAAGGAGAGAAGCAGGCAATAGAGCACTCTCTAACTTTGCACTTTGACCTAATTATTTCTTGGAGGAATGGGAGGGGAATACGTAAAATATAATGAGGGTATTGTGGGAATTATGAAAATATTATGTACACTCTCTTAATTGTTAAATAAAAATAGACATTTACTTAATTAAGCATTATAAATGGACATTCACCGGATTCTTCCTTAAAAAAATTGCCAAACACAAACTTCTTTAGGAAAATAACTAAAAACGAAAATTGTAGCTGAAGTTGAGGGGAAATTGAACTATTAAAGTATTTGGTAAACCTAGATGTTAGGATAGTCGATGAAAACTTGTGAATAAAAAACCAAAAGCTCTAAAAAGTTTGGATGATTAGCGGTTGAAAAGCTTAGATTTTAAAATCTATTTAAACTAAAATCTTATATTTATTTCATTTAAAACTATATAATATCAAAATCATAAGCTCCGAAAAACTACTTATTGTTGCCAAATGGAGCCAAGTTACAAGCAAACAATTCCGAGCGACCTAACAAACCTAATCCTAACACGTTGAGGACAACATAGACTACCAACCGAAGTCAAGTTTCACCAAGCTACAACACCGCTGGCCAACGGTACATTAGGAGTTCCTGTGGACAGTGAAGACGAACCTTCAAGGAAATTTCCGAATCATGGAGACGCCTCGATACATCGCCTCGACCCCAGCCAGACCCGACTCCAAGACGCTAGGGCCCCAACTAAGTAATGGACCGTCGAGACCAACCAAAAGAGCAACCAAGAACCACCCAAGTACAACACATCTGAAAAACCTTTCGGGATTTTATCGGGGCCTTTTCGGGATTTAAACAAGCCCTTTCGGGATTTTGGTCCAACCCTTTCGTGATTTTTATCAATCCCTTTCGGGAATTTTATCAATCCTTTTCGGGATTTTGTTCAAACCATTTCGGGTGGTTGAGTGTAATATATATATATATATATATATATCTTCTACTATTTTTTTTTCCCGGAAAGCTTTGGGGCCAAGCCAAAAAACTTGGGCCCAAAGGACCATATAACGGGCCAAACAAAAGCAACAACAGGCCACCTCGAGCTCGAGAGTGAAAAGCACCTGTAAACCAAAGCAGACATAAGCTCAGGTTGCATGCAGCGTGAGGAAGAAGGTCCCATCCCGGCGACGAGCAACGTAGAGCGGCGGTGAAGCCCACAGTTCGGGCGCTGGAAACGACGAGGAGGGACGGAGAAGCAGAGACAGATGAAGAAAATCCTACACAATAACCCACAGAAAAACCACGAACCGACGAGATACATCGGGCGACGCCAGAAGCAAGGGAGGCGAGGGCTAGGCGGTGCCGAGGAACCATCGAAGCAAGGCCAAGTCTGAGTCGATTTGCATAGATCCGGAGTAGAGAGAGACATACCCCAAACCCTCCACCACCAGGAAGACACTAAAGCACAAGGAAACCAGTTGGGACTCAAAACCAGAGGATGAATGGGATGACGGAATCAACAAGATCTCAACACCATCCACAACCGAGGAAAGAGATCATGATGCGAAGGGAAAGACAAGATTTATCAAAACCCCAAATTAATTGAACAACAAAGGGATTAATGGGTATTTAGATTTTTAGGGTTTGTGGGTAAACTAGTTTCTAGAGAGAGGGCATAGCCCATCTCTATAGAAACGGAGTGAGTCAAGTCACAGTTTGTAACAATAAGTCTAGCTCAAGTTGAAAAAAATTAATAATAAAATAATAAAGTTGATTTTTTTTTCCAAACCTGATTCTCGAGAGGCCGACAAATCGACATGTGAAAACCGCCTAAACATACAACAAGAACAGAAAATGACACTAATAAACGAGCAGAAATAACTCTACAACAAAAACAATCTAAGAAGAACTACTCCCAACGTACAGTTTTGGACGACGGCGAAGAACGAAGCCAAGTACCACTGAATAGTAGCACCGCAGGCCAACGGTACAACAAGACTCTATCTCCTATGGGTAGTGCAGACAAAACTCCAAGGAAGCTAATTCCAGAAACGGAGTCGCCCTAAACGCACCACCTCAACCACAAGCAGTCCCGACTCCATACTCCACGCCCCCAACCAAGCAGAAGACCTCCTAGAAACACCGAAAGTAGAGTCACACGCTGCTCGTGCAAAAATGCCAAGAAGATCCCGTCTATAATAATTTGGTCAAACCCTTGCGGGATTTGGTCAAACCCTATCGGGATATCGAAGTGAATATATAAAGTAAGTGTGTGTGTGTGTGTGTGTGTGTGTGTGTGTGTGTGTGTGTGTGTGTGTGTATGTGTGTGTGTGTGTGTGTTTATTGATAGGTGCACATATCCTTGTCGTGCAAGGACATCACCCAAGCTTGTACGCCAAGGTCAGAACCCTGTAACCCAACAAAGGGAGATGAACACCACCACAGACTACCGAAGAAGATGACAGCCATCGTAGTCGGCGACACCGCGCAGCCCAGGCAGAATGTTGAGCGGCCCCCGACCACTTAAGAACACGAGCGACTACGGATAGCTACTACGCCCAGGCCGGAAAGAGCGAGATACTGTGACACATCCACCAAGCGCCGACGGGTGGAAACGGCCAGGGAGCAGGGAGAAGTACCTCCTAGAGCCACCGATGTGGTTACGGTCTAGCAAAGCCAGAGAGTTTGGGCTAAGCACGTGAGCCACTCGAACCAACGTGCCCCGATTTGAGATCTGGGAAGAATCAACCAAAAATTGGTAAAAACTGGTGCAAAATCAAGGACAAAAACCCAGAATCAACAAAAGCCTCAACACAATTTTTGATTTCGAAGAGAATTCGAGAAAAGGAATCTGATTTAGGTTTTGAAGAACATGGACTTCGTCAGATTAACGATGTTCAGGCCTCCGAAGAGGTAGTTTTCATGCCTCTAAAGAGAGTGATTTTCAGGCTTTCGAAGAGGTGATTTCCAGCCTCCAAAGAGGGTGGTTTTCAGGCCTCCGAAGAGGGTGGCTTTCCGGCGCAGATGATCGGCGGCGGTGGTGTTCTCCAGCCCCTAATTGGGGGTTTTCCTCAGACGCTCAAAAGAGAGCTTTTTAGACCTAAGGGTTTATAAAGTTGATATTTGTAACAACGACTTAGATATTTTATTTTTTAGATTTTTGGATATTTAATGTCTTTTAAAAGCATTGAAAATAAAAATTACTATAATAACGACTATGTTGTATTTTTTTTAATAGGAGTGGGAGATTGATTTTTTTTTTCCGTGTACATATTTTTTCCCAGTTGTTTTTTCAACTAAATAAATACCTCAAATTTCAAAGAAATATTAAAACACTCCTAAGACAATTGGAGGCAATGGAAAACGCTCTCTTTGAGAGTTTCTCCAAAAACACTCGCCGGCCTCGGCCGGGAACCTACATCTCCTTCGGGAGCCCTACATCTCCTTCGGGAGCCCTAATCTGGCTTCGGTCGTCTTGCTTCGGCTTCGACCACCTCTACTCGGGCTCCGGCCTTCTCCGCGACTCAAGGAGTCACCACACCTTTGGCTCGGCTCTCTTCTCTGATGAAGAACCTTTGTGGGTCTTTTGAGAGTGGGAGTCCGATCCGGCTTCGGCTGTTTAACCCCGGCTCCGGCCGTCTCAACCCGCCTCCCCGGTTGCCCCGTCCCACCGTGGCGCCACCATACCTCTTTTTCAGGCGAAATCAGTGTACTGTGAAACTCTATTTCCGAATTACTTCGGTCGGAACTTATTAAAATGTCAAATTGGTGTGGGGCTTTTGTTGATTTGGGTTGTTTCTCCCTGTTTCTGCACTTGCCTTGCCCAATTTTGTGCGCTATCATCCCAGATCTCAAACCGGGGTGCGTTGGCTCGTATGGTTCTTGGGCTCTCCTGCCAAAATTGCCGGCTTGGCCGGCCTGAACCACGTCGGCGCCGCCACTGAGGGCGACCCTTGGGCTCCCTTCTGGTGATCGGGTTTCGGTTTCGTCGGACCCCGATGGCCTTGCGCTGCCCTTAGGGTCTGGTTTTCTCCTCCCCCCGTCGTCTCGCTTCGTCGACTTGGCTCGCGGGGTGTGGTTGCGGGTGTGCAAGTTCTCCGTTGGGGAGAGCCGATCTTCTTCGGTTTGTCGCCGTCGGTTGCCGGAGTGCCTTTCCCTCTGCCTTAGCAGTGGCTCCGACGTCGATCTGAATTTGCCGTAAGTTTCTTCCTTGCCCGGCAAGAAGGGGTTGCTTTGGATTTTTGGGCCCATTTTCATGCTTTGGGCCCCAGGGCCCGTGTTTGCCCCTATGGGAAAAATAAATATTGGAGGATAGTTTTTTAATGTATAATATTACATATAACTCTTTAATTCTGGATTCTCCCCGATTAAATTGTAGAATATCAACGTGTATTATGCAATCCGGATTACTCTTGCGCTCTTTACCCTCTCGTGGTCGTGCTTCATTTGTTGAGTTGGTTGGAGTTCTGCTTGTTGGTTCGTGGTTAGTTTCGGTTGAGGAGCAGTTCTGCGGCCCTGGTTGATCATAGTGATCGTGTTGGTGGTGTTCGTGGTCTCCGAAGATCCTTCATCTAGGTGAAGGGAACGTCGTGTGATCCACACTTCCCCAGGTGTCGTCTTTGCCCTACGTGGATTGATGCTTTCCGTCTTTCCGGCGGCGAGACATCGTGTCAGCAGTGTTGTCCCATGCGCTCGCTATCCACTTCACCACGTCGGGTCTCCATCTTCTCTTTGCTGTGTCCGTTTGTTCGCTTAGGGTTTGGGGTTTTCCGGGTTTGTTTCATGTAGTTTCTTTTGTTGTATTAGGTAGTTGTTTTATGTTGTATTTCCTTTACTATGTTGTATGTTTAGACGGCTTGCCGTCTGCCGACTTTGTCGGCCTCTCGAGGTCCGGGCATGTCCGGCCTCGAATTATTTCCTTATCAAAAATAAAATAAAATTAAAACACTCATAAGCCGTCAACAAACAACGACTTGAATATTTTATTATTCTTTCAATTTCCGCTGGACTCTCTATTACAAATAACGACTTAACCCCATTTTGACTATTTTTTTAAAAATAATTTTTTGTCTTATGCTATTTTCTGTTTTTAAAAAATACTAGTACGATTCCCGTGCCATGACGCGTTTTTTAAAACTAAAATATTATATATAAAAGTATTATAAAATGTTAATAAATGTTAAGATAAAAATCATTAAAAAAAACTTTACAACAAATGTATCTTATAATTATATCAGACAAATATTTTTTTTAAAATCTTATGTGAAGTATAATACATAAATATAGATATTTTAAATTACCCAGTAATGATAATATCAATATCATTATAACATTGTTTAATGTGATGTGTTATAATCAATAGTTATATTCAATGTTTGGAATTAAGTCCAATAGTTAGTAAATAAATTTGAGTTAAGCTCAATTAGTTATATTACATTGAATTCAATGTTTTGAATTAAGCCCAATAGTTAGTAAACTTAAAGAAAAAAAAGAATTAAAGGAAAAAAATGAGAATTAAAGAAAATCAAAGAAAAAATGGCAAAAAAATGATTGGTCAAGACTCCTAAAATGCCTTTAAGATTGACACATCATCCTAAACTCTTGTAAATTAAGAGTTTATATAGATATAGATATAGATAGTTAGTAAAATTAAAGAAAAAAAAGAATTAAAGGGAAAAAATGAGAATTAAAGAAAATTAAAGAAAAAATGGCAAAAAATATGATTGGTCAATACTTCTAAAATGCCTCTAAGATTTACACATCATCATCCTAAACTCTTCTAAATTAAGGCTGTGTTTGATAGTAGTTTGAGGTGGGGGTTTAGGAGGTTAAAAAAAAAAAGTAATCCATCCCCTACATGTTTGGCAAGAGTTTTAGGTGGGGGTTTTGGGGCTTAAGGTGGAGTTTATTTTTGTTGAAAATGGAAGTTGCCCCGCTTAGCTTTCGGAGGTTAAGGTTGAGTTTATTTTTTTGTGGAGCTTTGAAATGTCAGTTTTGCCCTCTACTTTTTTTGGCCCTTTTGCCTCCTGCATTTATGAAGGGCATTTTGGACTTTTTCACTATAATAACCTTTTATAAACCTTATAACCACCAAACACCTTTCATCTTTTTTACAAGGTTATTTTAAAAAAAACAAAAACTCCACCTCCCACACCTCCATAATACCCCAAATAAACTCCACCTCCTAAAAAAACCACAACTCCTAAAAAACCCCCAATTTGCCAAACACGCGCTAAGAGTTTATATAGATATAGATATAGATATAGATTTTTCACTAATTAAAAAATTCTCCCTCTTTTTAATTTTGCAAAACTAGCCGTAAAATACCGAATTTTCAAATTATAATTAGAGCTGGCCGGTGAAATCACTTGAAAAGTTGAAATGCAAGGATGGGTGGGGGGAGAATAAAGACACCCTAAAAAAGGTGATTCTATTTTAGTTGGGAGTTGGGAAAAAACTGAAAATCAATACTCGTATTCCAAATTACCGGGAACTTCAGTTCAATTTACTTGTCTCTCTCTCTTATTCAACCAAGAATCACAAAATTAATGGCAGCGGGGGCGGAACAAGCGGTGGCTCCTCCGCCACTGCGGTCGCCAATTCATGGGAAGCTTATCACAGTTCTGAGTATTGATGGCGGTGGAGTTAGAGGGATCATCCCTGCTGTTCTCCTTGAATTTCTTGAGAAACAACTTCAGGTTTTTACTTACTTTTCTCCTTTTTCTTTCCTTTTACATAAAATAATAATAATAACAAATTCAGGTTGGATTAGATTCGTTCTGTTGTAGGGTGTGTTCTTTGTGCCTTTTATGATTTCGGTTGTATTTTCGATGGTTTTCCATCTGCCGATCGACTTGTTGAAGCATGTTTGATCTCGAATTCTTACAAAAAAATAAATAAATGTATGGGTAGGAATTGGATGGGGAGGAGGTGAGATTGGCAGATTACTTTGACGTGATAGCAGGAACAAGCACGGGAGGGTTGATAACAACGATGATCACTCTTCCTAATGAGAAGAAGAGGCCTCTCTATGCTGCCAAGGATATCAAGCCTTTCTACCTTCACCATTGCCCCTCCATCTTCCGCAAACACATGTAAGTTTATAACCACATATTTCATATTCATCAACAACAACAATCTCTGTATATCCCGTTCAGAGCAGGGTCAGATAGTCAAGGTGTGCCTATCATTTTTCTCAACTACGAGGAGAGGAGGTTCCCGAATGATCTAGCTAGTTTTCCGAACATAAAGCTTAAAGCAAGTAACATGTCAAGAATGAACATTCCTGCTAGAGTTTCAACACGAAGCAAGTAACAGTCTTATTTCCACCCAAAGCGGGCCATTACAACATTTCTAACATAACTCGATCTACAAGACTGTAACTATCAAGAGCCTCACAAAAAAGTCGAGGAGAGTATGAAAAATGTTATCAATCGCACAGACAGCCCACGAATCTATTGTTCGGATCAAATGATACTCAAATTGAACACGAAAAACCCACTTTCAACCAACTGATCAACATAAAAAACAAAATAGTTAATAGTCAAATTTTGCCCAAGACTTCTAAAAATAATATATGAAATGCAGTTCTTGTGTATAAAATGCAGTAGAAGTCATCGAATATGTATATTAATGTTGGTGGTATTTGAAGTTAAAAAGATTATCTTCAACTAGACTATAAATTAAGTTTGAAAGTTTGTGATTATATATATATATATATATATATATATATATATATATATATATATATATATATATATATATATATATAATTTCCATCCTTTTTCAGGGGAATAATTGCTTCTGTAGCAAGCTTTTTCAAGGCAATGACAGGACCCAAACATGATGGCAAATATCTTCACAAACTACTCAAAGAGAAATTAAAAGAGATGAGGTTGCACAATACCTTGACCAATGTCGTCATCCCTGCCTTCGACATCAAGCTCCTCCAACCTGTCTTATTCTCTTCTTACAAGGTTAGCTTACTCGATTTCTTTTCTCTCCTTATAAACCTGCATTGAATCATAGTTGCCTTAAGGAAGATGATCGTACGTTATTTCACAAGTTCACACGACCTAACATACATATATATAGGAAGTTTATAAGCTAGTAAACGAATGAATTGAGAAGATGGGCATATTGATTGTTTGTGGTGCAGCTGAATGCTCATCCGGCCTTGAATGCAAAGATGGCTGATATATGTATCGGCACATCAGCTGCGCCAACTTTTCTACCAGCACACTACTTTGAAAATGAATATGATGAATTTGGTACCAAGAAGGAATTCCACCTCATTGATGGTGGAATTGTTGCCAATAATCCGGTAAAGTAGTCTCTCAGAGTCCAATTAAACGTTTCGTGCTACCAAATTCAACACCTCATTGACATTGATGGTGTTTCCTTTCCAGGGGATGCTTGCTATCCATGAAGTGATAAAGGATTTCATCATCCAGAACCACAAGGGTGCATCTGAGCTACATAGCAGACTTTTGATGATATCACTGGGTACCGGATCAGCTCGTAATGAACACAAGTTCAATGCCAATTTGGTTGCCAAATGGGGACTAGTGTCTTGGTTGTTCGCACATGGATCTAGCCCTTTGATCAGCTCTTTCTATGAGGCTGGTTGTGACGTAGTCGATCATCACATCAATTGCATCTTTCGCTCCTTCAACTCCTTGGATAATTACATCCGAATTCAAGTAAAATTCACCTATTCAAAATCACCAAATCAAATGATATCTGATTGATCCCGCTAAGCGCATAAACACTGAATTGAAACAGGACGATACCTTAACTGGAACAGCAACAGGAGTGGATGTAGGAACAAAGACCAACTTGGAACATCTTGCATCGGTTGCTGAACAACTGTTGAGGAAGCCCGTCTCCCAGATCGATCTGGAGAGTGGCCGATTTGTGCCCATGAAAAATGGGGGCACAAATGGGGATGCTCTGAAGAGGTTAGTAAACATAGATACACTATTCACACTAGTAAGTAAAGTAGTAACATGATCAATTCATCTGCAGTAAGTAACCATTTCGGTTCGTAATCCTTCCAGGTTTGCGAAGGTGCTTTCTGAAGAAAGGAAGCTTAGGGAGAGGAATTTCAAGGCAGCCAACACCCCAAAAGATGTCAATCCATCCAACCACATCCAGTCAACCAGAGACTACGACTACTGCTAAAGCTTTCTCCACAGTAATTCAATCCAAAATTGTGTTTCTTTCTTATGTGTTTTGATTGATTTCGATGGAGAATGGATAGAAATCACTGCTTCATCGCTATCTTCTCATCTTTGTGTCATTCTCATTATGTCATACGTTTCAGAGAGATGTGAAAATTCAGTCTTTATAATAATCCATGGCTTTCCCCAAGATGAATCTCCGGCGTTCAATAACCCGACCACGTCCACCAACATTTTCAGCAAAAATTCTAACTTTGAGAGGTAAGTTGGCATGAATCCAACTTGCAAAGGATGTTTGGGCAGCAGCCCACGATGATGGTCTTGCTAACCTGTCAGCAAGTCAAACCGTATGCTATATTTTATGTTAAAGGGGATATCAGGATCTGTTTTGGTTTATGGTCCATAGTCTGTTTAGGGTTTCATGATGCCCTATATATACTCAAGTTTCACCTCCATAATAAAGAATATTATTCCTCTTCGCATGGACGTAAGTAACACGGTTGCCGAATGACATAAATCTTTGCGTTGTTCTTTTCTGTTATCATTCTCGTTACAACAAAGGATATGCCCAAAAAATAATAGACTATATGGTTTTTTTGAGAAGATAGACCATATAGTTAGATGATTAAGTAATGAATTTGTTTAAAGCTTGTTATTATAAAATTATTTAATTTCTAAAAACAATTAGGCTGGTAAAACGGTGTGGTTATCTCAATGTAACCATGGGATGGGAGATTCATAAAATGGGGATGTCAGGGGGTTTGGTGGAGCGGCGAAGGGAGCTAGAGAGGGAAGAGGAGAAGCTTATGGAGGAGGAGGAGTTGATATGGTTCCAACGGGCAAAAGCCAACGAGTTTAAATGGGGTGATAGGAACTCAAAGTTCTTTCATCAGAAAGCAAATGGGAGGCAGAAGAGAAATACTTTGAATAGATTGGTGGATGATGATGGGATGGAATGGAGGAGCAGAGAAGGAATGGCAGGAGTGGCGGTGAACTACTTTGAAAATTTGTTTAAATCAAACCTGAACACTCTTCCCGATTCGGCTTCTCAAGGAATCACGCAGAAGCTTTCGGCAGAAGATAACCAGGAGCTCCTGCGCCCGTTTTCTGGTGAAGAGGTAAAATCTGCCCTATTTTCGATGCATCCTACAAAATCACCCGGGCCTGACGGTATGTCAGCACTATTTTACCAACGGTACTGGCACATCGTTGGGCCTGATGTCACAAAATTTGTTTTAGACATTCTGAGTGGAGCCCCATTCCCAGATGGCCTTAATCACACATACATAGCTTTAATCCCGAAGGTCTCGAATCCTTTTAGGATGAAGGATCTCCGACCGATAAGCCTATGCAATGTGTTGTTTAAGATCATCTCAAAAATGCTAACAAATCGTTTGAAGGTGTGTCTTAGCAAGGTCATATCCCCGAGTCAGAGTGCGTTTGTGCCTGGAAGACTCATAACGGACAACGTGTTGTCTGCTTTTGAGATCTTTCACTATATGAAGAATCGGAGGAAGGGGAAGAAAGGATACATGGCACTCAAATTAGACATGGCAAAGGCGTATAACAGAGTCGAATGGAGCTTCCTGGACCACTGCATGGAGAAGATGGGATTCCATACAGAGTGGCGGCAGCTGGTCATGAAATGTGTGACTTCGGTCACCTTTTCAGCGCTCATGGGAGGCTCCCCTTCGCAATCTTTTGTGCCTGAGAGAGGGCTTCGGCAAGGTGATCCTTTGTCTCCGTATCTATTCTTATTATGTGCTGAGGCTTTTTCGGGCTTAATCAGGAAAAGTGAGGAGGAGGGGAAGTGGCAGGGCATTAAAATTGCTCCTTCGGCACCAATAGTGTCTCATCTTTTCTTTGCGGATGATAGCATTCTATTTGCAAAGGCTAACTGTCAACAGGGCTCAGAAATTGTGAACATGCTCCGTGTTTATGGAGAAGCGTCTGGACAACAGGTAAACTTTGTAAAGTCGGAATTATCTTTCAGCAAAAATGTGAGTACTGCAGTTCGAGAGGAGATACAGGGACTGGTAGGGGTGGTGGAAGTAGAAAAGCATAAAAAATATCTGGGACTCCCGACGATGATTGGTAGATCCAAAAAAGTTATCTTTAAAGGAATTAGGGACAGAATTTTGAAGAAATTAAAGGGCTGGAAAGCTAGAGCGCTGTCGAGAGCGGGGAAAGAGGTCCTGCTAAAATCAGTTGTGCAAGCAATACCGATGTATACCATGTCCTGTTTTCTTTTGCCGAGCTACATGTGCCGGGAGATAGAGCAGATGATGTGTGATTTTTGGTGGGGTGATGGGGATGGAGAGAAGAAATTGCACTGGTTGTCCTGGAAGCGGATGTGTCAATCAAAAGACAAAGGAGGTTTGAGTTTCCGAGATATGGAAACGTTTAACCTTGCTTTGCTGGCAAAGATGGGATGGAGGATCATCACGGAGCCGGATGCTTTGTTGTCTAGAATTTTGAAAGCGAGGTATTTCCCCCATTCCTCTTTTCTAGATGCTAGAGCGGGAAGCAACCCGAGTTATGTCTGGAGGAGCTTACTCAATGCTAGAAGGGTGTTAGAGGAGGGGGTTTATTGGACGGTGGGAAATGGGGCAAACTTATATGCTTGGGGGGATAGGTGGTTGCCTAGACCTTCGTCATTCAAGCCGGTGGCGAATCCGAGGGGCTTAGGTGAATTCACGAGGGTCATCGACTTTATTGATTGGGAGGTAGGAGGGTGGGATGAAGATGCAGTGAGAGATGCCTTTTTGCCATGTGATGTAGACATCATCCTTAATGTGCATTTGGTTGACCCACTCACAGAGGATTCATTGGTTTGGTATTACACTAGAGATGGCAACTTCTCGGTGCGCTCGGCATATCATCTCATGATGGAAAAGCAATGGCTGCGAGAGGGAGGAGGAGGAGGGACATCTGGGGGTGGCAGCGGGAGCGAGCTATGGAGGAAACTATGGAGGATGCCTGTTGTGCCTCGCGTCCGGAACTTTATTTGGAGGGCTTCCCGGGGAATTTTGCCATGTCGAGGCGCATTATGCAAGAGAGGTGTCCCTATGGAGCCTTGGTGCGAGGCTTGCGGGAGAGTAGAATCCACTTGGCATGTCCTTTGGGAATGCAAAAGAGCCCAAGAGGTCTGGAATTTTTTGCCGGATATTAAAAGGATGGGCAAAAGAGTGACAGAGTTCAGTCGTTGGGTGGAGCTTATGCTGTAAGGGAATAAGAGGGATTTGGTGAGCCTCTGGGCATACATGGCTGCAGGGATTTGGCACGCTCGAAACAAGCGGTGCTTCGAGGGAGTGGAGACTTTACCGGAGATCACAGTGGAGAGGGCGTTGGAGAGTTTGGAGAAGCACAAGGGAGGAGATGAAGGGGCGGCTCAGCAGCCACATTCATCGGAGGAGAGGACGGACAGTGTTAGATGGTACCTCCCGGAGGATGGTGTCGTGAAAATCAATTGCGACGCCTCTTCGGAGGCTACGAAAGGATGTGGGGTGGGTGTGATTGCTCGGGATGCCTATGGGATTGCTTGTTGGGCTGCAGCAGAGAAGATACAGGGGGGAACAGAACCCCTGGCTGCTGAACTGGAGGCTATGGTGAGGGGCTTGCAGCTGGCGGGGGAGAGGGGAGCTACGAACATCGTCATCGAAACGGACTGTGCTCAAGCGATACAACAAGTGAGTGGGAAAGCTTCATTCCGGGGTGTTATGGGTAGGCTGGGACATAAGGCACGAGACCTGGCAAGGCGCTTCCAAGCTTTTAGGTGGAGTCTAATTCGGCGGCAAGGCAATCAGGCAGCCCACTACCTTGCAAATCTTCGTCCTGAGGAGCCTCTTATGTTTTCTTCTGAATTTGACTTTCCTATTGAGCTTTGTAACATTGTCTTTGCAGACTTGGATATTAATTAATTGAGATTGTTTTGCATCAAAAAAAAAAAAAAAAACCATGGGATGGGACGTTGAGATCAGACAATTAATTAGGCCCAATAACTCGTAACGAAACAAGAAGCCAATTGACAAAACTGGTAAAACGGTGTCGTTTTTTGTTTTTGTTGCAAAAACGGTGTCGTTTTCTTATTGATAGATTTTCTTATTGATAGATTGATAGATGATACTCCGTGGAAACCAAGGAACGGGGAGAAGCGGAAACCGTTCTATTTAAACCCTAGAGGAGGTGGTCTTGTCTTGTCTTCAACCACTCGGCATCGTATATCAACGAGAAAGATCTTTCTGCTTTTCGATTCGATTTCAGCAGAGAAGATGAAGGTTATCGCCGCTTATTTGATGGCCGTTTTGGGTGGCAACCCCTCTCCTTCCGCTGAAAACATCAAGACCATTCTTGGTTCCGGTACGTTAATATCGTTTTTCACCATCTTCCAAGTTCGAACGAACTCAGCATGTTTTCAGATTCTCCGTTTCCAAATTATATGTTTTTATTGCACTGTACCTGTTATACGTCGTCTAATTAATTCTTGTTGACGCTACTGCATTCTATCGAGTTTGAATTGATTTATCTCTAAGCACTAGTTCTATTCACAATAAAGTTGATTCTTTTTATGTTTTCAGATTACACGTGTTTCTGATTTGTGCGTTATTATTTATCAAGTAGTAAACTTGATTCGATCTTTTTGAGTGTGTCTTTGAATATGGATTGATTGATCAAGAGTAGATATTGCTTGTTGCGACCAGTTGCTGTATATCGGCGTAATTTGTTTGTTGTTCTGACGGAATATAATTGTGCTTGAAGAGTTCGGTTTTATTTTGATGACCACATATATGTTATCATGTTCATATATGATATACTCCCTCTTTTCGATGTTTGACTTTTTGTGCACCTAGTTTTAGGATTTTATATAGTTTTTCGTTTTATTTCCGAACAGAGGGAGTATTCAAATTCATCATTACAAAGTGCAATTTCAGGATTCTTGACACAATTGGTTCTTTGATGAAGGAGCTTGTTGTTGTTGTTGTTGTTTTTTTTTTTATTAATAGCAAAACAAGGGATATTGATATTGATGTGCCGCGTGCAGTGGGAGTTGAGGCTGATGACGACAGGATTGAGCTACTTTTGAGTCAAGTGAGGGGGAAGGATCTCGCTGAACTCATTGCAGTTGGCAGGGAGAAGCTCGCTTCCGTCCCTGTCGGCGGTGGTGCTGGTGTTGCTGTAGCTGCTGTTCCTGCTGCTGGTGGCGCTGAGCCTTCCGCTGAGGCAAAGAAAGAAGAGAAGATGGAGGAGGAGAAAGAGGAGTCTGATAATGTAAGATGACTAGCTAGGCCTTAATTTGTTTTCATTGTGTTGTTCCTACGCACGCACTTTATATACGTTGTTTGCTTTAATTTTGTGTTTTGATTTGTTGCAGGACTTGGGTGATCTCTTCTTCTTCGACGACTAAAGGAAACACTGCTCATCAGTTGCCAATTAGTGCACTACCATTTTGAAGTTTTTGTCGCCTTTTTACGTTCTTTCAACTTCTTTCCGGTGCTTGTTCAGCAACCTCTTTTAGCCCTAGTTAAATACTCCCTTATCAGACAGCTATAGTGATTTGTTAAGTGTTATGAAATTTAAATATTTTTGTTTTGCATTTTGATTTTCAGGGAATTTTTATTATGATTTTTATTATTATATGTCTTTCCATTATGAAGAAAACAAAAAGATTAAAAGGAATCAAGAAGGATAACAATTGTGAATAACTATATATAAAGATGTATCTCCGAGGATCGAACCTTATTAGTCCCACCAGCCGTGGAGAGATTCAACCTTGAATTAGTATCAATCACATCACATCCCCTAATCCTAATACATTGGGGACAACATAGACTACGAGCCGAGGAGTTCAAGTGGACAATGAAGACGAACCTTCAAGAAAATTTTCGAATCACGGAAACTCCTCAATACATACCGCCTCGACCCAACCAGACCTGACTCTGAAATGCCATATCCCCAACTAAGAAAAGGACCGTCGAGACCAACCAAAAGAGACGAAAACCACCCAGTGCAAATCACCTGAACCCTTTCGAGATTTAATCAAGTCCTTTCGATTTATATATATATAAATAAAAACATTATATATATATATATAGTGTGGAACAGATGAGAACACCCCTTAGGGTGGGAACGTAAGAACAGATCTGGACCGTCAAATAGGATGGAATTAAAGGTTGGGATTAAACCCCAATTTCTGAATTTAGTTTTTTAAAAAAAATGGGGGCCCAAACTAAGACTTGGTAAATGAGCATGGCTGAGCGCGTTAGATGCAAACAATGTGGGGCCCACCGCCTAATACTGAGTATTTTTTTTTATCAAGTACTCCTTCACCCCCAGATCAACTGCAAGGATATATATTCAGGGGTCTTCCCCTATTTCACTACCAAAAAAAAAAACTGCCAGGATATATAACTCCTCCATCCATTTTTATAAAAACCGGCTGATGTAGTGATGTTCACCCCCAGATCAACAATTTGATAATTATCTTTCGATTGGATGATATACTCTTTTCTTTTCTTTCTAATTATGTATATTCAAATTATAATTGCAAACCAAAATGTCTTTATTAATGTACGAACAAATAAATACGCCAATTATTATTATCATTAAATAGAATTACTCTTTATAATCTCATCAAATAATGTCAAAATGTCTATTAATTATTAACCCATCAAATTCTTTCTATTAAATACGAATATCCTTTATAATCTCACCGAATCTATATACATATACTAAAACCGATGCATTGTTGCCTGCGTGTCGGCTTGTGAGTGAATATGTTTACGTGGCGGCACGTGAGTGCATCTCGCAAAATCTTCTCCCGTCAAAAAGGAAATCTAATAAAAATAATAAGATAGTTCTAACCTATATAATTAAAAATAATTATTTTATTTTACCATTAACTCATATAATTGAATAGATGGAATATCTTATAAAAGACTAAATATTATATAAGGAAATAACTATATCAATATAATTAAATGCAATAATAGTAATAAATTTGACATATACTGATATATATACAAATTTCCATATAAGTGTATCTCCATCTGGATTATAAATAATCTATCAAATTGACAGGCTATATATAAATTACACCATATGGACGGGACCTAAAAAAGACATTAGGTTCACTCAATTGCTATATAGACGAATTTTATGGCGGGTCTTTGGGGTCTAGGCGGGTCTTGGTGACCTTAAAGGCCTTGGTGGAAGGATGAGGTAAGGGGTTTAGGCAGGACTCAGGAGTCTAGGTGGGTCTTACAGGGTTTTTTTTAGAACAGTGATCATAATTACCAAAAATATTAATAGATACATATATAGTAGCAAATATTTGATAGATGTTATAGATTATTTTTGGTGGAAAGAATTAATTATTTCATAGTTATTTTATTTATATATATACTATTTTTCAAGAGAATGAGTTATTTAGATCTAGATTAATTTTAATCTTATATTTTCAGTTATTAGTTTAATTATCATAATGTAATTCATATTTATTTATTTATTTTCATATTTATAATAGGATTTATTTTTATAGATAATAAATGTAATTTTATAATATTGTGTTAAAATATTCCCGTGCAGGGGACGGGGCATACACTAGTAATGTATAAATGTGTTCAATAATCTTTCAATCTTACCAAAACAAACAAAGTCTTAAGATCGAAGTTATCCTCTTATATACAAATAATGTACAAATAAACCTGTCAAATTCTTACTATTAAAAACGAATACTCTTAATAATCTCATTGAATAATGTGTACAAATGTATTGAATAAACTTTTAATCTCACCATAATAAATAAACTCGTAAGAAATCACCCTCTTATATACGAATAATGCACAGATAAACCCATCAAATTTCGATATTATACATATAAATAATCTTAACTAGCACATATATATATATATATATATATATATATATATATATATATATATATATATATATATATATATTAATTCTCAACTATCACTATACCTATGAATAATTTGTACCGTGCATACGAATAACCGTTCACATACATACGAATAATCTTACCTCCATTCAGATTCTCCACCTTTTTTTTCTACCCCTAAATAAACTATCACATACATTTGAATAGTCCTACCTATACCTACGAATATTTATATCAAAAGGTATGCATAATATATATAGTTATTCCAAACTCCCTCTTACTTATGAATAATTTTTGTAATTTCACCGAATAATGTACACATTTTTTATTATAATTTTAATCTCCCAAAACTAATAAATCTATTTAAAAAATTATCATTTTACGTATGAATACTCTCTCAAATTTAACCGAATAAACACTCATATTTACCCGAATAAAATATCAAATTTAACCGAATAATTATCCCCTTAAATATGAATAGTATTTTTAATTTAATCAAATAATGTAGCTTTAAATTACCTTGGTAAGTAGTAACAACGGTTAAAAAATAACCGAATAGTAATGTGAATTGACACAAAAAAAAAGGAAAGAGGCATACGGTGGTACACTGAGAAATGAAGGTGAGGGATATTCACGTGCGTATGCGGTAAGTTTGCATATAATATATGGGACCCACATGATTTATTTATTTTTTAAAATAAAAAATTCAGATTAATCTAAACCCTTAATTGTTTTTCATTCTATGGCCAAGATGTGTTCCTAGGTTCCCATCTTAAGGGGTGTTCCCACATGAGCCGCCCCCTATATATATATATATATATATATATATATATATATATATATAGAGAGAGAGAGAGAGAGAGAGAGAGAGAGAGGGTGTATTACTTGTGCACACCCCTTAAGGTGTATTTTGTAATCAGTTTTAGCCTTTTAGGTTTTTAGCCTCTCTTCCCATGGATTGAAAGCGGCGATTGGGTGGGCACGATGGTGAACGACGAAGGATGACGAGCGACAACGGTGGCGATGGAGGTGGGAGATTGTGGCTGACTCTTCCTTGAGGCCAAAGCGAACCCAGGTGAGGCGGAGGCGCGAGCCCAGGCGAGACGACGAAGGTTTGGTGGACAGATCCACTGGTCGGCGACGGCGAAGGCGGGCGATGCTTGGCTAAGGAGGGTCGATGACGACGGCGATGGAGATTTGTGCCCAAATCAATGTCGACGAAGTCTTGTTGCACAGATTCAATGGTCGGCGGCGGCGGGCGATGCTTGTCCTTTGGTTTGATTTTCCGATCTCGCTCCTCCTTGGCTTTCATCTGGATTTTTTTTATGGTTGCGGGGTGGGGTGGGGAGGGAAGGGGTGTGGTTGGGTGGGCGTAGTGGCCAATGGTGGGCTTGACTAGAATGGCAGCTGGTTCAATTTGTGCAGGCAGATTCACCAATTTTAATTGAAATCCATTGATGGTGGCGGGGGTGGGCGGGTAGGGTTTTCGATTTGCATAATTTTGATTCATTATTATTCGTCTAGGGTTTTCGATTTGCATAATGTTGATTCGTTATTATTCGTCAATTATTCAGACGTATGTGTCAAATTTTGGTTACTAGTGGTAATGAGTTGGTAAATTATTCGGTGAAATCAGTTTTATTATTCGTCAGAATATGTACTCTTCGGTTTGATAACATAAAACAAAACATTATTCAGTGAAATGTGAGATATTATTCGGTGAAATATAAGGCATTATTCGTATAAATTGTAAGTATTATTTAGAGATTTAAAGTTTCATTAATTGACATGAAAAATTAATCATTATTCGGTAAAATGTGACAAATTATTCAGTGGAATTGATAAATTTTGATCTGAATTTGATGGTGAAAGATAACGTAACATTATTCGGTAGGATGTGAAACATTATTCGGTGGAATATATTGTCAAATTTTTAAATAAACGAAATTAGATGAATATTCAGTGGAATTGATAAATTCTGAATATTTATTTATTGGAATATGTGTATGTCAAAAGAGAAAAAAATAAAATAAAAAATAAAAAATTACAAACTAATCCAAATCTTAAAAAAAAAAAATGGAAGTTGGAACTCACGCACCAAGAAGGAAAAAAGGGAGAGTGAAGTTGAGATTTGTGTGGGACCCACTCTATTTTAATTAATAAAATTCAAAAAATCTGGATTAATCTCCACCTTCCATTTGTTTCATCCAATGGTCTATAAATGTGCACAAGATACACCCTAAGAGGTGTGCACAAGGGAACCACTCCCTATATTTATATTAAAAAAAAAGTTTTACTTTTTTTTTTCTATTCACCAATGCCAAACTTGGCGTGCAAGGCCAAATCTAATCTTTGCACGCAAAGCACCGTGTGGAAGCCAGCTCAACATACCAAGGCATGCCTAGCAGAGCCTGGACAGTCGTCGGCGGCAGGAAGAGGAGGCGAACCAGAAGGGGCGAAGGCAGTCGATATAGGACCGACACCACAACCCACCGGAGATTGACATGGAAGACAGGGGAGGAAATAGCTTGACAGAGAGGCAGAGCGTGAACCCAACAAACCACAAAGCTCCAAATCAAATTTACGGAGCGGGTAAACCACGAAATTCCCACACCAGACCCTCACACAAACAAGAGGGAGGCAAGAGACTGAACACACCAGAAGGCCAAAGGAACCCCTAAAAAATTTGATGAAAAGGGGTCAAGGAAGGGAACCCCCAAACTCAATGAAGCCCTTGCAAGGGGAGGATCACACCAGAAGGAAGACAATTGAAAATAAAAAAAATTGGACTCCCTAATTTAATAGAAATTAGGATTATGAGCTGCATGAAGTTGGAATTGGCAAATGGGATTTGATTAATTGAAGGCATGGGTTGAAGGCAAAATTCGAGAGAAGTTGGGTTTTACTAAAATGCACTTGTGTTAATAGCATAGTTAGTATGGGATTTGAGACACGGAGTTGCAACATCGGTAAAAATCTTGATAAGCGTATTTCCATCTTTCCCTTTTTTTAATCACATGACATGATGATATCACTTACTCGATACTCGACTTCATATCGATAAAATCCACATTGAAGGTGACTCGAGTATAATTATAAACTGTAGAATAGCGGAATTGATGTAAAGTCATCCTTGAGGGTTTCCATTCATTGATAAACATATATATATATATATATATATATATATATATATATATATATATATATATATATATATATATATATATATATATATGTTACAAAGGTATTGGGCCTTAACGGGTTTTTAGCCCACTATACATGAGGAGACCTATGTAATCTATCAAACCCCCGCAGTCGAAACGGGAAGGGTCCGTACAGTGAGACTGGAACGAAAATCAATGAACAATTGTCTAGGTAAACCCTTGGTGAATATATCAGCGTACTGATAAGAGGACGGGACATGTAGAATGCGGACATGTCCAATGGCAACCTTGTCCCGGACGAAGTGGAGATCAAGCTCAATGTGCTTCGTGCGTTGATACTGGACTGGGTTGCTAGCCAGGTAGACGGCGGAGACGTTGTCAGTGTAGACCAGAGTGGCCTTCTAAAGGGGGCAACGGAGCTCAAGCAGGAGATTACGGAGCCAAGAGCACTCTGAGACAACGTTGGCAACACCCCTGTATTCAGCCTCAGCGCTGGAGCGAGATACGACGGACTGACGCTTGGCTGACCATGACACAAGGGTGTCGTTGAGGAAGACACAGTAACCAGACGTGGAGCGACGTGTATCAGGACAACCACCCCAATCCGCATCAGTGTAAGCAACAAGATCAAGCTTCGAGGAAGGAGTGTTCGTGGTGCCGAGCTCGAGGGTGCCGCTAATGTACCGAATGATCCGCTTCAACGCCTGGAAGTGAGGCTCCCTTGGTGCATGCATGAACAAGCAGACCTGCTGAACGACGTAACTGATATCTGGCCGGGTGAAAGTGAGATACTGAAGAGCACCAGCGAGGGTCTTGTACAATGTCGGATCATCAACCAAAGGACCAGAATGAGCACTGAGCTTGTTGGATGTATCGACAGGGGTGGCGACTGGATTGCAGTTGACCATCTTAGCCCGAGCAACAATCTCAGCAGCATACTTACTCTGTGAGAGAAACAGACCAGACGTATGACGCTGAACAGCAACTCCCAAGAAGTAAGACAACTGACCCAGATCAGACATGGCGAATTCCGCACTCAATTGCGAAATAATGGACGTCCGAAGAGCATCAGAAGAGGCGGTGAGAATGATGTCGTCGACATATAGCAGGAGGAATGCCAAGTCTGAGCCTCTGCGATTGATAAACAGCGACGTATCCAAACGGCTGTTAGTGAAACCCAAACGGAGCAGATGAGAGGCAAAACGCTGGAACCAAGCCCGCGGAGCCTGTTTCAGACCATAAACAGAGCTCTTGAGGAGACAGACATGCTCCGGACGCTCAGCATCAGCAAACCCCGGTGGCTGAAACATGTAGACCGTCTCATTCAGATGGCCATGCAGAAAGGCGTTCTTGACATCTAACTGATGGATGGCCCAGTTGCGCGACAGAGCTAGACTCAAGACCACTTGGATTGTGGCAGGCTTGACCACAGGGCTGAATGTCTCATCACAACCAATACCTGCCTGCTGAGACCTACAGTTGACCACAAGACGGGCTTTGTAGCGCTCCAACGTCCCATCAGAGCGGAACTTGTGATGAAAGAGCCACATACAGCGGATGACACTCGCCTCAGGAGGGCGAGGGACCAGAACCCAAGTACCATTCTTCGTAAGGGCACTGTATTCGCATAGCATAGCCGCCTGCCAATTCGGGTCGAGGAGGGCTGTTTTGTGGGAGGTGGGAATGGGGGAGAGGGAGGGCGGGGGGGAGGCAGAGGTTGATTGGGAGTCGGGGGGAGAGGGAAGGATGGGGGCGAAGCTTGGGGGAGGAGCGGCGGGCGCAGCATGCCTTGCTGCGGCCGCCGCCAGTAGGTGAGGCGAGGGATGGGGGTGGGTGTAAAGGCTCGGATTTTTAAAAATATTAAACTTCGAAAAAGGAAATTTAAAATGAAATTAAAACAAATTCCGACCCAAATTTTTTTTAATTTAGAGATCGAATCCGTCTTTCATTTCGGGATTTGAATGACCAATCGGCGGAAATTTAAATTCCCGACTCGAGACCTCGATTCCGTCATCTTTCTCACATCCTTATCCAAATTCAACCTTGGATCCCACAATTTGAGATTTAATTTTAAATTTCCCATCTTTTTCAATCTTTCCCTAATTAACCCAACACCCACATATACTCTTTTTTCTTACCTTGCTTTGATTTACCAAAAATGGAAGAGAGGCAGAAGCACCGGGAGAGCTCTAGGGAAACAGAAAGTGAGGGAATGATGACTCTGACTCTAACTCTGACTGAGACACATGAGGTGTGGAAGAGGGGAGAGGAGGAGGAGAAAAGGGAAAACGAGACTCATCAAACGTGACATGACGTGACACAATAAGCTTATGGGTCTTGACATCGAGGCAAAGATAACCGCGATGATTAGACGGATAGCCTAGGAAGACACATGGAGTGGAGCGCGGGTGAAGCTTGTGTGGGCTGTGGAGGACTGGTTTGGGAAACACAAGCACCCAAAGGTGCGAAGGTGATCATACCTAGGCTCGGCATAATAAAGTGCCTGAGCTGGCGAGCGATGGTGTAGGGTATTGGAAGGGAGAATGTTTAGGAGATAACATGTGGTGGATAAGGCGTGAGGCCAATAGGGAAGGGGAATAGATGCGTGGAAGAGGAGAGAGCGCATCATGTTGGTAATGGTTCTCATGATTCTTTCTGCCTTGCCATTCTGCTGAGAAGTATAGGGGCAAGACAAGCGATAGGAGATCCCATTTGTGGCAAAGAAAGAGTGAAAGTCTTTGTTGTCAAATTCACGGCCATTGTCACATTGGAAAGATTTGATGGATGTGTGAAACTATGTTTTGATGTAGGCATGGAATCTGGCAAAGACAGGAAACACTTGGGACTTGAAATGCAACGGGAAGACCCATAAGAAATGAGTGTAATCATCAAGAAACAAGAGGTAGTACTTGTGACCCTCCTTGTTAGGCACAGGAGAGGTCCAAATGTCACTATGAATGATATCAAAGGGAGAAAGGGTAGAGGTCAAAGACCGTTGGAACGGCAGTCTGGCATGTTTGCCTAACTGGCAGGAGGAGCTTAAACCAAAGCGTTGGTCTTTAGTACAGGTGACAAGACTCTGAGAACCGAGGACATCTAGAACGGCAGCACTGGGATGGCCCAAACGTGCATGCCACAGGCTGGATGACGATGCTGAGAGGGCGACCGGGCACGACTGACTGGATGCAGGAGGTGGTGTGACAGGGTAGAGCTCCCCGGTACTGTTACATCTCATGTGAGTAACCCCCGTAGTAAGATCGTTCACAGAGAAACCATAGGGATCAAACGTAAGGGAAACATTGTTGTCAGTAGTGAACCGACGGACAGAGATAAGGTTTTTGACAATCTTTGGGGCAATGAGGACATTGTTGAGGTGTAGTGGGTGGGTTGGGGCCTGTAATTTGGCGTGGCCAATCCCCGAAGTAGTAAGACGGCCACCATTTCCGACGATAATAGAGTGTGTAGGACCCTTAAAAGAAATAAATGAGAGGTTACCTGAGGAGTTCGTCATGTGGGAGGTGGCACCAGTGTCCATGTACCAAGAAGAGTCTGAAGATGTCGGCTGCATAGAGGAGAATTCGTGATGCATAGCTGGTGGAACATAGCCTGGATCAGGCGATGTCAGATAGGTCTGAGGACCGGCATGCCGAGGGGTAGGATAAATAATTAAGTCAGGGTCAGAAACTAAAATAGAAAAAAATACAAGGGATGTTTGTGTAATTTCTTCAAAAGAGATTAAAAATCTCTACTTTCTCAAACGCTAAATTGAACGGAGGTTTGGCCGGAATTGGGCAGGTCGGGCAGAGGAAGGAGTCTGCGAGGGGTGGGGCTCGGGTCTGGGCTCGGATCTGGGGCCGGCGAGGACGGGGACTGCTGAAAGCGAGGACGGGTACTGCGGGAGTGGTCGGCGGGCAAGTGGGATGAGAGGCCGGATCTGTGGATAGGGGTGACGGGGTTTTAGTGTGCTCGGAACTGGAGGGCGAGCCGAGGGCCGGGGGTGGTGGCCGGCGGGAGGGACCGCGAGAGGCGAGCAGGGAGAAGAGACAGGGTGCGTATGAGGGGTGTTGTGGTGGCCGGCGGATCTGGGCTTGGAGACGGGGTGCTGAAGAGACGGGGTGCCGAGGAGAAGAGCAGGGATGCGAGGGAGATGGCGCCGGTGAACAGGGGTGTTGTGGTGGCCGGCGAGACGGGTGTCTGTGGGATGACCGGCGAAAAAGGGGGAAGAGACGGGGGAGGCCGGTAAGAGAAGAGGGGAGGCGGGATGATCAAATTAGGGTTCCGTGAGGAAGAAAAGGCTGTGATACCATGTAGAATAGCGGAATTGATGTAAAGTCCTCCTTGAGGGTTTTCATTCATTGATAAACATATATATATATATATGTTACAAAGGTATTGGGCCTTAACGGGCTTTTAGCCCACTATATACATGAGGAGACCTATGTAATCTATCATAAACCATCTCAACCAAAACTCTAAATGTCCCTGGGAAATTGAATTAATCATGTCAGATGTTGAACTCCCTTTATCGACTTTGAAAGAAGTTTCATTCTTTCATGTTCCCCGTTTAAGCAACAGAGTGGCTGATAAGGTTGCACACCTTTGCCACTCTGCCTGTGGTGTTGATATTCACAACGATATAGGTCTTTTAGACCTCATCCGAAAGGATGTTGCCGGGTAGACCTCGCTCGCCCGAATTCTTTCCTAATAAAAAAAAAATGATGATATCACTTACACAGTTATACTTACACCAAAGCGGTGAAATACCCCGATTGTATTTTTTCTTTTTATGACGTCTTTGTAAGGAATTGTGACGTCGAGGATGAAGTTCTAAGGTAAAATTTTTACAAATTCTTGTCAAGTTTGGAATTTAGTAAGATTTAGGGAAGATCCACTGACATGTAAAAGGTTAAGTAAAGAAGTTATAAAATGTATTGGATATTTAAGACATGCTCCCAAAGTGGTAGAATGAAAGATTGTTGGAATATATATATATATATATATATATATATATATATATAAAAGAAGGACAAAATATATAAATTTCAAAACGTTGGGCTGTTTCTCGGAATTGTGATTTAAAGTGATCCAAATCCAAATTTAGTGCCACGTTGCATGTTGATATGTATAAAATTGCACTGAGGATCCATGTAACACCGGGTGCACTCGGTGTTACACTTAGTTATTTCATGTATAAATTTATATTAAAAAAAATTATATTTATATTTTATACACTTATATTAAGATGTTTATAAAATTTTATTATGAAAAATGATTATTAAAAACTTATGGATAATTAAAAGATTGGTTATTTTGTAAAATAATTTTTTTTATTTTTCTACAACATATATTTTCAAAACAAAAGTTTATAGATATGTTAATATAAGTATATAGGGTATAAATATAATTTTTGTAATTTTTTAATATAAATTTATACTCGAAATAATGGGTGTAATACCGAGTGTAACACGTAAAGTGTTACAGGGGATTTCAACCGATAAAATTGAGAGAGAAATATGGTTTGGACGTGTGTGTACACGTATCAAGCTGGTATTGGGTGATGAAATACTACGTAGTATAAATAAGGGGATCAAGATCTTCTACACCCTACGGTGCACCCTTCGGCGTAATACTAAATTATTTCGGATATAATTTTACTTTGAAAAAAAAATTAAAAAAATATATTTACATTTCAAATACTTATATTTACACATTTATAAACTTTTAATGGAAAAAAATCATGTTTTTTAAAAAAAAAAATATATTTTCTAATATAATTGATCTTTTAATTTGATAAAAAATTTTAATTAAATTTTTTCTAATAAAATTTTATAAATATATAAGTATAAGTATTTGAAATGTAAATATATTTTTTTAAATGTAAATATATTTTTTTAAATTTTTTTAAAGTGGCAATTTGGCATGGACACTATACGTACAAGTTAATAGCTGGGAATCAAGCTATTTGCCCAATGGGCAATCGCCCATACCGTCATCAGCTCTAATTACGGGCTATACCACCTCGGTCTCGGGTGACGTTGACAATTATTCATCGTTGTATTTTTTGAACGATCCAGTATTATCTCACTAGTAAAATATCTCTCATTTATTTTAAGATATCGAATAGTTTATATCGTTCTAATACCCGTATATAATTCAATGTATCTCCTTATTAGTTGTTATGATGCTCGTTGCTATTAAGAAATTTGGGTATTTATTAAGACGATATAATATTGGATAAAGCGGGTATTTCCTTTAAGTTGAGATAATCCCCAATTATTTTGGATTATATATGACATTCCTAAGTCGTTATAATGCCCAATTAAATTTAGGAAAGTAAATCCTAAATTAAGTTTGCAAGTTCTAATAATGTCTGGGCATTTTAAATATGGTGTTGGACAAATGATTACCAGGAATTGAGGGGCCGGGTATACGTTTTATCGGATTAATTAAAGATTATTTTGAAAGAAGATTCTGCCGAAGTTTAAGAGTAAAATTATTGGACATAAGCTAATTAAAGTATTATTTGTCTGTTATGTATGACGTGGCTGGATGCGCCTGGATATATAGTTGGTGACGTCAATCAGTATCCTACATCTTAAGGAGGAATTAACTCTCTTGGTTAATCCTAATCATTATATCCGCAAACTTCGGGTTTATAACCAAGGCAAGTGACTTTGTCTCATTTGCTTCTCTTAAAAGACTCAATGTCTTTCTTTTAATCTGTGCCAGTTGTTAATTATCAAGTATATCTATTCGTTGAAAGTAAATGGCAAAGTCCATTTATTCTTGCAATCTCTATTCATTCATTCTCTGTTCAAGCCAATGAGTTTTAATATATTATATATATTCTTCCAATCACTGTTCGTTTCTTCTCTATTCAAGCCAATAATATACTTTCCAGGTGTGGACTTTTATTGCTTTTTTTACCTAATCCTTATTCATTGTGTAAGCTGAACATACGTCTTGGCGGCTAACGAGATAGATTTATATAGTGGGAAAGTATACGGGTTCATCTAATAAATCCTTATAGTGTGACACATATGTGTTACTAATCTAGTAACAAAAGGAGTGTTAAGCACGCGCGTGTGTGAATGTACGTGATCATAACAGGTCAAGACTCATTACGTCTTGCTCTATAAGCTTTTCATGAAAAGTTCATTTTGAATATTATCAAAATGGTACATTTTACCCAGATAAGTGGTAAATAGGCATGTCCCGGTATGACGTTGCTACCGCTATGTCAAGTACAACGTGGTTTAATAAAAAAAAGATATAAGTGAGTGATTAACTAAATATTTCTTACCCAATCAATGTGTAAACTAATGAAAAGTCGTGCATTGTAAATATTCTATATGATTTGTTGATGTTTGGTAATTCAATTTCCTAAAGATTCGTCCTAAAGGGTTTCTATTAATTTTATCTGGATTTGGTGAATTTGTGTGTAGATGGATAACTGATTAGGGTCTAGTTTCTTAATGGGGTTGGTTTATTTAGGTAGGAACAATGGCAGGCCAATTTGCAAAGCCAAGATCAGACAACATTGAGGAGAAAGATAGGGTAAAACTACCAAGTCATCGTAGGGATAATGTGAATGGGGACAATTTTGATCTGAAATCAAGGACCCCTGATCCTAAGAGCATCAGTGCTTACTCCCAATCAGCCAGAACTCTGAATCTTCTAAGGGCCTTCGCTACAGGTGGTTATGCTGATATGAAGAGAGTCAACAAATGGAACTTAGATTTCACCGAGCACAGTGAGCAGGGAGATAAGTATGTGATGACTGCCCTCTTTAAATGGACCTTTGTTTCTTCTTCCTTTCCTTGCTTGCATTTTCCTTTCTTTTATATGCCCATTTGCCTGATTGTTTGTATCACTGTCATTTTGGATGATGTCATGTTGGTTTTAAGTGTTTGATAAGTAATTATGGTGAGGCTTTTTTTTTCTTTTTTGAAAATTTTGCGTTATATTCATTCACATTTTGTTGTATTATTTTCTCTACATTTTTTAATTGTTCTGATGGTTTCGTGTTTTTTTAATTTACTCTGAATGTAAGAACAAGAGTTGGTGCTACCTTATCATAATCGTACGAAGCTTTCATCAATGTTGTTTAATGAGACAGGTATCGCGACCTTACTCACCGTGTTGACGAGACCCTTGGATTCATGGAAGCTTCCGGACTCGCACTTAATCATCCAACCATCTAGGCAACTGAATTCTGGACATCCCATGAATGCTTGCATCTTCCTTATGAACATGCACTCACAAGGGAGGATTCAACCTCTGGACTCTACTATGATTGCTCTGCTCACATGGTTTGGGTTGGAGAGCGTACTAGACAGCTAGATGGTGCTCATGTTGAGTTCCTTCGAGGAATTGCCAATCCTCTTAGAATTAAGGTAAGAGGGTTTCTATTGTTGGAAGTGTGATGTTATGATGATATTTTTCATACAAATATTTTCCATCATATATGTATCTACGATGGTGATGGTGCTCATGTTGAAGGAACAGTACATTTTGGTACATCATTGCACTCTTTCCCTGATAGTTAAGTGATTATTCACTACAAAACAAATTTGCTTTAGAAACGACATAATTCCGTCGCCAAAAGTAAGATTGTCGTCGCAAAAAAAGTATTTGCGCCGGTTATGCCACGGCAAATCTTCGGTCGCTAGCTCTAGGGTAGCAAATAATCTTTTGCGATGGCTGAGACCGTCGCAAATTTCAACCCCATTTTTTTGTTATTTTTGCTTCTTTTTTGTGACGGCAATTTTGCCGTTGCTAAAGTTAATTTTCCATCTTCTTTCTTTATTGTGATGCCATTATTGCCACATCTGTCTACCAATATTCAAAGACCTAATTGAATAACAATTCCGATAACCAAGAATTTCAAATCAACAACTTTTATACATCAAAAGAGTATTATGCAAATTCAGTCGTTTCAAGAACATACATGACCTAAAGAAGATATCTTAAGATTTACATTTCGGATCAACAAAAACAAGTGTATAAGTTCCAAACTTGACAATCTTATCCTAGTGAAACCTCTGAGCAATGTGATAAAGGAGTTGAACTTCAGGCTTCAGCTCCAATAAGCTCTTTTCGATGAACACTTCACGCATGGTATAACAGAAAACCAAATGATTTTAAGGAAACATGTAAAATATAGTCGTACAGCCAATATATAGGGCAAAATATGAGAATGGGAAGCAAAGCAAAGAAATGTCATTATATCAACAGAAAATGATTAAAAAGGATAAAATCACCTACAATAACTATATTAAGACATTCATTTCCACCTATTTTGATTAATATTTTTATGAAATTCCAACCAGTTAAACTTTTTATGGTTCTTGCAGGCACTATTGTCTGAAATAGTTACTTCACTAGAAAATCCTAGTACACCAACGATACTAGAAACAATTGATTTACATGAATGCAGCTATAGAGCTTGTAAAACCATTTTAGTAAACCTACATCACCTAGGAAGCATAAATATAAATTTACTAGTCTTAATGGCTATTTAAGTCTTGATGGCCGGAGCTTTTAAGACTCTTCGTCAATAAACTTACTATTCTTACACATTATAAGGTGCCTAAGATTTATAATCTAAGATTTATAAACTTACTAGTATATACACAATTTAAGGTGTCTAACATATATTAATAAGAAGTTTAGGTTGAAAGAACTAATCAAATCAAGCACCATATCTAATCAAAATCCTAGTACACCAGTGATACTAGAAACAATGATTTTTTTTTATCAATTCTAACAAAATTCAGGCTAATAAAACATTCTTTGTAATGAATAATGGTTTTGATAAAAACCTATAGAATCACAAAAAAAAATAGATTATATCGCTTAAGTTTATATCCTCATAGAATCACAACAAAGTAGAAACCACTAGTTGATATACTAAGTTACTAACTCTTGGCCTCAAGATACTTACAAAATGTTCTAGTTCTTGATTTTTTTTTTCCTTCTGAAGCTCGCTCCTCAACCTGGAAGAAAGTCAATGCAATGATGTTACTAATCTGCATATAAATCATTATAAATCGAACCGTGTGTGTGTTGTCGTGGTGGTGGTGGGGGGGGGGGGGGGGGGCGCAGAAACAAGCTACAAGGTGATGCACTTAAACCCCAACCCCTTAGTTAAGGGAGAAACAAATTAAAGCACATATCAATATGAATCAGAGTGGTACAATATGATATGATATGCACATGGAAATCTTAATCCAAGTGCCTAGAATAAAATGAAACTATAAATTATTCAAGTACCTGTTTTGATCTTAATCTTTGAGTAAATTATCTCACGAGTAAATTATCTCACGAGTTTGCAACTCCAAAAGCATCTCTATAACTCTCCCATTTTTACCCTCAAAGCCATCCAATCTAAATAGATCCCTCTCTTTGCTTCTTTTATTTACCTCTTCAATTGTCCATTTTTCTATTTATCTAAAGGGCATACAAATATGTTAACCATCTGATTTTGGTAAACAAATCAAATCTAATATGTCATAACATTATGTGATTGTCTAATAGATTGTGTAATGGGTTTCTTGCGATGAGAATCTTGAAAAATGGGAGTTGCTGGTTGTGTATTTTATTTGGTTTTATATATATTTATTTATTCTCCAGGTTGATCCAAAAGAAGTGGCCTTTTGAAAGCTTAATTTAAAAGAAAGGGCTTTAACGAGGTCTTCCACATAGGTTTACAAACTGCTATATATATTTTTGTTTTAGACTATTTAGACAATGATTCAGATTGCAATTGTGAACTATTTTGCAATTTCCTTGAATCCAAATTGCGGTGAATACATTTTCATGCTTATTTTGCACGTCGGTTTCTATACTGTTTGGGGGTTTACCCCAACAAAAATCGAGTAAATGGGCAATAGAATGAACACCCAAAAACATTGAAATGAGATCCATTTAGAGCAACCCCAACAGGTTCCTTATAATGGATTTTTGGAGAATATTAAGGTTGATTTTGGTCCAACAGCTCCCCATTACATTCTCCAAAATAGAGAATGAGGAGAAAAAATGGAGATCTTTCCCTAAATTTGAAGAAAAATCTATATATTTTGGGGTAAACTCCATAATGGAGAATCTGTTGGAATTCAGTCCAAAAAAGAGAGAGAACCATCAGTAGATCTGGAGGAAGGTAAAGTGAAAGAGAGAGAAGTGGCGGAACTGCGGAAGAGATAGGCAATGCATAGGGTTTCAATCATAAAATGAGTTTTTTAAAAGGATATGTATTGGGCGTTTTGAATATTAGCGACGGCAAACATCTAGCCGTCTCAAAAGGTAACGATGGCTACGCCTCTAGTTACTGCCGTTGCAAAAACCCTGTACTTGTGACGGGAAATTCTTGCCGTTTATAGGTTGGGTAGCAAAAGCAATTTTTTTTGTAGTGATTGTACATATTTTCCCGTTAAACTTATGAAATTTTTTTAGATTGGTTGAAAGTACATCCTAATTATATACAAGATGACAACACCGCGCGCATTTGCGTGCGGTTAATGACCTAGTCATTACTGTATAAAAGCCTAGGTTGAACCTTACTATTCACTAATGCTTATTACAGTTTTGCCCCTTCAACTCCTTCATTTATATAGAATAATCCAGGGGTGAATTTAGAATTTTGTTGGACCAAATAGCTGTTTCTCAATTTTTATTCCCTTCACCTTTCCTATCCACATAGCCTCTTTTGCCGAATTCAATTCCACCGCTTCCCTATTCTGAACAACCCTAACTTGCCCAAAGGCTAGCGATTTCCATCGCCCTGTCAATCGCCGCCAACCACCTCCTCAAAGCCATCTTACCTCTCTCATCACCGCCGTCTTGAACAACCCTAACTTGCTCCGAGGTCTCTTTGACTCTTTCTTATGTGCCTCTTTGGTTGTCTCTCTGACACTTTCTTGTCTGTTGAATCTCTTGATTTTTCCTTGATTAGACGCCTCCATTAACTGATTCTCCCCTCTCCGGTAGTTCAATTCATCGAGAAGTTTGAGGAGCGAAGGGCGTTGGCATCATCGCATGCCTCTCCAGTTGTTCGATTCATCGAGAAGTTTGAGGAGCGAAGGGTGTTGGCATCATCACCTGCCTCTCCGTCAACGATGTCTTCGTGAAGAGGCTTGGAAAAAGAATTTGATAGTGAAGGTATGTCTTCGATTTTTCTTTTAAAATTTCAGTAATTTAGGGTTTAGGTGTTTGAATTTGGGGTTTTTAGGGGTCGTTTGGTATCAATATCTAGATATCAAGATATCGGTATCGGTATCAAGATATCGATATCGGGCGATATCGATATCAAGTGATACCTCCAAAAAAATGAGTATATAAAAAATATAGGCCAAACTTGATATCAACTGATATCGATGTTTGACTCTTACCAAACACAGATATCAGATATCACTTGATATCAAGTGATATATTATGCATACCAAACACTAGATATCGATATCAGTTGAAGTGATATCGATATGTAGCCCTACCAAACACTAGATATCAGATATCGGGGGCTGATATCTGATATCTGATATCTAGATATCAATATCAAACGACCCCTTATTGGATGAAAAATTCAAATTTAGGGTTAGTTTGTTTTTAAGTAATAGGCAATTAAGTCTGAACATTAAGGAATGGAATTCAAGGTTTAGGCTTTTTATCGATCAAGTTGTGAACTTCTTTTATTCTCTGATCATATGCTTTTTCAGAGTTGCTGGTGGGTTTTGTTCGGTTTCCCCCTTTGAGTATCACTTACTCCGTATTTAGTTTGATTTTAGTTTTTAGATTTCAAATTTTATTGGTTTTGAACCTTTTATACTTCATCATGTTATTGCTAATTTGCTATGAATGATTATTCTTGCACATTTTGACTGATTGGACTTCGCTTATAAATCCTCTTCAATCAATGGAGTTATGTTGAGTTTCATAGTCCTAATTCAACCCGTTTAATTAGTAGATTACTAAGAACATGATATTGGTAGTACAATCAACTTGGTCCAATCCTTCAATGCTATTTTACAGATTTGTTATTGAGTTCATATAAGACAAGGCTTTCTAATCTTTTAAATTGACACATGCAATCCATATTCATCACCACTGACAACACTCAAAAGTTAAAACCTAGCCAGAGTCTCTATTTTGTTTAGAAAGGTAACCTAATATATTTTTTTTCATAAAATTTGAATGCTGATGATTTTCTGTTCCTTTTTTTGTGTAATTAATAATATTTTTGTTTAATTTGCTAGCTTGCACATATGAAATATTGAAAGTAGAATATGAACCATGCTCTCTTGGGTTTATTTTTCATGTTCCTTTTATACACGGGTAAGGAATGTCAAGGGCTAAGACACATTTTTTCAATTATTGAACATGAAATATTTGTTATGTTTTTATGACTGTATTTGCATGATTTGAGGATGCAAAATATTTTCGCAGCATCAAACATTTCTACTCGCTTATGTTGAGTTCCTTGAATTGTTTACCAGATCCAAGCTATCGAACCATTTACTTTTGTGTTTGGAGCCCGGAGCAGCTGATCCGGAAATAGACAAGGCATATAGGAGACCCTATTCAATACCATCCTAATAAGAATCCAAATCCAAGTTTGAGTTATTTCAGTAACTTGGCCCTTAACCATTACTTATACTTTATAGATTTTTTTCTCTTAATGATTTTCCCATTCTTTCTTGTAGAGGCATACATGATTTGTTCATTATATGTCAAATCTTGGTACATATGGGCTCTATTAGTGCTTTGACAGATCCAATACCAGAAATATGGGCATCCAAATGGGGTAGAGTCGTAATATATCCCTCCTCAAGAACCAATTGGCTCATTCTACAAAAAAAAATACATGTTTTTTTTGTGAAGAAAACCGGGAGAGACCTCCCTGAATAAAAGCAACAAATTAAGAAGTATAAGGTCTAGCTGTCGAGGCCCCCTTTGCATCACCCTGCAGGAGTTGCTGGGTGCATTCAAGAGTTTCGAGCAGCTCGTAGAAACCAAAGTTTAAAGAAAAAGCGAAAGAGACTATGCTATCGGCGACAACACTAGCCTCACGGTAAATATGACGTAATTGGACAAGCCAATTTCTACTAAGGAAACCTTGGCAAGAGTCTACCAGGCTGAACAACGGGTGAGTTGGCTTGATTTTCTTGGACAACAGAACTACCGCCGAATCAGTCTCCACCACCACCTTCTTGAATCCTAGATTCCAGGCCATCTCCAATCCTTTCAACACAGCCCAGCATTTCGACATTGGCACCGAGCACGAGCCCAGGTTTAGAGCGAAACCTTTCACCCATCCTGCATTCGAGTACCTTATGGCTCCTTCGGCTGCTGCACTCCCGTCCAAACGACGACCTCCATCGGTGTTCACCTTCACCCACTCCCGTTGAGGCTTCTCCCAGCCAACCTCACGCACCACCTTCTCCCTTGGATCCTTGTTGTTGATTCTTTTCACAATCGACTTCTTATAGTCTCGGACCTCTTCAGCGCATGAAGCAGCAGTAATCGGATTCCCTGCCTCCTTCCAAAACACCACTTCATTACGTCTCTTTCATAGCTTCCAAGTCGTGACCGTGAACAGTGCATTCCAGCTACCTTCGCCATCGAAGCTCCTCGAATCCAGCACGTTGGCTCTAATCCACGCAGTGAATGGCAATTTCCATCTCTTCTCCCGTCGCTCGGCATCCGCGACCTGCACCCACAACGCTTTAGCAGTACCGCAGTCCCTAAACAAATGTTCTAAATTTTCATCACAAGAATAACAAATAGGGCAAGCAAGAGACGTACCAAAGCCTATTCGAACTCGTTCCGTGTTGTTAAGGACTCTGCCTTTACTCATAAGCCAGATGAACGATCGAACTCTTTCGTTAACCTCCAGCTTCCAGATTGTCTTGAAGAACAGCCTACCGTTGTCTTTCCAATCGTCCCACTTCCATAATGCCGTGTAACCCGATTGCACCGAGTAGTCACCATCTTTGGTAAATTTCCACGAGGGTATATCCTCTCCGTTAGTTATCGCTATAGCTGCCAGGGACATCAAGATTCTGGCTGGGAGGTGATGCTCAAACTCTTCCCATCGCCACCCCCTCCCTGGATCCCACACATCCGCTACCATCATGCCCTGTCTATGACCAACCTCCCCTTTCTTAAGATTGCACAACGGTTCATTCCCTAACCAGGAGTCTTCCCAAAAAGCCACACTCTCGCCATCTCGGATGTTCCACTTTAAACTAGGGTTAATAATCTCGTTCAGGCTCCTTCGGATGCCCCTCCAGACATGAGAAACTCTCGAAGACTTGCCGAGCGTCGTACCAATGTATTTGCCGGAAAGCACGTCCCTCCACAATCCATCATTCCCCATTATAAATCTCCAACCAAGCTTGGCCATAAGATCCAAGTTTAGTTCCTCCATAGCCTTAATACCTAACCCTTTGATTTCTTTCGGTTTGATGACCTCCTCTTAGTCGACTTTATGCACCTTCCTCTTGGCGTCCGTTGAACCCCATAAGAATTTCCTGTAGAGCCGGTCAATCTTGTTGCACGTACCAGCCGGTAGGCTCAGAACCCCCATAAAGTAGACCGGGATTGAGGTGAGAACCGACTTTGTGAGGGTGACACGACCGACAAAACTAAGCAGATCAGTCTTCCAACCCGCAAGTTTAGCCGAGAATTTCTCGATGATGAATTCGAAATCAGCGTTTCTAATTCTTCTATGCAAGAGCAAGATTCCAAGATACATCCCCAGGTCAGTGGTGAAATCAATTCCACTCTTCTCTTTGATCCTACCCTTTAGGTCCCCATTGATGTTTCCAGTCAGAAAAATTTTAGACTTCTCCAGACTAACTTTTTTGCCAGAAGCGACACAAAATATCTCGAGCAGATCCCTGATCACCTTAATTTGCCCAACAGAAGCTTCGGCGAATAACAAGATGTAATCCGCGAAGAATAGATGCGAGAGAGGCATAGCATTCCTAGCAAGCTTTATCGGCATCCAATTACCATCTTCAACGGCTTAATTGATCAAATGCATGAGCCTTTCCAAGCATAGGACAAATATATAAGGGGAGATGAGATCTCCTTGGCGTATTCCCCTCGAGGGAATAAACTGCGTAGACGCCTCCCCATTCCATAATATACTCACCCGAGGCCCTCTAATGCAGCACATAATCCATCGAATCCAGCAGGCTAGAAATCTCTCCCAATTGAGGGTGTCTTCTATGAAATCCCAACTCAAGCGATCATACGCCTTCTCAAGGTCAAGTTTCAAGCACATCCAATCTTTTCGCCCTTTCTTGTTTCTCATCGTGTAGATGACTTTTTGGGCAATCGCTATATTATCATTGATGAGTCTACCTTGAATAAAACTTCCTTGCATCAGGCTCACAAACTTTCTCATGAGAGGCTGCAATCGATTAGTCATAATTTTAGTTATGGCCTTGTATCCGACATTACACAAACTTATTCCCCTAAACTGAGATATCCTTTCCGGTTTCCCAATTTTCGGAAGCAAAGTGATGAGAGTATCCTTAACCACAACATTTTTAACCTCATCTCTTTCAACCGTTGGGGATCCCGAACCTTTAGTTCCTTCTGTAGTACCTGGATTCGGGGGAATCTCGGTCGTAGTAACAACCTAGGACATCTCAATCTCAGTCTCTTTTGATTTAGTTCTCTCCCACTCATTAATGCTACTGATCGACGCATTAACTTCGTTATTATCCCGATGCTTGTCCTCTAGTTTTCCCTTTTCAACGGTCGTCTCCTTCGTGTTGTCCGCTTCTTCTTTCTCCGGCGCCGCTGACCTTTCCCCACCGGTTCTTTTCTCTGATTCGTTACTAGCCGTCGGTTGCCTTTTGCCTGTCACCTGCTTCTTTCCATGGTTGTTCCCGTTAACTCCAGCTCCCCTACCCTTAGTTCCCTCTTCATTCTTGCTTCTCCAAACACCTTCGACAGCAATGTGCTGAGTGTTTTGAATGTTCCTCCTAGCTCTGTTTCTTTTTTTCACTTCCATCCATTCCCCACGACTACTAGTTTCCTTCACTTGATCTTGCCTCCCAGATTGGGTATAGCTATATTGTCCTTCGTCCTTCTTCTCTACAACACCTTTAGGCGGGATCTCCCTCTCATCTTTCTCCGTTTCTTCCGAGGTGGATTGACAATTGGCCCTGATGTGTCCCACCCGACCACATCCAAAACAAATCAACAGAATTCCCTCATATTCGACAAGGTACCTCTGACCATTTATGCCTATTGAGCCTTTTAAAGGTTCCTAAAGATCGACTTCAATACAAACCCTCGTGAATTTACCCCGACCAGTGTATAGTGTCCTTCTGTCTACTCTGATCGGCGCACCCAGGCCAGCAGCTGCTTGTAAAAGAACTTCCTCTTGGTATAGATGGAGTGGGAGATCGGCTATTCTCACCCAGGTCGGCGCCGTTTTGATAGCGTCTTTAGGTTTAAACTCCGGCGTCCAAGCTCTCAATATCAAACATCGACCAAATACAGACCAAGGTCCTCCTGTCATAGCATTTATATAGCTCTTCTCCGATTCGAAACGAACAAGAAAATTACCGTAGGGAAGATCGATGACTTGTAATTTACCCATTCTGCTCCAGATCTCCCGAATTTTCTTTTCCAATATTGGGAGTGGCAGAGGATGTCCAAGAAGCCTAACCACCAGGGAGTGTTTCCACACACTAGCGAGGGCTTCTATCACATCCTCCTCAATATGCACTTCCGGGTCGCCACCCTTGCCTGTCGGAAATGTAATTGAAATTTTGCCTTTCAAGAGCTCATTACTGATAGACGTTTTGTGTTGCTCCACTCGCCTCCTACCACAGTATCTTTCCACGATCTCTTCGGTTTCTACTGCTTTTTCGGAGTATCCTTTGAGTTTTCTTGCCCAGGTGCTTCAATCTCCATCTTATCACTCCTTCCGTCGGGCGGTTGAGGCGAGGGTTCACTTGGCGGCACCGGAGCGGGGAAAGAAAAAATAGGTTTTTCTGGGTTCATAATTGGAATTACACGCCCCGCGCGTAGTCCTTTTTTATGTGGACTGTTGAAAGTATTTCAAATGGCAGTGCAATTGGAAAGATCAAAAGAAGTGACCTCAGTGACTCCAGGAGATCTTACTGCTCTAGCAGTGAGTAAGATTCAGCAAGCTGAAGCTAATGCAGTCAACAAGTATGGATATGGTAAACAAGGAGATCAGATGAGGTTTGAGCAGGCAAAAAGGGACTACAAGAAAGCAAAGTTTGATCGTAAGTGTGATTACTGCAATGAAAGGGGACACACCAAAGACTATTGTTTCAAGCTAGTTGGTTATCCATAGTGGTTTAAAGGGCCAAAGGAGGATGATAAGGGTAAACCTCAAGGTAAGTTTGCTGCTCAGTTTAAGGTGCCACAATATGATAATCTATTGGAACTTGGATTTCAAGAGCTGAAGCCTGATCCTGCAATGGTCAATGCCATTTACAATGAGGTAGTTAAGATGATGAAAGGGAAAGGCATTGTGGATCATTCTGAAAGTTCAGTTAACCAAGCTATGGTTCACTTTGCAGGTACTTTAAGTGTATCCTTTTTATTTGGAACAAATAAAGGTGATAAGCATGCTTGGATTGTTGATTCAGGTGCTACTGATCATATAACATTTGATAGAGGAGTTTTCTCTGAGATTGTTTCTTTGCATGCTTCTATTTCTTTGTGACTTCCTGATGGATCTCATGTTTTAGTCAAGTACTTTGGGACTGTCATGTTAAATAACAACTTTGTGTGGAGAAATGTGCTTTATGTGCCTCAGTTTTGTCATAACCTCCTGTCTATGTCTAATGTTCTTAAAGATTAGAGGCTTGTTTTTCAGTTTGATGAGATATCTTGCTAGCTACAGGACCATACAACTAAGAGCCAGCTGATCAAAGGATGGGAAGAAGGAGGTCTTTACAGAATTCATACTTTGTCCGTGAAAGTAAACACTGATAATTCTTCTGGTATTGACACAGTAGTTTGTAATAATGTAGAAAACATAATGACTACTCATGCTCGTCTTGACCATGTGTCTTGTTCCAAAATGAAACAATTGCTTTTCTGTAAGGGGGTTGATGAGTCCAATCTCAGGTGTGATACTTGTTCTTTGACTAAATTTCACAAGTTGGAGTTTGCTAGAAGTGAATCTATGGCTATTGCTCTGTTTTACTTGATTCATATGGATTTGTGGGGGCCTTATAAGACCCCTTCTATGTGTGGTGCACGTTATTTTCTAACTATCCTAGATGATCATTCTAGAACCACTTGGGTTTATCTACTTCAGGACAAAATGCAAGTTCTGAGTTGTATCACAGAGTTTTTGTTGCTTGTTGAAAATCCGTTTCAAGTGTCTGTGAAGTGTATTAGAACTGACAATGGGTCTGAATTCACCCAAAGGGGTTGTGTGGATTTTTTCGCTGCTCATGGAATTATTCATCAAAGGTCTGCTCCTGGTGTCCATGAGCAAAATGGCCGTGTTGAAAGAAAGCATAGGCATTTGCTAGAAATTGCTAGAGCCATTAGATTATATGCAAGCCTACCCATCAAGTTCTGAGGTGATTGTGTATTAAGTGCTACCCATCTAATCAAAAAAATGCCATCTTCTGTGTTGGGATGGAAGTCACTATTTGAAGTTCTTTTTCATGTGGCCCTTGATTATGATAAACTCAGGGTTGTAGGTTGTTTATGCTATGCTTTGCAACCAAATGACAGACGTGATAAGCTTGGTTGTTTAACTTACAAAAAAAAGTTGTGGATAATTGGGTTTTTGATACACAATATGAATATTTGTATCAAATATTGGTTTGAAATTAAACAATAGCATCAAAAATCTCAATACAATTAATGCGATCTAGTAACTTTTGAATACCCGATGACACGGATCCTTGAAATATATAATGGGTATTCGAGACGGATACCTACCACCATACAGTTGCAATTACCCTTTTTCCATGGATGTTTGTAGTTGGTACTGCTAGATACTAAAACTCATGCCCACAAGCGTATGGGGTACATATTTAGCATATATAGAGTGTCGAGTCACATGGGCTATCCATTATCGATTGCAACTAATCAATTATAACTGATTAAATTAAGCTAAAATGATAGAAAAAATAAATCATTGCTTAATATAATATGCAAACTCGAAATTCGTATTCGATCATTTGTATAATACCGAAAAAAAAAGAACAAAACTAAACCTAATGCTCGAAGAAAAACAAATGGAAGCATTCTCCCGTCTTGTGACATTTGTCGTCCGCTTCTTGGTAAAATATTCTCAAAACTCTTAGCCTATATAAAAGTTCCCTAAGAAAAAATATTAGGGAAAAACGTCTTCTAAAACCCGAAAATAGTTATGTCACAAGGACGAAGTGGACGTCCCGATTTGAATCTCACACAAAACAATTGTGGTGGTTCGTGTCATCCATTGTGTGTTTTTCAATTAGAACTTCACTCCTTTCAATCCAACTTCGTATCATTGGCCCTTGTTTAGCTTCTATATATAATAAGATCGATCACTTGAGATGTTTGAACTTAACATCAAATCTCTTTCTTATATACCTATAAATCAAGCCAACTATTCCTGTAACACTTCAACTTTTAGAAATATGTATAAACTATTTGAACTTTGAAACCATAAACATGACTTGTAATGATCATAAACAAATGCAATTACCTAGCCTAAGGACATCTAAAATAGATGTTATCAAGTACTCACGTACAATATACTCAATGATTTACTCGATCCAATTCTCATTATCTCATGAGGAAGTACGAATAAATATTAATTTATAAACATCAATTTATAAAAATTATCTCATTATCTCAATAGTATTCACCATTCAGTCAAAGGAATAACAAATTAACCAATTCATGTTCAAAAAATCATAGTTATTCAGTTTCACCAAACCGTTGAGAGAGAGAGAGAGAGAGAGAGAGAGAGAGGTGGTCTTGTCAGTGACTCAATAACATAGGTGACCCAAAGACTATAGGAAAATTTGTTGCAACAATGGGAGAATTCAAGTGAATGGCCATGGTGGCGCGATTGAGAGGGATGAGGCCGAAGAAATGGGCGTCGAGGATAGATAATAGGTCTTGTTAATATGCCTTGAATTAGGCTTATTATGTGTTTTTAGTTTAGGCCCATAGTCTGACTAGGGTTTCATGAGTCCCTATATATATACTCATGAAACCTAACAATTTGTAACCCTAGTTTCTTGTTTGCCTCCTTAATAACAAAAGCCATATTCTTCTGCCCATTAGGACATAGATATCATACTGTTGTCGAACCACATGAAATCTCTATGTCTCTCTTTTCTGTTATCGTTCTTGTTACAACAAACCGGTATTAGAGCTTGGTTGCTGATTTCCGTCGAGAATGATGGTTGGTTGGTTCTGTGTTGAAGATTGACAAGTTTACTCGAAGAAATTCTTTCAGTCTGTGGCAGATCAAGATACAGGCTTTGATGAAGCAGCAAGGTTTATGGGCAACGTCAACCGTCAACAAAAACGGAGTAGATACAACAATCGTTGAGTATGACCTTCTGGAGGCAAAGGCTCATTCGACGATTATTTTGTGTCTCGTAGACGATGTCATAATAAAAGTTATTGATCTGGAAATCGTAGGCGGCTTGTGGCTGAAGTTGGAGAGTTTGTACATGACAAAGTCTCTTACGAACAAGTTGCTTCTGAAACAATGGTTGTTCAGGCTGTGTATGCATAAATGTAAACAACTCAAAGATCATCTTGATGAACTTAACACGTTATTACTTGAGTTACGTAATATCGATGTTAAGGTGGATGATGAAGATGTTGTCCTAAATCTGCTGCTATCCCTATCCCCCACATACGAGAACTTTGTTCAATCGTTCGTCATTGGAAAGGATACCATCACACTGGAAGAGGTCAAGTCGTCGCTTCACAACAGATAGTTGCATATGAAGGCAAGCGCATCGGTTATAAACAATCAGGCTTCCGGGCTTATGGCCAACAGAGGCAATTCTGATGGTAGAAGGGGCAAGAAGCAAGATCATAAATCAGGCCTTATACCAGATGTCATCTGTAACTATTGTAAGGAGAAAGGTCATTGAAAGAATGAATATCCTGAGACGAAAAGGCAACAAGAGCAGAAATCCGGGTCTGTAACAGTAGCTGATCGTGGAAATACTTCTGAGGAAGATATTGTTTTACTAACAGATAATCGCACACATCATGATGTGGTTTCTCGACTCATATGTGTCATGTCACATATGTTCTAGAAGATAGTTGTTTACAACATATAGATGTGTAGATAAGGGCAATATCTCTATGGGAAACGTTGTCATCTAGAAGGTTGTTAGGATTGGCTCAGTCAGGCTTTGGACAAACGATGGGAAGTTTTGCACATTGAAGGAAGTCAAGCATGTGTCATCTATGATCAAGAATCCGATATCCCTACCTGTGTTAGACGACAAGGGTTTTAGATACACAGGTTATGGTGGAAAGTTGCACATGTTTAAAGGCTCTAATATGGTTTTGCAAGGATTCAAGCAGGGAAAGAGAACTTTGTATGCCTTACAAGGTTCATCAGTAACAAGTCTTACATGTAGATACTGTTTCAATTAAGGCTAGAGAGACTATTGGTGAGAAGATGGAGTTGAAATTCACTCCAACAGAGACTCGGACACTTGAGTTGGTCACTGACCAATCGTCACAAACTGGTAACATTGAGTTAGATATTGTTGAGACAAAGAATATACCACCAGACACATGAACAATTAGATCTGTACATCGAAGTATTGCTCTACATCGTCCAAGAATGATTGACATCAGGGGGCCTACGAGATACAAGTCTAATGATCTAATGGGATATGCTTTGCAGGTGGCCGAGGGGGGGGGGGTGATGTTCCATCCAACTACAAGGCTACTGTTTCTGGAGGTAAGTCAGCACACTAGCAAGCTAAGAAGAGAATCACGGTGAAGAAGGTGGGAACAATTGATAATCCCGCTGACATGTTCACCAAGCCAGCTATTGAGTTGCCATGCGGGGCAGTCTGGGTCCTTCTTCAAGGACAAATCTGGGGCAGAGGAACGTTTGACACTTGTTATGGTGCATCTGTTTCTGAGAGGATTCAAGTCAAGGTGGAGATTTGTTAATATGCACTGAATTGGACTTATTATCTATTTTGGGTTTAGGCCCATAGTCTGACTATGGTTTCATGAGTCCATACATATACTCATGAAACCTAACAATTTTTAACTCTAGTTTCTTGTTTGCCTCCATAATAAAGAACCCTATTCTTCTACCCGTGGACGTAAGTAACATACCGTTGCTGAACAACGTTAAATCTATGTGTCTCTCTTTGGTGATTAGATCGAAAACGAGATGTAAATCCAATAATTTTAACAAGTTGTAATTTTTTTTGGCAATTTTACGCAAACCCAAACCTTGAATATTAGTATTTTCACCAAACCGCCTCTTAAATAGAAAATTACAAAACAAAACCCACATGTAACAGGTCTACTGTCAACAAAACATCACCCTCAGCCCCATTATGTCCACATCCTTGTTAAAACTATGTAAAAAGATTAATTTACCTTTATCATTCTTCATCTGCAAGCTTTGATCGAAGACAAGACTCGTCGATAGATTAAAACTAAACATTCGGTGGATCAACGAATTCAAAGAAAAAAAACCAGAAGTGGATTCGCATCAGATGTTGGTGGAGAACGTGTGTGACTCATCTTGAAAATCAAGGGAAGTACACAAAGTCAGGTAATTTGGACACTTGATTATTTTAGAGTTTTGCGTTTTAATTTTGGCGAGTTCGATCTTGTATTCTTGGGTGTTTGGAGATTCAATCGATTTGTGTTAATTTCTTTGATTTGACTTTTAATGATCTAGATTATATATGTTCTATCAATTTCTTTGATCTGAGTTTCATGTTTCTTTGATTTAGCATCCTCCTCCATGGCAAATTAAGCATTTGTGGTTGATGATAAATTTGGGGTTTGGAGCTAATCTACTGTGTCTAGCTGTTGGGAAAGGTATTATCAATTTTACATATTTATGAGTGCTATCTCTGCTATCCCTATTGAATATGTGGAAAAAATATTCAATTTTGCATATTCATGATTGTTGGTGGTATACTGGTCCATGGTATCATCCGTTCATATTCAAGATGAGCCACACCCGCTCTCCATCGAAATATGCTGAGAATTCACCTATGGTTCCCCTCTCCAAATCGTCAAATGTTTACTCTTAGTCCTACAAGTTTGTCTCTTCAATCAAAGGGGGATATCAAAGAGGGATGTGGATGGAATGGGGCTGGGGTGGTGTTTTGTTGATGGTAGGTATGTTATAGGTGGTTTTATGTAATTATCAATTTAAGAGATGATTTGGTGAATACACCAACATTTAAGGGGTGGTTTTATGTAAAGGCAAATTTGCAAAACTATACCAATTTTTTTTCCCTTTGCAAAAATAGCAATGACATGTGAAAAATAGCAAGCAAAGGAGAATGTGCTACTTTTGCAAAATAGTTGGTGACTTGTAGCACCGGTGGAAGGTAAGTCATGAGAGACATTAGGAGAGACAAGGTAAAAAAAAAAAATTAAATCATGAAAAGTGGAAAAAGATGGAGGGAGAGAGAGGAATTCAATCATTTTAAACTAATTTTCACCAATTTTTGTTTGTTAAAATTAAAAAATAAATTTATTTTTAAACTTAATTTAATTTTATCTATCTATAGACACCCACTTTATATATGTTTATGGAAAAAAAAAATTTCGAAGTGAGATTATTTTCTAGACAGAGAGAGAAACAAGACTTACGTGTCAGCCAATATGTTCTTCTTGCCACTAACGCCTATTTATATGCCAATATAGGTATATCCCGTGCCAACTCTTACGAATCCGACCGAGACACATAGTACAAATAGAACAAGCAAGGGCAGATCTGTACGAGTCCTTAAATCAACTAAAGACAACATACTCTTGCAGTTATAAAACAACAATAAGGGGTTTCTTACGTGTCCTAAAACCATAAAAAAAACGAGCAAGTGTAAAAGTCCTAACACAACTAAAAGAATGTAGTCCTAAAACAAACAAAAAACAAGCACATTCCTCCCAAGGGGGCTATCCAGGAGCCTCTTTCAATTTGCAGCGACAAGTATGTAGTCCATATGGCGAAGGAGCCCCGTCTTGGAGAAATGATTTTGTCTTCTGAAGTTTATGATAATTTATTATGTGCCAGTTTTGACATTATTTGTGCCAATAACTTGTATTTACTTGCCAGTAAAGGTGTATACTTTGCCAACACATAGGAATCGGACAATAAAACCAAGTTTTACAATAACAATAAACTCAGGAAGTAAATGTATATAACAAAATCAACCAAAGGTACGAGTCCTACAACAATAAAAAAACGACCAAATGTACGAGTTCTACAACGACAAAAGCAATCAAATGTACGAGTCCTACATTAATCTTAAAAAGAGAGCAACTTTTGGTGGCAGCCACGAGAAGGCAGAAGCCTCTTCCAATCTGCAGCAGCAGCAAGGGTGTCGTTCATATGGCGAAGGAGTCCCATCTTCGAGAAATGGTTGGCCCTCCCGATCTTGGATAAATGGCTGGCCCTTCCAATCTTGCTCGATTGTGTCGGTATGACCTTCCCTCCTTTAGTTCTAAACATGACTCGCTTATTTTTAAACCCGAGATACAAGTGTGCATTAAAACTTACAGGTTGCTAAAAACAAGTGTCAGCAATTACAAAATTCGTGCCAGTAAAGAAAAAAATCGTGCTAGTAAAGAAAAAATGTGTGACAGAAAAAATGTATGACAGTAAAAAAAATCAGCTCAAGAAATCAATAGCAAGATCAATTTGAGGATTCAATTTCAATCAGAAACACAAAAACCCTAGGATCCAGTAAAAAATTAGGATCAATTCCGAGGCTTCAATTTCAATCTACAAACCCTAAACAACAACACCAAAAGAAAGGATGAAACTTGAACAAAAATAATAAAAATTCAGAAGCCGGTTACCTGAGTGGATCGTTGGGATTGGACCGGGCGAGAATGACCTTCCCATCGCGAATCGCGAGCATGGAGTTCGTTTCAGCCTTGGTAAAAACCCTAACAGAGAGCCTATTAGCAAACTCAGGGATAGGCCCGCCCTCGGATTGGTGTCCATGGTGGTTGTGGATGTGATCGGCGATGAAACCAGGAATATGAGGGCGGTAGAAACTGTGGTGTTGCTCCCCTCCGACGCCACCAGATCCGACAACGTGGGCCTCGTGATGGGTGTATGCAGCGGTTGGCGGCGGAGGGTATGGATGTGAGTCAACCGGCGGAGGGTGTGGATGGGAGTAGGTAGCCGTCGGCATCGGTCGGCCTCGTGATGTCCTGTCCTCCTCTCCTTTGAGTTTCCATTGCCTTCTATAACAATTTGAGAAACCTGTTAGTTTTGCTAATTTTTTAGCCCAATTACCACTTTTACAAATTTTATTAGGGGAGTTACTTTTGCAAAAGGGCCAAGCTTTTTGGTATATTTGCCAATTGCCATCATTTACTCTTATGTAAAATTGCCTTTTTTTTGTTATCGTATCGTCAAAATTATATCATGTCAAATTATTGGTATGTTATAGGAATGGGGCTGGGGCGGTGTTTTATGGAAGCTTTACTCTTTTAATTCTTCTTCAACATTTACTTTACAGATTATTTCAAAATAGGACCCGTGTTTAGGTTTCAATTATATGTGCTCTAAAACTCTCATTTTAACAAGTTTTCTTAATCGGTCTCCCGTCCCGTGTTAATATATATATATATATATATATATATATATATATATATATATATATATATATATATATATATAGGGGAGCTTTCCAATGAAACAACTCATGTAATGGAGGGATAAACCTAAACCATTAGATAAGGGAAATGGACGGCAACGATGGATGAATTAATTTCACGTGATGGGATGCAAATAACCGCTCTAGGGTTTTTTTTTTTGAAACGGAAAAAATTTGGCCATAGAGCTAAGCCCTATCAGCCAAGAGGATCCTTGCGGATGAGAAGACGTAACAGAGAGTCATCAGGCATCAAAGGTCCGTGTGAAGCATAGCTAATACGCGATAGGCGATCAGCCACAGAATTTGCTTCTCGGAAGACATGACGAATCTCGACAGAACCAAAGAAACCCAGCGAGACTAGACTGTCCGAGACAATCATTTCAGAGTCTCCAGTAGGCTTCCCCAAACCTTTAAGACTTTTTATAATTGTTAAGTTATCTCCTTCAATAATCAGGTTTTTGATGTTTAGATCATTGGCGGCCAGAAGTCCCCGCCAAAGCCCTTGGCTCTCACAGCCACAAATAGAGCTAAAAGGCGAGACCCCCTAACCACTGAAAATAGGGTTACCTTTGTGGTCTCTTAGAATAAATCCAAAAGAGCCCAAACTACAGGGGTTAAATTTGTACTTTCCCACTAAAACAAATTTCTGGATTTTTTTTAGATCTGAAATTCTGGATATTAAAACTGCTTTAGTTTTTAAAGAAGGAACTAAGAGAATCTCTCCCTGTGAGAGTTTTTTTAAGGCAAAATGGTCATAGACAGACCATTTTTTTAAAACCCTTGCACAAATAGCATCAATTCTGGAAAATTTGCACAAATAACCCTTTTCCCAAAATTTGGCAAAAATGTCCCGATTGCTAACCTGGGATAAGGGGTAAATTCCCCAAAAACGAAAAAAAGAAAAGAAAAGGAAAGAAGGAAACCTTGCCCAAAAAAAAAAGGAAAAGGGAAAAAAAATCCAGAACTCCCCCTCTCTCCATCTCAGTTCTCTCTCTTCATTTTAAAAAACAAACGAAAGCAAAAGGAAAGGGGAAGACAACCGGCGATTTCGAAAGAAGGAGGCCGGAGAACATCCCCCGCTGTTAGAGTGTGGAGGAGAAGGTAAGAACGCCGGCGCCGGACTATAAAGGTATTTCCCCCTCTCCTTCAACCCGAAATCATTCTCTCTCTTCTCCGTTTTGTGCGACCGTGGGGTGTCGGGTGTGTGGGTGAAGAAGTTGCAATGGGGTTTAGGGATTGAATGGAAATGGTGGGTTGAGTGATGGGTTGTGGAGGGGTGATAATGGTGGGTGCGATTGAAGGATGAAGAGGGTGGTTTTCGGGTATGGTTAGTGGAAATCTACATTTAGGGTTTATGAAGGTCGGAGAGGGTGACAATGGTGGGAGTTGAAATTGGGATATGGGGATGTTTTGGTGGGTGATTGAAAAAGAAGGACTGAGGTTAATTTGAGTCGTGTTTGATTTGAAATTTTTTTGTTTGAAAGAGAAATTGGGTGACATGGGTTTCAAATTATATGGGAAAATACGTCATTCATTCGCACATCTTCGTTTTCTGCAGAATCTGCATAACTTAGGTGCCAAGGGTAAATGGACTCCTCACACGTGACATTTTCAAGATGACACGTAAATATTGATATTGAAAGGATATTGTCATAATTATTTCGATCTGAAATTAAGCGACGGTTATAATCTGATATGAATTCGAATAGTCCTACGAATACCACATATTTCCTTTGATGTCATTCTCTTGTTTTTTGTTTCAATTTCATTGGTTGTTGGACAACAATGTCGTTTTCTGTTTTAATTGAGCTTGTTTTTTAATTATAAATGATTTTTGACATACCCAGGTCAGCTGATGTTGTTTTCTAAACGCTTTTGTCCACCTTAGTCCATATGAGTGATGCTAAAAACCTAATCCCTGCAAATGAAAGTGTTGGAGGAGATCGCCAATGGACTGCGGGTTGCTAAAGGGATGGGAAGAGCCGGGGAAGAAAGAGAAAGGGATGCTAGCGCTTCTTTTGACATTGATGCAGAGAAGAAGGGTGATGTTGAGAAAGACGGAGCTAAAGACAAACTTTTCGATGAAAAGGAAGGGGATGGGGGCACGAAAGGACAAGGAGGTAAGTTTGTTTTTTTGGTGACAGACATTGTGTTTTATGTTGAGTGACACGGACGATGTCAAAAAGGGAAGGATGATGTCACCAGCGCGGACGCAATTGACTTGTATCCGTGTCGACAACGATGGCTTAGCCCGGTGGATGGCAAGGTACCTCACATCTGTATTTGTCTCCAACTTATTCTACAAATGATGTCATTAACATAAAATTGGCATCGTGGGTGTGTAGCGGGGATGGGGAGAAGTGGATGACATGCTACGACACAGAGCTTATGAAGGAGTTATGATCTCCATTGTCATCGGGGCGTACAGGCAGTTGCTCGTTGTTGTCATCTTCCATGGTAGACTGTAATAAACCGCCGATAACTTTTTATCAGGGCGTACTTTTCATATCCCCAGGTTGTTATGAACTTTGTTGGGGTTGTATTTTCTGAACTCTGTTGCTCACAACTTGTAGGATGTTATGATATCCATTAGTCAGTAGGTGTAGTATTTTATGACATTAGTTGGTTAGTACATGTTAGTCTTTTATGAACATTTTATGCACTTGGTGGTTTTCTTTACGAACATACTTGGTTTTGAAATGTTTGTGTGGAAAAACAGACACGTTAAATCCTTCAAGTGACAAGGCCATATAAACAGGTGACATGGTTCATTTCGAAAACAAATTTAAAGTGAAAGCTCAAACCGTGACACATTCATTCCTTGAGGTGATGTAAAGGCTCAGATTTTTAAAATCTTAATTTCTAAAAAAAAATGAAAATAAAATAATAATAATAATAATAATAATAATAATAATAATAATAATAATAATAATAATAATAAAATCAAATGAATTAATTAAAGCTGGGAAATTGGGTGCAAGTCTTTACCCGTACTTTCCCTTGTCTCCTTCTGATCATTCAATAAAACAAGCAATCACCTACCCTGCTTCTCTAGCCTATTACAGGACAAATACCCCTATGTTTTCTTCCTCTCTTTGTAGCAAAAAGAAAAGCCAGGACCCTCCCTTCTGCCTTTTGAGTCCAAAAGAGCTGCAATCCCCCAATTTGTGCTTCAAAAACACACAGCAATCCCCATTCTCCATCTCTCCATTCTTCTTTTCCCCCTTTAAACACAACCCACAAGCCACAACTCCTCCTCTTCTTACCCCGGCACCACCACCAGACGCAATCCTCGCCCCACCTTTCTCTTTCTCGATTCCGTTGAGCAATCAGCAGCGCCATTTCCTCCTCCATCGAGCAGCTCCTCGACGAGTCCAAGCCAACGCCGCCGGCAGCAACAACGACTCCCGTCTTCCGAGTGTTGTCCCGAGCACCCACGACCATCGCCTCGCTCTTCCCCCTTCCATCCAGCGGCCAGCAGACCGAGCACCTCCCCTCCTCTTCCTCGGAGGCCGGCAAGACGAAGCCTGAGCCGAGAAGTCGCCCAGGATCCCGGATCCACCGACGCCGAGCCGTCGGCGCCAACTCTCCCACGCTCCCCTGTTTCCCCGTCCGAGGATGGGTAAGCTTTTGTTCTTCCTCCTTTCACTCTCAAACGTAGCAAAGTTTCACCTTTTAACCTCCATCCCTTGACCTAGGCCGAGAATCGCAGCACCTCACCTCCGACGAGCCCCGACGCATCTCCGACGAGCCTCACATCCGACTTTAATCCCCTCGGTGAGCACCTCTTCCTTCTCCATTCTTGTTGATTCCGTGTGCATGTTTCCTTGTCGGGTAGTCGGGACTAGGTGGCCGGAGTACCGTGTCGCCGGCAAGCTCCTTCCTCCCCTCTTTCTTCTTACAATTTTCGAAACAGGAGGGAGTAGAGGATGATGAATAGTAATCCCCTCCATCCTTCTTTAGACGTGGGCCCATTCCACCTCAGCGCCACGTCACTGGGCCCTCTTTCTTCTTTTAAAAATTTCAGCTTTCGATCTTCAGAAAATTGGAGAATGGGATTGGCTTAGTGGGCCTATTTTTGGGGCCAAGCTAATTGGGTTTAAAGGGGAAATGTTGGGCCAGATTTTTGGTTAAAAGAAATGAGACTTTGAGCTATTTTATGAAGGGGTCCATTTTGGATCTATCAAATATAAGGTCGGTTTTGGTAATTTCAAAAGAAGCTGATTATTTTTTGTATAAAATAAAAATGGTTAGGATTTTTAAGGATTTAGAAATATTTTTTTGAAAATGTTTTATGAAAGTGTTTAATAAGTGATATTTGAAATAGTATGTAATATTATTTGAGATTTAAAATATAAGATATTATTTTGGGATTAAAGGTATAATATTACGGTGATTAAAATAAAATGAAATATTATGAGACTTGGATTTTAGAAAAAAAGAATTTAACGAACATTTTTCAAGGTCGGAAATTCTAACTATTTGACCCGAACTTCTAAACGGTTTTCGGACTAACTCGGGAATTAGGTGATCGGTGACTAACTAGCATGATTAATGTGAATGGTTGACTAATATCATGATTGATTGACTAATGGCATGATGAAGTGTTAGACTTATGTATAGTTCACTTACGCTTTCGCGATATGATGAATATGACGAACTTGGTATATGTGATATGCGGATTATTATTGCGGATATATTGTGGCAAATACATCAATGTGGCTGAATGGAATGATGAGAACGATATGGTCTTGTGCAATGTGTCAATATGATGAATGGTTGAACTTGACGGAATGATGTTTGCGATATGGTTGTTATTCTCGTTGAATGATGTATGCTTTGAGTGCTTGGATGATTAGATAGAGACTTATATATGTGTTCTGATATGTATCTAGGTGATACTTTGTGATTATGATCAATGTGTGTCGGACCTTCTATTATGCTGTTCTGCATAGCCAGGTGAGTTCCTATATGAGCTCACTCAGATTCGAAAAGAGATCTCCCTGCTTGTAGCCATGTGCATACTAGGTGCTTGCATTCATAATAAAGCATGCCATGTAGTATCCTGCTAGGATTGCACTCATGATTGAGCATTTGTTTACTCATTGCTTTTGTAAACAGAACGGTCGTTATCTGTGAAGTAACTAGAGTCATTGCTAGGGTCATAGGACGACCTAGTCTCATCGGGTCCCGTCCTGAGTCAATCGAGTCATGAACTTCCTTATATTATGAGATGCATGCGGGCTTTATTGTGGAGCGGGTTAGGCATGCGTGCCGCCCGATTATGATGGAATGCATTCACGAGCTGGCCAGTCTCCGCCCTATCGGAAGGGGGTGGAGGTAGGAGAGGGATATACCACTTGGTATTCGGTGCTAAGGCCTTATTATATTTATGCACTTGATCTTAGGACCATGTTAGTGTGTTAATATTCCGCCTTGCATCTAGAAGCATCTTTATTAGGACTAGCGTGTGTATATGTCTGCTTGTTTGGGATTATATATCGTAGGGCTTCGATCTGACACCGCCCCGCATACATTTTTTTTAGGTTTGTTTTACAGCATGCTTATTCCTTGTTTCCGTGACGTGTGGACTCTCTTGGGCGATCTCAAAGAAATGGTTTAACTCCACTAACATTGTATATTAAATTTCGATAAATACGCTTATTAATTTGGTTTTGACTCGGCTCTGCCGTGTCAACCTCTTGTATTACACATTGATTCTACTATTTGCATGACCGTTGGTTTTCCACGCTTAGACTTATGACAGGTACAGGGGACTTCCCCGGGGATCCCAACGATCCCTTCGAATTTTGGGTATGAAATCCCACTTCAAATTGTTAGGATAGAATTTCAAACCTTCAACCTGTACTCGGGGCGCAAGATTCTAACGAGGGGTTTCATCCCTCGAAACGTAACCCGGGAATCATAATCCCGGGCCGTTACAGGTGACACGACCATACAAACCGGTGACAGGGGTTATTTTCTTAACAAATTGGCAGACACTAAGAAATGTGAAACGTCAAAATCAGTGAAACCCCAAATTGTGACCCATAATTCCTTCAGGGGACACGACCATACAAACAGGTGACGGGGGTTATTTTCTTAACAAATTGGTAAAGTTTGTCATATGTTATATAGGTTAATAGCTGTAGTGTTTCAAGGACACCCCCACTTTCGACGGACTTGAAGACGCATTCATCGGGGCGTATAGGCAGATGTTTGCTGCTGCCATCTTCCATGGTAGACTGTAATAAACCACTGACCACTTTATATCAGGGCTTGGTTTTCCTTTCACTAGATGGTTATGAACGTTGTTGTGATTGTACTTTATGAACTTCGTTGCTCAAAGGTTATAGGATGTTATGATATCTATTGGTCATAAGCTATAGTATTTTAAAACATTGGTTGGTCAGTAAATGTTAGTCTTCTATAAACATCATATGTAGTTGGGGTTTTCTTTATCCACGTACTTGTTTTTATAATGTTTGAGTGGAAATAATAGTGACACGTGAAATCAGTCAGGTGACAAGGGCATACAAACAAGTGATAGGGGTAATTTCCTTATGAAAATGGCAGACATGGTCAGAAATGTAAATCAACAAATTCAAACAGGTGACACGTGAAATATCATGTGACATTGTACAACTCCAAATCATCTCAGTCTTCTTCGAGCTTCACTTCAAAACTTCATCCTCATCCGAGACCCTAAAGACGATTGTGGGGGTTGACCCATCGTCATCCTCCTCCTCGCTGCTAATGGATATCACCTCCAACCCTTGGCCCATGTCACCCATGTCACCTGAAGAGGTATCCGTGTCACCCAATTCAATCACATCCAGACCTTGTACCCTGTCACTTGAAAATATACCCGTGTCACTTTATTGTTTACCCGTGTCAGTAGTATCCATCGCAGCCAGCTCCTTGCTATTCCCTAAGGCCTCGGTCACCTCTCCCCCAACATATAACTTATCATCTAGAGACACGGGGTTTTGTTGTGCCTTACCGTTTGTCCCAGCATTCACAATATCACCTAAATCATCCACTTTTGGGGAGGAGGGTAGTCCACTCAGGCATTCTTCCCCGGCAAGGCGTTCTTCCTCGACAGGTTGCTTTACTTCAAAGCTCTCCCTCTGCAATGGACCGAAATATATCGCAAGGGGCCATGAATCTTCTTCACACTTTGAGTTCAGAAATTTAAACGTCTCAAGGTCGTCATCATCAGCTATTATGATCGGATGACCCCCCTTCTTTCGAGTTCGGCATGTACGCCAACGCCAACTCTGCATATGAAGCACCATCGTCGACCTTGAGCCTGATTAGGTTTTTCAGTGAGATGAAATCGATGTCCTGCTGTATCTAACTCCATAGATGAGGATTACTTCACCAAATACACTTACCCCTTTCATTTGCCAACAAAGGTTTCTGGGGGATCACATTGACACGGGGATTTTGATTATTGACAGGGGCACAGACTGAAGCCGACAAGTGCTCTGCAACTGGAACTGCAAGCCGGGAGCTTGTCTTCAATGGTGGAACGTTCTCCATCTCTTTCTGCTGCAAAACATGTGAGATGAGAGAGAAAATGAAAAGCCTCTTTTCTCCTCCCTTTTTATACCATAAAAATGGTAAAATGTATCAAAATATCACATCACCCATCACCTCACCATCTCACCATAATTTTGGCGCCAAAACCAAACCCTCACCAAATGTATTCTCTCCTTCCTCCAACCTGCAACTGGCCCAAGAGGTCACATTTTTTTTGGCAAAAGTAAACCCTTAGGTTACCTTTACATTTTCCCAAAAAGTGTACCATTTTTGCAAAGTTTTGGAAAAAGTAGTCTATCCATGCAAATAGCCCTTTTTTTAATGATTATTATGTTCCTTGAATATGAATATTTACACTATTATCTTTGAACAATGAAATATTAGATAGGAATAATTAAGGTTAAAATGAGTGTTGTGTACGTGTTCGTTTTGAACGAAAAATGAATCATTTGTATAAGAATACTCTGCTTGTTAAATATGAATAATGGATTAATTAAGAACATGTCTTCTATCTTTTTTTTTGATTGGGTAAAAAATTCGGATGCGAATAATCGCTATCCGATAGCATCCTTGCGGATGAGCTCAGCAAGACCTGGATCGGTGTATAGGGAAGGGTTAACGGCAACATGAGCAAGGTGTGCAACCTTATCTGCTACGCAGTTACCATTACGAAGAATGTGAGAGAGCGAGACTTTGTTAAACCCTGTAAGAATTGAACTGATGTCTGACATAATTAGTTCGATTTCCCACGTACATTTGGCACTGTTGTTAAGATAGTTGATGATTATGAGGGAGTCCCCCTCAATAATAATTTTGTTAATGTTTAGTTCTATTGCTTTCAATACTCCTGCTTTAAGAGCCAAAGCCTCGGCCATCAGAGGTGTTTGGTTCCCAATTAGACTGCATCCCATTGCCTCTGGTAGTCCTTTATCATTTCTTATTACATATCCTATTGACCCTTGTCGATGAGTAGGGGCGGACCCATCGAAATTCAATTTCATTTTTCCACTAGGCGGTTTCTTCCACTTGTCAGTCTTTATATGCCTTACCGTTTTGTTCTGTGGTTTTTTATGACTATTGAGTTCACTGTCGTTCTTACAATTAATTTTTCCACTTTGCTCCATGCATTTCTACCTGCTTCAACCTTTCTTAAGGATCCATCAATATTGGGTAGTTTCTGTTGTTGGAAGATCCACTGATTTTGGATTAACGAGATAGTCCAATAATGGAAAGCCATAGCTTGTTTTTCCTGGGAATTTAATTGACCTGCGATGGTTGCTAAAATTGGCCCAATTTTCCTGGATTTCTTAATACAGTCGCTAATAGTATTCTTGACCTTAGCCGAGAGGCTGGATAAGAATAATGAGTATTTACACTCAAAAAATAGATGAGTAGCATCTTCTTTTTGACAAACGAGATGCAGTTGCTAGTCCGTCGTGACAAACTTTCTAAAGGAAGTTTTTAATTTTTGGGGGAGTATTAATTTTCCAAATCCATGTATTCTCATCATCTTCATGATCCATATGTTTTATGTTAAATCTATATGCACTAGAAGTTGTAAACCATCCATTTATATCCGACCACCAATACATTCTGTCTTGTATATTTTTCAGCTATTTGCTTCGCCGTATCCGTAGGCAAAACTAGTTTGAGTTTATCTAAACTCCATTCTCCATTAATGATGTATTGATCAACCGTTTCTTCTACATTGTTCCTTCCTGGCACTGTACACTGGCTTTGTATGTCACTAACTAGAGCCCATTTGTCTTTCCAGAACTTTATGGTTTTTCCATCCCCTACTGCCCAGGCTAGACCGTTCTTAAATGGCTTAATTAATTTTCTTAGCTGGGTCCATTGCCAAGAGGCGTTTCCTCTCTTCTCAAATTCTAGTAAGTTTGTTGATTTTAGGTACTTATATTTAATAATTTTGACCCATCTATTTTCAGGTTCTGCAATGATTTTCCACAGAAGCTTCATTTGTAGTGCTTCATTCATGTCCTTGGATTTTCTAAGTCCCATGCTACCTTTAGATTTTGCTCTACAGACTTTATCCCAGCTTATTAGAGGTTTGTATTGAAGGTCTTTGTTCCAAAAGAAAGTTCTGTTTATCTTGTCTAGGTTTGAAAGTATTGAGACTAGGAGCATATATAAAACTTTGCATGTAATAAAGAGGTTTGGAGGCTAGATTTGAATTGATTAAAACTAATCTCCCATGTTGAGATAGAGCATCAGCTTTTCACTTAGTCAGCTGGTTTGTTGTTTTGCCAATGATTTCCTCAAACGTAGTTTTATTTACTCTTCCATTCACGAAAGGACATCCCAAATATTTATCGAGTTTAATTTGTCTAGAGATGTTTAGGAAACCCTCCAACACAGGTATCCTTGAATGCCTTATCTTAATTCTATGTGCTACTGTAATACATACATAGTAATATTATTTATATTTGAATAAGTACGTCCTAAAATATGAATAATCGTCAATGACCATTATTCGTTGTATGAATAATCAGTAATTTGTATAGGAATAATTTTTTCATTAAATATGAATAGAAAAATCTTAAATAAGAATAATTTATTCAATGTGGTATAATAGTGTAACAAGTTGTAATAACAGGTTGAGCGGAGGAGGTTTTTATTTCCATATAACTGCTCTTCCTTAATGACAAATATATCCCTCTTTTTATTTAAAGAAAAAATAAAAAATAAAAAATAAAAAATAGAATTATCTTGTACGTTGGATGCTTTTGATCCAATTGTCCGATTTTCACCCCCCGTTACATAGTAAGAACCGTAGCCAAGTCTAGAGAAACCGAAAGCCGAACAAGTCAAAAGATGGACCAACTATAATATACAACCAAAATCAAGTAACATAAGCAAATAACAAAAGCAAATGACGAAATGAAAATAACAAGAAGCACATGACGGAATGAAAAATGCAGAAATAAAGTATAAGTCACCCTACACTTAATATGGAACTTCTTTGTTTTGAGTCGTCGCCCGTCATAATATTTTTCACTCTAAAAAAACCCTCAATATTCAATTATTTTATTTGCATGGCTTCAAAATGATAATGTGAAGACCGATATCAAGCGTAGAAAAACTCTCTCTTTTGAGAGATGGAAAACTGCTCCGGCAGACTAACCATCTTTGGCCATATAACCCAGCTCCGGTCACCCACCTCGGCTCCGACCACTCAATCCGGCTATGTCCGTCTCCGATTTGGCTCGTTCGCCTCGATCGGATCTCTCCATCTCCTCTCTCCCTCGTGTGAGTCTTGGAATCGGCTTCCACACTAATGACTAACCTCTCCGGAGGTTGAGAATTCCTCTTAAGAGGACGGAAATCCACCTTGTCGGACCAAGGCCTTTAGGCCGACCAGTCCACCATCTTCGCCTCCTACTTCCTCCCTCTGATTAGGGAAAGATCTTCACCGGTGTTGACTCCACCTGGATGATAATATGTGATATATTTTTGTAGGGGTGATGGAAGACAAATAAGGTAGTATTTTATGCAAATATCAATTATATTTTGGGGTGTTTTATTTGATTTATTATTCTCGGAAGATATTTATTTGGCTCACAAAATTATATGTGCTACGGAGTATATATTTTAATTAGGCTATTTTTCTAGAAGAATTGTTTTTAACCACATGCCTTTTTTACGTGTGCTTTATATGAATGATTTGATAGATTTGGTCAAAGTGGTTTTTAAAGATTTGGAAGATTTGTTTTTAACAAATATTAATTTGAACGTATTGTTTCAAATTGGTGTTTAGAGATTTGGTTCGTTTGGTAGTTACGTGAGATTCTATCTACATCTTATATATATATATATATATATATATATATATATATATATATATATATATATATATATATATATATATATATATATATATATATATATATATATGCTTTTTAGTTGATTAATATATTTTGGATGCAACTTTGATTACGTAAGTTTAGTTGGATTAATTAGTTTAAATTCTATCAATATCTTTTCTAGTATTTTCGGTTTAAGATATATTGGAAAAAGATTTTGTGTTAGAATTATCTTTGCAGGTAATTTGAATTTAAATTGGAACCAATATCTCCCATCAGTATCTCCCAGCAAGATTTCAACGTTAATTCAAATTCAAAGAGCCAGGAAGATTCGGCAGGAGCATCTCTCAGAAGTTAAACGTTCAAAAAGTTGTTACAATAAATCAAGATTTGGGAGATAAAAATCAGCAAACCTTAGGAGCTCTCGGTTATAAAAGAAAGAAGGGAGAGAACGATCAGATATCTTCCACCAAGCCGTCTCTGCGCATCAAGAGCTCTCGAGTCTACAGACGCCATTGCTGATTTTATTTGCTTCCTTTCTCTCTCTATTCTGTATTTGATTTATTATCTTTGAGAGTTGGGAAGTCTTGAGCTTCATAGTTTATATTCAATCCCTGTTATACTAAGAGTATCATATACTCAAACGTATCACACTTAGGTGTGACGAAGGGGACTTTTATTTCTCAGTATCTTGGGTTGTACTAGATAGCTGAGAGAGGTGGGGGCTCTTCTAGATTGGTCTAGGACTCTAAGGGATCTGAGTTGTACTAGATTGCAATTGTATAGGAGAGAGGCTTCTCGGTGAGCTATTAGGATCCATAAGGAAAGAGGAATAAAAGTTGTTGAATCCTACGGGTTGGATAACCCTAGGCGGGGACGTAGGCTGGTTTAGAGCCGAACCTCGTTAACAAGTCCTGTGTTATTTTATTTCTCTGCTATTATTCTTACGTCTGATTACTTTGCAGAACTATCAAGGTACGAAAAAGTTGTTCAAGATCTTGAGACTGAGTTCAAGGCCTTGAAACCCATTATTCAGCCCTTGAAGTTACTTGCTCTACACAAGTTTGCGAAAAGCGTCTATACTCTATTCAACCCCCCCCCCTTCTAGAGTATTTGTCTCTTACTGTTAATTACTTTACGTACTCGTTTCTTCAATTGGTATCAGAGCTTCTCACTATTTGATTTAACAATCTGTGAGATCGATCATGAGTACTGTAGGAGAAGGTGGATTCGCTCAAGGAAGGTCGTCAAATCGCCCTCCTCTGTTCTGCGGCGACAATTTTGTCCATTGGAGATCTTTGATGAAAATGTTCATCATTGATCAAGAAATGGAGCTCTGGGAACGCATAGTGAATGGACCAACTATTCCAATGAAGCCCGGCGCTACAGCAGGATCTCCACAATTCGAAAAGACGGAAGCCGAATTCACTCAGACCGATTATGAGAATGTGACCAAGAATTTTCGGGTCATGCACATGCTATATTGTGGTTTGAATACTGATGAGTTTAATCGTGTGTCAACTTGCAGGAGTGCCAAAGAAATTTGGGATAACCTTGTGGTGACCTACGAAGGTACTAGCCAGGTCAAAGAAAGCAAGATCAACATCTACCTACGACAATATGAGCTATTTAAGATGTTGTCTATCGAAACCATAAAGGAGATGTTCACCAGATTAACCCAAATCGTCAACAACTTGGACTCTCTCGGCAAAACCTTCAGCAATGAAGAAAAAGTGAGGAAAATCTTGAGGAGCTTACCAAAGGCGAAATGGGGGCCAAAAGTAACTGCAATAGAGGAAGCTCGAAATCTGTCAACTTTGCCATTGGACGATCTCCTTGGTAAGTTGATTACCCATGAGATGGTTCTTGGTGAAGAGGATGGAGAAGTAGCCCCTACTGTAAAGAACTTGGCCCTACGAGCTAAGAAGGAAGAAGCATCCTCAAACGACGACGAGAGTGAAGACGAGGAGGATCCGTTTGAACTCATCACAAGAGGGCTAGCACAAATACTCAAGATGAAGAAGAAATTCTCAAATCGAGAATATTCCGAATCTTGTAAGCATCGAGGTAAGTCTTCTAACCCTCGTAAGAAATCAAAGGTTCTAACTTACTTTGAATGTGGTGAAACAGGTCACTTTGCAAATGAGTGTCCTCAAAAGAAGAAGTACAAACACCGAAAGAATGATTCAGATTCCTCCAGTGAATCGGACTCGGAAAATGATCCAGCAAATCTTTGCTTGATGGCAGATCATGAGGAAACTCCAAAGAAGCATCTTGGAACTATCGTAAGAAATTTGATTTCTAGTCCTACTGCTGTGTTGTCTGAATTTTTGCAAAACATGATTATAAATGAAGAGGATTATATTTTGGAATAGAACACCTTGAAAGAGAAGCAATTGGAACAGGAGAAACGCATGAGTAATTTGTCGCTGGAAATGAAAAATCTCAAAGCCTCACGGTCAGCCCTTGACATTAAAGTCAAGGCCTTGGAGACGGAAAATTCTGTCTTGAAGCAAGATCTTTCTTCTCTAAGTCTTTGCACCAAGGAATTAGAGAAAGAAAAGATCTCGTTGGCTGAGAAGTGTAGAAACCAGCAGACATCATTTGTTCGTTTTACCCATTCCAAGGCCAATCTCGATAGGATGTGAGGTGAGCACCAATCATCCCTCAACAAAAGTGGTATGATACAACAAGAATTTTCCAAAGAAAGCCCCTACCACTTTTGTAAAAGCTAAAGGAAATTGGCGCACACCCATATGTTATTTTTGTTGTAAGAAGGGTCATGTGAAGACTACTTGTCCTTATCGTAGAAATGATCCTCATATAATTCGTAATACTTTTCCATTATGTTTAAAAGGACAGGTGAAGCAAATTTGGGTTCCTAAAGGGACTAGACCACAAAACATGGTCCATCCCGATTATGAATCTAAGTTTGTAGCTTGGTCTAGCAGGAAAGGTTGAATTTTTGGGTGTTTTGCAGGATGTCACCAAGATCAAAGAGCATAAATGGATCGAAACAATCGCTCTTGGTGATAAATATTTTTTTATTATGTGCTACTAATGATTTTCTTTGCTTAGTATTTCTCTTTGGAGCTTGATATGTTGAACATGGAAGCATTATCGTAGGGGGAGCAATGACTGTTGAATTTCGATTCTTATAATGATGTCTCTTAACATCTCAAGGTCTTAAGATCAACTTCAAGGTCTTGACTGTAAGAGATTATTTGGGTATTATTTTTCCGATTTCTTCCCTTGCTTGTTGGAAGACAAAAAGGGGGAGAAATGTTATATGATACTTATGCCTATACTTGCTTATACTTGTTATATGATGTTCCACATGTGCTAAATTTATTTGCATAATTGATATTTATTTTGTCTTCCATCAAGTGGGAGATTGTTGACTCCACCTTGATGATAATATGTGATATATTTTTGTAGGGTTGATGGAAGACAAATAAGGTAGTATTTTATGCAAATATCAATTATATTTTGGGGTGTTTTATTTGATTTATTATTCTCGGAAGATATTTATTTGGCTCACAAAATAATATGTGCTACGGAGTATATATTTTAATTAGGCTATTTTTCTATCTACATCTTATATATATATATATATGCTTTTTAGTTGATTAATATATTTTGGATGCAACTTTGATTACGTAAGTTTAGTTGGATTAATTAGTTTAAATTCTATCAATATCTTTTCTAGTTTTTTCGGTTTAAGATATATTGGAAAAAGATTTTGTGTTAGAATTATCTTTGCAGATAATTTGAATTTAAATTGGAACCAATATCTCCCATCAGTATCTCCCAGCAAGATTTCAGCGTTAATTCAAATTCAAAGAGCCAGGAAGATTCGACAGGAGCATCTCTCAGAATTTAAACGTTCAAAAAGTTGTTACAACAAATCAAGATTTGGGAGATAAAAATCAGCAAACCTTAGGAGCTCTCGGTTATAAAAGAAAGAAGGGAGAGAACGATCAGATATCTTCCACCAAGCCGCCTCAGCGCATCAAGAGCTCTTGAGTCTATAGACGCCATTGCTGATTTTATTTGCTTTCTTTCTCTCTCTATTCTGTATTTGATTTATTATCTTTGAGAGTTAGGAAGTCTTGAGCTTCATAGTTTATATTCAATCCCTGTTATACTAAGAGTATCATATACTCAAACGTATCACACTTAGGTGTGACGAAGGGGACTTTTATATCTCTGTATCTTGGGTTGTACTAGATAGCTGAGAGAGGTGGGGGCTCTTCTAGATTGGTCTAGGACTCTAAGGGATCTGAGTTGTACTAGATTGCAATTGTATAGGAGAGAGGCTTCTCGGTGAGCTATTAGGATCCATAAGGAAAGAGGAATAAAAGTTGTTGAATCCTACGGGTTGGATAACCCTAGGCGGGGACGTAGGCTGGTTTAGAGTCGAACCTCGTTAACAAGTCCTGTGTTATTTTATTTCTCTGCTATTATTCTTACGTCTGATTACTTTGCAGAACTATCAAGGAACGAAAAAGTTGTTCAAGATCTTGAGACTGAGTTCAAGGACTTGAAACCCATTATTCAGCCCTTGAAGTTACTTGCTCTACACAAGTTTGCGAAAAGCGTCTATACTCTATTCAACCCCCCCTTCTAGAGTATTTGTCTCTTACTGTTAATTACTTTACGTACTCGTTTCTTCAATTGGTATCGGAGCTTGACTCACTATTTGATTTAACAATCTGTGAGATCGATCATGAGTACTGTAGGAGAAGGTGGATTCGCTCAAGGAAGGTCGTCAAATCGCCCTCCTCTGTTCTGCGGCGACAATTTTGTCCATTGGAGATCTTTGATGAAAATGTTCATCATTGATCAAGACATGGAGCTCTGGGAACGCATAGTGAATGGACCAACTATTCCAATGAAGCCCGGCGCTACAGCAGGATCTCCACAATTCGAAAAGACGGAAGCCGAATTCACTCAGACCGATTATGAGAATGTGACCAAGAATTTTCGGGCCATGCACATGCTATATTGTGGTTTGAATACTGATGAGTTTAATCGTGTGTCAACTTGCAGGAGCGCCAAAGAAATTTGGGATAAACTTGTGGTGACCTACGAAGGTACTAGCCAGGTCAAAGAAAAACCTCTGCTCCCATTATCCTTCTTCGAAGTTGCATTAAACTCTAAATTAATTTGGGGCTTTGGTAAATCGGGCTACCTCCCCCTGTGGTCTCCTATCTCCTTGCCCATCCCATGCTTCAGTGGTCCTACGCTCATTGTGCTGCCAAGATTGTCCATGTCATTCTGAAACCCCGAATCGCCAACTCGTTTCGCGCTTTTCTCTGCTGCTTTCTCTTTTTGGGATGGCGCTTGGTCTCCTCTTTGCTCCTCGTGCCGTCGGCTGGGCGTCTTCGTCCTTACCTGGTGTCGGCATGATCTTGTCCTCCGCCGCCTGGCCTATAGCTAGGATTCTGTTGCTTTCCCTGCATTGGCTTGGGCGAATCCATAAGTTGCACTCTCTTTGGGCCCGAAAATTGATGCTTTGGGTCCAAGGCTTTGCCTTGGGGGCCCAAATCAACTAGAAAAGATAAAAAAAGGGGTGGAATATATATATATATATATATATATATATATATATATATATATATATATATATATATATATATATATATATATATATATATATATATATCTATAATATATCTAGTAAAAGTTGTGTTCAGCCCACCATAAATGCTATAATTGTGTTCTCGGTTATCCAATCTATAATATTCTCGGTTATCCGTTTAACCGGTTATTCGTTTAATAGAATCATACAAATTGAAATTCATGCTATCTTTCCAAACACACCCTTATTTGATATCGATTTATAAAGAATATTATATTCAATAATCGCTCTTTTAGATAAGTACAGTAATTAAAATTCTTATAGCTTTAGATAATACTCCTACAAAACTCAATTCAATTCAATTACCGCTGCACGTTACATAATATCCTACAAAATTGTTAATTACTGCAAAATCAAACACTATAATTGCCATTGCACGTTACAGAGGCAATTCAATTCAATTGCCGTTGGACGTTACAAAACTCAATTCAATTCAATTAGGAGTTCAAAACTTTGAAAATCCAATTGATTACAAAGGCAGTCCGATCTTTACAATTCATATATATAAAGGGTGTCCGTGTCCCCCACTAATTACCACTCAATCATTTTACACCGACACTAACGGCATTACGCAATGGCTTCCAAGTCGAAAGTTCTTATGGCTTCCACGTCGAAAGTTCCTACAAGTGAAGAACCATGGAGTTTTGTCGGAGATTTGACGGAAGGGAAGGATGCCAAAATCAAGGTGATGATTTGTCGAAAGTGGGACGTGCGTACCTCTTTTGGAAAGTACCTCAGCACCGACTTCATCGTTTCCGACGAAAAGGTAAGCATTCCAAACTCCAAACTACTCATTGTACACACCTATAAACCAAAAGAAGTGACATTGTGTTAAAAATAATTTTGCTACCTGCACAGGGAAACATCATCCATTGCACAGCACATCGTAACATCGCTCACTATTTCCTCAAGTTGAAGGAGGGTTCCATATACTCCATAAAGAACTTCGTCTTCCAGCAAGCGAAGAGTGAGTATCGCATCCTGAAAAACAACACACATATGCTTGAACTAGATGGGTCTACCATTGCTACCAAGTTAGAGTGTCCCATAGATGGGTATGTCCGTTACCCTTTCGAGCTCATTGAGTTTGAAACTCTCCGCTCTACCAACAACAAATATTTGGTTGGTAAGAAAGACAATACATTCTTTATTATCTATTATACTATTACACAATATTTTTCACATCTCTAGATCCTAACATTCTAGATTTGCAGATGCTATTGGTTGTGTCACACAAGTAGGGGAGCAAATTGGTCGAACAAAAACCTCCAACAGTGTGGATTTCCACTTGATTAATGAAAGGTTAATTTCTAATCCCTATTTCTTCTCCCACATATATATTAGTCAGCATGCTCTCCTTGCTTTGCTTATGAGGTAACTGCAACACTCAATTTTCTCTCTCATAGGGGCAAACGCCTTCGGATTACACTATGGAACAAATTGGGAGATATCCTACTCGAGAAGAATGCTCAGCACCCTCCACCTTACGTTATCATACTTTCTTCCATGAATGTCAAGGAATACAATAGTACTAATAATCCTTTTGTCCTATATTGCATAGCTTCCATTATATATATTGAACTATATTAATAATCTAATCTCTAATGTGCCTAGATGAGCTGTACCTGTCAAGCACTTCAGCTACATGTATTTTTGATGATGACACGATTCCTATGGTGAAGGAGTTCCAATCTCAGCTACAGTATTTTTCTTTTAACCCTCCCACCCTTTTAAGTAATTCCTTCTATTATTGTGCATCTAATGTCTTCTATTGCATTTTCAGAGGCATTAACCTCACTCAACTCCAAGCAATTCAAGAAAAGAAGGAAATTGTTAAAGGAACTCTACTCGAGTTGCTAGAGTGGTCTAGACCCCAAAAGAAGGTAAGGCCTATAAACATAAGGTACCCTCTTACTTATACTTTTCTAATATTTGTTGGTTTAGGGGGTGAAAAATCCAAGCACCATTTTCAACTGTGAGGTGGAAATTACTCGGATTCGCACAAAGGAGGGGTGGTACTACTTTGCATGTAACAGTGGGAAGTGCAAGAAAAGACTTTCACATCTTGATGGGAACTTTTGGTGTGAGTCTTGCGAGGAAGCCATTGAGTACCCTACAATAGGGTACCTAACCTTGCCAATTACTACTGCTGTAATGCTTTAAATGCCCATACCATGATCAATGACCCCTCTAACTCTAATCTCACCTCTTCATACAAATTCCCCAGTTTTAGGGTGCAGCTAGAGGTGCAAGATTCAAGTGCTTCAATTGTTGTCACCATGTTTGATGATATAGTTGAGAAATTGGTGAATAAAAAAGCATCAGATTTACTCCAAGAGCTTGATGAGGTACGAGTTTTAAGACATCTATCAACTTACCTCTAATAATTTAACAAACTAACCAGCTAATATTGTGATTCTTATTTTATATTACTAGGCTGGGTGCGATGATACGGTCTTACCTGATGCTTTGCGAAACTTAGTCAATAAGGCCTACATTCTTCAAGTGAAGTCTCACACGTACTTTTGCCCAACAGCTCACGGTCAAGAGAGTTTCACCTGTGCTGCTATATGGCCAGCACCAAAGAGACCGGTATTTCCACCTTACCTACAATAAAAAAAAATTGAACTCATTGTTAATAGTATAAGCAAGTTATTTTGGTACATTATATAATTATGGGAAACTACACTATTCAGGCAATTGAGGAACATATTACTGAAGAGGAGGATCAACAACCATTGAAATGGTCGAGAAAGGGTGCACCAAGTAATAATTCAGTTGAGGAAACACCGCTGGTCTGTCCGCCTTATCTGCATATCGAAAATTTGAAGTATTGTTAATAGTTGAACCAATTTATTTAGATATGTTGTGTAAATACTTGAAAGTGCATTGTTTAGGCAATAGAGGAGCATATCAGCCAAGAGCAAATCACTCCACGGTATATCACTGGGGAGGCAGAACAACCACCATTGAAAAGGCTGCGAAAGGGTGTAGCAAGTGATGGTCCACCGGAGACAACATCTATACTTAAGAGGAATGAGTGAGTAATATAAAAAATACCTTATTTCATCTGTTGTAGGTTCATAAGCTAACTATGTAATTCTACTTCATTCTAGGCACTCAGAGATTCAGCCCAGCCCAACGACTATTGAACCAACAGAGAAGTAACAGGATGCACCGGTCGATCACCTATAAGATTTCATCCTTGAATAATGGCTACATCTATTAGGATATTTTCATCTTTTCAGTTTGCTACTTGATTATGTAATGCATAGGCTTTGATATTTGCTAGACCGTGGAAATTATCCCTTTTCATGTTTTTTAGCTTCCAATTATATTATGCAATTCCTGCTCTTTAGCACTCATATTGTTCTCATGTCCATGTTAGAACTTCTATTGTCCAACATTTTTAAACATATTGATTCGACTGCAGCTGAATTGACAAAATCGACAGCAATTTTGCTCAAACAACAATTCCACTTAAATAAACACGTAATTCAGTTGAAGCCCTTGGTGAAACCAAGGGGATTACAAATCAATGTTCCCATTTCAAATCAGTTAACAGATAATGCAGTAAGAGAGGAAACATTTCTTTACACTTTTATGTCCATTGGGAAACTTTGGACCAAGAAAACAAAGTCCAACTGAATGGGACTAACAAATTTGTGCCAGAAAAGTTAAGCTATTAGAATATTTCGATTTTAAGCAAAAATATTAGACTTTCTCATTAACCTGGGTAAATATGATAGAAGGTCCATACTGTTCCCTTGGGATATCATTTACAGATTTTGTCAACTACATATAAAATAAAAGAAAAAGGAAATTTTTATTTTCAAAAGTGATGAAGAATGATGGCTTGATTTAACATCAAATAACTCACAAAACCAACAAGCTATATATGGTAATGAGTTTATTAGCAAAAATAAAATAAAATCTTTAGTGGTCATCCTATTCTTTATCTCCACTAATTATTGTTCTATTGGGTATTTACTGGACAAATTACCCATAGTTTGTTATGGAAACCTCATGCTCCATAAAACAATCCATTTAAACCATAACATACCCATAAGCTGATTTAATTATTGATAATAAAATGACAATTATTTTAATTCCAGTATTATTTAGACATTTAATAGATATGATGAGTCTATTAGCTGTAAAAATCAAAATATTAACAATCCCTCCTTTTTAAAAATACACTTAAAATTCATATCACCCAATACATATCCATCTACTGATTTAATTGAATAAAATATATGACCAAATTATTTTTAGTGCATACTTAATTTGATATTAATTTATGATGACTCGGTTAGCCGTTACAGATCAAATTCTTAACAGCTCCCGTCTTCAAAGGTACCCTACATTCAATATAAATTCAAAATTCATCCCCAATACATATCCATCTACTGATTTAATTGAGGAAAATACATGACCAAATTATTTTTAGTGCATAATTAATTTGATATTAATACATATGATGACTTTTTTAGCTGTTACATATCCAATTCTTAACAGCTCCATTCTTTAAAGATACCCTACATTCAATACAAATTCAAAAATTTTAAATCACCTAGGTAATTTTTTTATTAATAAATTATAGATTATAGATATGTATAGATAAATGAGAATTCAAAATTTGTACAGCCATTTAGACACACTGCATTCAATTCAAATTAAATCCATAGTAATTAAGATAGACAAAGGTATTTGTATATAAAGCTATATCTTTCATAGCTGCATGCCTGCATCCCATCTATCATCACTAATTTGTCTTTCCCTAGCTCTCACACATTTGCCAGGCAAGGAATCGAAGACACAATGGTTGAATGCTCATTATCCGAGTTGCTCGATTTATCTAGGGCTAATCAAAAGGTTGTCACCTTATATACTTCATACATATAGCCTCATGAATTTCATCCACTTTTATTTGTTGATGTAGTGGTTTCAAACGTTTTATAGGTCTTTTTTAATTTGTTGATTTAGTGTTTTGAAACATTTTATAGGTGACTCTTAGATGTGAAGTTCGCATCACAAACATTCATAACAAGGACATTTGGCATTACTATTTATGTAGTAATGTCAAATGCAAGAGAGCCCTGTCAAGAATAGACAAACTTTTCTGGTGTGAGACATGTGAGCACATGATTACACACCCAATATCAAGGTGCAACATATACAATTATTATACTTAATTGAGTGTTCTAAGGATCATATATCTGACTTATTGCCTATTTCAATATTATGTGTTTCCCATCCCATCTCCATCCGTGATTGTAGATTTAGGCTTCAGCTAGACGTTGAGGATGACACCGGCTCTGCTGTTGTCATCATGTTTGATGACACGGTAGAGAAAATATTCACCCAAAAGAAAACACAATTGCTTTTGGAGAAAGTGAAGGTCTGGTTTTCGTCAACATGTTCAAATTTTTATTTATTTTTTTAAATCTACATGAAATAGATCTCTTCATTTGCTTCTTTAAAGTTCCTCTCTTATCTTTTTCTTCAGGTTGGAAATGATGATTCGGATTTCACAAAGGCGTTTGATGACTTGATCAACACCACCCACATTATTGAGATCAAAACACTGACTCACTACATGGATGGGAGTTTTGAGAGCTTCACATGCAATGATGTCTTCCCGATCGCATTTTTTTAGTTAATTAGGCTTTGGCATTATTTACTTTGCAAATCCAGTCTTTATATTCAAGTAATATGTAATGTTGGATCTTATGAAATAAATTTCTTAATAGTGACATTATTCTCTCTTCTCCCATTAAATTACAAAATCTATTAACAAATGCTAAACCAGTCTCTTTATCGTATTTTCTCCCATCTTGAGGGTGTTTTCCAAATTGCTAAACAAAACACCTTCTCAGGTTTCCACGTTTCCAAGGACCACTAGCCAAATTTCATCTAAAGTTCATTAAAAATAGCGACGCGAATTTGCAAGCTTCCTAAGGTCTGAACTTAAATAAACTAGACAAAATCAAATCAAATGAATATCCTATATCATTTTATTTGCTAAAAGCACATAAATGAATATGACAAGAAAAATCTTATAATTATAATTAAATATTTGAACTATCACATATGTTCTATCATAACAATTTATATCAATAAAATAAGATAAAGAATATAGATGTTTTCCAGCAGAAAAACACACACCAACTTAAAAAAGATAGATCTAATGTTCATTAATTCGAATTCCCTATTTTTTTGAATTTGAAAATTTGAAAATGTTCATTAACTCATGATATGAATTTGAAAATGCTCATTATTGAATTTGAAAAAGTTTCATGCATAACCACATTCAATTCCTAATATTTAAGTCATTAAATCACAATACTAATACCATTAACCTATTTTTCAATAAATTAAAACAAAATTGAGCTTATAATAGGAAAGAAAAAGCATACCTATGATGAATTCCTCGGATATCATTAAATGTCAAAAGTGTCTCCATATTTTTTAACCCTTATTTCCAAGTTCTCCAAATCATTGCCTGCAACATCCATCACCAAATAGAATTCAGACACCAATGGATAAAGGTATGTTATTTATGCATATATAAATCAATGTAGATATGTCATTTTTCAGAAAATCATCTTTCATCCAGTATTTATGCATATGCAAGTCAATGTAAATATGTCATTTTGCAGAGAATAATCTTACATCCAAACATTCAGATTTATTATCAAATTTCATGCACCAATCTTCAAAATCGCCCATGGTCGAAATGTCAATTGCACTACATTCACAGACAAACATGAGGAGTGATGGAAAAATCGAAAGCTATTGTGGAATGAAACTAATAGCTACAAGCACACCGTGTTCAGGTAACCCGTGCTCTCATAGCCTCCACACCAAGTTTGAAAATTCAGTATACAAACAGATATTCTATTATTGTTATAGAGTAAGAAACTGTTTTTATTTCCATTCGAACCTCAAAAAAAATATTTGGAGTGAATTTAACAAGATCGATAACAAGGACAAAAATAAAACTAATAGCTATGAAACTCTAAAAATATGTACAAACCTTATTATAAGTCGGTGACCCAATTTCCAAATTCAAAACATCAAAATTCATCAATTAAAAATTGCAGAGCAATTAAAGTTAGCAAATAAGACAAAAAATCAAGAAGTGAATATTATAGGGGCAAGAACTAAATGACAAGAAGAAAGAAGACTAAAAGAAGTTCAGATAGACCTTATATTCAGGTCTGTCAATTAACTTCACTCAAATGCCTCATCCCAATGGCCTACATAGAGTAAAACAAGCTCAAAAGGACAGGTGCAACCTCGAATTTTTTTTTAAAGAAATGCTTACCAACTATTGTCTAAAATACAAAGAATTCCATAAATTAGCCATCATCCCCGTATAGGGTTTTACGGAACCACACAGACACACACAATGCGTTAAAGTAAACACTTTCATAATCAACAAGCATAGATCGAAATTGAAAAAACGAAATAGAGCATTGCAATTTCTGATGAACTGAAAACAAATCAGCAAAAGGTGAAACAATGATCTTGGGGAATCCGATAATGAAAGACACTTACAGATCTACACCTTATTCTAAACAAAGTAGACAAAAATGTTAACAATTTTTAGTTATCTTTTGCAGGAGACCAAGGCCCATCGTGTTCGAATGCAGAGTCTCGGAGTGTTGCAATATCAAGTTGTTCAAGTAAGTCCCGTAAGATAGGGAAAAACAGGTTTCATTCATTGATAATGAAAGAAGATTACAGATGTACACCTTATTCTAATCAAATCAGCAAAAAGTGTTAATAGTTTTTAATTATCTTTGGCAGGAGACCAAGGCCCAACATGTTCAAAGGCAAAGCTTCGCCCTTTTGCAACATCAAGTTGTTCAAGTAAGTCCCTTAATATATGTAATAATAACAAACCAAAATTGGCATCCACACAAGATGAAAGTTATTCTAAACCCCTTTTTCTAATCACATTATGCAGGATCTGGGGCAGTATTGCCTTTAAGAAAAAGACCTCCAATTACTGCAACGTCCAACCCTGACAGTAAGCGATAATACCAAGCCCCATAACAAATAGCTTTTTATTACACTACAATAACAAGTTTATTTTATGGAACAGGTGCAGAAATCACCTACCACAAGCTTGACCCTCCAAAAAAGTGTCCGCATTGTAATGCAACTATGTGGTACGAGGAAAGGAAAATTAAATCAAGAAAATGTGTCAATCCTACATTTTCATTATGTTGCCAAGAAGGAAAAGTACTCTTGCAGAAACTTCGAGAGGCGCCTAAACCGTTGAAGCAGTTGTTGGAATATACGGATGATCCCAATGCTGCCAAGTTTAAGCGCAACATACGAAGTTACAATGCATTGTTTTCATTCACATCATTTGGAGCAGTTATAGACAACTCAATTAACGAAAGAGGCGGAGGGCCCTACACTTTCAGAATTAGTGGCCAGAACTACCACATGATGGGATCTCTATTACCTCCAGTTGGTCAGAAGCCGAAATTCGCTCAATTATACTTTTATGATACATCAAATGAGGTGAAAAACAGATTGCTAACCACACCAAGGGATGCTTCAGACCTCGACCATTCTATAGTCAGCGAGCTTATGGATATGCTAGATACACACAGTTGTATTGCCAAAGCATTCCGAATGGCTAGAGATTGGTGTCATGAAAACAATTCACATGGATTCAAACTTCGGCTACTAGGAGAGAGGCAGCAAACCGGACTCCAATACAACACGCCAACTGTTTCGGAGGTCGCAGCTCTGGTTGTAGGAGATTTTGGTGAAAACACTCAAGGGAGAGATATTATTGTAGAAAGTAAGGCAAGAGGTACTCAACGCATCTCTGAACTGCATCCACTCTACATGGCAATGCAATACCCTCTTTTATTCCCTTATGGAGAAGATGGATTCCATGAAAACATACCATACCATACTAACACAATGAAGAGAAAAACCAAAAGAGGATTTGTCACAATGAGAGAATATTATGCCTACAGAATTCAACAAAGACCTCATGAGGGCACTACGCTGCTGAGAGGAGGAAGATCATTGCAACAATATTTGGTGGATAACTATACTTCAATTGAAGAGCAGAGATTAAAGTGGGTTAGGTTTAATCAAGAAACTTTGCGGGCAGACCTATACCAAAACATTTATGATGCCGTCACTAGAGGAGACACACAGGCAACAGCTGTTGGAAAGAGGATTGTGCTTCCCTCTACATTTACAGGTAGCCCTCGATATATGATACAAAACTACCAGGATGCTATGGCAATTTGTCGAGCAAAAGGGAACCCAGATCTTTTCATCACATTCACGGCTAATCCTAAATGGCCAGAAATAGATGATATGCTTGCTGAAATCCCAGGTCAGAAAGCATGGGATCGTCCTGATGTCATCTCAAGATTATTTGAAATTAAACTCCACCACTTAATGGCGGATATTGAAAAACGCAACATTTTTGGTGAGCAGCATGCAGGTAACCTGTCATCTTATTCATTGAATAAATACAGTTTGATCTATTCGAATAAATATTGATAATTATTCAAATTAAATATGCAGGTATATATACAATTGAATTCCAAAAGCGTGGGTTACCGCATGCACATATATTAATATGGTTACGAGAAGAATCAAAATGCAAGACTCCAGCAGAAATTGATGACATCATCTGCGCAGAAATACCTTCTCAACAAGAAGACCCAGTAGCCTTCAAGATCGTCACTGAATGCATGTTGCATGGACCATGTGGTAGTGCAAATCCAAAGGCCCCATGCACCACGGATGGAGCATGCACTAAGCATTTTCCTAAGCCATTTTATGCCGAAACAACAATTGATGCAGAAGGTTTCGTAGTTCATCGCCGGCGTGACAATGGTGTGCATGTTATAAAGGCAAAATCGAAACTTGATAACAGGTTTGTCGTTCCTTATAACCGTTATCTTTTGGTTAAATATCATGCACATATCAACGTGGAGTGGTGTAACAAATCAAGGGCGATCAAGTATTTGTTCAAGTACTTGAATAAAGGTCCGGACCGTGCTACAGTAGGAATCCAAGAAAATGTGCTCCAACAACCCGGATCAGGAGGTGAAACCATTGTAGATGTGGATGAAATTAAACAATTTCTGGATTGTCGATACTTATCAGCAAGTGAAGCAACTTGGAGAATTTTTGGTTTTGATATTCACTACTGTAATCCCTCGGTTATGAGGTTGACATTCCACCTACCGAATCAGAACGTCATCACATTACATGACCATCAAAGTTTACCAGCCCTGATCCATAGATATGGCATTAAAGAGACAATGTTTACTCAATGGTTTGCGCTAAATGTTGTGGATAAGGAAGCAAGAAAATTAACATACGCAGAGATTCCAAAAAGTTATGTGTGGAATGCTCGAGAGAAAAAGTGGCACCTAAGGCAGCAGGGAAGCTGCATTGGCAGGATTGTTTATTCACATCCAACATCAGGTGAGCGATATTATTTGAGAATGCTCCTAAATGTTGTCAAAGGGCCAACTTCATTTGAAGAGATTAGAACGGTTAATGGTAAGGTGTTTGGCACTTTCAAAGAAGCTTGCTATGCTCTTGGGATGGTGAATGACGACAAAGAATGGACAGATGCTATTACGGAGGCGAGATTATGGGCGATGGCGGGACAACTACGTGAACTGTTTGTCACAATATTGTTGTTTTGTGAGGTCAATAGCCCTCAAAAGTTCTGGGAACAAAATTGGGAGGCACTAGCTGAAGACATTTTGCATAAAAAAAGGAAACAATTCAGATTCCCTGATTTGAAGCTCACAGATAAGCAATTGAAGAATTACTGTTTGCTAGAGATACAAGAAATCTTGAACCGTAATGGCAAGTCTATATCAGATTATAGTGGAATACCAATGCCAGATGCCACTCTTTTGACAAAGATGGATAATCGATTGATCCAGGAAGAAATGAGCTATGACTTTGCTGAATTGGCCATCCAACACAAGCATCTCTATGAATCTCTGAATCCAGATCAATCCCACATTTATAACAGTGTCATGGCCTCGATACAAGAACAACAGGGCAAGTTCTTCTTCGTGTATGGACCCGGTGGGTGTGGGAAGACTTATTTATACAAAGCTCTCATCACACGAATTAGATCAGAAAAAAAGATAGTGCTTGCTGTTGCATCTTCAGGTACCATTCTCCAGCTTCGAACTTAGTACTTAGACACTGATACAAATGTATGTATATCATATCTCTTATTTTTATATCATATATCTTATTCTTATATCACTAACCCATCAGGACGTTGTTTCAAGATTATATATTAATATATGTTTATTTTTATTTTTATCACTAACTCATTATTTATAATTTTATATATAACACTACATTCATCAGGAATTGCTTCCCTATTATTACCGGCTGGCAGAACAGCACATAGTCGATTTGTCATCCCGCTTGAACTAATGGAAAATAGTACCTGCGGCATACGACAAAACACACATCTGGCAAAGCTTATGCACGAGGTGAAATTGATAATATGGGATGAGGCACCAATGACACAGAGATTTGCTTTCGAAGCACTTGACAGAACATTGAGAGATATCATGGGATCCAAGGATGAAAGAAATCGGGACAGAGTGTTTGGTGGAATTACAGTTCTACTGGGTGGGGACTTCAGGCAAATTTTACCTGTGATTACAAAAGGCAAGAGACAAGAGATTATTCGGGCTTGCATCAACAATTCTGATCTATGGAATCATTGTCAAGTACTTCGACTCTCACGTAACATGAGAGTAAATGAATTTGACAAACAAGGTGAAGTGGACATTGCAAAGAAAGAGTTTAATACCTGGGTCTTAAAAGTTGGCGATGGGGCTGTTGAGGCTAAATCAAGAGAAGGGGAAGATCAGCCTACTTGGATTGATATCCCACTAGACTTTATTGTCAACCCAAGGAATAATCCTATTGCAGAAATTGTGAATCATATATTCCCCAATTTCGTCCAAAACCAAAATGATGACAACTACCTAAGAGAAAGAGCCATTCTAACACCGCTAAATGATGATGCAGATGAAATCAATGATCACATGTTTCAAAAGTTACATGGATCCTTGAAGACTTACATGAGCTCGGATGAAATTTGCAAAGCCTCAGCAGACATGTCTGACCAAGAACACATGTACCCGCCTGAATTCCTCAATTCTCTACAATTCCCAGGTATGCCTCCTCATGCTCTCAAGTTAAAAGAAGGGCTACCAGTTATGCTACTTAGAAATGTAAATCCAAGTCAAGGATTGTGCAATGGAACTCGCCTAATCATCTCCCATCTCGGAGAATGGGTTATCGAGGCAAGAATCATTACTGGCAGCAACATAGGAAAGAAAGTGCTAATTCCGAGGATAACACTGACTTCTACAAAAACAAAATGGCCATTCATCCTGAAACGAAGGCAATTTCCTATAAAACCCTGCTATGCTATGACAATCAACAAAAGTCAGGGACAATCACTAGACATTGTTGGAATTTATCTGCCGAAACCTGTGTTCAGCCATGGACAACTATATGTTGCAATCTCAAGAGTTACAACCCCAAAAGGACTCAAAATCCTCATGGCGCACGAGAGCTTGCCATTCAACAACCATACTAAAAATATTGTGTTCAAGGAAGCTTTTAATCACTTGAACGACAAGGTACACTTGCCAACAAATACTTTACACATTTCTTCCTTCTGAATTTTTACATTTTAATACTGATTTCATTCCTTTTTTTCCCTACAGGTATAACATATATTGGACCTTCTATACTAATGACCAAAGATTCTTGGGTATGTTTTTTCACAGTTCAAGTAACTAATTATATGGGAAAAATATCTTTGTCTTTGTTCTTGGTCTCCATCTTGATTATGGATCTCAAGTTTTTGGTTAAGTGTCAATTGATCTCTTTTCCTAAATTCCCTCAGGCATTCATCTAAATTAAAAAATCAATTAAAATGCATCATGAACCAGAAATGCATCATGAACCAGAAAGATAATAATGTCAAAGCAGTTGATGCAATGTCTAAGCCAAGTTTGAAACAAATTAGTAGATATAACTACATACAAAATCAAGTAAATCCTGAGCAATGAAAATCTCAAATAATGCAAGTGTAACATAGATGGTAATCAAATTGTTTGCCGAACTGCCCATTTGCTGACCAACTTTTAGGCAGATGTAGGCCACAGTAAGAAAGATGTATAGGAGACCAAATAAAAGGAATAGAACTCACATATAACGGTCCAACATTCCAGTCATGAGCAATAGGAGCCATGATAAACCACAGAACGACAACTGCTCATGCCTTCACACTGAGAGAGAAAATTGTCATCAAAATGATATCTACCAATGAAGAAAAAACAATCATCAGGCAAGTGTCTGATAAAAAGATGTACCAGATATAAAAAACAAATAAAGGTGCTCACCAGGAAGCTTCAACTTTTCGCGTAGTAAACGGTATAGCCTCCACTTCCACTTACTGACTGTCTCAGTAAGCTGAAACTTCTGCAAGTCAAGCATGCAAAGCAAAGCCACATTACATGAGAATTTTCAATACAAGCAAGTTCCCAAGCAATGAACTCATTAGAGTCAGACCAGTTCATCTCCATCATCTTCATCGTCATCTCTAAGTGGAAAGCGTTTGGGTGCTGCTTTTGGTTTAACGGATACCATCAGGGTATCTACATCAAAGTTCTACATGTTAATATTTAAACATATAAAGGCACACATGTTTAAAAAGTTAAAATAAACGCAGCAAAAATATAACGTCACACAAACTCAAGTTTAATGCATCATGCAAGGGAGCCTGCAGTTGCATTGCAGTAGTGAAAACCTCAGGAAAAGTTAAAAGCCTCTTTTTTTTTTTTTTTGTCTAAATAGATTTTTGATTTATCAAAGATCAATTAAGTTTTTTTACCATAGACGTATACAAATTTAAAAGTCCAGGCTCTTCGTTTGGGTTTAAGTCTAAAGTTAAGCTTAAAGATTCACTTATGTCAGAAATAAAACCTTGAGGCTTCATCTCTTCTCTCTATTTCCCCAGCCCATAAACATAACTGTGATGTTTAAAAAGTCATTTAAACAAGAATGCGGATTTCATCATAAACTCATGGATCTAATATGCAGTTCACTGGAAAAAAATCTATAAAGGCAAATTTTCTTTCCTTGCTTTTGTCTTTTAAAAGAACAGAGGATATTACTAATTTCCTATTAATAGTCTATGGTGTATGTAAAAACACTAGAAGATATCATGAACAAAAGATCATTTGAGCAACTTTGAAGGAAGATGCATACCGCGTCTTTAAAATGGGCATACATGTCCTCTCCATCTTGCTTGTCATTCAACACACTTCCACGCAAAATAAGACTCAGGGCTTCCATTGGTAACTGCCCATTTTCAGCTATTAATTTCCTCAAGTCACATACCTATTTGATAGTTAAAAAAAAACATACGAAGTAGTTTAGAAACTATTAACAATGAACATAAAATTAAGGCAACCTACAGTACTTACAAATCACCTTCATTGGCAGGCTGACAAGAGAAGACCAACTCCAAGGATTCCCGATAAGCCCTAACCCTCGCCCCACATCTCTTCGTTCAGCAGCAGGATTCATTCGGCAACAGGAGTAGGGGGAATCAGAACCGACTAAATCGCTCTCAAACTTTCATGAAATTGAAGGCAATTACTCAAGGACACCAAGCGATGGCGGCGCACAGTTCAATTTTGACTTCCTCTACCTGCGTATTCCCCTCGACTCTTGCTCTGGTTTCTTAATGGAATTGATGTCATAGATGATACAATAGATCTCTTTTACTGCCCATTTTACTTTTTACTTACCTTTAATGTTTTTCAACTTCATTGAATTCAATTAAAATTACCGTCCTATTTTTCTACTCCGTAATTCTTTATTTAATTTCCCATATATAATACCCCAGTCTTCTTTTAGGAGATATCTTTATTAAAAATTAAAGTCCCAAATATATATTCACAAATATAGGTTTTTGTAAAATTTACTTTAACATTCATGACATATTTCAAGCTAAAACATTATTACTTCTTTTTAATGTGAATTACTACTTTAACCACTCATTTTATTACTCATTATTATCCCTTGAATTTTCAATTTCAAATCTTTTGGTTTTTCTATTTTATTACTCATCATTGCTCTAATAATTTAGTTTTATCACATCAACTTTAGAACTGTTTAATTCACTTTTCTTTATCTATGTCTCATGTGTATGCACGGACATACCGTTAATTTTAATTGAATTCAAAACCATATATTAGCTATAAGAGTCACTAACACTTTAACATTATGCAAAGAAATTTGACTAAACTATGTCCCGTGCGTACGCACGGGCATGCTACCTAGTAATTAATAAAAATCACGTAAGGGCTCTAAATCCCACTCGAAAGGGTGTGTACTAAATTCTGTTAAGGATTGGAAAAATTATTATTATTATTATATATATATATAATAATAATAATAATTTTTCCAATCCTTAACAGAATTTAGTACACACCCTTTCGAGTGGGATTTAGAGCCCTTACGTGATTTTTATTAATTATATATATAAATTCTGTTAAGGATTGGAAAAATTATTATTATATATATATATATATATATATATATATATATATATATATATATATATGGAGTAATAATGCTCCTCAAATGTTCTTTTTGGTTTTGGGAGCTCCGTTCACATTTTCGACGGTTGATCGATTTTCCCTGTTTTGGTCTGTATTTTCCCCATCTTCTGGCCTCGGGTCGGTGCTCTGGTGTGGTTGCGTTTGTTTTGTGTTGGGTTGCAGTATCGAGCGTCCTCGAGAATGGATCGTGGTTGTGTTCGTGGTCTTCGAAGATCCTTCATGCATCTAGGTGGGGGAACGTCGGTGATCCACACCTCCTCATGAGTCGCCCTTTTCGGCTGGGTACTGTCGTGAGTCTTGCACGCACTCGCCCACTCTCTTGGCACTAGTAGCGCATGCATCTTGGTTCTCCATCGACTTCTTTGCTGGCTGGGGACTTGTATGGGTTGACTGAGTTTTTTTTTTTCTCTGATGATTTGTGTTATCGTGTACTCTTTGTAGTGACGGTTTTCCGTCTGCCGACTTGGTCAACTATCAAGTTTCAGGTTTGCCTGAACTCGAATTTTTACCTAATAAAAAAAATGTAAAGACGGATATCGACCGATATTTTTAAACTCATCGAAAACTCAATTCATAGTTTTTGTGATGGTTCAAAATTTTACCTTGAAGATTAAAAATATAACTAGTATAATAGTTTTCATGTTTTTATGTGGAAGGTTTTATTTTTTGTAATACACGTTTAGTTTTTTTTCCCCTAACTTTTAACGTAAAAATTTGCCGAGTTCTTAGTTTCCACCATATATACTACGTACGTAGTAAAAACATTAAGAATGCATAAGTGTAAAAGCCTTTTGTGCCTATGCATTCATGTTTAGAATGCATATATAGTAAAAACATTTAGAATATATCCAAAATATAACTAGTATTCATGTGTATGCCTTTTGTGCCTATTTGCCGAGTTCTTAGTTTTCACGTACCATATATAGTTAGTCTTACTTAACTATGAATTTTTCTAATAAAAAAAATAAGTAAAAACATTTGGAATGCATAAATGTAAAAGCCCTTCACATACTATCACAAAAATAATATTAATACAAGGTTAATTGTAACTTATCTAATCAAGATGAAAATTTTATATATAATACATACTTTATTTTCTAATTAACTAGTAAAGTAGTAAAAATAATATTGATGATGTAATTTTATAGGCAGTAAATGTTTAATTTTTAGCACTTTGTGAAAGCAAAAGTAGTAAAATGAGGCTCAACTTCCAGGCAATGAGGAAATGTCAAATTTCCAGGAGTTGAAAAACTCAAACAAAGCCAACGCAATCGCCAATTCAAAATCAACCCAATCGCCAATCCAAAATCAACTTCATTATAAACAAAGAATTAAAAGAATGAGATGAGTAGAGACCATCGAGAATTAAATTCCAAAATCCAATTTCCATCATATGCTAGCTGCAAATGGCTAATTGGCCGCCACTGGGATTGCTTTTCGCCTCCGCCGTTCTGTTACTCGCCACATCGGCTGCAGGAGCTCTGAAAACAGACACATATAGCTTCGGCCCCCAATTCAATCCATCAACGGACTCCCATAACTTTTTCTTCAGCAGTCAGTCGGGCATTAATAAGGGCGCCATTCAGATAACGCAGGACACGGTACAACCGGGCTTCGGTTTCAATAACAAATCCGGCCGAATCTTCCTCAACCAGAAATTCACCCTCTGGGACACCGCAAAAACCGCCTCCTTCAACACCACATTCATCATCAACATCGGGAAGATCGACGGCTCTGTACAAGGCATCGGACAAGGCATGGCGTTCATAATCGGCCCCAACATCTCCGATCCGCCGGCAGGCAGTGACGGCCTGTACCTAGGTCTCACTAATTCATCCACCGACGGGAACTCCGCGAATCACCTCTTCGCGATCGAGTTCGACACGCAGAAGGATGGCGATTTCGATCCGGACAGCAATCACATCGGAATCGACATAAACAGCATCAGATCTAATAAAACCGTCCCGCTCTCGAAATTCGGCATCACCTTAGCCACAAACAACAGTACCCTCAGCTACTGCAAGATCTGGATCCAGTACGACGGTCTGAACCAAAACATATCCGTCTACATCAAGAACCTCGCCGACATACACGACGATGTTTCGATGCCGGAATCTCCCGCCCTGACAAGGGAACATCTGGATCTGAGCTCAATCGTGGAACGGGAGTCCTACTTCGGATTCGCGGCGTCGACGGGGTCCAATACGGAGGAGCTCAACTGCGTACTCAGCTGGAACATAACGATTGAGGTGATCGGCGGAGGCGGGGGAGGGTGGTGGCGGGGGGTTGCGATCGCAGCAGCGGCTGTGGTGGTGGTGGCGGCGGTGGTGGGAGCGTGGTTGTTGAGGAGGCGGAGGAAGGAGATGGCGGAGGAGGAGAAGATGTTCCGGGAGCTGAAGAGCCTGCCGGGGACGCCGAGAGAGTTCGAATTTAGGGTTTTGAAGGCAGCGACGGGGAATTTCGACGAGAAGAAGAGGCTCGGGGAGGGGGGATACGGCGTCGTTTACAGGGGGGTGTTGCCAGCGGAGAACGTGGAGGTGGCGGTGAAGAAGTTTACGAGAGAGGATAACATCAAAGGCATACAAGATTTTCTCAGTGAGCTCACCATCATCAACCGTCTCCGCCACAAACACCTTGTTAAATTGCTTGGTGAGTTTTTTTTTTTCCCGCTTGTACTTTTTTATTATGTTTAAATTGAACATACTTTTTTTATAAAAAAAAACTATTAAATACGGAGTATCAATCATTCTATTAGGTCTTTTTTATAATTTTATACTTAAATACTATTACCTCGTGCATAATTTAGTTTGTTTGATTTTTTGGCACGTTTTTTATTGTGTTAATTTTTTTATAAAATATTAATTTTGTTTCAATTTTTTTGAATAATTAGTAATAAGTTGAAATTAATTTTAAATTTTTTAAAGCAATTATATTTTATAAAGTTTTAACACATTAAAAAACATGCAAAATGTCAAACGACTTAAATTATGAGACAAAAGTGTATCACCTATTAAATTATTTTAAAATATTAATAAAAAATGATATTTTACAAAGATTTGAGTCTTTAAAAACGTGCTGAAAAGTCAAACATTAATTGTCTTATAAACAGAGAAAGTATATTTTTTTATAAGTTAAAGTAACTTCAAAAATTTTGAAGTTAATAAATATATTAAATTAAATTGGTGAATAAATTAATTCAATGAAATTACTTGAGAAACTTGTGTGGGATTTCAAAAAGAATAATAAAATGAAATATTTTTTATAAAATTAATTTTATCGGGATATAAACAAATAAATGTTTAAAATGTGATAAGAACCTTAATAATGGATATATTTGGCTCAATTTTTGTAGATATATTTGGTGCAATAAAATTCATAAAATTTTAATAATTTATTTTCAACTGAACCATTATTTTCTAAATACAATAATACTATTTTCTCTATTCGATAAAACATTTAATTTACTATTTATACAAATTTTTTTAGAAATATAAAAAATATTAACCTTTTTTATTAATTTTTTAAAATAATTTGATAATAATAATAATAATAAATATAATTTTAAAAAAAATTAATATTTCATATACCCCGTAGATTATACCAATATGAAAAGAAATACGTAAAAATAATACTCCATTTGCACGTTTTTCCATTTGTGTGGAAAAATCAAATTGCCTGTGGGTTGGGCCCCGGATGTTTTTTGTAGAGTGTCATAGTCATTCATAGGACGCATGGAGTCATTTTTGTCTTTTTTGGTGGAAAGAGTCGTAGCCTACCGTAACGGACTACTCATACATTTCGGATTCCAAGTTGGACTAAAATCGCAATTTTAACAGCTGGATTCACATGTGCGTTTTAACAAACACAAGTTGATTGGGTCGATCCAACCCAAACATGATCTTCCAGTTTGATTCAGTAAAGGGCATACTATGCCACCAAAAAAAAAGTAAAGGGCATACTAAATTCACCACTTATCTATACGGATTACGGAGTAGTAATAAAACTATAATTATATGGAATATCAACTCTAGCCAATTAAAATAATTTAAAATTTAAAACAAAACACTTTTCAACAGTAAACGAAAACGAATTTTTTTTTTTTTTATTAGGAAAAAATTCGGGTGGGCAGGCCCTACCCGGCAGCATCCTTGCGGATGAGGTCAATAAGACCTGGGTTATTTGTAATATCACTACCTCGGGCAGAGTGGCTAAGGTGTGCAACCTTGTCCGCCACTCTATTGCCCGTACGAGGTACGTGAAAGTAAACTACTTCTTTTACAGTTGATAACATGACTTGAGCATCAGATAGGATCAATTCAATTTCCCAAGGGCATTTAGATGTCCTATTTAGATGGTCTATGATTATCTTACAGTCTCCTTCAATTTGTATTCTGTCAATGTTAAGTTGTAAACGAAAACGAAATAAATGTGGTATATTTGTAATTCAAAGATACTTTGTTTGAAATTTTAATTATTATCTACATCTTCCAAGTTTTGGTACAAAATTTCTTTTTTTTTTCCTTCCCTTTAATCACCTATTTGAAAAAAATAATAATTCTACTCCTCTAATCATCACCTATCTTATCTTATTTTTCATGCAAAAAATTAACATTTTTTTTTCTAATTAGACTCACCAAAACTTCTCTACAATATATTTTTCTTTATAAAATTTGTTTTTATTTGTTTACCTTATGTAATCTTATATCAAATGAGTCTAAAAATGTTGATTGTTGGAATAGGCTGGTGCCACAAAAACAAGATGCTGCTATTGGTATACGAGTACATGCCCAATTGCAGCCTAGATAGGCACATATTCTGTGAGGACCAGGCACCCTTGAGCTGGAATTTCCGCTACAAGATCATCAACGGCGTCGCATTAGCCCTCCAGTACCTCCATCACGAGTACGACGAGACGGTCATCCACCGCGACATCAAGGCCAGCAACATCATGCTTGACGCCAACTTTAACGCACGCCTAGGTGACTTTGGCCTGGCCCGAGCTCTGGAGCAGGAGAAGACTTCCTACGCTGAGATGGGTGGCCTCCACGGAACGATGGGGTACATCGCCCCCGAGTGCTTCCACACCGAGAAGGCCACTCGAGAGTCTGACATTTATGCTTTCGGAGTAGTCCTCCTAGAGGTGGCCACGGGACACCGGCCTTGGGACAAGCTCGATGGCTTCAACTGTCTTGGAGATTGGGTTTGGTCCCTCCATAGGGAAACACGCATCGTGGAAGCGGTGGACTCGAGGCTCGGAAATGACTATGTTGTCAAAGAGGCCGAGAGGATTCTCCTCCTTGGGCTTGCTTGCTTGCACCCTATTGACTCAGAGAGGCCTAACGCCCAAGCCATTGTGCAAATCTTGTCTGGATCGGTGTCGGTGCCTAGTGTCCCGCGCTTCAAGCCCGCGTTTGTGTGGCCGTCTTCAATGGGTCCGATGATGAGGTTGGACCTTAGTATTGACACAAACACAACTACTTATACCACACACATCGTTTCGTCTAGTTCCGGAAATGAGTGGACTACTAGCTACCATTCTCCGGAGAGCATCGATGTATTGATTGACCACTCGTCCGTATAGCCTTCTAGTAGTTAAACAAATTAAGTTTCATTGAATCCATGTAAAGCAAAAATGTTACTATGATATTCTTTATTCATTCTCATAGAATCAAATTTGTGTATATATAAAATAAAGTGTAATTGCTCTTCAGAAAGAACACTGCTTGTCTATAACTATATATTTATATCTCTAATATATAATAAAGGAGAAGTCATCTACATCAAATAACGACTTCTTCTTAATAATAGTTTTTTCAACCTATTTTTTTAAGTGAATATGGTAACCACACCTTTTGAAATAGGTAACTAGACCTTAAACAATTTTATTTAGGCATGTAACCCCTTACCCCTACACTCATTCCCAAAAGATAAAAAGAACACAAAATCCAATTCTTTTTCTTTCTCGTCCCAATTGTACATCCCCACACAATTGATCTCCTTCCTGTTTTCGTCCGCATCAAATGAGAAAACCTAAAAAACATAACACATGTACACACATACGAGATATCCCCAAATGGATGAATCAGAAAGCTTAACTTTTCCACCGCTCTCGTTTTGCCTTGCTCAAATTTCAAGGAAGTGGAGGAAGGGGATGTACAATTGATAGTCATTCAGCAGTGAGAAAACTGAAGACATGTAAGGAATGGATGGTTTCAGGGAAGTGGAGGTAAGGGATGTGGAGATATTGGGAGAAATAGTTGTATAGGGATTGATCGACGACGACGACAAATCAATAAGGGCCCATTCCAATGGGGATGGGGAATGGCGGGACAACGAAGTTGGTGATGTGGATGTTTCTATTAGTCGCCACTAGGGGAGAGGGAGAGAGAGAGAGAGAGAGAGAGAGAGGGGGGGGGGCTAGTGTTGGTGCGATAGGAGGTGGCTGGTTGGAGGAGTAGATGAAGAGATTGGAGGAATTAGGGAGAAGTGTGTAACGGCCCATATATAAATACCCGGGTTACGTTTCGAAGGTCGGATACCTTTGTTCGGATCTTGTAATCCAGGTACGGATCGAGGTTTCAAACCTCTTTTAAGAATCAGTATGAAAGCAGGGATTTCGAACCCCAAAATTATCGTAGGGCCGTTGGGTACCCTTAACCTGTCCTAATGACTAAGTCGTAAAAGTCATTTAAGGAAATAGAGCGGAAAACGAAATTAGGACGAAACATGCCACGGCAGGACCGGGTTAAAACCAAATCATAAGTGGGATTAATTACCATTTAGCCAAGTTAGCGGATTAGTCAGGTTCTTCGATTTCGCCCAAAGAGACTTCCCATCAAAGAAGCAAGGAGCAAACAAGAAGCAGGTACCTAACACTATCCACGAAGTCAGGCCCAGTATTCGACTGCGGGCCCTAAAGACCGCGCTGAGGCCATATAACATGCTTATACCTAGACAAAGGATGGTCAAATGCAGTACATGATTTAAACACGCAAGTCATGCTTATCAAGATATGTAATATATAAGTGCAGAAAGACTATAAAGGCGCCCAAAGAATACCAAGTGGCATATCCCTCTCCTACTCCGCCCCCTTTTTCATGAGCGGACTTGGCCAGTATGGTACCCATTTCCTCGTGCTGGTGCACAAACCACGGGATCATCATATCATAGTCGTGCCCGATGGTGCTAGGCTATCATGATCATGTAACGACAGTACTGGCTCAGTGCAAGCCCGATAGGGCTAGCTACCCTATGACCCTAGCAAAAGACTCTAGGACTCACAGATAAACTACCGTTCTCTTTTCAAATGCATAAAGAATAGGGATGCTCATTCATAAGTTCAAGTCCTAAGCATGATACTACATGACATGCTTTTATGCATATGCAACACCTACACGCTATATGACACATCAGGCAGGAGGTCCAGGTTGCTGAGTAAGTCCCATAGGATATTTACCTCAGAATCCAAGCAATCAACACCATTAGCAAGCAATGTCCAACAGATCACAATTCACCTAACATATATGCAAATATGCATAAGTCTATCCAAATCACACAAGGCGCCCCTAACTATCATACATAATTTCACATATCCCATTCTAGATCATTCTGTCTTATCTCATCATAAATCATTTCATGCTCATATCATCTCATCTCAACATATAATATTTCATCCATCATCCCATCTTACATCATCATATAACTCTTCATGTCTTATTCACATAATTATCAAGTAGGACTCAACAATAAATTTCCCGACTTAGATCAAGTAAATCAATTTCCCAATGTTTCCAAAACTCTTAAATCTCAATTTAAGTGAACTCATATCCAAAACCATTTCTCAAATCATAATTGACCAAAATCCATTTATAAAACATTAAATCTTTGACCAACTTGCAAGCTTTATACCCTTAAAATAAACCCAGCATGCTTCTTATTTCAACATCATTATATAATAAGGTCCGACATTTAGTCACCAAAATAATTCTATTTTCACAACCATATTTATGAATCAAACCCCATAGTTTATTTTAAATTTCCCAAAAGCACAAATTAAAACATCACTAGATATATATTCCAAATAATATCACTTTCAAACCATTTTATAATATATACCAATAATCTTCAGAAAATATATATTCATTACAAACTCCGAAATGTCATAATAATACTAATAATAATATATGAATCAAGGATAATTATATGAAAAATATATAACGATATAATACATAGCATGACATATTAGCACCACACATTTAACAATCCTCTCTTAAAGCAAGAAAACCCAAGGCCCAAAGTATAACCCGGATGGAAAGAAGAGGAAGACTCGACCCACTCTCAATCAGAAAGGGAAATGGAATAAAATAAGAGGATGGGGCCCGCACTTATCTCCTTCCCAAAACACAGATCAGACACAGAGGCGATGACGGAAAACGGGAGAGAGGAGAAGAGGATCCAAGCTCCTGCCGGCGGCCTCTCTCCGACCCATGCTCACCCAGCCTAATCGACTGCCGATTCCGACTAAGACCCAACCGGAAAGGAAAAACAAGCACCAAGAGAAGGGAGGAAAAAGGGAAGACTTTTAACGTCGCCGAGGAAGAACTCCAACGTCAATGGCGGTCGTCCGTCCGCAAGAGCTGGTGAGGAAGTTCGATCAAGGCCTAGGAGGGTGGCGATGGAGTTAAAGGCAGATTTTGATGCAATTAGTATTCAAAACGAACGGGAATCATAAACTGACCTTGGGAACGGGAAATAGGGGAGAGGTACGATGCGTTAGAGGCTCCGGCGTACTTCGTCATGGTCGGAAAAGGTTCCTCTTGTCCTAGGGAGGAGGAAGAATGAGTAAAAGAGTAGCTTTGCAAGGATTCACAGTAGAGAAGGGAGAGGGACACGGTTTACTGATTTCAAATGAACATAGGGGAGGAGCTTCTCCGACGATGCTGGCGGCTTTGGCAGACTTCTAAGCTCGGTTTTTGGCGCCTTGTGCTTCTGCTACAACCGTCAGAGAGGGAAGAAACTTGGTGACGCTACTGCTAGCTCGAAACTTGAAACGAAATAGAGGGAGCGAAGGAGAGCAAGGTGAGGCGGTGTTGTGAAAATTAGGAGGAGGAAGGTGTTATGTGGATTATTGCTGCAGAATGGTGAATATGGGAGGAGGTGAGACAATATATAAGGAGGAGGGTGAGGGATAAGGACTAGATTTGTGAGTTGTAAATTGCAAGAGTCACAAGAGAAAATCAACAATAATGTAAGCAAAATATAAATTCGCAAGAGTCACAACCAAGGATCCTACATGATGTTAAAGGCTCAATATAACATGCAATACATACATGCACTTAATTGATTAATAAGACGATACGAAAGCAATCAAATTAATCACATTCCAACGATGTAGAAGCATGGGAGAAAATGTAGCGATGTATAATACGAGTCTAAGTAATGGGCAATATGACCAGAATACGGGGACATGAGTTCAAATCAGCACATACTAGGATGAAACATGCATTCACCAAGACTCAATTATACCACATATTCTCCATTCAACGCAAGTAACACACAACAATATCATATGCAAATAACCAATAATAGTTAATCTGACAAATACAAAATAGGTGGGCATGTTATAAGTTCTTGTCACAAAAGGAATAATAAGCATTAACAAGTGATAATTCAGCATGATAAGAAGATCATTTACAAGCATTCATACAAAGAAGACTTGATCACATTATCATCGACCTAATCCAGGAGAAAACAACAATCATATAGGTTCATATCATGTGGTCCATGCTTCCAATTAATAATACAGGCAACACAATAGGCCAAATAGACATGCTATGACAACATATAATCATGATAGAAAGAAAGGCACAACACGAGCCTAAGCAATGTAACTAACCACAACACGAGCTTAAACAATATAATCATAACAGAAAGCAAGGCATAACATGAGTAGCTTTTTACTAATGATCATTTGCGAGGCACATGCGGGAGATTACAAAATCATGTCATGCAATTCAGAGAGAGCCACCATTACAATCGGACAGAGATCCATAAGGGCAACCATTGACTTTCCCCAACTGACTCATCACCCTTCTTTCCCGCGAGACTCTAGTACGACTCTTTGTGGCAAGAAAACACTGGTTGGTCGTCATAAGAATCAAGAAAGACAGCCCCATAAACACCTTATTCTCCGACTCGGAATGACGTCAAGAGCCATTGATAATGCATATTTAGATAGGCATTATAGAGTAGTTTTAGGGTCATTTAGATGTATATATTTCATTTTAAAGGGTTAGTTTACTTGTTTGCTCATTTGGTACTTAAGTGCGGAATCTATACAAGTTTAGCTAGTAATTGCAGATTTTGGATTCGAAGAATGAAGGAGACCATTCATTAGAGTCATATCGATCATATGGAGGCAAGAACGAGCTAGAGAAGCCAAGTTGGAATGCAAAAGGAAGAGGCAAAGGGCATACAAGAGAGAAAACGGCACCCGCAACCAGAGGAACAAGGGAAGCCAGAAAACCGCACCCGCGGCCATTCCAGCAGATCGCCAATTCTGGGCAGCACCCGCGGTTTTTCTGGGCCGGATTCAGCTCCGATTTTCTATCCTCTTAAGTCGGGCCTATCTTTGGGAAATACTTTCTAGGGTTTTATGACGGTACTTAGGCCTATTTAAAGGCTTCTTTTAGGTTGTTTTAGGGATCTCATCTAATCTTTTGACAACCGTTTGACAATGGAGTGCTAAACTATTTTGGTTTGCCTACGATTTGAGACTCCGTTTGGTTGAATTGTGAGCTTTTCTATTCTTGTTCTAATTTCCATCATATGTTTCATCTTCTTTGTGCTTGAATGCTTTATGGTGTTTGATGCTATCTTGATTGATCACCTTGATAGGATCTCATCATCGCTAGGGTTTTGAATTGTTCGTTATGATTCTTAATCTTTCGTAGCAAACATGTTCTAGTTGACTTCATTAGGAAGCTTGAATGTGTAGGAAGTTGACTATAGGTTAAATATTAGTTCTTTAGGGGATTGATATTGCTTATAAGCTTTATACATCTTGAGACTTATTGCTATTCCTGGGATTAAACCTTAATCCGTGTTAAGATTGTCTAGGAGTAAGGGATTATTAGAACTCATAGGGCTAATAATCTATTTAAATCAAGATAAGAACATTTGATTGGAAAAGGAAGAGAACTTGAGTAGGAAACAAGGATCGAATTCACTAAATAGGGTTGAGAATTGTAGGTGAAACTATCTCTTAATTATTGATTCTCCTAACTTGTCAATATTTCTTATTCTCAACCACTCAAAACCCCTCTTTTCTATAAATTGGTAAATACACAATACATAGGAATACTTGATTCTCTGTGGGATCGACCTCTTACTTGCTCACTATACTAGTTTGTAGGTTTGAGTTTTATTTTGATAGGAAACACAACGATTTTGTCCTGTCAAGTTTTGGCGCCATTGTCGGGGAATCAAGTTTATTTCTTTATTTTGTGTATCTATTGATTTTTGCATATATATCTAACCCCGTCGTGGACCTATCTTTCGGTTCCCGACACCCTCTACTAATATTTTGAAATGTTGAAGTTATGTCAGTTTCAAGGGGAAAATTTTCACCTATATCTCACAAGAGTGGTTAATTTATTGGACGCTTGGTATGCACGGGGTTACCCATGTAGTTTGCGAGATATGGTTATTTGTGTACTTGAAGGCATGACTCCTGAGACCAAAGAACTTGCCGAGTCTATGAGTAACGGAGGCTTGGCGAGTTTTGATTTATCAGAGATGTGGGATTTTTTCTATTACATGGGTCACCAGGTGGAGCAGAAAGAAGTTTTCACACACCAGGTTTTGATGGAGAAAATGCTTGAAAGGATGGAGCAACTCGAGGAAAAATTGAACCAACGTGCTCAACTGATGAGTGAGTTGGAAGCGGAGAAAAGTCTCATACCTCAAGTTGATGAAATTCAAGACACAAACGACGATGGTTTGATTAAAGATGGAGGAGAGAGTCCGATGCATGAGGATCTATGTGTTTTGGCTCCTAATTCATCTAAAGAAATCAACCCTAGCTTGCCTATTGAGGAACCAGGTCTAGAGCCGATTTCTGTGGCTCCTAAGCAAGGTATTGATATTTCTTATACTTTTGTGGATTTTGGTGATTATATAGATCATTGGGAGCATTACTTTGACAAGCTACCAACGGAATTGAGTTGGTGGTCTTACATACCCTCCATTGAAAGTCAGGCTCAAGAGTATGATGAGTTGGTAATATTCTTGAACACCATACAATTTTCTATCAACTTTTTCATATTTTGTATTCACTCATCTTTTGGATGGGCGCGAGAGTTTGATTTACTTTTCAGGGCGCTAACAATGTCCGAGTAAATCTTGAATGCGCGGACGAATAAATCGTCGAGTCTATGACGTTAACCAAGGCGCTTCTCGGGAGGCAACCCGAGGTAAGTAGACTATAAGTTTTCTTTTCTCTATTAATTTTTCATTTTTCTTAGCATAATTAGAACCGTCATAGATTTTAGGAAGTTGTTTTCCGCCATGTTAGACTAACCTTTCAGGGGGGAGAACGAAGAAGGTAGGAAAGGCAACGCTTTGGAAAGGCAGCGGTCGCGGCAAATCTAGGCAACAACACTGAAACCGCACCCGCGGCCCAGAAACCGCATCTGCGGCCAAAAATTGGGGATGGTTCTGGAATAGCAGCACCCGCGGCCCAGGGGGCAGCACCCGCGGCCAGCCCTGCAGCCTCCTTTTCGTTAATTTTCTTCGCTCTTCCTTTCGTGCCCACCTCCACCTCCTCCATACCAGTGAGCTTGTGAGTTTTACTTTTCTCCTCCCTTATTCTTTCTAATTTTTGTTGTTTTGATTTCATTGAGACAATTAAAACTTCAAGTGTGGGGGAGGGGATTAGTGTACATATTAGAGTTGCATTGCATATCGAGCATGTTTAAATTATTTTGCATACCATTCATGTTTTAATGCTTTGCATCTTAGTTTTATTTTAAGAAAAACAAAAAGAAAAAAATTGAAAAAAATTGAAAAAGAAAAAAAAATATCATGCATTTGCATAAAATATGGCGTTATCTAAACAACCACCTAGCCAGGTGAGTCCTCAAAATTTTATTGAAATTATGATCATATAAGTCCCATGACATGTTTGAATTGGTTTAGCCTTATCCCACTTATGGTTTTTATGTGAAACATAGCTAGGTGAACATAATTGAGCTTGTATGATCTAAGTTCCAACAAAAACTTAACCTTGTGAGATTGATTTTTGGCCTTATTGGGACTGCACTTCATTGAGTCCTTTTTGCTCTTGTTCCATGTGTGTGAGTACTCTCCAATGCTTCTACCTCTTGGAATTGACTTTGCTATCTATGTCAAGGCTGTACTTATATGTTTGTTATTGGTAAATTTCACATGATTGAGGCACATTTCACTAGTACAAAAGAGTAATCTTACGGGAATAAATTATCAGGGGTTTATAAAAACACCCGAGAGAAAAAACTCGCACGTGAGTTTTTTTAAAAAACTCCTGTTAAATGGTTTATTCATATTTTTAGAAAAAAGAGGAAATATTCTGTCAGGGTTTCTAATTTAACTCCTGAAAACCACCCCTTTCTTTCGGGAGTTGATAGATGAAACACCCGAATGACGTTTTAAATAATTTCATACCCAATTAAATATTAAATAGAGTAACCTAACCCTCAATCTCGATCAATATAACCACTTGCAGAGGAAGGGCGGCGGAAACGTCCCCCGTTTTGTAGAGGATTCCGGCGAAAACCTCCCCTGTTTTGTAGAGGACGCCGGCGAAGTTGTCTCTTCTGTCTTCTACCTTTCTCTCCGCTGGTAAAAGGGTTGTTTGCCCCTTCTCACTTTGCATTTTTCAGTGGATTAGGGTTTCCGGTTGTCCTATCTCCCTGGTCGTTTCCTCACCCAAATCGAACCAGGTTAGTATGTCTATCTCCCTGTGTAGTATCTAATTGTACGAAGTGACAGTAAATCGTGCTAATTATCTTGCTAAGGTCACTAGCGAAGTTGTTTGGCGTAGGCGTTCTCTCGCTCCACTGGTAAAGGTCGTTGTTCGCCTTTTTCTCTTCATATGTTGATCGAACCAGGTTAGTATTCTACCTTTACCCTTTTTAATTACAATATCTTGACATTCATATGTTGATCGATATGGATTTCCTTCAATTTGTCTATTTTGGTATAGCTTATTCTACATTTCATTCGTTTTTGCCTATCTGATCTAATCTTTGTTGCTTTTTTTTTTGTTTGATCGAAAACAACTTGCTAATGCTTGATTAAAGGAAATTGTTCATCTAATTGAATATAGATTGTAGATTTTCAGGGAGGAAAATTAGTTTTAGAAATTTCATGGAGAAATTTCAGGAGGAAAATTAGTTCTTACTTCTTTTCAACAATGAAACCTTTAATGATGATCGATGAAGCTGCTCTTTATTTGATGCAGAGTCTGAGACATACAGCGCAGACTCGGATGTTTTCGGCTCTGAAGGTGATGATACATCATGGATCTCATGGTTTTGTAGTCTACAAGGAAATGAATTTTTCTGTGTAGTTGACGAGGATTACATCCAAGATGATTTCAATCTCTGTGGATTAAGCAGTCAAGTTCCCTATTACGAGTATGCACTTGACCTAATTTTGGACGTTGAGTCCTCTCATGGTGAGCACTCTTGTAATTTTCAGTATACCATACTAAAAATCTGATCCATATTATTGTTTTTCAGCTCCAGAGGGACTCGCCTTTGACAGAGTATTGCCAGGAGGATGGTGAGGTGGGATCGATCAGAGTCTGAGACTTCATCTTCGGTGGTGACAACAGCGGGTTATTGCCAAGCAAAAGAAGCTTGGCAAGAAGAGGACGCAAATTTCTAAGGTAATTTCCTTGTTTTAATCTGCACACTTTTGATTCTTTGCTCTTGTTTTACTTGTGCAGTTGTGAATGTGTTTATCCTATGTTGCTTGCTATGTCTAGTAGATGTTTATGTTCCTTGAGTATGTGATTGATTGATTTGGAACGGAGGGAACTATGTGAGGGAATGAAGACTGGATTAAGCAGCAGATATACTGTATTTTGATGGAATTGATGTATAAAAAATCAATTGTCTCATTAAATGGAAAGTCCTGTTGTGTTTGTTTTAATTGATAATCATTGGCTATGTCATTGGAAGTTTCGAGATGGTGAGCATTGCTTGCTTGTTTTCATGAACTGTCATACTGATCTTTTTATTCTGTCATTTTGGCAATGGGTTGTTATTGGATATACTAGTTTAGAAAATATACATGTAATTGGGTGATGTAAAGGATATAGTGGTACCTATTTCTATTGTGTTATAATTAGATTAGATGTATTTATGCTTTATGATCTGAAAAACTAGGGCCCTGTTTTCCGCCAATCTCTTCCCACCTTCATTTAAGAGGTGGAGGGGATGGAATTCCACCCCACCTCTTCCACCCCCTCTCACCAAGGTAGGAAAAATCACCCTACCTCCACCTCCTTTTTCCCACCTCCACCCCCTCTACCTCTTAAAAAATAGGTGAGGAAAACACAGCCTAGATGTATTTATGTTTTAGTTTTTGTTTCAAACTTCCTTCATATCCTAACTCAGAGCTCCTTCCACATACAAGAGGAGTTTCCTTCTCTTCCTGAGTTCAGAAAGACCAATCAGGCAGGGATTGATATCGCGTCCCTTCTTTTCAACATACTTTTCACCTTCCTCTATGCAGCTAATACGTATGTCATTGTTCCCACTTCTGATGACTACTCGCAAGCCCTTGGGCAGGCTGCGACAGCTTGTGCAGCTGTTATCGGTGCAATGCCTTTTATGCAACTCTTTTCATCAATTTACCTGAGTGCCTGGTCAAGTAGATCACACTTTAGGCCACTCGTCTTCAGCTCTATCGCACGCATCATTGGGAATACTTTGTATGCTTTAGCTTCTTTTTGTGACTCTTTCTGGATTGTACTCGTTGGCCGTTTACTTTGTGGGTGAGTCCAAAACCTATCAGTCTATGACATTAACCAGCTATGGTTGTGATAAAGCCGATTTAACAGACTTGTATGTGTGATTGTTTTAAAGGTTGGGTGCAGCTAGAACTGTCAACAGACGCTGTATAGCCGACACCATACCCCTTAAATTCATAATGCAAGCAACATCTACAAGCTCAATTTCAACAAGTACACTTTGCCTGGATGGATTATGGCAGTTTCATGGCTGATTTATTTCCTTTTGCTGTGCATTTCATTTAGAGAACTCGAGCGAGATCATACAGAATGGAAGAACATTGCAGGTATACATGATCAGTAACACTCTTCATCAAGGACAATATAACAATACATGCTGTAGATGGATGGATGTTTACTTGTGCTTTTCTTTACAACTGATTCTGATTTTCCGATTGCAGATGATAGCTTGCATAAGAGAAGTGCCAGACAGCCATTATCCGCATTCAAATTACTCACAACGCCTCTCAAGGTATGCAGTTAAGCACTGTTCTAGTTGTTTTGTGCTTTATGTGACGCCTTGTTTTGACATTACAATCTCTCAGGTTCAACTTGCAATTCACTTCATGCTAAAGTTCGAGATAGAAATGTTATTGTCGGAGTCAGTTGTCGTTACTTCGTACTATTTTGAATGGTCTACGAGCTCAGTCTCCATCTTCCTCATGTGCCTTGGCCTAACGATGCTTCCACTGAAAGTTCTCGTAGGAAGCTACATTTGCAATGCATTTCAAGAGAGGTAACAAAGATCACTTGATTCAGTATCATACCGCCATCAATTCCAGCCTTGACGCGCATAATTTGAAATGCAGGCAAGCTTTGCTAGTGTCGGAGATCATGGTTTGCCTAGGAGTTCTTGTTAGCTTTGAATTCACGACTCCTTACTAGGTACTTCAGTATGTGTGCTCAGGAGTCATCGTGTTTGTGTTTGCTGAAGTTATATTTGGCATCTTTTGACCGAATTGCAATATAGGGTGTATAATATAGGGTCATGATGTTCTTATTTTAGTATTTGGTGTAGAGTCTCCATTATTTTCTGCTTTGGTTCAAACCGTGGCTTCCTACCGGTTCATTGAATTGGGAAGGAAGCTGGGTTTTTTTTTAAAAAAATTACAACATTTCTCAGGGGTTTTTTAAAAAAACTCCCGACATATTCTTTCAGGAGTTTTTATAAACTCCCGTAACATGTGGGATTGGGGCGCTGGTTGGGGAAACAGACTCTCTCGGGAGTTTTTTCAAAAACCCCTGACCGAACACAATATATCGGGAGTTTTTATAAAACCCCTGAGAAATATCTGTCAGGTGAGCGAATAAAAGGAGGCCGATAACACCCGACCGTTTCGTTAAAAAACACCCGACATACGTTAAATCTGTACTAGTGTATTAGCCCTATTTGACTCTATTCCACCTTACATATGATCCTCTGCTTTAAGCCAATTTGAGCCTAATTGCCTATTCTTTTGTAGCTCCACAAGATTTTCCATAGCCAATTATAGCCTGACCCTATCCGGGAATTAGGAATGGTTGGTGAATATTTATATTGTGGATGATGGTTTTTAGTGTGTGGATTGTATGTTTGATGTACCCTTATGAGATGTTTGATTATTGCTAGTATATTCATTACTTGGGACCTAAGGAGGATAAAATTCACTTAGGTGTAAAAGTCAAGAAAAATCATTTGATATAGCATGGGAAAAAAAAGGGAAAAAAGAAAAGAAAAGAAAAAAAAGAAAGAGAAAAAAAAATAAAGGAATGAGTTGAGTATGATTTGTAAAGTTATATGCTTGAGATTGGAGTTGTATTACATTGTAGAGTTATGGTATGAGTTTATGAGTGGTATTGTGATTTGGTTGCTTCCTTAGTTCCCGGATTATGAGCACCACATGACCTAAATTGTTCCATACCTTATGTTTTCTACCTTGGCCCCATTACAACCCATAAAAAGACCTCATGATGATTTTTGCCGGTAATGACATCCACGGTGGAGATTGTGATTCAATTTCAATTCTTATGTAGCTTAGTTGCATTTGGGATAGAGTATGAGTGTTAATTGATAAACCTAAACACTTGAGTGAGAGCGAAAACACTATACTCCCGGTGAGGTTGGATGTGTAAGCATGCGGGTTACTTGATCACATAAATACTTGCTAGGACATTTGTTTGCCTTGTCTATGTCTGCACTTTGAAGAGATGTTGCTTTTGATGAGGTTATTGCATGAAGGATTGTGTTTGTGGAATGAATGACTAATAAATGTTTTGTTTTGCTCGAGGACAAGCAAAAGGCTAAGTGTGGGGGAGTTTGATAATGCATATTTAGATAGGCATTATAGAGTAGTTTTAGGGTCATTTAGATGTATATATTGCATTTTAAAGGGTTAGTTTACTTGTTTGCTCATTTGGTACTTAAGTGCGGAATCTACACAAGTTTAGCTAGTAATTGCATATTTTGGATTCGAAGAATGAAGGAGACCATTCATTAGAGTCATATCGATCATATGGAGGCAAGAACGAGCTAGAGAAGTCAAGTTGGAATGCACAAGGAAGAGGCAATGGGCATACAAGAGAGAAAACGGCACCCGCGACCAGAGGAACAAGGGAAGCCAGAAAACCGCACCCGCGGCCACAGAAACCGCACCTGCGGCCATTCCAGCAGATCGCCAATTCTGGGCGGCACCCGCGGCCTAGGAGGCAGCACCCGCGGTTTTTCTGGGCCGGATTCAGCGCCGATTTTCTATCATCTTAAGTTGGGCCTATCTTTGGGAAATACTTTCTAGGGTTTTATGACGGTACTTAGGCCTATTTAAAGGCTTGTTTTAGGTTGTTTTAGGGATCTCATCTAATCTTTTGACAACCATTTGACAATGGAGTGCTAAACTATTTTGGTTTGCCTACGATTTGAGACTCCGTTCGGTTGAATTGTGAGTTTTTCTATTCTTGTTCTAATTTCCATCATATGTTTCATCTTCTTTGTGCTTGAATGCTTTATGGTGTTTGATGCTATCTTGATTGATCACCTTGATAGGATCTCATCATCGCTAGGGTTTTGAATTGTTCGTTATGATTCTTAATCTTTCGTAGCAAACATGTTCTAGTTGACTTCATTAGGAAGCTTGAATGTGTAGGAAGTTGACTATAGGTTAAATATTAGTTCTTTAGGGGATTGATATTGCTTATAAGCTTTATACATCTTGAGACTTATTGCTATTCCTGGGATTAAACCTTAATCCGTGTTAAGATTGTCTAGGAGTAAGGGATTATTAGAACTCATAGGGCTAATAATCTATTTAAATCAAGATAAGAACATTTGATTGGAAAAGGAAGAGAACTTGAGTAGGAAACAAGGATCGAATTCACTAAATAGGGTTGAGAATTGTAGGTGAAACTATCTCTTAATTATTGATTCTCCTAACTTGTCAATATTTCTTATTCTCAACCACTCAAAACCCCTCTTTTCTATAAATTGGTAAATACACAATACATAGGAATATTTGATTCTCTGTGGGATCGACCTCTTACTTGCTCACTATACTAGTTTGTAGGTTTGAGTTTTATTTTGATAGGAAACACAACGATTTTGTCCTGTCAGCCATCTTTCAATACACACTCGGATAACTCTCATATTCATACATGATTCTCGACACAATGTGTTTACCAACCCGATTTCCTGTGAAAGAAACTGACATCCGGGAGAAAGATTTGATAGAACCGAAAAGGGGTTAACATAGGGGAAGCGGTTGTTCCACACAAGCTGGGCTTGACCAAGGGAAATAAGGGTACTCCCGCTATCCTGTTTGCACAAATCAGTCAATACACATTTCATTGTTAGGGCATACCAATCAGATCTTTAGCATATCAAACACTCAGCATAGAACTAGTCAATGACAATTATAATGATCTCCTTGGAGTCTTCCAGACCCATATGCAAAGAACGAGCTAATATTTTGCCTACCCATTCCCAACTACACCCAATAGGGATGGTCTAACGTCTTTCTACCCACTCGATCCCCTCCTTAGTTGGTTTCCATCTTGTATAATAAGCCAAGTTCATACTTAGTCAAAATGGGTTAGGCATATTAAGTTCATTTTACCCCTTTAAAATACCTTCAAATCCTTTGAAATTCATGGGCGGTTTTCCAAAACATACACTCGAACCTTGCGTACCCGAATTGCAAAACCTCAGCTCTGAAACCAACTATGTAACGGGCCAGGTATAAATACCCGGGTTACGTTTTGAAGGTCAGATACTTTCGTTTGGATCTTGCAATCCAGGTACGGGTCGAGCTTTCAAACCTCTTTTAAGAATCAGTATGAAAGCAGGGATTTCGAACCCAAAAATTATCGTTGGGCTGTTGGGTACCCTTAACCTGTCCTAATGACTAAGTCGTAAAATGAATTTAAGGAAATAGAGCGGAAAACGAAATTCGGATACAACATGTCACAGACTCACGGCAGGGCCGGGTCAAAACCAAATCATAAGTGGGATTAATTACCATTTATCCAAGTTACCGGATTAGTCAGGTTCTTCGATTTCGCCCAAAGAGACTTCCCGTCACAGAAGCAATGAGCAAGCAAGAAGAAGGTACCTAACACTATCCACGAAGTCATGATCAGTATTTGCCTGCGGGCCCTAAAGACCGCGCTGAGGCCATACAACATGCCTATACCTAGATAAAGGATGGTCTAATGCAGTACATGATTTAAACACACAAGTCATGCTTATCAGGATATGTAATATATAAGTGCAGAAACATTGTAAAGGCACCCAAAGAAGACCAAGTGGCATATCCGTCTCCTACTCCGCCCCCTTTTTCATGAGCGGACCCAACCGGTACGGTACCCATTTCCTCGTGGGTGTGCACAAACCACGGCATCATCATAGCATATCATCGTATCATACTCATGCCCGATGGTGCTAGGCTATCATGTTCATGTAACGACAGTACAGTATGACCCTAGCAAAAGACTCTAGCACTCACAGATAAACTACCGTTCTCTTTTCAAACGCATAAAGAATAGGGATGCTCATTCATAAGTTCAAGTCCTAAGCATGATACTACATGGCATGCTTTTATGCATATGCAACACCTACACGCTATATGACACATCAGGCAGGAGGTCCAGGTTGTTGAGTAAGTCCCATAGGATATTTACCTCATAATCAAAGAAATCAACACCATTAGCAAGCAATGTCCAACAGATCACAATTCACCTAACAGATATACAAATATGCATAAGTCTATCTAAATCACACAAGGCACCCCTAACTATCATACATAATTTCACATATCCCATTCTAGATCATTCCGTCTTATCTCATCATAAATCATTTAATTCTTATATTATCTCATCTCAACATATAATATCTCATTCATCATCTCATCGTACATCATCATTTAACACTTCATGTCTTATTCACATAATTCTCAAGTAGGATTCAACAATAAATTCTCCGACATAGATCAAGTAAATAAATTTCCCAAAGTTTCCAAAACTCTTAAATCTAAAGTTAAGTCAACTCATATCCAAAACAATTTCTCAAATCATAATTGGCCAAAATCCATTTATAAAACATTAAATCTTTAACCAACTTGCAAGCTTTATACCCTTAAAATAAACCCGGCATGCTTCTTATTTTAAAATCATTATATAATAAGGTCCGACATTTAGTCACCAAAATAATTCTATGTTCACAACCATATTTATGAATCAAACCCCATAATTTATTTTAAATTTCCTAAAATCACAAATTAAAACATCACTAGATATATTCAAAATAATGTCACTTTTAAACCATTTTATAATACATACCAATAATATTCAGAAAATATATATTCATTACAAACTCCGAAATATCATAATAGTACTAATAATATATAAATCAGGGATAATTATATGACAAGTATATAACGATATAATACATAGCATGACATATTAGCACTACACATTTAACAATCCTCTCTTAAAGCAAGACAACCCAAGGCCTAAAGTATAACCAGGATGGAAAGAAGAGGAAGACCCTAGGGCTGTGCATAACCGGGTATCCGACACGACACGATACGACACTGTTGAACAAAAATGCGCAATAATCGTACAACACATTTTATTTGATTTTTAATATTTGAGTTCGACCCCTTTTGGTTATCCTCTTGATTCGAAGTCGTATCGATACCAAGATTTGAGTGGTTTTGGTGATTTGGACTGCACCCGAATTTTAACGGGTTGCCTACGTATCTCTTGGAAGAGAATAAAGCCTCACGTAGTTCAGAGTGTTTTGGATTTTGTGTTTGGTTTCGTTTTCTTGTATGCATCAGATGATGAAGTTCAAGCCCACCTTCTACGAAGGGTAGCTCAAACAACACTCCACCCGAGTAACCTGAGCCCACCTTCTCGAAAGGGTAACTCAAGTAACCCGCCTATCATTTGCATAGAAAACGGTTTTAGGTGGGGTTTGATTTGATTTGACTTGTTTTGACTTAAAGGTCAATTTGGGGATCGCGATATTTGATTTTGAGTTTTGGTCGTGACAGAACTCGACGAGCGGAAGCTTTATATCGAGTTAGAGTGGACACTTTGACTTTGATGGAAAATTTGACATTTGAGACGACTAGAGTCTACAAATGAATTTGAGAATATTTGTTTGAAACATTGGGTGTGACTGGACTCGGCGAGAATTTGATTTACACCGAGTTTCCTACGTATCCATTTGTTTAGTGGAATCAAGTCACCGTAGTTCGGGACGAAAAGAAATTTTGTATTTGGGTTTGATCATGGGATCATTTGGGAGTGGTGATTGAACTCGACGAGCAAAAGCTTTGTATCGAGTCGGAATGGACAATTTGAATTTGTTTTTTTGGTGATTGAACTCGTTGAGCCTTGGCTTTGAATCGAGTGTCCTACGTATCTCTTAGAAGAGAATCAAATCACCCGTAGTTCTAAATGAGAGCAATTTAATTTATTTGGTTTTGACCTCATATTCATTTAAAAGGAATTTAGAGGTTGACGACTGTACCCGGTATATTTTTAGAATTTAATATCGGGTTACCTACGTAGCCGATAGGAGGTGTCAAGTCTTTACGTAGTTCTGAACGAACCGATTTTACTTGACCGACTTAACTTCATTTGGAAACGAAGCAAGTATATATTTTTTTTTTTGGATTGACGATTGTACTCGACGAGCATAAGCTTTATGTCGAGCTACCTACGTACCCGTTTGGACGGGATCAAATCATCCGTAGTTCTTTCAGAACCAATTTAATTTAATTGGGTTTGACCTCATATTCATTTAGAAGTGAATTTAGAGGCAGACGACTGAATCCGATATATATTGAATTTTAATATCGAATTTCCTACGTAACTCGTAAAAGAGTATCAAGTCTATACGTAGTTCTAAACGAACCGATTTGATTTTTTTGGATTGACGATTGTACTCGACGAGCATAAGCTTTATGTCGAGCTACCTACGTACCCGTTTGGATGGGATCAAATCATCCGTAGTTCTTTCAGAAAAAGGAACCAATTTAATTTAATTGGTTTTGACCTCATATTCATTTAGAAGTGAATTTAGAGGCGGACGACTGTACCCGATATATTTTTAGAATTTAATATCGGGTTACCTACGTAGCCGATATGAGGCGTCAAGTCTTTACGTAGTTCTTTTTGATGAAGTGATTTAATTTAATGGGATTTAACCTCATATTCATTTGAGAGTGAATTTAGAGGCAGACGACTGTACCCGATATATTTTTAGGATTTCATATCGGGCTACCTACGTAACCGATTTTACGGTGTCAAGTCTTTACGTAGTTCTACACGAACTGATTTGATTTTTTTGGATTGACGATTGTACTCGACGAGCAATAAGCTTTATGTCGAGCTACCTACGTACCCGTTTGGACGGGATCAAATCATCCGTAGTTCTTTTGATGAAATGATTTAATTTAATTTGAGCCGGTCGACTGAATCCGATATATATTGAATTTTAATATCGAATTTCCTACGTAACTCATAAAAGAGTATCAAGTCTTTACGTAGTTCTGTTGAGAACAAATTTGATTTTTTGGTTTGTCGATTGAACCAGACGAGCTTTAGCTTTATGTCTGGTGGCCTACGTATCCGATAACTCGGAATCAAATCAGGCGTAGTTCTGTACGAACCGAGTTTATATTTGGTGAAACTCGATTTGAAGTTTTGACTCCGTTTTTGGTTAGGAGCCGATTTGAGATTGACCCACTAGAATTAATTGGCAAAGAATATTTAACGAGTTTAATTTTATATTTTGATCAAACTCGAATTCTTAATTTGTGCCAATTGTAATTCTTATATTTAAGTGGGTATAGAAACATATATATATATATAGATTTTTTTTAACCATGCCGAAGGCATAGATGTATATATATATATATATGTTCTTATTTAGTTGAACATGCTAATTTCATATGCAAACCCACTTAAATTAATTGGAGCCTTTTATTCTCAAGGTCATCCGAGAGCCCAGCCCACCTCAGTTAATTAGAGCCCGTAAATTTCCAAGCTCAGCTGCGCCTACTCCTAATCTCTTTCAATTTATTTTTTCCGTCACCCGAGCTCGTACTGCGTAATTTAGGGCTACCCTCGAAACCCTTCAACGCGTTTCAAAGAGGAACGGCGGTCAGATGAACTCCGGCCTCCGGGGTCGACAGTAGCTGAGTTAGGCTTGGTTTTGGGCGATTAGAGGAGTGGGCAGCAGATCCGACGACACCCTCAAGAGCGGTGTTGCGAGACGCCCTCGGGAGTTTTACTGCGAACCGTAGGTATGTCGGACCTTGTTTTGTTTAATTTATGCCCCAAGTCTCAAATTTCTTCCTCCACTCACCATCAATTGGATGATTCAGTTCTCAAATTGACTGATTTCTCCTTTGCAATCGGCAATTTTGGAGCTTTCGGTTTTGGGACAGTCAAAATAGGCTACCAGGGAGGCTGATCGGAGGCCTAGAGCGTCCCGACCTGGAGCAAGGCCACGCAGCAGGGACTCGCTTGGGTCTTCGGTTCGATTCTGCAACGTCAGAGCTATCCTCAGGTGCGAACCAACCTCGGTATGTTAGATTAATTTTTCCCTTTGTTTCTTCCGAATTGATTTTAACCTCTTAATTTCTTAAGGTTTGTTTGCCCAATTTAGTTCTTGGACTGATTTGGTATTCAGCATAGTTGGCTTGAATGAGTTACAGATTCGGATGATTTTTTATGAACACTTGATTTTCGTTTGTTTGGTGTTGTGCTCACTTGGGAATGCAGAAAGCAATTTTCTGTTTTGTTTTTGTTCACAGTTTAGTGCTTCCTACCGAACCTGATTAGCATACTAGGTCTCCCACTTGTTTGATTGAATTAGTATTTTTGTAGGGAACTAATTCAAATGAAAATTTTGCCATAGTTTCGCCATGTTTTAGAGCACTATCGGGACTCCGAAACCCATACCACTTGCTTAAAGCATAAAAACTTTGCAATGGGGGGTTTCGAGAGTCCGTTTTGATAGCACTTTGACATGATTTGGAGGCAGTTTGGTGACTCCCAAAACCTATACCACTTGCGTAAAGCATGAAAGCTTTGCAAGGGGGTCTCGGAAGCCATTAGAACTACCTTGCGTGTTGTTGTTGCCGCCTCTTCTTTGCTGCTGTTGAACTTATTTTTTTGTTCTTGTGGTTGCAGATGTACAGCTGGGAAGAGGAAGGGAAACAACAACTGCTTTGATTTTGGATGATGTTGGGAAGAAGGGGAAGCCCCTTCTGATTCCACTGGAGCCGGCTTTTATAAGGATAGATAGGGCAGTTATTTGATGACCACCCATTACCCCCACGTTGGCCTAGAAACTGTGTAACTGTCACCAACTGGCCCTTTGTGGCAGTTCTTTTAATAGTTGAATGAAATTTGTTCAATTGGGCTCATCCAAGTCGTGCTCTCAATTTAAATATGGGCCGCAAATAAATTAATCACAATTTGATATTTTGATATATGATTAATTTAATGGGAGAATTTTAATATTCCAAATTTGCGAAAATTAACCCTCCAACAGACACGACAAAAAACACGACATGATAAGGGGGAAAGTGCCGATCCGAACACGACACGATAACTACCGGGTATCCGACACGATAACACGACACGGTTTCGTGTCGGATACCCGTGTAACCCGATACGAACCATTTATAAAAACCTATTTTTTTCTGAATTTTTTGTGTTGTATCATGCAGTGAGAAAACGAAATCTGTTTGTTTTTTTTGTCGAACAAGTGAAGAAACCTGCAGAAGCTCCTCAATTCGTTCAACCCAAGTACAGAACAAGTAATTTCGAACCATACAAAATACAATAGTTCAATACAGTAGTTCAATACATTGCAACAACTAAATCCATTCGAAATTTCAAACTATTCTATGAAGCAAGCAATTGAATCATTCTATGAAGCAAGAAATTTTGATATTTCGAACCATTGTAAGCCGGAAGCCCATTCGAAGCAGCAAAGAAACTTACCAGATCTGAAGGTACGGTGAAGATGCCGGATCTGAACATTTGAACCCGTCGGAGCAAGCGATTGAGCGAGAGGAGAGTGCCTGTTTGACTGATTGTAAGCCAGAAGATAGGACGAGTCGGTGACCACACGCCGGAGAGAGCAACATCGAGAGAAAGCAATTGAGAGAGAAGAGAGTGCGAGTCTAATTGATTGCAAGCCAGAGGAGGAGTGGAGGAGTCGGCGAGACGCAGAACTGAGCGAAGAGCGAGCTTGAGGAGGAGAGGACGAGTCGAGTCGACGAGAGGACTGAACGAAGACGAGCGTGAGAGTCTGAGAGATAGGAGAGGGCGAGACGGCGGTTGAGGGATTGTTTGTAGTTAACCTAGAGTCTGTACTCTGTAGGGGGGGAAAAATTAAAAACGAAAGGCTTATAATTAGGGCTAGGAAAAAAAATGTAAAAGGGATTCGAACACGGATCCTCAGGGTCACGCCCAAACGGAAGAAGGCACGGTCGACCATCTGGGCTACCAGCATTTTGTGATCCTTAGGAACAATTATAATATTTCTATTATGACTGGTTATTATTTTTTTTTAAAAAAAAATAAAATTATCGTGTCGTGTCGGATACCCGATAAGGGGAAAATGCCGATCCGAACACAACACGATTATTGTCGTGTTTTACCGTTTCATGTCATAATCGTGTCGTATCAATATCGTTTCGTGTTTTTTCGTATCGTTTTGTTGCGGTTTCTTGTCGTGTCAACCGTGTCGTATATTTTTGCATAGCCCTAGAAGACCCGACCCACTCTCAATCAGAAAGGGAAATGGAATAAAATAAGAGGATGGGGCCCGCACTTATCTCCTTCCCAAAACCCAGATCAGACAAAGAGGCGATGACAGAAAACGGGAGAGAGGAGAAGAGGATCCGAGCTCCTGTCGGTGGCCTCTCTACGACCCATGCTCACCCAACCTAATCGACTGTCGATTCCGACTAAGACCCGACCGGAAAGGAAAAACAAGCAACAAGAGAAGGGAGGAAAAAGGGAAGACTTACAACGTCGCCGAGAAAGAACGTCGGCGTCAATGGTGGTCGTCCGTCTGCCAGAGCTCGTAAGGAAGTTCGATCAAGGCCTTGGAGGGTGGGGATGGAGTTAAAGGCGGATTTTGATGCAATTAGAATCGAAAATGAACGGGAATCATAAACCGACCTTGGGAACGGGAAACAGGGGAGAGGTACGATGCATCCGAGGCTACGGCGTACTCCGTCGTGGTCGGAAAAGGTTCCTCTTATCCTAGGGATGAGGAAGAATGGGTAAAAGAGTAGCTTTGCAAGGATTCACAACAAAAAAGGGAGAGGGACACAATTTACTGATTTCAAATGAACAGAGGGGAGGAGCTTCTCCGGCGGCGCTGGTGGCTCCGACAGACTTCTAAGCTCGGTTTATGGCGCCTTCTTCTTCTGCTACAACCGTCGGAGAGGGAAGGAACTTGGTGACTGATACGGGGTTAGCCGCAGGATGGCCCGATCTTCGACAATCAAACAAGAATAACAAGAACGGAAGCAAGAACAAAGCAAGAACAAATGACTCAGCAAGGAAACTCACAAGAATCGATCAAGAAAGCTCAAGATCGACCAAGAACAGGCCAAGACTCAATAAAGAAGATGCAAGACTCGACAAGAAACAAGACTCGAAGGCTGAATTGAAAGAAAGACTCAAAACTGCAATAAAGACACGACTGATAAGGACTGAGTCGATCTATATAGAACAAGATAAAGACCCCAGGCCTCCTCAGAGGGTAGGAACCAATAACAATGACTATATAACCTTCCTCTACAACCCTACACAACCAAGCGGACAACTTGGAGGCACAAGGAGGGGGCTCGTGGATACTAGGCTCACCAAGTCTTACGAAGTTGATGAACACAAAGAAAACCAAGCTGACACAAGATACCAATTCGTGACTGATGATCTCGGCTCCAATCAATCAACATGCACTCAATGTGTTTCACACAAGTTTGAGAGACTAAATTCTATTCATAATGTTCCAATCGAAATACAAGGTAGAACTCGGCATTTATAGGCCTCTAAGGGCTAGTTTGGGCCGATTCTAGATAGAATAAGATAAACTAACATCTTAAAGGAATTAATTAAAATAACATCCAAAGTTTCCTAAAATAACTTTATTTAGAAATAATACTAAAAATAGTAACATAAATATGTTCCAACACTTAGTCAATTCGACAGCTCTAAGACTAAGGTGGATTGACTTCATCTTGAATCCATATGCACATATAGGTCTTCAATGTAGGCTCGGGGAGTTGAACCGTGCTCCAGAACAAAGCATGACTCACAAAGTTGAATGAGTCTCTCTGAAGCTTCTTAGCTCGGGCTCGAGTCATAGGTCCTTCTCCAAGAATGATTGGTGTGTCTTGAGCTGTAGAAGATGGTCTTGCATCAACCTCCCCTTCTTGAAAAGGATTCGACCACGAATCCAAGTCGTCATCCACAGCAAAGTAAGAGATTAGATCGGCGACGTTGAATGTAGCGCTCACGCCCATGTCTCCAGGAAGCTCCAACTGGTAGGCATTGTCGCCCACTCTCTTCTTCATCTTGAAAGGTCCATCACCTCTTGGTGCTAGCTTGCTCTTCCGTGCTTCTGGAAACCGCTCCTTCCTTAGGTGCACCCACACAAGATCCCCAGGCTGAAATGTGACCAAGTGACGTCCCTTGTTGGCCTTGTTAACATTGTACTCAGCCTTTTGCATAAGCTTCTGACGCGTCCGTTCATGTAGCTCCTTAACGAACTCGGCATGCTTACCTGCTTCAAATGATTCTTTCTCTGTCATAGGATATGGAGTAAGATCAAAAGGGGTTAGTGGATTAACACCATAGACACATTCAAATGGAGTTATTTTCGTTGGAGAATGCATTGTTCTATTATAAGCAAACTCCACATGAGGTAAGGCTTCTTCCCAAAGCTTCAAATTCTTCCTAATAATGGCCCTTAGGACAGTAGTAAGGGTTCTATTAATCACCTCAGTTTGGCCATCAATTTGGGGGTGGCTAGAAGTAGAGAATAGCAATCTAGTTCCCAATTTATTCCATAAGATTCGCCAAAAATGACTTAAGAATTTCACATCCCTATCACTTACTATAGTTTTCGGCACACCATGTAATCTTACTACCTCTCTAAAGAACAGATTAGCAACATTGGTAGCATCATCAGTTTTGTGGCATGCAATGAAGTGAGCCATTTTAGAGAATCTATCAACCACTACCAATATAGAATCCCTCCCCTTCTTAGTTCTAGGCAACCCAACTATAAAATCCATGGAAATGTCTTCCCAAGGGGCTGAAGGGGTCGGCAGTGGTGTGTAAAGGCCATGAGGGATAAGCTTAGCTTTAGATTTAATACAATCTATGCATCTTTTAAGACAATGTTCTACATCCCTAAGCATATGTGGCCAATAGAAGTGTGATTTTAAAGTGTGATAAGTCTTATCTCTACCAAAATGTCCCATTAATCCACCACTATGGGCTTCACTAACAAGTAATAATCGCAGGGAACATCTAGGAATGCACACCTGATCCTTTCGAAATAAGAAACCATCATGTATATAAAAACCATCGAATGGTTCTGTTTCTAACCATTTTCGAAAAGCATTACCAAAATCAGCATCTTGTTCATACAATTCCTTTATGTAGACAAAGCCTAAGACTCTAGAATCCAAAGTGGTTAATAAAACATGTCTTCTAGATAAAGCATCAGCAACCACATTGTCTTTGCCTTTCTTATACTTAATCACATAAGGAAATGTTTCAATGAACTCCATCCATCTACCATGTCTCCTATCAAGTTTATCTTGGCTTTTAAAGTGTTTCAAAGATTCATGATCAGTCCTAAGAATAAACTCGCTAGGCCATAGATAGTGAGACCGTGTCTTAAGAACTGTATATAAAGCATACAATTCCTTATCATAGGTAGAGTAGTTAAGACAAGCACCTTTCAACTTTTCAGAAAAGAAAGCAATAGGCTTACCTTCCTGCATGAGGACTCCACCAATTCCCACACCACTTGCATCACATTCGACTTCAAAAGGCCGAGAGAAGTCCGGGAGTGCTAGGAGAGGTGCATGCGTCAGCTTGTCCTTAAGCTTGTTGAAAGCTTCCTCTTGAGCTGGTCCCCGTGTAAACTCGCTTCTTTTCTTCATGAGCTCAGTAAGAGGTGCTGAGATGGTGCTGAAATCACGCACAAAGCGACGATAGAAGCTCGCCAATCCTTGGAAACTGCGCACATGGCCGATGTTGGTTGGTGTTGGCCATTCTTGTATGGCTTTAATCTTAGCCTCGTCGACACGCAGCCCATTAGAACTCACTACAAAACCAAGAAAAGAAACTTGTTCATTACAAAGCTCACATTTCTTCAAATTAGCATATAAGTGTTCAATTCTTAAAGTTTGAAGTACTTCTCTAAGATGTAATTCATGCTCTTTAGGGGATTTGCTATAAATTAGAATATCATCAAAATAAACAACAACAAATTTCCCTATAAAGTTTCTAAGCACATGATTCATTAAGCGCATGAAAGTACTTGGAGCATTAGTTAAACCAAAAGGCATAACCAACCACTGATATAAACCAAACTTAGTCTTGAAAGTTGTTTTCCATTCATCACCTTCCTTCATTCTAATTTGATGATGGCCACTTTTACGATCTATTTTCGAAAATATAGAAGCTCTATGTAGTTCATCTAACATATCATCTAATCTAGGAATAGGATGGTGATATTTGACAGTAATATTGTTAATAGCCCTACAATCTACACACATTCTCCATGATCCATCTTTCTTAGGGACTAATAACATAGGCACAACACAAGGACTTAAGCTTTCTCTAATGTATTCCTTATCCAACAGTTTCAGGACTTGGGATTGGACCTCTTGGGTCTCAGTGGGATTCATATGATACGCAGGTCTATTAGGCAAAGAAGCACCTAGAATGAGATCAATCTGATGCTCAATGCCACGAATAGGAGGTAGACCTGGTGGTATGTCATCGGGAAAAACATCTTTATATTCCTCAAGTAGGGCAAGAATATGTGGTGGAAGAGTAGCTTTAAGCTCTTCACTCAACATGTTCAAACCCTTGCAAAGGAGCATAAGAGTTGTGTTCTCATCCACAAAGTCTTCTATGAATGTGCTCTTCGAAGCCAACATCACACCCTTAGGCCGAGTTTGGGAATCCACTTGGCTCGACTGAGCCGCCTTATCTAACTCACCTTTACTTACCTTGCACTTCTCAATCTCGTCAGCCACTTGTGTAGGCGTCATAGGCTTGAGAACAACATTCTTCCCCTGAAAAGTAAAGGCATATCGATTAGTATGACCATCATGTTGGACCTTACGATCAAATTGCCAAGGACGACCTAATAGAATATGACAAGCTTGCATAGGCACAATATCACATAAAACATCATCTTCATAATGTCCTAGTTTAATGTGCACTTTAACTTGCCTATTTACTTTTAAATTTCCAAAATCATTCATCCAATGCAATTTATAAGATTTAGGATGTTGGATAGTAGATAAATGCAACTTATCAACCATTTCTTGACTAGCTAGATTACAACAACTACCGCCATCAATGATCACATTAACAACCTTCCCCTTAACTAAACAGCGAGTATGAAACAAGTTTTCTCTTTGATTATCATCACAAGGTGTAGGAACAACACTTAAAACTCTCCTAACAATCAAAGACTCACCATGCTCATATTTGACCTCATCATCATCATTATCATAGCATATAAGGTTAAGGTTCTGATCATTGTCATTAGCATGCTCATCATGTTCATCACAAGAGTTTTCAGATTCATATTCTCCTAGGTGACTAATCATGAGAGTTTTCTTATTAGGACAATCCTTCATATAATGACCTCTACCTTGGCATTTAAAGCATACAATATCTCTAGAACGAGTGGTAGAAGGGTTAGGATTACTCCCTTTGGGACCAATAGATGTCCCAAACGATTCACGTCCATTCCATGGCGCTTTGCCCTTGTCGAGGGGCTGTTGGGAAGCTCGGCTATCACTCCTCCATTGGGGTTGCTGTGCTCGGTCTCTCGAACCCATTTCCGAGCGCCCTTGGGGCTGTTGAGGCCGATTGGAGCGCCACCCTTGTTGCTGGCCACTCGACACTCTCCCTTGGTTTTTATAGCGCTGTCCCTTTTCTACTTTAATTGCTAAATGTAACAAATCAGTGGGAGTAGTATAGGGGAAATAATCAATTTTATGAGCTAAGGCGGGATGCAAGATCCTAAGATATCTAGCACTAGTAATTTCATGTGATTCTACTACATTAGCCCTAGCCATGGTTTCTTGCATAAGATTAAAGGTTTCCTCAACAGTTTTGCTACCTTGTTTTAGATTTTCTAATCTTTGCCTAAGCTCTCTATCATAGTGTTGAGGTACAAACCTATTTCTCATTAATGCTTTTAATTGATCCCAAGAAGCAATAGGTGTATCAAGGGCTCTTCTTCTTTCTTTAACTAGATTATCCCACCAAATTAAAGCAAAACCTTGAAATTCTAGGGAAGCTAGTTGTACCTTTTTAGCATTAGAGAAATTATGACAGTTCCAGATTTGATCCATTTTAATTTCCCAATCAATATAAGCATCTGGATCAGTTTTACCATCAAAAGGAGGAATCTTTACCTTAACCTTACCTATGCCGTCATCATCATGATACCTAGGTGCTCGGTTTTGGTACTGATTTCCTCTTTGATTCCGTCTCTGGCATTGCTCCTAATAATCCTCTTCTTGGAAGTCATCATCTTGCTCAGAATAGTAGAATTGCTCCTGGAAGCCTCGTCCTCTTCCCCTTCCTTGTCCTTGACCCTGCACATTAACATACTCGTTATTCCTACCATTTCTCCCACCTCGTGGAGAGTTGTTTTCTTCAAAATTAGGATTATTCACATTAAGATTAGGGTTAGAGTTAGGGTTAGGATTATTGACTTCCCTTTCACCTTGAGGCGTCTCGTCGCGCCTTTGATTACCTTGACCACCCACTGTAGTAGAACCACTCGGCCTAGCTTCCAAAGCTGCCAACCGATCCATTATGGCTATCAAGGCGGTATTTAGGGTGTTGAATTGCTTGGGTGTCACGGTGGTACCCGAGTCGTTCCAATTGTTGGGATTGTTCTTGTCATTCACTTGGTTACCTGGCTGAGACATTGCAAATAAAGCGAACAAAGAACTATGTAAAGATTAGTAAAAATATAAACAACTCACAATTGTGTTTCGCTCACACTCTTCTCTCCGATTCGTATGTCACGCTTGTTGGGGCTATCCGCTTTGGGCGAAACAACACTCAAGCAAAGAACTTAGCAATCAAAGTATATGAATCAAGAGAGTGAATGAAACAAGACCAAACTGCACTTGACAGATTCAAGAGCAGTCAACAAAAGCAATGGAGTAATCGACAAGCGAAGACAAACACTCGACACAAACTGTTGAGCACTCGATCTCGGGGAGAAGTGTTCGACACAACACAAACAGCAACTCGACACAAACAAACAGGACTCAATATGGACTCAAAGTACTCGATCAAAGGTGATCAGCACTCGACAAAACTTAAAATAAAGAAAAATAATAGAAAAGTAAGGAAAGTATGGAAATTTACCTCTTTTGATTTAAAACCTTAAGTTAGGATGTTGTAGTTGCAAGGTAGGGTTTCAATTTAGATTTTGTTGGAGGTAATGTGTATGAAAGATGAGTAATGTCGAATAGGGCTGGAGAGGTTCACCAAAATATGTCCTTGGGAGCTTTCTTGCACTAGATCAACAATACTTTTTTTTTTGACTTACTTTTGCCCCTAGTGAATTTTATCCTCCTAGGTCCAAGTTCAATCTTTTTTTTTTTGAAACTGATTTTTTTTATATAAACTAATTCAAGAAAGACTCTAAGTAAAGGAAAGGACTCGAAAATCTGAAAATAATAGGTGAAAAGATAAAATTTGTAGCCCTAAAGATATATTTATAAACAACCTTTGGATAAATTAGGTAAGTATATCTTTCTTATGCCTTTAAGATATATGATAGATTTAAGGAATTAATTCTACCACAAATCAGATTTTAAATAGGCAAAGGAAATAGATAAACAAATATTCCAAAAATAGAAAAGGATAGAAAAGATAACAAACTAAGGTTTCTCTTGTGGTATGTGAATGTCGACCAAGCTAGGACTATGGGGACAGTTGGATGCCGTCGGCTAAGGTGCTACACAAGGGTTTGCGCACCACTGTGGTCGACTCCACGGTCTCGGCTAGGCTTTGTGTTTAGGCTATGCAACCACAAATAATCACAAACAAAGATTAGTGCAATAATCAAATAAAGAACAAGAAGTAAAAGACCAAATAAAGAAAGGGTGAATTACATTTTTAGTCCCTAACCTTTACCACTTGTTTCACTTTAGTCCTCAAGCTTTGAAACGTTTTAAAATAGTCCTTGACCTTTCTATTTCGTTTCATTTTAGTCCCTAACCTTTCAAAGGTTGTAAAATAGTCCCTAACCTTACATTTTTTATTCGTTTTAGTCCTTGATATTAAAACATTATTTGAAATAATTATAAAAAACCACCCTAAAGTTACCATAATTTAAATAAAATCATTCATACAAAGAAAAATTATAAAAAATCATCTAACTCTATAATTTTAATTTTGAAAAACACTCGAACTATTTTACTATTTATCATAAGAGCATATTATATAAAATTATTCATAAAATTTTTTTTCACAAAACCTCTCATAAAATTTATAGATCTTGTGATTAATTTGAGAGATGATGGGATGTGTTTTTTTCTTATTTACCAATACATAGATCCAATATATGTGTATTAATCCATTAAAATAATGAATTTGAGTAATAAAAGAGATCTTTTTAAAAAAATCATAAAGTTGGATATTTGTTTTATAATTATTCTTTATATGGGTAATTTACTCATTTATATATGTACATTATGATAACTTTAGGGTGATTTTTTATAATTATTTCAAATAATGTTTTAATATCAGGGACTAAAACGAATAAAAAATGTAAAGTTAGGGACTACTTTACAACCTTTGAAAGGTTAGGGACTAAAATAAAACGAAATAGAAAGGTTAAGGACTATTTTGAAACGTTTCAAAAGTTGGGGACTAAAGTGAAACAAGTGATAAAGGTTAGGGACCAAAAATGTAATTCACCCATAAAGAAAAGACTATTTTTGTGTTTAGAAAAAAAAAGACTCAATCTTTTATGTCGGAAACCAAAACTCTGATGCCAATTTGATACGGGGTTAGTCGCAGGATGGCCCGATCTTCGACAATCAAATAAGAATAATAAGAACGGAAGCAAGAACAACAAAGAACAAAGCAAGAATAAACGACGCAGCAAGGAAACTCACAAGAATCGATCAAGAAAGCTCAAGATCGACCAAGAACAGACAAAGACTCGATAAAGAAGATACAAGACTCGACAAGAAACAAGACTCGAAGGCTGAATTGAAAGAAAGACTAGAAACTGCAATAAAGACACGACCGATAAGGACTGAGTCGATCTATATAGAACAAGATAAAGACCCCAGGCCTCCTCAGAGGGTAGGAACCAATACCAATGACTATATAACCTGCCTCTACAACCCTACACAACCAAGCGGACAACTTGGAGGCACAAGGAGGGGGCTCGTGGATACTAGGATCACCAAGTCTTGCAAAGTTGATGAACACAAAGCAAACCAAGCTGAGACAAGATACCAATTCATGACTGATGAGCTCGGCTCCAATCAATCAACATGCACTCAATGTGTTTCACACAAGTTTGAGAGACTAAATTCTATTCATAATGTTCCAATCGAAATACAAGGTAGAACTCGACATTTATAGGCCTCTAAGGGCTGGTTTGGGCCGATTCTAGATAGAATAAGATAAACTAACATCTTAAAGGAATTAATTAAAATAACATCGAAAGTTTCCTAAAATAACTTTAAGCAGAAATAATACTAAAAATAGTAACATAGATATGTTCCAACACTTAGTCAATTCGGCAGCTCTAAGACTAAGGTGGATCGACTTCATCTTGAATCCCTATGCACATATAGGTCTTCAATGTAGGCTCGGGGAGTTCAACCGTGCTCGAGAACAAAGCATGACTCACAAAGTTGAATGAGTCTCTCTGAAGCTTCTTAGCTCGGGCTCGAGTCATAGGTCCTTCTCCAAGAATGATTGGTGTGTCTAGAGCTGTAGAAGATGGTCCCACATCAGTGACGCTGCTGCTGGCTCGGAATTTAAAACAAAACAGAGGGAGCAAAGGAGAGCAAGGTGAGGCGGTGCTGTGAAAATCAGGAGGAGGAAGGTGTTATGTGGATTATTGCTGCAGAATGGGGAATATGGGAGGAGGTGAGACAACATATAAGGCGGAGGGTGAGGGATAAAGACAACATTTATGAGCTGTAAATTGCACATTTGCAAGCAGGGAATCTGCTCCCCAACGGTGGTTTTCTGAGAGAGAGAGAGAGAGAGAGGGGGGGGGGGGAAGAAAAAGGGAAAAGAAAATAAGGAAAAGAGTGGGCACCTCATCATCAAATTTAAATCCCGAAATCCGAAACTCGAAACCCGCTAATCCCGACATTAACGAAATAAATTAAAATTCCAATTAAAATTTACAACTTATTTACAAATGATCAAAATCAAATTAAATTCTCAATTTCGAAGCTTAAAGGCGGAATTAAAATCCGTCAAAATCAAAGTGCGAGGGTAATTTCGGGAATTTGAGTGTGGCTTTGGAGGTTGGAATGAAGAATGTCAAGGAGTTTCTGATGGCGAGAGGAAATGCAGTGGTTGTAGCCTTGTAGTTATCTTTGGAATTGGGGGAATTGGGAAGAGGACCTTGACAGGGTAGATTTGCATGAATGATCATGTTAACAGTATGGTTTTTAGGATCGGGATCCTAGTGTCGGATCGAGACAAGGGTGTGGGATCGGATCGTTGGATCGGATCGTAGAATCGTAAGATCATAGACAAAAATTAAAAATATAATAAATAATAAAATAAAAACAAATCATCCTAAACAAATACCTTAATTTTAAAACAAAACTAAGATTTTCCTCCATTAAACAAATTAAGTAACTAAAATAGTCCAATAATAAGCACTTAAGATTCATAATTTTTCAAGAATAATGACTCAAAAGGTACAAACAGACAAGGATAATGTCTTAAAATATGACAAACATACAATAGATAAACCACACATCCAAATATTCAATCTCATCTCTAGTTTCAAATGTCATCATCGCAATTAACCACATCATGAAAAATTTCAGACGCTCATACATGGATTTGTCGAGTTGAGTAACAAAACAAAGGGCTTAGAGTTTCAATTCAACGTCTTCACTCTTCAGCCTTCAATTTCTAAGGAGATGGGCTACCAAAAAAAATAAAAAATAAAAAGGCTCATCGTATCCAGAAGGCCCAATATCCAAACAAAACAAACACAATTACACAAATATGATTTTTGCTAGGATCGGATATTTTTTTTCTAGGATCGGTAGATCCTACCTATCCCACACGATCTCATAGGATCCTAGGTAGATCCTAGCACGATGGAGTCTATATGCCCGATCCGGATCAAAACCTTACCTAGAATCGTAGGATCGTAAGATCCGGATCGGGATCCTAATAACCATGAACAGTAACCTCCTTCTCTCTGGTGATTGTATTAGGGTTTGTTTCATTTCAAAGCTATTCTACTTGAATAAAAAGTTGTGTAGTAGTTTAATCATGTAATTGACTAACTTGTTATAGTTTGATTTGGCTACTTGATTTCTGGTTTGATGAATTTGTTACTTATGGCTATACTTCTAAAGGCTACTTTGGCAATAAGATCTTATTCCTAACAGTTTCATGGTCTCTAAATTTGTAGGCATTTAGATTGAGAATTTGTAGGTTTTTGTTAGGAACAATATAATATTATTGAAATTCCCTGTATTTAGGCTAACATATCATCATTTTGCTGTGGAAATTGAACCACACAACTGAGTTTATTTGCTATTAATTTGTTGCTAATATCCAAAATAATTCTTAAAAACACAAAAAGGAACTTACAATGGAGTCTGTTGTGAATTTGAAATGTTGAAATGCAATTGCCAATTACCATGAAGACGATTCCAACAACAATGTGAAGAGACTCTAGACTACAACTTTAAAATGAGTTGGTGTGATAAAAATCCAACAATATAGAGGCGCCGTAAACAATGCTCAAAGAAATGACACTTTGTTTAAAGTGGTATAACATATAATGCACCTTGTAAAAATGTGATATTGACATATTACTTTTCTTGTAAAATGTCATCAAAATAGAATTCACATACTAATGTGGTTTCAACAGAGAAATCTCTTCATACAATGTCATCAACAAAATGTGTCATCAACAAATAGTTTTCCCCGTAAACATTAAATAGTGAATTATCTACTCAAAACCACCTTTATAATGTATCCTCAACTTGAAAAAAAAAGTGTTATCAAGGTGATGAATAAAAAATAGAATCAGAACAATGTAAAGTTAATGAATAAAACCATCCATTATAATATGTCATCTACTAAAAAAGAGTGAAATCAATAGTAAGTAATATAAGGTGGAATATATCAAGCACTATAATTTGGAATCAATATCATAACAAAAAAAAATGTTATAAAAAATTTGGCAACAATATCATAACAAAAAAGTGGCAAGTGATAACAAAAAGGTGACATAAAAAACATTTTAGGAGTAATAAAACATGAGAAAAATAGCTTTGCCTGCGTTGTTTTTAACCTAGAGAGCTTCGCTCTCGGTCTTGCGCCGCCGGCCACCAAAACCTTCCAACCTATTGCTCATACCTAGCCACTATCGCCCACCAGCTCGGTCTCATCCACCATCGCCAACAGCTTCGGACCTTCGTCCCTCCTCCCTCGCTCACCGGCCATCGCCTCCTTGGCCGCCGCCATGGCCACCGCCATGGCCACTTCGCCACCATCTCTGTAGTCTCTCTCTGGTCCACCCTCGGCTTTCCGTCGGTGGCCCGTGTGGAGCCTCTACCCCTGGTTCGCCCCCACACGAGGCCATCCTAGTCTTCTTTGGTGGCCCTCGTGGTGGCGCTGCCTTTGGGGTCATATCCCATAATCGCTTTGCTCTCGGCTCACCTCCGCCTTCTCCACCGGTTGCCCGCTGCCGCTCGGTGCTCGGTTGCCTCCGCCGCCATCAACAACTCCAATCCAGGCTCTCCACCGCCTCTCAATGAACCTCCGTCTCGGGCTGTTGTCGGTGCCTACCGCACTGCCTTTTGGTGCTCTCATGGCCTCCGCTCATTGACCTTCGTTTCCAATCTATTTCCGTTCTTTGATCCAATCTCAATCCATTCTTTTGCCTCTTTGTCGTTTGATTGTTGTTCGTTCTCTCCCTTTCGACCCTTTTCATCCGCCTCTATTTTGACTACCTAGTAGTCGCTCACGATCTTGTTATCGTCTTTGAGGGTTTGGGATAGGTTTCGGGGCTTTAATGAACAATGGTTTGGCCTCGAGTCGGGTTTACGAATTGGTGTGCAGTGTTGTTCTTGTTGTGTTGCAGGTTTTTTTTGGCAGTGTTTGATTTGTCATGTTCGATGACATCGTGGACTTGCGTTGACATTTGATGGCTTCTTTGAGTCCACAATCTGAGGTGTCTGCTGGTGTTCCCCAGAGTTCTTTGTGTGCGTTGTCCCTTTGACCGATCGTTTCGTTTGCCTCTGGCTTGTGATTTCAGTGTAGGATGGCTTGTACGTTTATTTTGTTATTTTACTTATGTCATTTGTTTCTGTAATTTCATTTCTGTCATTTGTTGCAGTCATTTGCTTCTGTATTTTTCTTTCAGTTGTACATGATGGTTAGTCCATCTACTGGCTTGTCCGGTCACTCGGTTTCACTAGGCTTGTCTAGTGAATCGAATTCTTATCTTGCTTCAAAAAAAAGGTGACATAAAAAATATCATCGATATGATTAAAAAATGGCATGAAAAACATTGTAACAAAAAATTGCCTTTGATTTATAACAAAAATTGCTATAAAAAAATGTCTTTGTGATATCATAACAAAAAAAAAGTGGCATCACATTATAAAAAGTGTCATAAAAATATCATAACAAAAAAGGTAGTAAGGCTTGACATTAAATGACATCAACATAGAATTCACATACTAATTGTTGACAGAGGAAATCGAGATTGCAAATAGAATGTAAATAAAATAAGCAAACCGATTCAGTTCTTAGCAAATAATGTTCAAGACTTCCTCCCGATGTAGCAAAAGGAAGTCAGGTTCGATCCTCGAGGAAGCTGGTCAGCGGATAAATCTCACGTCGATTTCGACTCAGGGGATCAACTCGATATCGACCTAAGAAAGTCGATATCGACCTGTTCCAGTCGATTCCGGGATTCTGCAGTCGTCAGGCAAAAATCGACTAGGCTGACTCGATATCGACCTGATGTCCTCGATATCGACCAGTCTCCTCGAAATCGACCTATTTTCTGCAGAAACACAAACAAGCAGCGATCTTTCTGGATCGAAAATTAAAAGTTGATATCGACCAGTAGATGGTCAATATTGAGTGGGGGACAGTAGGAAAATAAAAGAACAAAGCTTTGCAAATTTCGGAATAAACTATGTATGAAAGGAAACATGCATAAGCTTATGCATAAGGTAATCAAAGGATTTAGCTTTCGCCTTCTCCAGCAATTAGACAACTCTTTAAAGAAACCCTAATTTTATCTACCAATTTTGTGTTTATAATCCAAGTTGTTAACATGGATCTCTATTAAATAGGTAATAAACATATAAAGGGTAGTGAATGATCAAAGCACAATAAAAGTTAAATCTTTACCTCAAACACGCTTGGCTATCGCCGGGCTCACCCCAACCCTAGAAGTAGATGGACTACTCGTTCTTCATCGCAAGGAAAGACATTAATAATAAAAGGAAATAACTTTGCATTAATAAACTAAATAAAAGCTTACAACCGATCGAAGCCAAATTGCTTTCGCTCTCTTGCTCCTACTCGGCCTCCACTCTCTCTCTCTACTTACTACCTCTTCCCCTCTCTAGAATTGAATGAATGAAAAACTAGCCCCATGGGCTTTATTTATAGACTTTAATCCATGCTAATCAAGACAAGCAATATCTATCTTCTATCTAAAGATATAAATCTACTAGGAAATAAATAAATCTAAACTAGATAAAACAAGATAAATCCTAGGGTAATTAAATGTTACACCCTTAAGATAAATAAAAAGATAAAAAAAATAAATTCTCTCAACTCTTCATGTGCTAGGAATCTTCTCTCAAAAATATCTCCATTTGATTCGGGATAAAACTTTAAGTAAAGCTCGGAATTGACTTGATGACGTCACTGGATGTAGGTCGATATCGACCACGTCTGGTCGATATCGAGTCACTTCTTCCGGCTTCAGCTCAATCACTCGATCTCGGCTCCCAGGGTGAAAATCGACTTGCATGTTGGTCGATATCGACCACTATAGGTCAATATCGAGTTGCACTCTTGTCTGCTGGTCGATTCTGGGATTTTCGGCCAAGATTTGATCGATATCGAGTTGCCTTGGTCGATATCGACCAGTCTTCTCAACATCCTGCTTTGTTCTTTTAACGCACTTTCCCGAGTCCTCGTTTGTCGGATTGACGCATATGAGCATGCGTTGGAAAGCTCTTTTCGAGGGCTACAACTCTCATGAAGACATCAGAACTTGACTCAGAATGATGAATGCCGAAAAATGGCCTTTTCTCCAGCTGCACCATCCTTAGCTTCTTCATGAGTTTTCCTTTAAGCTCCAAAGTGCGTCTGATTTCTGCGAAATTAAATAAAAACTAGTGTAGACTCTATAATTTGGCAAATAAGCATAAACTACACAGATTCTGTATTAATCTAACCCAAATGCATGAAATGCATGCAGAAATCGATATAAAAGTAGATATAAAACATGGCACAAAACATGAACATCACTAATGTGGTCTCAACAAAGAAATCTCTTCATACAATGTCATCAACAAAATGTGACATTGACAAATAATAATCCCCCTACACTTTAAATAGTGAATTATATACTCAAAACCACTTATTATAATGCCTCTTCAACTTGAAAAAAAGTGTTATCAATGTAATGAATAAAATATAGAATTTCAAGTTAATGAATAAAACCATACATTATAATATGTCATCTACTAGAAAAAAGTAACATCAATAATAAGTAATATAAGATGGAATATATTAAGCAATATAATGTGGCATCCATATTATAACAAAAAAAAAAGTGGTAAAAAAAATTTGGCATCAATATCATAACAAAAAAGTGGTATCAAGTGATAACAAAAAAAGTAGAATAAAAATATCATCAATGTGATTAAAAAAATGGCATGAAAAACATCGTCACAAAAAAATGTCTTTGAGTTATAACGAAAAATTGACATAAAAAAGTGTCTTTATAATATGATAACAAACAAAGAAGTTGCATCACATTATAAAAAGTGTCATAAAAAATATCATAACAAAAAGGTGGTAAGGCATGTCATTCTTTATGGAATAGATATCAATCGGCCTGATCCGATTGAACCCCGGACTCGAAAGCCATCCAAACTCAATAACAACTCGAACTCAATTATATTTGTGGAGGTGTAACTCCCTACATGCACATGTTTTGCCTACTCTTGAATTTCAAGAATGTAGGTCAATTCAAAGACACAAATATGATAGGAACCATTTTCAGCTGGCGAAGAAACAACACAGATATAAACAACACCTATGAGAAGGTAGATAGAATATTAATCCAAAAACCTACGCATTTAAAACTTTCGATCATTGTCCAATAGTATTTCAATTAAATGATAACCATCCGTTCAAGACCCCCTATTAAATTCAAAAAAGTATGGCTACAATGAAAGGACTTTAAAAATGTAGTAATAAAAGCCTGACGATCAAATTGGGCACCGATCTGTAATATTCCAGCTCTGCACAAATTTTAAAATAAAGCACAACGAAATGAGACAAAACTATTTTAAGAAACATCTTTTCACAATTAAAAGAAGTGGAGGATTCCTTCCTATAAATGCAATGTTCAAAGGAAGTGGTTATGACTCTCGCAAAATAAAAGAGATTGATTGAAAAAAAAAACTCCTCCTTTCAAAAGAAAGACTGGGGACAATGGGAAAAAGTGAGACATATCAAACTTATGGACTCCAACTTGGGATACTTTCATAATGTTGCATTAGGAAGAAGAAGATAATCAAAGAAATAAGAACAACCTACGAAAAATTGATAGTTGGAGAGGATAACATAAGAAATGACATCAAAATTGACTTTAAAGATTCAAGAAAGATGGAAGAAAATATCATGTTCAATATCGAAAACAATAAATCACCTGATGTAACGGCCTGAGTTAATAAACCTTGGTTACGTTCCGAAGGGTTGGATACCTTCGTTCGGATCCTGCAATCCAAGTATGTGTCTAATATTTCAAAACAAAGTGTTAGAATGCAAAGAGGGATTTCGAACTCAAAATCACGTAAGGTCCATTGGAGACCGGGTGTTAACACACATGTACCTGTCCTATAATCTAAGTCGCGGGAAAACCATTGAAGTCTAAAAGCAAGAAATCATCATTAATCCTATACAAGGGTGTCACAGCAGAGCCGGGTCAAAACCAAACTACGAACGAGTGAAATACTAAGTACCAAAACATGATAAGAGTGCGAGTATAATGTCAGCCTCTCACAACGCCTGAAGAATACCCTCGCTACAACAGCATGCAACAAGCATAATCAAAGCGCATACATGATACCTAAAAAAATAGAAAGGGAAAGGAATCAAGTCGAGCCACGCATGGGGGTCCTGGAGACCTCGCTGAAGCCACATAATACACGCTATATCTAATAAAGATGCTTCTGATGCAGTGCGATAAGGTAAACACTCAAGCATGCTAGCAGTTTATAAATGCAGAAAGACTGTAAATTAGGATCTTGCACAGAATACCAAGAGATGTATCCCTCTCCTACCTCTGCACCCATTCTCGTTAGTGCAGACACAGATCAAGTTCGTGCTAGCTCATCATATGATAACATATCTCATGCTCATGCTCATTATCATATCATATATGATGCTCATATTATCTCATTTCTCAAAATATCATATCATTGTCAATGACTCCATGAGGAACGAACCCGATGGGGATGGGTTGTCCTATGACCCTAGCAAAAGATTCTAAGACTCAGAATTAACAGTTGTTCTACCAATCACATAGAGTAAACAGATGCTCATTCAGTTGAGCAATACCTAAGCATGATACTACATGATCATTCTTGATGCAACACCTAGTATACTACATGACAACAGGCATGAGAGTCCAACCCGAGTAAGCCCCGAATGAACTTACTTGGAAGTACAGAATAACACTACTAGAATTTTGTTATTTAACATCGGTTCATTAACATCAGTCAGAAAAACCTGCCATGTTAAACAGTTTTTTAACATCGTTTTATAAATTTGCGATACAAATAAAAGTATAGACATCATCTCATTTAATTGACTGATGTTAAATACTGTATGTGTTTTAAAAAAAATTTTAAAAGGCGCGGAGCTAAATATGAAATCATTTGAACGCCCGCTCAATACTTCATCTCTAAAGAAAAAAAGCCCCTTTTCACTTTCCCTTCTACCGCCCCATTCCCAAATCCCAGATTTGAAGATATCATCCGGCTCTCCTTCTCGATGCTCCCTCGCTCTCTTCTATTCCATGGAGCCAGTCTTGTTTCAGTTGTCCCTATCTCGCCCCTCTATCGCCCTATCATCCCTCTTCGTCTGTCATAGGAGCCCAACCCTAAGCCTCACCGAAGCCAACTCTCTCTCTTTCTTCTCTTTTGCTCTCTCTCCTCGTTCTCTCCCGTCCCTCTCGCATTTCTCTCAATCCAAGAAGGAGGGCACCACCTCTGTTGAATTTGTCGAAGTCACCAACACCGAACCACCCCTGCCTGATTGATTTTCAAAACGAGCGTCAAGCATCTCCTGCAAGTCGAGGCCGTCTTCTGCGAGTCGAGGCCGTTTTCTTCGTCATTTAGCCTGTTTGACGCCTGCATTCTTACTCTACAGGTTCTCTTTTATGTTTTTCGTTTTCTATTTTGTTTTGAAGAATTAATTTTGATTGTTTCTGAAAATGGAACTGATTTGGGACCTCCATGGTTAATCCTCGGTTGCTCTTGGATGTTGAATTCGGTTGTAGAGTTAATTAGGGTTCCCTTTGCTGGACAGGAATACTTTTCATGCCTTTGGTCCATATCTTCTGTAGCTTTATTAGTTTGATTTTCACGTGCTTGAACTCTTGAATTCATATAGATTTTTTTTTCTTAGCTCAATGTGATACTCCATGAAAATTGGAACTCATTATCTACGGAATATTTTATATATATCATTCAAGAGTGTAACTAGTGAGTTTCCCTTGTATATTCATGGCAGAAACTCAACCACTATTGTTAACTGATATTATCAAGATCATGGACCAGAGATAGCATAAAGTGCTTTTCTTGAGCGGCTCATCAACAAGGTACTCTTCTACCTACTTGTCATTTTTAAATGTGATGTTGATTGTGTTTGGCTTTCATAGTTTCTTAAATAATGCCCCTGTTGTTATATAGGGTCTTTTGGTAGTTGAAGGCATTTCGACTTAGGAATCTTACCCATTTTAGCCTAGGAATCTTACCATGTTTTTCACCATATAGAAGGTGGAAGGTGGGAATTAGTGGTGATAAACCGGAACTTCTGAGATTAAGTTAACTAGTCATGAAGAAGGATGTATAATAAAGTGGTTGCATTATTTCTTCTTCTTTCTATGTTGGTGCCCAATTTTGTTTTATGGATTAAATCTTATTTACTGTTTCCTCCCTTGTCATGAATTAAGACAGCCCGATGCCTCACCAACTGAGTATGCAGTTGAATGCTTCTCGAATCAAGGTTCTACAAGCTCAGGATGATATGGTCAACTCAATGAGAGAGGCAACATCCAAGGAACTCCTACGCGTTAGTGGTGAGCATCATCTTTATAAGAAGCTTTTGAAAGATCTCATTGTTCAGGTATGCAAAGATGAAATAAACTCTATCTTCTGCAGTAGATTGTAAATGACTTGTGTTTTATTTATTTATTTATTTATCCAAGACATCTGCCCTTGTCTTGTGCAATAGAGATACACCCTTTTGTGACTAGCTTGAACTACATTTCAAACCATGCCACTGGTCATGAAAAAGTTTGAAAATTTGGTTCTATTTGCTGTTGTATGAGTTTTAATTCTATTTGATTGATTTGATTGATTAATGGTTCTCCTCCCTATTTGAATGTAGATTGAGAAGCTATAAATACAAATATGAGAAAGCAAACAAAGGTTCTAGAGTAGTGAATCACTTAGGATGGAGAGACTTGATATACAACAGATTTTCTGTATGCCTTTTATGCACATTAGCTTATTTGCCTAGACACTTCAGAAAGTAAATAGGCTTTTTCTCTTCTATTCAATTTTCTGTTCGACTTTCTTCCATTTGATTAATAATATATCAAGTAAATAACGGGACACTTCAGAAAGTTCCTGTCGACTCCAATCTCTTAAGAGAACTACAACGATTAGGAAGGTTAAGAACCCCCGTTAACAATCAAACTCAAAGGAGAGCTGTCGACTTGTACTCCGGTCACCCCAGATCTCCACCACGTCTAGGCCGAGAGTCGGTTTCAAAGGTTAGGGCTTCTGATCTTTTGATTGAAAACTTGTAGATTTTATTTGAATATTTAAAGTTCAGTGATTTAGGGTTTCAATTTAAGGTTTCTATGTGGTGTAAATAGATTTTTTCCTTGAGATTCATTTCAGCCTTTTTTTAGTTCATTACAGGGTATTGGGAGCAAGCTCGTACCTTGGCTCAATAGTTGGAGGCTAGTGGTCAACATTGGAAATAATCTGTTGCTCAATAGTTGGAGGCTAGTGGCCAACATTTTTTCTTTGAGATTAATTTCCTTTGTGTTTTCGTTTTCTTTGCTATGCTATCCAGCTTTCCTCTTTCCCCACCTTCCCCCATCTGAAACAAAGATAATCAAGAAAACTCTAGTTAATTTCAATGAACAAAGTGGAAATTATGAATGAAATCCCGTAATAGGATACACTTGGTTTCCTAAGGAGGTTTTAATTTATTTATTCTTTACAATCTGAAAGTACATGATAGCATAGCTCATTATCAGTTGCTTATCTTTTTCTTGCATAACAGTAGATACTGTCTTCATTAATTTACGAACTCTAAACAAAAAAGCTTTTAAGATGAAGGTCACTACGAATGCATATGTAGATTCTAGATTCTGGAACATTGGTACCTTTTATTCTTTTACTCGGTCTTGTTGTCCAGTGAATGATTAGATTATATAGGATTTGTATTTCTTTTCCATGTCACTTAATTTCATCTGGAGTTAGCTTCTGAATTAGTCACCATTTTGGGTTGCATCTGTCTTTACATTTATGCTAGCTGTTTGTGCCATTTTTGCTTCTTGAGATCTGTGAAATGAAATTCAATTTTTTTTTCCCACAAAAAAAAGGGTAATGAATCAGAAAAGTTATTGCTGCTGTATATAATATATCAGGGAAAACCAGTTTCTGGTCAATGAGAAAAGTTATTTTATCTTTTCCGATGGCTGAGATGAGATGAGAATGTTGCGATGGATGTGTGGGCATACGAGACTGGACAAAATCAGAAACGAAGACCTCAGGAAAAAGCTGGGAGTTACGAGTATAGTAGACAAGCTGCGGGAGTGTAGATTGCGTTGGTTTGGACACGTGCGCAAGAGACTGGCTGAGGCTCCGGTTCGTAGGTGTGAGATCTTGGAGATATCAAAAGGGGGAGAGGTAAACCGAAGAAGAGTTGGATGGAGGTCATTCGGCACGATCTCAATCTTCTGAATCTGTCGGAAGCTATGACTGCGGACAGGGACCACTGGAGGCGGTGCATTCGGGCTGTGGATGTATAGAGTTCTGGGTCCTGATGTTTTGCTCTATTGTCTTTGCTATTTTCCCGTCCTCTTTCTGCTTCGTTTCTGATATAGTTTTTCCTCTATGAGTAATGATTTCTTGTTGTTCTAGTATCCTATTGTTCTGGGTCTATCGGAAACACTCTCTCGACTTGCTCGAGGAAAGAGTGCGTACATCCTGACCCCCCAGACCCTGCTTTTACGGGATATACTGGGTTGTTGTTGTTGTTGTTGTTGTTGTTATTTTATCTTTTCCGATCTTTAAAGTGCGCTGATGATAATATGGTGTATCTACTTGTATGATTGCATCACTATGCTCTTTTAAACATTGATTTTGCTATTATTTAAGAACATTCCATCTAATTTAAAGCATATTAGCTCAAATGGTAGAGCATTGTGTTCAAACACAAAGATGCGGGTTCAAATCCCGCATAGGCTACGATAGTTCAAAAAACAGCAAATATGTCATTTCACATCAGGTAATAGCCGATGTCTTTAAAAAAATCGATGTCTATGTGGGTGATGTAAAAAGTCAAAACTTTTTAACATCGGGTAATAGCCGGTGTCTTTGTGTGTTATAACATCGGTTATATTTTATAATCGATGTTATAGGATAACAAAGACATCGTATTTGAAGATATAAACGATGTTATAACATACAAAGACATTGGGTTCTGGCCGATGTGAAAAACTTTTGACTTTTTACATTACCCATATAGATATCGATTTTTTTTTAAAGACATCGGTTATTACCCGATGTTAAATAACAAATTTCTAGTAATGAAAAGGCAATAACCAAGAATATAACAAGCCAATACGTCACAGATAATCACCTAACAGGTATAATATAAATAATATAAATGAGTCTAACTATAAAGTCACACAAAGCATATAAATATCGCACACAAGTTCATAGATCTTATCACCATAACTTCCATATCATCATCATCGGTTCAACTCATAACTCATCACATAGTATGAACATAACTCATCAAGTACCATCTCAACCTATCCTCTCAATCTCTATTCATACATTAACTCATAATCATATCATCTCTCAACATATAGCAATATACATCATCATCTCATATATAGATCATATACATACTCACATCATCATATAACATATCATGCTTTCATGCTTAAGAATATATCAATAATCATGCTTCACAATAAAACATTATGCTTACACTCAACATATAAGATTCATCATTTTCATAAAGTCAGATCAAGTGAGAGTCTCAAGTTAGGTCAAACTCTATTTTCAAATCCAATTCAAATAGTTAAGCAACTTTCAGCCTTTGAAAAACGTTTCTCAAATACCCTTTTGAAACCTCAAGAAGTAATGCATTTCAAACCTCAAGAATCATATAACATTTAGTCATCAATGTCAATTAAATCACACATATAAACATAGCCAAAAATCCCAACCCAAACGGTCAACAATTAAACCCAAAATCGACTTGGGGGGGGGGGGGGGGGGGGGTTCGCCACGACAAACCATGGTTTCGCCGTGGTGAAACCCCTCCAGCGAGCTCCCCGTGAGCTGGGGGTTCTCGCTACCGTGAATGGCTTTTGCCATGGTGAATCCTAGTTTCGTCGTGGTGAAGCCTAGGTCTCCAGGGTTTAACCGAGTCATACTCGCCGAACCGACGAGGGTCTCTCGTCGCGGCGAGATTCGTCCCTCGAGAGATCCTAAGTGACCCGTGGCAACCTAGTTGTGCCCGAGTCTCTCTCCATGGAGAAACACAAGTTTCGCCGTGGTGAAAGGCCACTCTCAACGGCTAAGTTCATGCTCTGGTTCGTCGCGATGAATCATGTTCATCGCGGCGAAACCTGCAACTGGGTTCGGTTTGAGCTTTGTTGTGGCCGCCATTGTTATTATTAGCCTTCTTTGTCCTCAATAAACCCTATACCGATCTCAATAAACACATTAGTACACAAACGACACCAAGAATGGAAGGAGGAGAGGGGTGGCTTACCCAAGGTCTTCTTCTTCGATGGAAAAGATCGGGGAGGTTGTCTGGGCTGCGTCAGAGCTAGACCTTCAGTGAGGTATCCTAGGAAGGATATTGGGACATTAAAGTTGGACCTTTATGCACTTAGGAGGTGAAAGAAGGGGAAACCAAACCCTTACTGTCTCAAAACCGAAAACAAATGAAGGGGATGACGATGGGCTGCTCTCGGCTCTCCGTGGACCTTCTGGGTTGCTACTGCTGCTTGGAAGCATCGAGGAAGTCGTGGGGGATGTCCTGTCTGCTGCTCGCTAAGGAAGGAAGAGGGATGAGCGGGTGCTTCTCGGTTCTTGCTCATGGAAAAATAGGGAGAAGGATGAGCTTTGAGAGCTCGGCTCCAATGGTGATGGAGGGTGACGATGAGGGTGATGGTGGTAGAGATGAGGTGAGGAGGGGTGGTGCTCAGCTGACCAAAACAATGAGGAGATGGTGGTTGTGTTTCACGACAAAGGGAAGAAAAAGGCAGAGGATAAGCCTTGGGGAAGGGTTTGTGTTTATGGTTTGATATTTTGTTTCATGGTGAGTTGGAATGAGGCAACACACCTGATTTTTATGGATGAAAATAAGGGTTTGGTGAGGCTGATTTCGGATACAAGCAGGGGGGCAAGTTTTGTGTTGTTTTCCATCTTTAGGGTGTACAAGAGTGGGAGAGAGGAAGGATCCAATGTGGGTGTTTTGCTTAAAGAGGTATAGGGAAGGTCGGAGGAAGGTTCCTTGATTTTTAAATCAACACAAGGGATCAAAATGGGGCTGGGAATTTTCGGTTTAAGAGTGAAGGAAGGTGACAAGATAGGTAGGAGGGGAACAAAGTGGAAGTGGTCCCGAAAACGTGAAATTCAAATTCCCGAAAGTTAGTTCCCGAAACCCGCTCTCTCAATCTCATCCTGACTCAATCAGTTAGAGTTTCCAAATCAAAAGGATATTGAAATCCGGAGGTATTTTTAAATCCCAAGGATATTGGGGTGCTGTTTTGCATCTTTGGATCTACAACTCTGTAAAGATCCTCTTTCAACCAAGATTTGTCCCTCTTAGGCCTTGTCGTAGCAAAACCTCGTTGAATCAGAGCCAAAGGATCATCCTCTTTCAAGATTTTTGAAAAAGCCTCAAGGAGTCTAGGTAATCCCTCTTCCACTCTCCCCTCTAGTCCTCGTTTAGGTCTTTGGTGCTTCTTTAGTGTCGGTTTTGTGTTAGAAATGCTTTGAAACAAGTTTGGATTTAAACGGATTTGAATCGAGACAAAAACGAGCAAAAAACATGCCATGTAGTATCATGCTAGGGTTGCATAATTGAATGAGTATTTGGCTACTCTATGTGTTTGATAAAGACAACTGTTGTTATCTGTGCGTTCTAGAGTGTTTTGCTAGGGTCATAGGACGGCCCAGTCCCATCGGCCTTGTCCTCAATCGAGTCTTTATCGGGTTGAGCATGCGGGCTTGATCCACCATATGAGCATGATGAGATGATGATGATTGAGTTATGCGCACATATATGATGATATAGCTATGTTATAGCACCGTGCTGGCCAGGCTCCGCCCTAACAGGAAGGGGGGTGGAGGGGGGATATGTCACTTGACATTTTTTGGACGCCTTTACTGTTTTTTCTTATATATATATATATATATATATATATATATATATATATATATATATATATACACTGATAAGCATGACTTGTGTGTTTAAATTTCGTACTACATTAGAAGCATCTTTATTATAGGTATAGCGTATGTGTATGCCTGCTTTTGAGACCCAGAATGCAATAAGGCCTCGGTCTGATCCTTGCCCCGCATATATTTTTTTAGGTTTGTTTTGCAGATATGCCTGCTCTATGCTTCTATGGCGTGGGAAACCTCCTAGGCGATTGCGAAAGGTCTAACCCCGCTGATTTGGCTTAATAAATTTTGATAATATGTTCGGAAATTTCACGAGGTAACCCTGAGGTAAGACCTAATTCACGCGGCGTACAACTATTTTACATATTTCACGTGGTACCCCCGAGATTATAATTATTTTCATCTCGTGCCCTTATAATATTTTTTTAACGGATTCCGTTAGTTTGTCTTACAAAAAAAAAGAAATTCAATTGAATTAAAAAAAAGGGGAAAGAAGAGCAGAAAAAGGGGCGGAGAAGGGCGGTGCTAGTGGGGATTTCTAACAAGAGCTTTGCCCCTTTTGAGGCAAGGATAGACGAGAGAGACTTCGCCGGCCAGGCCAGAGGGGCGGTGCTGGGCGAAGAAGAAGGCGCACGGGTTGTGATTCCTTCTCCAGCAGGGGCGCGGATTCGAACAATTAGGGGAGGAAAGAGGAGAGAGACTTCCTCGGCCAGACCAGAGATTCGAGCGAGAGAGGAGAGGGGTAGGATTTGAATCCCCTGGTGTTGCTTCTGATTCGGATAATTGGCTGAAGAAGAAGAAGGATCAAAAGGCGACGGTGATAGATTTAGGGAGTCCGAAGCTAAATCTGAAGCCCAGGACTGCGCCGATCAACAACAGTAGCAGTGAGGCGAAGCCGAAGGGGTCATACCTCTTTCCGAGACGCGAGGCCGAGGGAGGAGGTATTGAAGGAGAAGGGCCAGGATTGGAAGGAGGTTGATGAAAAGTTGGAGGCTTTGGAGGTGAAGGAAGGGGCTGCAGGGGATGTCCCATTGGAGAAGGAATCAAAACCCACCAGCACCAGCATCGGCGCCGACGATTTGTAGCTCCGCCTCCTCACCGACGATCTGTAGCTCCGCCTCCTCGTCGGTGAACAGCAGCTCCGCCCCTTCTCCCTTATGTTCTTCTCTTGGCTTCGTTCCAGTTTTTTTAATTCAATTGAATTTCCTTTTTGTTTTAAATATAAACTAACGGGATCTGCTAAAGAAACATTATATGGGCACGAGACGAAAACAATTATAACCTCGGGGGTACCATGTGAAATATGTAAAACAGTTGTACACCGCGTGAATTAGGTCATACCTCAGGGGCACCTTGTGAAATTTTCATAATATGTTTTATGGTTTGATTTTGACCCGACCTCGCCGTGGCAAGTTATAGTTTAAATTCCCGCTCTCGAATTTCCCTTCCAAATGAATTTCCGCAACTGAGTCATTGGGGCAGGTAAAGGGTACCCAACGGTCCATCGATTGATTTGGGGTTCAAAATCCCCGCTTTCAAATACTAATTCTTTGAGGTTTGAAACCTCGACCCGTACCTGAATTACAAGATCCGAACGAAGGTATCCAACCTTTGAAAGGTAACTCAGATATTTATATTCGGGTTGTTACATCTAGTGACTTGCCCTCCATGTTCAATGAGTTCACATGAAGGAAAACTAAAACTAACATAAATATTATATATGAAAAATTGGAACGTTCTTTGATTCACCAATAAATTATCCAATGGTTATCGCTGGAATACAATCATGCATTCACATTTCTAACCATTGCTCAATCTCCATTGAATTAACACCAGATGAACTCCATAAAGGAACACCCTTCAAATTAAAAAATATATGGATGAAAAGACCAAACTACAATAATGTAGTTAAACACGCATTGGAAACACCTTCCAAAGATCACATATGTTCAACTTGGTGAAAAAAGACACAATTGCTTAAGAGCCTTATAAAAGAATACAACAACAAAAAGACTCAGAAACATATTTAGAAAACTAAAAGACGTAGATGATACCCTAATTCAGATCTAAACAATAATAGTAGACCACCGGCATAACAAAGCAAAAGGAAACAAACAAGACTCATTGTTAAGAAAGAAAAAGATATTCGGTATCACAAGATATATTGGGACCAAATAGCAAAAACAAAACACCTAAAACTACTGGATATCAACTCATGATATTTTCACAATGTAGCATTAGGAAAAAAGAATAGAAAAATCATAAGAGAAATAACTAGGAATGACAGGACCTTAATCACATGTGAAGATAATATCCCAAAAGAAATAAAACATGACTTCCAAGAAATATTGAAGAAATCATATTTCAATTCAAATCTATTGAATGTATACCTAGAACTCATAAATATAAATAACAACAATAGATAACGAAGAACTAGTTCAAAATGTCACAAACAAATAGATCAAACAAGTTGTCTTCTTACTAGGAATAAAACAAATCCCTTGGTCACGGTGTAATGACAATTAAATTACATCAAAAAATATTGGAAAATAGGCGTACCAACGATCATAAAAGCAGTAAAAGAATTCTTTAATTTAGAAAAGATGCTTAAACAAATCAACCAAACTTTCATATCCCTCATCCCAAAATGTGAAAACCCAATATAGGCTAACCATTACAAACTAATTAGCTTGTCCACAACAACCTACAGAGTAATATAAAAAATTATAATTGAAAGATTGAAGAATGTACGTCATTGGAAAAATACATGAATGATTGAAAAATGGCATCACATTATAAAATATGGCTACAATGAAAGGACTTTAAAAATGTAGTAACAAAAACCTAGTGAGCAAATTGTGCACGGATCTGTAATGTACCAGCTTTCATACACAAATTCTAAAATAAAGCACAACGAAATGAAATAAAGCACAACGAAATGAAATAAAACTATTTTTAGAAACATCTTTTCACAATTAAAAGAAGTGGAGGATTCCCTCCTACAAATGCAATGCTTAAAGACATCAGTTATGACTCTCGCAAAATAAAAGAGATTGATTGACAAAAAAAAACTCATTTTTCAAAAGAAACATCGGGGACAATGGGAAAAAGTGAGACATATCAAACTTATGGACTCCAACTTGGGATACTTTCATAACGTTGCATCAAAAAGAAGAAAATAATCAAAGAAATAAGAACAACTTAAGAAAAATTGATATTTGGGGAGGATAATATAAGAAATGAAATCAAAATTGACTTTATCAAAAGATTCAAGAAAGATGGAAGAAAATGTCATGTTCAATATCGGAAACAACAAATCACTCAGGCCATATGGTATGACAGCAAAATTCTATAAAAAAAATAATGAGGGATCATGGGGCCAATGTTATCAAAGCGGTTAAAGGTTGTTTCCGATATTAGACTATAAAAACCATTGTGATCTAGTGACTTGCCCTGCATGGTCAATTAGTTCACATGGAGAATAAATAAAATTAACATAAATAATACTCCCTCCGTTAATTAAAACTCGTCATTTTAGAAATCTACATACTCCGTATTTATTAATAAAAACAAACAAAATTCACTTATACCTCTAATTATTACTATACTTTTATACTTTCTAAAAAGCTACAACTAACAACCATCTAATCATTATAAAGGTAATTTCGTAAAGTGGGAGACAAAATGCCTAAAATGACAAGTTTTTCTTAACAAGATTTCCTTCCTAAAACGACATGTTTTAATTAACGGATGGAGTATATATGAAAAAATTGGACTGTTTTTTGATTCACCAACAAATTATCCAATGGTTATTGCTGTCGCGTGATTATACTAGTAAATTTTATATGAAAAGTTGAGATAAGACATGAATGATTGAAATTTTTAATAATGAATTTTAAACTATAAATAAACTACAATTATTTCGTTTCTACTTAAATTTAATCTTATACTAAATAGGCCCAAAATGTGTCCAAAAAAATTTACTCCTTTACAAATGTGGTTGAACACCCCATAAATCACAAGTTATGACAACTCATTAAATCCAAAAGACGACCTTTGAGGCCCACCATACTCAGAAGATAACAATTGTATGTATCACTATGTAAAGACGCCCTATGGCTAGGGATGTTGGTTTTGGAGGTGTTGTAGTGTGAATCAATCATGGGCGGATGAACCACGTATGAGTCCTAGACCATTCAAATAACCCTACCCAAAATCTAAGAACTCTAATTGATAAGGGTCCATGCACTGCAAATGGACAACTGCTCAAGAACCAAATCCAACACTCTGGCCATATATTTCAAATGGTTGAATAAATATACATATGAAAATGCTTATTATTATCTCAGATATGAAGCTTTGATTCTTATAAGTAATGTCTTAATTTACTATGAGCATTCATTACAAGGAGGAACTGAACTAGGGGTGGGATGAGGTTTGTTGCAACCCACCTCAGTTTAAAATTATATCGATATAAAAATAAACATGTGATCGAGGATGATGATACAATTGACATGGTGCCTTGTTGGAGAAAGTGGTAAATTGCTACATATAATGGGTTCGAATCACAAGCAAACTAGAGAGGGCTTATCCTCTGTTTTTTTCCCTAGACATTTCTTTTAATGAAAATAGTCCTTGTGTTGGTTTTCGAATCCCCCGTATATATACAAACAGATTCTTCCTTTTTTTTTCCCTTATATACCCTTATTGTTATCCTTTTTATTTTTTAAATGAAAACTATCCTTTACTCAAATACAAACTCTTAAATTAAATTTTAGCCAAAATTATAGATAAATCCAACCTACTCGAATTTTTATTCATGGTCCTATGTAGTTGAGTCTGGTAACAAGGTTATAAAACATGTCTCACCAAGATTATAAGTTAGCATCATATGCAAACATGTTCGAAAGCTATTTTTCTACCACGCTTATAAGTTTTGATTAGCATTCTCTCTCTTCATGTTAAATTAATAAAAATATGTCATTTTAGAGTATTTTAGAGTATAGCTATATACTATTAATAAAAAATATTCTTAATTTTAATTTTAATTTTGTAAATTGTCTTTTTTTTATACATGGAAAAAATCTAGGTGGCATCAGGCTATCACCCATTAGTGTCCTTGCAGATCAAAGTCGAGAGCTCATGGATGAGACTTAACGGAGTCTATGTCAAGATGATTCGGCAGCTTGACAACCTTATCTGCCACCGCATTAACTTCACAGAACACATGCATACACCGAGTCGACACAAATGATTGCATGAGAGCTTGAGCATCACTCACGATCCTCTATATCTCCCACTAATACTTTTAGACTCCATTGATAGCATTAATTATTACTGTACCAGATTATCTTCTTCGACTTCAATTTATGTCAGACCTAAATTCCTGCCCGAGATGAGACTATCATGGAATGAGATGGCCTCAAACATCAATGGGAGACACGTCCACACTAGGAAGCCAAGCCCTGACAAAGTTAACCCCGGGAGTCAAGAAACACAAAACCTTCAATTGCATCCCCATTCCTATTTATGTGTATCTAAGTTGTGTTGATCGTTGAATACTAGTTTATTCCTAACCGTCATAGTCCCATACCAAGTGAATGTTAATGTCGTTCGTTAGGCTTTGTTGAGGCTCTGGAATAATTCGTTTAAATTTTATTTCATGGTTTTTTGTTATTGTAGTTCTTATGGTCTACACTTTCCATCCAATTTCCCTATCAATTTTGTTATCATGTCTCTTGTGTGTGCATTCCATAAACAGATGAGTCGCATCCTCATCGACATTATTATAGAAATCACAAGCAAGTGTTATGTCTACCCGTTTATCCGCTAGTCTAGACTTTGTAGGGGTGTCATATTCATTGCTAATTTTCAAATAAAGTCGTGGATTTAAGGAAACATTCAATGTCCCAAATCCATGCAATATCACTTACTTGTTGTCCTTGGTATTTTGTGATCCTTTTTAGGGAAATGATGATAAGAACTAACCATTCCTACTTGCCCTCCAATATAGTCGATTTAGTATATCATTTACAAGTAGTTTAATGTTTTGCATCTTTTGTACGACCTCCTTTGGTAGTACTATCATCAACTTTGGTATGTTCCATTTTTTTTATCTTACTTTATATAATCAATTACTCTTTCATTTTCATATATTGGGTCAGCAGATAGATTTATTGAGTTGAGTTTCCCACCCTCAACTCATTCATCCTTCTAAAACCTAATTGTCTTCCCGTCACCTACCTTCCACGTAAGCCCTTCACAAAATTCCTTATTGATTTTCATAAGTTTTGTGGATTGTCAAGAGTTCAACTGTCTTTTTTTCATAACCTTTTTTTTAGCAGTTTCATATCCTCTTAATTGCTCTTCCTTCATATGTTTTACTTTTATGATCTTGACCTATAAGTTATCGGGTTATGCCAATATTTTCTATAACAATTTCATTTGTAAAGCTTTATTCATGTATTTTATTTTTGTCAAGCATATACACCACCCAAATTCTTAGGTTTGCAGAGTTTATCACATTCTACAATTATGCCTTCTTCCGTATGCCCTCTTTTATGCGGGTTTCGTTGTGGTAGAGTTTCTAGCTTTAATTTTGCCATGAGACACCATCTTCCTTCTTTGATTAGCCATCGTTATTTAGGGCTTTTACTTTTATTAGGCTTGAATTTGAAGGAATATATGTCTTAATTCTTCTAGTGTCAGATCTAGTTTGATTTTGGGGTCAATTGGTTTCGACGACAATCTAATCTGATCCCACTTCTCTCATCGTGCTCGCTCCGTTTCTCCTCAATGCAACTCCATATATGGGTTCTTTCAACATCTTCATAAATTTGTATTACGATTATTAATCGATGATGATGAATGTAGTTTTTAAGTAAGTGAAAAAATAGATTGGTATAAAGTCGGCTCATGAGAGGATACCATCTCATTTCCGATGAATATCAATCAAGATCTAATAATTTGATGTGGGACCCAGTTTGCCAAACACCCCACCCCGTTATCGATTTGCAATAGTCTTTAACTTATGTTTAAACTGAAAGAAAAAACAAAACAAAACAAAGGACACAGTTACAAAAGTCGGGCAGAAAAAGGGGTTGGGGAGGTGCTGATTTAATGGATCAATACCTTACAAATTGACCCGTGAACCCCTCTGTTTGTCCATCTTCCACACCTCCAAGAGTTTACCCCCTTTTGATCGATTTCCTCACTAACTGCCAAACACCGCCTTGAATTTGGTTCATCCCACTTTTGTGAATTGGTACCCAAACAAAAAGTCAAGTGGGCATAAACCAATTTCAACCCCATTAAGACAATGTCCTTTCATTCCAGTGTAAACTCTACTAAGACCTACCTACAATATATATAGCTCTTTTGCAACACCCTCCCTAATCATACACTTGGTTTTCTGGTGTTTGTATTGTATATATTGTTTTTTAGTTTTATAAAAACATGTCAAACAATAAAAAAAAAAAAGTTAAACACATTTATTTTAGTTTTATAAAAATATACTGTTATGAATGAGAGCATACAATGGATCCCAAGTTCCCAACGACTTTGTTTATACTAAGAATTAATATATAAACTTTATACGAACTATAAGTCATGGCCCTTATTGTTCACATTGTAAAGAAAGATTCCTCTTCTAAATATATGAAACTAAGAATTAATATATAAATATGTTAAATTCCTATGTATGGTAAGTCTAATGTTAAAGTTGTGCGCGTATCTAAGTACGACAATGAGTTTATTGATCTTAATGACCTTAACGTCTTAATTATATCTCATAGAGTTGATAAAATAACTTTATGGATCAGTCCCTCAAGATCTTTGATCTCTGCCCGGACTCTTTTTATACATTGGAAACTGGAAAGATTAACGTAATATCAGTCATCAAAGTTTGACTTTTTTACCTAATTAATTGGGCTAATCAAATTGAAAACATAACAAATTTAGAGTTGAATTGTCCTTTAGTTGACATCAATGATCAACCCATTCTATAAACATATACGTTGAAATCTAGTGGGGCTAAAGGTGGGGTGCATCTCAAATTTAATATGCATGCACACTTGAACATGATTGATCTCAATTAATTTATTTATTGAGACTATAAACTTTAACATAAATTATATTAGAATCATAGTTGTAAAAATTGTGTCTAAACGGTGTTTAAGCGCTAAGAGCAAGCCCAACAGCTTCTCTAAAAAAAATCTCTAAAATACAGATAAAAATGTCAAAATCTCTAAAAAAAATTTACTAAAACTCCAACAACTTCTCTATTTTACAGATTTTTATATTTATTGTACAGTATAATAAATAAATGCATTTATTAAGGATATTTAATTCTACATTTATAAAATATTATTTTAATCTTAATTATAATATTTAGCCTCACATTTGTAACAACATTTTAAACATAATTGTCCATTACACCCAACATAGCGAAATGACGAAAATCAAACTTTAAGTTCATATACAAACGATAGAACATAATAATAGTTCACATAAAAATAAAGAGACTACTCATTTCCGCTCCCGCCAACCCTCTTTGTCAAGATTTCCCTTTGTAGACTCGTAAAGTATTCAGCTTGAATGAGCGACAAGCTACTGATATCCATGGCCATTACTTGAAGTTCATATTCCTTCTCTCTAAACTTACTCACGGTGGTGTTGATTGTTGTCCAACGACTTGTCAATGATTTCTCGCTCCGATAAGCTCCCCATGTCTTGTTCTCCTCGAAGTACTGTGTGACTCTTTTCCAAAATTGGCCCTTCTTTTGGTCGCTTCGTTTGACCGGGTCCAAGCTCACATTTAGCCAAGCGGATACAAGTAACTTGTCTTCGTCGATTGTAAAGTTGGACGATCTTGTAGATTGTTTTTTAGATCTTTGGCTTGCAGAGGCAATATTTGTTGCTTCATCAACTTCGACATCAGTTTCTTCAAAGGTGGAACCACTAGCATGATATTGACTCGATGAAATATTAAACTGGGAAGGAGAATCATTGAGGTCATCGATGGGTGAACCACTATTTAGGAGCTCCATGAAATTCATCTACAAATGAAAAAACTAGTAAGAAAGGGCACTCGAAAATTCAGATTCGTTAGCAATAAAAAAATCAGGCAGCAACAGATTCGAATCAGATTCGATAGCAATAAAAAATCAGATTGGTTTGGAAGCCCTAAAATCAGATTTGATAGCAATAAAAAAATCAGACATCAAAAAATCAGATTCGAATGACAGCAAATCGAACAGCAAATCACAAATTCGATAGCAATCACAAATTCGAACTAAATCGAACAGCGAAATCAGAAACTAAATGGAACAGCAAAAATTCGAACAGCAACTCAAATTCGAACTAAACCCTCCCTAGCAATCACAAATTCGAACAACAACTCAAATTTAGTGGAACAGCAAAAAATTCGATAGCAATAACCTCCCTAGAAATTAGAAACTAAATCGAACAGCGAAATCGAACAACAACTAAATAAATCGAAACATCAAGAGAAATCGAACAGCAACTAAAAAATTTGGAAATCTAAATTAGAACAGCAACTAAAAATTCAAACAGCAACTAAAAAATTCGAAACTTGGAAAGCGAAATCGAACAGCAACTAAAAAATTCGAACGAAATCTAAATTAGAAACATCAAGAGAAATAAAAAACATCAAGCAACATCAATCGAATAGCAAATCGAACAGCAACTGAAGAGGATTACAGTACTAGTAATTTGGAAATCGAACAGCAAAACAAAATCTAAATTAGAAATCGGATTACAGTACTAGTGATTTGGAAAGCGAAATCAGAAATTGAATCAGACGAAGAAGAAGTGGAGAAGAGGATTGAAATTGAAATCACATACCTGGAATCAATCACTACAGGAGAGAAGAGGATTCACCGAAGAGGCGAAGAGGATTCACCAACGTCATCAGTTGAGAAGAACCCTACAGTAGTGACGGCAATATATTTGCCTGGAAACAACCCTACTGTAGTGGAGGCAATAAATTGCCCATGGGGAGAAGTGCAAATATTCAATTATAGAGATGAAACTTCTTCCCACAAATTTACAGATTTTTTTACATTTTTCATCTCTTTCTCTATTTTGCATATTGGTTTGCATAATCTGTTGGGGACAAACAATGGGGTTCTTTCTCTAAATTCCATCTTTTCTCTATTATAAAACATCTGTTGGGGTTTCTCTAAGCGGGAAGACATCTAGAAATTTTTAAATTTAGGGGGTCTCTAGGTATCGCTTAAACTCTGCCTAGTTAGACGATCGCTTTGTTTTAGTGTTAGAAAAACACCGTAAATTTGGATTTATAAGTGATATATATTATGGATTATTATTACATTATAAGAATTAATGATATGTATTATACTTTAAAATATAAGAAAATACGTAGTAATTAAGTTTTTTATAAGTCTGTTTAGACACTGTCTGTGCGCTAGGCAGCCATCCAACGTTTAATGAAATTAAACGCCTAACCCCTTTTATAACATTGATTAGAATTGATTAGGATGGGGATTAGTGACTTACTAGACAAGTCGAACTAGAAGCAAGTCACGGATATGATTAAAAAGTCCATCGGTTTTGGATTTCTCCTTCGGACATGAACCAATTTTGTAAACATATGTAAACTCGAATCCACGGTATTGACATGACTCCTACGCCCATATCGTGGCTTTACAAACCACTTGTTGGTACAAGATAAACAAATTAAAACACAAAACACTCTACAAAACAAAACCCTCCCTTTCAAACCCATATCTCCTACAAACTTCAAAAACCCCCCCACCCCACATTACTAACATTACACACACCTCTTTTGTTCATCTCAAACAAAGCATCCAATTCCATGGCTTCCACTAATTCGCCTTTCTTATTCGTTTTCCTCCTCCTCTCCCTCTCCCTCCCGGCGAAATCGGATTCCGATTTCATCAAGAAAACCTGCAAGAGCACTCCTTACTACGCTCTCTGCGTCTCCTGGCTGAGATCGGACCCCACGAGCGCCCACGCTGACACCAAGGGGCTGGCCGCGATAATGCTCTCGGCGGCCGCTGCCAACGCCACCTCCGCCTCCTCCTACCTGGCCTCGCAGCTCCCCAGCGGCGACGCCTCCTCGGGCGGCGCGGCGGCGTCGGGGCCCTCGGCGGCCGCGCAGCAGAAGGCGCTGAGGCTGTGCGCCGACAAGTACTCGAGCGCCAGCGACTCGCTGCAGACGGCGATGCAGGAGGTGGCGGCCGAGATGTACGACTACGCGGCCGTGGACGCGGGGGCGGCGGGCGCGTACACCGACGCCTGCAGGAACGCGTTCAGGAGGGCTCCGGCGGCGGCGTACCCCAAGGAGCTGGCGAATAGGGAGGTGAATCTGAAGAGGATGTGCGCTGTGGCGGTTGGGATACTCAATCTCCTCATCAGCCAACCTTCTAACTGAGCTTAATTCCATGGCCGGTCATGGAGGGTGATCGAACAATTCATTGTTATTTAACCTTGCTCCATCTCAATGTATTTTGTTACTCTACTACCTCGATCATCTTTCTTTTTTTTTTAAGCAATCTTTTTAATGGTGATTGTGATTTGTGAATGTGTTTATTTTTATGTTTGTATAATGGAACTGCATGAACGATTAATTAATAAGTTATAATTATGGACTCTAGCCATTTTTAAAGGGAGGATTTTCTACCAGATTATAATATCTTTTATCAGTGAAGTGAAAATTGTTTTTTTGATATATTTAATCTTCCTTTTATATATCCAGCTACTGCTACTGTTATAATTATAAAATAGAATCTATATATCTATATATGGGTGAGGTTAAAGTGAAAATGGGGCTTAAGATGAAAAATAGGCTTAAAGTGAAAATGGAAGCCAAAACACGCGGGCGCCGGTTTTTTTAAGAAAAAAACCAATGAACCGGTGTGGACCGGGAAAAAGAGAAAAAAAAACAGAAGCGGACCGGACACCTTCGCCCTGTTCTTTCCTCGCCGACAGAGAGAAGTTCCTCAAAGATCCCGCTCGGCGATGGCAGAATGGAGGATTTTCCAAACAAAATCGGGCGCAAATAGCACATAATCTCACGAAACAAGACATCATTCCAATTCAAAGGCACAAAAGCGAGCAGAGGGAGAACATTCAATCGCAGGATACAAAAAAATCGATTGAAAAAGGGCAAATAGGTACGCAAACCAATTTCTTCATCACAAACTCGATAACTATGCTTAATTTCTCGAATTGGTGAATAAACATTGCATTTCATTATTAAATTACAACGTAAATTAGAATTTCGAACAGAAACATTCATAATTAAGATCAATTTTTGAAAATCGGAATTGAAGAACAACCTAGGGTTTTCAAACCTCAAAACCTACCAAAACAATTAATAAACGCATATGTAATGATTCTTTTTATTGTTCAATAAAAACATGTTCATACTACATTAACTGCATCAGTGCTTGTTTTAGCTAGATTAAATGCATTTGATATTCACTATGCACAATATAAACACTCTAGTTTTTTATTTTAAGATGTGTTAAACAATGACAGTGATTTTAAGAGCACATATTAATTGATAAATACATTTTTTACATCACAGATTGCACATTATAAATGTAGTCTGATATGGAAACAAACAATGAAAATAGACAAAGTTCAGATGCATCTACTACTGAATGTGTTGCTACTGCATTACCTCTTGCTATTTTACCTCCTGAAAGTGATATTGAGCCAATACAACAAGAAGAGCACCTGCCTTGTAGAATGTTTGTCTCACCAAACAGTACAATGTACTGGATACCAATATGCAGTGAGGAATTGAGGCCATCAGAAAAAAAAGTGTATGAGACAATGGAGGAAGCAATCAAAGCTTATTTGGATTATGCATATAGGGCTGGTTTTGATGTAAGACATGGAGCGATAGTTGAAGAGCCTGGGTTAATTAAACTGAAGTACTTGTATTGCAACAAGGCAGGATACAAGAATTACAAGGACACAAAAAATATGAGAAATCGGTTGTCTGGAAGAGTTGGGTGTACAGCTAGGATTATAATCAAGTATTTTCAGGGTTAGGGGTTTGTTGTGACAAAACTTGAGGAAAAACACACACATAGTTTAGTGGATGAATTGGGAAAAATGTACATGAAGAGAAATAGACAGATGCGTACGCATCATAGAAAGTTTGTCCTTGATTGTGCAAAACAAGGAGTTGGGACAACGAGATCTTACAGATTGTTTCAAGAAATGGTTGGAGGGTACAACAATGTTGGGCCTTTGGCAATTGATTTTAAAAATCAAAGAAGAGATCTGCTGGCTTATTTTAAAGGGTCTGATGCTCAGGTTGTTATTGATCGCTTCTTTAACAAACAAGAAACATGCAATGCATTTTATTTTGCATATGATTTGGATAAAGAGGACAAGTTCAACAGATTGTTCTGGACATACGCTATTTCTAGGAAGAACTACTCATTGTTTGGAGATATTGTATCATTTGGCTCAACCTACAATACGAACAGGTAAACACAAAACACAAATCACTGATTGTTATATTATTTTTTATCATAAAGCATTTTTTAAAAGTACATTATCATATATAAGTACTATAATTACACTGAAACATGTATATTTGTTGTCTGGAAGGTACAAGATGGTTTTTAGTCCATTCACCGGATATGACCACCACAAAGGGTGTGTGTTGTTTGGGGCAGGACTTTTGCGAAATGAGAATGTGGAATCATATGTTTGGTTGTTTGAACATTTCAAGAAGGCAATGGGTCACTGCCCAACAATCTTCTCAACGGACCAAGACCCAACAATGAAGATAGCTGTAGAGAAGGTCTTCCCTGAGACAAGACACAGGTTATGCATGTGGCACATCATGGAGAAGCTGTCTCAGAAAATTGACAACACAATGACCGGCTACTCCACGTTCACAACCAGGCTCAGGAACATTGTGTGGAACATGGAGATAATGCCTGAAGAGTTTGAATCAGAATGGAGAAAGTTGATGGACGAGTTTGGAATGGCAAACCACTCATGGTTATCTGATTTGTTTCTTAACAGAGAAAAGTGGATACCTGCATACTACAGAAATGTCCAACTTGGCAGATTAGTGAGAACAACATCCATTTCAGAGAGCATGAACCACTTCTTCCGTAAGTTTTCAAACTGTTCATCAAATTTAATAGAATTTGTCTTGTACTATGACAGTGCAATTGAAACACAAAGGCATAGGCAAGGGAAGAATAATTATGATTGTGCAATTTTGAAACCAAAACTGATCTCGCCACTTCCATTGGAGAAACATGCATCAACATTGTATACACTGGGAATATGGAAAAAGTTTCAGGAAGAGTTGAGTGCTGTATTATATAACTGCAGAGTCACAAATGTGACAGAGATTGAAGACATAGAAGTGTATACTCTGAAGCAGCAAAACAGAAAGCTGTACACTGTTGAGCACCAGATTGGTAATCATCACTGCTCCTGTTCTTGCAACTTGTTCATCAGAAATGGATACCCATGCAGGCACATATTAGCAGTTTTGAAAGATTTACAAGTGGAGAAGTTGCCAGACACATTGATACTGACTCGGTGGACAAAGGCTGCAACACTAAGCAATGTGTTTACACTGGATAATGGTGTTGTGAGACAGTCAAGGGAAAAGGAGGAACAAAAACTGATGCTCACAGATATGCTAGCAGAATTTCATTCATGTGTAGACATCATTAAGGGCAATAGAGAGCAGATAAAGCGTTTCACAGAAACCTTGCGAAAGGAAAAACAAGAGCTCCTGGTATCAGCAACAAATTCAGAATCGTCGTCCAACTCAAAGACAAGTATATTCGATGAGTTTGCTGGGGTTCACAGAACTGAAAATGTTACAATTCATGATCCAACACAGGCAAAAACAAAGGGGAATGGGAAGCGATTGAAAAGTGGAAAGGAGATATCAATGGAAACACAAAAAAGGGGGAAAAGATTATACTCTATCTGCAATCAATATGCTCCTCACAACAGCAGAACTTGCCCAGAAAAGAGAAAGTGAGAGCACCAAGCAACACACTTGACTGTTGAGAAAGGAAGCAATTTTTTGTTTTGATTTTACGTTGTTTGCACTTTTACCTGTTATCTATGAACATCAAGGATTTATAGTTGCACTTTTACTTATTAACAGTTTACAACAAGGATAACCAACAGTCTTCGACTGTTGGTGAAGGAAGCACTATTTTATGATGATTTACCATTGTTTTGACTTTTAAGTATTATAAGTGGACAACAATGATATGTGTTTACACATTTACTTATTAGTAGGGAGTATCAACAAGCATTGCAATATTAGGAAAATATAGTTTTCCACCAAAAAATAAAATAAAAAAAACAGAAAGACATGCATAGGTGATAACAGGTTTTTTCAGGCAAAAAGCAGTTAGAAAAACGGACAAAATATAACGGTCTATTTACCGCGAACAAAACTGTATTAAATGTGAACAACACAAGGATATAAATGCAATTTTGGTTATTAGAATAGAACTTTTTAACTGTGAAACAGAAAAAGTTGGACATGTTAAATCACAATTACATTGGGAACACACAGTTTTTAGGCCCTATAATAGGGTAAAGAAAAAGATAAACATGCATTGGGCCTCTCGGTTTTTAAGACAAAAAGCAGTTAATAGAAAGTTAAAAGTTCTTAAAGGAGGAAGTTAAAATGGCCGAAACTGCAAAATATTTGCCTATATATACACACACACACCCCTCCATTAGAATGGCACAATTTAAACAGCAAAAACTGATAACCAGTGCTCTCTCCCTCTCTCCATTTCAAAAACCACCAAAGTCAGTCAATGGGAAATGGCAGGGATCAGGCCAGTAGAGTTCACAGAAAACTACTACACGGAGATGGACGCACTAGATGAAATCCAATACCCAGGATACAACATGAAAATCCTGGAAGAAGCAGCGGAGACGTTCACCACAAGGGAAAGGGCAGATTACATGGCATTTGCTGAATTTCATCAGACCTATTACGATGCAGTCAGGCAGGAAATGAATGGGAATGAATACCATATATCTGAAGCACGACGGACACATAACAATGATCTGGAGGCCAGGGTAAGATTTCAATTCTTTTTTAAATAATATTTTGATATTTTCAATATAAATGGTAACTTGAAAATAATGTATGCAGTTAGTTGAAGAACAAGAGAGGCTGGAGGAGACATTGCAGATGGTTGAAGGGTTTATAACTGCACATGTTGAAGGACTGATTGAATCAGAAGATATTAGGAGGGCCAAGATTAATGAATATCTTGGCATCTAGATTAAGTAGAAGGGCAACAAAAAAAATTGCACCTTCAAATATAATTTCTATTTCAAAAATATGTATTTTATGTGGTAGGAAACAAGTTGTTATTCTATAGTATTGCCACATTTAAGTTTACAGTATTAATATTAATATAAAATATTTCATCGTATTATTTTATTTATTGCGCATTTTAAATATGCAATTACTGCTATAAAAGTATGCATTAAAAAATAACATAAAGTATGGATGAACAGCAGTAAAATGGGAGAGAAAACACAAGTTGGAGATATGTATGAACACAAGAAAATTCAAATATTATAAAAATAACTTTCATTTATAGTTGAACATGAGACGATTAAAGTTGAACAACATTCATTTATAATTGAACATCAGAATCCTACATTTTCATGAATCCCTGTGAAACAGCACAACATACTAATATATGTGCACAAAACACTCTTAAATGTGAACAACAAACAGTTATTTGAATTCATTTTCCAAGATTTAAAAACACAATACAACTCCAAAAACCACTTTTAAACATATAAAAAACATTAATAATTAGTAAATAAATAAAAGTGGAGGGAAAATAAAAAAAACTTAAAACTATAGTATTCCACATGCACAATATGATTTTTTGTTAGCACAAAATCAAATTATATTTGAACAACAAAAACTCCAAAGAATGCACTTGAAAAAGATAAATATTTACTAGAAAAATATAAATGAAACATATAACAACAACTTGGAGACATATATGAACCCCATAAACTCCAACCCATATAAAAACAACTTTCAATTATATCTGAACAAAAGATAGTTAAAGATGAACAACATTAATTTATAACTGAACATCGAAATATTACATATTCAGGGATCCCTGTGTACAACACAACATAATTATAAATGTCCACAATACAAATTTAAATATGAACAACAAATAGTTACTTTGTACAAATGGGAGGATATGACCATCACAACTGAAAAATGAATTAAATGAGGTTTATCTATAAAAAAAACGTTTTATAGAAAAAACAAACATTAAGTGGAAATGAATCACAAAATAGGGAGAAGGAAATAAAATATTTTAAAACTATATTACTGCGCATGCACAACATGATTGTGTGTTAGCACAAAAACCAATTATATTTGCACAACATTAATTTACAATACCACAACTCTTATTTATATATACTGATACATATGCACATCGTATCTTTATATTTGCACAACGTGAATTTATTGTTGCACAATATGAGACTTATGGAACACCACACCTGTTAAGTGCCCAATTCAAACCTTGGAATGGTCACTCTTTATTTACAAATTCAAAGAACACAACACCTGCCAGATTTAAGTTCAATCAATGAATTTATAAATTTGAAACACAGGACAAAAACACAGAAACACAAACAAAGCATATACAAACATACTTAAACATAAAGAAGCAACAACATAACTAAATAGGAATAAAATTCCTCAACAGAAGATCTTCCAAAAACCTAAGTTGTTAATTCCCAGACAATTCACAAAATGTACCAGATTAGCACCATAGGATAGGACTAGAGTTATACCCCCATAACAAGTAAAGCCCAAAATGGGTATACCCTACAACAACTGTCCAAACATTGTTTAAACTGTCCACAACAACCAAACAACCTACAATATACCAGATATATACTTATAGATGGGGCTAAATGTTAACAGTAGTTAGTGAATATCAGTTAAACTGCAGCTTCTGACCCTGGACTCCTTTTAATGTCAGTTTTGCGTGAGACTTGGCTGCTTCAATAACTTAAGTGCGCACCACATTAAGATCTGAACATATAATATCAGCCAAATATTTCTGTCGCAGCTTGGATATGTTCTTCTCACTCCCTTTATCAAATCCAGGTTTGAATCCCTTCTCAACTCCAATAAAGGTTTCCATGTGCCTCATAAGACAAACCCCTGAATGAATCCTCTTATCATCACCAGCCCATGGAAGAGCAACATTTGAGGGCGTTGATTTTATGATTGAGTCTGACTTAGCCTTTAATCCTTTGTTCCTCAAAAAGTCATCAAGCAAATCTTCCTATAAACATAAAAAAAATTATATAATCAGAAAAAGGGCAAAGTTGAATAAATTAGAAATATATTTTAATTTCAAATATATGACATAAAAAATAACAAAACTCACCAAACATTCTGCTGTTGATAAAATTGAGCCAGTAGGAGGAGAGACAGGAGGACAAACATCAAGAGTTTGGGTAAGTTTGGTCTTAACATTGAAGACTACCATGAAAAACTCTTCTTCACGCTCAACAGCAAACACAAACTGCAAAAATGCACAAAATAACATACATTTAAAAAAACTAAGAAAAATAAAAAAAATGATAGAAGAAGGTAATTTATATATATATATAACAAAAAAAAAGAAAAAAAAAACAATAAAGGTACCATGTCAACATCTTTTAAAGCAATATGAGGAGCCATTGCCAATGAAGACTCAAGCCGGATAGAAAACTTTTGATACTGGTTAACAAAGCTATCAAGAGATGCATTAGAGGGATAATCCTACATAACAGAGCAACAAACATAAATAAAATTAATAATAAAAATTATAAGGGAAAAAAAAACACAAAACAAGAAAGAGTAAGATGGACATAGAACTAAAAGACACCAATAAAAAGAATACTTACAGCCGAATGAACTGGCACAAAAAACCTTAGTGGAGAAACATCACTTCTGAATTGTTCTTTGTGGTTGAGAACGTCACACCATCCAGCAATAACATCATAGGAGATGGGGAAATCATCTTCAAGACTTTTCATCTCATGCCTATGCACTTCTACAGACTTGGATTTAAACAGGACCTCACTACAAATATTAGACATAATATGAAACACATAAATATAATAAAGCAAAAAATAAAACTTAAAATAATTAGTAACAAAAACATAAACTTACATGGGAGAAGCTGTCTTCTTAGATAAATAGGCAGAAAGAATACGCTCAGTGCCAGAGATACCATCGGTAATATCAACAACTCTTGAAAAATAAGGACTCCGGAGGGTTACGGAAGGTTTGGAAGACCTTCTACCAGAAACATCTTCTTCCTTACCCACATCTTGTTTCCCAGCTATTGAACTTAAGTTACGAACACGAGAAGATTTACGTTGTGGCAATGGAATAGGAGACTTCATCTTCTTTTTATACACCAACGACTTCACAGTGGGATTGGCACTTACAGCAGAAACACCGGTTGAAGGGCCAGGAACAAAAGGGTGTGGGGGAGGGGCAGCAACATGACCATGGGGGAGAGGCATGTCATTCACATATTCTTTAGCAATATCGACAACAACATCTGGCATCCCTTGAGTGGCAGCAGAAGACTTTGATGCATCTTCATCAGTCTTTTGTCCATATTTAGACCCAGTTTGTGTGTCAACATCAGACTTAAATGCAGGATCAGACCCAAATATGTCAAATGAAGTTAAATCATCAAAAAATTTGGTTTTCATTTTCACTCTGTTCTTATAAGCCAACTCTATCTGATTAAGACACTCAATCAACTTAGGACTTGACCAAAATTGGGAGTCTGGAGAGTCATTAGTATACGACCTATCAGCAGGATTAGGGTTAGCATTATCTGATGAACACACAAACCCTAACATCTTATTACCTTCGCTAAGAAGTGTCTTCACTTTAGAATCAGCTTGAATCTCAAGAGGGGTTTGGGTAGAAAACTCAGCAAAATCAGAAATGGCATTGGCAAGAACTGATGTCTTCTGCACAAAAGACTGTATCCAAGCCTAAAAATGCAAACATACACACAAAAACAAAGACAAAACACACAACACACAATTACTACAAAATTCACCAATTAAATGAGTACAAAAATAAAAAAAAATAGAAAATTAGCATCAAAATGTATATATAAGATAGAATGAAAGAAACAAACAAAGGGGATTACAATAAAACATTAACAAAACAAATAGGATTAGCTGCAAATAAGCATATTATATTTGAATAAAACATGAATATAAACGCAAAATCAGGGGCGCGAAACCAAACAGCAATACACATAGCAATGTCTGAAACTATGAATTAAAATAGAAATAATATGAAAAAATGTAAGAAACCTCAAGGGGTGATGTAGCCTTTCTAATTGAAGGGTCGACAACGGAAGGTTGAGCGTTGCCTTGATTAGTGGCTGGCGAAGGAACAGTTTGAGCAGACATAGGATTGCCCTGAGTAGAGGGGAGGGATTGACGTTCTTGAATCAACCCATGCCCAAAACCACCACTTTCAATGTCATCAGTCTCACGTTGACGCAGCAAAGCAGAAGTCAACCCCACAAATACAGGGAAAGACCGAGACGCCCTCCTAGAAGCAGCACTTGTAAATAACTTGACCCGATCGATATAAAGCAACTAAAAACAGACAGGGCAGACAATGAAAACAATATCAACACATATGTGAAAAGAATTAAAACAATATGAAACAAAAATTAAATAACAAAACACATAAACTGCACTCACAATCAAGAATAGCAGAGGTCCTCGAAAGTGGCCATCTTTGTTCTTCTCCCACACTTTCTTTGTATCAACCAAACTTTCTAATAAAAAGGCACACCAGTTCACATCTTTGAAATCACCCAACTCACCTACTGTTCTAACCAAGTTCTGATTAGCAAGCCCATTCCCAGGACTATCAACAAGCAAAGAGTGAAAAACCACAAGGAAATTGGTCACAAATTTATCCCCACAATCAACATCACCTACTAACTTGTCAATAACAACAGAAGGGGTTATATGATCAACAGTCCCAAGAGATGTCCTCCAATCCTTCACATCATCAAAATTCTCTTTGCAAGTCTTCTTAGGCACCATTTTCTTTCCCAACGGCAATCCTAACGTAATGTGTACATCAATATCACTTATTTCAACTTTCCCACCATCATTCATAAGCAAACAGCACTTGTTTGGGTCAAAATTGTCAACAAGCCAGAATCCCAAAGACAGAGGCATGTACTCTATAGTCAGATCAAATAAAAACCCAAATCCAATGCCCCTAATGCATTCTTTTTGCTTCTCATTCAATTTACTAAGAGCAGATACAAACATACGGATGTTGGATCTTGACTTCAATGTTGGGAACTGTTTCGCTCTAGTCTTCCTTGGCTTCTTGACAAACAAATCCCTACCCCCATGATCAGCTTCTTGAGTTAGCACATCAGTATTCTGATCCCCTACCTCTGGCTCTTCAAGACGAACACCTTTCAGCCCAACAATTTCTTCCTCAACCTGAGCATCAGTATCCTTCCCATTGCCTGCATCATCAGGCTCCACATCCAGAGATTGAACTTCATCACCATTACCCTCTTGAGTTACTCCACCAACATTAGTGTCCCCAACACACAGAAGATTTGGTGTGCAAGACCTTCTGGATAAAACCTCAGGGGATGCACCAATAGGAGTACGCCCTTGAGAAGCAGATTCATTAACAGTTCCATGGGGCGACAGAACATCACCAGCAACATTGGGAGAAGCAGAATCCTTCCGAGAACGTCGAATAAGAGGATGTGTGTCTTCAGAGTCAAGTGAATCTTCAAGTTGGGAATCAAATAGATCTACAGAATCATTTGCTAAATCAACAACAGGAAGCTTTGAACCAGATTTTTTCAATCGTTTCCGAGTTGTAGTTGGAACAGTAATTGCATTGGACTGGGACCTCGTACGTGGACGTTTACCTTGACAAATAACAAAAGCAAGCTAAAAATTATAACATCAAACACAAAAGAGAACAAATAAAGTGCATTAAATATGAATAAAATCGAAAAACAACAAAACACTACAGCACAAAACACATTAAAGTGCAAAAATACGGAAAATGTACTCAATAAACAACAGAAGAAAAGAAGAAACTCAAAAATCAACAAACGACAGTAAGCACAAATCTCCAAAACACATGCAAACCCTAAAAAAAATGGAGAATAATAGAAGACCAAAAACACACACAATCTTACAAACAATAATCGATGCTTAACATAAATAGAGAACATCTGAGCTACAGATTCAACAAATAACCTAAAAATCTCGTAATAGAAACAAAATCGCAAACTAACGAACATAAACCCTAAAATACACCTCACGATCGAAGACGAACACAACAAATATGTTCAAAATCGAAGTAATGTAACAAACAATAACGAATATTAGTTCGAAACCCTAACCTTTCGAAGTTGAATCCATGGAGAACAGAGCTCAAACCGCGAGATTCAGAACGAAAATCTCTCGAGAGAAGCAAAAGTGAAAAGCGCGGAAAGAGAGAGAGGAGAAGCTGAGTAAATGAGCTGAACGATGGGTAAATGAATTAATCGGATTCCTTCTTAAATTATCAAGCAGCCCATGTTATAAAAAATCCCATTTTCACTTTAAGCAAAATTTTCACCTTAAGCCCCATTTTCACTTGAACCTTTACCATCTATATATTGCTTAAACTCATTCTTCTTACCACCACGCGTTATCCTATATGTTTAGATATTTTAGACAAATTTTTTACATTTTTTAATCTATATATATCACATAATTAACGTTTCCATATACAAACATATTTTTAGTCATTTTTTTTTTCAATTACCTACTCCAATTTTTAATCAGTGAGTTCAATTCAAAACACTAATTAATATTAATATATAATTTAAATAATAAAAGTAATTTTGATGGCTAGCCATCATCAAGTTAATTACTCCGTCAAAGTTTTTCCTAAATAATAGGTTTAATTCAAAACATTAAATTAATATATAATCTATATCGGCAACCTATATGTAAATCTTTATATACTAGTATATATTAAATTAAAAGCATGAGAATATCCCATGTTATATTTTATCTACTTCATCTAAACGATTTTCATAAAATTATATCTTTAATTATAAATCTTTTTAATATTTTTTACAATGATATTAGAATTTTTTTTTGAAATTTTCATAAATAATTAAATAATTACACAAATATTCAAAGTTTCAAAATAATTACAGAAATATTCATTTTTTGCAGGTGGAACAGAAAAACGCGGACGCAGACCGCGATTTATTCACAGAGCAGGAGAGAGGATTGGCGCCTGGGGGAAGGTTTGAACTTTACGAAAGAAACGCGGTCCCAGACCGCGTTTCTATTATAAAATAAAATGAAAATATAAAATAAATTGACGATGCTTACCTGGCACTAGAAACGTGGGCTCATACCGCGTTTCTAGTGTTGACTGGGGCCCCACCGATCAGCTGTTACTGAGTCGGATTTGACACAAAAGAGAAACGCGGTCTGGGACCGCATTTCTCTGTTCAGATTCCAGGGAAAAAATGGTCAAAAGGTTCTTTATGGCTATTACAAAAGAAACGCGGGACCAGACCGCGTTTCTAATGTACGTAGGCCTCTGCAACGATTCCCCCTACTCTACCAGCTTAGGGGAATCAGAATCTCACCATAAAAACGTTGGCTTAGTCCGCGTTTTTAGTTTAAACATCACAAGAACTCAACTTCATCCCTTTCTATTCATCGTTCCTTTGCTCTTGCTTCTCTCGCATGAAGCTCTCAAAATAGTGTTGGTCGAAACCATCAATTATTCAATATATATACTCTCACATTGTTGCCTGAAGATTTGGTTAAGGTTTGTTTCACTCTCTTTTTAGACTTTTGTCACTCTTATTTGAATGTATAAGATGTTTGAAATCTTTAATATTCATTCTCCCATACTTGTGCTTATGATCGATTATTTGTTTTAAATCTTTCTCGTGAGTAAGATGTAAGATTATTTGTTTTGAATCTTTCTCGTGAGTAAGATGTAAGATTATATGCTCAAGAATGTAATTGTTTTATTGTTGTTGGAGGACTATATTGATTTATATCAACTTGTCTTTGTTATCATGAATAACTTGTTGAACTTGTAGGATTATTTAGTTAATATTTGTTGATGAACTAACTTAATGTTAATGAAAATATAGGATGAATGAGCATAACAACATACCTCAGCAAGGGTTTGAACAGTTGAGTGATATATATGTGGATGGTCTTGGTGTTGATCACGAAGACGACTTGGATAATTCTGAAGAGGATGATGATGTTACTAGGGAGGCTGCGATTAGGGGTGAGGCCTCTAATCCCTACTGGAATATAGTTGAAGCGGATCCAATGATAATAACTTCATGGCTAGGGTTAAATTCACACGTCCCATTAGATGATGGAAGACAGTTTTTTCGCGGACAAATGTTCAACTCGCTGGAGGAGCTGAAATGTGATTTGACCGAGTATTCTGTCCGTATGAGTAAGCCATACAGGACGAAGAAGGCGAGTCCAGAATGGTACACAGTTGTTTGTGATAGGAAGGACAATTGTGGATGCACATGGCGACTATCTGCTCGTCGTGTTGATCGAACTGTTGATATGTGGATGGTCGTCAAATACAATGGGCCTCATGCAACCAATTGTGTTGGAGAGGTATTGCAGTTGGATAATCGTAACGTCACCTCCAGTTTCATTAGAGGTGAGATTCTTGGGTTTCTTTGCAAGGATCAAGACACGAAGCCAAGTACTATACTCGAGCATCTGACTACAAGGTATGGGATTTCTGTCTCACACATGAAAGCCTGGAGGGAAAAGCAGAAAGCTATTGCAGAGATCTATGGTGATTGGGAGGAGTCTTACATGGAGTTGCCAAGGTTCATGGCTGCGCTACAAGCTACAAATCCAGGAACAGTGGTTGAATGGTGCCATCTAGATTCCCCAAATCCATATGAGAAGATATTCGGGCGTGTATTCTGGGCTTTTGCACCATCCATTGTTGGGTTTGCACATTGTCTTCCTTTGATATCGATCGATGGCACCCATATGTATGGAAAGTACAAGCATGTTGTGTTAATTGCAATGGGTATGGATGCAAATGATCAGATTTTCCCTCTGGCATTTGCAGTTGTGGAGAGTGAAAATGGAGATAGTTGGGCTTGGTTCATGGATTGTATAGGGAGACACGTCACTCAGAAACTCGGAATATGTGTTATTTCAGATAGACATGCATGCATCTTGAAGACCATGGAGGATCTGCCTAGATGGAGGGCGACGAGTTCACATCATAGGATATGCATTCGACAATTGAAGTCCAATGTGAACTCCATGTTCCATGATCACAAGGTGAAAGAAATGGTTGGCTCGACTGCTTACCAGCTCACCACAAGCGGGTTCGAGAAGGGATGTCGCGCCCTCTAGCAGATGAACGGTGAGGCTTGGGAGTACTTAGCTACAATTGAGCCAGAGAAGTGGGCCATCTGTAAGGATGGGGGACGAGGTATGGTGTGATGACAACAAACTTATATGAGGTTTTTAATGGTGTTCTGAAGGATGGGAGGAGCCTTCGGATCACAGCTCTTGTTCGACAGACCTTTTATAAGGTGAACAGTTACTTCGTTCAGAGGAGAGGGGAAGCTGGCGCTTGCATCTCGGGCGGTTTCCCACTGACGAAGGCAACCGATGACAAGATAGCACTAATTGTGGACGCTGGAAGAAATCACACGTCATATCATTTGATTTGCATAATGGAATATTTGAGGTGATTTTGAACCCGCGGGGGTCACAAGGTAGGAGAAGTGGGCAGTCGTACACAGTGAATTTACATTGAAGGACATGTACATGTGCCAGTTGGAAGTTGCTGAGGATACCATGCGCACATGTCTTGGCGGTTTGCAGATTTCAGAGCCTTTCCTTCGTGCCATTAGTAGAGAGGTACTTTACTATGGAGTTATACTGGTTGACATACCAAGCTACATTTATGCCGGTGGGTGAGCCATTCAACTGGCCAGAAGTGGGAGGTCCCAGGTTGGTCGCCAATCAATCACGTCTGCGAGATGTTGGGCGGACCCCATCACGAAGGATTCGGAATGAGATGGATTTAGGAGTCCCAGGTCAAGTCCGTTGTGGCAACTATCGAGGTTATGGGCACAACAGAAGAAGCTGTCCGAGTCGTGCAGGCTAATCTGGCCCTTGAGCTTTATGCTCCTTCTACATCCCCTATGTATTGTTGGTATGTGTTGTTAGTCCGTTTGTTGGGTTTGTCTTCCTTTGAAGAACTCATTAACTGCTTTGTTATCCATTTGCACGCTGGTGGTATGTTTTATGTATGTTTTCATAATTATTAAGTGGAGCTAAACTATGTTTTATCTATGGTGCGTTGATGACTAATATGTATGTATGTTTTATGCATCTCCTATGTTTGAAAGGTATCAACCTTACTCATGCTCATACTGATATAGAAACTAAAATGTACAAAAACTAAAACAGAGTCAAGCACACATGTTATGGAAACTAAAACAGATGAAACTACAAAAGCTTCTATAGCAACATCATCAACGTCTTCGTGGTAGTTCCGTAGGAGTATGAGCAATGAAGCCATCTCATAGCTAAAGAGTCCTCCCCATCTACAAATCGGGAGCTAAATGGAGGAGGCTCGGTAGCATAGCATGTCTTCTTCCTAGCTTCTCGCCTTCTCGCTCTTCGAACTGCATTTTGGTCGTCACCTTCATCGAGTGAGATAATGCAGTGTGGTCGTCCAATGGGTATGTGCTGCCATGCCCACAACTGGTGTCATTGTGAAGTTAATAAAGTAACAAGTTATATAATTAGAAAAAAACAGACAATGATGTGGTTGCCATACCTGCAATAAGATGACGGGGCCTATGATCTAAACTTTCTCTCGTTCTGAAGCTCTACAAAGCTATCGATAGAGGAAGGCCAATGTTGCACTGCCCCAGCTGTATTGGCTAACAACCTCCAAATCCACTAGCAGTGGGAGGTACAGTAATTGCACCTGACCGCCATTGTTATCAGCGAACAGGACACCTCCCAGTAGCAGTAGAATGTACGCCCTGGCCTGGCACTGCACTGCATGTTCCGCCACATCTTCTGGTAAGGGCACTAATAGTAGTTGTCGAAGCCAAGCCACCTTCACAGACGAACCCCTAATCTGATTTGGAGGGGGTCTTTGCCCGAGCAATGTTTCAGCGAGAGTTGGCCAATCATAGCATGCAGATCCAGTAACTGCCAGACCATCAACACGTATCCCCAATATAACTGAAACATCTTGGAGCGTGATAGTGGCCTCTCAAACATTGAAGTGGAAGGTGTGGGTCTCAGATCTCCATCTTCCTATGAGCGTCGTTATTAGCTCGTTGTCTAACTCAAACTGGGAACCAAGCTTGTAGATGCATTCAAATCCTGCCGCCTTTATGTACTGCATGACTATATGGTCTGGAACTAGATCTCGCCCAAACTTACACAAGTGCAGTCTATGTTGGATTACACCATTCGTCTACAAATATAAAACTGACAAGCATAAGCATCTGATCTATTTGTAACGTTTCATGTAATTGTATACGTCATGAAAACAATACTCACGTATTCCTCCCGATCCCACACATCAGTTGACCTATGAAGATGTTGTCTATGGAGAACCTCATTCACCAGCGGGACGGGATTCACTTGCATTGCCATTTTTGCCTCCCTAAACAAAGAACTTAATTTGTTCAGAATCACAAATAAATTACATACTGAATCTATTTTTTTATCATGCATTTCAAAATTATTTAACCTACAACCACTTAACAATCAAATTCTATTATTTACATCGTTTTCTCCTATATATATATATATATATATATATATATATATATATATATATATATATATATATATAACTTAATGAAATTCTATTGTTTTATAAAAACATTTCTTATATAGAATCTATTATTATACAATTATTTTATTATGTTCTCAATCAAAACTTCCTAATCTTTCCCATATTCATACAATCTAATTCTTTCATGCCACTTCAAATATACTCCCTTATTATTTCATGCCACATAAAATATAACTCATATTCATACAATCTAATTGTTTCAACATGCAATTATCCCACAAATTCGGATCTACAACTATCATAAGATTTCGGCTCTATAATAATCGCTAATTAATCAACATCCACAAGCATTCAACTATCAACCCATTATTTAACCCCTACATCTCATCTTCTAATCCATACTTCTTCAAACCAAAAACAAATTAATAAAGAAATCACACTAAACTCGAATTATTGTCACAACCACACAACTATCATACCCTTTAAATAAAAAACAACCTTCAACGTCTCATACCTCATAATCGTTCAAGACAAAACCGGAAAAAAAAAAACTAACCTCGAATCTGCGATACAAGGTACTCGAGCAAATAAAGGCCAATAGATGTGGATAACCTGTGAAGATGGAGGGGGATTAGACGAAAAAAGAGAGGATGAAGGATGGCGTTTGAGGTTGAAGGCTTGAAGAACCAGCCGGACGGAGAGGTACGAGAGGGACGAAGAAGATGAAGTGGAAAAAGACGGCGGTTTCTTTAGGGTTATTAAAAGAGAAACGCGGTGTGGCTCCACGTTTTATGGGTAAAGATTTAATCACCGCATTCATTGCCCCTTTGACCATTTTTCTTTTTTGAAACCTAATAGAGAAACTCGGTCTGGGACCGCGTTTCTCTATTATGTCCCATCCTCGTCAGCAATAACTAACGAGTGGGTCCCAAGTCAAGACTAGAAACGCGGTCTGGGACCGCGTTTCTAGTGCCAGGTAGGCAGCTGTATTTTATTCTCTTTTTTTCTTTTATTTTAAATTAGAAACGCGGTCTGGGACCGCATTTCTTTAGTAAACTTCAAACCCCCGCCCAAGCGCCAATTCTCTCTCCTGCTCTGTGAATAAAATGCGGACCCAGACCGCGTTTTTCTGCTCAACCTGCAAAAAATGAATATTTCTGTAATTATTTTAGAAGATTGAATATTTTCGTAATGATTTAATTATTTAGGAATATTTCGGAAAAAAATTCATGATATTATTATTTTTTTCTTTCTAATGAGATTATTTTAAAATATCCATATCATATCTATATATACTTCTTTAACTGAAAAACCATTTTTAATGAGGTATTATCACCATATTAATTGTAGATTTTTCAACACATCAAATTTTAGCTTTCTAATTTTATACAAACTTTTATTATTATTTAATTTAATTTTATAATATTAATTCATTATATTATTATGATTTTGTTTAAAAAACACACAATGATGCGGAAACTGTACTAGTTAATTGTAATTAGAGTAATAAATAAAAACAATATATATATATATATATATATATATATATATATATATATATATATATATATATATATATATTATTTAAAAAATAGCTACTTTTTTTATGATGAGGAACCCATCTTCAGTGGTAAACCCCGAGTATGTGACCTGGCCGACAAGAGTCATATACTAGGTAAACCAACTTGTATTGATCGACTCGATCCACTGGTAAGAATTAAGGCAAACATTGGATTTTCACCCAAGAAAAGGAAAAAACTAAAAAAAATAGCTACTTAATGACAGATGTAGAAGGAGTATTATTTTTTAAGCCACATGCTGAGGCATTGAAAAGATACTTTTATTCAGGTAAAGATTGTCTTTTTTTTCGGTTTATAATTATTCTCTATTACCTACTCGTCCCGTACATTTTTTTTATTGTCATGGAAATTCTACCCAGAGAGCTTCACACCGAAGCACAACTAAAGGATTCTTTGATAGGCTTTCAACTATCCTCTCAGGGAAACCCAATCCCTTTTCTTACATTTATAGTCAACACTCTCATTTATACTAGAGTATCAAACAAAAGCCTTCATACAATACAGAACATGCTCAACAATTTTTCCAATTTTTTAGGACTTACCATCAATAGTTCCCTTCAAGTATCTGAAAATATAAGTCCATAAGTTGCACGCTCACTTGTACAACAAATGAATATCTCGGTCTCCAAAACAATGGAAAAATATTTAGGTATCCCGATTATCAATAGTAGGGTAATAAATTGTGTCTTTGATGATGCTATAAACAATCCGAAAAAAACAACTCGCAAAATGGAAAGCCTCCTCCCTATATCAAGCAAGTCGTGAGGTCCTCGTTAAAGCTAACTTGAGCTCAAAAACAACTTACTCGATACAAATCTTCCTCCTCCCAAAAGAAATTCTTCAAAAAATTAACCAAATAAACAAGAACATGTTTTGGAACAAATTGTAATCGGAACGTTACACTCCTCTAATTAGCTAGGAAAAACTCTACGCTCCGAAAACTTGTGGAGGTCTGGGTTTCAAATAAACAACAAATATGAACACCAGCCTTCAAATGAAACTCATTTGGAAAATTTATACATAACCAAATAACCCTTGGGTTAAAGTAATTAAAGAAAAATACTTACAAAACAAAACAATCGAGCAATGCACAAATTACAATACGTCATGGCAATTTGGAAAACTTCTAAATTACGGTACCAATTCCATAAAGGTCTACTTTGACTTGTTGAAAACGGTCAATCTATAAATGTATGAATGGATCCATGGATTAACGATCTCCCCCTCGACTGTTTTAGGGATAATCAAGATCCTAATTAAGCTTATGGTCGCAGTTCTCTTGGACAACCAAAAAAGCTGGAGGCCAGGTTGACCTCCTTAAAAAGCTATTTTCATCTTATATCGTTCACAAAATATGAGCTATCTAAGTCCCTAATTGGGACACACCTAACAAACTAATCTGGAAACCAAATGGTAAGTTTACGATAAAATCCACTTACAAACTTCTACACCACATCCCTCATGTGGAAAGCAACTGCAATTAGATTTAAAAACTCAATGCTCCCCCATGATCAAAAACCTCATTTGGAAGTCCTCTATTGATGGTTTACCTACGACAACATGATTGAATAGATTTTTCAACAGAGCTCCATCCCAAAGCAACCTCTGTAACCAGGCGAATGAGGATGTTCATCATCTTTTTCTCATATATATGCCTAATAACTCAAGCTCTGATAACCCATTATGAACGATTAACATGAAAAATATATCATGTTCTCAAGACCAACAGGAGACTTTTTTAGCACCCTTACAACATTGGAAAAAAAAACGACAACCTAAATTTCACAAACCATTGCTTCATATGGAAAGCAATTTGGGAACTAACATTATTTTCAAAAACCACAAGGAAACATCACTATAGCATATTGCTCAATAGGTAATCACCAATATCTCAAACTGGAATTAGGCACAGACTAAGGAAAATAATCAAAATAAAAGAAGTCAAAGGGCTTCCTGTTGGGAACGCCCACCTAGAGGTGTCTACAAAATAAATGTAGATGGCTAATTCAAACCTTTAGGAGAGTGCAGAATTAGCATGGGTAGGTTATTGATATTTTTCAAAACACGGTTCAAACTGGAACGATCCTTCCCTACAAACAGAAGTTACTGCCTTATATGTACATGAGTAAAGAAAACTCGCAATTAACAAATGTCTAATGAAAATCATCGTTGAAGGTGATAGTCTTGGCGTTATTAAAGCAGGATAAGATCACACCATTACCCCTTGGAAATCCTCATAATGGTGGAGAGAATACGAAGTATGAAAATCAATTTCATCAACATCAAATTCAGACACTACTATAGAGAGTCTAACACAAGTGTAGATTATATTGCTAATGTTAGAAGTGCTTGTAATATGATGAATCTCTCTTTGGATAGAGAATTATTTAATATCATCTTCTTGGAGATCAAGGATGATCTCTCTCAGGCAGAGTAGAGACATCCTACTTATAGCCTACTGTAAAAAAAATTATTATTAATAATTATTCTCTATTTTACATATCACTTTTTTGATGAAATTTTATATAAAATTTATCACTTAATACACAATCAAGACCTATATAAGAGGGGCATAAAGTGGAAAAAAACACAGGTTAACACATTTAAGTTAAATTTTTATGGATCCATACTTAATAACAAGGACAACACGATCGGTTTTATCATTTGGGATTGGGATGGTAAACCGATCCCGAGCACTTGGCATAAACAAATTACAAATTGAAGGGGATTCTCTTATAAAAATAAATCACTTAAAACTAAATTATATGTGTCATGGGTGATATGCGATATATTCTATAGCGCATTTAGTAGTTTTTGTCATCATTTACATGTCATTGTGAGAGGTATTTGTGTGAACTTGGTGATTCGGAACCTGTTGAAGAAGTTGAAGAAATCAGGCAAGTTACAGAAGAGCTGAAGTGAAGAAGTTCGGAAGCAGCTGGAAGGCTGGTGAGTCTGGCGCGCCCGCGCTGCACTCGACGCGCCCGCGCTGCTACCCAGCGCACCCACGCTGCTAGGAGGAAGTGGCCGCGTCGATTCACCAGACAGAAGAAGCAAGTCAAAGGCTGGCGCGCCCGCGCTGCTACATGGCGCGCCCGCGTCGGTCCCTGAAGACGGATTCTTATCCGATTTTCCCTACCTTATTAGTTTTAATATTATATTTTATATTTTTACGGGATGTTAAACCCGATTTTATTAGGTTATATTATGGCCGAGAAGGCAGCAGAGAAAAGGAGATTATTTTTTTTCCAGAGACGTATTTTTTCCCTTTTGTTCATCTCACAAACCCTATGGAGAACTAACTCTCCTTTGTTACACTTGGTTCTTTGAAGCCTTCAATTGATTTGGTTGTGAGTATTCTACTCTTGTTCGTCCTTTGTTAATTGTTTCGATCTCCTGAGTTTATTGCTTGATTGCTTATTATTGGTTAATCTGGATTGATCACCTAGGTTTATCGATACTAGTCATATTGCTAGGGTTTCCAATTCCAGGTTTGGGGTTGTAGATTCATTGTAGCAAACACAATCACCATACGCGGGTTGCTTGTGGTAGATTGTGAAGGAGATTCGATTGCAGGCTATTTTAACGGGTTGTTAGAATCGCTTGTATCTCATTATAATTCATGTTTGAATGCTATCGCTTTATTATTCGGTGAAGGTTTTCCCTTGTAATTTGGTGATAAGTGCTTTTAGGACTGGTAGGACTAAAAGCTATTACACGATCTGAATTGAGAACAATTACTGGACATTAGAACTTGAGACTCATAGAATGCGATGATGAACCATCTCAATTGTTGTGCGGATAATTACCTGGTGTGATACATTTCCATCATATATTCGCAACCTTTACTTGCAACTTGTTCTGTCACTATTGCTTACACACAAAACTCCCCATTGAATTGGTTACTTTTGGGTAATAACACTTGCTCTTACAATTGATTCTGTTTCCCTGTGGGTTCGACCCTAACTTACCTACTATACTTGTTATAGTTTGCATCTTAGGAAATTACTTTGATTTGGCATAACGACTTTAGGCCTGTCAATGGGGGAATTGAATTAATCATGTCCGATATTAAAGCATTATTGTCGAGTGTGAGAGAAGTCTCATTCTCTCACGTGCCCCGCATTGGCAACAGAGTGGCTGATAAGGTTGTACACATTTCCCGCTCTGTCAGGGGTCTCGACATTCCCTATGATACAGATCTATAAGACCTCATCCGCAAGGATGCTCTCGTGTAGGATCTTTACACCCGAGCTATTACCTATTCAGGAAAAATATATAGAGTTTATCATTTACTTTCATTTTTTAAATAAATTTTTAAAAGTAAAATGATTTAACCTAACACTAACTATTTGACATGAAACAATAATAATAGAAATAAAAAAATAAACAATACAAACTATCAACAGATAAATAAAAAAATAATACAAACTTTAAAATATACCTAAAATAACCCAAAATATGAACATTGTACTTAAAATACTTTTGAACTTGAATTAGGTGAAATTTCAAACAAAACTTTGTTTGTTAAAATTACGTTAAAAATCTATAAATAGTCACACTTTGCACAAATATACCCTCTTTATATTTAAATACATAAAAAACAAAATTTATCTGTTCAACTTTACAAAAAATAATTATTTTGAAATTACACAAAATCACAACCACTTTATCCATAATTTATCAAAAAATATTATTTTGATATATTTAAAGTATAAAGGGTGGATTTGTGCAAAGTATGACCAATAATTGTTTGGTTTTTTTTGTCATTTTGATATTAAAAAAAATTATTTTGAAACTTACCGTAATTAAAGCTCAAAATTTTGATTTATTTAAAGTCATCTATTATGTTTTATTGATTTCAAAGTTCGTATTACTTGTTGATGTCTCCAAAGTAGTCATGTCTTTATACATGTTTTAGTTCCATATTCTTTATATTTTGCATATTTCGGGTTGGGAATATGTCGAATTTATGTAGTATATGCCTATTTGTTAGAAATGGAGATCTACATAAGTTTCTGTTTAATATTGCAGAATATGGAAACATTTCGGGAGAAAACCAAGGAGCGAAGACGGAAGCAGCAAGTCTACTCGATCTCGACTAAGGTCTCATCGAGATCGACAAGTGCCAAACCCCCATTCCCTGAGCCATGTCAAGGAGATGCTGCTCGACAACACCAGACCAAGATCTACTCGAGATCGACAAGACCTTGTCGAGATCGAGGAAGCCCAGAAACCTGTGTCTGAGCATATCGACAAGAGTCCACTCGACAACACCAAGCTGGCCAAGTCGATGATCCGTTGTCGTCGAGATCGAGGAGCGTCATCGAAGTCGACAAGCCCACATCCGAGCATGTCGAGAAGGGTTGCTCGGCAACCTCGGAAGACCAAGTCGAGAACACATTACTTGTCGAGATAGACGAGCTCTCCTCGAGATCGAGTACGGTCAAAGTCATGACTGAGCCACATCGAGGACCTGCTAGCCGAGACGACGAGCCAAGCCAGTCGACCATAATCCTACTCGAGATCGACTAGACCTTTGTCGTGATCGAGTAGACCTCCAGAGCCGCGTTACTCGGTTGGACCAATTCTACTCGACTTGGGATTGCTTGGGCGCGAAGATTGCTGATTCTATCCGAATTCATCAAGATCCATCATGAAGAGGAGAGTTCTATCCATTGAAGACTTTAGATATATTTCCCTATTTTAGATTTAATTTCCTTGTTGCTTTTATTTATCCTTAAGCGTTTTAGATATAGTTTTAGATATAGATAGAAATTTCTATCCTTGGCTAGCAAGGATTAGAAGGCTATAAATAAAGCCTTAGGGGCTCAGTTTTATTCATTCAATTCACAAAGAGACAAGTAGTTGACAGAGACGGTTTAGGAGTTCAGATGTTTTAGGGTTTTGGCGTTCAACGAGAGTTGGATCGCCGGGATTGTAAAGTCTTTGAATTTAGTTAATGCAAGTTGTTATTTCTTTCCAATCAATCAATGTCTGAGATTGCGATGAAGCGCGAGTAGTCCACCCACTTCTAGGGTTGGGGCGAGCCCGACGATAGCCATGCATAATTGAGGTAAAGATTTGACCTTTATCAAGTTTTGAGCATCTACTACTTGTTTATGTGTTTATTACCCATCTAATGGAGGTCCATGTTAACCACTTGGATTGTAAACATAAAATTAGTAGAGACAATTAGGGTTTCTTGAAAGAGTTGTCTAATTGTTGGAAAAGGCGAAAGCTTGTCCTTGATGCAATTCACATGATTATCTGTTTATCTCTGCCTTATGCATGCTTGGTTATCGTTGTTGCAAACCCCAATCTTGGAAGTCCTTTTTATACAGTTTTAGTTCGAATTCCAAAGCAATTGTTTTTACTTTCTTTCGTTTTTATCCTCTGTCTACTCGAGATCGAATAGCACTACTCGATCTCGACTACTGATTCTCGACCCAGAGTCGCCGTAGCTTACTTGTGCAGGTACTCGACAAGACCAACCCGAGGTCGACAAGGACTGTACTCGATATCGAGTAGGCCTTGTCGATATCGACCAGCCCAGTGCCTGTGACTGCTACTCTGTTCGACTGTGCCCGACCCCTGTCGACTAACCCTTAGTCGAGGTCGAGTACCACTGTTGTCGACTTCTGAGCGTGAGGTTCCACTACTGCCTAGGATCCGCTGACACGCTTCCTCGTGGATCGATCTTGACTTCCCGCTGCTACATCAGGAGGAGGTCTTGTAATTATTTGCAAGGGACGGAATCTGGTTTGCTGTGATTTACTTATATTTAATTTGCATTCTCGATTTCCTCCTATCAACAAATTGGCGCCGTTGCCGGGGAAGCTATCATTCGTGCCTTAGGTAGTTGAATCTCACATCTATTATGAGTTACTTTTCAGGTATATGCGCCGTTCTGGTCAACCACCTGAGTTTGACGGCTTAGACAACCCAGAACGCCTTATACAAGCCCACGCTAAACTACAAAGAGCCATGGCGGCCGCTGAAACACAAGAACAACCGATTGCCAGGCTTACAAGGGAGCTAGCCACTAGAGATGCCGCTATCGCCACTAAAGATGCTGCTATCGCCGCTGAGAAAGCAGCAAGGGAGCAAGCAGAAGCTGAGCTTGCCCAATATCCAACTATAGCAGAGGATTATATGCATCCAACTCTCGTCGTGCCTGAATCGGCGATTCTAATCCCTGAAAACTCTTTTGAAATTCGCACTCAATTTCTGATAGAGCTTAAAAATAATGCTTTTTATGGAAGATTTAATGAGTGTCCTCTTGAGCATATTACCAATTTTCATGACATGTGCCGTACTCTTGCTGAAGGTACAACTCTGGAATATGTCAAGATGAAGGCTTTCCGCTGGTCTCTCGCTGGGCCTGCACTGAAGTGGCTCGAAGGGCTGAAACCAAGATCACTCACAACATGGGCCCAAGTAGAGCAAGAGTTTCTGAATAAATTCTTCCCACCTGCCAAGACAGCACTTCTCCGCCAGAAAATCACCGCCTTCAAACAGAAGCAAGGGGAACCGCTGGCAAGGGCATAGGAACGCTACAAAGAACTGCTGCGATCTTGCCCCACTCATGGACAGCCACCCTACGTCATTCAAGAGATCTTCTTCAACTCTCTTGATCAAGTCACCAAGGACAGAATCAACCAGTATACTCGCTATGAGTATCTGACAATGCCGCCAGTTGACGCATGGGGTGTGCTAGACAAGCTCACTAATTATGACAACAAATATGGGTCTACTGCAAACTATGAGGAGAACTCCTATGCCAGGCCAGCACCATCTATGCCACTCTATGAGGCAGCAAAGGAGATTGACCCAGATGTTAGGGAGCAGTTCTACAGAGACCAGAATCGCAAGCTCCTCAAGCAAGTCAAATATCTATCTGTCAACCAGCCTTGCATCGAATGCGGATCACAGAGGCACATCACTACTGAGTGCCCACACACTGAGCAAGTCAGAATGGCAGAGACACATGAGGAAGCAGCCTACGCTGGGGGTCCAAATCGCTACATGGGAGATCAAAGGTTCTATCAACCTCAGTGGAACCAAGGTCCTCCTAGGAATCCCCCACCCTACAGAGCTCCAGGAAATCCAGAAAGGGATCAAAAGAAGGATGATCTGCAGCTGATCCTGGAGGAGATGCGTCGGAATCATGCACAGAACCTGCAGGCTACAAACACCATCAACAATCAGCTCCAGAACTTCAACACAAAATTTGGAGAGCTAGACATCTGGAAGAAAGGCATTGAGACCCAGATGGGACAAATCGCTACGCAGATCCCACGACCTTCCGGACAACTCCCTGGGCAAACAGAACCAAATCCTAAAGGGAAGACCGGACACGTCGCAGCTATCAAACTCAGGAGTGGGCATCAGTTACACGAGCCAGAGGTTGGGAAACAGCAAAGCAAAGCAGAGCAGCAACTCGATGCAGAGTAGACCCAACTCGACCTCGATAAGCCCGTACTCGACCTCGACAAGACCCTACTCGACACAGACCAGAAGCTGAGCTCAGATTCCACTGCGAAGCCTAGCAACTCGAGGTCGACAATCCAAGTCGAGATCGACAAGCCTCAAGTCGAGATCGACAAGCCCCTGGTCGAGATCGAGGAGTAACACCTGGCCGACGTCGACGACTCTGCAACACCTTCGACAGCTGATCTGGCTCCAAAACAGAAAAAGCCCCTGCCTTTCCCTTCAAAAGCTCAGAAAGATCCCACGGCAGGTAGGTTTACCAGGTTTGTTAATATGCTACAAGAACTGAACGTTTCAATTCCTTTTACAGAAGCCCTGCAAGAGATGCCTGGATATGTCAAATTTCTAAAGGAAATCCTAAGCAAGAAGCGATCTATCTCAGAGATCGCAGGCGAATGCAAAGTACTCCACTTCCCTGAAAAGAGACCTGACCCTGGTAAGTTTTCTGTTACTGTGGGTTTTGGACAATATAAATATGATTCTCTATGCGATTTAGGAGCAAGTGTGAGCATCATGCCTCTATCAATCTGGCGGAAGGTAAAAATAGGATGCATAGAACCTGTGGATGCCAAACTATACATGGCGAACAATACAGTGGTCATCCCTACAGGTATAGTTGAGAACGTCCCTGTCCAGGTTGGTAAATTCTTTGTCCCAACAGATTTCCTTATCATTGACTGTGCTGAAGATCCTACTAGCCCTATTATTCTTGGTAGACCATTCTTAGCTACTGCAGATGCCAAAATAAGTGTCAAGAATAGATCGCTCACCTTCACCATAGGCGATGAGGTTTTAGATTTCTCTTTTGGACCTGCAAAAGAGGAAATTTCATGGCTGGAGGTGAAAAGCATCAGCAACCACGGGACCAAGCAAACAGCGGAGGAGGGTGCCAACACTGTACTCGAGATCGACAAAGCCAACTCGATCTCGACAAGGCATCTACTCGATCTCGACAAGCCCTTGTCTATGTCGACCACCACTGCTGAGCCAGAGACTTGCCAAGAGCCTAAGTATGGGGTCCCTGTACTCGAAGTCGACCAGCTGTACTCGATCTCGACTAGCCCCAAGCCCAAAGTTTCCTGTTTTGGGTCCGAAAAGGTAAGTGCAGGTATGAATTCTACTCCCCCTCAGTCCATAAAGAAATTTTTTAATAAATTAAGGGGAGGTAAGACCCAGTGGCAAGAAAATCTGCGAAAGCTAAGGGCTGGAAGGAAGAGAAAGAAATAAAAGAGAGATGATGCAAGCAACCACCTATCAGCTGAGCTTGCATACTACCATCAGGACCTAGATGATCCAAGAGAAGGGCCAAGCATGAGCAGGCCCCACAATAATGGTCCTTGAGCGCAAACGGAGAAGTCGGCCTAGCGACTCTAAAATCTAGAGCATGTATATAAACTTTATGAATTTTTGGGACTTTTGAACTTTTTAGTTTTTGGTTTTTGTTTTTTGGTTTTGGTTTTATGTCTTTTAGAATAGTTCATGTGGATAGTCTTGTTTCTTGTGCAATCTAACACTTTTAGGTCGACAAGCATATAAGAATCGCGAAAGGTGGAATAGGAAGTCCCTGAAAACCAGTCTGAATCGACGAAGGCCAAGTCGATTTCGACAAGGAGGAGAAGCCTAGAAGTCACTCGATCTCGAGTAGACGTACTCGACATCGACAAGCACAGACGCTCCTAGACTTCGGATTCCACCAGACGCTGAGCGCCTACTCGAGATCGAGTACACTGTACTCGATATCGACGAGCAACCTACTCGACATACACTGATTCGCCTTCCTCGATGTGTTATCCTGTGAGTTCCTTCCTTTACTCTTGTTTTTATTTGATTTTATACAGTGGGGACACTGTAAATTTTAAGTATGGGGTGGGGGAAGGGCTCATTATCATTATCATGTGTTAGTCTTGCTTTTGGTTTCACATGGTGAAATTTTAATTTTTATGTTGTGCATTCATGTTTAAATTTTATGCCTTTTAAATCTTTTCTCATAATTTAGTCTTGATTTTTGCATAAAAAAAAAAATAAAAAAAATAGAAAATGTCAAAAAAAAATAAAAAAAATATGCATGTTTAAATTTTGCATTGCTTTAGTTTTTATACCCTAACTTAGATGTCCTATGATGATAAATAATAATTGACTTGATCATGTAAATCCTATGGCGTGTTTGAAAGGTTTAGCCTAAGTCCTCAAAATTGTTTTTATGTGGATTGTGAACTTGTGATGAAATTGAGCACATATGATCCTAAGCTAAAGGTTAAAATCCAACAAAAATTGTCCTAGTGAGAATTTTGGCCTTATAGGGAGAACATTAAAAATCCCTCTGCTTTCTTGAGTGTATTTATTCTTCCTATGCATCTCTAAATGTTGTGATAGTTATTCAAAACCAATGCATTTATATGTTTATGTTGATGAGAATTAAGTGATGGAGGCACCTTTTAAGCCAATTTTATCCTCTCTTTACCTACCCTACATTATCCCTGCTTGAAGCCAGAACATTAGCCTGAGACTTTTATTGTAAACTCCACAAAATTATCCTTAGCCAAATTGAGCCTGACCCCCATTTGGGAATTAAGACTTAGAGTTGGTTGGAATGATGATTTCATGTTGCCTTTCAAGAAGGATCATGGAAATTATTGAGATATGGGTTGGTTGTACATTCTTATCTTGCTAGGCATATTATGTAAAAGGATTTTTGGCTCACATTATAAATGCACCTCTAGTATTATTTTATATTTTCGTTTAAAAAAAAATCCGAAAAAAGAGAAGAGAAAAAAATACATATGTTTATGAATAAAGTGCATGAGCCAAATTTACCTTATTTCTTTCATTATTTTGCAAGATACATATTTTGGAAAGATTTAGAAAGTTTAAAAGGTTATATACTCCATTGAGACAAATTGAAGAGTTTGGTTGATGCATATGATTGGGAAGTTATGGTTTGGTTGTGTTGGAAGATTTAGGAGTCTTGATTCCCGAATTTTATTTAGCACCACATGGCCAAATAATTCCATACCTGATTATTTCTTACCAAGCCCCATTACAACCCCGCCGAATGGAATCTTCTTTGAAGACTTCTATTGAGCGAAGTCCTCCTGATAATTCTTGTTGCATTTTCATAATTGGTTGCGAAGTGGATTCATGTTTAAATTACAATGTTTATGAGATTGTGTATGGAATTGAGTTGAGAGTTGATCTTCATAGCCTAAACATATTTGAGAGTTGAGTGTAAACATATTATCCCTGCGAGATTGGATTTATACTACCTATGCCTATGGATCGCTCATATATGTGTGATGACGTTAAATTCACTTGTCTTACATTGCGACTACTTGAGATGTTGCTTTTGACAAAGGCGAAGACTTGAAGGATGTGTTGTAGGTCTTGGTTATTGATTGGTTATTGCTTGAGGAAAAGCAAGTCTAAGTATGGGGTGATTTGATGTCTCCAAAGTAGCCATGTCTTTATATATGTTTTAGTTCCATATTCTTTATATTTTGCATATTTCGGGTTGGGAATATGTCGAATTTATGTAGTATATGCTTATTTGTTAGAAATGGAGATCTACATAAGTTTCTGTTTAATATTGCAGAATATGAAAACATTTCGGGAGAAAACCAAGGAGCGAAGACGGAAGCAGCAAGTCTACTCGATCTCGACCAAGGTCTCATCGAGATCGACAAGTGCCAAACCCCCATTCCCTGAGCCATGTCGAGGAGATGCTGCTCGACAACACCAGGCCAAGATCTACTCGAGATCGACAAGACCTTGTCGAGATCGAGGAAGCCCAGAAACCTGTGTCCGAGCATATCGACAAGAGGCCACTCGATAACACCAAGCTGGCCAAGTCGATGATCCGTTGTCGTCGAGATCGAGGAGCGTCATCGAAGTCGACAAGCCCACATCCGATCATGTCGAGAAGGGTTGCTCGGCAACCTCGGAAGACCAAGTCGAGAACACATTACTTGTCGAGATAGACGAGCTCTCCTCGAGATCGAGTACGGTCAGAGTCATGACTGAGCCACATCGAGGACCTGCTAGCCGAGACGACGAGCCAAGCCAGTCGACCATAATCCTACTCGAGATCGACTAGACCTTTATCGAGATCGAGTAGACCTCCAGAGCCGCGTTACTCGGTTGGACCAATTCTACTCGACTTGGGATTGCTTGGGTGCGAAGATTGCTGATTCTATCCGAATTCATCAAGATCCATCATGAATAGGAGAGTTCTATCCATTGAAGACTTTAGATATATTTCCCTATTTTAGATTTAATTTCCTTGTTGCTTTTATTTATCCTTAAGCGTTTTAGATATAGTTTTAGATATAGATAGAAATTTCTATCCTTGGCTAGCAAGGATTAGAAGGCTATAAATAAAGCCTTAGGGGCCCGGTTTTATTCATTCAATTCACAAAGAGACAAGTAGTTGACAGAGACGGTTTAGGAGTTCAGATGTTTTAGGGTTTTGGCGTTCAACGAGAGTTGGATCGCCGGGATTGTAAAGTCTTTGAATTTAGTTAATGCAAGTTGTTATTTCTTTCCAATCAATCAATGTCTGAGATTGCGATGAAGCGCGAGTAGTCCACCCACTTCTAGGGTTGGGGCGAGCCCGACGATAGCCATGCATAATTGAGGTAAAGATTTGACCTTTATCAAGTTTTGAGCATCTACTACTTGTTTATGTGTTTATTACCCATCTAATGGAGGTCCATGTTAACCATTTGGATTGTAAACATAAAATTAGTAGAGACAATTAGGGTTTCTTGAAAGAGTTGTCTAATTGTTGGAAAAGGCGAAAGCTTGTCCTTGATGCAATTCACATGATTATCTGTTTATCTCTGCCTTATGCATGCTTGGTTATCGTTGTTGCAAACCCCAATCTTGGAAGTCCTTTTTATACAATTTTAGTTCGAATTCCAAAGCAATTGTTTTTACTTTCTTTCGTTTTTATCCACTGTCTACTCGAGATCGAATAGCACTACTCGATCTCGACTACTGATTCTCGACCCAGAGTCGCCGTAGCTTACTTGTGCAGGTACTCGACAAGACCAACCCGAGGTCGACAAGGACTGTACTCGATATCGAGTAGGCCTTGTCGATATCGACCAGCCCAGTGCCTGTGACTGCTACTCTGTTCGACTGTGCCCGACCCCTGTCGACTAACCCTTAGTCGAGGTCGAGTACCACTGTTGTCGACTTCTGAGCGTGAGGTTCCACTACTGCCTAGGATCCGCTGACACGCTTCCTCGTGGATCGATCCTGACTTCCCGCTGCTACATCAGGAGGAGGTCTTGTAATTATTTGCAAGGGACGGAATCCGGTTTGCTGTGATTTACTTATATTTAATTTGCATTCTCGATTTACTTATATTTAATTTGCATTCTCGATTTAATACATTATATTGGTAAACTAATTTGTAGCGAATAAGAGGGAATATAAATAGAGCTTGAGACACAATTGTAGTTAGCCTAGATGGTCCTAATGGTATCTAGGGCTAGATAAAGCATATCATGACAAATTAACCAATTGTTTATCAATTATATTGGTACGATATTAGTTAACAAATTTCTCAAAGTTTGTGGGTAATGGTAATAAGTTTGATAAACTTTGTATTACCATTACCAATAGACCTGTCAAACGGGTCATTCGGGTTGGGTCACTTCGAGTCTCGGTTAAAACGGGTCCCTAGTAAAACGGGTTCCTAGTATTTCCGGGTCGACTAGAACCCGGGTTTGACCGGGTTTCGGGTCATTTCAGGTCGATTTCGGGTTTGTCAATTTTCTCTTTTTTAAATTTAAAAAATCATAATTTGATAATTTTACGATAAATTTTAATTATATATAAAAAAATTTAATTATATTTAATTATAAATCAACCGGGTCAACCGGGTCAAAACTATCGGGTCAATCGGGTCGCCGGGTCGAAACCCAGATTACCCGGAAATTTTCTGATTTTTTCGGGTGCGGGTCAAAAAAAAATTTCGGGTTAAAATTTTCGGGTCTTGACCCAAAAAATTTCTGGTGATCGGGTCGGGTTATGTTTTGACATGTAAAATTACCAACCATTTCTCTCTCTCTCTCTCTCTCTCTCTATATATATATATATATATATATACTATTTAAAATTAAAATCAATAAAAAAACTTAAAAAAGAGAGATAAAATGCCAATAAATGAAGGAATACCACAAGCTCAGACTTGATTCAAATAAATATGGTTTAAAGTTTCATTCAATTTTTATTTATACTTTTGGGTAATTGATTCTTACTATATCACATTTGAATATTTAAATTTATAATTTAACTTGAAATGTATGAACTATTAATATTGGTACATGATGCGGGTCAAGATAGCCTTCTGTTGGTCAAACACCGATCTTGATCCAGGCGACGACTCGAGGACGAGTCGATTTCAAATGGAGGAGAATGATGTCATCCTCAAGCGGAAGAATAAGGCTCCACCTTGGGAGTCGTTGAAGAAACGACGTTAATTAGTTTATTATTATATTTCTTATTTTTTAAACATTCTATTTTTAGTAACTCATATGTTAGTTTGATTCGATGGCTTGGGAAATTTGGGGCGATTGGAAAGATGATCCCGATCCATTGGATGATTTTTTTTTGCTTTGGAACGTGCTAAACAACAACGACGCCAACAAGAGTTACGTTGGAGAGCTTGGCTACAACAACAAACCCTAGAACGTCAACGCGAAGCCAAAAGATGCCAACTTTGGCTTCAACGTCAAGAGGAAGAACAACGACGTGCTAGGGAACAACTTCAACTAGAACGGCAACGAGAGTACAGGCGATGGTTGTGCCAATATAAAGAGAAGGAATTTCGAAGTGGAAGATATGATATTGTTGATTGGGATGTTTGGTATGCAGCGTATAAGCATCGCCAAAGAGAAGAAGAGGATCGCCAACGATGGGAGAAGGAAGCTCGACAAAAGGTTGCGGAGGTTGTGGACAAATTCGTTGCCCAGAATACATCACAACGCGACGATTTTGTTTCGCAGATTCCCGTTGAGTCCGACCTCGGATTCGACTCATCTCATTCTTGTTGCGAAGCTGACTCGACGAGATTTCCAACGGTGGGTTATACGCTGCTAGACTCTTCCAATAAGGTCTCTGAATCTGTTCTGCAATCAGACTGCGACAGTGTTCAGGACGAGCATGTTGATTCCGTTGACGAGGAAGAGGTACTTGATGACGTGTCTCAAGAGTTAGCGATTGTACCTCTTGGGCATGTTCATGAAGTTCCAGTTGCTGAGATTTTTGTGGTCATTGATCCTATTCTTATTGAAGATCAAGTCCATTCAACGATCGCGCATGAAGGTGTTGTTTTTGGGGTTCATATACCTCGAATTCTCCTGGCACCTATTCCACCCATTCCTCCATCATCTTCTTTGAAGGTTGCTGCTCCTTCCTCGCTGATCATCGCCGACTCGATTCGAGGACAAATCGAAGATAAGAGGGGGAGAATAATGCGGGTCAAGATGGCCTTCTGTGGGTCAAACATCGATCTTGATCCAGGCCGGCGACGACTCGAGGACGAGTCGATTTCAAATAGAGGAGAATGATGTCATCCTCAAGCGGAAGAATAAGGCTCCAACTTGGGAGTCGTTGAAGAAACGACGTTAATTAGTTTATTATTATATTTCTTATTTTTTATACATTCTATTTTTAGTAGCTCCTATGTTAGTTGGAGTCTTATTATGGAATTGCCTATTTTAGTATTACTTAGTTAGGTCAAATAAGATGGTTAGGAAAGTTTATCCTTTAGGCTTTCTTAGTTATCATATTTTATTATTTTCTATATTAGGATTTTAGATTAAGTTTTATTTAGTTAGGATATAGTTTGGTAAAACAATCCTTAGCCTCTAAGGAAGCCAACCAAACTCTAGTTATTTACCTATTTAAACATTGTATTCCCTTTTGAATGAATCAGATTGAATAGAATTGAGAAACCCCTTTATAGGATTAAAGGGTTCTCGATTATCAATCCCAAAATCTATCTTGCTCTTGTGTTCTATGAGACTTTCGGCAACAAGAAACCAAACACAAACCCTAAAACCTAACCGTCGCAAGAAGGGAGCCGGAGTCCTTGGCGCAAGTCACGCGGCATCGCCCGCCCAGGCGCTCGGCGTCTTCGCTCGCTGGCGCTCGGCATCCTCGGCACTCGTCCTCGCCATCGCTCGCGCATCCCAGCACCTCGATGTCTCTCTCTCGCGCACTCGCTCTCTCGCGTGCACTCGCTGTTTGTCGCGCGCCTTACTCTCGCTCCCAGCGAGCGACACCAGCCCGCGCACTCGTGTCCGCGCACACCCTGATCACCCTCTTCCCTCTTTTCTGTCGCTTTAATTAGTTGTTAATTAATTCAATTAAATTTGTGAATTAGAAGATATTGGAAGAACATTGCAAGGTCGAGCAAATATACGGCGTGGATCTAGATCTTGAGCCCACAAGCAAAGGATCGGGAATCCTAAACGTATCAGTACATAATTCGATAAGAGTTTTTATTGATACGTAATTTTGACTTTAAATTTTAAGGTGCATGTCATATTGTGAATGATAGCAAAACTTGATGTTTTATAATTACTAATCATTATCAACCAATTATATTAGTTATCAGTTAAATTGGTACAAGAGTTTTTATGGTTGGTAAATAATATGAGATTTATGAGTATCAATTATAATTGATTGATAAGTAGCTAGTATAGATAAAAATTAATTGGTATTATACCCATTTCATGGCCAATCCTCCATTTTTTCGGAAGCAATTAGATAAGGAGATTGCCGGATTCCTGCTTTTGGTACAAGAGTTTTTATGATTGCCGGAGTCTTGTGGTCTCGCCTCTCCTTCGCTCTCTTCCAACAACGCCGTTTTGCTTGCCTCCGCCGCCGTGGTGAGATTATTTTTGATTGACGGTACTTGGATTCGAGTCAAAAGTTGTTGACAGTGGTGGTGACCGGTGAGAATTGCTAACGATGTTTTTGATGAATAGTGGAGAGTTGAGTCTTGTGAAGGTCATGCTTAATGCCATCTCAAACTAATGCAATAAGTAGAATAATTTTGTTGGCTTTATGATGATGAGTAGTAGTTTCTGTCTTTGTTTGGGAGGTTTTGTTAATATAGCTTAATTTCAGGACTCTAATTTCTTTTCATATGGAATTTGATTTGATACACATATGTCTGAATGTGTTAGGAGCTTGAATTTCCTGCAACAAAGCAGTACATAACAGAGAGTGATGCAAGTAGAATAATTTGAGGCGTCGACATCAATAATGTTACTGGTGAGAGCGTGAGGTGTTAGTAACTTAATCGGCGTCAGCAACTTCGGTGTCAGCACCTTTGACGTTAGCTGAAGTGATGGGAGCGTTAGGTGTCAGTTGCCAGCGAATAATTATTTAATGATGTCCACAATGTTAGTGGTGAGAGTGTTAGCAGTGTTCTCGATGCCAGCTGTCAGCATTATCGAAATAATTGTTAGCAATATTCGTGTCTACAACTTCGGTATCAGCAACTTTAGAGTCTGCAACTTTAGTGTTAGCAACTTCTGTGTCAGCAACGAAGTGGACTTTTAGCTAATATGGAGAGGTCGGTGGATCGACACTTTGGTAAAAAAGAGACGGAAAACATGGACCTTAGGGTAACACCCCCCCCCCCCCCCCATTATATATAATAATAGATAGATAGATATGGTTTTCAATTTTTAAAAACTTAAATAAGATTTATATTAACACTTGTATAACTAATTATTATTTTTTCAATATTTTTTAATTGTTATATCAACAAAATAAATCAATTTGATATGGGTTTCAATTTAAAAAACTTAAATAAAATTTATATTAACACTTTTATAACTAATTATGATTTTTCCATGTTTTTTAATTGTTACATAAATAAAAGAAATCAATTTATATATATATTATTTTAATTTTTTGAATTTAAATAATTTTTTTTATTGAAATCATTCTACTAATTTTAAAATAACCAAAAAATTATCTTATTCTTTATATTTTTTTAATTGTTAAGTTGGCTAAAAAGAAAAGAGATTGGAATAGATGGGTGGATGGAAATTAAACTGAACTAGTCTATAGCCCGTGCGCTACGCACGAGATTTTTAACATAGTAATGATGTATAAAACATAGTACTCGACTTAACCATACCTTCGACTAATATGATACAAGAAGGAGCGACAGATAAATTACTTTAACATGGTTTCATAAAGTAAAATAAGTCAACCACAATGCACGTAAATAATAATCAACTGAGCCATAACATCTGCATGCATATGTCCTCAACACAAGTTTCTACAAACTATACGTTGTGAAAAACCTCTTTATATACTACATTAGTAGTAGAGGTTAAAAGGTTAGAATCTTGATCACATATTACAATCTTCAAACTTCTCCTAGACGTCACCCGAGAGACCGCAACATAAAACTGGCCATGACTGAACACCAGCTGAGGCAAATATAAACCAACCTGTGACAGAGATTGCCCTTGACTTTTGTTGATTGTCATACCAAAAAACACCAACAAAGGAAATTGCCTTCTTTCAAACTGTACAGGCATAGTTGGATCTGAAGAAGTCATAATCATGCGAGGAATAGGAACCTTTTTCTCCCAAACTGGTTCCCGATATAACCTGACCTTCGACAACTCGCGAACCTAGCCGAGTGATGATCAATCTTGTTCCATTACATAAACCTGCCGACTGATCAATGTTGCGAACCAAGATGACGGGGACACCTACACTAGTACAAAATGTAAATTATAAGACGCCACATAGACAATGGTTTCTATAAAGATGTTGTCTATGTCGAAAAAAATTAGAGATTTTTGGGACGGACAACGGTTATAAATTTAACCGTTGTCTTTGGGTGTGTTTGAATTTATAAAGACAACAAATATTTAAAAAACCGTTGTCATATATACAGAAGATTTCTCAAAGAAAACGGTTCATAAAACCGTTGTGTAAGGCCGATTAGAATCGTTGTCTATTAGGTAATAAAGACAACGAATATTTAAAAAACCGTTGTTATATATATAGAAGACATCTTAAAGAAAACGGCTATTAAAATCGTTGTCTAAGGTTGAATAAAATTGCGTTTAGTAAGTTGAAAAGACAACGAATATTTAAAGAACCGTTGTTATATACAGAGAAGACTTCTCAAAGAAAACGGTTCATAAAACCGTTGTGTAAGGCCAATTAGAATCGTTGTCTATTAGGTTATTAAGACAACGAACATTTAAAGAACCGTTGTTATATAGATAGAAGACATCTCAAAGAAAATGGTTATTAAAACCGTTGTCTAAGGCTAAATAAAACTGGCTTTTAGCAAGTTTAAAAGACAACGAATATTTAAAGAACCGTTCTTTTATATAGAAAAAACTTCTCAAAGAAAACGGTTCATAAAACCGTTATGTAAGGTCGATTATAATTGTTGTCTATTAAGGTATAAAGACAACGAATATTTGAAAAACCGTTGTTATATGTATAAAAGACGTCTCAAAGAAAACGGTTATTAAAACCGTTGTCTAATGCCGAATAAAATTTCGTTTAGCAAGTTGAAAATACAACGGATATTTAAAGAACCGTTGTTATATATAGAGAAGACTTCTTAAAGAAAATAGTTCATAAAACCGTTGTGTAATCCCAATTATAATCGTTGTCTATACCAAGACAACGAATATTTAAAAGACCGTTATTATATATATATATATAGAAGACGTCTAAAGGAAAACGGATATTAAAACCGTTGTCTAATACTGAATAAAATCGGCTTTTAGCAAGTTTAAAAGACAACAGATATTTAAAGAACTCTTGTTTTATATAGAGAAGACTTCTAAAAAAACGGTTTATAAAACTGTTGTCTAAGACCGATTAGACTCGTAGTCTATTAAGGTATAAAGACAACGAATATTTAAAAAACTGTTGTTATATATATTTATAGAAGGTGTCTCAAAGAAAACGGTCATTAAAACTGTTGTCTATGACCGAATAAAATTGACTTTTAATATGTTTAAAAGACAACGGATATTTGAAGAAGCGTAGTATATAGAAGCGCTCAATTAAAACGGTTCATAAAGGGGATATATAACCCTAGCCACTTACCACCTCCTCACTTTCGCTTAGTTGCCTCCCTCTCAACTGTTTATTCTCTCTCAGATCTGCAACCCTGCCAACCCACACTCGACCCCCGAGTTCGCGACGCTACCAACTCCGACCCTCGAGTCCTCGACGCCACCAAATCGTCACCGGTTCTTCCTACAATCTCCACAACTCTCCACCTTGTCTCCGTTTCTATCTGAATCTGTCACCCCATCTTTGAGAAGCTCTCTGCACCGCCGAGGTTGGCGGGAGTCTAGATTCGACGGAGGAGGTGAATGGGAAGAGGAAGCGTGGCCGGCTACCCAAGTCCGGTGGTGCGGCGAAGGCGGTGGCTCCTCCTCCGACGAAGGCAGATCTTGGGCACCTTCCTTGGATCCCGACTTCTCCATTGTCAGGTAATCTCTTAAACACCTTTCACTTCAATTGGAGATTCAAGTACGATTTGATTAGGGTTTTGATTTGGGGGAAAAGTTATTAGGGTTTGATTTGGCAGATTCCATTCTGTATCTGTTGAAATGGGTTAAGCTCCCCCCTTTCTTAGTTCATTAAGAGCCTGCACAATCTTTTTTCGAGGACCTAGTGCAGAAACACCTATGCTGATTAGATCCTGCAAGAGTGTATCACCACCATGAAAGAGTAAATACGCAAACTAGCACTAGAGTTAGCCAGTTACTGTCATATGTATGTTCAACTGTCAGTGAAACCAGTTGAACATTTGACACAATATGTAAAGTATTGATAAGATTCGACAAGGAAATACCTCTTCAGTCATCCACTTTAAGATTTCCCAATCAATCTCTTCTCGAGCAAAAGCTTCCTTGTATTTGTCTAACCCCAAACTCCGTAGCCACTCAGCAATTTGCCGGGTAGATTCAACTGAGGTTGCTCTATGAATTTCAGGGAAGCTTTGTGGTGTTCTATTATCTTCTACAGAAATCTGCGTGAAAAAAATTGCCAATGTCAGATAATTGAGGATAATAGGTTTGAAATGTGATTAATCAAAAGAAAGGATCATTTTCAGTAAACACTACTGGTATCGTTTATTTAGAAATACTACTATCCTGGTATCATTCTCAATAGAAGGAATTATGGAATCCTAATTTTGACTTGACATTCAATTATCAAGCTTCCAATTCCACACATGAAACTAATCAAATAATTGATACAATGTTAGAAATTGTTAGCAAATGTGAAGAGTGAAAGTAAATATTCAGAAGCTTTGGGTTGGGGGATTTCAAAGGTCAACAGCTAAATTTTATTCCGGATTGATTTAATGTAAAAAAGGTTAGTGATGATGATTATATTTATGCCATCTGTTTGATTTGATTCAATTTATTGAGCTTTTCTAAGAAATAGAAATTGTGAACTTTGTGTCTTCCATTCTCCAGTCTCAAATTGAATGATTAGAAGACCCTTTGTTGATCCATCTGCAACATCAGATGATGTATTTATTGATTTTTTTCAAGACATTTAGGGTGTTAATGTTGATCAGAAAAAAGACATAGCATAGCTATATTTTTCTTGAGATTAAATCAACTATTACATCTCAGAGGAATAGTGTAATATGAGTACTAAACTTTTCCCATACACTATTTGACAAGAGCTACAATCACCATATTTCCCATTTATCATCAATTGCAAGATGTGTTGCATCTTGGTTTATTTGTTCGTTGAGACTTAAGCAGTATATACTCTCCGTATATTAAAACTCTAATAATTTGAATGTTTTCCTTGTCTGTAAATAATTACATTTGTCTTTAAGATTTACTTTACTAGAATAATACTGAGTTTTCCTTGCCGGGAATGGCGAAAAAAGAAATTCCTTGGTGAATTTTATTTTATTTTATTTTATCATGCTTGCAAATGCTATTTGCGCTTCAGTGATTGATTCAAATAATTGATGCCGGTGATGTTTATTTTGGAATTAAGGTTTTGGTGCACCTGGGAAAATATCGAATGCCAAGGTGATACTCAACGGAGGGCAGAAAGTTACCTTCCTGAGACCTGATGGTTACTTTTCATTGTATCCTTCCTTAATGATGCATCAGACTACATTGGCATTGGCATTTCTGATCTTCATTTCCTCATTGTTCATTTTCTTTAAAGCTTAGTAGAATTGTTTATTTGGAGCTCCTTTGTTGCTTCCAAGATAAAATGCAGGGATTGAAACTTCTCCTTAACTTTTCTTGAAGCTCAAATGTGCCAGCAGGGACTCATCTAATTGAAGTTGATTCAATCGGTTATTTCTTTTCTCCGGTGTGGCTCTTTTTCTCTGCCTAGTGTTGAGTCATATTGCCAATATGTTTTGTGCTTAATCTATAACTTTGTTTTTATTCCTTCTTTATTTATTTTTATCTAGGTTCGTGTTGACGTCAGCTCCAGGAATCCAGGTAAGGTTCATACAACATTGACCGAGACCAGGAGGGGCTTCCTTGAGTTGGTTCTAGAGCCTTTAAGAGAGGAGCAGTACTATGAGGTCTGTGCAGCCTTCAACTTTCACTTCCCGATGCTTCTCAAAACTTAAAAAAATAGCTGAAGTGATTGGTTCATTTGTGTTGGCTGGCTGTTGCAGATAAGAGAATATTTCTCTATAATGTTACTGGTTAAGAGCCCAATGGCCGGTTTAATGGTTGGGTTCATGCTGATTGTTGTGTTTCTCATGCCAAAACTAATGGAGAACATGGGTAAGACACTCCTTGCTCCTGGCTAAGACTTTTTGTAGACTTGGCCCTTTGTATTGTCACCGACTTATTAACACTCTGAGATGTGTTGCAGACCCAGAAGAGATGAAGCAAGCCCAAGAACAAATGAGGAGTCAAGGCGTTCCGTCGCTGGCAAACTTCTTGTCTGGTGTTGGAAGGACTTAGGGATACGAAGTACTTCTTATATAATCGTGTTTTTAGATCAAGGATTATGACTTTGAGGTGCTGGTTAGAGCAAAGGTTTGAATATGCTCATGGTTAGTGCATGTCTTGCTGTTCATTAGAAATTGCTGATGCCTGGGAAAGAGCTCAGTTAGATAGGTATGTACGACTTTCAATATACTCGGACAACAGTTATAAAATATTTAGACAGCGGTCGAAAGTTACTTATACAACGGTTTAAGCGAATCTAGCCAACCATTTTTTGTATTTAAACAACGGTTGACGATTATATAAACAACGATTAAAAGATTTTATACAATGGTTCAAAGGAATATACACAACGATTAATGGTTACTTAATCAACGGTTAGAATGTACATCGACAACGGTTAAATATATTTAGGCAACGGTTATAATATACTTAGACAATGGTTATAAAGAATTTAGGCAACGATTAAAGTTACATAGACAATGGTTGAAAGTTACTTAGACAACGGATCAAAGTTACATACACAACGGTTTCATTTGTCTTAGACAACGGTTAACATGTACTTAGACAACAATTACGATCACTTTAGACACCGGTTAGAATATGATTAGACAATGGTTAAAACCGGATATCCTAACCGGAGACAACAGTTATATTGACCTTTGACAACGGTTAGAACCGGTTAATATGATTCGGAACCAATTTTGGATGTGCATAGACAACGGTTATCCGGAATCTATTACAACGGTTATAACCGTTGTCTAAGTGAACCGTTGTGATAAACTCAACCGTTGCATTTTCAAAAACCACACGAGCTGATGCAATGGTTCCAAAACCGTTGTGCGTTTTGTAAAATAACCGTTGTGTAAGGGCCTTTTTGTACTAGTGCTACTTTAAGCTTCAAATCACAAAAATGCTCCGCTGCAATAACATTCATAACATAAAAGTACGAAATACGAAAATATAATACGGATCGGCTTCATTCTTCAGAATGTAGCATTTGTAGAATCTCTTCAAGAGTACCTTCAATATACTGTAGAACCAACCGTTGTACCTTTTGCCCATCTATGATTGCAGCTATAGATTCCCGAATAGCGCCCGAATCCCTTGGCTCAAAAGCTATTCCAGGTTCACACGGTGCATCAGTTGCCACAAATGTAGATGTTGTCTCCGCTGATGCTGAACTAATTCTCCAATTCTTCTTATCTTTCACCGACATTCTCTCGACATTAGGAAGAGGTATCACCACATCAAAATGAGGTAAGGCTAGAAAATACTTGTCATCCTTCAAGACAATCATCTCCCAAGCAATGCAGCTATCCATATCAAGCCGAGATGGTCCAGAAATAGGTGTCAATGCTGATAAATCATAGCCAAGTCCTAGAGCGACAGTCGTGATTAAACCACCAACTACTATCTTCCCATCTTTCGTGTTGGAAACCCTCTGCAATTGTGCATCTATAAACGCTCCTGTGTTCACCTTCTGCTCCATCAACATTACCCACATTAAGAATAATTCACTCGACCTAACCACACCTACACTCTCACCACGTCCAAAGACGGTGTTGGAAAGAAACCGATGCACATATCTTATACACGGATTGCTCAAGTATGTAGATCTCGCTGTTTCAGGATTGAATCTTACCCTGGTTAACTCACGCCAAGCATCATTAGTTGGAAACTTACCCAATCTCTTAGCTCTTTCATTTGGCAATCCAAAGCACTCATTGAAATCTCCAAGATCCATTTCATGATCAGTATTAAAGAGCCTAAACTTCACATTTCCTTATTCACATTTCTTCCCACGAAACACTTGTACGCTTAAAGAACTCAAGAACTCTAACGTAAGACGCTCGTAGGTTTCAGATTTCTAGGTCACAAATTCCTTCCATCCAACTATATGAAACAGGTAATACACATCATCTAGAATACCCAACTTCGTTAAGGTAGGTTCATCGACATACCTAGTGGGTATAATCTTCCTCCTAGCTAGTACATCATACTTGGTATTCTGAGCATCATCCTTGAATACCGACTTATACTTTAGAGGGATTCGTTTGGCTTTTTTCACGGCGTACCTGCGAAGTTGGAGGTTTAGACCTAGTACGCCTCGATGGCTGTGAAATCGAATCTTTACTTCCACCCAAAGATACTTGCTTGCGCTTATTTGATGTTTGGGACTCCATTTAAAGAACTGGAACTTCTACTCGAACAAACTACAATCTCCAAGACAATCAACATATATAGGATAGTTAATAAACATATATGACATAAGGCCTTGAACAAAAGATTTTCTGAAAAATCAACAATTATATTCAGACATACAATAAACAAAAGGGAAGTCAAGAAACCTCTTCAAAATTTTCGAAGCTCTCGAAGCCACTGAGTTTGTCTTATGATTCTCTCTATGACATTTCATCAAACAGGTGGAGTGCATGACTAAATGATATTTCAAACCCATAAATTTCTAGAGCTTTCATTCCTCTAATCTTAAGATGTCATCAAACACATGTAAATAGGCCGAGAGCAATACCAAATTGAATCCCTAGGCCCTTATTTTCAACAAAATTGATAGGAATCACAAGAATTGCTTAATTCTAAAATCCTCAAATCAAATCCTAGGCCCTTATTTTCGACAGAATTGATAGCTTCAATAATAAGAATTGGTTAATTCATTTGGGATTAAATACTATTTCACTGGGACATTGAATCAAACACATGGCGGGCACAACTCAAAACAAAAGCTATCATATTCATTCAACATCCAAAACAAAAGCTATGATATCAATCCAATTACGGAACCAGGAGAGAAATTACTTACCTAGTCACCTGGAAGATAGTCGTCACCGGCGGAAAGTCCCTCTCGAGAAAGCCGGTCGGCTGTAAAACACACATAGTCAGTACGCCGAGATGACATAGATGAAAGTGAAAATTGAAATTACGAAGAGAAAAGAGACATTGCTCACCTGGAAGATCCTCTTCAATGGTGACAATACACAACACACTTCCTTCCAGCGGCTTGGGCGGTCGCCTTTACAAAACAGAGTGACAAAGAAGAGGCGTCAGGCGTGTAACTAAGAGGGAGGGATGAAAGTGAAAATAGGGCTTTTACCTTGTACATCTTTAACTAAAATACCCTAAATACCCCTTTAATTTCAACTTTATTAAAGCATACTTGATATATTTAATTTCAATAATTATTAATAAAAATATTGATAGCAAATAACTTTTTGTTTACAACTATAAAATGTAAACAGTTTGAAATGCTAAATGAAAGTAACAATGTCTTATGGTTGAATATTCAATGAAAAATGAATGAAATTTATTTGACTAATATGGTTGTAAAAATAACATTAATTTAATTCAAATTTTAAAATGGTTCCGAAAAAAGTATTTGTTTTATTTGCATTAAAAATACAGTTTTTTCTTTTGCATTAAAAAAATAGTTTTTGAAAGTTGTAGATTGTTTTTGTAAAAAAAATTCTCTAACTACACATGTAAAATTTTAAATGTTGGTGTAGAATTAAAAACATACCCCTAGTGTATTTGTATCACTCTCTAGGTAGGGGCCTCGTTTTTTTTATTTTAACATATTTGTCCTTAGTGTATCATTGAATTAGGCCCCTAGTCCCTCATCTGTAGTAGCAAATATTTTAATAATAAATAAAATCATTCATATCCTTCCATTAAGGACAAACCATTCATAAAAAAAAGAAAAAAAGAAAAAAAAAACTTTTGACATTGACATTACACAACTCCAAAGAGTACATTGGACATAAGATAAAACTCGGCAAAACACCACGTCGTAAAGAGATGAAAGTTTGCTAAATTCCAACAAAAGAAACAGTTAACAGGATACATAACCCACATGAAAACATTTAGTTTATGCTAAAAGGATGTCAAATGTTACTAATCACACTGTTGTGTCGCCTTCGGTAACAACCTTCTTGGTTGATGACGATTGACCTTCACCACTCGTAGTGCAAGTGTGCTCATCTTCAGATTCATGGGACCGCTTTTATGGAGTGAGGACAATACTTGAAGAAGCATTGGAAGGAGCTTCGGGTTGATGAGACAAATGATCTGAATCATAATCCTATAACACCAGACACGCATGAACGATATATGCATGAACTTAATATTCTTTAAACCATAGAATAAAAGAAAAGGAACAACCACATGTAATAGGTAAAAAAAACCACCTTGGCAAAAATCAGGTGATTTTCAAACTTCTCAATGAAGGACTCATCCTCACTGACTCTCTTGACAGAATACGCATCACGTGGATGCTCAATATTGTATTGTCCAACATCAACAGCGAACACATACTTACGAGAGAGAAGCTTGTTGAATTCGGGGGGGAATGTAAGCTTGGAATCTCCCTATATAAAAAAAACAATAACAAAACAACACAATTGATATGATGCCAAATAGACTAAAAACACAATAATTACATACAAATATGTGTTAGAGGCAGTGACCTTAACCATCTGAGCACGTAAAGTAGAAGCATCATTTAAGTAACTGGATGACTGCTTGATTGAACAATGTCATCTTGGCAATCCCCGTAGCATCCTCCACAATAATCTAAAGCAGAAATCTAAATGATAAATGAATTAACACCAGTCACGACAACAAGGAACTAAAAATAGTAAAAGAGCGTGGGTAATTGAGATGCTTTGCCAAATATTTAGGTCATTGTTCCTATTAAAACAAACATACAAAACCTATGCAAACATATCTAAACTGACATGAAATACATCATCATACATACCTTTGTTCAGGGAACTTGACATGAATAGAAAAACTATTACACCAACATATAGAGTCCTTATATATAGCCTTCTTGTTGCAAACTTTGCATCCATTATACGCCCAATCCACATCTTTGCATATTTGGGCGATGCGTCCAACAATAACTACAGTACACGACTGTTAACCAAAAAATATAAGCAAAAATAATCACTTAGGTAACTTCAATTTCATACAGTAACTAATAGTCTTTGAAAATAACGACGAAATAAACCTCGGAGATTTTATGTAAGAATTGGATGCATTGCTTAGAATCAATTGGAAAGGGATCTTGCACAGGTGTTTGAGACAATTCTGCAATGGTTGATCTCATGAGAACATTTGAATTTCCATCACACCACCTACATTGCACAACATGTGAAAATAGGTAAAGAAAGTTCATATTCGACAAGAGTCCTATATCAACTTGACATATAAAATGATAACCTTTCTTTGAAGGTTGCAATCTCCGGTATTGATGCATCAAAAAAGAGCTTTGTTCTATTGGAAGCATTATTCAAGATAAATCCATCTGAAGTTATTGGTTCAAAGAAGACAGAATGATCATTTATAGTGATGACCGATAAAGGCAAGTGAATGACCAATAAAGTAAAGAGGGATCGGTGATACGAACCTCCAAACTTCTTGACCTTTGCAAATTTGATGATTACAAACACCTTTTCTTCTCCAACACTCGTCAAGTGATTATTCAATTCATGCACATACTTATTCCACAGAGTGCAGTTCAGAGTTTCATTGCTGAAAATGAAGTAAAATGAAAATGATAAATTATAAGCATTAACCATGTAGTTCTTAATATTTGTACAGAGTGCATTTCAGAGTTTGTAATGTAAGTGATACATAACAAATTCAAATGGAAACTAACACTTCATTTTCCAGGGAGAAATCAAGTTTCGCAGGTGAAGACGAATCGTTCACGTCAGCTTGAAGGGGAGAGAACTTGGTAATGTAACCAATCACATCTACATTAGAGAAAACACAAGCTGAAACTCATATCATCAAACCAGAAACAACAACATAACCAATAAATTATTTGATCTAGTGAATATACACAATTACCAATAGCAGAATCATGGTCAAAGACGTTGCAGTTGATGTCTCTGAAATCAACAAAGGTAAAACTATGCAGAGGAATGTTCAACCCTTCAACCCGAGAAACAACGGTCTTGAAAGTGAAGATCAATTTGTACTTGTGAGGAGAAAATCTGACGGAATCCTTGTTCTCAGAGAGAATAAAATTATCAAACGAATATAATCCGCCCTCCTTGATAAAAGGTGAAAATTTGGCAACATTCTTTTTGTTATCATCCCCTGAATGGTACCCCCCTGTGCAGAAGATCATATATTGTATAAATGTATAATAAATATATATAGGATGAAAACAAAAAACAAATCAACTTATAACCAATTCATCCATGATAATAAGTTGAATTCCGTCGACGTCCTTAGAATCTCGATAAGACGTTGTCCAAAGAACGGTAATCCTTTCCCGAATTGCCCAAATTTTGTTTGTGGATCCATCTAAGGTGTTGATGGTATCTACGGGTGGTGCCATTTGAAACCTGTAGCACGTAACCAAATAACGTAGTCAAATTAACAACACAAACATCAAAATGTTTTCACTTGAAACACATCATGTTTGCTGAAAAAACTAAGTAAACGTACCTGCGCACTCTGGGATGGATGTTCGGAAATCGATTGAGCATTAACTGAAAAATATAAGTTCAAGAAGTCACACAATTGAACAATGATTCCAGAAAAAAAAAGGTAGAAGGATACCATCAACAGATGTAGAAATGAGTAGGAAAAATAGAATACCTTGTTTGTGGTTTTTGTTCCTCGGATTAGAAGCCTCGTTATGAGCTTAGTAGGCGAGTGGGGGGAGTGAGATAACTAAGTAACTTCCATACTAATAAAGAAAAATGAAGGTAACTTCCAGGTTTTATGTGTGTATAAGAAAAAGTGGGGGAGTGGGGGAGTGGGGGAGTGGGATAACTAAGTAACTTCCATACTAATAAAAATTCTAGATATGGTTTACTAACAAATTAAGTCTCTTGAACGTGGGTAGATAGTTATTATTTAGAAACGTGGGTAGATAGTTATTATATTGCTAATATAAAAAAGTAAGAAACGTGGGTAGATAGTTATTATATTGCTTTTTTTAGAGCAGTTATTATATTACTAATATCAAAAAGAAAGAAAAAAAAAACTTTTGAACATGGGTAGATAGTTATTTTTTAGAGGTAAACATGGGTAGATACTAGATATGCTTTACTAACAAATTAAGTCTCTATTTCTTTCAAATTAATTTTATATTCCAACTTAAAATTATTTAGAAACGTGGGTAGATGTTTTTATTTTTATTTCACACCTGTCGAATTTTCCACCACCCGTGATGTGTGCTGTTAAAAACACAACCATGAATATGGTACCAAGTTCACAAATACATAGGGTACCTAATTTGCATCAAACAAAAGATGGAGAAATATTGGAATAAAGTAATGATGTCATCATAGTTTGCATTATTTAGGGCATGCATTTAGCATAGGTTTGTGTCATTTCTCATGTGTTTTATGTGTTTTTAGATGTTTTTCGTTTAGTTTCTAGGATAGAGATCTACTGTCTTTATGGTGGTGTTTTCAGGAGTTTTCGGGAGCTAAGCGGAGATTGCTAGAGGACATGTGAGATGGGTACAGAAGCTAAGAAGAGCCGAGCGAAAATCATATAGGATGAACGAGGATAAAAGGCGAAGAAGCAAAAGCATAAGGAGCAAGGCGGTCGTACATCATGGGCTTCACGGCAGAACAGAAGTGCACGGGCGTGCACATTGGCCGCACGGGCGTGCATCATGGCCACACGGGCGTGCAGAAGCTCGACCAGAGAAGAAAGCCATCAGACCATAGGTGCGCGGGCGTGCACCATAGGCGCGCGGGCGTGCACCAGAGGCGCGCGGGCGTGCACCCTTCAGCTCGGACAGATTCGGCTGATTTCGACCCGGTTTCTTTTGACATTAGTTTATTATTATTTTAGGGGTTTTACAATATTATATTAGTGGATGTCCCGGACTATTTAAGGGGGCGGAAACACATCTTTGAGGCTCCCTGGAAACCCTCGTTTGAACGCTCTCTTTTGAAGAACTTTTGTTGAGTTAGATTTGGAGAACTTTGGACAGATTTGCTTGGAGATTGCATTGTTTCAATTCAAGATTGGTATTTCCCCTTTAGTCTTTGCTTTTCTATCTATTTCCATGTTCCAATTTAGTGATTTGATGATGAATCCTTCCATGCTTGGCTAAATTCTCCGTTCTAGGGTTATGGTGAACCCGACAATGTCGCAATTTGTTTGATTTCGATGGTTGCTTGAACTTTATCTGAATTTTATGAATTGATTTGATCCTAGTTGCTTAACCTAATTGATGTGAATCGATTAGAATCCTTTTTAGATTCAAGATGCTACCGCTGAGAATTGAAATTGGATATTTGGATGGATTTCATGAACCCGAAAGGGGAATTGTGTCTATTGGAACCCTAGGATTGAACTTGAGGAATCAACAATTGTTATTGTGACATTTAAACGATTGATGAGGACTCTTGAGGATTAATAAATTATCGTAGATTCTTAAGTTTGAATCGGTTATGCGGAACGCGACAGCGAAAGTTTAATTGATTTTCTTCTAAGATCTATAAAGAACTTAAAGGGTCTAGATTTTGTTAATTTAGACACAATCACTACAACATGCGACAGCTGAGTAGTGATGACTTTAGATAATTTACCTTCAATTTGACTTATTAAGATGATGAAGTTCGAGTGAACATCGGGTTGAATTATTTGTGGCATTGTCGTCGGAATCCTTAACCCTGGAATCATTTCTCATACATATTTTATTCATAATCTTTGCTTGTTTTTCCTAGGTTAGTTGAAAATAAAATCTCTCTTTATTGGCTTAGCTTATTAGTTTAAGATAACAATTGGTACATATACAATCCCCGTGATCGATATCCGTATACTGCAATTGATCTCGTATTCTTGCGAGGTTGGTTCAGGCTACACTATTCTTGTGTTGGTTTAGACCACATCAAGTTTTGGCGCCGTTGCCGGGGATTGTTGATAGTATTGATTGTTTCTACGGACTAGTTCTGCTAGGCCTTTTTATTTGTTTTGATTTGTTTCTTGCTTGTTGGTGATTTCAGGTGACTCTTTAAGCCTATGCGAAGAGGATTACGTTCTAGCAAACTCAACGATTACGATCCCGAGCCTGAACGTACTTTTCATAGGAGACTATGAGAAAATCTTGTGATTGCTAGACAAGAAATGGCGGAAGATAACGATGATGTTGCTCAGCTGCACCAACAGTTGAATGATCTTACTGCTCAACTCCAGCATGAACGTGATAATCAAGGGCAAGGTGTGCACGCGCTTGAGTATGCTCCCCACACTTTAGGGGACTATATGATGCCGCCATGCACTGGTCCACTTTCTGGTGTGGTCCTCCCTGAGTTGCAAGCTCGTAACTTCGAGCTAAAGTCTGGACTGCTGAATTTGATCCATTCTAATCAGTTTGGTGGATCGCCATCAGAAGACCCTCACCAACACATGGAGACGTTCCTCGATCTAATGAGCACGGTGCATATGGAGAACGTTTCTCAGGAGGCCATCCGTCTATATGCCTTCCGTTTCTCTCTTCACGGGAAGGCTAAAGCTTGGTATAGATCCTTACCTGAGAACTCCATTACAACATGGAACCAACTATATGAGGTATTCATGAGCAAATACTTTCCACCCAAGAAGATATCTGAAATGAGGGCGAAGATCAATGCCTTCGCCATGCAACATGGAGAGACCTATCATGAAGCTTGGGAGAGGTTCAAGGATTTGCTGATTCAGTGCCCACATCACGGGCAAACCAAGTATGTTCTCCTTCAAATCTTCTATCAAGGAGTTGATGATGCTACTAGACTGCTTATAGACACCTCTTCTAACGGAGGATTTATGGAGATGAGTTTAGATAATGCTTGGGCTTTGATTGAGAAGACTGCTCTTCATGCTGCGAGGTACTCTAATCCTCGCTCTTCTATTTCTGCTACGAAGAGGTCTGCAGGTCTTTATGCGGTTGATGCTGAAACTCACAAGTCAGCCCAGATGGAAGCTCTATAGCGTGACATTGCATTATTAAAGAAGGAGTTTCTTGCTAAGCCAAACTCATCTAGTGCGGCAGGGGTGCCTCCCCCCGTTGTTGAATGTCAATATTGTGGTATGCTGAACCACACATTATCCAGTTGCCCTGCTTTTCTAGAAACACAACCGGGCACGGCTCAAGGGGAGGTAAACTTCACTAGAGACAACTACAGAAACCCCCGGAATGACCCATTCTCCTCTACTTACAATCCTGGTTGGAGGAATCACCCGAACTTCAGGTATGGGAACAATTCTAATGTGCAGAATCCACAGTCATTCCAGAACCAAGCATCATATGGGAATGGAGTCCCACCTGGATTTCAGAATGCACCGAATCAGGGATACCAGAATAGGGCGAATCAGCCTCCGCCCGTGGCTCCTAAGAAATCACCTGAACTTATTGCTACCGAGAATCTGGTTTCTGAATTCAAAGCTATGGGTACCAAGATACAAATGATTGAGCAAGAAAAAAAGATTCAAGATAATCAGTTGGCTCAACAGGCTGTCAATGCTCCTAGACCGTCAGGTCAACTTCCAGGCAAACCGGATGAGAATCCAAAAGGATAAATTTCTGCTGTGTCTTTGAGGAATGGTAAACAGTTAGAGGAGGTAAAGAAGCATGAACCTCCTAAAGCTAAAGGGCAAGCTGCTCCACCAGAGGTTGAGACTAAGGCAACAGATGAGCCTAAGAAGGACACGATATATGTTCCCCCACTGCCATATCAGCCTCTTCTTCCGTTCCCACAAAAGAAGAATCAGGCTATGTTGGAGAAGAAGTTTGGGAATTTTGTAGAGATCTTGAAGAAGCTGCACATAAACATCCCATTCACCGAAGCTCTCAAGGAGATGCCGGCATATGTCAAGTTCTTGAAGGAGATCCTCTCCAACAAGAGGAAGCTTGATGAATGCCAGACAATAGTTCTTAGTAAGGAGTGCAGCGCTTTGATCCAAAACAAGCTACCACGTAAGCTCGAGGATCCAGGTAGTTTCTGTGTCCCTATTAACTTTGGCAATCAACATGATTATAATGCTCTTTGTGATTTGGGAGCTAGTGTAAGCTTGCTTCCTCTCTCATTTTGCAATAAGCTGGATTTAGGAGAGCTTAGGCCGGTGAGGATGCAACTATTCATGGCTAACAGGTCTATTGCCCACCCAGCTGGTATTTTAGAGGATATCCCTATTAGGGTGGGAAAATTTTTTGTGCCAGTAGACTTTTGTAGTGTTAGATATGGATGCGAATATGTCTGTCCCTATTATTCTTGGAAGGCCTTTCTTGGCCACTGCAGGTACTGTGATAGATGTAAGAAAGGGGACTCTCTCCTTCGACATTGGGGATGAGAAAATAGAATTTAACCTTCCTAAAGCTATGAAAACCCCTTCTTTTGAGAATGATTATTTCAGGGAAGATGTGATGGAAAGGACAACCCATGAGCAAATGATGTCTATTGTCATTAGGGACCCTTTGGAGTTTTGCTTGACGACTAGTGTGATGACGAGGGGAGAATGTCCACCACTTGCTGAAGTTGTTGCTGATTTGGAGTTGTCGCCGGAAGCTCCTACCTTCCCTAAGTCCAAGGTCGAACTTCTAACCACGAATGATGTTCCTGAAGCGCCTAAGCTAGAGATGAAGCCACTCCCATCTTCTTTGAGGTATGAATTCCTTGGACCCAACTCTACATGGCCTGTGATTGTGAATGCTAATTTGAGTGATGATCAAGTTGAGAAGTTTTTAATTGTCATTCGAAAACATAAAAAGGCCATAGGATATTCAATAGATGATTTGAAAGGGATTTCACCATTTTTGTGCATGCATCGTATTTTCATGGGAGATGACCATAAACCCACCATAGAACACCAAAGGAGACTTAACCCAAACATGAAAGAGGTAGTGAAAAAGGAAGTCCTCAAATTGTTAGATGCAGGGATTATTTTTCCTATTTCCGATAGTAAGTGGGTAAGTCCGGTTCACGTTGTGCCTAAGAAGGGTGGGTTAACGGTTGTAAGAAATGAAAATAATGAATTAATTCCCACTAGAACGGTCACCGGGTGGAGAATGTGCATAGACTATAGAAAGTTGAACACCGCCACTAGGAAAGACCACTTCCCTCTTCCATTTATTGATCAAGTGCTAGAAAGGTTGGCTAAGCATTCATACTTTTGCTATCTAGATGGGTATAGTGGGTTTTGGAAAATTCCCATTCATCCCGATGACCAGGAAAAGACTACATTCACTTGCCCTTATGGCACCTTTGCATATAGAAGGATGCCTTTTGGCCTATGTAATGCTCATGCAACTTTTCAACGATGCATGATGGCTATATTTTCTGATATGATTGAGGAGATTGTGGAGGTGTTTATGGACGATTTCTCCGTCTATGGCACTACTTTTGATGCTTGTTTGTCTAATCTTGAAAGAGTTTTAATGAGATGTGAAGAGACTAATCTGGTGCTGAATTGGGAAAAATGTCATTTCATGGTTAATGAAGGAATTGTGCTAGGACATTTAGTCTCTAATAGAGGAATTGAGGTGGATAAAGCTAAAATTGAGATAATTGAGAAAATGCCACCTCCTACCTCTATAAAAGGGATTAGAAGTTTTCTAGGACATGCTGGTTTTTATAGAAGAATCATCAAGGATTTCTCTAAAATCACCAAGCCTTTGACTAACCTGTTGCTGAAGGACGTAGCCTTCGATTTTTCCACAGATTGTCTTGAGTCTTTTTGCAGGCTAAAACAAGCATTAGTGTCAGCTCCCATCATGCAGTCACCGGATTGGGATCTCCCTTTCGAAATTATGTGTGACGCAAGTGACTTTGCCGTGGGTGCTGTACTTGGGCAAAGAAGGGACAAGAAGCTTCATGCTATTTACTATGCTAGCAAGACACTTGATGAGGCTCAGATGAACTACACCACAACGGAAAAGGAGTTGCTTGCAGTGGTGTTTGCCTTTGAGAAGTTTCGGTCATACCTTGTGGGTTCTAAGGTAATTGTATTTACTGACCATGCTGCTGTGCGATACTTGATGCAGAACAAGGATGCGAAACCACGCCTCATCCGCTGGATTCTGTTGCTACAAGAGTTTGACTTGGAAATTAGGGACAAGAAAGGGGATGAGAATGTTGTTGCTGATCACCTTTCTAGGCTTCCTCCCGAGCAGATTGAGAAGGGAAAAGAAGGATTGCCTGTTGATGATTCTTTCCCAGATGACCACTTGTTCCAAGCCACAACCTCTGCCATCTCTTATGTCACCGAAGAGCTCCTAAACTTCTCCATTGAGGGGCTTCCTTGGTATGCTGATTTTGTGAACTACTTGGCTTGCAAAGAGTTGCCACCTGGACTGTCATTCCACCAGAAGAAGAAATTACTTCATGATGTTCAACAATATTATTGGGATGAACCGCTTCTCTTCAAGCTAGGCAATGATGGGATTTATAGACGGTGTGTCCCGGATGATGAGATTGAAGGTGTGATTAAGCATTGTCATAACTTGCCTGCTGGAGGACATGCTAAAGCTTTCAAGACTACCGCCAAGATCTTCCAATCCGGTTTCTTTTGGCCCACCATGTTTAAGGATGTGCAGAGGTATGTAATTTCTTGTGATGAATGTCAACGTTCAGGGAACATATCTTGGAGAAATGAAATGCCACTCACCAAGTTCCAAGAGGTGGAACTTTTTGATATGTGGGGGATCGATTTCATGGGTCCTTTTCCGAGTTCTGGAGTCTACAAGTACATCTTGGTCGCTGTAGATTATGTGTCAAAGTGGGTGGAAGCAATCGCCACACCTACTAACGACTCTAAAGTGGTAGCAAAGTTCTTAAAGTCTGCCATCTTTCCAAGGTTTGGGGTTCCGCGAGTGCTTATTAGTGATGGAGGATCACACTTTATTGAGCGGAAGTTTGAAGCATTGTTGAAGAAGTATGGGGTGAACCACCGCATTGCTACTCCATATCACCCCCAAACAAGTGGTCAGGTCGAGGTCTCCAATAGAGAAATCAAGAGTATTTTGGAGAAAACGGTTTCTCGAACAAGGAAAGATTGGGCACAAAAGCTTGATGATGCTTTGTGGGCATACAGAACGGCATACAAAACCCCCTTGGGCACTACACCATACCGGCTTGTATATGGAAAATCTTGTCATTTGCCGGTCGAGTTGGAGCATAAGGCATTTTGGGCTATCAAGGCGCTGAATTATGACTTGAAAGAAGCCGGTGAGAAGAGAATGCTACAACTTCATGAGCTTGAGGAGTTGAGACTTGAGGCATATGAGAATGCCCGGATTTACAAGGAGAGAACAAAGCGATGGCATGACAAGAGAATTGTCCCTAAAGACTTTTTTGAAGGTGATTTGGTTTTGCTCTATAATTCTCGCCTAAAGCTATTTCCGGGTAAGTTGAAGTCTCGATGGAGTGGTCCATTTGAAGTCCGAAAGGTTCATCCTCACGGTGCAATAACAATTTGGAACGAAAAGTGGGGTGAATTCAAGGTGAATGGACATCGTTTGAAGAGGTACTATAGTGGAAATCCGATTGAGAAGGTGAGTCCTACTCACCTCAAGGATCCAAGTGTTTAGGAAGAAATGGAAGTCCGGCTCAAGACTCTAAAGAAGCGCTTATCGGGAGGCAACCCGAGGTAAGTTTTCTTTTCATGCTCAATAGATTAGACTTGTAAATATTTTTGTTTTGTTTAATTTGTTTAATAAAAAAAATCAGGGAAAAACGCACATAAGCTGAGCAATCTCAGCGCACAAGTGCGCGGGCGTGCATTTTAGGCGCGCGCCCGCGTGGATTCCCCTTAAAAAAAAAAAAACAAAAATGGCGTTACACAGCTTCTCCCTGTCATTCACACACACATTCACAAGCCTTCTCCTCGCCTCACGCTCACGCACACCAGCCCCGCTTCTCCTCCCTCGCGCCGAGCCCAGATCTGGCGCACCACCACCGGCCGGCCACCGCTGCACCACCACGCCGGCCAGCCGCTCCCCCAGCAACCGACAGCAGCGGCGCCGCTGCACCATCGGCTCTCCAGCGTACCACCCTCCCCCTCTATTGCCACACTCATGCTCTAATCTTCCACTTTTTCTCTTTGAATTTGACGAAATTGGTATGTTTCATCACCTCTTATCTCTTTTACTTCAAGTTTCTTTATCAATTGATAATTTTGTTGGTTGATTTAGAGATTTTGAAATTCTAGGGTTTAGGTTGATGGACTTGATTTGGGAAAATCTTGAGTTGTATAAATTGGGGGTGCCCTTGCATCACATTGTGTCAAGTTGATGATTATTGATGCTCATGAAATGTAGTTGATGGTTTGGTTGTGATTTATGAGGTGGAATTGAATTTTTGGGAATTTTTGTATATGTTCTTATGGGAGATATGCATAATTCCTAAATAATTTGTTCTATTTGGTTGATTGCTTGGCTTTGTGGTGGTGATAGCCCTCTTGAAATTTTTGCAAGTGAAGCTTGAAACTTTGATATTTATAACTTGTTTCAAATTTCAAGTATGGGGTTATTTGGGGTTGAATTCATGATGGTATTTGAATTGAGCATATTGCTTTTGGTTGTGTGATGAGTTGTGATGAGATGTGTTGGTTCTCTATGCGATGTCTACGAGTTTCGCATATTGGTGAGATTTTGATAAACTTGTGGACTTGGTGAATTTCTAAGTATGGGGTGATTGTGTTGGAGGCTTGTGTTAGTTCTTTGGGAGATTTCTTACTTTATATGTGTGTTGTTTGGATTTGAAGGTTCTTGGAATTCACAATTAACTCTTGTGCTTGCTTGTGTTCGTTTTTGTTCTTTTGTGGGTTTGTGGTTTCATTGTGCAAGGTAGAGCTACTATGGCTAAAGGTAGTGCATCCCGAAAGCGACGGATAACTCAAAGTATGGACAATGTAGTATGTGAAGGAGGTCAGCAGGATCTCTTTACAAACTTCATGGCTCGGACGCATCTTAGTACTCGATGGCCTAGTGTGGTTCCTCTAGCCCGATTGGATTTAGACGATGAGATCATGAGACTCTGCTCGAGGATTGGTGCTACATCTTTGTTCCATTTAGGTTGGCATTCTTATCCGGCCATCACTTCTGAGTTTTTGAGTTCTTACAAATTTGAGAGAGGTGCTGATGAAGGTTCAGGGACGCTTACATTCCGGATAGGGAACCAAGCTCGGGAAATGACGGTAGCGGAACTAAATGAGGCCCTTCGTTTCCTGGCTCATAAAGGGAGAGTAACGCTCTCCAATGATACTCATAATGCTTTCTGGTATAGGCTCACGGGTTATTGGCCTTATAGATCGCAGAATGCAACCGCTACCTCTATAGTTCATCCTTGCTTCCGGATCCTCCATCGCATCATGGGAAATACTATCTTTGCTCGGGATGAACCTTCTAAGGTGAACAAGGGAGAGCTCGAGATGCTCTATGCCATAGCGTATGATCGTCCTTTTGACCTTGGCTATGAGTTAGCTCGCAAGTTGGAGGGAGTAGCTGAAAGTACATCTGGCGTAATTTGCATTGGAGGAATGATCACCTCGCTAGCACATCATTTTGGGGTTGACTTGGAAAGGTACACGCGAATTGAGACGGCAAGAGCAATTGATTTGAAGCATCTCCTTACTTGTCTCTCTCAGATATCCGCCACTCGCCCGCTCTTTGGTTCACCGTATATAAGCACAGATGAGGAAGCCAACTGGTATGAGGCTTGGATTGGTGCTCCTCGTCCACCACTCCCCACTGCTGAGAATGTGGAAGAGGATGAGACTCTTCCCGATGCGTTGCCTACCCATAACTATGAACAGGGTGACTCTTCTGGCGGAGCCTATTCTACTGATGACAGAGCTTACTTTCAGAGCCAGTTTGACAGTTTGTCATCTCAGTTATCTGCCCTCTCTACTCGACAAGATGCTCTGCAGACTCAGATTGCGGAGCATATCTCTAGTGTGTCTCAACGCTTCTCATCTTGGGATACTCAGCAGCAACAAGATCGTCTACAGCTCCAGCAGATTATGGTGATGTCCCAGCGCAACTATTATCATCTCCATGGACATCATTTCGATCCTTGCGCCCCGTATCCTCCCCCACCACCTCCACAGTAGTAGTGTCTTTGTGAGTACCTTCTCATCTTTTATTTATTTTCTACATTGGGGACAATGTAGGGGTTAAGTATGGGGTGGGATGTTATTCTTGTGTGTCTGCATTTGTCATTAGTGTCTTGAGTCTTTCTTTTGGCTTTTTGATGTATTTTGGTAGTCTATGTTGATGACAGGTGTCCCCTGAACATGTTCTGTAGGCCACAATGATGGGATAATTGTCTAAGATGCTAATATTCGCCCTAATCTGTATGTGTCATGTCTTGAGACAAATTGCCTAGCATGAAGTTCTTGAATGAGTTTGCATGATTAAGTCCCTAGACAATTACCTTGTGAGATTCTGAGCCTTACGGAAAAATCTTGATGAATCCTTTCATTTCCTATATTGTGTGACACTCACTTTGTGCTTGATCTCTAGAACTTGCTTTAGACTTTTTATTGAGGCCGTATTACTTGATCTGTGCACATAGCTTAAAGATGATTGAGGCAATACTTTTTGTTAACCATGTCTCTCAATGCCTATCCTTGTATATGATCCTATGCTTGAAGCAAACCTGAGATTTATTAGCCTATTCATTTGATAAACTCCGCAAAATCTCCATAGCCAATTATTAGCCTTTGACCCATCCGGGAATTAGGAAATAATGTTGCTTATTTTTATGAGTGGAGATGCTTTGAGTGTTTGGTAATGTTTGGTTTGGCATGCTCTATGAGATCTTGAGACCTGAGGAGGATAAAATTCACTCAGGGGCAAAAGTCAAGAAGAAAAAAAAAATACGGTTAGTAACCGATCCTCCTTGTGGAGAATAAAATTCACACAAGGAGGAAGATATTCATGAAAGGAGGCTGAGACACTTAGTAACCGGGTGCATTCATCACAAATGTTTGTATTCGCGCAAAACGGTGTTGAAGCTAGAAAGAAAAAAAAAGAAAAAAAAAAAGGGAAGATCGAATGTGGTTGACAAAAGTTGAGAATGAAAACACTATTGTGATGGAGTTGTATGGTGGTTGTTTTTCTGGTTGGTTCCTAACCCTTTTTCCCGGATTTTAGCACCACAAGCTCAAAATTTTCCATACCTTGTCTTTTTTCCACCCTGGCCCCATCACAACTTTATAGAAGGCCCTCTTGATTTCTGTTATGTGCATGATCCTCAACGGTGGAGATTTAGAACGCTATTGCAAGCCTATGGTAGATTAAGTGAAATGGTTGAGACCGAGCGTAATGTTATACCTTAAACACATTTGAGTGAGTGTGTCACTAAGAAAAAAATCCTTGTGAGGTTTAGGGGCTTTTGATTGTTGTGTATTAATGATAATGAGCAAACATGTGATGATGGCAATTGTCTTAAGATTCTGATGACAAAATATCATTTCAAAAGGGGCTTGAATAAGTTGAGACAATAATCCTATCTTACACTTGTGGTTTATTACTTAGTGAGTCTTGCTTGGGGACAAGCAAGGTTCAAGTATGGGGTATTTTGATGTCATCATAGTTTGCATTATTTAGGGCATGCATTTAGCATAGGTTTGTGTCATTTCTCATGTGTTTTATGTGTTTTTAGATGTTTTTCGTTTAGTTTCTAGGATAGAGATCTACTGTCTTTATGGTGGTGTTTTCAGGAGTTTTCGGGAGCTAAGCGGAGATTGCTAGAGGACATGTGAGATGGGTATAGAAGCTAAGAAGATCCGAGCGGAAATCATATAGGATGAACGAGGATAAAAGGCGAAGAAGCAAAAGCATAAGGAGCAAGGCGGTCGTACATCATGGGCTTCACGGCAGAACAGAAGTGCACGGGCGTGCACATTGGCCGCACGGGCGTGCATCATGGCCGCACGGGCATGCAGAAGCTCGACAAGAGATGAAAGCCATCAGACCATAGGTGCGCGGGCGTGCACCAGAGGCGCGCGGGCGTGCACCCTTCAGCTCGGACAGATTCGGCTGATTTCGACCCGGTTTCTTTTGACATTAGTTTATTATTATTTTAGGGGTTTTATAATATTATATTAGCGGATGTCCCGGACTATTTAAGGGGGCGGAAACACATCTTTGAGGCTCCCTGGAAACCCTCGTTTGAACGCTCTCTTTTGAAGAACTTTTGTTGAGTTAGATTTGGAGAACTTTGGACATATTTGCTTGGAGATTGCATCGTTTCAATTCAAGATTGGTATTTCCCCTTTAGTCTTTGCTTTTCTATCTATTTCCATGTTCAAATTTAGTGATGTGATGATGAATCCTTCCATGCTTGGCTAAATTCTCCGTTCTAGGGTTAGGGTGAACCCGACAATGTCGCAATTTGTTTGATTTCGATGGTTGCTTGAACTTTATCTGAATTTTATGAATTGATTTGATCCTAGTTGCTTAACCTAATTGATGTGAATCGATTAGAATCCTTTTTAGATTCAAGATGCTACCGCTGAGAATTGAAATTGGATATTTGGATGGATTTCATGAACCCGAAAGGGGAATTGTGTCTATTGGAACCCTAGGATTGAACTTGAGGAATCAACAATTGTTATTGTGACATTTAAACGATTGATGAGGACTCTTGAGGATTAATAAATTATCGTAGATTCTTAAGTTTGAATCGGTTATGCGAAACGCGACAGCGAAAGTTTAATTGATTTTCTCCTAAGATCTATAAAGAACTTAAAGGGTCTAGATTTTGTTAATTTAGACACAATCACTACAAAATGCGACAGCTGAGTAGTGATGACTTTAGATAATTTACCTTCAATTTGACTTATTAAGAAGATGAAGTTCGAGTGAACATCGGGTTGAATTATTTGTGGCATTGTCGTCGGAATCCTTAACCCTGGAATCATTTCTCATACATATTTTATTCATAATCTTTGCTTGTTTTTCCTAGGTTAGTTGAAAATAAAATCTCTCTTTATTGGCTTAGCTTATTAGTTCAAGATAACAATTGGTACATATACAATCCCCGTGATCGATATCCGTATACTGCAATTGATCTCGTATTCTTGCGAGGTTGGTTCAGGCTACACTATTCTTGTGTTGGTTTAGACCACATCAAGTAACACAAACATTACAAAACTAAAAGGTAATACAAAATCAAGTAATATATATTACTGATCACCGGCAACAAACATTCACGTGTATTTACAACCTAAACCTAGTTTGTACAACATTTCAATTGTTCAACAACTCAAGGAGCATCGTTGGTAGCCATCGGCAACTTAAACCGACACATTGGGCAAGAGTGTTGAGCCTGGAGTCACTGACGGATGCAAACGTCATGGCATTCGGGTGAGCATGGTTGTTTGATCTGCCTCTTCCATACATATAGTGCACTGACCAGCTGCTTCCGAGAACAATCCCACGGGGAGTGAATTGACAGCTTCCATTGACGCAGGTTGTGGTACAGGCACATATTCCGTTAGCAATTCCCTACGTTATTTCATACATGGAAAATATTAAGTGAATATGGATAAGTAAAATATCATTAATATAAAGAAACAACTAATGCATAGTCATACCAATCTGGAGGTAATTCGAATTCATCAATGTCAATATCATAGAAAGCATTGACATCAGGCAATGGGTCAATGTCAATGGGCAACACCTCCAGCGGATGACCAGAATGATCTACCGAATGCACACTAAATGTGTCAACAACAATTGTAATATTCGGCATCAAGCCGCGTTGAATATCAAACCCTAATGTAAAAATGCACTCATTTATGTAATCACTTATGTGATCGATTGCATACAGAGTTTGAAGACACTCGGGAACATTGCATACATTTAACATAGCTTAAATCACTTTCATACTCACGATATTCCCATCCCAGGGAAATGAATCTGGAAAGACCAATGCAAATCCATCTTGTTCGAGGAAATTGTAATGAGAAATAGAAAGAACACTGGACTCCCCAATTTGGGGGTAAGAAGCAAATGCTTCAATAAGAAAAACTCCACAACAAAAATGATACCCATAAAAAAAACAGACCTGGGAAGCATGTTTAAAGAGACGAAAGAGATAAAGAAGGGAAAGAAAGAGACGTAAGACAGAAAGGTTTGAACGTTTGTGGGGAAAGATATAAAGAGGAAGAACAGGAGGGAGTGAACGTTTATAAGAATAGAGATAAAGGGGAAGAGATGAGGTACTTACCTATGTAGAAAGTGAAAATAAGAATTGAGAAAAATCAGTGAGCACATATATAGAGCAGTTATTGGAAGTTTTGTTTTTTGATGAAGGTATTGGTGAGTGGGTTTTTTTTTTAATAACTGAATAAACGTGGTTGGAAATTAGTAACTACCTACTAATATTAAATTAAATGGATTAAAAAACACGGTTAAAAAAATTCTCAGCTGATTTTTAGGTAGAAAATCAAGCGGTTGCAATCTTTTAATTTGAAATTAATTTAAATTTATTTTAAATTATTTTAAATTAATTTTAAATTAATTTGAATTAATTTGATTTATGTTGAAATTTTAAAAAACAAAATATCACAAAGTAATTATCCACAAATTAGGAATTAATTTCGATGAAGGAAATCCAAATCTAAATTATAAGAATGAAATTTGCAAATATTTCATTTCAATTGTTTTCCCCCCATTTCATGTTAAACATATGAGAGTTGCTCTAATTTTTATTTCACACCTGTAGAATTTTCCACCACCCGTGATGTGTGTAGTAAAAAACACAACCATGAATATGGTACCAAGTTCACAAATACATAGGGTACTTAATTTGCATCAAATTGGACAGTATGAACATTCAACTGTGATACACTGATACAATAGAAGCGACTTCTTAAAACCTATCATACACAACTCTCTATCTTTGTTCATCATTTCCATGATATTAATGAAGATCGTCTTTGTTTATATGAAGACAGGTCAAGATGGTGTATAGATTGCTATTTGCTATGCCATCCTGAATGTTCATTTGTGGCAAGAAATGAATCCATAGAGAAATAAGATATAGAGGAGAAGGAAACGAACCGTAACTTCGATGGGGATGGTGGTGTCGATTCTATGAAGATAGTAGAGATCAATGCAATCGACGCCAAGACGCTTCAAGCTGGCCTCGCAAGCCGCCCTTACATAGGCAGGATCACCCTTGAATATTGTCTTACCCTGATCGTAAATGATCCCGAATTTCGTAGCCAACTCTACCTTCTCCCTCATCCCACCTTTCAGAGCATGGAATTCAATCAGCAAAACCCCATTAAAATGGTAGAAATTGACCAACACGAAATTGAAAAAGGTACTAAAGGTGATCATACCCCGTGGTCTAAATATCTAACAACAACAAATGTCACATTTATGATCATACAGGATTACCTTCCTGTCAGATAACACAACGGCAGAACAAAGGTCCTCTAAGAGATACATTTTCCCAAATTGACTAAGGCTCTCTAAATATCTAACAACAACAAATGTCACATTTATGATCATATAGGATTACCTTCCTGTCAAATAACACAACAGCAAAACAAAGGCCCTCTAGGAGATACTTGTTCCCAAATCCCAGCAAGAGAAAGTGCATTGAAAATACAAAAGCAAATACATAAATAAATGATCATACATAAGTTAAAACACCTTTCTTTTTTCTTCCTAGATCAATAGCGAGGGCATTCAAGACCATTGAGAGGTTGGCAAGACCACAATAGGCAGGCTCAGATTGTGTCTGGAAGGCGGAAATCAATCGATAGAAACCTTCCATAGTTCCATTATGGATAACTTCAATAAATAGTTTCTACAGGTCAAAAACAGGAAACGATTCAACAGCAATCCCTACAAATATTGTCTCAAGCTGTCAAAACCCAGCAATTAACATCCAGATAAAGGATTTTCTCCTCTTTTGCTTCTTTGAGATGATAATTCAAACTTCTATTCCAGGCATAGTACTACAACATTGACATAAAAAAGAAGGTCAACTCAGTTGAGGAAGCGAACCTTTCCTTGAGGGGAAGCGAAATCGAAAGCGGGAGGTGAAGGGAGAACCCTCTTGTCTTGAAGGCGGAAATCAATCGATAGAAACCTTCCATAGTTCCATTCTGGATAGCTTCAATAAAGAGTTGCTGCAGGTCAAAAACAGGAAACGATTCAACGGAAATCCCTACAAATAATGTCTCAAGCTATCGAAACACATAATTAACATCCAGGTAAAGGATTTTCTCCTCTTCTGCTTCTTTGAGAGGATAATTCAAACTCTAATTCCAGGCATAGTATTGCAACATTGACAGAAAAAAGAAGGTCAACTCAGTTGAGGAAGCAAACCTTTTCTTTGAGGGGAAGCGAAATCGATAGCGGGAGGTGAAGGGAGAGCCCGCCGGTAAAGCCCTGCCATGGCCATTGGTGATCTCTCCTGTAGGCTCTGCCGTGCCGGCGCTAGGGTTCAAGGGCGGCCTTGGTTGATAGTTGAGACCGAAGATTCCCAAAAGTTGTCGGAGTCATTGCAATTTCCTCTTTCCTCCCATGCGGAAATTTTAAAAAATTAAGACAAAAACTAAGTCCTCGAGTGAGAGTATAGTTGATTTCGGTTGCTCAAAGTCAAGCCTCCTCCGATCTTTCTTTAAGCTTCCTGATACCCTCAATTGGCAGGGCTTGTCTTGACCTCTTCCTCTGTTAGTTGCCCAAATCCAAAAGCTCCAAACAAAAACCCTCAGATCTCGAGATTCGGCCGTCTCCTTTCGAAGTATTGAACAAGGCGGTGAATTGGTGGTAGTGAAGTTCAAAGAACTCGAGATTTGGCCGTCTCTGATCAAAATGGATGAAGAGGGGTCGCCAATCAACGCTAGTGGTCGACCGTGTCAGACCTGAACTTCCATTGCAAGCGGCTGTCGCCCCAACACCCCTCGTCTCCAGATTTCGAGCCCAACCCTAGAATCCTCGCCATGGCCGTCGGCATCAGGCGCAACCTCTTGATCGAACCCCTAACCCTAGAATCCTCGCCATGGCCGTCAGCGACAGGTGCGCCCTCTAGATCGAGAGAGAGAACGGAAAGAAGGAAAAAATTGGAGAGAGAACGGGAGAAAGAAAGAGGAAGAGAAGAGCAAAAACGGAAAGAAGAAAAAAAATTGGAGAATGCTCCACGTGGATAGCCTCACTGCTCTCCAAAGGACTCAGCTTTAAGATATAGGAAGATATATATTTTCAAGTTAGCTTAAAATAAAGGAGATAGAATATATGTATGGATATAAATTGGATTTACTTTAAATCCATCCGACTAAAATACAACAAAACTTAATCATGAAAATTTGATATATTAGTACTTATGTAAGTATATTTTTAAATTCTGATGAACAAGTACATTGTCAATACAAATAAAAAGAGATATAATATAATATATCCATATTTGACAAAATTAGGTAAAATCTTGTAAAAATATATCGATATCTAATGAAATTGGATCAAATCTTATCTTAAGCATATATGGTATAATAGTATAATGTTATATTGCTTAAGTGGATCCGAGTAAAAAATTAGTAAAATCTTAACTTAGCATATATTTTTATATTATGTTGTATTCATTAATAGAAAATATTTTCAAGCGGGTGACATTATGATCTTTGCAAAAGCAAGCACAGAATCATGCAACAAAGTGAAACAAATAATTGATGACTACTGTTGTATATCGGGACAAAACGTGAATTTCAACAAATCAACATTTCAAATCACATAAGGAGTTCTGAGTCAGCAAAAATACCAAATCCAAAGTATCTTACATATTACAAGTAACACATCTCTTGACAAATATCTAGGTTGTCCCATTATCAACGGTCGAGTTAATCAGGACACCTTTGAAGAAACTATAGGAAAAACAAGAACCCAATTGACGAAATGGAGGGCAAATGCATTATCACAACAAGGACGTTCAGTACTAATCAAATCAAATTTAACCATGAAACAAAACTGATAACTCCCTCCCTTGATGGAAAATGGAATAATTATTTCAAGGGCTTTGACAGGATGTTTGTGTCAAAGGCCTTGGCGCATTAACAGTTGATGAAATACAAAACCTATATTATTTGTAAGAATATTATTTTATCTTATTATATACTTCCGTTATATTATATATATATGTTGGACTAACCTTTTCAGGAAGTATATTCAAGATTATATCTTTCCTTTGGTGCATATGAGGAGATCCTATTCAAAACGGATCATGGCTTCAAAGTATCCAAATATAGAAGATTGAAGATCAAGCTGATTCGAAGGAGCCGTTGGAGATCTGGTGGTGAAGATCCTCAGGCGCCATTCCACTTCTATATAAAGGAAAGAAAGAAGAAGACAGAAACACACAAGTGCTACACGAGCTTTCATACATTCAAGCAAGATCTGTCTTCCAAGTGTCTCTCTACTAAGCGCTCTAGAGTTTGTTGTTTATTTCAAAGCCCTTGAGAGTCACTGTGAGCTTATAGGATATATTCATTTAAAGTGTTACTCGAGAGTTTATAACTCGGGAAGTTGCACTAGGCTATTGATTTGTGAGAGTAAGAGGATTGTACTAGATAGCTGAGAGAGGTGGGGCTCTTCTAGATTGGTCTAGGACTCCAAGGGAACGTGAGTTGACTAGATTGCAATTGTATAGGAGAGAGGCTTCTCGGTGAGCTATTAGGATCCTAAGCTAAGCGAATCAATAAAGCCTTTGAATCTTAGGGTTGTGGAAGAACCCTAGGCAGGGACGTAGACCAAGTTGTGCTGAACCTCGTAAACAATTACTCGTGTTCTTTACCTATTTGCTTTACCTTATTTCCGCACTTGGTTCGATTGTCTAACGTTGTGATTCAGGTTTAATCCAAAAGGTTTTGGTAAGAGCTCCAAAAGTCTTGAGACTTTCTGCGAAAAACGGGCATACTCTATTCAACCCCCCCTTCTAGAGTATTTCTATATTACTTTGTTTTACATTATCGAACCTTCAATTGGTATCAGAGCTTTACTCACTGTTTTTGATCTAACAATCTTGTGAGTTTTCGATCATGTCTGGTGAAGCAAGCGGAGGATTTGCACAGGGAAGGTCCACAAGCAGACCACCGCTCTTTGTAGGAAACAACTTTGTTCACTGGAGATCTTTGATGAAGATGTTCATCATAGACCAAGATCTAGAGCTTTGGAACATTATAGAGAATGGTCCGAAGATTCCAGAAAAAGATGGACCAAATGACACCAAAGTTGCAAAGAAGGAGTCTGAATACAACCAAGCAGATCTTGAAACTATCTCCAAAAACTACAGGGCTATTAACTTACTTTATTGTGGTCTTAGCACTGATGAGTTTAACCGTATCTCTTCTCGTAGGTCAGCTAAAGAGATTTGGGACAAGTTGGTCGTCACCTATGAAGGAACGAGCCAAGTGAAAGACACCAAGATCAGCATCTTCCTTCGAAAGTATGAGCTCTTTAAGATGAAGTCTGATGAGTCAATCAAGGCCATGTTCACACGATTCACAGAAATCACCAACAACCTTGACTCTCTCGGCAAGAGCTTTACCAACGTTGAGAAAGTAAGGAAGATACTGAGGTGCCTTCCAAAGGAGAAATGGGGTCCAAAAGTAACAGCTATAGAGGAAGCCCAGGACCTCACCACTCTACCCCTTGATGACCTTCTTGGAAAGCTGATCACGCATGAGATGATCCTTAATGAAGACGATGGAGAACTTCCAGCTAGCACTAAGAACTTGGCACTCAAGTCTAAGAAGGATGAGCCCAAGGATGGATCTGATTCCGAAGATGAGGATGACGATGAGGATGATCCTTTTGCTCTTATCACAAGAGGCCTTGCTAGAATTCTTAAAATGAAGAAGCAATTCAACAACAAGGATGGATCAGAGTCTTCAAAATTTCGAGGTAAGCCTCAATACAACAAGTATTAAAAGAAGACTAAACCGTTGTCTTGTTTTGAATGTGGTGAAACAGATCATCTTGTGAAGGACTGCCCTCAAAAGACAAAGAGCCAGCCCAAGAAAGGTGACAAATGGAAGAAGAAAGCCATGGTGGCTACTTGGAGTGATTCCGACTCTGACTCCGACGATGAGAAGGCCAACATTTGTCTTATGGCCTCTGGAGATGAATCTCACGATGAAAAGCTTGAAGCTACTGTAAGAGAACTTATGGAAAGTCCAAAAGAGGTATTATCGGAATTCCTTTCCAATATGATTGCCAATGAAGAAAAGCTTATTGCCCAATCTAACATTCTTATTAAGAGAACTGTGGACCAGGAAAGAACTATTGAGGATCTGTCTATGAGGGTCAAAGGTCTTGAAGCTTCTTATTCAGGTCTTGACATTAAAGTCAAGACGCTTGACTCGGAGAAATCTGAACTCAAGCAAGATCTCTCCTCTCTAAGAAATGAGCATCATGACTTAGAGAACGAGAAGATCTCCCTAAATAATAAGATTCTAGACCAACAGACAGCCCTCATAAGTTTTACCAAATCCAAAGGCACTCTCGATAAGATGTTGGGTGAGCAACAAAGCTCTCTAAACAAAAGTGGTATTGGTTACAATCCAAAGTTTTTAAAGAAGCAACACATTACCACTTTTGTAAAGGCAAAAGGAAGCAGAACCTCTCCTATATGTCACCATTGTGCTAGAAAGGGACATGTAAAAGAGACCTGCCCTTATAGAAGAAAGGATCCATACATTATTCGTAATACATTTCCTGTTCATTTGAGAAAAGAACGGATAACACAAGTTTGGGTCCCAAAAGACACTATTTTACCAAATATGGTTTACCCCAACAATGGATCCAAATTTGCTTATTGGTCTAGCCACAAAGGTTGATGTTTGTTTTACAGGAGATCACCAAGGTGAAAGAACACAAATGGATTATTGATGGTGGATGCTCGAGGCATATGAGTGGGAAGAGTTCTCTCTTTCATGATCTAAAGGAGCAATCCACGGGAACAATCACTCTTGGTGACAAAGGAAAATGCGACATCGTTGGTATTGGTAGTGTTGGAAGTGATTCCAGCCATAGTATTAAAAATGTCTATCTTGTTAATGGTTTAAAGTATAATCTGCTTAGTGTCTCTCAATTATGTGATAGTGGTAACAATGTCAGATTTAACAAGAAAAGATGTATAGTGTGCAGAGAAGATACAGGTGAAGTTATTCTGACTGCATATCGTTACAACAACATATACGTCGTAAATGCTGATCAAGTGGCACAAGGAAGCTTAACCTGTTTAAAGGCTTTGACGGACGATCCAAAGCTTTGGCACAGGAGACTCGGTCATGTGAGTCCACATACACTACAGAAGCTTGTGTCCAAAGGGCTTGTAAGAGGGCTACTGAGATGGACTTCAAAGGTATTGACATGTGCAATGCATGCACACGAGGTAAACAAACACGTAGCTCTTTCAAACCCAAAAAGGTTGTAAGTTCTTCTAGACCCCTTGAACTTTTACATATGGATTTATGTGGTCCTATGCGAGTCAAATCTCCCAATGGTAAAAAGTACATGCTAGTTGTTGTCGATGATTTTTCAAGATATACTTGGGTTGCTTTTTTGAAAGAAAAATCAGAGGGCTTATTTGAGTTTTCAAAACTTTGTAAAGAGTTGCAAACTTTAAGAAATGAGCCCATAGTGTCTATTCGGAGTGATCATGGCAGGGAGTTTGATCAACTTCAATTTGATTTATTTTGTGCTAAATATGGCATCTCCCATAACTTTTCTGCTCCTAGGACACCTCAACAAAACGGGGTTGTGGAACGCAAGAACCGCACCCTAGAGGATATGGCCAGGACTATGCTTTTAGAAAATGCATTACCTAAAACCTATTGGGCTGAAGCTGTTAACACAGCTAACTATATTTTGAATCGTTGTCTTATTCGTTCTATCTTAAAAAAAACTCCTTATGAACTTTTCAAAGGCCGCAAACCACTTATATCTTATTTTAAACCCTTTGGCTGTACTTGTTTTGTTCATAACAATGGAAAAGATAACCTTGGGAAATTTGATGCGCGTAGTGATGAAGGTATATTTCTTGGCTATTCCACGAGTAGCAAACTTATAGAATCTTCAATAAAAGGACCCAGGTAGTTGAAGAAAGTATACATGTTATTTTTGATGAATGCAATGACGGTGCTTTGAGTGAAAGTGTTGCAGATATAGATCTTAACATCCATGAAGAGAACGAGGAAGGTGATGTTGCTACTACCAAGAACACAGAGAAGAGGAACATGCAGGAACCGATTCTTAACACTGAAGAATTGGCCCAAGGTGTTGAAGATTCGTCCAAAGCCCTTGGTGTCCAATCAAACAGTGTTGAGACGTCAGAAACTGCTGTAACTGAACCTAACAGGACCACGGAGTCAGATGTACTACAAGTCAACCCTACAAGTGTGACGAATCAAGGAGCTGAGACTAGCAAAAGGAAATTCAAATACTCCTCATCACACTCTTTAAAGGATATCATTTCTGACCCTACTTCTAGTGTTCAAACTCGTTCTAAACTTAAAGATCTTTGTGCTTTTCACGCGTTTGTTTCTCTTATTGAGCCAAAGAAGGTAGATGAGGCACTTCAGGAGCCAGACTGGATCATTGCCATGCAAAGTGAGCTTAACGAATTTGAAAGGAACAAAGTCTGGACCTTGAAGCCTAGGCCAAAGCATCAATCAGTCATTGGCACTCGATGGGTATTTCGAAACAAGCTAGATGAGAATGGCAAGGTTGTGAGGAACAAGGCAAGGCTTGTTGCTCAAGGCTACAATCAAGAGGAAGGTATTGACTACGAGGAGACCTTTGCTCCCGTAGCTAGGCTTGAAGCCATTCGCATTTTATTAGCATTTGCATCTTTTATGAGCATAAAGTTATATCAAATGGATGTCAAGTGTGCTTTTCTTAATGGTTTCTTAGAGGAAGAGGTTTATGTGGCTCAACCCCCAGGTTTTGAAAGCTCAGAATTTCCCAATCATGTTTATAAACTTGACAAAGCGCTTTATGGTTTGAAACAAGCCCCAAGAGCTTGGTACGAGCGCTTGTCAAAATATCTTTTAGAAAATGATTTTAAAAGGGGGTTGATCGACAAGACTCTTTTTATCAAGACCAAAGGAAAGGACATTTTGGTCATTCAAATCTATGTTGATGATATATTATTTGGTGCTACTAACACATCTTTGTGCAAGGAATTTTCTGACATCATGTGCAGTGAATTTGAGATGAGCTTGATGGGTGAACTCAACTTCTTCTTGGGATTGCAAGTTCATCAATCCAAGAAAGGGATCTTTGTCAACCAAAGCAAGTACACTAAGGATCTCTTGAAGAAGTTCAATATGGATCAATCCAAGGTAGCCAAGACTCCCATGAGCTCAACATTGTCTCTAGATCAAGACAAGACTGGAATAAGTGTCAATCAAAAGGAGTATCGAGGAATGATTGGATCTTTATTATATCTCACGGCTAGTAGACCTGACATCATGTTTAGTGTTTGCATGTGTGCTAGGTTTCAAGCTGATCCTAAAGAATCTCACCTCGTGGCTGTGAAGAGAATCTTTCGATATCTCAATGGCACTAAGGAACTTGGACTATGGTACCCAAAGCAAAAGGATTTCACTTTAATTGGATATTCTGATGCAGATTTTGCAGGCTACAAGGTGGATAGGAAGAGCACATCAGGATGTTGCCAATTCTTAGGAGCATCTTTGATCAGTTGGCACTCAAAGAAGCAAAATTCAGTTGCTCTATCCACTGCAGAAGCCGAATACATTGCAGCTGGAGCCTGTTGCTCCCAAATCCTTTGGATAGCTCAACAAATGCGAGATCATGGCATCAACCTCAAAGGTATCCCAATTAAGTGTGACAATACAAGTGCCATATCCATCACTAAGAATCCTGTTCAGCATTCAAGGACCAAGCATATTGATGTAAGACATCATTTCATTAGAGATCATGTTGAAAAAGGTGATGTGTCCATATCTTTTATTTCTACTGATTATCAATGGGCTGACATTTTTACTAAGCCTTTGGCAGAGGACAGGTTCACCTTCATAAGACGAGAGATTGGGATGCTTAACAAGGATGCACTTTCGTAGGGGGAGCTTTCCCTTTACGAAAGATAAATTCCACTTAGTGTCAAGACCCTTGAAAACTATGTCAAGGTGTGTGAACTAAATGGTGGAGTACATATATCGGATCATATATTTTTGGTTAATATCTTTTTAGATATTTAATCAATTATATTTTTATTGAATTTCAAAATTGCCTATTTCTGTGTTTTCCTTAACCGTTAAGATATTTTAATTTTGGAACTAAATCTCTCAGACTTTCAGTCCGATTTTTAAGGGAATATTTGAATTTGAATTTGAAAACCTTTCAAATTGGCAATGTAATGATTTCTTTCCTTGGAACCCCAAACCCGTCCCATCACTCCCTCTACTTAAATCCAATACTGTACCCGATTACAACCCACACTCAGACTTTATCCAAACCCTCTACACTTCTTCATCTTCAACCTCTCAATCGCCTCTCAAGAAACCCTAACCAACTTTCTCCATGGCACCCAAAACCAAGAAAGCTGTCACACCCAAAAGACTTGGTGCCACCCCCAAGGGACGTCAGGCCACTGCTACCTCTCCCACACCTGAACCCGCTCCTCAAGCTATCGTCCCAACTGTCGTCCAGAGCACCATTGCTGAGAGCTCGGCCATTGTTCCCAAAGGCTCTCAAAAGCGCTCTGCGAAGAAGCCGATCAGTGCTAAACAGAAAGGAAAGAGGAAGATTTTGGCTGAGGAAGTGGACGAGGAAGAGGAGGAAGAAGATCTCGACGCCCTCTTAGAAAGAGATGCTGCCAAGGAAGCCGAGGAAGAGGCTTTAAGGAAGAATAAGGCCGATGAGGAGGCCGAACTTGCTAAGAAACTGGCCGAGGAAGAAGCTGAGCGGATTCGGAAGGAAGCCGAAGCCGAGGAGGTTCCATCCGAGGAGGAGCCTGAGGAAGAAGAAGAAGAGCAAGAGGGATCTGGAGAGGACGAGGAACCTGAAGTAGATGAAGCGGGGTCCGGTGAGGACTCGGGGTCTGAGGAAGAGGAGGAAGAATATCCCTCTCCTTCTCCTCCTCCTCCCCCGTCTCCGAAGAAGCGGAAAGTCCCTGCTGCTGTCAAGCCTCCATCTCCCAAGCGTACCAGGAAGGGCACTGTCAAGAGTCTTGTAGCGCCTGTCAAGAGAGCTGCTCCAACAGTTGCGCGCAGAAAGAACGCAGACCCCCCGACCTATATCCAGGTAAATCAATCCTTGCCCTCCTCTTGGTTTCAAGATGTTGAGACTGCTGGTAAGTGGGTAGACGAGTTTAGAACTCGTAAGATTAGCTGTTCTGATTTTTTAGATTTTGAGTTCTTTGAAGCTTTGAAGTTACCTTGCATTGAGCTCCTCAAAAAATCCCCAGCCTGGACCCTTCTTAACCTTGAGACTGTCTACTACCCCCAACTTACCCGACTCTTCTACATTAACCTAAAAGCCAAAAACGACACCGATGGTTGGTCTTTGGAGTCTGTTGTCAAAGGGGTTAGAATCTCTCTCAACTCCAATGATTTTGCAGACTTCCTTGGCCTACCTACCCCTGTTCCACCTGCTGATATACACCCCTCAAAAGAGAATTGCATCATCCTTGCCCGAGCCAAATATCTCCTACCCGAAGCATCCAACAGCACCTCAAAGCAACTCACCCACTCATCCCTAACCCTTGAGGCAAAAATAATTTTCAACATCATTGTTAGATGCCTCTTACCCCGTCTTAACTCTGGCTCACTCCTTACCGACAATGCTATGGTCCTGCTCTACCGCATCTTAAATGGCCTTGATCTTGATCTGGCCAACACTATCCTTGGAACCATGGCTCATGCCAGAAAAGCTAGAAAAGGCTCTCCCCTCCCCTTTGCTACCCTTTTGACCCCTATCTTCAAAGCTTCTGGAATTGATGTCAAAAATGAAGAACAGCTGCGTCATACGGGTAAGTTCGACTCTAAAGGCCTTGAAAAGATTGGCATCACTCGGTCTCCCCAAGGGACCTTGAGTCTTGCCACTCCTTCAAAAGCCTTTCCCACTGCTCCAGCTTTCGATGAACGCATGGACAACCTAGAGTTGGGCTTGGAGGAAGTTCGCCTGGATATTAAGGAGCTGCAGAAGGAGATTATGACGGAGATGAGCGGGATTTCAAAGATGCTGGAAGGACTGTGGACGAGGCTCACTGATGATGCTCCGGATGACTAAGCCTAAACCTTAACCCACCCTATCCCACCCCTGAAACTTGATACATTGCTGGTTTGTTGGAAACGTTTTCAAAACTTTTGGTGACTTTTTGGTGACTGTTTTACCTCCGCCCTTTGTTGAAAGACAAAAAGGGGGAGATGATCTGTGGTGCTTAGACTTTGAAAACCTCTGCTTAAAGGTCTTGGATGACCTTGGTTTCTGATTTATGGTTTTTGGTTGGATGTTTTCATACTTTAAATTTTTTGATCCAACATTTGTCTAACCCTTGCAGGTACTTAGTCCGATTTCTATTGTATTATCTATTCTTGACTAAGTTGCAGGGATGCACAGGTTTTGTCTTTCATCAAGGGGGAGATTGATAACTCCCTCCCTTGATGGAAAATGGAATAATTGTTTCAAGGGCTTTGACAGGATGTTTGTGTCAAAGGCCTTGGCGCATTAACAGTTGATGAAATACAAAACCTATATTATTTGTAAGAATATTATTTTATCTTATTATATACTTCCGTTATATTATATATATATGTTGGACTAACCTTTTTAGGAAGTATATTCAAGATTATATCTTTCCTTTGGTGCATATGAGGAGATCCTATTCAAAACGAATCATGGCTTCAAAGTATCCAAATATAGAAGATTGAAGATCAAGCTGATTCGAAGGAGCCGTTGGAGATCTGGTGGTGAAGATCCTCAGGCGCCATTCCACTTCTATATAAAGGAAAGAAAGAAGAAGACAGAAACACACAAGTGCTACACGAGCTTTCATACATTCAAGCGAGATCTGTCTTCCAAGTGTCTCTCTACTAAGCGCTCTAGAGTTTGTTGTTTATTTCAAAGCCCTTGAGAGTCATTGTGAGCTTATAGGATATATTCATTTAAAGTGTTACTCGAGAGTTTATAACTCGGGAAGTTGCACTAGGCTATTGATTTGTGAGAGTAAGAGGATTGTACTAGATAGCTGAGAGAGGTGGGGCTCTTCTAGATTGGTCTAGGACTCCAAGGGAACGTGAGTTGACTAGATTGCAATTGTATAGGAGAGAGGCTTCTCGGTGAGCTATTAGGATCCTAAGCTAAGCGAATCAATAAAGCCTTTGAATCCTAGGGTTGTGGAAGAACCCTAGGCGGGGACGTAGGCCAAGTTGTGCTGAACCTTGTAAACAATTACTCGTGTTCTTTACCTATTTGCTTTACCTTATTTCCGCACTTGGTTCGATTGTCTAACGTTGTGATTCAGGTTTAATCCAAAAGGTTTTGGTAAGAGCTCCAAAAGTCTTGAGACTTTCTGCGAAAAACGGGCATACTCTATTCAACCCCCCTTCTAGAGTATTTCTATATTACTTTGTTTTACATTATCGAACCTTCACAAACTATGTGACGCAAAGTTTTATGTTACCATCAGAAATCCATAAGGAACATGATCAAATCAATCGATTCTTTTTCTAGAATAAAGATTACAATTACAAACCATTGATTGGCTGGGAAAAAATATGTAAGCTTAAGAAACAAGGTGGAATAGGGCTCCACAAATCTGAAGACATCAACAAAGCTTTACAGATGAAGCTATTGTGGAAAATTTTGGCAGAACCAACAAACCTATGGGTAAAAGTCATCAAAGAAAAATACATGAAAGATCTGAATCTATGGGAATACAAAAAAAAAAGTCACAGACTTCGTGGCAATGGATGAAATTAATGGAATTAAAAAATGGATTCCTAGACGGCCTAATTTGGCAAGTAAGAAATGGAAAGACAATAAAATTTTGGAAAGATTAGTGGATGGAAGGGGAAAAACTCATAAATCAAAATGAACCAAATTGCTCAATCGATGAGGAAGACAAAGTAGAAACCTACATAAGTGCAGATAAGCAATGGAAAATCGACCTACTACAACAAGTGCTCCCTTCCAACATTGTGGAAAAAACCGTCAATATCAAAATCCCAGTATATGAAATCAAGGATCGTATTTATTGGAAAACAAGCCGCAATGGATGGTTTTTGACTTCGGGTGCACTAGATAAGATTACAGAACATCAAAGAAACCTAGAGAGTGACATTGCATGGATATGGAGATTGGAATGCCTACCAAAAGTCAAGAACTTTATGTGGAAACTTGTTATGAATGGTACCCCGACGAAAAAAAGACTAGTTGAAAAAGGAGTTGTTGTACCCATGCCATGCATTTTTTGTAACCACTCGATTGAAGACTCAGAACACTTGTTCACTTGTTGTAACCATGCACTTGAGATGATAAAAAAAGTTGAAAATAGAATTGGACAAATCATACAAACAACAACCAAAGTAGATCGAACAATAAGACAAATCACAAATGACATATTCTCCAAGTTTAACAAACTACAAAAAACTTCTTTAGCTACTATGTGGTGGGGAATATGGACAATCAGGAACAAGATTATTTTCAACGATCAGAACTACGCAGACATTAGGAAGCAAGAATCATATCTACGAAAACTACTGCAACAAGTAGAAGACTCCAAAATATTATTCTGGGAAGATATGGACACTACAATGACTCAACAACAACCGACACCCAGACGCAAGAAAAATATTAGATGGTCGAAACCAGGTAAACCACTTCAAGATCAATTTTGATGGTTATAGACTCCCCTCAGGTTTGGCCTCAACTGGATTTGTTATTCGTGATCATACCGGGTTGGTTGTGTCTTCTGGCTCTTCGAAGTGTGGTTCTGTCTCTCCGCTGATGGCCGAAACCTTGGCGCTTCACTCGGCGCTTGTGGCTGCTAGAGATTTGGGCTTGCGATGTATTGAGGTCGAGGGTGACAATCTCACCGTTATCAAGACTATTTCTGGTGTCTGGCACTGCCCTTGGGAGATTGAGATGATTGTCACGGACATCCAGCTTCTCCTACAGTAATTTGATTGGGTATCTTGTTCGCACGTCTTTCGTGAAATCAACCGAGTTGCGGACAAGATTGCTCATCTCAGACACTTCATAGATCATGGAGCTCTCGCATCTCATCCGGAGTTCTTATCCCTTGTCCGACATGACGCCATTAGGAGGGGCGTCAGTAGGATCTGACTTCTCCCAAAATCTTACCTTGTATCGAAAAAAAAAAAGTTGAATAAAAATAATACGATTAGGACTAGTACAAAAGAGGGGACCAGAGCACGCTTTTTTAATGAATGAGAGCACACTTCTCGTGTTGTGCTTATAGTGAGTGCGCTCCTAAACAAGCACGCTTATTATTTAACCGTGATCCCATATTTTAGCACGGTTTTATGTTGAAGCGTTCTTAAAATTGCCATACAGGGAATATCTGTTATGCTCGAATTATAAGAACGCTTCAATTGAATTGTGCTAAAAAAAAGTTTAAGCCCACTTTTTTTCAAACCGTGCTTAATTATAAGCACACTTTAAACAAAAAAAAAAGTGTACTTATATATATATATATATATATATATATATATATATATATATATATATATATATATATATATATATATATATATATATATCCATCTCAACACTTGTTGAATGCAACACCTTGCCTCTCGAACTGTGAAGAATATGAGTTGTGGGAGTGTCCCACATTGATTAAAAATTGGATCCAAGCCTTGCATATAAGCCGGTGGGCTACCCCACCTAATACCAATTGGTTTTAGGATGGAACCCCACCCGGCTTGTGTGCTCGGCTTGGTTAGCGCGTTTGCGCTTGGGCATGCGTTGCCCCCCCACGTCGGATGACCCACCGTTATTTCTTATGGTATCAGAGCCGAGGTTCGGCATGGTGCGGTGTGGTTTGGATTCCTGGTCTAATTGGCTAGTCGGCCTTAAGGCATTGATTCGTCAATCGCAACTGATAATATTGCGTGGCCAGGCAGTTGCGCTTGAGGGGGGTGTGTGAAGAATATGAGTTGTGGGAGTGTCCCACGTTGATTAAAAATTGGATCCAAGCCTTGCATATAAGCCGGTGGGCTACCCCACCTAATACCAATTGGTTTTAGGATGGAACCCCACCCGGCTTGTGTGCTCGGCTTGGTTAGCGCGTTTGCGCTTGGGCGTGCGTTGCCCCCCCACGTCGGATGACCCACCGTTATTTCATACGAACTAAGAGTCGAACCCTAGACCTCTTGCACCCTCCTACTGAATTCGACTGCTTCACACGCCTGCCACCTGAGCTACGGAATTTTGTTGTAACTTTGTGTATTTACTTAATCTAATTCCAAAAAAAAACTATAAATATAAAATAAAATTCGAGAATGGTTTATAAAAATAACCGAGAATGCTTTAAAAGAAAAATGTGTTCCATCTAGTAAAATTTGGTTTTGGGAAGACACTTTTCTTATAAAACCGTGTTCGTTTTAATTTTTTTTAAGCACACTTTACATGAAAACCGAGCTAATTATTCCTTTTAGAAACAAACGAGAACGGTTCTATAGAAAAGCGTGTTGATTTTAGTTAAAGTTGGTTTTGGGAACACACTTGTAAAATAAAACCGTGTTCGTTTTAATTTATTTTTAAGCACGCTTCACACGAAAACCGGGCTTAATAGTTTTTAGAAATAAACGAGAACAACTTTATAGAAAAGTGTGTTTGTTTTATTTAAATTTGATTTTGGGAACACACTTTGAGAATTAAACCGTGGTCATTGTAATTTTTTTAAGCACGCTTTACACGAAAATCGGGTTAAATATTTTTTTTACAAATAAGCGAGAACGGTATTAAAGCAAAGCGTGTTTGTTTTAGTCAAATCTGGTTTTGGGAACACACTTTGGAAATTAAACCGTGTTCGTTTTGAGTTATTTTAAGCACGCTTTACACGAAAACCGATCTGAATATTTTTTTAGAAATAAACGAGAATAGTTTTATGGAAAAGCGTGTTGCTTATAGGTGAATTTGGGGTTGGGAACACACTTTTAATATAAAATCGTTTTTAAATAAAAAAACAAGCACACATGTCAAAAACCGTACCCAATTTACTGTGCTCCACCACCTATATTTGTACTAGTGAGCCTCCACTTGGTATAGATGACTTCTCATTTATTATATATAATATTATATATAATACATATATATAGACTATAAAGTCTAAATTGTTATTTTCTCATTGCTTAAAAAAATATTTTGTAAGCATTTTAATTTTTTTTTAAAAACGAATCATACTCTCTCTGTTAATTAAAACTTGACGTTTTACTATTCATGCACATTTTTTTAGGTGTCGAAACTATATAAAATTTTAATATTTTTAATATTTTTTTAATAATTTCATACGTATTACAATTAAGTATAAATTTATAAAAACAAATGTAAAAATGTTAATATTTTATATAGTTTTTTTATCTTTCTAAAAAAACGTACATGAATAGTAAATGACAAATTTTAATTAAAAGAGAGTAACTTTTTTCAAACAAATCAAGTGCGAAAATAAAACCTTACCACTAATAAATCCAATACTTTCTTAATTATGATTTTTTGTACCAGCCTTATATCTTTTAAATATATTTTAAGAAGTATTATTTAAGTTTTTCCCAAGTAGATTTTAATCAAATTAAATATATGTAGACAGATTATGGCTTGTGATGAATTTTCATAAATTATACAAACATATAATTTTAATAATTAGTTTTTACGGAATTTTCATAAATTTTCATAAATTATACAAACACATAAAATAGCGCGAATATTACTTTCTCTAGATCTAATTCGGCTTGGCTATATGCATCGGGGGCAGGTTCTGTATGCACTACGAGGACGGATTATGGATCCGTCCTATCTAAACTTTTAAAAAATATACGGACGGATTTAGGATCCGTCCTTTATAAAAAAAAATAATCCGTCCTATGTAAATTATTTATTAAAAAAAAGAGAGAAAAGCAAAGCTGCAATTGCAGCTTTTTCATTTGAAAGCAAAGCAAGGGCGCAACATCCGCCCTTGTTGTCTCACTTTTTTTTTTGAATTTGTTTGTTTATATAGGACGGATCATAGATCCGTCCGATGTATTTTTATTTTTATTTTTTACAATGCACGGATCCTAAATCCGTCCTCGTAGTGTATATAGAACTTGTCCCCGGTGCATATAGCAACATCCATCTAATTCAGATTGGATAATGTTATGTCATTAAGTTGTGGGCTTGTGGCCCTTTATACGAGACTGACATAAAATGAAATGAATTAGATTCCACTACATGTAATTATGAGGCTGGGAATATATTCCCACAATTAAAAGCCGGAATGAAAACAAAATAAATTAAAATAAACGGATGCAAACAAGATCTAACCGGTAAATAGCCTATTATACAGTATCTATTACATCTTGTGACTTTGAAAAAGGGGGGAAATTAAAAAGTGTTGGTCCATTGCCGCCCTTCGTCTTTAAGGAAAGATAACTAAATCAATCACTTTTTATTATTATTAATATTTAATGTATATTCAAGATGTCTTTGACCACAAAATATTTATAGTAAAAATTACATGAACTATAAATTATTGAAATTAGGGAAAAAAAATACATGTCCATATAATAAGAACTAATTAATTAAATTTTTATTATTTTAAATTTATTAGGTAAATGTTCATCTGTCACCCCCCATATTGTTGCTCGCTTCCTTCCCTTCCTCCTTTCCCTCCACCCATCTAAATTAGTTGAAATTTTTATATTGACAACGGGTTGCTTAGTTGAAATTTTTATGCTCACAACCGACTCCTTCCATCCCTCTAACTTATTTGAAATTTTTATGCTAACAAATGTGCTGATTTTTTATTTTTTAATCGGAAAGCTGCTGAATTTTTTTAATCGAAAAGGTACTTATTTTTTCTTAATAATCGAAAAGATACTGGTTTTTGTTTTTCTTGTAATCGGAAATGTGCCGATTTTTTTTTAATCGAAAATGTGCTGATTTTTTTAATCGGAAAGGTGCTGGTCAACTAAGTTATAAGACTGGGTGGTAGGTGGTCACTCACTTGAACCAGCTAGCTAGAACAAAAATTGGTGATTTGGATTTGAATCTATAAATAACATATATTTATATTATTTTAACAGTTTATATTTTTTTATATATATATATTATCCCTTTGCTTTGATCAATCATCTAATTTCAAAGCATTTTCTTATGATTACATTTATACATCTGTCAAAATCAACACCTTGAATTACATGACAATCTCACATGACAATCTTATAAAATCAGCACCTTAAAATACTATAATTTTTTTTGAACAGATCGATTTTATAACCAAATACATGACAATCTGTATCGGTCCGGGATTATGATTCCCGAGTTACGTTTCGAGGGATAAAACCCCTCGTTAGGATCTTGCGCTCCGAGTACAGGTTGAATGTTTGAAACCGAAGATTTGTAGTTTAAAGCGGAATTTCGCACCTAAATTCAGAAGGTCCGTTGGAGACCCCGGGGTAAACCCATGTACCTGTACTAAGTCTACAACGCGGAAAACCTTTTATCATGCAAATGACATAAGTTCTGAAAACGATACAACCAATGTCGTAGCAGAGCCGGGTCAAACAGAGTATAAGTAGGAAGAAATCTCAAAAGCATGAATCTGGTGAGGTCAGATTTCAAACATTCACTCTCCGCCATATGAATGGACCCCGTCATAACAACAATAAATATATAAATCAATGAGACTCTAACAAGAAAACCCGATGATGCTAGGTTGTCCTATGATCCTAGCAAAGACTCTACGACTCACAGATAACGGCCGTTCTGTATTCAAACGCATACAGAATAAGAATACTCATTCATAAGTGCAAGTCCTAAGCATGATACTACATGGCATGCTTTTATGCATATGCAACACCTACATACTATATGACATATCAGGCAGGAGATACTGGTTACTGAGTAAGCCCCGGAGGTACTTACTTGGAGAAGCGCAGAATCCAAACAATAATTAGCAATGGAAAGCAATCCAACAGATCTGAGATCACCTAGTGTTCCCATAAATGATATAATTAGTCTAAGTCTAATTTACGCAAGGCACACAAGTCGCATATGAAACATATATCACACATTCATACAAGCAGATAATTAACAAGCTCGCATCAACCATACTTTCAGTTCATCACGATCAACCATCTCTTATCAACTTAAGATAATCTCCATATCATACTTAGACAAATTCGCATATTATTATTTCATAGTCATACTTTCCATAAGGATATATATCATCACCATCATCATCATCATCATCATCATCATCATAAGTATCGAACAATTAATCTCTTCTAAAAATCACCACAATATCATGCTATTAGTCACACATATCATACCGTTAGTCAAACGATCATATTATCAAGCTAGTTAGTCATCGAAAAAGTTTTATTCTCATGTTAGTTTCAAAACCGTTTCAAATCTGAATTAAGCAGTTAAGAATTTCGACCCTTGAAGATACTCGCTAAAATCCTGTTTCAATTTATTTATTAAATAGAATTTCGCCAGGTACCCCTGGGGTATTGCGATTTTCGCGAGGTATACAACACTTTTTCATATTTCACATGGCGCCCCTAAGGGTTTCATTTTTTTCGCCTCATGCCCTTTTGGGTTAAATCTAACGGGTTTTTTTATTCTCCGTTAGTTTGCCAAAAAAAAAGAAAGAAATAAAGGACAGAGAAGTGAGAACAGGAGGGCGAAGAGAGCAGAGAGCGCTCGAGAGCGAAGAGGGAGCACGAAGAACAGCGAAGAACAGGAGAAGAAGGTGTTGCGCGCCTACTCGGATCCGCTGCTCGAAGGGCGACCCAGACCGACGATGCTGCTGCTCGAAGGGCTCCTGCTCGGATCCAGTGCTTGAAGGTGAGTATACGAACCATAATCTAGGGTTTCGGTATTTGGGGTTAGGGGTTATACTACTGCTGCTCGAATTGGAGAATAATTGAAAGTGAGGGTCTGATTTTCTATTTGACTCTTTGCTTCAAATCGAATTGGGGAATTTGGGGAAGAATTGAAACTGAAGGTCTGCTGCTCAAATTGGGGAATTTGGGGATTTAGGGGTTGTGATTTTTGATTTGAATCTTTGCTTCTTGTTTCTGTATGCAATTGGAATTGAATGTGTGCAATTGGAATTGGATGTGAAACTGAGGGTCTGATGGTTTATGAAACTCTGTTTGCTTGTTGTTTATAAAACTTGACTTGTTTGACATAAATTATACCCCATAAGAATTTTGTTTTTTATCAATTGCTTAACAAGATCAATGGCAGTGACTTGAATCTATAACAAGATCAATGACAATGTTTTCATGTATGAGGAATATATGTTTCTTAGATTATTACGAAGTATGTAGTATGGATGCCTTAAATTTCATCTAATCCAGATTATGTGCTATTTATCTAATTAATCTCTAGTTAATTCATGTCAACTTTGGGACAACACTATCTTTAGCTATTTATCTAATTATTTGATACGGAGTGTTTGATATAATTATTTGATACAGAGTGTTTGCTATATGGAATACTTGATAACTTCAGGTCTTAGTTTTGAAAATGGTGTGGTATGTTCTTTCTTGAATGTAGTGTGATGTAAAATAAGTAGCATGGCCAGGTTAAAAGTGTATCCAGTTGATTTTAGAGTCTCAAGGAAGTAGAAACGGGGGTTTTCATAGTTATTTACTCAACATAAATAGCATACGTAAATTTCTGGATCTCTCACCTGTTCTTCTCAATAACAAAAAATCGAAAAGCAACCACCTCAGTTTTTGTTGTACGTCTTCGGGGAATTTCACTAGCACAATTCATTGCTAACTTAGTAACTTTAGAACAGCTGTTTGACAGTAATGTTTCCGGATTTTATCTGCATGGCACTTTGCCAATGTTCGGCCTGAAGCTAATTTTTCACTAATGACAACAAAAATCAGTAGCAATGTGAAAAATCAGTAGCAATGTTCGGCCTGAAGCTAATTACTCACTTTGCCAAGGGAGTAGTGAACATTGGTCTGACTTTGTTAGCCTATTAGCTCAATTGGTAGAGCATTGTGCTTAGGCACAAGATGTGGGTTCGAATCCCACATAGGTTGTTTATTAGACCTCCTAAATTTACAAAAATCTTGTAGCTTATGTATTTTCTTCTTCATTTGTATCTTTGATTGAATAAAAATTAATTGATAAGTTCAGTGAATTTATGATTTTATGACAGTAGTTTTACAGAAGTTTATGACAACAAATTGATAAGCTTATTCATATGCTCATGCAACTGATTTTATGACAGCAAAGGATATTTGTTTGTCTAGCTAATTTTCATAAGCTATTGTTTCACTTCAGATATAGATGAATGCAAGCTATATAAACCCTGCAATTATACATGCCTAAACTTGCCTAGAAGCTACCAGTGTATTTGTCCTCATAGTTAACAAATGGATATGTTATCTCATTTTTTTGCATTCACTTGCTGTCAGAACTTGCGTTCACTTGCTCTCATAAGCCCAGGGCTAACCACTGTTTTATCTCACTTGTTGTCATAATTTGAGGTATCATTTACTCATAGTTTGTATAAATGATGTAGAAATAAAGTAAAAGTTATGCATGTTATCTAGATACTAGTCTATGTGGGATTTGAACCCACGTATTGTGCTTAAGGACATTGCTCTACCGATTGAGCTAATAGACTAAAAATTCCAAGTCACTAGGCCAAAATTTTCAAACCAACAGTAAGTAATATGCCATTCAATATTTTTCACTTACAATTCAAAATAACACAATTCAGAAGTAATTCAGCAATTCGACATTTATAGGTAAAACATTAATGTAACTAGGAGAGCAAACCCCAATTCGATTTTCATTAATCCAACCGGTGTTTTTTGGTTTCTTCATATGCAACTGGGGAACATGTGACAGAAACCCCCGATTGGAACAACAATACATAAAAATTTTCTCTAAATACAAACTCTAGATCCCACTTCGAAGATCCTCAAACTTTAATCCAACCCAAAAAACACCAAATTAAAAAAAAAAAGCTCTGGATCCTGAAACCCAAAATCCCTAAAGCGTGAGAAGAACTTACCTAGATTGTGTATTGACCTTAGAAGGGGCGATTCGAACAAGATATACACATATTATGGTTCGAAGACATCTTAGATAAACAAATTCAAACTATACCAATTTCAAAGTATATTGGCCAACCCTAGATTATGGTTCGAAGCACAGATTCGAAGACGATAAACCAATTCGAAGACAATATTCAACGATTCACCCCTAACCCCCAAATCCCCAAACCATAGATTATGTTTCATACCTCGGCGGCGGCGGTCTCACTCGGCGCAGCAGCGGAGGCGTCCAGCGACAGCGTCCGACCATGACCTTCGTCCTCTCTCGCTTTGGTTTTCTCTTCGCTCTCTCTTTCTTTCTTCGTTCTTCAGGTGAGCTTTTTTTTAAATCTAACGTCTTTCACGCCTCTGTTAGATTTTTACCATTAAGGGCACGACGCGAAATATTACAAAACCCAGGGGCACCATGCGAAATATGCAAAATAGTTGTATACCTCGCGAAAATTGCAATACCCCATGGGTACCTGGCGAAATTTCCGTTTATTAAATTACTTTCTGATCCTTAAAATTCTTTTTCAGATTACTTTTAAAATCTATACGTTCAAATAATATATTTCAAACCCCCAATAATATTATTTTTTACGGAAATTCCACGGGGTGCCCCTGGGATATTGCAATTTTGACGAGGTATACAACTCTTTTGCATATTTCGCGTGGTACCCTTGGGGTTTTGATTTTTTTCGCGTCGTGCCCTTGGCGTTAAATTTAACGGAAGGATGGTTTAGTCCGTTACTTTTGGAATTAAAAAAAGAAAGAAAAAGAAAGAAAGAAGGTTCAAACTTAAGAGACCGCCTCTCCTCCTTCTCCTCTCCTCTCTCGATCACTGCTATCCCGTCGATTGTCACATCCAGAGACCGCCCTCCTCTCTCGATCACTGCTATCCCTGAGCATCTCCTCTTCAATCCTCACAAATAGGTATTGATGCTCAAAACTCTTCCCTCCGTCGATCAACGGCTGGCGCTACTCACTCGGCGGTGCCGCCTTCCCCTCCCAACTCCTCCTCATCGGCGGCCTCCTCATCACCAACACGGTGCTGCTCAAGCCACCTTCATCGACATTTTTGAAGTCGTGATTGTCGTCTTTGAATCGGCGGTGATGATAATTGTAAGGGTTTCAAGCTGAAATTGGGGAAAAATGGCATGCGGATGCGATTGGAAATGGCTAGGATTTGAAATTGGAAATGGCTAATGTTTGAAGCTGAAATTGGGGGATAATTATGAGTCAGTTCAACTGAGTCAGTTCAATGGCCAACTAGAAATAGCCATTACAGATTTGTTAGTCATCTGCACTAATTAGAAATTAGAATCAGGTCATGCATCTTACTGAACAACTCCTACCCACTTTCCTTGATGGTTCTCTCTCCGCTTCCTTCTTTCGACTTCCGAGCCTTCTTTCTTTCTTTTTCTTTTTTTTTTTTTAATTCTAAACCCTAGGGGTACCACGCGAAATATGCAAAAGAGTTGTATACCTCGCGAAAATTGCAATTCCTCAGGGGTACCTCGCGAAATTTCCGTATTTTTTATTTTAGATACCATTAAATAATTTAATAAACGGATAAACCCGAACCAAACCAAACCCATTTAAATCCCACCGAATCGAACCGAATCAAACCGAACCCATAAATATAAACCCTCAGCCGGTCAAGCAAATAAATAATATATATAAGTGAGGTGGGGCACATGGGAGCCATCCTCTTCCTCCAAATTCAAAGAGGACTCCCGCCCCGCCATGGTGCCTGTGCTTCCTCGCGCCTCGCTCGTGCCCAGACTTGCCCGGATTCATACTCCCGCCTCCCACACTCCTGCTCGTTTCTCGACCCTCGCTCATGATGTCCCTGACAACTCACTCCCCCGCGCTCTCACCCTCTCCTCGCGCGCTCAACTCGCTCGCTCGCACCCACCAGTTCGCAGGAGCTCGAGCTTGTCGGAGCTCGACCAAGCTCCCGCATTCGACCCTCACTCACACTCGACTAATCTAAACATCTAAGGAAGCACGAATTCGAATCGAGGAAGGAAGAAAAGTTCGGAGCTCACCGAGGTGATTTCGCGGACGTCGGAGCTTCGATCGGAGTTCTGGGCATCGTCGGTGGCTCGTGATGGTTTGTCGGACATGGGTGAGGGTGATGGTGGAGCTCAAGGACGATTCCAATAAAAAAGGAGTGAGAACGACTTACCGGAAGTTTGTTTCGAGAACGAATTGGGCGACGACCTTGGTTGTGGAAACAGGGAAAAAGGGAGGTTGTCGGAGCTGCGGTGGATCGTGTGGTTGCTCCTGGTGTCTCCGCTTCTGCTGGAGGTGGCTGTGAGGGGTGTTGTAGGGTCGCTGACTTGAGGTGGAACGGAGGGAGCAAGGCCGAAGCGGCCGCTCTTTAGAACAAGAAGGAAACGAAGGGGCGGCGATAAAGAACAACGGGGATGGAGGTGAAGCTGATGATGGAGCCGGTGATGGTGGCATTTGGGTGGTGTTGAGATGGATGAAATGGGGAGAGAGTGAAGGATGAGTTGGTGACGGTGAACCGATGGTGAAGAAGGTGATGAGAAGGAGGGAGTGGTGGGGTATGGTGATGAAGAGATAGTGGTAGTGAAGGTGATGACAGAATGAATGACGGGGTGAGGGGTGGGGCCCCGGTGAGTGATGGAAGTGGGTGGGGATTGTGTGTGGAATTGGTTAATCAATACTCGGAAATAAATCCCGAATACGCGAATTTCGAATCCCGCAATTAGTTTCTGAATGTTAGTTTCTCCGAATCCCGCTTTCTCGATCAATTAGATTTTTAAAATCGACAATATATCGTCATCCGAATTTATTTTTAAATTTCTGAGGTAAAAGGAAGGAAATTGTTCGTTAAATTTATATTCCGGTCGGAATCCGCTAAACGAGTTTTAAAACCGATTTAATTTCTTTTTTAATTCTCCTTTTCCAAAAAATTAGGATTTGAAAATCCGACCGTTTACACAATCTTGAATTACGCAGGTTTATATTTCAATAGAAAAAAAATCCATCAACCATAAATTAGTGCGTAAACCACAAAATTTCACAACATTACACAAACCTATTTATTTCAGACCATTGAAAAATAAAAAATTTAGCTCGTCAAACTCCTTTTTATTATTGACAACAAAACCGATGTAAGCACCTTTGACTTCTCCCTGATGTCAGCACCTCTGATTCCGATCAAAAAAGGCTCGGAATCGCCATTGATGACTTTTTCAAGTTCACTCAGATCCTCAAAAAAAAAAAAGGAGAAGAAGACGAACATGGGCGGCGACTTTGACCCAATGTCAGCACCTACGACTTCGACCCGATGTCAGCAACTTCAATTCCAATCAAGAAGGATCGGAGTCGCCATTGACTACTTCCTCCGACTTTGACCCGATGTCAGCACCTTCGATTTCAATCAAGTGTTGCCTCAAATTGCTGAAATTCAGCCCCAAATCCTTCGCCAAACTCGACTGCATCGCACATGTGATGTCTTGCTCCTTCAAATTGCTGAAAGTCAGTGGCTGACAATCCCTCCTTTGGGGAGGCAGGCTTGCCTCGAGCTCTCTGCCATGACTTTCTTCCTTTCTTCTCCCTTCTATCCGGAAGACAGATTCGCCTCCGATTGTTCAAAGTCAGTGGCTAACAATCATTTCTTTACATAATAGGGGGTGAAGACTCCACCTTGATTGTAAGATCTCGACGTACTAACTTGCAGGGATGATATTAAGGGATGATGAAAGACAAAACACTGTCTAGGTTTCAAGGTCTTGAAACCAAGACTACGTTGTGCATTCCTTTACGAATACTTTATTCTATATAAGTTATGGTTTGGGCTTTATATGTATATCAATCCAAGCTAACCTGCAGGACCCTATTTAAAGAGATGGGCCTTCCGTAATGGGCTTGAACATCGAAAGGAATTGGGTTCACATCCATTGTGAGAGATCCCACAATTACCTTCTCGATCAACCCAACAAGGAAAGAAAGATCCTTGAGGATCAAGGCTTGAAGCTTGCCGATTTGCACAAGATCAAGGGAGCTTCTTCTATAACTAGAAGGAATTATTCTTGGAGAAATTCAAACTTCAAACAGCTCCTTTGGAGATCTATTTAATCGGTGCTTATGGAAAATGAAAATTTATTTGTAGCAAGCATTCATTTTCAAGAGCATCAAGCAATAGCAAACATTCTCTTTACACATTGAGCTTAGTGTGATCAGTTTTGAGTGTTGAGAGAAACACAAGTCTTTATTGTACAAGTCATTTGATTCACTCTTTATGTTTTATACTCGTGATAGCACACTTTGGCGTGTAGTTGGTTCCTCTATTTCACTTGTAAGGTTGAGGGCTAGAATAGAAGCGGTGAGGCTTTGTATAGGGGAATTGAAGTTCTCCTAGGAAGTTCTAGTCTCAAGGAAGTGAAATAACGAGGTTTGAATCCTACGGGTTGGAGAACCCTAGGCGAGGACGTAGGCCAAGTTCGTGCCAAACCTCGTTAACAATTTGTGTGTTCATTTTTATATTCCGCATTTACTTTATCGTATTCGATTTTACTCTGTCAAGATTTGATTGCATATCAAGGTCTTGACAAGTTGATTTACAAACTGTCTTGAGGTTTCTTATCTTGCGAAAATCGTGCATACTCTATTAATCCCCCCTTCTGGAGTATTATTTATCACCTTATAGACTCTTCAATTGGTATCAGAGCTTGGCTCACTGTTTTTGATCTAACAATCTTGTGAGTTTTTCAACATGTCTACCATAGGTGATAGAGGATTTGCCCAAGGGAGATCAACCAATCAACCTCCTATGTTTTGTGACAACAACTTTGTTCACCGGAGATCATTGATGCAGATGTTCATCATTGATCAAGACCTTGAGCTATGTGACCTTGCCAAGAAAGGGCCACACGTTCCAATGAAGACTGTCGATGGAAAAGAAGTAGAAAAGAACGAACCTGAATACGGTCCAACCGACCTGGAGAATATCACTAAGAATTTCAAAGCTATGAACTTACTATATTGTGCTCTTGATGCTAATGAATTTAACCGTGTTTCATCTTGCAAGAGTGTCAAGACCTTACTACACTGCCATTGGATGACCTTCTTGGAAAGCTTATCACCCATGAAATGATATTAAATGAGGAAGATGGAGAAGTACCGCCAACAACAAAGAATCTTGCCCTCAAAGCAAAGAAAGATCAATCACAATCTGATGGTGATGAAAGTGACGGCGAAGATGATCCATTTTCTTTTATCACACGAGGATTAGCACGAATTCTGAAAATGAAGAAGCAATTCTCAAACAGATAAAATGATGGATCATCTAGATTCAGAGGTAAGTCACCAAACCCCTCGAAAAAACCAAAAGTACTAATGTGTTTTGAGTGTGGTGAAACAGATCATCTCGTAAAAGAATGTCCCGTGAAGAAAAGAAACAAATTCAGAAAGTATGACCAAAAGAAGAAGGCTATGCTAGCAACTTGTAGTGACTCGGATTCCTCAGATGATTCAGATTCAAAAGGAGACCAATCGAATCTCTGTCTGATGGCTGAGCACGAGAAATCCAAGAGTCAAGACCTTGACGAAGTGGTAAGAAACTTAATTTCAAGACCTCCAGATGTTCTTTCTGAAGTACTAAGAAATATGATTTCTAATGAAGAAGCCCACAACAGCAAAATCAACATTTTGAAAGAAAAGCTGAAAGATCAACAGAAATGTGTTAGTGACATGTCGTTGGAAATGAAAAATCTTGAAGCTTCTCGGACAGCTCTTGACATTAAAGTCAAGACCTTGAGTTCAGAGAATTCTGATCTCAAGCAAAGCCTCTCCTCGCTAAAGATTCGAAATGATGATTTAGAAAAGGGAAAGGCCAAGCTATCCGATAAGTGCCAAGACCAGCAGACATCACTTATACAATTCACAAGGTCTAAAGCCAATCTTGATAAGATGTTAGGTGAACAACAACTCTCATTTAATAAGAGTGGTATTGGCTACAAAAAAAGTTTTCTAAAGAAACCCAGTACCACTTTTGTTAAAGCTAAAGGTAATTGGCGTTCACCTACGTGCTTTTAATGTTGTAAGAAAGGACATGTGAAGGAAACCTGTCCATATAGACGAAAGGACCCTCACATCATTAGAAACATATTTTCTGTACGTGTTAATAAGAAGATAAAACTAGTTTGGGTTCCAAAAGGGACAAGACCACCTAACATGGTCTATCCTCATTGTGAATCTAAAACTATGTATTGGTCTAGCCGGAAAGGATGATGTTTGTTTTGCAGGATATCACCAAGCACAAAGAATCAAAATGGGTCATGGACAGTGGATGCTCTCGACACATGAGTGGGAAAAAATCTTTATTTCAAGATCTTAAAGAGCAAACCACTGTAACAATTACTCTTGGTGATAAACGGAAGTGTAACATCATTGGTATCGGTAATATTGGTAATTCAAATAACTGCATCAAAGATGTATATCTTGTTGATGGATTAAAGTATAATCTCTCAAGTGTTTCTCAGCTGTGTGACAAAGGAAACAAAGTGGGCTTTGACAGACACAAATGTGAAGTTAGAAATAAGGAAACTGGAGACCTGATTCTCACGGCTCACATGCACAACAACACATATGCTGTGAATACTAACTATATTGCAGGAACAGATCTCAAGTGCCTCAAGGCCTTTACTGACGATCCGAGTCTTTGGCACAGAAGGTTAGGACATGTAAGCTTACACACTCTTAACAAGCTAAAGAAAAGAGATCTAGTACGAGGTTTACCTGATCTAAACTTCAAAAGTGAGGAACTGTGCAATGCCTGCACAAGAGATAAACAAACCAGAAGTTCCTTCGATCCCAAAAAGGTTGTAAGTTCCTCACGACCTCTTGAACTTTTACATATGGATCTGTGCAGTCCTATGCGTGTCAAATCTCCTAAGAGAAAACAGTACATCCTTGTCATTATTGATGATTTCTCTCGTTTTACATGGATTTCGTTTTTAATAGAAAAATCCGAGGCTTTGTTTGAATTTTCTAAATTTTGTAAGGAGTTGCAGACATTGAAAAATCTACAAATCGTCTCTATTCGAAGCGATCATGGTAGAGAATTTGACCAACTCAAGTTTGATTTGTTTTGTGCTAAATACGGTATTTCACGCAATTTTTCTGCTCCTAGAACTCCTCAACAAAATGGGGTTATGGAACGAAAGAACCGCACCCTAGAGGAAATTTCTAGGACAATGCTTTTAGAAAATGGTTTGCCAAAATATTATTGGGTCGAGGCTGTTAACACAGCCAATTATATTTTAAACCGTTATTTAATTAGTCCTATTTTGAAGAAAACTCCTTATGAAATTTTCAAAGTAAGAAAGCCTAACATCTTCTGCTCCAAACCTTTTGGATGCACTTGTTTTGTTCACAATAATGGCAAAGACAACCTTGGGAAATTTGATGCTCGTAGTGATGAAGGTATATTTCTTGGTTACTCATCTCATAGCAAAGCTTATAGAGTTTATAAAAAGCACACCAAAATTGTTGAGGAGAGTATGATGAGACCCGAGGACCGGATTGACCAAGGATCGAGCTTTCAAACACTCTTTTTGTGGGGCTAGTTTTTGGAATATTTGGAAACTGAAAAAAATGGATATGTGGAGCAAGATTCGTAGGCCTCTCACCCTTGAATCCCCTACACTCGATCTCAATCCTCTCGGAATCGCACTCCGAGGATCTCGACCCTTTGACACCTTCGCCTCTCACTAGGGTGTCACCCTCGGCCTCTCACCAAAGGGTTCGCTCTTAGCCTCTCACCAAGAACTCGATCCTTAAAATGAAGGTTTTACAAGCAATATATAAGATGAAAATAGAAGCCCTAATCATCTCTAATCGATGTGGGATTATTTTGATAGAAATAAAAGCATGAAAAAAACATCTAGATTGGAGCTGCTGGAAAGAACGTCCAATTCTAGCATCTTCGAGGCTGATTTAGGAGAAGTGTCCTTCATGGAAGTTGTAGCCACTTAAAATATCTTTCCAACAAGTACACATTGGCTTCAATCGGAATTTTATGCAGCCCGAAAGAGCCAAAATACCACGGTGTCGCCATGCTGTTTTCTCAAACGAGGGTTGATGTTCGGCCCCAGCAACATAGCTTTGTAAGATAAAGGATTCGAGCGCATTGAAGACTGGGATCACATCATCCTCCTCCCCTTGAAAAGGATTCGTCCTCGAATCCGTGATGGAAACGAGCGACTTCTTCGAACATGCTTCTTCTTCCTTGAACCTATCTTGAATCCCCTCTTTTTCTTGAATCGTGAAAGGCAAGCAAGACGGAATGAATGGGGTCGCATCCGAACACTTAGTTGACATGGAATTCAGAAAGATAGGTACCTCGGTTGGCATCCGTTTCTCTTTCATGGAAAGCGCAACATTAGGAAGTTGGATGATTTCCTTGTCTTTCTTAAGCTTGGGCATGACCTTTGCAGTTTCAATCGGAACATCCTTGGACTTGCCTTCTTTCATCTCAAGTATCACACCTATGGTCGTAGAGGATGTCTTCGTTGAAGAGGGAGGGGGTGATGTTGTGACCTTCGATAGCGTCGACCCCAATGTGTTGACGACTTTTCGCATTTCCCGTACTTGTTGCATTGAGTCTTCCGTGAGCTTACGGATCTCTTGCCAAGGTGGTTCAACTTTCTTCTTACGCCGAGCCTCATCCTCTCGAGCCCTTCTCTTTCGATATCTCCTCCGGAGCTCTTGATCAACTACATCATATGTAGCACCATCCATGTCGTTCCAATGAAGGTACCCATCATCATAGGCTCGAATGGCCCATCGGATGTACTCTTCGGACAAAAGCTTGGAACTCGTCTTCTTGAACATTTTTACTAGGAAGAAACCACTCAATTATCGAAGCTCGATGGACTCGAGTCGATTAGCTCTGATACCAATTGATGCGACTCGAAGGATCGATCCGACAAGTTTCAAAGCTTCAACCGAGCACGAGAACAAAATTGGACACACACGACCCTTTTATTTGGATTTTTCTAGATTTTTAGGGAAAATAAAAACAAGATATGGATGGCTAAATCTATGAGCATCTCACCCATAGACTTACCAAACTCGCTCTCTCACTCGTCGGCATCTCACTCCCGAGCAATCAAGCCTTTGTTTGAACACCTCTAACAAGCATCTCACCGGAAAGAGTTAGACAAACGGGACCATTCCTCGGCCTCTCACTCCGGAATGGGGCGTCAAAATGGCATCTCACCAAATCAACCAAACACACACACTTTTCTTCCAAAAATTCTCAACTCAATCTTATTTCTCATGGCAAAGGTTTAGCCATTTTATAGGCAAAAAACAACAACAATTTATTAACGAATTAAAGGCGGAAAAGATGAAAAGTTTCTCGAAAATTGATGGAGAAATTTGGCCAGCCTCATGGTGGAAAATGAAGGTTTGGTTGTCCTCATAAAGTGTAGAAAATCATCAAGTTCCCTTGAATGATGAACCTTCGATACATCTCATCTATTCCGACATCATTCAATGCACCGGGAAAACTGTCCAGATTTCGGACTGTTGAACTATTGCTGATTTCGGACCTGTTCTTGGGTGATTTCGGCACTTTAGTCTTCATAAAAGATGTAGCCCTTCGAATTATCTTTCCAACAAGTACTCATGGACCTCCATCGGACTAATATAGCTCATTTTATGACTGAAACATTGAGCTTGCGTCGGAAGAGCTCGGATCACATCATCCTCCCTACCTTTGAAAAAGACTCTTCCTCGAATCTTGCGTTGCCTTCCAAAAAGAAATATTACGCCCCTGTACGTTGGATCTACGTAAAATATCTTGATGGTTGATCCCGCGAAGACTCTCAAATCTGCGTTGCTTTTCCAAAAAGGTACGATACGCCCCTGTACGTTGGATCTGCGTAGTGCACTTCAATGGTTGCAACCGCGACGGCTCTGAAGAGGGATGTGGATGAAAGTGATTGAAAACTTTGTGAACTCGATGGATTAGCTCTGATACCACTTGATGAGACCCGAGGACCGGATTGACCAAGGATCGAGCTTTCGAACACTCTTTTTGTGGGGCTAGTTTTTGGAATATTTGGAAACTGAAAAAAATGGATATGTGGAGCAAGATTCGCAGACCTCTCACCCTTGAATCCCCTACACTCGATCTTAATCCTCTCGGAATCGCACTCCGAGGATCTCGACCCTTTGACACCTTCGCCTCTCACTAGGGTGTCACCCTCGGCCTCTCACCAAAGGGTTCGCTCTTAGCCTCTCACCAAGAACTCGATCCTTAACCCGGAATCATAGGAAGCTATTTAGTGGCTTAACCTTTAACTCAACTGAACTTGACTTGATTTAAAATGAAGGTTTTACAAGCAATATATAAGATGAAAATAGAAGCCCTAATCATCTCTAATCGATGTGGGATTATTTTGATAGAAATAAAAGCATGAAAAAAAATCTAGATTGGAGCTGCTGGAAAGAACGTCCAATTCTAGCATCTTCGAGGCTGATTTAGGAGAAGTGTCCTTCATGGAAGTTGTAGCCACTTAAAATATCTTTCCAACAAGTACACATTGGCTTCAATCGGAATTTTATGCAGCCCGAAAGAGCCAAAATACCACGGTGTCGCCATGCTGTTTTCTCAAACGAGGGTTAATGTTCGGCCCCAGCAACATAGCTTTGTAAGATAAAGGATTCGAGCGCATTGAAGACTGGGATCACATCAGAGTATCCATGTGGTATTCAACGAAAGCAATAATGGTGTGTTGAGTGAATGTTTTGCAGATCTCGACCTAAATCATCATGATTCCGATGGAGAAGAAGAAGAAAAATATGAAAACAAGAGCAACCAAGAGCCCAATATGCAAGAGCAAATCCAAGACACAAACGAGCTATCTCAAGACCTTGAGAAATAAATGCAGAACCAAGATGAGATTGACATAAGAAATGAAGCATCTAATCCTCAAATCTCCACTCAAGTCCTTGAAGGAAGACCTGCTGCTGTTCTGAATGATCATGGCCCAAAGCAATGAAAGTTTAAACACGCCTCTTCACACTCAGCTCAAGACATCATCTCAGATCCTTCCTCTGGTATACAAACTAGTCGATGTCGGTCGATGGTGTGAAAACACTTCCTGATGTCGAATTCCAAAAACCAGCGAGAGGTTCCCCACTCTTCTTTGCCCGCCCCATCTATGGATGAATCGCCCCACCCCGAAGGTGTAAGCAGTCAGTAAGAAAGAAGGTTCCAGATTAAAAAATCTAAGTGCTTTCTATGCTTTTGTCTCTCTCGTAGAACCGAAGACCCCTGCTGAAGCACTCCAGGATTCGGATTGGATCACTGCTATGCAAAGCGAGCTAAATGAGTTTGAAAGGAATAAGGTGTGGACTCTCAAACCTAGGCCTAAACATCAATCAGTCATTGTGACTCGATGGATATTCCGAAACAAACTGGATGAAGCAGGAAAGATCATTTGAAATAAAGCAAAGCTTGTTGCTCAAGGCTACAATCAAGAAGAAGGTATACACTACGAGGAGACTTTTGCTCCCATAGCAAGGTTAGAAGCCATACGTATTCTACTTGCTTTTGCATCATTTATGGGGATTAAGTTATTTCAAATGGATGTCAAATGTGCATTTCTAAATGGTGTGTTGGAAGAAGAAGTTTATGTTGCTCAACCTCCTGGCTTTGAAAATGATGTTTTTCCCAATCATGTCTATAATCTGGACAAGGCTCTCTATGGTCTCAAACAATCCCCTAGAGCTTGGTAAGAGAGATTGTCCAAGTATCTTCTAGAAAATGGTTTTCAAAGAGGTTTGATTGACAAAAGTCTTTTCATCAAGACCCGTGGAAATGACCTTTTGGTAGTTCAAATCTAGGTTGATGATATATTATTTGTTGCTACTAATAACTCTCTTTGCAAGGAGTTCTCTGAGATAATGTGCGGGGAATTTGAAATGAGCCTCATGGGAGAATTGAATTTCTTCCTCGGTCTACAAGTACATCAGACAAAGAAGGGGATCTTTCTAAACCAAGGGAAGTATACGAGGGACTTGCTTAAGAAATAAAAGATGGATCAATCTAAGGTAGCAAAGACCCCCATGAGCTCAACTCTCTCCCTTGATCAAGACAAAAATGGTAAGAATGTGAACCAAAAGGAATATAGAGGTATGATTGGTTCACTACTCTATCTTACTGCCAGTAGGCCTGATATTAGGTTCAGTGTATGTATGTGTGCTCAGTTCCAAGCTGATCCTAAGAAATCATATCTCATTGCTGTAAAAAGGATTTTCAGATACTTGAATGGATTTCAAGATCTTGGTCTCTGTTATCCCAAGCAGAGCAATTTTTATTTAACTGTCTACTTAGATGCAGACTTTGCAGGATACAAAGTGGATAGGAAGAGCACATCTGGATGTTATCAACTTCTTGGCTCATCCCTGATTAGCTGGCATTCAAAGAAACAAAACTCGGTTGCCTTATCCACTGCTGAAGCCGAATATATAGCTGCAGAAGCATGCTGCTCACAGATCCTATGGATAGCACAACAACTTCATGACCTTGGCATAGATCTAAAAGGTATTCCTGTCAAATGTGATAATACAAGTGCCATTTCTATCACTAAGAACCCTGTGCAGCATTCTAGAACAAAGCACATTGATGTGACACATCACTTCATTAGAGACCATGTGGAGAAAGGTGATGTATCTATTTCTTTCATTTCTACTGAGTTTTAACTGGCAAATATCTTCACCAAGCCGCTTCCTGAAGATTGTTTCAATTTCATTAGATTGGAACTTGGCATGCTCAACAGGGAAGCACTTTCTTAGGAGGAGCAACACTCCCTACTGAAAGGCTTATTCAAGACTGTCATTTCAAGACCTTGTCAACCTATGGTCTTGAGAATACCAAAACTCGAATTATATAAATTTAGACCCAAGATTTTTGTTAATATCTTTATATATATTAACATAATTTCTTTATTTTTAAAAGTACTTGCACATTTTTTGAAATACACCGATTTAAAAAATTTGTCCAAATTCTGTGTATATGTTATGATACACTTTTCCTTTTAAAAAAGATTTATTATCTTTGAAAATATCTCATTTCCATTTAATTTTGATCCGGTTTTATCTTAAATGAAGTGTACTTGTGTAATTTTGGAAGAGTGTGGCTTTTCAATTTCCTGTACGGCTATTTAAACACCTCTCCCTCACTCTCTCTCCACTCCATTTTCTGAAAACGCTCTCCATTTTTCAAGAATCCTTCTCTTCTTCTCAAGCTTTGTGTATCAATGGCTCCCAAAAGGACTGCGAAACCACCGACCGCTCCTTCTTCCAAACGCTACAAGATGATGGGCGACAAAGGAAAACGGGTATGCTCACCACCGCCTGAAAGCTCCGAGGACTCAAGCTCTTCTTCGCCATCTCCGTTGATCATAAAGAACAAGAAGACTCCAGTTGCACATCCGGCACCCAATCGCCCTAAAGTAACCTCTGATATCTCTGCCAACTGGTTTGTCTCTTTTGATGTGGCCAAATCCTGGGAACAGGGTTATGGACACCGTCGATTGTGCTTCTGTGATGTTGTCGACACAAAATTGCTTTTTCCATGCCTTTACCCTGCATCTCCCTCCTAAAATCAACCTGCTTTTGGTCCATCCTTAACCCAGGAGACTTTACCTACCCTCATCTTACCCGACTCTTTTATGCTAACATGTCTGCACACTGTGTCAAGGGAACTCTAACCCTTGTCACGAAAGTAAAAAATCATCGAATTCGTCTTTCTGCTAAGAGCCTGGCCTTAATCCTTGACCTCCTCACTGAAATTCCTACCGAAGGCTTTCCGGACAGGGTTGATTCCATCAATCTTGCCCGAAAAGAATTCTTCCTTCATGCCCCTTCCGAGTCGTCTTCCACATACAAGCCCACTCACACCATTCTTCAAATCCAGCCAAAACTGATCTTTGCTATTCTTGCTCGCTGCATCTTCCCTCGTGTTAATTCCAGAGAGCTTGTCACTGAGATTCTCCTCGAAATCCTTTACCTAGTCATGAATGGCTATGAGCCTAATCTTCCCGAAATGATGATCACTTACATGCTTCATGCCGCCTCCTCTTCCCGTCCCATGCCTCTACCCTATGTCAGTATACTACCCAAAATCTTTGAAGCTTATGGTGTCGACACCACTACTGAGGAAAGACAAACTTACAGTGGCATAATCAATGAGGCTTGCCTTGAGAGGCTTGGGATTGCTCGGAACCTGAGGGGCCAGTGGATGCTGAAGAAAGAGGGCAAAGGATCTCCTGTTCCTACTCCTGGGGTCTCAGATGACAGGATTGCTGCTCTGGATACAGACATTCAAGACCTTAGAATGGACATGGGAAGGATGTGGACCAATATTGTGTCAAGGCAAGACAACACACATGAGCTACTCTCTATCGTCAACTGTAAGCTTTATCAAATGATGGTGCTGAATGCTCTCACATTCACAGCTACTGGCTCTATCATGCCCTTAGACGAAGAGACTGCAGCACATGTAAGAGAGAAAGCAGGCAATGTCATCCTCAATTGTGAAAGACTTGTGAAAAAGAAACCCATTCTGCGACCTACTCATCCTGAACCAACGATTATCACAGTAGAAGAATATGGTGTTGTGAAGAAGTATAGAGACATGGAAAGGCAGAAGGTCTTGGATCAGATGGAGAAAGACAAGGTTACAAAGGATGCCATAGATAGATGGAGAAAGAAATGCAGAGACAAGGTTAGGAGGAAGTACATAGGGCCGAACAAGCAGTATCCTACTTCTGGAGACTGGCAAGAGGAAGGGCCAGCTAAACCTACTCCTAATGAAGGTGAACCCTCTACTGCTGGACCCTCAACATCTGCTGCTCCATCCATTATCGAGCCATCTGCATCGCCTGAGCCTGTCAAGTCCTACTCAAGAAAGAAGAAGAAATCCACTAGCGGTGCATCATCCTTAAAGCTTTGATACAACTCCATCTCTCTTTCTCTATCTACTTTGAAAAAATCCTATATGTTTTTGCTAAAACCTTGGTTTGTGGTTTAAAAACTCCTGCTCTCTACCCAATTTGTTGGAAGACAAAAAGGAGAAGAATAATTTGGCTTGTTGCTTTGACTTTGGGTTGCTGGTTTTTGTGGTTTTGGATCATGGTCTAAACATTTCCATAAAAGATATTGATGCTTTATGCGATGCTTTATGATCGATGCTTTATGCGATACTTTATGTTATATGCTTAATTATGTTTTGTCTTCCATCAAGGGGGAAATTTAAAACTCCACCTTGATTGTAAGATCTTGACATACTAACTTGCAGGGATGATATTAAGGGATGATGAAAGACAAAACACTGTCTAGATTTCAAGGTCTTTAAACCATGACTACATTGTGCATTCCTTTACGAATACCTTATTCTATAAGTTATGGTTTGGTTTTGATATGTATATCTATCCAAGCTAACCTGCAGGACCCTATTTAAAAAGATGGGCCTTTCGTAATGGGCTTGAATATCGAAAGGAATTAGGCTCACATCCATTGTGAGAGATCCCACAATTACTTTCTCGATCAACCCAATAAGGAAAGAAAGATCCTTGAGGATCAAGGCTTGAAGCTTGCCGATTTGCACAAGATCAAGGGAGCGTCTTCTATAACCGGAAGGAATTATTCTTGGAAGAAATTCAAACTTTAAACGGCTCCTTTGGAGATCTATTTAATCGGTGCTTATAGAAGTTTAAAATTTATTTGTAGCAAGCATTCATTTTCGAGAGCATCAAGCAATAGCAAACATTCTCTTTACACGTTGAGCTTAGTGTGATCAGTTTTGAGTGTTGAGAGAAACACAAGTCTTTATTGTACAAGTTATTTGATTCACTGTTTAAGTTTTTTTACTCGTGATAGCACACTTTGGTGTGTAGTTGGTTCCTCTATTTCACTTGTAAGGTTGAGGGCTAGAATAGAAGCGATGAGGCTTTGTATAGGGGAATTGAAGTTCTCCTAGGAAGTTCTAGTCTTAAGGAAGTGAAATAAAGAGGTTTGAATCCTACGGGTTGGGTAACCCTAGGCGAGGACGTAGGCCAAGTTCGTGCGGAACCTCATTAACAATTCGTGTGTTCATTTTTATATTCCGCATTTACTTTATCGTATTCGATTTTACTCTGTCAAGATTTGATTGCATATCAAAGTCTTGACAAGTTGATTTGCAAACTATCTTGAGGTTTCTTATCTTGCGAAAATCGTGCATACTCTATTCATCCCCCCCTTCTAGAGTATTATTTATCACCTTATAGACTCTTCAATTGGTATCAGAGCTTGGCTCACTGTTTTTTATCTAACAATCTTGTGAGTTTTTCAGCATTTCTACCGTAGGTAATGGAGGATTTGCCCAAGGGAGATCAACCAATTGACCTCATCTGTTTTGTGGCAACAACTTTGTTCACCAGAGATCATTGATGCAGATGTTCATCATTGATCAAGACCTTGAGCTATGGGACCTTGCCAAGAAAGAGCCACACGTTCCAATGAAGACTGTCGATGGAAAAGAAGTAGAAAAGACCGAAGCTGAATACGGTCCAACCGACCTGGAGAATATCACTAAGAATTTCAAAGCTATGAACTTACTATATTGTGCTCTTGATGCTAATGAATTTAACCGCGTTTCATCTTGCAAGAGTGTCAAGGAAATTTGGGACAAGTTTATGGTTACATATGAAGGCACAAGTCAAGTCAAAGAGAGTAAGATCAACATCTTTCTCAGATAGTACGAGCTATTCAAGATGAACCCTGATGAATCAGTAAAGGAGATGTTCACGAGATTTTCCCAAATTGTAAACAACCTCGACTCACTTGGGAAAACCTTCTCCAACCCAAAGAAAGTTATGAAGGTTCTTAGGAGCCTCCCAAAAGCCAAGTGGGGACCCAAGGTTACTGCAATTGAGGAAGCTCCAGACCTTACTACACTGCCATTGGATGACCTTCTTGGAAAGCTTATCACCCATGAAATGATATTAAATGAGGAAGATGGAGAAGTACCACCAACAACAAAGAATCTTGCTCTCAAAGCAAAGAAAGATCAATCACAATCTGATGGTGATGAAAGTGAAAACGAAGATGATCCATTTTCTTTTATCACACGAGGATTAGCATGAAATCTGAAAATGAAGAAGCAATTCTCAAATAGAGAAAATGATGGATCATCTAGATTCAGAGGTAAGTCTTCAAACCCCTCTAAAAAACCAAAACCAAAAGTACTAATGTGTTTTGAGTGTGGTGAAACAGATCATCTCGTAAAAGAATGTCCCGTGAAGAAAATAAACAAATTCAGAAAGTATGACCAAAAGAAGAAGGTTATGCTAGCAACTTGGAGTGACGAGAAATCCAGGAGTCAAGACCTTGATAAAGTGGTAAGAAACTTAATTTCAGGACCTCCAGATGTTCTTTCTGAAGCACTAAGAAATATGATTTCTAATGAAGAAGCCTACAGCAGCAAAATCAACATTTTGAAAGAAAAGCTGAAAGACCAACAAAAATGTGTTAGTGACATGTTGCTGGAAATGAAAAATCTTGAAGCTTCTCGGACGACTCTTGACATTAAAGTCAAGACCTTGAGTTCAGAGAATTCTGATCTCAAGCAAAGCCTCTCCTCTCTAAAGATTCGAAATGATGATTTAGAAAAAGAAAAGGCCAAGCTATTCGATAAGTGCCAAGACGAGCAGACATCACTTATACAATTTATAAGATCTAAAGCCAATCTTGATAAGATGTTAGGTGAACAACTACTCTCATTTAATAAGAGTGGTATTGGCTACAACAAAAATTTTCAAAAGAAACTCAGTACCACTTTTGTTAAAGCTAAAGGTAACTGACGTTCACCTACATGCTTTTACTGCTGTAAGAAAGGACATGTGAAGGAAACCTATCCATATAGATGAAAGGACCCTCACATCATTAGAAACACATTTCCTGTACGTCTTAATGAGAAGATAAAACTAGTTTGGGTTCCAAAAGGGACAAGACCACCTAACATGGTGTTGTGAGCCTAATTTTCCATGTTTTCTACTATCTTTTATATCGTTTTCTGCATACATTTCATACATTTGGGTTAGAATAGTACAGAATCTATGTAGTTTATGCTTATTTTCCAAATTATGGAGTCTACACTAGTTTTATTATATTTCGCAGAAATCGGACGCACTTTGGAGCTTAAAGGAAAGTCATGAAGAAGCTAAGGATAGCGCAGCTGGAGGAAATCCCACTTTTCGTCATTCATCATTGAAAATCAAGCTTTGATTTCTTCATGAGAGTTGTAGCCCTCGGAAAGAGCTTTCCAACGCATGCTCATATGCGTCAATCGGACGAACGAGGACTCGGGAAAGTGCATTTCAAGAATAGAGAAGCATGCTGGAAAATACAGAAGAGGTTGATTTCGACCTATGGTGGTCGATATCGATCTGCTTTTGGTCAAAACTTCTCCTGGAGGCCAGAAATCGACCCAGGAAGCTGGAAGACAAAGGCGTAGGTCGATTTCGACCAATGTGGTCGATATCGAGTCAAAATCTGGTCGAAAATCCTCCTGGAGCCGAAATCGAGTGTCAGGAAGCAAAGCTGAGAAGACGAGCTCAATATCGAGTGACCAACAGTGGCCGAAATCGAGTGAATCCGAGTGCAGAATCTGAGCTGGCTTTCTTCCACATTAAGCAAGATTTATTCTATCAACTAAAGAGGAGATTTATCAAGTTCTATCAAGATGGAAGGGATTTATCTACTTTAGATATAGTTTCCTTGTTGATTTATTTTTTTTATTTCCATATTTTTATCTTTAAGTATTAGATAGATAGATATTGATATAGATAAGTGATTCTTTCCTAATTATCTAGGGAAGGAAGCCTATAAATAAGGCCCTAGGGGCTGAATTTTATCCATTCAATTTTCACACACAATATCGAGAAGAGTAGAGAGAGAAAGAGAGCTTGTGGCGAGGAGGAGCAAGAGAGTTGAGAGACGATTTGGCTTCGATTGGTTGTAAGCTCTCTTTTATTTTATTAATGCAATTTAGTTCCCTTTTATTATTGATGTATTTCTTGATGATGAAGAGCGAGTAGTCACCCAACTTCTAGGGTCGGGGTGAGCCCGACGGTGGCCATGTAAGGTGATACGGTAAAGGTACAATCTTTGAATGCAATTCATCTTCTATCCCTACGAGCATGATTCTTTTGCGAAAGTTGAAGGTGATCCTTGTTTGTGTTATTGAAGCGAAAGTGATCTTAATACAACTTGGATTAATTATGTGAAAAAGGGTTAGTAACAATTAGGGTTTATGCGAAAGCCTCTATTTTCCTATTTGTTAATAACGAAAGTTATTTGATGAAAAGCATGATCTTTTATGCCTTTATGTGTTATTTTACGTGGTTATCGTTGTGGTGTTGAAACCCCGATCTTGGAAGTATTTTAGCTTATTGATTTATTTCACAAATTTCGAGTTCTGTCTGCGAAAATGTTTCTGTTTTGAGTCGATATTGAGTCACTGTTGGTTGAAATATTGGGTCGATATCGAGGGGTATTACGTCGAAATCGACCGAGTTGCAGTTTTCTGTTTTTGCTTCTGTTGCTTCTATTTTATTGTTTATGAACTGAAAAGGCGGGCACTGACACGCTTCCTCGTGGATACGATCATGACCGCCTTCTACTACAACGGGAGGAAGTCTTGTATTTATTTGCTGAGACAGGGAGTCAGTTTGATTTTATATTTATATTTATTTCATACTTGACCATCCTCCTGCAACAACACATGGTCTATCTTCATTATGAATCTATAACTATGTATTGGTCAAGCCGGAAAGGATGATGTTTGTTTTGTAGGATATCACCAAGCACAAAGAATCAAAATGGATCATGGACAATGGATGCTCTCGACACAAGAGTGGGAAAAAATCTTCATTTCAAGATCTTAAAGAGAAAACCACTAGAACAATTACTCTTGGTGATAAAGGGAAATGTAACATCATTGGTATCGGTAATATTGGTAATTCAAATAGCTGCATCAAGGATGTATATCTCGTTGATGGATTAAAGTATATTCTCTTAAGTGTTTCTCAGCTGTGTGACAAAGGAAACAAAGTGGGCTTTGACATGCACAAATGTGAAGTCAGAAATGAGGAAACTGGAGACCTGATTCTCACGGCTCACATGCACAACAACACATAAGCTGTGAATACTAACTATATTGCAGGAACAGATCTCAAGTGCCTCAAGGCCTTTACTGACGATCCGAGTCACTGGCACAGAAGGTTAGGAGATGTAAGCTTGCACACTCTTAACAAGCTAAAGACAAGAGATCTAGTACGAGATTTACCTGATCTAAACTTCAAAAGTGAGGAACTGTGCAATGCTTGCACAAGCAATATCCTACTTTTGGAGACTGACAAGAGGAAAGGCCAGCTAAAGCTACTCCTAAGAAAGGTGAACCCTCTGCTGTTGGACCCTCAACATCTTCTGCTCCATCCATTGCCGAGCCATCTGCATCGCCTGAGCCTGTCAAGTCCTACTCAAGGAAGAAGAAGAAATCCACTGGCGGTGCATAATCCTCAAAGCCATGTTACAACTCCATCTCTCTTTCTCTATCTACTTTGAAAAACTCCTATATGTTTTTGCTAAAACCTTGGTTTGTGGTTTAAAAACTCCTGCTCTCTACCCGATTTGTTGGAAGAAAAAAAGGGGGAGAATGATTTGACTTTGGTTTGACTTTGGGTTGCTGGTTTTTGTCGTTTTGGATCACGGTCTAAACATTTCCATAAAAGATATCGATGCTTTATGCGATGCTTTATGATCGATGCTTTATGCGATGCTTTATGTTATATGCTTAATCATGTTTTGTCTTCCATCAAGGGGGAGATTGAAGACACCACCTTCATTGTAAGATCTTGACGTACTAACTTGCAGGGATGATATTAAGGGATGATGAAAGACAAAACACTGTCTAGGTTTCAAGGTCTTGAAACTAGGACTACATTGCGCATTCCTTTACGAATACCTTATTCTATATAAGTTATGGTTTGGGCTTTATATGTATATCTATCCAAGCTAATCTGCAAGACCCTATTTAAAAAGATGGGCCTTTCGTAATGGGCTTGAATATCGAAAGGAATTGGGCTCACATCCATTGTGAGAGATCCCGCAATTACCTTCTCGATCAACCCAATAAGGAAAGAAAGATCCTTGAGGATCAAGGCTTGAAGCTTTCCGATTTGCACAAGACCAAGGGAGCTTCTTCTATAACCGGAAGGAATTATTCTTGGAAGATATTCAAACTTCAAACGGCTCATTTGGAGATCTATTGAATCGGTGATTATGGAAGATGAAAATTTATTTGTAGCAAGCATTCATTTTCGAGAGCATCAAGCAATAGCAAACATTCTCTTTACACGTTGAGCTTAGTGTGATCAGTTTTGAGTGTTGAGAGAAACACAAGTGTTTATTGTACAAGTCATTTGATTCACTCTTTGAGTTTTATACTCGTGATAGCACACTTTGGTGTGTAGTTGGTTCCTCTATTTCACTTGTAAGGTTGAGGGCTAGAATAGAAGCGATGAGGCTTTGTATAGGGGAATGGAAGTTCTCCTAGGAAGTTCTAGTCTCAAGGAAGTGAAATAAAGAGGTTTGAATCCTACGGGTTGGAGAACCCTAGGCGAGGACGTAGGCCAAGTTCGTGCCGAACCTCGTTAACAATTCGTGTGTTCATTTTTATATTCCGCATTTACATTATCGTATTCGATTTTACTCTGTCAAGATTTGATTGCATATGAAGGTCTTGACAAGTGGATTTGCAAACTGTCTTGAGGTTTCTTATCTTGCAAAAATCGTGCATACTCTATTCATTCCCCCCCCTTTAGAGTATTATTTATCACCTTATAGACTCTTCAATTGGTATCAGAGCTTGGCTCACTGTTTTTTATCTAACAATCTTGTGAGTTTTTCAGCATGTCTATCATAGGTGATGGAGGATTTGCCCAAGGTAGATCAACCAATCGACCTCCTCTGTTTTATGGCAACAACTTTGTTCACTAGAGATCATTGATGCAGATGTTCATCATTGATCAAGACCTTGAGCTATGGGACCTTGTCAAGAAAGGGCCACACGTTCCAATGAACACTGTCGATGGAAAAGAAGTAGAAAAGGCCGAGCCTGAATACGGTCAAACCGAGATAGAGAATATCGCTAAGAATTTCAAAGCTATGAACTTACTGTATTGTGCTCTTGATGCTAATGAATTTAACCGTGTTTCATCTTGCAAGAGTGCCAAGGAAATTTAAACACCTCTCCCTCACTCTGTCACTTCATCACTCTCTCTCCACTCCATTTTATGAAAACACTCTCCATTTTTCAAGAATCCTTCTCTTCTTCCCAAGCATTGTGTATCAATGGCTCCCAAAAGGGTTGCGACACCACCGACCGCTCCTTCTTCCAAACACTACAAGATGATGGGCGACAAAGGAAAATGGGTATGCTCACCACCGACTGAAAGCTCTGAGGAATCAAGCTCTTATTCGCCATCTCCGTTGATCAGAAAGAACAAGAAGACTCCAGTTGCACATCCGGCACCCAATCGCCCTCAGTGATATATCTGCCAACTGGTTTGTCTCTTTAGACGTTGCCAAATCCTGGGAATAGGGTTATGGACACCGTCGATTGTGCTTCTGTGATGCTGTCGACACAAAATTGCTTCTTTCCATGCCTTTACCCTGCATCTGCCTCCTAAAATCAACCTACTTGTGGTCCATCCTTAACCCATGAGACTTTGCCTACCCTCGTCTTACCCGACTCTTTTATGCTAACATGTCTGCACACCGTGCCAAGGGAACCCATAACCCTTGCCACGAAAGTAAAAAATCATCGAATCCGTCTTTCTGCTGAGAGCCTGGCCTTAATCCTTGACCTCCCCACTGAAATTCCTACCGAAGGCTTTCCGGACAGGTTTGATTCCATCAATCTTGCCCGAAAAGAATTCTTCCTTCATGCCCCTCCCGAGTCGTCTTCCACATACAAGTCCACTCACACGATTCTTCAAATGCAGCCAAAACTGATCTTTGCTATTCTTGAGAGCAAAGATCAGTTACATGCTTCATGTTAATTCCAGAGAGCTTGTCACTGAGAATCTCCTCGAAATCCTTTACCTAGTCATGAATGGTTATGCGCCTAATCTTCCCAAAATGATGATCAGTTACATGCTTCATGCCGCCTCCTCCTCCCGGCCCATGCCTCTACCCTATGCCAGTATACTACTCAAAATCTTTGAAGTTTATGGTGTCGACACCTCTACTTAGGAAAGACAAACTTATAGTGGCATAATCGATGAGGCTTGCGTTGAGAGGCTTGTGATTGCTCGGAACCTGAGGGGCCAGTGGATGCTGAAGAAAGAGGGCAAAGGATCTCCTGTTCCTACTCCTGGGGTCTCAGATGACAGGATTGCTGCTCTGGATACAGACATTCAAGACCTTAGAATGGACATGGGAAGGATGTGGACCGACATTGTGTCAAGGCAAGACAACACACATGAGCTACTCTCTATCGTCAACTGTAAGCTTGATCAAATGATGTTGTTGAATGCTCTCACATTCACAGCTACTGGCTCTATCATGCCCTTAGACGAAGAGATTGCAGCACATGTAAAAGAGAAAGAAAGCAATGTCATCCTCAATTGTGAAAGACTTGTGGAAAAGAAACCCATTCTGTGACCTACTCATCCTGAATCATCGCTTATCACAATAGAAGAATATGGTGTTGTGTAGAAGTACAGAGACGTGGAAAGGCAGAAGGTCTTGGCTCAAATGGAGAAAGACAAGGTTACAAAGGGTGCCATGGATAGATGGAGAAAGAAATGCAGAGACAAGGTTAGGAGGAAGTACATAGGGCCGAACAAGCAGAATCCTACTTTTGGAGAATGGCAAGAGGAAGGGCCAGCTAAAGCTACTCCTAAGGAAGGTGAACCCTCTGCTTCTAGACCCTCAACATCTGCTTCTCCATCAATTGCCAAGCCATCTGCATTGCCTGAGCCTGTCAAGTCATACTCAAGGAAGAAGAAGAAATCCATTGGCGGTGCATCATCCTCAAAGCCTTGATACAGCTCCATCTCTCTTTCTCTATCTACTTTGAAAAAGTCATATCTGTTTTTGCTAAAACCTTGGTTTGTGGTTTAAAAACTACTGCTCTCTACCCGATTCGTTGGAAGACAAAAAGGGAGAATGATTTGGCTTGTTGGTTTGACTTTGGGTTGCTGGTTTTTGTGGTTTTGGATCATGGTCTAAACATTTCCATAAAAGATATCGATGCTTTATGCGATGGTTTATGATCGATGCTTTATGCTATATGCTTAATCATGTTTTGTCTTCCATCAAGGGGGAGATTGAAGATTCCACCTTGATTGTAAGATCTTGACGTACTAACTTGCAGGGATGATATTAAGGGATGATGAAAGACAAAACACTGTTTAGGTTTCAAGGTCTTGAAACCAGGACTACATTGTGCATTCCTTTATGAATACCTTATTCTATGTAAGTTATGGTTTGGGCTTTATATGTATATCTATCCAAGCTAACCTGCAGGACCCTATTTAAATAGATGGGCCTTTCGTAATGGGCTTGAATATCGAAAGGAATTGGGCTCACATCTATTGCGAGAGATCCCACAATTACCTTCTCGACCAACCCAATAAGGAAAGAAAGATCCTTGAGGATCAAGGCTTGAAGCTTGCCAATTTGCACAAGATCAAGGGAGCGTCTTCTATAAACGGAAGGAATTATTCTTAGAAGAAATTCAAATTTCAAACGGCTCATTTGGAGATCTATTTAATCGGTGATTATGGAAGATGAAAATTTATTTGTAGCAAGCATTCATTTTCGAGAGCATCAAGCAATAGCAAACATTCTCTTTTACACGTTGAGCTTAGTGTGATCAGTTTTGAGTGTTGACAGAAACACGAGTCTTTATTGTACAAGTCATTTGATTCACTCTTTGAGTTCGTGCCGAACCTCGTTAATAATTCGTGTGTTCATTTTTATATTTCACATTTACTTTATCGTATTCGATTTTACTTTGTCAAGATTTGATTGCATATCAAGGTCTTGACAAGTTGATTTGCAAACTGTCTTGAGGTTTCTTATCTTGCGAAAATCGTGCATACTCTATTCATTCCCCCCACCTTCTAGAGTATTATTTATAACCTTATAGACTCTTCAGGGGGTTTCCCCTTTCTTCCCTTTGTGCTTCTCCATTTCCAGGAGAAGAGACAGAGCATAGGCGGTCGGCGCCATCGTCGCCCACAAGAAGGGGGGTCGATGACTGAAATCGATTATCAGTAGATGGATCGAGATCCATAGAGCAAGGGTGATCGATGACTGAACTCGATTTTTAGATTCTTCGTCTTCGATATGTGAAAGGAGGGGGACAATAGGAGCCATGGCCGTGGCCAAAGCTGTAGAAGAGAAGGTCCTTGCCACCACCCTCACCACCACCTTTGTTCTAGGGCGTCTTGAGCCAAGAGTACGGGCGAAGGTCGAGAACAAGCGAGAGGCAAATCATCGACATGTTCATGGTGGCCAAGCCAGTCATCGAGGCCGAGGATCCTAAATCCGAGGAGAAGGAACCGATAGAGGGCAACGAAGATCCGATGGAGGATGACGAAGATGCGAAGGAGGAAGACTATGGTGGAAACAATAGAGGAAGACTATGGAGGACAACGAAGATCCGAGGGAAGGAGGCTAGGTTACTTTGACTGACCGATGGCCCTTTGATTAAGAGAGAATGGTCATAGATAGACCACTTTTTGCAAAACTTTGCAAAAATAGCGCACACTCTTGCAAATTTGCACAAATAACACAAATCCCATAATTTTGCAAAAAAGTTCCGGTAGCACAACCTGTTGTAGGAGGTTTAGGCTCCAAAATAAAAAAGGAAAAAAAAGGAAAGAAGGAAAAAGTGGCAAAAAAAAAGGAAAAAGAAACAAAAAACCTAAAGCAATAAATGTTATCATACTATCTCTCTCCTTTTCAATTCTCTCTCTCTCTCTCTCTCTCTCTCTCTCTCTCTCTCCATTTCAACCGATGATTTGAAAAGGGAGGAGGCCCGAGAGGATCCACCGTTGTCGGAGTGTGGAGGAGAAGCGAAGAACGCCGCCGTCGGACTATAAAGAGACGCCCCCTCTCCGTCAACCCAAAACCATTCTTTCTCTTCTCCATTTTGTGCGAATGTGGGGTGTCGATTGTGTGGGCGAAGGAGTTGCAATGGGGTTTTGGGATTGAAGGGCAATGGTGGGTTGAGTGATGGGTTGTGGAGGGGTGACAATGGTGGGTGCGATTGAAGGATGAGGAGGGTGGTTTTCGGGTATGGTTAGGGGAAATCTGCAGTTAGGGTTTAGGAAGGCCGAAGATGGTGACAATGGTGGGAGTTGAAATTGGGATACGGGGATGTTTTGGTGGGTGATTGAAGAAAAACAATTGAGGTGTGAGCCATGTTTCATTTGGAATTTTTTTGTTTGAAAGAGAACTTTGGTGACATGGGTTTCAAATTGGATGGGAAAGTATGTCATTCATTCGCATATCTTCGTTTTCTGCAAAATCTGCATAACTTAGGTGACAAGGGTAAGTAGACTCCTGAAAAGTGACACGTAAATATTGATATTTAAAGGATAATATTCTAATCATTTCAATATGAAATTAAGCGACGATTAGAATCTGATATGAATTTTAATAGTCTTACGAATACCACATATTCCCTTTGATGTCATTCTCTTGTTTTTTATTTCAATTTCATTGGTTGCTGGACAACAATGTCGTTTTCTGTTTTAATTGGGCTTGTTTCTGAATTATAAATGAGTTTTGACATACCCAACTCAACTGATGTTGTTTTCTGAACGCTTTTGTTCACCTTAGTACGTATGAGTGATGCAAAAAACCTAATCCCTACAGATGAAAGTGTTGGAGGAGGTCGTCAATGGACTGTTGGTTACTAAAGGGATGGGAAGAGCCGGGGAAGAAAGAGAAAGGGATGCCAGCGCTTCTTTTGTCATTGATGCAGAGAAGGATGGTGATGTTGGGAAAGATGGAGCTGAAGACAAACTTTTCGATCAAAAGGAAGGGGATGGAGGGCACGAAAGGATGAGGAGGTAAGTTTATTTTAAGGTGACATGGTGTTTTATGTTGAGTGACACGGGAAATCAGGGATCCACTTTAAAGTTTGAATTTGTTTTTGAGGTCGTTCATGTCGATGTGGTTACAACGATTGCACCTGAAACCGGGGAGAAGCCCCTACAAGAAAAAAGTGATAATGTAAGCTCTTGTGGTCTGTCAAAAGGATGGTGTCGAAGATATTTGCAAGGAAGAGCATGTGGAGATGCTTGTCAAGGATGAGGGGAAGAGTGGAGAGGACCCGGACATGGATGTTGAGGCTACGATTTAGCAAGGAACAAAGATGGGGACACTGAGGACAACGATCATAAAGGAGAGGAGACGGAGAGTACACCTGAACGGGATAGCCAGCCACCAAAAAAATGATAGGATGAGGAGGTAAGTTTTCTACTAGGTGACATGATATTTACGATTAAGTGACACGGTTAGGTGTCACAGTATGATCTACATTGCCATCTGGGCGTAGAGGCAGTTGCTTTCTATTGTCGTCTTTCCATGGTAGACTGTTATGAACTTTGTTGTGTTTGTATTTTTTATCAGGGCGTACTTTTCATACCCCTAGATTGTTATGAACTTTGTTGGTGTTGTATTTTCTAAGCTTTGTTGCACAAAACTCGTAGGATGTTATGATCTCCGTTAGTCAGTAGGTGTAGTATTTTATGACATTAGTTGGTCAGTACATGTTAGTCTTTTATGAACATCTTATGCAGTTTGGGGTTTTCTTTACGAACATACTTGGATTTGAAATGTTTGGGTGGAAAAACGGACACGTTAAATCCTTCAAGTGACACGACCATGCAAACAGGTGACATGGTTCATTTCGAAAACAAATTTAAAGTGAAACCCCAAACTATGACACGTGAAATCTAACAGGTGACTCGGATATACAAACAGGTGACAGGGGCGAATTCCTTACGAAAATGGCAGATCCTCAAAACTGTAAATCATCAAAATCAAACAAATGACAAGTGAGATCTAACAGGTGACACGGGCATACAAACACCTGACAAGGGTGAATTCCTTACAGAAATGGCAGACACTCATAGCTCAAAGTCATCAGATTCAAACAAGGAATCGTGCATCCACAAAAAGTTGTCAGGGCAAAATACAACCCACTATACCTAAAGTTTGTCATATGTGCATTGACCCAAAATTACTCCCAAGTACTTACCCCGTTCCCAAAAGTATTACCAAGTTCTTAACTACTTACATATCAAAATGGTCCAACCGATGGCCATAAACTGAAAATGCAAAATAAAACCCAGCTTCTAAGGTAATCCATTGGACCACCAATAGAGGAACACAACTATGAACGATGACGCTTCACATGGGGAAACTCACTCGTGCCCTCCTTGACACCGTACAACTCCAAATCATCCCAGTCTTCTTCGAGCTTCACTTCAAAACCTTCGCCCTCGTCCGAGACCCCAAAGGCATTTATGGGGGTTGGCCCATCGTCATCCTCCTCCTCACTGCTAATGGATATCACCTCCAACCCCTAACCCATGTCACCTAAAGAGGTATCTGTGTAAGTCAATTCAATTACATCCAGACCCTGTACCCTATCACTTGAACATATACCCGTGTCATCTAATTGTTTAACTGTGTCAGTAATGTCCATCGCAACCAGCTACTTGCTCTTCCCTAAGGCAGTGGTTACCTTTTCCCCAGCATATAACACAGCATATAGAGACACGGGGTTTTGTTGTGCCTTACCGTCTTCCTCATCTATCACAATCTCCACCAAATCGTCCACTTTTTGAGAGGAAGGTGGCCCACTCAAGCGTTATTACCAGGCAGGTTGCTTTACTTCAAAGCTCTCCTTCTGCAATGGACCAACATATATCGCAAGGGGCCACAAATCTTCTCCACACTTCGAGTTCAGAAATTTAAACGTCTCAAAGTCGTCATCATCAGCTATTATGATCGGATTACCCCCTTCTTTCGACTTTGGTACGTAAGACAACGCCCACTCTTCATATAAAGCACCATCGCCGACCTTGAGATTGATCAGCTTTTTGAAAGAGTTGAAGTCAATGCCCTTTTGTATCATGAAATTCTCGTGCGTGTTCTTACCAGCAAACACCCATCCGCCTCCCTCGAACACCCAAGAACCATCGAAGATGAGTGTGACGCATACCAAGGCGTTTCCACCTGAAAAATGATACCATCGATGAGAAGAAATGTTTTCAATCGGTATCTAATGCCATATCTGAGGAGTATTCGCCAAATACACTTACCCCTTGCATATGGGAAGAAAGGTTTCTGGGAAACCAAGGTGACACGGGGATTCTGATCACTAACATGAGCACCGACTGAAGGCGACAAGTGCTCTACAACTGGAACTACAAGCCAAAAGCTTGTCTTCAATGGTGGAACGTTCTCCATCTCTTTCTCTAGGTAAGTTTATGTTGTAGAAGATGTGAGAGAAGAGAGAAAAAATGAATGTCTTTTCTCATCCTCTCTTTTTATACAATATAAAATGGTAAAAATAAACCTAACATCACATCACCCATCCCCTCACAATTTTTGGCGCGAAAACTCATCAACCCTTCCCTCCTCACATGTTCCCTCCTCCCTCCAACCTGCAACCTGCCCAAGAGGTCACCTTTTTTTTTTTGGCAAAAGTAGACACATAGACCACTTTTACATTTGTCTAAAAAGTGCGTGGTCTATCTATGCAAACCCTTTAAAAAACTAGTTTATCTATGCAAATCACCCTTTGATTAATTTAGAGTACCCGATGGATATTTGGTTAATGGGCCCAATTTCCTCTTGAAATTATGCATAAGGCCTAATTAAAATGATCAATTACTCAATTAAACCCCTCATTTATCTCCTACCTTCGGATGTATTTGGAAGTGGGTGAAGAGGGATGGAAGAGGTGTAAAAAAAAACACATCAGGACCTATATTTTTAATACTCCTTCGGTTCCATAATAAATGTCACTTTACTTTTCGACACACATTTTAAGGATGTGAAAACTCTATATATAAAATATTATTTTCAATGAATTTTTTTATAATTTTATACTTATTACTAAAAAGTGTGAAATCATTTTAAAAAATTGATTAAAAAATATAATTTATGGAGTTTTTACCTCATCGAAAATCGTGCACTAAAGTCCAAACGATGCGAGAGTTGGAGGACATGAAAGATGTAGAGAAGAAGCGAGAGTTGGAGAACAAAGCCACAAAGGTTGAAAACAGAGTTAAGAAGGATGAGGAGGAAGCGAAACAAGCAAATGATAAATGTGATAAGGTAAGTGGTGAAAATGAAGACTTGAAGAAGTGCATGAAGGTATTAGAGTTGCTCATGCAACAACAACAATATGTCACTTTACAACCAGCCTCTAAGACTATTTTCCTAATTGAAACTATTTTCATAAGCTTATACATATAAAAGGAAGTGGGGTCGTGTGCACGAGTGCGTGTGCGCTAGTAACCCATCACATAAGCCGAGTGGAGTTCTATTCTAAAACCAATTGACAATATGAGGAGGAGCTCACTAGCTTATATACTAAGACTTGTTTATTCATATGTTCAATGTAGAGCTCTCTTTGGTCTCTTCACATATCTTAACACGCTCCCGCAAGTGCAACTAGGATCTTTTGCTCTTTTGCCTCTACTTGCCATTTGGACAACGAGCATATCGTCTCGTTCTCTTTTTAGCTAGTCCAGGATCGAGAGTCGGACCATTTGGCTATTCCGTGACTAGGGGGTTGTGTGCACGAGCGCTAGTAGCCTAGCACATAAGCCGAGTGGGGCTCCATCCTAAAACAAATTGGCAATAGGAGAAGTAGCCACTAGCTTATATACTTAGGCTTGTTCATTCATATTTTCAACGTGGGACTCTCGTTGGTCTTTTTACATATCTCAACAACATTTTTTTTATGGCAAACATGCTCGGGCGACGAACAAAAATACCTTTCTCTACCAAATCAATTAGGCAATGAACCAAATGAAACCAAAGTAATCGCACAATTAGCACATGTTGGTCAATAACTAGAGCCACAGACCTAAGTAAACCAATTCAAATATCTTCCCCACTTAAATATTCATCCAACGAACATATGTGGTCTCTTAAACACTCAAGCCACAATAACATTGAACACATGTCGGTCACCTAATAACTAAAGCCACAAACCTCTGTGTTCTCATAAACACTCAAAAACGATAAACAGAGTCAGTCATCCCAATAATAACACTCTTGCAAGTGGTCAGTTTAATATCAAGCGATAACACCAAGCCATCGTTTGAATTGGTTGGCTAAACTTTTTTACGATGAACCCATTTGGTCGCCTAAGCACTCAGGAGGGATGATAGCATTGTCGCCGATAGGGAGGGAGGATGGCGGACAACCAACCTCGTTGGAGGTGAAGCGTTGACCTTGTTGAAGGTTGGGATGACAATATATTTTGCTCATCATTGCCTCACATGTGTCAATTGTCTAAATTGTAAACACCAAAGAGAAGGTTAGAGTTATTAATTTGACTGAGGGCAAGATTTTGTCTTCCACAAATACTACCAAAAATAACATTCAATCCACCAAACACCTATGGGTTTTTTTTTTAAAAAAAATTCACCATCTTTTCCACACCCAAACAAACCTATAGAAAACAAAAATACACACTCAAATTTGAACTCAATTTAAACATATCCACAACTCTACCAAACTAATAACCGTACGAACATCGAAATCATCCTCCGCATAAGAAGCGAGCATGATGGCTCACAAGTCACAATCACACCCAAGAGCATTCTTTCAGACGAGAATACAAAGTTCACAGTCGTCGAGGAAGAATGGTGACAGTGCGTTAGAGAAAGCCATGCCACTCTATCCACTAATGTGTCGATTTCTCGAAAAAACATGCGAGATATATACACTCTTAGATTGTTACAACGAGAATAGAATGTCCACGATGATGACTTCTGATGGCGAATCTCACGCCTAAGGGTGCCCGATCGCTTCGAATAGGTAGTCGAATTGGATATGCGAAAGAGCTCGAAACTCACGAATCCTCTTTTAGACCAATGAGTTCTCAACTTGCTTGAATCTCACAAACAAATTAATCACTGAGCGCCGCTTCTCACGATCCTTAGTTCTTCGAATCTCACGAAGAAGATGAACTCTTATCACGTCCGTTGGGGTTTCTCCATAAACTTGTTCAGGGAAAATAATAATTGAGCGTCCCTTTTTCATTAATCATAAAAGTACTTAGGGCCTGTTTGTTTAGCGAAAGGAAAAAGAAAGGATTCATTTGAGGTGAAAGGAAAGGAAAGTAAATGGAATAGGTTAAACACTGTTTTTGTTTGGTTAATTTAAAAAAAGGAATCATTTCATATACAAATTACAAACAACAATTTATGCATTCGAACAAAAAGCAACAATTTATGCAACAATGGCGTATTTCCACAAACATTGTAGACAAATGCAAGTCAAACAAAAATCCTAAAACAGGAAAATCAAATCATAAACCTGAATTAACCCCTAATTGTACCCAAATGGTTCCGCAAAGAACCTTTCGATTTTGAGGCGCTTGATCTTGTGCTCAAATATCATGAAATTCATAAGTTCTTATTACGGATAGGAGAAGCAATGGTTTGATTGTGCAAACCGTAGGAACAACAGTAGCCATTACGAGGACTACTGTTTGTGAACTCAACGGCAGGGACACGCGGTGTTAAGGAAAGAGAGAGTGATTGTGGTTTCGATGGGGACTGGTTTCGGGTGCCGATGGTCGAGCTTCATCGGGTTCCGGTAGAAAGAGACTCCGACGAGGTGGGTTGGAGACAACAAGGATCTGCCACAGATGAGATCTCGGTAGATGGGGAAGGAAGCGAGGTGGGTGAGAGGCGACGTACGGGGTGAGATGCTGAGAGATCAGTGTATAGGGATTTCTTAATTTTTAGAAGGGTAATAAATGGGCTTAACCCATTAAAACCCTTAAAGTAATTATTCCTTTGAGGATCCAAAACAAACATAATAGAAGGGGAATTAGTTTAATGATTTCTTTCTTGACCTCATTTTGGGTTAAACAAACACGCCCTTAAATAGCAACACATAAAAACATAATGGCTTAAAAACCCTAATGGGTTTTTCTAACAAATTCCTAAAACCCATCAATAATATAATATTGTTCAATAAAAACTCGAATAATATAAAAACTAATACTTATTAAATAATAGGATAGACTAAAATTAACTAAAACTTAAAATATAAGAACATCGTGGATCATTAATCTTCGTCACTTCAAATCCTTGAATATATCGCAAATGCCTCGATGATGGCTGATGTCCATGTTTTGGGTTAGAATAATACAGAATCTATGTAGTTTATGCTTATTTGCCAAATTATGGAGTCTACACTAGTTTCTGTTTAATTTCGCAGAAATCGGACGCACTTTGGAGCTTAAAGTAAACTCATGAAGAAGCTAAGGATCGTGTAGCTGGAGAAAAGGCCATATTTCGACATCCATCATTCTGAATCAAGCTTTGATGTCTTCATGAAAGTTGTAGCTCACGAAAAGAGCTTTCCAACGCATACTCATATGCGTCAATCCGACGAACGAGGACTCGGGAAAGTGTGTTTCAAGAACAAAGCAGAATACTGAGAACTCAGGAGTGATCGATTTTGACCAGACTTGGTCGATATCGACCAGATTTTGGTCGAAAATCCCAGAATCGACTCAAATTGACCAACAGACAAGAGGGCAACTCGATATCGACCAGTTTTGATCGATATCGACCAACAAGGACTCGATATTTCCTCTAGGAGCCGAGATCGAGTGACTGAAGTAAAGCGGAAAAGATGACTCGATATCGACCAGACGTGGTCGATATCGACCAACATGCAGTGACGAGTCCAACTCGATTCCGAGCTCTATTTCGAGTTCTATCCAAAGTCCAATGGAGATATTCCCAAGAGAAGATTCCTTGCACATGAAAATTTTAGATATTTTAACTTTTTAGCTTTTTATTTATCCTAATGGTGGAAAAATTAATTACCCTATAGGATTTGTCTTGTTTACCTAATTTAGATTTATTTATTTCCTAGTAGAATTATATGTTTAGATATAGGATAGATAGATTCCTTCCTTGGATAGCAAGGACTTGGGTCTATAAATAAAGCCCTTGGGGCTAGTTTTTATTCATTCAATTCCAAGCTAGAGAGGAGAGAAGTAGAGAGAGAGAGAGAGGAGGCCGAGTAGGAGCAAGGAGTGAAAGTTGTCTAGCTTCGATCGGTTGTAAGCTTTGGTTTATTTTAATGCAATTTAGTTTTCTTTTATTATTGATGTCTTTTGCTATGATGAAGAGCGAGTAGTCCACCCACTTCTAGGGTCGGGGTGAGCCCGACGATGGCCAAGCGTGTTTGAGGTAAAGATTAGACTTTTATTGTGCTTTGATCATCCACTACCTTTTATATGTTTATTACCTATTTAATAAAGATTCAGGTTAACAACTTGTATTATAAACATAAAATTGGTAGATACAATTAGGGTTTCTTGAGAGAGTTGTCTAATTGTTGGAAAAGGCGAAAGCTTGTTCCTTTGATGTGATTGCATGATTATCTATCTTATTCTTGCCTTATGCATGTTTGGTTATCGTTGTTGCAAACCTCGATCTTGGAATTTTCTTTCATACATTGTTTATTTCGAAATTCGCAAGCTTTGTCTTTTATTTACGTTTCTGTATCTGCTCGATATCGACCACCTACTGGTCGATATCGACTTCTGATTCTCGATCCCGAAAGATCGCTGCTCGTTTGTGTCTCTGCAGGTACATGTCCATTTCGAGGAATTGGTCAATATCGAGCTACTTGGTCGATATCGAGTACCTTTGGTCGATATTGTCTGACGTCTGCATAAGTGCCCAAAAATCGACTGAACTGGTTGATATCGACTACTCTTGGTTGATATCGAGTGGCCCCCTAAGGTCGAAATCGACGTGAAATATCCGCTGCCTGAGATCTGCTGACCCGCTTCCTCGAGGATCGAACCTGACTTCCTGTTGCTACATCGGGAGGGAGTCTTGTAATTATTTGCGTGGGCAGAGTCTGGTTTGATTTATATTATTATTTATTGAACTCGATTTCCTCCTACAATAATGGCCAATTTGTCATTTTTTCGGATTGTACCATTCTCCCTTTCTTGAATTTGAGTCGTCCTTGACTCGTGTATAAATGGCAACGCTGACGAAGAACAACTAGGACTATCATGAGCAAAGCTTGTAGCCATGATGCAGTGCAAATGACGATGACTCCCAGTGACATTGAGGACAACATGAAGGTGCCATTTGATGGTCCTATCACTCGTGCAAGGGCCCAGAGGATTCAAGATGCTACCAAGGCACTTCTCATTTGTTACCAAAGAACTATGGAGCAAGGATTCAGGCCACCTTGGATCACTTTGCTCAGGACTAGATCACCAGTCCAGGAGGTGAGCTTTAGACCACACATAGAGCTCATGAGCACTTGACAACAACCACCTTGAATCGATGCCAAGTGCATGAGGGGTCGATGACGAGGCCTAGGGGGTCGATGCCGAATGTGCTAGGGTTGGGCTGTTTTTCCTTCTAGTGGTGGAACATTATTTTAATTATTATTATTATGCATTTAGGAAATAAATGTGGGAAGGAAAATATCTCGTAGGGTTTTTCCTTAACCACTTAGCCTAGGTCTATCTATCTTTATCTAGGTTTTATCTATCTTAGTTAGGATATTTATCTACTTTAATTATTATTTTATCTAGCCAAATTCTATCATTTACAAGGAAGGACTGATAATGCATTGTTAATTAAAAACATTAGTTACATTCAATAAAATTAGATTGGAAATTGAAGAAACCTTTTGGCTAAAAGGTTATTCAATCCTCCAATCCAAAACTTTTGTCTTCAAGTTATTGTTCTTGTTCATTCATCCAAACAAAAAACCAAACCCTAATTCCAAACACAAACCATCACAAAGGAGAAACCCTAATCGAAAACCGTCGCAAAAACAGAAGAGAGCACCGCTGCGAAGGAGGTTTCCGTCGTTGCGGCCGCTGCATCAGTCGCTGCCACCGGTCGCTGCCGCGACTTGTTCCGCCACTTTATCCCTTTTCTTTTGTGTTGTGTCTTGTTTCGTTTTTTGTCGCTTTAATATTCCTTCACTCATATAATTTGAACTTGTTCCAAATCAGGAGAAATCAAGGAATATTGCAAGGTCGGGACAAAAATACGGAGTTGTTCTTGATTTCAAGCCCACAAGCGAAGGATCGGGAATAGCAACGCATCAAGTCATTACCTCAAAGTGTTCAACAATAGGAATGGAACTCTTGTGTAGTCAACCGCGGGAACATCCTCAACAAACTCCTCAAAAAGCTCGTCAACAACGCCTCGATTCTCCGGAACATATATTGAATTATTGATAATCATTAGGTTGTCACCCTCCACCGGAATTTCGGAAACTCCGAGCTCCCTAACCTTCGAACCCTAAGGTGGAGGCCCCTTGCTTATGCAACTAGAGCAGAACTATGCCCATATGAGGTTCTGTCACAAGCAATCACCTTGCCAAGGTCATCACGAATAATGAAAATCTGCAGCAGAGGAACCATTGAAACTTTTGATCCCATCAAAATTTATTTTGAAGGTGTCTTGTGGCTAATTTTGCCATTTTAAATTCCTTCATTTCCTTGGCCTAGTAGTTTTGGTTTGCTGTTGATGGTCTTCTTCGTCGAGTACTTTTGTAATCTGCCAGTTCTTTAGTATTTGTCTTGTTAGATTTTTCACATTTTATATTATTGTTGTACATGATGATATATTTAATTATTTTTCGGTTTTTACTTGTCAAAAAGTTTCACTAAGTCGTTATCGTCCAAATGCTCCACCATTTCGTTCGCAGTCACGTCGGTAGTCGTTTTAAAATTGACCTCTACTTTTTAGAAGAAGTTTATGCTTTTCATAACGGGACTTTAATACCCCGCTGGTTTTATTTTTTGTGCCGAGTGCTCACCCACGAGTCGACTGGTTTCTTCGGTCAGCAGACAAGCGAGCAAGGTCGCGCGATTAGGCACTCCATTTCTCTTTTCCCGCCAAAAAAAGGCGCCAAAAATCTCCTCTTCCACTCCTCTTTCTCCTTCGCCTCCAGATTCAGAGAGAACCCCCCCCCCCCCCCCGATTTCTCTATCAGTATATCGACGCCAGCAAATCCAGTCGAAGATCCAATTTGCAAGTCAAGATGCGAGCGGGCACGGTGCAGATCGTTTGGCACGACACCAAACCCGTCTTAACCCTAGATTTCCACCCCACTGCTGGAATTCTCGCCACTGGTGGCGCCGATAAAGAAATTAAGGTCCTCTTCTACCTGTCTTTTCTCTCAATCACCCCCAATTGCCCTTTTTGATTGTGTCTTTATAATAATCACGTTTTAGGGTTTCTGGACGGGTTTTCCTTTACTAAGTTTTTCTGTATGTAAACTGAAAACAAATCCAGCTTCAGTTTTTATTGTGTATGTTTGGTATTCTCGCGACGCGGAATATGTGTAATTGGATGAAGAACGTGTCGTTCTTGATTCTGTTTCGTTGTGCTTTTCAGATATGGAAAATAGTTCCCGGGGAAGCTGACAATAAACTACCAACAGCTACATACCAAAGTTTTCTTTCATATCATAGCACTCCGGTTAATGCTCTGCGCTTCTCGCCTTCTGGTAATTCAACAGCTATGCTACTGTCGGTCGAACCATTTCTTTATTTTTACTCTAGGTTCAAAATGCCTATAAGCCCTAGGAAGAAATTGCTAGAGTAAAAGGAAATATGAAGAATGCAATATTTTGGTGCAGCACTTTGAGCTAAAGTCAAAGAAATCTTGTGGAAGGGCCTTAAAATATCAGCTAGTGGAAGTCTATATCAGAGTAATAGGAGCATGGCCTGTTAATTCAATTGTTGTATTATGTTTCCACTTAGTTGTATCGCTATTATTGAGATTAGATGGTGGTATGATTATAGACATTTAAGTATTTGTGGGGCTGATTTCTTGTTGAATGTATGTGTTTATAACATGAACTCGTGACATTTAAGTATCTTCAAGGTCAGCTGCTTGGTTTTTCTGCAAGGGTCTTGAACTTCAAAGGAATGGGAACTATTTATATGATGCTCTTGGCGAAGGGAGATTTTTACATGGGAATTGTCAATGCAAAATGTGACTGAACACTGAATCTTGAGTTTTTAAAGCAAGATAGCATGTGATGAACATTTGCTAGTAATTCAAGTATGAAGCTTTGCCAAGAACTTGTTATACTTCTTCTGTGTTCTGGGAGATATGAAAAACAATTCTCTGACTTCTTGCCATAGATCATCTTCTGTGGAAGTTGCATTTGTTCTCTACATCTGAGCTCTCTTGAATGGCCCATAGATTTCCATTCAAGTTTTGTCATTTGATGGGCAATGGAAGGAGAGAGCTAATAAAACTTAAATTTCAGATTTTTGAGAATCTTTGTACCATTAGGATTGTTAAACCTAAAATGACAAAACAAAACAGTATCTCTATGTATTCTGTTCCCTGTCTTCCTAGAATTCTAGAATACCTTAATTCTTAAGACAAATATCTTTTAGGTCACATGAGGTTTGGTTTTTGTGTCACTTTAGTAAAATAATTTATTCACATGAGTTTTACGGTAAAAAAGAAATTCCTTTGGTAATCCTTTAAATAATGTAATTTCAGTAAATAGATTGTTATTAAAATAAATCAGTAACTTTATTTCAAGCATAAAATTAAATATACCTTATTATACTGTACGTGTCGTTTTTTACTAATAAACTCTTGTGGTTAGACTTTAACCTGTATGAGATTTTCCAAAACTTATGGCCCCCAAGATTTGCCCAAACCTCATGGTACTTGAGTGTCTTTTCTTTCTTTTGTCTTGAAGAACCATTATATTCACTCATTTCTGATATATTTCCCTTGACGTTTTATTTACAGGAGAATTTCTTGCTTCTGGTGCTGATGGTAAGATCTGTTCTTTACTTGTAGTTATTTTGATCTTATTAACTCGTTCAAATCATTCATTAAAGTTAGTCCCTATTTCAGGTGGTGAACTAATATTATGGAAGTTGCACACCACCAATGATGGCCAAACATGGAAAGTTCACAAGACACTGGCGTAAGAGTTTTATTTTCTCTTGTCAATCATAAAAGAATCTCTTTTTGAAAGCCTCAATAGTTAATGAACTATTTCACTCATCATGAAATATAGAAGAATGAATACAGGCATTTGCTTTACTATACATTATGTCTATGTTGTTGATTTAATCAACATGCCTCTCTCCGAGAAGTGGCTGTTATGCACAGGAAGGGAAATCCACTTTTAAATGATTGAATTGCATATCTGGATAATTTACTAAATAGCTTTAATCGTTTGACAGTTATACTGAATGTTGTCAGTGATCTTTACCTTTGTGCTTCAGAATCTCTAAACATTGTCATTGTTGATAAATAGTCCCCTAGCAAATGGAACTCCTTGGTTTAGAAGAGAGTATGGAACAGAGAGAATGTTTAACAGAGAAATAGAAATGATTAAGCTTTTTACTTTTAAAGAAACGAAATCATTAAGCTTGAAATTCTTATTATAACTTATTATGCATATTGAGCATTTAACAATTAACATGCTACTTTCTCAGCCAGTCAGCCGGATATAAGCTAAGAGGGAATCTATTAACTCGGATCCCCCAAATATAGACTGAACAAGGGCAAACTTAATAGCCTGTTTGAAAGTTAAGCTGTGACTGCATCACAAAAATGACTAATCTAATATTGAATCCTGAAAAACTAACCTACGGAAGTTATTTGATTACCTGGAGGGCGAAGTAGATTTTTTCCCCTTCCACTGCATTTAATTAATGTGATGTTATCCACAGAAGAACCTACAGTTGTTTGGCCAGTTTCGTTTTATCATGTATTTACAGGCTTTACTGTTAAAACTGATTCTATATCTTTGACTTTTACAGGTTTCACTGCAAGGATATACTGGACTTGCAATGGTCTAGCGATAGTGGATATCTTATGTCTGGTTCTGTTGATAACTCTTGCATCATATGGGATGTAAACAGAGGTACATTAAATGATGATTAAAGAGTATGTATTTGAAGATGACTTGTTTATAACTTCCTTAGCTTTTTCATCTTATAGGTACCGTCCACCAGATTCTTGATGCACATCTTCACTATGTTCAAGGAGTGGCATGGGATCCATTGACCAAATATGTTGCATCACTTAGTTCAGACCGAACTTGTCGAATCTATGTCAACAAACCTGAAAAGAAAACAAAGGGAAAGGATAAAATTAATTTTGTCTGTCAGCACATTATTTCAAAGGCTGAACAGCAAGCTTCAGATGATGCCAAGGTTAAAAAAACCTCACCACCCATTTTCTCAGAGTCAGATCTTCATTGAAATAGTTAGAACATGGAACGGAAAGGGGTTTAAAATTGCTTTCAATGCAGGTTTCGAAGAATCATCTCTTTCATGATGAGACATTACCATCTTTTTTCCGAAGATTGGCCTGGTCACCTGATGGGTCTTTTTTAATTACACCTGCAGGTATATGTCAACATTATGATTGATGGATTTCCTCATTAATTAAAAGTTTTCAATCGAATTTAATTGTTCTTGAAATCATTATTGGGAAAAGGAACTATCTCCATGACTTCACATTTATGTAAAGTAAATTGTATCTTGATCAAACTCTAGTTCTGTTAAAACCTATTGCAACTGAGGGCTGTTTCTTAAATTTTCTTGCATAATGGATACTCTTCTTTCAGGTTCATACAAGTTTTCTCCAGCATCAGAGTCAGTAAATACTGCTTACGTTTTTGCCAGGAAAGACTTCTCAAGGCAAGCCACAAATAATTCCTGCATTTCTTGATCATTTAGTTGACAAGTTGATCAACAGAAATCAGAACTTGTATCTCATCCTTTGTACTATAATTCCCTTCATATGCAGGCCAGCATTACAGCTTCCAGGTGCCAGCAAACCTGTTGTTGCAGTGTGCTTCTGCCCTGTAGCCTTTAGTCTTTGTGGCACAACCTCCGGTAATGAAAACATTCTAAATTCTGCTTGCTATTTACCTTAACCTAATTTGCATTACTATCATACTAATTATTGTGGACTGGGATTAACTTTACAGGCTCTGGTTTCTTCAAGCTTCCTTACCGGTTGGTGTTTGCATTGGCAACGCTGAACTCATTGTATATCTATGACACAGAAAGCGCAAACCCAATAGCCATCTTAGCTGGCCTACACTACGCAGCCATAACAGATATCGCATGGTAGTATATCATCTCCCCTGTTGATTGCTTTCAGTTCCAAATCTTATCAGGACCATTTTGATGAGATTCAAGTTTGGCTGTTAATAGGTCACCAGATGCAAAGTACATAGCACTGTCCTCACAAGATGGGTACTGCACTCTTGTTGAATTCGATGCAGAAGAACTGGGATCCCCGGTGCCTTTGGCAGGTCTGTTTTCAATTAAACTTGGTGGCTTTCGCTAATTTAAGGCACTTTTCTTTATCGTTTATCCAAGTTCCAACTACTTGGCAGGAAAAGGAATAGGATCTGATGGTGGCAGTTGCCCTGTTCCAGAAGACACACAGCAGATGGAGGTCAAGTCTACTGGAAATATCGCCTCTGGTGCTGCGGACAAGATGGAAACAGGTGAGAAACAGGAGAAAGCATCGCCTGTTCCAGCAATTACGCCTGTTCCAGCGAGCACACCAGCTCCGGATAAAGCGGCTAGGAGGCGAATAACTCCAATGGCCATTGATCCATAAATGACTGCATCTGGCTATATAAAGCTCCGGATTATTTTTTGGTTATAATTCTTGTTTACAGTTTCAGGTTCTCTTAGGTGTATAGCTGGTGTACCTCGGGAAGATTTTTCTGACCACTACTGCAGGTTGATTTTCTGCAACAAGATCGATGCAGGCTGTGTCTTTTCTTTTGTTTAATTATATGCTCAAATTAATCCTCACACTAAACAAGAAACAACTATTTCTTTGTCTTTGTAATTTTCTTATATTTAATATCATCAAGTTTTAATTTTGACTAGGGTTTGTACGTTCATGTCTCCAATTGCAAATAGAGCCAGGCTAAATAGAATCCTGTGGTAGTTGTAAGTTAAAAATAGAATTTTGAATGTATGATGAAAATACTTCGCTAAGGTATGTCTCCAAGTAATTTTTTTTTTTGAGAACAACATTGCATATATTAGGTATGTACTAAATCATTGTCAACAATAGTACTAAGTTCAGTAGGAAAAGTAAAATCATAAGCCAACACAATAGGTCTCTCGTTGTAGAGTTGTTTTCTGCTTGTTTCATTTCGCTTGTTATCTGTATTTCTATATTTTTAGGTTGTACGTTTGACGGTTCGTCGTTTGCTGACTTTGTCGGCCTTTTGTTGAGTCAGACCTGTCTAAACTTTGAATTTTTACCTAATAATAAAAAAAAGCCAACACAATAGGTCTCTTCGGCCGAAACGAACAATCCTGAAATTGTTGCCTTGTGCACTGTATGGCCGAAACAATCGCCCCTTGCTGCCCCCTTACATCTATGTCATTGTTTAGCTTGCAGATTAAGTTCGCGCAACCCGACTCCACAATGACATGATCAACATGACCACAATAATTTGTTGCAAATACTACTTCACCTTTGATATTAGTCTATGGGTCTATGGGCCTATAACCTATTCTCGAGTGCCTCTGTGCATCTCTTTTGTCAATCTATTCATTTGTATGGAAATTATTATTGTGAGTCTGTAATGTATAAGTGGGTTGTTGGTTCATTGGATGAAAAATCAGTATGCATTCAGAGGGTAAACCCGTTGCCTGTTTGGTGGAGTGTTACCATTTGGCACTTACAGAAATTGAACTTGTTTCTCATGCCTACAAAGCACTTTGTGTCTAAAGCATTTCATTTATATATGGGCAGCAATGTCGGCAGCTTTCATTGGCTATTTTTTTTTGTGTTGCTGGTGTAATCGACTGGTGTTGTTAATACCGTTTGTGAAGACAAATGGAGTAGGAAAATACCGTGTATTATTTTTCCGATGCACGCTTTACGTAAGTGTTATGATCTTGTAATCTTATATGAAATATATAAAGGTGACTTTCTAAAGGGAACCGATAAAGAGCATAAGATGGGCTATCATTTGAATTATTTTAGCTTCATCTTAGAAACTTGCCTTCTCTGGTTAACTTCACTTTTTGTTCCCAATAACGGGGTTTAGGGGCCACAAGGCTCTCACTTATCTACCACTTAAGTATAAATAAGGTCACCTTCTGTCACAATGACCTCCCTTTAGTGGGTTTGAAAATCCGGTTGGGTTTGAAAATCCTAAATACAACACGCACTAAAAATTGGCTTGACATAAGATTTCCCCATTGGCAAAGTTTGTTTACTAAACCTCGTGAGTTACCAAATAGGATTATTCAAAAGTGCCATAAGCACACCCAACAAATTGTTAGAACAAACGACTTGAGGTTGTCTGAGAAAATGTTTGTTAAACAAAAGAGAGGTGGAAACATTTTATTCATGGCAATTACATACATTCTCGTTAGTGCAAAGCAACTACGTGGGAGAGACTACCTTCCCTGCTCCCATGACATAAAAGGTTATTTATGAAAGTTAGTTATTGGAATTGTAGAGGTTTAGAAAAAACAACATTCTGGACAGATATTGACACATGGTGTAAAAACGACCATATTCAAGTACTTGCTCTAGCGGAGACAAAAACTGAAAATATTCCGAACGAAACTGTATGGAAGAATGCAGGTTTTGACAATGCTATCTGGTCACCTGCCCAAGGCAAATCCGGTGGACTGTGTATTCTTTGGAAGACAAACCACCTATTCAATGAGTCAATTTCGATAGAAATCCAACTCCCTAGAATATTTGGTATTAGATACAACAACTCGCAAAATGATTCCTCTTTAATGCTCTTCATTGTTTATGCCCCTCCGAGTTTGAGGGAAAAAGACGAATTTTGGAGAAATCTGACTGAACTCGTCACCAGCTCAACCCTTCCGTGTATAGTGATGGGGGATCTTAACAAAATTTATTGTAGCTCGAATAAAATTGGCGGGGCAGAAATCAATTCTCATAGATTCCAAAGACTTGCTAATTTTAAGAGCGAATGTGCTATGATTGATCTTCCCACTTCGGGGAACCACTTCACTTGGCGGAAAAAACCTAAAGGGGACGACAACATTATCGAGAAATTGGATAGAGTACTGGTTCAACATCAAATTCTCCAAATTTTTTCCAGAACTAATTACAAAAAATGGTGCATTTTCATCATCGGATCATTGTCCCATTACAATAAACTTAGATAATGGAATCATTCATAAACCACCTCCATTCAAGTTCGAGAATATTTGGCTTCAAAGGAAGGATTTCCGCAACATTGTTAAACAAGCTTGGCGAGCGTCGTGTACGGGTTCCGCTATGTTTCAAGTTATACACAAAACTAAACTACTTAAACAAAAAGCAAAGAAGTGGAATAAGAAAACTTTCGGTAATATCTTCTGTCAACTCCAAGAAGTCGACAACAACCTGCTGGAGATACAACCACTAATGACTCAACGGAATTGGATGGATTATAGAGTCAAAGAAAGGAACCTCTTACAAAAGAAAGAGAAACTTCTTATGTTTCATAAAAAGTATTGGAACCAAAGGGCCAAAACAAAACATCTAAAACTGGCCGATTCTAACACATCCTACTTCGATAGGGTAGCGACTGGTAGAAGAAATAGAAAAATCATTCGATCAATTACTTCCAGCGAAGGTACATGTATTGTGGGTGACGAAAACATCAAAACTGAAATTCGTAGAGATTTTGAGAAAAGGTTTAAACAGGAAAGGATATATGATAATCTCTTAAGGGAGTACTTAAATCTTATCACCCCGACAATAACCAACGAGGATAATAGTTTTCTTACTAAGCATCCGAGCAATGGTGAAATAAAGAGGGCGGTGTTCAGCCTTGGCAATAATAAATCACCCGGTCTGACGGAATGTCAGCAGAGTTCTACAAAACATACTGGGACATTATTGGAGGATCGATCATCAAAGCGGTTAAAGGATTCTTCCTTTCGGGAAGAATTCTTCGTCAAATAAATCACACATTCATTTCACTCCTACCAAAATGCGATAATCCCTCTATGACTACACATTACAGACCAATAAGCCTATGCTCTACAATTTATAAAATTATTTCCAAAATTCCTACGGAGAGACTGAAAAATGTAATAGGCAAACTTATCCATCCTTTGCAAGGAGCCTTTGTGCCCGACCGGGCTATTCAGGACAATGTCTTAATAGCCCATGAGGTTTTTCATTCATTTCGTAGCAGAAAAGGTAAAGAAGGGTGGATGACAATTAAACTAGATATGGAAAAATCCTATGATAGAGTAGATTGGAGCTTTACAAAGGCAGTTATGGAGAAATTTGGTTTTCATCTGACATTTATTAAATGGATTATGGAATGTATATCCACGGTGTCATTCTCCGTTCTCGTTAACAATGGTCCAACAAGTTTATTCAGACCAACTAGAGGCCTTCGACAAAGTGACCCTCTCTCCCCTTTTCTCTTCATCTTGGGGGCTGAGGTTCTCGCAAGAAAACTCTCGCTTGAAGCAAATATGAGAAATAGCCTTATCGGATTCAGTTTTGGGAAGGATGATCTACGTATCCTTTTCCTTGCTTTTGCTGATGATATGATTATCTTCACCAAAGGAAACACCTCAGCTTGCTTAAAAGCGAAAACAATTGTAGATGAATATTGCAGTAGTTCAGGACAAAAAGTTAATTATCACAAATCAGCTTTTCAAACAACGAAAGGAATCCCAAGAACCAGAATTGAGGAGCTCGAAAGACACCTGGGAATATCAAATGAAATAATGATTGAAAAATATCTTGGTTGCCCTATTATAAATGGGCGTGTAAATAGACATACTTTTGAGAAGTTGTGTGTAAATCAAAAGAGCAACTCTGTAAATGGCGTGCTAATTCCCTATCGCAGCAGGGTCGCACCGTCCTTATTGGAACAAACCTAGCATCAAAACCCTTATACAAAATGCAAAGCTTCATGCTCCCGAGCACAATCCATAAAGAATTAGATCAAATAAATAGATCCTTCTTCTGAAACAAAGATCTCCAATATCGGCCTCTGATAAGCTGGGACAGAATATGTAGACCAAAAGGAAAGGGAGGATTAGGCATCCGAAAATCTAAAGATATGAATGAGACACTCCAAATGAAACTTCTTTGGAAAATTCTTGCAGAACCAGATAATATATGGGTAAAATTAATTCAATACAAATATTTAAAAACAACGCATATATTAAATTATAAGAGAAATGGGGGTTCGTCTTGGCAGTGGTCAAAACTAACTCCTCTTATTGAAAAATTTAAAGAGGGCCTAATTTGGTCGGTGGGAAATGGGAAATCTATAAAATTCTGGACCGACAATTGGATCACAACTTCACCAATAATCAAAAGGGACGATTGTCCTACCTTTCCAAAAGAGAATGAAACAGTAAGTGACTATATATTAGGAGGAAAATGGTGGGAGGAAAAATTGTTAAACACAGTCCCTCAAAGTATAGCAAAAGAAATTTTGGATATCCCCCTCCCTATAAATTCATTTGAAGACAAACTTTATTGGTGGCCAGATAGAGAGGGATGGTTTACAACAGCTAGCACCTACAAACTGATAACAAAAAATAACAGCCAAAATGAAGACAACAACTCTTGGACTTGGAAAATTGACACATCACCAAAAATTAAGAATTTCCTTTGGAAACTCGGACAGATGGGTGTTCCAACGGCTACTCGTTTATCCCAAAAAGGGATTTCTGTACCAACAACTTGTGTACTCTGCAATAGTACGATCGAAGATGAAACACATCTATTTCTGGAATGCCAGTTTTCTAAAAGCCATCTTCCATCTACCGTAGGTACAAATCAGGATGTAGCCAACATGATTGCAAATTCGAGAGATATCCCCCCTATCTTGTCACTGATCAGAAGCATCCTCACAAAAACAGAAATAGAAAAATTGGCGGTTACATGGTGGACAATATGGTACATCAGGAATCAAACGATATTTAGAAATGAATCCATTCCAAACCAGGAATCTGTTAAACACATCATCACAACTCATTTGGAGAACTGGAAAAAAAACCTCTCTCTATGACAAGGAGGATGATATCCAGTATACTCAGAATACTAGTGTTACTAATCACTCACGGACAAGAATTCGACAAAAAAATGTTAAATGGAAAAAGCCACCGGTTGGCACGCTTAAACTAAACTTTGAAGGATCCAGACTCAATAATAAAGATAGCTCAATTGGCTACATTATTTGAGACTGGGAAGGGACAACGATTCAAATTGGCTATGACAGAATTGGTAACCAGACCCCGTTAAAAACAGAGGCATTGGCACTAAGACATGGTCTAATCCAAATCCAAGCACTGGATATAAACAGGTTACAAATAGAAGGGGACTCCCTTATAATCATTAATCATCTAAAAACAAATTCTACATGCCCATGGGAAATCGAATTGGTGATGTCTGATATTAAAACATTGTTGTCGAGTGTGAGAGAAGTTTCTTTCTCCCACGTGCCCCGTAATGGCATCAGAGTGGCTGATAAGGTTGCACACCTTTTCCGCTCTGCCAGGGGCCTCGACATTTACTCTGATTCAGGTCTTCAAGACCTCATCCGTAAGGATGCTCTCGGATAGGATTATTTCTCTCGAATTATTACCTGATAAAAAAAATATATCATGAGCTAAGGCCAGCTACATCCCCCAAAGAATAGCCTCTCCCTATTCAACTTCCACCTCCGTCAAGCCTCCGCACCTCTGCGCCGCAGCAAGACACGGCATCCCATCCTCTCCCCTCGCCACCACTCCTACCCCTCATCCTCGTTCGACCTCCACCGCTGCGTCACAATTCAGCTTTATCCACCCGGACGGTGGTCTCCTCCATCTAACTCCCTTATCAACTCCCCTTCTCACCTTAGCAGCACCCTCTTTAGTCTTGCTACTCTTGTACCCATTGAGCACTCCAACTGCCTCCTCTAACACCCTCTTACTATCCACCACCACCCCCTCAAATACCCTCTTATTCCGGTGCGCCAATTAGTCCACACAAGCACCGACCAGAGTTGCAAAGAATCGCTAGAGAGATCTCTCTAGGCCGCCGCTAAATAGTGTTCAACATCTCGACATCCCTCAACGATCGCACCTAGCTCTGGCACCAACTCCCACACCCTATTTGCTGCACTACATGAGAACAACGCATGAAAACCCGTTTCCGTCCAGCCGCAGACATCAAATGAATCATCTTGGGGTGACTCTTTTATCAAACAGACGCCTCTTACATGAAAGAACACCTCGGCCTGCCCTCTAAACCATCGATTTCACCTGTGGGAGGACATCCACTTTCCAAATCTTCTTCCAAAACCCCCTGGACTCTTGGTTCGTCGACCCCTCAATACCCCCCTCCGCAGCTAGCTCCTTATCCAATGCTGCATGATAGGTCGAATTCACCGAAAAATTTCCATCTACCATGACTAACCAATTGCATGGACAGAATGATCTCCACGTCACATGGCTAAAATAACAACCTCACCTCCACCTCCCTCCATTCCCCTCAATTCCAATCGACGAGATCCACCACCTGCAAGTCTAGCTAGCTATTTCCTGGGTTAGTCATGACCTTGTAGCTAAGTGGTCTAGGGACCCAATGGTCCTACCACACCAAGATATCCACTCCATTTCCTATCGACCACACCATCCCCTCCTCTACCAGCTTCTTCCTAAGCCATATGTTGCACCATGTATAGCTAGGTCGATATCCCAAGCTTGCTTCCAAGAAAGTCCCATTAGGGAAGTACCTTGCCACCAATGAATCCGGGGACTGCATAATTCTCCATCCCTGTTTTGCCAACAGAGCAAGATTGAAACTCCGAAGGTCCCGAAAACCCATCCCCCTCACGGTCCTTTTCCAAGCAAAGCCTCTTCCAACTCAACCAGTAGATTTTCTTCTTGGTCGTCCCATCACCCCACCAAAATGTACCGTAGTCCCTCAATATCATGACAAACATTGTCCGACATATAGAAACAGGACATAGTGTACATGGGAATAGCCTGTGCGACATACTCGATCATTACCTCCTTCCCAGCACTACTTAGCGTTGTCTCCTTCCACCCCTTAAGCTTCTTCCACACTCTCTCCCGGACATTCGCAAAAATCGCCTTCTTGGACCTCCCAACTATGGTAGGGACGCCCAAATACTTCTCATGCTTGTCCACCTCTCTAACTCATAGAGAATCCTGGATTTAGGCTCTAAGATCTCTATTCACATTCTTACTAAAAGATAGCTCCGACTTCGTGAAGTTAACTTGTTGTCCCGACGCCGCTTCATATGTATGGAGAATATGAATCAATTCATTGATTTGTTGATAAGATGCGTTGGTAAAACCCACACTATCATATGCAAAGAACAAATGGGAGACACGAGGAGCCGCCCCGTGATCCTAACCCCTTCAATCCTACCCTGCTCCTCACTTACTTGAAATCAAACTTGACAAACTCTCCGCACATAGCAAGAACAAGTACGGAGATAGTGGATCTTCCTGTCGTAGTCCCTTGAAGGCCTGAAATCATATATCGTTGTTCCTTCGAGCAGAACAACAAAGGAAATCGAAGAGATACACTTCATAATGAGCTCCACCCACCTATATGCAAACCCTAACTTCCTCATACAATGCTCCAGAAACGACCACTCAACCCTATCATAGGCTTTAGCCATATCCAACTTGAGAGCCATGTATCCCTTCTTCCCCTCTCGAGTCTTCATGAAATGGAAGAGCTCAAACGCAGCGATAACATTATCTGTAATCATTCTGGCCGGCACAAACGCACTCTGACTATTAGACACTATCTTATCCAGGCATCTCTTCAATCTGTTTGCTAGCACCTTGAATAACAGTTTATAAAGTATGTTACATAGACTAATAGGTCTTAGATCCTTCATTGTTTAAGGGGCTGAGACATTGGGAATAAGAGTAATAAACGTATGATTCATTCTAGGGGTGGGCATGGGACGGGACGGGACGGGACGTGATTGGGGTAATCTCGCGTCCCGTCCCGTGTATTTTTTGCGGGACGGGATTGGTTATTTTTTTTCAAATCCCGCCGGGTCTTATCCCTCACGGGACGGGACGGGATCGGGACGGGACTTATCCCTCGTAAAAAAAAGATTAAAACGCAATCCAAAAATAATAAATAGAAAAGTCCAAATTAAAATCATGCATATAATCCCATCCCATTACGAAAACAGTAGGCAACCAAATTCCATTGCAAAACTCATAAATTGAAAATACATAGCCACAAAAGTAGGTAATGTATGCTTCTAACAACAGTAGGTTACTCACTAATCACTACTAACGCCAAACTGTTTGAATTAAAATTATGAATTAATGTTTTATTATTATTTTAAATTTTGGGTTAAAATAAAAATGAAGGTATAAAGTATTAAATAAATATATTCTTATATATTTTTATTAATTTTAATTAAATATATATATATATATATACGGGGCGGGACGGGATTTGCGGGATACGAACTCTCCATCCCGCGTCCCGTCCCGCATAATTTTTGCGGGACGGGATCGGGACGGGATTGAATTTTTTTTTCCTAAATCCCACCGGGATCGGGACGGGATGCGAGACGGGACGTGATTTGCGGGATTTGTGCCCACCCCTAATTCATCCTGTCAGGGAAAGGCTGCCCATCCAGGATATCAATAACCTTCTGAGTGACACTAGGCCCGACGATATCCCAATGTCGTTGGTAAAACAACGCTGCCATACCATCCAACCCAGGTGCTTTTGTGGGATGCATAGAGAGGAGAGCAGAACGTACCTCCTCGCCAGTGAAGGGTAGTAGCAGCTCACAATTATCCTCACCTTTTCAACAACCCCCTCCTCCACTCTACTACTCCATAGGTTAAGCCATGCATTTCTAACAACCTCTTCATAGCCCTCATGATCCATGTAAGGGCTCGGATTTTTAAATCCTAATTTCTCGAAAAAAGAAAATCAAAATGAATTTCAAAGCGAAATTTAGCGGAAAAACTCTCTAGCACGGACTTTAACCTCGTAAATCGGATTTCTGACCTAACTAAAAATTTTGAGAACTAACATGGCCACCTTGATTTTTGAATTTCAAATTCTAATTGGGTGAAAGAGAGAGCGGGATTTGGGAAGCTAACGTCGAAAACTAACTTTGAGACCAACCTCAGGATTTGAGCTCACAACGTCGGAACGAAGATTCCCGCCCTTACTCTTCCAATCCTATCCGAAAATCCCAGCCCATGGTCCCCTCTTTAGATGATTTGAAATTCAAAGGAAGCTTCATTCTCACCTTCCTCACTAGCTAGACATCCACCATGCTTTCTCACATTTTTTTTTGCCTTGTCTACACCCAAAGGATGAAAGGAGCAAGGAGACAAAACAAGCTTCAACTCTCCTCTTACCCCATCCGAATGCAAGTATTCCCAAGGCCGTCTTTGGCTTTTAAAAATCAAATAGAGGAGACTTATCCTCTCACCACAAATCCAAATACAACTCTAGCCCCAAAAGCTCCCTAAAAAACTCTATATTTCCTCCTCCCTTCTTCCTCCTTTTTCCACTTTTGAGGAGAGATTCCAGTAGCTAAACACCACCACACAACCCCAACAACAATATCTTTCTCCTCCTTTCCTCCAACAAATCCAAGAGCAAGGACCCTAAGCTCTCTCTCTTCTTGTTTGGGTCTAAATCGAGCCAAACTCAGCCCTTCTCCTCATCATGGACGACCTGCAGCTCCCTTAGCCTCCCCACGAGGCCCTCAAGGTGGAAGAGGAAGCACCACAACCCGGAGAAGCAAGATCCAAGCCCCCGGAACCCATTCGTTCGGTTTTGAGTCTAGGAAGGGGAATCGATTTTTCCTTTTCTCTTAATTTTACTTCTCAACCCTCCAAGTTTTCTCTTTTATCCCCTAACTAACCCCTCTCACTCACCCAACAAGTGGATCTAGGAGTTTCGACCTCAAATCACGTCAAAAGCCACCCAATAGAAGAAGAAGTGGACCAAGGAAGTGTTGAGTGAGAAATCTCTTCATACCTTCATGTTTTTTGAGCTATTTTTGTACTAACATGTGCCTGGGTACCTTGGGAAAATTTGGGAAAAAGGGGAGCTCCAAAAAACTCCCCATTTCGCCATACGCGTCCCTTGAATCAAGGATTCAGGGACGTATTTGCCGCCAAGAAAGGGAGCTCGCGACCGCGAGGAAGAACAACCCATTTAGGGTTCTAACTTACGGCCACGACATGGGTAACTCACGGCCGCGAGTCGAGGGTCTCGCGGGCGCGAGTTGCTCGCGACCGTGAGAGGCTCTCGCGGGCGCGAGAGGCTGACTCGCGGCTGAGACTGACTCTCTAATTCGAACATTTTAACTCTGTTTTTCGACGTTTTTGATGATCGTCATCGTGACTTGTTTTCAACTCTTTTAGGGGGATTTCAAGGACTGATTTAAGGACATGACTTAGGAGTTTTGGAAACGAATTTCATGAGCTTTAATTTTAAGGTTGAACGTTTTAATCAGCAACTTGGCTTTCGAATCAGTTTTCGGGAGTAACTCGGAAATTATGTGATTAGTGACTAACTAGCATGATTAATGCGAATGGTTGGCTAATATAATGATTGGTGTGGAATAATTGCATGATTGACTAATGACATGATGAAGTGTTAGACTTATGTATAGCTCACTTATGCTTTCGAGATATGATGAATATGATGAACTTGATATATGTGATATGCAGATTATTATTGCGGATACATTATGGCGAATACATGAATGTGGCTGAATGGAATGATGAGAACGATATGGTCTTGTGGAATGTGGTAATATGATGAATGGTTGAAGTTGATGGAATGATGATTGTGATATGGTCGCTATTCTCGTTGAATGATATGCTTGAGTGCTTGGATGATTAGACGTAGACTTATATATATATATATATATATATATATATATATATATATATTTGTGTGTGTGTGTGTGCAAGGGATCCGGTGAGAACACCCCGGTCCGGTGAGAACAAAAGAAACATTTCTATTGGTTGATTCCTATTACAATATTTCATGGGGTGGTTTTGGGACGGGCGCTGAGTCGCGTGTAAAATTATGAGGGTATTTTTGTCTTTTCCATCTCTGTAATTGCATTTTCATCATCTAGGGTTATGTCTGCGAAATCAGATCTACTTGCTCTCGTAAGTCCTCCAAGCTCTCTCTCTCTCTCTCTCTCTCTCTCTCTCTCTCTCTCTCTCTCTCTCTCTCTCTCTCTCTCTCTCTCTCTCTCTCTATTTGCTTGTTCGAATATGGAAATCCTTCATTATCTGTGATTGTAAGTTATTTTTCGAACTTAATTATGTTTTTTGGTGTTATATGGAGTCTTTTTTTGCTTTCGGTATGTAATAGTTGCATTTGTTTGTAATGGTGTTTTTTGTGTAATGTGTTCCCTTTCGCTGCGTTATCTTAAATATTTAAAAGATTTGAGAGTGTGGTGCAGTGTATTTAAAAGATTTCAGTTTTGTTCACCGGGGGGGGGGGGGGGGCAGGGGTTTGGTTCAATGGATTTGGTTCACTGGTTTGATTCAATGGTTGTGGCTCACAGGGTTCCTATTTAGTTATATAAGTATGGTTCACTCATGTAGTTTGGTTTACTGACTGTGTTGGGGTGTGGTTCACTCAGAGAGGTTGGTTCACTGAGTGTGGTTCACTGGTTGTGGTTTACTGCTTTTGATTCACTTGGAGTGTTTCACTTGAGGGGTTCACTGGTAGTGATTTATTGACTGTGTGTGGTTAAGTCAGATAGTTTGGTTCACTTGTGGGGGTTCACTGGTAGTGGTTTACTGACTGTGTTTGGTTCATTGGGGTGTGGTTCACTCAGAGAGGTTGGTTCACTGAGTGTGGTTCACTAGTTGTGGGTTATTGACTTTTTGTGGTTCACTCAGACAGTTTGGTTCGCTTGGGGTGGGGGGGTTCAATGGTATTGGTTTACTAACTGTGTTTGGTTCACTAGGTGTGGTTCACTGGTAGTTGTTTACTGCTTTTGATTCACTTGGAGTGGTTCACTTTGTGTGGTTCAATGGGGTGTACGTGGTTCACTGCTAATTTTTTATTTGTAGTGTTTGGTTCACTTAGAGGCATTTGGTTCACTTATTCAATGTATGTGGTTCACTGTGTATTCAATAATGGTTAACTTGTTGTGTTTTGTTAGATTTGGTGTATTTATTTTTCTCAGTTTCTTCTCTCCTTTGATATGTAGATCATACAACAATGGAAAATACTATAGAAGAAACAGAATCAAGTGTGACATTGAGAAGGGAAATTGTTAATCTATCTAGAGGGAAATCATCTTTCCTTATTAAGCTGAACAAATATGTTGCTGATCCTTATCTTGATCAAATGTAAGTTTAAGTAAACAAATATTTTGGTAATTTATTAAAACAATAAGTTGTTTATGAATCTTTAATGTCATATATTATTTTTACAGGGAGGTTTTATTTAGCTTCAAAAAGTTCATACTTCCACGGATTTTGATTCAATCATTACTCCCTAATCAATATGTTGATAGTCAAGTTATTGATGCTTGGGTTAGAGTTCTTAACCATGTCGAATATAATCGTACACCGGGGGATGTGAAGAGGTATTATGGCACCATTGATATCTGTGTAAGATGGGAATGTTTTATTAGTTATTTTGTTTAATGTTTTAGATATATTTTGTATATGATTTAATTCGTTTCCCTTTATGTTTTTCAGTCTGGGTCAGTAGTTTCAAAGTCTGATGTTAGGTTTGAAAAGAGGTTCAATATCTTTTGTTCTAAATTTGATCAGCTTCTTAAAGCAACACGCACTTCAGATTTGGTTGTCTTTGATTTGGTGAGTTATTTAAGTATTTACAAATTTTACCAGTGCTTGCATCAGATCATTTTCTTGGATTAGATCATTTAATAAAAGTGTTATTTTTTATTTTTTTTGCAGATTTTGTTGCCAGTGCTTGCATCATCATTTGTATGCTATATGTTTCAACTTTAAATGAAGCTTCTAGTTGACTTTGAATGCAAATATTCTGATATCCCAAATGCTGTTGTAAGGTTTTTCCATATATCTTTTGTCATATTGTTTTTTACCATATTCTTATAGGTATTTTTTCGTGTTTTCTGTGTGTTGTGTAGGTGAAACTTATGTGTCGATACTTAGATCGACTGGGGATCTCTAACAAAGCTGATCTGATTCGTAATTGCAACCCATTCTGTCTTCAGTTAGAATGGGCAACACATGAAAATGTTGTTGATTCTGGTATCTACTGCATGCGGCATTTGGAGACATACATGGGGCAGAATGGACCTGAATGGCAGCCTGGATTCACTCGCTTTTATTCCGAGACGCTTATTGATCTTCGTGCACACTATCTTATTGCAATTATTACTTGTCTCGGAAATGAAAAGAGGGATTATGTTGTATTAAAGATGAACAACTATCATCCTTGAAAAATGGTGCTTTGTGTTGGGTTTTTTGTAAAACAGTTTGATGGTATTATGTGTGTTTTTTGGGGATATGTGGTTGTAATTTTGTGTTTTGAGGCTGATGTAAATAAATAACTTTTATGTTTGCGATCAGTTATCATGGTTGTGCAAAGTCTATTTTATCATGATTTAACCATTTTGCTGGTTGAATGTTATCTATAATATTGTTTCAATATATATATAATATATCTATATATATTTGGTTCACTAATGATTGTTCAGTACATTTATATATAGAGGCAGTGAATTTATCTAAAATATTTGTTCACTGTGTGTGGTTCTTTGCGTTTTGGTCACAGGGTGTGGTTCAATGGTTGAGTAAATATATCTAACAGATTGGTTCACTGTGTCTGTTTCACTGGGTTTGGGTCATAGGGTGTGGTCCACTCGTTGTAATTCACTTACTTATGGATTGTTCACTTGGGGGTTCATTGGATGCGGTTCACTGGGTTTGGGTCACAGGGTGTGGTTCACTGGTTGAGTAAATGTATCTAAAAGATTGGCTCACTGTGTGGTTTACTTGGTTGGTTCACTGGGGTGTGATTCACTTATGTATTGTTAACTTGGGGGGTGTTCACTTGATGTTGTTCACTGTATGTGGTTCACTTGTTGTTATTCAGTTACTAATGTAAGTTTCACTAGTTTTTGGTTCACTGTATTTGGTTCACTTGTTATTCAGTTATTAAGGTAAGTTTCACTAGTTTTTGTTCACTGGTTGTTATTCAGTTATTAAGGTAAGGTTCACTAGCTTTGGTTCACTGTATGTGGTTCACTGGTTGTAATTCATTTATTTAGAAATGTTTCACTAGTTTTGGTTGACTCAGGTAGAATTGGTTGTGATTTAGTTAAATAGGTAGGGTTTACTAGTTTTGGTTCAATAGTTGTGGTTCACTCATGGATTGAGTTTGTTATTTAAATAGGAATCAATAATGTTTATTTATTTAGGCCAAATTAAATATTAAATATATTTATTTGGACAAAAAAAGGGGGCCATTCTCTTTAAAAAATTGCTTGTTGAGGGAGTTATAGTAGTAATGAGTGGTTACTTTAGAATAGGCGGTTATAGGGGTATTTTAGTCATTGCGTGTGTTGTATTTTTACTGATCTCCGATTCTTCTTTCTCGAGTAAGATCATTTTCAACTTCCAAACACATTTTCTCCCTCTTTTCAGTTAAACCCTACTCAGTTATCGTCTTTTCGTCTCCCAAGTTGAAATCTCTCTTTGTCTTTTGAAAGTAAGCATTAATCGAAGATGATTTTTGTTCTATGTTATATTTTTAGTTGTTTGATATCCATTTATTAACATTTTTGTTTGCTTTACAGTTTTTTGTTGTCGGAGTTGAAAAAATGGATGAGCACAACATTGACGGTAAACATCTAGCTCAGTTTTTTTTTGGTTTAAGTGTTGTTCAACGTTATCGGTTTAGTGTGATTAGGTCATTTTTTTAGTTTGGTTAATTGATTTTGGTTTAGTCGGTTATCTTATTCATGCATTTTATGATTATTTTTTTCTCAGATGAAACCCCACTGTCAATTGTTATGAAAAAATTCAAAAGGAAACCTCAGTCCCAGGGGGAGAAGACTGGAGTTCAAAAGAAGGTGAAGATTCCTAAAACTTTAGAGGATGACAACAACGAGGATTTAGCTATTGTCAAAGAAGAAGAGTCAAAGATTATATGCAAAAGTATCACAACTTCAAAAGGAAAATTTACATACTTTCGTATTAATTCCCGCACTCATTTCTACAGCTTGGTAGAATCATTTAAGAATATGAATGAGGTTCAGAAGAAAGCTATACAAGAGATGGGATTTGGTAGTCTCCTTCATCTTGAAATGACCCATATGCCACTCTATTTGTGTTATTGGCTTGTTGAGAACTTTGATCCTGATCGTGTTGCTCTGGTAATATCCGAAAGTGATTCAATTTTCATTGAAGATATTGATGTGTCTATTACACTGGGGTTGCCACATGGGAACCTTCCAATGCCTGTTGACCGCTTATTAAATAGTTGGAATTGTAGGCCTTTAGCTGTGTGGAAGAAAACAGTAATGACTAATAGTATGAGTAAAATAATTTTTGCGTCTGATGTTGTGAAGAAGATAGTAGCTGCTAAAGATGGAAGCACATTTTTCAAGACATGTTTTCTAATTCTTGTGTTTTCATCTTTCATTGAAAGCAACACCAATGGCACTGTAAATTTTAGTTACTTTAATATAGCTGATGACGTTGAAAACGTTAAAAACTTCAATTGGTGTGGATTTTTGTTGGATTGTCTTGTAGAAGCAAAAAAAACATGGGCACGCAACAAATGTTCCATGTTCACGGGTTCTCTCCCTTTTCTTGTTGTAAGTGATTTTAAATAATTGAATTTTGTGTTCTTAATCTAAATATTGTTCAAATAGTATAATTTAGTCTTACATTTGTTTTCTTTTCCATCTCCTTTATCTTGATCGTGTACGACTACAGAGAAAAGATCATCGAAGGTCTGTGCCAACCCTTTGTAATTGGTCAAGTGCATCAATTAAGGAAAGGGAAACAGATGAGATGAATGGTAGTGGGTTCAGTTCTGGTCATGTATTGTCTAGGATAGACTTACAGTCGGCTGGTTTACTAGCAGTCACATCTGATCAAGATATTTTGAATGAGCCAGCCATAGTTGGACTTATTGAAGGTCCTCGTGAAAATGTAAGTATAATTTTTATGATTTAGTAGTTATTTATCAAATGGTTCATCCATTGGCTCATAAGTTTTATATATATATAGGTTGTTGAAGATCATCAAACCATTGGGAAGGAGCCAACAGGTGGAGTTGAAAATGTAAGTTTACTATCCATCTGTTTCAGTTGTTGTAGCCCCTAGGTTATGGTTCACATGGGAGGGTTTCACTGAACCAATATATATGTAGGTTCATGGGGAGACGGGGTTCACTGGGATTTTGTTCACGAAACAAATATATATAGGTTTATTGGGGTGTGGTTCACTGAGATGGGGCTCATAGTTTGGTTCAATGAGTTTGGTTTACTGATGTGTTTTGTAGCCCCCAGGTTATTGTTCATATGGGTAGGTTTCACTTAACCAATATATATATAGGTTCATGGGGGGGGGGGGGTACTGGGGTTTGGTTCACTGAACAAATATTGGTTCATTGTGGTGTGTTCAATGAGATTTGTTCACTGAGATGGGGCTTACAGTTTGTGGTTCACTGATGTGTTTTGTATATATAGGTTTCTGAGGAGGATCAAGATAATATCAAGGTAGCCACAGCTGAACTTGATAAGTTATTTGAAGGTCTTATTAAAAAAGTATGTTTTTTTAAGTACAAATTGAATTTGTCCTGTTTACTATATAATTGTAGTGTGTAACCTCATATTTCCTTGCATTGCAGCCTCTCAAAGAGAGATACAAAGTTGCAATGTGTTTATTAATCAAAACTATGAAGCATGTTGTGGCATTGACTGTTGAATCAATGGCTGAGAAGAAGGTTGATCCAGAGTTGAATTATATGAATCATGCTTGCAAGCACATTGTTAGTAAGCCTTCAAACACTCCTGAGGTTATTTCAACACCACCGGATGATTGGGCAAACAACCCTGAATTAGATAGGCTGATGCGTATTGTGGATCTTGCAATTGCAAAGAAACAAGAGATGGACAAGTTATGCCGTGCTGATCCTTGTTGGAATTTCGGGCTTACTCCACCTGAGAAAGAAGTCACATTTTCCGAAGTATTCGAGACAATTGCAAAGTCATATCCTCCCGTACATGTGAAAGATATACCTTCTATTTTTCAGGATCTCCCTGAGGTACAACCTTTGGGTGCAGTGGACCATATTGGTGAAGTGAATCCTATTCATACCAATCCTCTTCAAAATTTAGCTGCTGATGCTGCATGTCAACCTTCATATAATATTGTATGTTTTAACATTAAACATCGAATCAATAAACAATAAATAATTTTCTAACATAAGTATTTTTTAATTATTCAGAGAGCTGCAAGAGTTGATTTTGATAATCAACCATTAAACATTGATCCAATTTCTAGAGTCCCACTTGAAGTTGACACTTCTAAGGTATTTTTTTATAATATGTAGAATCATATTCTTTTTTTTAAAAATATTTTATTACTCTTTATTTTAAGTATATATTGATTTCTATTATTATTGAATTAAAATATAGGGTGTTGCTGGAGACTCTTCAACAGTGAAGAAGAAAAATATTTTGAAGATTCCAATCCCGAAGGTTTGTAGAAACCGAAATATTATTGACATGGAAATTGTTAATGATGAAAGGAGAACGAAGAGGAAAATGTTTGGAATGAAAGTAAAGTATGGGGTAATATGGATTTCACCATATAATTCATCTAAAACAAATTTTGAAAGTAGTACTGCTGCTGATCAAAGGTTTGAAATAATATATATTGACATGTTTTAAATTAATTTTTATTTATGCTTAAATTTTTGATTAATTTTTTAAAGGTCGACAAAAATATAAAGGCTGATGCTGAAAGGAGGGAGCAACCATCAAGAGATGTTATTGCTTCAAAAGAAATGAGAAACCCATACTATAATAAGATTGTAAACCCTAATGCGAGGAAGCTTGTTGCTTCTCTCAAGCTCTACCATTATGTTTCAAATGAGAAAAATGACCTATTGTAAGTTTATCTTTCATTATGAACTTATGATTAGTTGTTATTCATTTAAATAAGTGTGATTCACTTGGGGTTGGTTCACTTGATATGATTATCTGGGTGTGGTTCACTCAGAGAGTTTGGTTTACTTGTTGTGGTTCACTGGTATTGGTTTACTGCTTTTTTATTCACTTGAGGTTGTTCAGTGAGCGTGGTTCAATCAAATAGTTTGGTTCACTTGGGGGGGGAGGGGGTCACTGGTACTGGTTTAATGACTTTGTGTGGTTCATTGGGGTGTGTTTCACTCAAAGAGTTTGGTTCACTCAGAGATTATTGGTTCACTTGGGGGGTGTGGTTCACTGCTAGTGGCTAACTGACTGTGTCTTGGTTCACTGGGGTGTGGTTCACATAGAGAGTTTGGTTAACTGAGTGTGTTTCACTGGTAGTGGTTTACAGCCTTTGATTCACTTAGAGTGGTTCATTGAGTGAGGTTCACTTAGAGATTATTGGTTCACTTAGGGGGGTTGACTGGTAGTGGTTTATTAACTGTGTGTGGTTCACTAGGGTGTTGTTCATTGCTAATGTTTTTTTGTAGTGTTTGGTTCACTTAAAGACATTTGGTTCACTTAGAGACATTTTTTTAATTCAATTACCTAATTTTTGGTTTTATTCAGTGTTTGTGCTGATTTATTTTTTTATTTTTTTTATAACAGGGAAGAGTCGTTTAGATACAAAGGTGTCTTTTTCTCCTAACTACATTTCAGTCACTTCTATACGATGCGTATGTGGACGCAACAATTTTAGATGCTTGGGCAATAGTGTTGAATTCCGCAGAACAATATTTTGGATATAGTTCGATCAGGAGATATTTTCTTTCTTGTACTATATGTGTAAGTTTTATGTATAAGTATTTTTTTTAACTTTAAAATCTTCTTATTTTGTTTTATTTTTAAATATATAGTATCTTAAAATTAGTTAATGTGTTATAATATCTTTACAGTTGGGCACAGTTTTTCATACGTCTGAGGGTAACATTGAACACAGATATGCTGGATTTCGGGAGAAATTTGAACAATATGTTAAATTGACATGCACTAAAAATCTTGTTGAAGTTGATTTGGTATATTTATTTATTTAATTTTAATTTTTCTTATGTTATTTATATGCTAAATATATTTAAAATAATTTCCATTTAATTGTGTAGATTTTGTTCCCAATTCTTGCGGCTGAACATTTCTATCTTATTTCTTTCAATTTCAAGACATCGGAAGTCTTTGTAATTGACAACATGGTACTCACAGTTAGTTTTGCAAACAAATATAGCAACATTACAAGAGTTGTTGTAAGTTTTTATAGTTGTTTTTTTCATCTACTTTTATTTAATATTTAACATTTGTTTGTACCTAATTTTTTTTTTCCAACAAGGTTAATTTTCTAGTCCGAGCATTGGATCAAATGAAGCTTAAAAAGAAAGTTGATGTTATTAGGAAATCAAAACCAACCAGTATGAAGTTATCATGGGCGACCACTGAAAATGTTGTTGATTGCGGTGTCTTCTGCATGCGGCACATGAAAACGTTTATGGGCACTAATGGACCTGATTGGCTGTAACGGCCCAGAATTATGATTTTCGGGTTACGTTTCAAGGGATGAAACCCCTTGTTCGGATCTTGCAATCCAAGTACGGGTCGAGGTTTCAAACTCATTTTTAAGGTCAGTAATAAAGAGGGATTTCTAACCCTAAAAGTATCGTAGGGCCATTGGGTACCCTTAACCTATCCTAGGGACTATGTCGCGAAAATCAATTCAAACGGAAGTAAGGCAGAAATAAAACTTAGATACAAGGTGCCACGGCAGAGCAGGGTCAAAACCAAATCATAAGTGAGTGATTACCATTTATAACGAGTTAGAGAATTAGCCAGGTTCTTCGATTCACAAAAAGAGAACCCCATCATATAGACATCGAGCACTCAAAATCTGCAGAAAATACCTTTAAAAGAAGAACGGGGAAAGGAGTCAGATCAAGCCACGCATGCGGGACCGGAAGTCCTCGCTGAGGCCACATAGTATGTGCTATACCTAATAAAGATGCTCTAATGTAGTACGAAAGTTAAACACACTAGCATGCTCCTAGTTATAATAATAAGCAAAAATACTGTAAAGGGCCCAAGACAAGGCCAAGTGGCCTATCCCTCTCCTACCTCTGCACCCCTTCCCGTTAGTGCAGAGCCTGGCCATTCGGTGCTATAGCATAGCAATTCCTCATGGTGGTGCACGGACCACGGAATACACATCACATAAAGTAACCAAGTTTGCCCGATGGTGCTGGGCTATAGTAACATGCTCATATTGACTCGATTGACTTAGGGTACCCGATGAGGCTGGGCTACCCTATGACCCTAGCAAAAACTCTAGGACTATCACAGATAACGGTCGTTCTGCTTCAAACACACATAGTAACCACGTGCCCAGTTCAATGCAATCCTAGCATGATACCACATGGCATGCATTTATGCATATGCAACACCTAACATAAAATGCAACAACATGCATCAAAGTCCAACCTGAGTAACAAGATAACACAAGCAAGGGCCCAAACGCAAGTCCAAAGCAATCGCCATAAGCTACCAAACCAACATTCATACATACGAATGCAAGTCACTTACATGAAGATGCAGAACAACAAGATAACACAAGCAAGGGCCCAAATGCAAGTCCAAAGCAATCCACAAGCAATACACACCTAGCATCAAGCCATCGCCATAACCTACCAAACCAACATTCATACATACGAAACCCAAGTTCTCAACATACTCAAAACCAATCAATAGTAAAACAATTTTTCCAAAACCTTTATGATACGATCAACATCAATCAAAATCATTCTTCAAATCAAACCCATTGATAAAATCGTACCAATCATTTTTTCCAAACTCTTAAATCCCAATTTAAGTCAACTAATATTCAAAATAATTTCACAAGTCACTTAGAAAATCAAACAATTCTTTTAAATCTCAATAACAATATTATACATTATTTTAAATACCCTTTATTAAACACTTTCACAAAACATTTTCAAATTTCTTTAAAATCCCCACCATTTTTATTTTACAAAAATCAACCCCTTACTAATTTACTAAAACCACCCTTATTTTATAAATGTCCCAAACCGGGCCCGTTTTTACAGATTAGGCCAAGATTCATTTTAGTTTTTAAAACATAAAAATTTCAGCCCAGAAGATAGGCCCAATACTTCATTTATTTTAAAACACAATTTGGCCCAAGGAATAGGCCCAATGATTGGTTTTGCCTCATTCCCCACTCTTTTGTAAAACCGAATTCAGAAGGGAAGAAAAAGGGGTCCCACGGCTGAGGTGGCAATGATATGGCAAAGAGGGCCCACGGTTCTTCTTCTACCTATGGTTTCAACGAGGAAAAAAAAAGAAGTAGAGGGACAAGCCCTGCATCCGACGGAAGAAGAAGAGGAGTGGGGAGGCTTGCTGGCAGCGATTCCGGCCCGGACTCCGACTCCGACTACCCGACAGTCATGGATTCAAAACGACAAGAAAGAGAGAGAGGGAGGAGATGCTCACCGAGGGAGTTTCGATGCTCGTCGGAAAACACCGTCGGGGGTCGATTGGACGTCGTCTGAGGTTTGAGCCTGAGATTCTCGACCTAGAACGAACGGAGAGGTCAAAAGGAGGAAACTTTGCAAGCTTTTCGTTCGAAAGGGAAGGGGGAGCCTTACCCGGGTTTGAATCGAAAAAAATAGGGGCGACGATGGAGAAGAGCTCGTGGCTCGGGATGCTGGGTTGCTCCTTGGGATGGCGGCTGCGGTCGTCGGGGAGAGCAGTTGCTACAGGGCCACGGAAGAAGGAAGAAGGTGGAGTTGTGTGCACTCGGCTCCTCACTTGCAGCTTCAATGGTGACGGTGACGACGACGATGGGCTGATTGAGGACCGGAGGTGTGGTGGTTAGAAGGTGGTGGTGCTTGTGGTTTCTCGGGTGGCCGACGACTATAGAGGCCATGGTGGTTATTGGTGTGGTGGCGGCTATGGGGCTCACGGCAACCAGAAAGGAGAAGGAATAGGATAAGGGTGAAGGTTCAAATGAAATGGGGGATATGTGCTGGGTTTTGCCCTTTATTTTCTTTTCTGAAATCAAAAAGGAGTAGGGAGGCTGCAGCTAGGGAATCAGTCAACCAAAGGGGAAGAGTGGGTTGGTCCTTGGCTTGGTATTTTGCAGAGGTTGGGACGCTATGAGGGTGATGGAAAAGGATGGGAGATGGGGTGTTTAGCCAAAAATGGCATAGAGCAAGCTGCAAGGAGGGAAGAGCTTCCTCTTTGTCTGAATTTCGGAAGTAGTGGGGGAAGAAAACAAAAGGTGTGGTCCCAACTCTCAAAACACAATTCAAAATTTACATGGAAACAATTATCGAAACTAGCTCTCTCGATCTTATCGAAGTTTAAGTTGAATTTGTAAATCATTATCGGAATCAATTTAATTTATCAAGACTCGGAGCTCAAAAGCATAATCAAATGCCGCCAAAATTCAAATTCCAAAACGATGCAAGATGGATTTAAAATCAAAACCGGTGTTCAAGGACGAGTTTTCTCCCACTTTTACAAATTAAATAAAATAATATATTTATTTAATCAAAATAATATTAAAATATATGTGGCCTTTACTTTCATCCACCTCTAAAAACAAGTCTCGTCCGCGAGACTAAAATCATTCTAAAGGAAGGGGATAAACTTTGAAATTGGGGAGTCTGAAGATCATGTTGTTGATTCCGTAAGCGCCTCATAAGGGCCCGTATGAGATTCTCACAACTTCTTCGACGTGATCATGATATTCCCAATTGGTTGTAGCAAGTATGCAATATGGGCCCTTATCACATCCTTACCCCGACTTCTCAGTTATATCATTACTCAAAAGCATAATAACTTCAAGACTAGGTCTTAACAAGCAATCTATAAGTGCCCCTATAAAATGCTTGTATCCACTTCGTGAGACGTCATAATGTAATCCAGTTCTGTAAAGTTCAAAAGAGTTTATAAAGGGAAAGATTGGCCTTAAAATCATTGGAATTCTCGATATCGTTTATTCTTTTAAAATCCAAATTGGTCACTTTCAAAACCGCTCAAAATATTCAAATCCAACATTTAACCAAGCAATTTTACATCAAACAAGTCAAATCCTTTCAATCAAAATTTCGTCAAAATCCTCCAAAACCAAATCAGTTTCCCGCATAACAATCAATAAAATCAGAAGCTCGGAGGTGGAATCATCAACCTCTAAGGGCTAATCACATATTCTCTTCCTAGTTTCCAAATCATGCAACATCATTCACAACCCAACAAGGACCATAACCAAAAGTCTCATCAACTCTTATATAGGCATAAATAATATCATAAGCCATCTCACACATGGCAAGTCCCACATCATATCATAGTCACAAACCATCACATAAGCGTCAAATATAAACATAAACATGCCAACAAGTCTCAAGTAACAAAGGAACAACAAGCCTCAACATACTACGAATTATAAGGTATATCTATATCACACTGGAGGCATCACAAGTGTATAATCGAATGCTCATCACTCATCACGTAAGCACACATGTCCAGAAATCAACGGGTTAGATGTTATGAGGTTAGTACCTCAGTACGCATCAAATCTCACAATCGCATATCGATATCGCAATACAGGTAGAACAGATTCATCACATTAACATATCAACACGACAAGGTCATGCTATTAAGATTCAGAAAAAGGAAGATCAAGCAGTATATAAATCATCAAAATGTCAATATGCCCTAAAAGACATCACCTCAACTCGTCACAAAACCATATAACGACCATTTAGAAATCATGCACCATTATCTCATATATACAAGTCATGTCCATACTTCAAGTCATATTCATCATTTACATAATCAATAATCATGCTAGTCAACCATATAATACATCATCATGCTTACTACAACATAATAAAACATCATGCTTCCACATAATAGCACATCATTATCCCATAGTTCATACTCATCATTACTTCATATATCATATCACAGCACGTCCTAACAGGCTTCTAAAACAACATAACAGGATAACAAGGCAGTAATATATCATGGTAACACTTGTCACTACCAACTAGATTTTAATATTGCATATCAACATGTAATTCCATATCACGTTCATCATGGTCGTTATCTAACATCATGCGAGCAGATATAAATAAATCACATAATCATGAAAATCCTCACATTAGACCAGTCAAAATAAAACACAATCCCCACTTGCCCATCTCCACTCTCAAGCTAAGACTAATCCTCTTCTAAACTCGCCAACGTCAACTCAGACAAAATTCCCCGAAGAATCCCAATTCATCTCGATGCTCAAATCTCGCCCCTCCTTTCGCCAAGCACTACTCACCACCCACCTCTAAAAATCCAACTCCTATCTTTAACTTCACACCTAAGTACCCTCTAATACCATGCCCTCAATATTCACGAGCCCTTCCTTACACTCCTCGTACTACTGAAGCATCACCAACATCACCTAGAAGCTCATCAGAACCACCAACATTGCCTCCCATAAATCCCTAAGCTCACTTAGTCTTACCTAAGCCGACATCCCTCTCCCGCGACTCACCTCCTAATACCATTGATCATCTCAACCGCTCAAAATTCTTTCCCCACTCTCCAACCACGCTACCAAATGACCTCACCCACGGGTTTAAGGAAGAAGCAATCATGAAAATCATCAAACATAAGGTCTACATCATATCAACTAGCATTCATCAACATAACATCATGGGTGCAACCAGTCTCAGTTTACCATCATGCTCAATAACCATCGCAAACATCATATATGAACATAATCAAGTCAAGCTAACATGTTGCATTATAACCTTATCAGATACAATTCAGGCTTCTAAGCACATGTAGTTCATATCTTACAGGGAAAGGAATTCAAATCATGCTTAGCAACTTAGAGTAGCAACATGTCAAGATATCATGGTACATGAGATCTATAATTCATCAAATCATATCATCATAGACAATAGGCAATCAGGCAACAATCATCATCAAGTCAGCACATCAACACGTAAATCTCATCGCTAGGGCAGTGCAATATCATCGTCAACAAATTCAAAGGGTTAGCAATTCGAACGGAGAACACTCCCGCTTGCAAGTCATATCGTACTCAGTAACCGTAATTCTCGATGCATGCCCATTCCGCCGACATCATTGATCTTGAGGCCCGTGGGTTATGGGCTCACGCTTCCGCTGCCGTGCTCAATCGCCATCTAACTTTTCGTTCCCTCTTCCATGTGGTCGCCCACCCAATGTATCACGCAAGAGCCCAAGTTAGGGGAGATATGAGAGTGACAAGAGAAGACAACCCAAATTCCTTTCGGGGACAAACATGGGCCACAACTAAAGAAGACAACTAGAGACAAAACTCCGACCCGAGAACAGCAACGATGCCCTTATGGAAGTCTATTTAGGTTATAATCGTGACATGCAAACACGAATTCTTCATGGAGCATATCAATCGCACTATTCCACACTAACATGTACATATCTCAAGGGAGACAACATTCTTATTCATTTTCAAAGACACAATCAAGTCCTACACGGATGCACGCGAGATAGACTAGTAGCATGTGATTCCATGGAAGCATATATGCTCAACAACTTTAAACAGGATATGCGAGATTTATTGAGCATAGCAATTATCGCATATGTGAGCAATGCACGGGCATGGTGTATGCATCAACAAGTGAGGTCAAATATAGCATGACGAGGTATATCATAACAAGCAGATTAAGCGTCATACGAGAACATATAAGAGCAACATAGGAACTATTAGATCTGACAACAATGATCATGGAATAGGTCAAAAATGGCATGTAATCATACGACGAGGTACATTTAGAAAACACATGTCCTACATGATACTAGCGATACATGGCGTGATACAAGCATAATCATGAGTCGTTAATAGGAGTTCATCATAATATTCACGAAGCACGAGGCATCATCAAAAGTAACATGAAGGACATCATGGGCGATAGATTATAATCATGCCAAGAACGAACCATCATAGAGCATGTATATGGTACAATAGTCATCACATCACAGAACAAGTACAATACGTGATCATTTAGCAAGTCATATTGGGAATCATAAGCCCTACAGGACACTACTGGCACATATCGAACATGAATACAATCAAGATAATGTGATTAGATTCATCATAACATTCAGGTGTCATGCGTGAGCGAAATCATAATATAACGTGGTGTGTGATCATGCGAGGTGTCAAGCCAAACATTCATGCAAGTATGAGAAGATGTCATATAATAATAGAGGAATACCACCGAGTGAGATCATGTAAGCATGCCAGGACCTACCATTGTAGAAAGCAAGTCGGTCATTGAATTTAACATCATCTAGCCAGGATGAGTAAGACATGTTATGGTAATAGAAAGAGGGAAGAACCACACTATCAGGAACCTAGCTCGAGAGAGAATCAGCAATAATGCAGGCAAGATATAATTCACACGAGTCACATCAAGGATCCTACATGATACTAAAGGCTCTACATAACATACGATACATGCATGCAACTAATCATGGCGACACGTAAGAAATCAATTCAATCACATTCTAACAATTTAGAAACATGAGGAAGGTTTTACGATGTATAACACGAGTTTAAGTAATGGAAATATGACTAGAATACGGGGGCATGAGTGCAAATCAATACATATTAGGATAAACATGCATTCACAAACACCCCATTATGCTACATGTTCAACGCAATTAACACACACAATATTAACTTACAAAATAATCAACAATAGTTAATCCGACGAACACGACATAGATGGGCATACTATAGATTCTTGTCACAAAAGGAATAATAAACATCAACACGTCATCACCCAACATGTTAAGGAGATCATTTAAAAGAATTCATACTAGGAGTTGATCACACTATCATGAACCTAATCCAGGAGAAAATAACGATCATATAGGTTCATATCATGTGGTTCATGCTTCCAAACAATCATACGATCAATAGGCCAAGTAAACGTGCTATAACAACATACAGCCATGACAGAAGGCAAAACATAACACGAGACTTGAGCAATGTAACTAACCACAACATGAGATTAAATAATAAAATCATGAAAGAAAGCAAGGCATAACATGATCAACTTCTTATTAATGGTTATTTGCAAGGTACATGCGGGAAATTACGAAATTATGTCATGCATTTCAGAGAAAGTCACCATTACAACCGGACAGAGATCCCTAAGGGCAACCATTGATCTTCCCCAATTGACTCATCACCCCTCTTTCTCGTGGGACTTTGGTACGACTCCTTGTGGCAAGAAAACATTGGTTGATCATCGTAAGAATCAAGAGGGACAGTGCCAGAACACCTTATTTTTGACTCAAAGGGACATCAAGAACCACCTTCCAATACTCACTCAGACAACCTTCATATCCATACATGACTCCAGACACAATGTGGTTACCAACCCAATTCCCCGTGGAAGACACTGACATCCGGGAGAAAGGCTCGATAGAACCGTCAAGGGGTTAACATAGTGGAATGGGTTGTTCCACACAAGCTGGGTTTGACCACACAGAAACAAGGGTACTCCCACTATCCCGTTTGCACAGATTAGTCAATACACATTTAATTGTTAGGCATACCAACCAGACTTTAGCATATCAAGGACTCAGCATAGAATCAGTCAATGACAATTATAATGGCCTCCTTCAAGGGAGATCGTGCTCAGGCTCAATATATAAAGCATATCAAGCTATCTAATGTCGCTCTTCGAGGAGCGACTGACCGGAGGGGCAAAAACCTCGCGATCCTACCTAACTCGCCACTCCAACCACCTTGGTGCAATCTCCTTGGAGTCTTCCGGACCCTCTATAAAGAGCAGGCTATTGTTTTGCCTACCGTTCCCAACTACACCCAAGTCGAGTTCATTACTAAGTCCAATTTCGGTTAGGCATCTTAAATTCATTTTGCCCATTTTAAAATCCTTTCAAATCCTTTGAAATTCATGGGCGGTTTTCCAAAACATACATTCGACCCTTGCGTACCCAAATTGCACAACCTGGCTCTGATACCAACTTTGTAACGGCCCAGAATTATGATTTCCGGGTTACGTTTCAAGGGATGAAACCCCTTGTTTGGATCTTGCAATCTAGGTACGGGTCGAGGTCTCAAACTCATTTTTAAGGTCAGTAATAAAGAGGGATTTCGAACCCTAAAAGTATCGTAGGGCCGTTGGGTACCCTTAACCTTTCCTAGGGACTATGTCGCGAAAATCAATTCAAACGGAAGTAAGGCGGAAACAAAATTTAGATACAAGGTGCCACAGCAGAGCCGGGTCAAAACCAAATCATAAGTGGGTGATTACCATTTATAAGGAGTTAGAGAATTAGCCAGGTTCTTCGATTCGCAAAAAGGGAACCCCTTCATATAGACAACGAGCACTCAAAATCTGCAGAAAATACCTTTAAAAGAAGAATGGGAAAAGGAGTCATATCGAGCCACGCATGCGGGACCGGAAGTCCTCGTTGAGGCAACATAATATGTGATATACCTAATAAAGATGCTCTAATGCAGTACGAAAGTTAAACACACTAGCATGCTCCTAGTCATAATAATAAGCAAAAATATTGTAAAGGGCCCAAGACAATGCCAAGTGGCATATCCCTCTCCTACCTCTGCACCCCTTCCCGTTAGTGCAAGGCCTGACCAGTCGGTGCTATAGCATAGCAATTTTTCGTAGTGGTGCACGGACCACGGAATACACATCACATAAAGTAACCAAGTTTGCTCGATGGTGCAGGGCTATAGTAACATGCTCATATTGACTCGATTGACTCAGGGTACCCGATGACGCTGGGCTACACTATGACCCTAGCAAAGACTCTAGGACTATCACAGATAACGGTCGTTTTGTTTCAAACACATATAGTAACCACATGCTCAGTTCAATGCAATCCTAGCATGATACTGCATGGCATGCTTTTATGCATTTGCAACACCTAACATAAAACGCAACAACATGCATGAGAGTCCAACCTGAGTAAGCCCCCTAGGGAACTTACCTGAAGATGCAGAACAGCAAGATAACACAAGCAAGGGCCCAAATGCAAGTCCAAAGCAATCCACAAGAAATACACACCTATCATCAAGCCATCACCATAACCTACCAAACCAACATTCATACATACGAAACCCAAGTTCTCAACATACTCAAAACCAATCGATAGTAAAACCGTTTATCCAAAACCTTTCCGATACGATCAACATCAACCAAAATCATTCTTCAAATCAAACCCATTGATAAAATCGTACCAACCATTTTTTCCAAACTCTTAAATCCCAATTTAAGTCAACTCATATTCAAAATATTTTCACAAGTCACTTAGAAAATCAAACAATTCTTTTAAATCTCAATAACAATATTATACATTATTTTAAATACCCTTTATTAAACACTTTCATAAAATATTTCCAAATTCCTTTAAAATCCCCACCATTTTTATTTTACAAAAATCAGCCCCTTATTAATTCACTAAAACCACCCTTATTTTATAAATGTCCCAAACCGGCCCCCTTTTTACACATTAGGCCTAGATTCATTTTAGTTTTTAAAACATAAAAATTTCAGCCCAAAAGATAGGCCCAATACTTTATTTCTTTTAAAACACAATCTGGCCCAAGGAATAGGCCCAATGATTGGTTTTCCCTCATTCCCCACTCTTTTGTAAAATCAATTCAAATGGGAAAAAAAGGGTCCCACAGCTGAGGTGGCAATGATATGCCAAAGAGGGCCCACAGTTCTTCTTCTACCTATGGTTTCAATGAGGAAAAAAAAAGAAGCAGAGGGACAAGCCCTGCATCCGACGGAAGAAGAAGAGGAGCGAGGAGGCTCACCGGCAGCGATTACGGATCGGACTCCGACTCCGACTACCCGACACTCATGGATTCAAAACGACAAGAAAGAGAAGAAGGGAGGAGGTGCTCACCGAGGGAGTTTCGATGCTCGCCGGAAAACGCCGTCGGGGGTCGATTGGGCATTGTCGGAGGTTTGAGGCTGAGATTCTCGACCTAGAACGAACGGAGAGGTCAAAAGGAGGAAACTTTGCAAGCTTTTCGTTCGAAAGGGAAGGGGGAGCCTTACCCCGGTTTGAATAAAAAAAAATAGGGGCGACGATGGAGAAGAGCTCGCGGCTCGGGATGCTGGGTTGCTCCCTGGGATGACGGCTGCGGTCGTCGGGGAGAGCTACTGCTACAGGGCCATGGAAGGAGGAAGATGGTGGAGATGTGTGCACTCGGCTCCTCACTTGCGACTCCAGTGGTGACGGTGACGACGATGACAGGCTGATTGAGGAGCGGAGGTGTGGTGGTGAGAAGGTGGTAATGCTTGTGGTGTCACGGGTGGCCGACGACTATAGATGCCATGGTGGTTATTGGTGTGGTGGCGGCTATGGGGCTCACGGCAACCAGAAAGAAGAAGGAAAATGATAAGGTTGAAGTTGTGTTTTTGGGTTTGTGAGGGTTCAAATGAAATGGGGGATATGTGCTGGGTTTTGCCCTTTATTTTCTTTTCTGAAATCAAAAGGGAGTAGGGAGGCTGCAACTAGGGAATCAATCAACCAAAGGGGAAGAGTGGGTTGGTCCTTGGCTTGGTATTTTTCCGAGGTTGGGACGCTATGAGGGTGAGGGAAAAGGATGGGAGATGGGGTGTTTAGCCAAAAATGGCATAGAGCAAGATGCAAGGAGGGAAGAGCTTCCTCTTGGTATGAATTTTGGAAGTAGTGGGGGAAGAAAACAAAAGGTGTGGTCCCAACTCTCAAAACACAATTCAAAATTTACCCGAAAACAATTATCGGAACTATCTCTCTCGATCTTATCGAAGTTTAAGTTGAATTTGTAAATCATTATCGGAATCAATTTAATTTAGGGTACCATCACCCCTCATGAGCCTCCCTGCCTGTTATTATGATCTAGTTGAATATTAATGTCTTTTCAGTATATTTTAATGTATTTTAATGTATTTTAATGTCTTTTGATGTATTTTAATATATTTTCATATGTTTTATTGTCTTTTATTATATTTTAATGTTAATTAAGTATTACAATTATATTTTAATTTTTTTTATTGTATTCAATATTAATTTATTTTTTTGTATTTGAATATATTTAAATATATTTTAATGTTAATTAAATAATTTTGAGGTATTTTAATATTTTTTAATGTTTTTTATTATCTTTCAATATAAATTTATTTTATGTATTTGAATATATTTTAATATATTCAAATATATTTTAATGTTAATTAAATTATTTTGAAGTATTTTAATATTTTTTAATGTTTTTTATTATCTTTCAATATAAATTTATTTTTATGTATTTGAATATATTTTAATATATTCAAATATATTTTAATGTTAATTAAATACTTTTGAAGTATTATAATATATTTTAATGTTTTTTATTGTCTTTCAATTGTAATTTTTTTCTATGTATTTGAATATATACTATCTATTATATTCTATCAAATTACAACTATATTCTTTTATATCAAACTATATACTATAAAAAAACATTATAATATATAAATAAATCAAAAAATATATTTTTAATTATATTCTATCAAACAATATATATTATCAATCATTTATTCTATAAACTTCTATTATAAAACTATAATATAATCTATCAAATTATATTTTAAAACTCTAAAAATAAATCAAACAAAAAGTAATTCAAATAACATACCGGTGGAGTCGGGATCGGGGACACCTCAATAGTCCGACTCTTCCGCGGCGGTAATTGACCGTCTTCCGCCTCCGCCACTGCTCCGCCTCCATCGCGCCGCCATACGCCGCCCACCACCACCACCCTCCTCCTCGGCCACTGCTCGGCCTCCTTCGCCGGCGCCAGACGCCGCCCCACCACCACCACCCTCCTCCTCCGCCAAAGCCGCCAGCACCACCCTCTCCTCAGCCACCGGCTCCACCGCCACCGCCTCCCCCGATGCTCCACCACCCTCCACCTCCATCGCCGTCGCAGCACCACCAACCTCCGTCGCCGACAGCAGATCCGCCTCCAAAGCCGCCACCGCCGCCTCGAGCTCTCTCTCTCTTTCTGTCTCCATCTCTCTCGGTCTCTCTCTCTCTCTCTGGGTCTCTCTCTCTCTCTCTCTCTCGGTCTCTCTCTCTATCTCTCTCGGTCAAGCTCTGGCCGGCGATCGCTCTCTCTCTCTCTCTCTCTCTCTCTCTCTCTCTCTCTCTCTCGATTTCTCTCGTGAATGAAGACGAAGACGAAGAGGCACGTCCTCTTCGTCTTTACTAGACGGGCGTGCACGTCCTTAAGGACGTGCAGGACGTGCATCACGTCCTTAAGAACGTGCCCTTTTTCACGTCCTTAAGGACGTGCAAGCACGTTTTTAAAAAAAAATAAAAACGTGCTTGCACGTCCGGGTTCGGGTGGCTCTCACCCCACTTGCACGTCCTTAAGGACGTGCAAGCACGTCTTTAAGAACGTGCAAGCACGTCTTTAAGGACGTGGGGATTTGCGGTGTATATAGCCGAAACGTTAATTTATCAAGACTCGGAGCTCAAAAGCATAATCAAACGCCGCCAAAATTCAAATTCCAAAACGATGCCGGAAGGATTTAAAATCAAAACTGGTGCTCAAGGACGAGTTTTCTCCCACTTTTACAAATAAAATAAAATAATAGATTTATTTAATCAAAATAATATTAAAATAATATTAAAATATATGCGGCCTTTACATTGGCAGCCTTTTACAAAGCCCCTATAAAAAACTCTTGTCACTCTTCGTGAACTTTATATGCTTGCTCTTGTCAATTCTCCAGTAAATGAAGTGAAGAAAACTTTTTTAGCAAATCTGAAGAAATATAACTTTGGATTATTGAAAGTGTAATCTATAATTCTGTTATGTTTAATGTTGTTGGGTATGTTGTGAACAATTGTAACTGACATTGGCTGGGTGAGAGTTGAATTTGAAACACTTTTTAATTTCAATTTGTGTTTATTTCGTCTGTGGTTGAATGTATTGGCAATAACTGGGTCATCAAATATATAATATTGTGGTTCAACATTGAGTTTGGGTTTATTAAGCTATATCAAAGATTGGTTCATCAACATTTTGTGAGATTGGTTCATTAAGTGAACCAAAACATGTGGCCTAAGTTCTCAGTGAAACAATATCAGTGAACAATTCTCAGTGAAAAAATTTCAATGAACAATTCTCAGTGAACCACACTCTGGCATATATTATATTAGATCAATATAATTCTCAGTGAACCAATCTAAGTGAACAAATGGAACCAAACTCATTGAACCAAAACAAATGAACCCAATCTCAGTAAATTAAAAGATATTTTTATCAATGCAAATATAAGGGAACCGATTACAGTGCACCATTTCTCAGTGAACAAATATTAGTGAACCACACCTTGACATATACAGAGTGAATCAATTTAACTGAACAAATCTCAGTGAATAAACACATGTGGTTCATCAACGTTGAGTTTGGTTCATCAACATTGAGTATGGGTTCATTAAACTATATTAAAGTTTGGTTCATCAACATTACGAGAGATTGGTTCAGTAAACAATAGAGTAAAGAGTAAATTATCTGCAAGGGAGTATTTTATATTGTATGAAATACTACGAGAGATTACAAGGAAAGTTTGGTTCACAAACATTACGAGAGATTGGTTCAGTAAAAAATAGAGTAAAGAGTAAATTATCTCTAGATAATTTTATAGGGAATAGTGTGGAAATTAAATCATATTTGTACACATCACCTCGTGCATTTACTTCGAGGGTGTAATTAAATCATCTTGCTTTTTTTATTTAACTTTTCCATTACTTTAATCTGAACCGTCATCTTCTCTTTTTTTTGTTATCTTAAATTTGAAATTCTTAGTTACTTGAAACGTCATATTTTCCTCTATATAAAGAACTGCTATTTTGTGGAATTGGTACAAACGACTCAAGTTCTACTTTTCTTCCTTACCATATTATTTCATCTTCTTTCTGTTTTTGTAAAACGCATTTTTAGGCAATGGAGAGCTTTGATTCTAGTTGCACTTCTTCCCTCAAACCTTATTTCCTAACTGATATCCCAGATTATAAGTGTGAGTTAGTTAGGTGGCTTGAAGAAATCCATGAACACATGGATCTGCTTGATGATTTGCTTTATCCTGGGTATCATATGTCATTTATAGATGATGATGTTGTAACAAACATTACTGCAGAGAGAGGCTTGCTGCTGCTGCATCAGTGTATGAAATGCACTTCAAAATGGCATCAAGGGAGAAGGCTGGGATTAAAAGGAGGCATGGAGTTGCTCTTGTAAATGGCAACACAAACAAAGTGATTCTGGTAAATTAAAAAATTATTTTCGTGTTTTTATTGTATTTAAAATTTTATTATTTTATTTACATATGTTTATTTTTTGCAGATGACTGTCTAAAAGGGGAGGATTGAGGTGCAGATTAAAGAACTTAAAGGAATTCACAAGGACTTCAAGAAGGAAGTTGTCTATATAGAGCAAATCCGCCGCGCCAAAATCAATGAATATTTAAATTTATAAATTTCAAATATTATGTATTTATTTTATTGTAATGTTTCATTATTATATAACAGTATTTGCGTTTTATTTAATTTTTATATATTTAAGTATTGTTCACTGGTGGCGTTTTATTGGGTTTGTTTCTCATTGAACCAATCTAATGTAATGACAACATGGATGACAGAGAAACGGTACAGTAGATTGGCATAAAAGATATCTCAGTGAACCAATCTATGTTAGTCTCAACATGTGACACAATATCATTGAAAAATTGATTCAATAAGATAAATGGGTTTGTTTTAGTGGTATCATTGGACCAATCTTAGTGAATGCTATAACATGAATGCTTTAACATTTATATACTTAACCAATCTTAGTGAACCAAAACATATAAAACAATCTTAGTGAATCATTGAATCAATCTCAGTGAACCAAGTTTGGTTAAGTGGTTCATTGGTTCACTATTTCACTGGGTATGAGTCACTTGTAGTTGTTAATTAAGAATTTTGGTAGTGTGATTAATAAAGGTAAATACAGATTTGTTCAAGAGCCAATTTCTCAGTGAACCAATCTTAGTGAGCAATTCTCAGTTAACAAATTTCAATGAACAATTCTCAGTGAACCACATGAAACCACATGCAACCAATCTCAGTGATATATATTATATTAGTGAACCAATTTCTATTCTTAGTAAACCAATTTCAATTAACAATTCTTAGTGAAATAATTTCAATTTAAAATTTCAATGAGAAATTCTCAATGAACCAATCTAAGTCAACAATTCTCAGTGAACCAATTTCAGTGAACCAACCTCAAAGAACAATATAAATGCAACAAATCTGAGTGAACCAATTTCAGTGAACATTATCAGTGAAGCAATCTCAATGAACCAAAACAAGCGACCAAAACTCAGCGAACAAATCTCAATGAACCAAAACATGCAACCAAAACTCAGTGAACAAAAACAAATGGACCTGATCTAAGTGAACTAAAAGTAACTTTAAGTATAAAATTGTGGCAGTTATAATTTATTTTATAAAATGTAACTTGAAATATAAAATGAAATCATAGAGCATCCTTGTTCAGTTCTTCCAGCTTTTTCTTCTCTCCCTGATTTTGTTTGCAATTCCTACTGTCATGGAATGCTAACTTTTTGCATTCTTTGCAAATCTTTTTACCTTGTTGTTCTTCTTCTTCTTCTCTATTGCCTTTTCTTTTCCACCTTTTAGTCTCTTTCCACTCCCTTTGTTGCTTGCCTTTACTGGTTCGCGAATGACAATCTGTTATGGTACCTTCACTCCTACAATGTCTTACATCAGTTTCTGCTTATCAACATCGTTGTCTTCTTTAGAAATAACCTCTTTAAGTGAGTCTATATACACATCAAGCCAATCCTGTAAATCCATCAGTTTCTTTTCATCTTGGTCAATCAGTGCCAAACAATTATGCAACTTTGTAAGTATATCACTTTTCAATGCTTTGCGTGCATCAATATTCTCACATTGTTGAACAATTGTACCATCAATATTAAAAGTGGGAGAGAGTGCTGCTTCTTTCATCAACCTCATCAAAACCAAATTCTGAGGTAACTTCTTTAGTCCCAGATCTTTTAATACATGGAAAACATGGAGGCAAGGTAAAACTTCCCTCATAAACATAAACAATTGCACTCTGTGTTATGATTATTGGGATGATATTGCACTTCAAATGATGTTGTCCCTTGGCTTCCCACATCTCTCAATACAATAAGATGTTTCTCCTCTGTTTCTGTAACATTAGTGACACGACACTTTGCTCGGAGCTGCAGCTGTATTTTACGAAAAGCATACAGAGTAAATATTAATGCACAATATTTTTCAATCTCCAAATCAGTAAAAAAAAAATTAGGGGGTTTTGTATGATCAGCAACATTGAGTAGAGTTTGTTTGTATCGGTGTGTATCAATAGCAGTATCATAGTGCATCAATATCTCTACCAAGCTGAAGAATTTATCTGTATACGTCTTGAAGAACTTGTTTTGGGGCTCTACAACACCGCTTAGTAGTATATGCTTACTGTAAGCTGGAATCCAGGACTCTCTGATTTTGTAGATGTTCTTTAGAAAATCATTATCTTTTAACTGATATTCGTCAATAACCGAGTTCCACATTGCCTCGAACACAGATGATTCGATTTCATCATTCCAAACCGCTGCATCTAATTTATTTCGAAAGTCTGAACACTTACTCAATATGGCACCAACTCTTTCATGAATTTTAGACATTATGTGCCACATGCAATATCTATGCTCTGTTGATGGAAAAACAGTTTTAGCAGTACTTTTCATAGCTAGATCCTGATCAGTGACTAGAAGATTTGGTTCAGCAGCCATTGCTTCTTTGAAATTCTCAAACATCCATTCGTAAGACGCTATATCTTCATTCAGGATCAAACTAGCAGCAAGTGTCACACATTTATTGTGGTTGTCTACACCACTGAAAGGAGCAAAAACCATATTGTACCTAAAAAAAAATTTGTTTAGTGATACTACATAAATTGGTTCATTAATAAAAGTGTAACTTTTAAGTTCAAAACAGAAGTAATAGTTTGGTTCATCATAAAGTAAACAAGATTTGGTTCACCAGTTGATAGATTGGTTCACTAGTTATTACATAAACTAAACTAGAATTTGTTCACTAATTGATAGATTGGTTCACCAATTATTACATAAACTAAAATAACAGATAGTGTTCAGTATTCTTATATAAACAAGAGTTGGTTTAATAGGTTATTTATGTAACAGATGATAGAATTGGTTCACTAGTTGATATATTGGTTCACCAGTTATTACATAATACTCCCTCCGTTCAAAAATATAAGTTTTTTTAGGCTTAAAATTTTGTTTAGTAATACAAGTCCTTTTATGTTTTCTAAGCATTGGGTTAAGAAAAAAAGTAACTTTTTTACTTGTTTTATGAAATGTTAATGATTGTTAATGGTTGTGGATGATTAATGAGGGGTATAAAAGTAACACTTTTGTGCTTTCCTTAATATGTGTGCAAACACCTAAAAGGACTTATAATTTTGAACAGAGGGAGTATAAAATAACATATATATTGGTTCACCGATTATTTTAGTTTGGTTCATTGTGTGTGGGTAACTTGGTGTGGTTCACTCAGTGACATTGGTTGCGATCATGTATATAAATATGGTTCATCATAAATAACAGATAGTGTTCAGTATTCAGTATTCTTATATAAACTAACAGATAGTGTTTGCGATCATGATAGATTGGTTCATCAGTTATTTAGTTATTTAAGTTTGGTTCACTAGGGCTTTGTCACTCAGTGTGGTTCACTCAATGAGATTGTTTGTGATTATGTATATAAGTATGGTTCAATGTGTGTGGTTCACTGGTTGTGATTAACTGTTTTTGTGTAGCTTTGGGGTATATATTTTTATCAGTGCTACGAATTAAAATAACTGGTTCAGTACAATTACAAAATAAAATAATTTATGTATTAAATAAAATTTAGGCATTGTTGTTGCAGGAGGATGTGTCAAGTATGAAATAAATACAAGACTTCCTCCCGTTGTAGAGTATGAAATCAAACCGACTCATTGTCTCAGCAAATAAATACAAGACTTCCTCCCGTTGTATTAGATGGCAGTCAGGATTGATCCACGAGGAAGCGTGTCAGCGCCCACCTTTTCAGTTCCAAATCCCTCGAATTCGACTCAGGGACGAGTCGATATCGACCAAGGGTTAAATGATATCGACTGAAGTCAGTCGAAATTTCTTCAGACCTACACAACAGAAGAAACATAATCAAAATCGAGTATAGAGACACTCGATATCGACCTTAGTATACTCGATATCGACCAAGGGTTAGTCGATATCGACTAATGCAGAAACTCAAAATTTGCAGAAAAATAAATAAAAACGTCGAAAAAGAAATTTAATTCAATAAACTAAAAGACTTCCAAGATCGGGGTTTCAATGCCACAACGATAACCATGTAGCGATCATGCAAAGATATAAAAGATTATGTCTTTTCATCAAATAACTTTCGTCATTAACAAATAGAAATATAGAGGCTTTCACATAAACCCTAATTGTTACTAATCCTTTTTCACATAATTAATCCAAGTTTGCATTAAGATCACTTTCGCTTCAATAATACAAATAAGGATCACCTTCAACTTTCGCAGAAGAATCATGATCTGTTGGAACACTTGTGAATCCCACATCGGAAGTGAGATAATTCTGAACCCAACATAAACTTGTGATGGATTCGCAAGTGAGAGGGGGATTTGTTGGGACACTTGTGAATCCCACATCGGAAGTGGGGTGATTCTGAACCTAACATATAAGTGGATAGGCTACTCCACCTAATGCCAATTGGTTTTGGGATGATGCCCCGGTCCGGCTTATATGTTGGGCTTTCTGGTCGGGCCCAACAAGACTTCCCCAACAAACAGGTATCAGAGCCGGGTTCGGCGGGTGGGCCGGTTGCACCGATGATTGAGATGGAAAACTAGTATCAGAGCTTTGGTTGTTGATTTCCGCCGAGAATGATGTCTGGTTCTGTGTTGAAGATCGACAAGTTTACTGGAAGAAATTCTTTCAGTCTGTGGCAGATCAAGATGCGGGCTTTGCTAAAACAGCAAGATTTATGGACACCGTTGGCCGCCGACAAGAAGGGGGCAGACACAACCACCACTGAGTACGGCCTTCTGGAGGAGAAGGCTCATTCGACGATTATGTTGTGTCTCGCAGACGATGTCATAACAGAAGTTGCTGATCAGGAAACCGCAAGCAAGTTGTGGCTAAAGTTGGAGTCTTTGTACATGACAAAGTCTCTGACGAACAAGTTGCTTCTGAAACAACGGTTGTTCGGGCTGCGTATGCAGGAAGGTACTCAGCTCAGAGATCATCTTGATCAACTTAACACTCTATTACTTGAATTGCGTAATATTGATGTTAAAGTGAGGGACGAAGATGCAGCCCTAATTCTGCTGGTATCCCTACCCCCCACATAGGAGAACTTCGTTCAATCGTTCATCGGTGGGAAGGACACCATCACGTTGGAAGAGGTTAGATCGTCGCTTCACAGCAGAGAGTTGCGTCTGAAGGCAACCGCGTCGGTTACAGACAATCAAGCTTCCGGGCTTGTGGCAAACGGAGGCAAATCTGATGGTAGAAAGGGCAATAAGAAGAAGCATCGGCAAGATCGCAAATCAGGCCCTAAACCAAATGATGTCTGTAACTACTGCAAGGAGAAAGGTCATTGGAAGAATGACTGTCCGAAGAAGAAGAAGCAAGAGGAGGAGAAATCTGGGTCTGCAGTAGTAGCTGATCGTGGCAATACTTATGAGGAGGATATTGTTCTATTAGCCGATGATCACACATACCGAGCTGATGTGTGGTATCTTGACTCTGGGGCATCCTATCACATATGTCCTAAAAGGGAGTTGTTTGCAACATATAGCCGTGCTGATGGGGGCAATGTATCCATGGGGAATGATGCTCTCTGCAAGGTTGTTGGGACTGGCTCAGTTAGGTTTCGGACAGATGATGAGAAATTTCGCACATTGGAGGATGTCAAACACGTGCCATCCATGACGAAGAATCTGATATCCCTAACAGTATTAGACGACAAGGGGCTCAGGTACACAGGTTATGGGGGAAAGTTGCGTGTATTCAGAGGCTCTGATGTGATTCTGCAAGGAGTCAAGCGGGGAAAGGGAACTTTGTACACCCTACAAGGTTCCTCGGTTACAGGTGCTGCAGCGGCTGTTTCTGCTGGGGTTCAGGAAGCTGATCAGACCAGGCTTTGGCATATGAGGTTGGCTCATATGAGTGAAAGGGGGATGCAAATTCTCTCGAAAGCAGATCTTCTGGGAGGCCATAAGGCCCAGAGCCTTGAGTTTAGTGAGCATTGTGTGTTTGGGAAATTACATCGCAGCAAATTTACTAAAGCAGTTCATCAGACAAAGGGCACGCTGGACTACATCCATTCAGACTGTTGGGGTCCTTCACGTGTTCAGTCCTTGGGCGGTCACAGGTATTTTCTGTCTCTAATTGATGATTACTCTAGGACGACTTGGGTATTCATGATGAGGCATAAAAGTGAGGCATTCAGTAAGTTCAGGGAGTGGAAGACTCTAGTAGAGAATCAGACTGGAAAGAAGGTCAAGAGGCTACGAACTGATAATGGTTTGAAATTCTGTTCATCTGAGTTTGATGGGTTCTGCAGAGATGAGGGCATTGCTCGGCATCATACAGTCAGATACACACCACAACAGAATGGTGTAGCAGAACGAATGAATCAGACTCTTCTGGCGAAAGCAAGGTGTATGCTTTCCAATTCAGGGCTTGATAGGAGATTCTGGGCATAAGCAGTTTCAACGGCTTGCTATCTCGTTAATCGGAGCCCACACACAAGTATCGATTGCAAAACACCTTATGAGGTGTGGACTGGAAAGGCTGCTGACTACTCTAATCTGAGGGTTTTTGGGTGTACTGCTTTTATCATGTTGATAAGGGTAAGCTAGAGCCAAGAGCTAAGAAGGGAGTCTTCATGGGCTATGGTATTGGTGGTAAAGGGTACAGGATCTGGTCTGACAACAAGATTATACTTAGTAGAAGTGTAGTCTTTGATGAGAGTTCTTTGCTGAATTCTAGGAAGAAGACCGGTGATGCAGTTGAGAAAGAGGCTGTTGCTGAGGAGGTGGAGTTGGACTTCAATCCATCTGAGAGTCAGGTACCTGATTTGGTCACAAACCAAACAGGTACTATTGAGTCAGACACTGCTGAGACAGAGGCTATACCACTAGACACAGGAGCAGGTGGAGCGACACATCGCAGTATTGCTCTAGACTGGCCAAGAAGGGCTGACATCAGACCTCCTGCGAGATATAGGTCTGATGAGTCGGTGGGATATGCCTTGCAGGTGGCTGAGGAGGTGGAGGATGATGCTCCGTCCACCTACAAGGCCGCTATTTCTGGAGATGAGTCAGCACAGTGGCTTGCAGCAATGGGAGAAGAGATGGAGTCTCTTCAGAAAAATCAGACTTGGGAGCTTGTCAAATTGCCTACTGATAGGAAGGTGATTACTTCCAAATGGGTCTTCAGGAAGAATGAAGGGCTATCAGCTGTTGAGGGTGTTAAGTACAAAGCACGAGTAGTTGCAAGAGGATTCAATCAGCGAGAGAGAGTAGACTACAATGAGATTTTCTCACCAGTGGTCAAACATACTTCTATCAGGGTGCTACTAGCAATAGTTGCACATCAGGATTTAGAGCTTGAGCAACTAGATGTGAAGACAGCTTTCCTACATGGAGAGTTGGAGGAGGAAATATACATGTCTCAGCCAGATGGTTTTCAGGTTCCATGAAAAGAGAACCATGTTTGCAGACTGAAGAAGTCTTTGTATGGGCTGAAACAGTCACCAAGGCAGTGGTACAAGCGATTTGATAGCTATATGGTGCAGCTGGGATACAACATGAGTTCATATGATTGTTGTGTCTACCACAACAGTCTGGATGATGGTTCACGTATTTACCTAGTATTGTACGTGGATGATATGTTGATTGCTGCTCAGAACAAGTCAGATATCCAGAAGCTGAAGGATTGTCTCAGTGCAGAGTTTGATATGAAAGATCTAGGTGTTGCTCGAAAGATTCTAGGAGTAGAGATCTATAGAGACAGGAAGCAGAGAAAACTCTTCTTATCTCAAGAAGGGTACATCAAGAAGATATTGAGCAGGTTTGGAATGTCTTTGGCTAAGTCTATAGATACTCCAATCGCGTTTAACAGCAAGCTGGGAATGTACACACTTTAGACTGAGAAGGAGAGGGAGTACATGTCTAAGGTCCCTTATGCCAGCGCAGTAGGGAGTCTGATGTATGCTATGGTCTGCACTCGACCAGATCTAGCATTTGTTGTTAGTGTGGTAAGCCGTTTTATGGTTCAGCCTGGGAAGGAACACTGGCAAGCTGTGAAGAGGATCTTCAGGTATCTCAGAGGCACTACTGATGTTGGTCTGTGCTATGGGAATGATACAGAGTGCTTGGTTGCTGGGTTTTCAGACTCTGATTATGCCGGCGATGTGGACAGTAGGAGATCGATGACTGGCTATGTTTTCACTCTTGGGAGTTCTGTGGTGAGTTGGAAAGCAACTCTACAACCTACAGTCACTTTGTCTACCACAGAGGCAGAGTACATGGCGTTGACAGAAGCTTCTAAGGAGGGAATCTGGCTTATATGTTGGGCTTTCTGGTCGGGCCCAACAAGACTTCTCCTAACAAACTGGTATCAGAGCCGGGTTCCGGGGTGGGCCGGTTGTACCAAAGATTGAGATGGACTCCACATCTGTATCGATGACGGGTTAGTCGAACCCGTTGCGTGGAGGTCTCAATTCCAATCGGGCTAGACTTGTGATGGATTCGCAAGTGAGAGGGGGATTTTTTGGGACACTTGTGAATCCCACATCGGAAGTGGGGTGATTCTGAACCTAACATATAAGTGGATGGGCTACTCCACCTAACGCCAATTGGTTTTGGGATGGTGCCCCGGTCCGGCTTATATGTTGGGCTTTCTGGTCGAGCCCAATAAGACTTCTCCAACCAACAGGTATCAGAGCCGGGTTTGGCGGGTGGGCCGGTTGCACCGATGATTGAGATGGACTCCACATCTGTATCGATGACGGGTTAGTCGAACCCGTTGCGTGGAGGTCTCAATTCCAACCGGGCTAGACTTGTGATGGATTCGCAAGTGAGAGGGGGATTTGTTGGGACAATTGTGAATCCCACATCGGAAGTGGGAGGATTCTGAACCTAACATATAAGTGGATGGGCTACTCCACCTAATACCAATTGGTTTTGGGATGGTGCCCCAGTCTGGCTTATATGTTGGGCTTTCTAGTCGGGCCCAACAAGACTTCCCCCTAACAAACCATTGGTTTTGGGATGGTGCCCCAGTCTGGCTTATATGTTGGGCTTTCTGGTCGGGCCCAACAAGACTTCCCCCTAACAAACTGGTATCAGAGCCAGGTTCGGCGGGTGGGCCGGTTGCACCGAAGATTGAGATGGACCCCACATCTGTATCGATGACGGGTTAGTCAAACCCGTTGCGTGGAGGTCTCAATTCCAACCGGGCTAGACTTGTGAGTCATGATGGATTCGCAAGTGAGAGGGGGGTTTGTTGGGACACTTGTGAATCCCACATCGGAAGTGAGATAATTCTGAACCCAACTGATGGACGGTTTTTAGTCGCATAAACCGTATCAAAATAATTTCGAACCTACCTAACTAATGTAGTGTGGTAAGCACGGGTCGATCCCACAGAGAATCAAGTTATTCCTAAGTTAAGTTCATTTACCAATTAATATGAAACGGGGGGTTTTTGGGTGGTGAAAATAAGAAAGAAAATAAAATAAACTATAAACAAATCAATGCAAAGCAATTTAGAGAAAATCGTTCTACCTACAACTATCCACTTTATTTGGTTGAATTGATATTGTAACTTCCTATTGTCCTTTTAGTCAGTCTTCCTTTGAATGCCCTTGTCCCGACCTAATATAGTTACTAGTCCAATCAGTCCTAGTAACCCTTATCAATCGAACAGTCCCTAAAGAAGTATTTAACCCAATTGATAGCTTTAAGACCAGAGATTAACCAAGGTATTTGCAGTCCCTAGAGAAGGATTTAACAACACATCCAACTTCCTACCCATCCAATTAGTTCAATCAGCCCTAAAGGGATAAGTTTGCCACTTGGGTTAAGGTTCGCAATCAAGAATCTACAAAACCCTAGCAGTTGAATTAATTCTACCAAGTTGATCAGACAAGACAGAATAAAACAATTAACAATAAAGCACAAATAAGTTGAAACATTCAAATATAGGAAATAAGGAACAAGATTCAGAAACTCACAAGTCAATCAAACAAAGCTTCAAATTGTAGACAAAACGGGAGAGTTTAGGTCTCCATAAAAATAAAGCAAAAGACAATTAGGGGTTTAGGAAGGAAATAGTAGTTGGCCGGTTACTTTTAGTCACGTTCGGCCTTTGCCGTATGAATGAATGTATATAATATGCCATTTCCTAATCTAAGTAATCTATCCTAATATAAATATATAATATAATATATCTATTAGACTACTATCTATCTAATTTAATATATAGAAAATCTATCTAACTTAATATATAGGCAAGGCGGTGACTCCATGTGTGTGGGCTTCTTCCGATGTTCACTCGCTAAATTGCTCCACGGATAGCATTGGTCATTGCTCGACTCAGCTAGATCCATTCCAAACGATCGGACTCCAAAACACTTTAGTAAAACTTTTCCACATGAGAGCTCCATACACCTTTCTTTCCAATTTTATCCCTACAAAATCCGTCTTCAATTGACTCGGTTCCCTCTTACATCTAAATTAGCTCAATATACCTGAAAAATATAAAAGTACGAGTGTAGACTCCGAAAACCAAGTAATAGAAAATAAGTTATAAAATATGTAAAAATGATCTAAATTAATATGCAAATCTATATTTACAGCATTACTAAAATAGACTCTATCACCAACATATAAGTGGATGGGCTACTCCACCTAATGCCAATTAGTTTTGGGCTGATGCCCCAGTCTGGCTTATATGTTGGGCTTTTTGGTCGGACCCAACAAGACTCCCCCTAACATGATCATAGGGATAGAAGATGAAATCAAATATAAAAATCATACCTTTATCGCTTAACCCTACATGGCCACCGTCGGGCTCACCCCGACCCCAGAAGTAGGGTGACTACTCGCTGTTCATCATCAAAAGACTCATCAATCATAAAAGGGAACTAAATTGCATTAATAAAAATAAACATAAGCTTACAACCGATCGAAGCCAATTCCGCTCTCGCCAAACAAAACTTCTCTCGGCTCCAAGCTCTCTCTAAACTCTCTAACTATAGTGTTGTGTGTAAATTGGAATGATAAAAAACCAGCCCCTAGGGCTTTATTTATAGTGTTCAATCCCCGCTATCCAAGGAAAGAATATCCTATCTATATCTAAAAATTGTCTATCTAAAGACTTAAGATAAATGTTGATAAATAAAGGAAATAAAACAAATAAATTCCCTTGGGTAAATATGGGAAGTAACTAAAGTTGATAAATATCTACCATCTTGATAGAATATCCTTTGCTTCATGTGGAAGATATCCAGCTCGGAATTCGGACTCGGACTGCTCGAAATCGGCTTCTGGGGTTTACTCGATATCGACCAACTTAGGTCGATATCGACCTTGTCTTCTCAGCTCACTCGATCTCGGCTTCTAGAATGGATTTCGACCTATCTTGAGTCGATATCGACCAAAGGTAGTCGATATCGACCTCTTCAATGTTGCTCACAATGTCTGGTCGATTTCTGGCATTCCTAGTTGATTTGATCTACTCGATATCGACCAAGTTAGGTCGATATCGACCTCTTTGACAGCCCTCAGCATTCTACATCTGTCTTGAAACGCACTTTCCCGAGTCCTCGTTCATCCTATTGATGCATATGAATATGCGTTGGAAAGCACTTCTCGAGGGCTACAACTTTTATGAAGACATCAAAGCTTGATTCAGAATGATGAATGGTGAAAAATGGCGTTTTCCCCAGCTGCACCATCATGTGCTCTTCCTTAGCTTCTTCAATGTTTTCATGACTTTCTTTTAAGCTCCAATGTGCGTCCGATTTCTGTGAAATATAACAAAAACTTGTGTAGACCTCCATATATTGCAAATAAGCATAAACTACGCAGATTCTGTATTATTCTAACCCAGAAATATGAAATCCAAACAGAAATCGATATAAAAGATGGTATAAAACATGGTAAAATAGGCTCAAATCAGGCATGAATATTTACCTGTTTTTCTGTACGTAGAATAAAAAATGACAACATCTCGAAAAATTGAATAATTTTTCCTTAATACTGGATCCGCCCAAAATACCATGGTCAATCTATCTTCTTTGTCCACAACAAAGTTGTAGTAAAAAGCACTGCAAACCTCTTTCTTTGTTGCCAATCTATTTATCAACATTTGTGCATCCGAATCCTTCATAAAAGCCATCAAATCTCGCTTGAGTTCTTGAATTGAATAACAGTTGCCCCACCCTCTGACTGATTGCCTATCATTTTTTCATAAAGCTTGATTGCTCTAACTGTATCGATTTTTTATTGTGCACAGTCCATCACAAACTTTCGATGGATCATTTCCAGTTTGAAGTTTGTTTGTGCATACTTTCTTGTGATCCTATTCATCAGCTCATGTGTACGGCATTCTTCAAATGCAATCACCTTATACTTCTCATCTTTTGTTCTTCCAAATATAACTCTAGCTTTACAACCACATCTATTAGAGAATGTATTCTTTTTTCCAGTTGAATTTGCACCATTTTTCACACCTTCTCTATTGTAAACAAGATATTTAACCCTGATAATAGCACCTCCCCTTTTGATACATATGTTTTTGCGTGTTTTAAAGCCACACATTAGAGAATATTTCTCATACTTTTCTACCCCTTCGTCAAGTGTATCAAAAATCATCCCAACAGGAAGTTTCAATTCTTCATTACACAGTGGCAGCCAATACTTTGTACTCCCTGGTGAAATTTCCAATACATAGTTCTTGTCTGTTTGTGAAGCACTCTCTGATGCTGGTATGACTTGGGGTAACAAGGTTTGTTGTTTCTGAATCTGCATAATGTGATTTATTAAAGTTGATTCAGTATAAATATAATAGGTTTCAAATCAAACAGGGCATATCATAATGTGATTTATCAATGAAAATGCCAGTGAACCAATTTAAGTGAACCAAAACATGTAGCCTAAGTTCTCAGTCAACCAATCTTAGTGAACAATTCTTAGTGAACAAATTTCAATGAACAATTCTTAGTGAACCACATCCTGACATATATTATATTAGTGAACCAATTTCTATTCTTAGTGAACCAATTTCAATTAACAATTCTTAGTGAAATAATTTCAATTAAGAATTTCACTGAGCAATTCTCAATGAACCAATCTAATTCAACAATTCTTAGCAACCCAATTTCAGTGAACAAATCTCAAAGAACAATATAAAGGTAACAAACCTGAGTGAACCAATTTCAGTGAACATTATCAGTGAACCAATCTCAATGAGCCAAAACATGTAGCCTATGTTCTCAATGAACCAATCTTAATGAACAATTCTTAGTGAACAAAATTTAATGAACAATTCTTAGTGAACCACATCCTCACATATATTATATTAGTGAACCAATTTCTATTCTTAGTGAACCAATTTCAATTAACAATTCTTAGTGAAATAATTTCAAATAAGAATTTAAATGAGCAATTCTCAATGAACCAATCTAAGTCAACAATTTTGAGTGAACCAATTTCAGCGAACAGTATCGGTGAACCAATCTTAATGAAGAATATAAGCGTAACAAATCTGAGTTAACCAATTTCAGTGAACGTTATCAGTGAACCAATCTCAATGAACCAAAACAAGCGACCAAAACTCAGTGAACAAATCTCAATGAACCAAAACATGCGACCAAAATTCAGTGAACAAAAACAAATGGACCTGATCTAAGTGAATCAACAGATATTTGATCAATGCAACTATAAGTGAACTAATCACAGTACACCATTCTCAGTGAACAATTCTTAGTGAACCACATTAATTTAACTAAAATAAATATGAGTGAACCAAAACATGTTGACAATGCAAATATCAGTGAACCAATTTAAGTGAACAAATCTCAGTGAATCAATGATTCATCATGACAGAGACATGGTGCGGCACACTAAAACAATAGATTTTTGATCAATTCAAATGTTAGTGAACCATTTTAAGGGAACCAAATTGTGAGGACCAAAACATATGCACACAATCTCAGTGAACCAATGTTCTATAAGGCAAATAACCAGCATCGACATGATTTAGGCATTAACGTAACTTGAATTAAAAGAAAAAGAATTTTGTTTCATTATTACCTTTCTCCATTGGCTAAAATACGAACATAGGTTTTCGTTGTCAATGTATCAAATCTGGAAAATATTTGCTCAGATTCTTGTTGAAGAAGAAAAAGCTGATGAAAAGTTGGAGAGAGATTCGAAGATTCGATGAAAATTGTGGAGAGATTTGAAGATCATGGACGAATGAGAGATGAAGGTTCGATAATATAAAACAAGGTAATATAGAAATACTCTAGAAGGGGGGTTGAATAGAGTATGCCCGTTTTTTGCAGAAAGTCTCAAGACTTTTGGAGCTCGTATAAAACCCTTTGAGATTAAATCTGAATCACAAAGTTAGACAATTGAACCAAGTGCGGAAATAAGGTAAAGCAATAGATAAAGGACACGAGTAATTGTTTACGAGGTTCGGCACGAACTTGGCCTACGTCCCCGCCTAGGGTTCTTCCACAACCCTAGGATTCAAAAGGCTTTATTGATTCGCAAAGCTTAGGATCCTAATAGCTCACCGAGAAGCCTCTCTCCTATACAATTGCAATCTAGTCAACTCACGTTCCCTTGGAGTCCTAGACCAATCTAGAAGAGCCCCACCTCTCTCAGCTATCTAGTACAATCCTCTTACTCTCACAAATCAATAGCCTAGTGCTTACTTCCCGAGTTACAAACTCTCGAGTAACACTTTAAATGAATATATCCTATAAGCTCACAGTGTAACTCTCAAAGGCTTTGAAATGAAATAACAAACTCTTGAGCGCTAGCAGAGAGTACACTTGGAAGACAGATCTCGCTTGAATGAATGAAAGCTTGTGTTCAACTGATGTGTTCTGTCTTCTTCTTCCTTTCCTTTATATAGAAGCAACATGGCGCCTAAGGATCTTCAACAACAGCTAGTTCGGATCATGGCGCGCCCAAGGATCTTCTATTTTTGGGCACTTCGATGACATGATCTCTCCAATTTGGATCTCCTCAAAATGCACCATAAGGAAAGAAGTAATTCGAATAATACTTCCTGAAAGGTTAGTTAGGCATATAATATAATGGAAGTATATAATATTAAATAATATTCGGACAAAATAATATATAGAACAGGTTTTGTATTTCATCCATACTGTTAAAGCTCAAAGACCTTTGACACAGACAAACTGTCAAGGCCTATGAAACTTTATTCCGATTTTCATCAAGGGAGGGAGTTATCAAGAGAGAAACGTGAGAAACGAGGAATCTATGTGTTGCGAATGATGGAAAAAGCTCTTTATATTGAGTGCATGTGGAACACGCGATGTGTACATGTGGGCGTCGAAAACAGGCACGTGGAGGTACACGATTTCAGCTAATAGAAATGTTTCTTTCGTTCTCACCGGTAGAGGTGTTCTCACCCGAACACTACCTAGCCTAGCTCAATAAGGGGGAGAATGCCCTTACTTGGAATCTCAAGCATTCTTCTTCACCTGCACACTTGCATCAACATCAAAGAGCTTATTCGCTACCATCCTCATTCCCTTTCGCTTACGCTTTCACCTCTCCTTCATTTGCAGCCTCTTCTCAAGCAACTTCTTCTACTGCTTCAGGACGTGAAGCTATTTTGGTTTGTTTCTTTCTTTAAGAGAATACCTCTTATGGCTGTTAGCTACGTTACTTCGTCGTTCCAGGTCCCCCTTAAGGGAGTTTTTAAGCAATATATATATATATATATATATATATATATATATATATATATATATATATATATATATATATATATATATATGTTCTGATGTATATCTAGGTGATACTTTGTGATTATGAATGATGTACCCTGGATCTTCTATTATGATGTTCTGCATAGCCAGGTAAGACTCTTCATAGCTTACTCGGATCGATAGAGAGACTTCCCTATCTTGAAGTACTAGGGGCTTGCATTCATAATCAGCATGCCATGTAGTACCATGCTAGGTTGCATTGACCATTGATCATTCTACTTCTTTATGTGTTTGTAAATAGAACGGTCGTTATCTATGAAGTATCTAGAGTCTTTGATAGGGTCATAGGATGGCCCAGTCTCATCGTGTTTGTCCTGAGTCGTTCGAGTCATAAATACCACTTACTTACCGCTCTAATTTATTTTATCTTTCGCATTATATTATTCTCTTTCTCTTTTAAGTCCGCAACGGGCCCCGTCCCATTAATAAATTGGAATGCATTTGCGAGCTGGCTTGTCTCAGCCCTATCGGGAAGGGGGCGGTGGTTAGGTAGCGGGATATACCACTTGGTATTCTATGTTAAGGCCTTATTATTATTATTATGCACTTGATCTTAGGGGCATACTAGTGTGTTAATATTCCGCCCTGCATCAAGAAGCATATTTATTAGGTATAGCGTATGTGTGTTCATTGGGCAGCGGAAAGTGCACGTGGGTGTCATCTGATCCCACTCACCATTAACTTTTTTAGGTATCCATTATTCTTATCATTAATGATGCTGGTTTGGCTCCATGACCACGGGGTTCTAGCTTGGCAAGTAGAGAGAGTTGAGATTCTAACTACACTAAATCAATAACGGCTTGGGTTTGAATGTTTCGCTCATGTTTTAATCCGGCTCTGCCGTGGCACCCCTTGTATTTACACTTTACTTCCGCTATTTGCCCGACTATCGGTTTTCCACGCTTAGAATTAAGACATGTAAAAGGGACTTCCCCAGGGATTCTAACGATCCCTTGGAATTTGGGTGCGAAATCCCACTTTGAAAGCGTTAGTTAGAATTTCAAACCTTCAACCTGTACTCAGGGCGCAAGATCCTAACAAGAGGTTTCATCCCTCGAAACGTAACCCAAGAATCATAATCTTGAGCCGTTACATTCCAACCATATGGCTTCATACCGAAATGGTCTCTCCTCCCTAATCCGATGCTCAGCCCACACCCCATTGCAATCAAGCAAGATAGGGACATGATCCGACTTAACCCGCTGAAGATGTCTAACCCAGCCATATGGGAACTGACGGGAACGTGGAATTTCACCTATACTTATTACCTCATTATGATGACAAAATGTCTTAAAATACATGCAAGCCTTAGCCGAGAGGGGTTATGATCAGATTATATACTTTTTTAGTCCAAGCGATGGGGGCGATAAGTTTGGCTCGTGATGAGTTATTTTACTGTTCAATTTTCATCCTTTAGAGGAAGTCAGGTGATGTTCTTATTCCAAGAACGTTCTTCTTTGATCAAAGACCTTAACAACTCAACTCTGAGGGCTTTAGGTCAGGGAGATAATCAGATCTCTTCTTCTTCTCTCTTGAATCGGATCCCTCTCTTGGGGGTCAGAGGGGGGTATTTATAGGGAGGCCAAGCGAGCAGCTTGCTGGCGACCTTGTGGTTTAACATGGGACACGTGTAACGCATGCCCTCACGCTAGGGAACTAGGCAATACACATGGCACTATTAGAGGAGAGGTGCTTGACCCAACGACCTGCTTGTTAGGGCCTTGAATAGCCACGAGGTATTTGTGGGACCCGCCCTGGCTCCTACACATGCATATGCTAAGATCTTAGTCGCGAGACAATATGGACCGAGGATTATTGGGGTGTTGAGTTTGGCCAGGGTTTGACCGAGTACTCTACTCGCGATGAATCTTGTAGTGGGACTAGATGTCTTTTGCGTTGGATGGCCTATTTATGATGTCATACCCTTGTTAATTAATAGGCCTATTTTCCATGGCATCATCATATCTCATCGTAATCGGATCGCGAGTGTTACGTCGCCCGCAATTAGGTTTCAACAAACACGATGCTTTCCGCCAAAAAAACATATTATTAGATGGGCCTGAACTAGGCCCAGTGTGTTTTTGGCCCATTGGGGGGTGAACAGAGACCTATAATTGAAGATTTCACTCTTTTAGTTGCTTCATTTCACATTTCTTAACACAGAAAAGAGAGAGAGAAAGAGAGAGAAAGCCTAAGGGTTTTTGCTCCCAGAGAAACGAGACCGGAGTTTGGTGGTGGTTCATTTCTCAATTTCCCAAGCTTGCTAGTGTTTCTCTTTCATTTCTCTCAAGTAAGTGTTCCTTGATCTTCCTTATGCTCAGTTCAATTTCTAGGTTTGTGCTCATTTTTAGGCTTTTTAAGGCATAGGGAAAAAACCCTTGGTGGTGGAACCGCCCTCCTCCGGTGAGGGGCCTGGCGGTTATGGGGCCGAGATTGGGGTGCGCTCTGGCGTACCATTCCCTCTTTTCCTCTTTGTCTTTGGGTTACAATCGATTTTCATGGGGGAAATCTAAGTTATCTAGTGGTAGTACGACGATGTTGGGGTGGGGTAGTGCTTTTCTTGGGATTTTCGGGGACCTTTCGACGGTGATGGACGGATGAAACTTTTCGGCTACCCTCCTTTTTGCTTTTCCGGAAGAGGTTTCTCGAAAATCGAGAAATTTTATGGAGGAGACGAAAAGGCGTCTCTTAGCCGTCATCCTCCGGGGGGAAATGTCTTTTCCATGCCCTCTCAAGAGGCGCGTGAGACGCCAACATGAACCTAGGAAGGGGTTTTTTTGGCGCCAAATTTGTTTAATCGCGATGCTGAAAAGGTCATTTCCCCTCGTTGATTTTCTCTTTCTTTGCGTCTTTTCCAGGGGCTTTTCTTCTTTTTATAGCTTAAGATGTCGAACGAGAGTGATAAGCAGAATCGAAGCGTGGGTTATGAGCATGAAGAGGTTAGCTCCTCGCGAACAAGAACAAAAACTCCAGTAGATGTTGATTCGGAATCTACAGCGATTCCTGCCCCTCCCCCGCAAAGTAAAAAATCACGTGAAGTGAAGAGAAAGAAAGTTAATCCTGGGGCCGATCAGAGCGCAAGAAGATGGAAAATGGCCGGATCCATTAAGCGCCCTTTAACGAGGGATGATCCTGAGTATTATCATACATCGGAGTCCATCAATGAACTAGGGAAAAGCGAGTCATCTCGCGTATAAAGAGAGAGTAAAAAGTCTATCCGCGTGGTTCCACGCGACTTTGCGGTGCTTCCTTACAAACAAAAAGAAGTAGATAATTGTAGCTTTTGTGAAGGTTACGCCCCTGCGGCCCCTCCTCATTTTCCAAAGATTTTCACGGAACGCGTAGCCCTGATCGTAACCAAAACATTGGGAGAGAGATCGATTCTCAACGCTGAGCATATGGAGGAGATGGCTAAGCTTTATCCCTAGCCGGTTGGGGTAGAAATAGGCTTGGCTACCAAGAACGGGGGATGTATAAACGCGTACAAAGATCACGTCGTTGTCCATCTCGAAAGCTTGCTTCATGTGTTTCGTCTTCCACTACCCCAACTTTATTTTGAATTCTTGGCGCGCATTAATCAGTGTCCTACTCAGCTCGCGTTCAATGTATGGATGTATCTTTCTGCTTATGTTATGAGGTGCGCCGTAATCAAACAGACACCGACGTTGGGTCATCTTCTCTCAGTTCTTTCCTTGAGGCATAGCGAAGGACTAGTGTCTGCTTCCCTGACAAGGAATATAGTTGAGAGATTGTCCAGTAATTCGGGGAGGAGAAAAAAATGGTTTCTTGTTCGCGATCCCACCAAAACTTTCTTGAATTTTCTGATAGCGCCCGACGACTATGCTCCTCCCTCTAAGAATAAAAGCATTGAGATAGAAAGATGTAGAGTCGCCTTTAGGGAGGGGGTCTCGTCGAAACGGAGTTGGAAAGAAGTTGTAACTCCGGCTCGCCTAGAGATGGCCGGGCTCAGTCCTCCACACCGTCCGCGTTGGTGTCTAGGTGTTTAGGTTTTCTTATTATTTTGATCGCGATTTCTTTGATAAACTTTTGCCTTGAATTCTTTGTAGATATGTTGGTTGACAAAGCGAGAATTTTCGCCCTGGCAAAGAAGAAAAGCGCAGCCAGAAACGTTTCTGCCATCACTCCTCAAGTAGGTGATAGTCAACAGATTGCATCCCATGACTCCCCTCTCGTGACAAAGAGCTTAAAAGGGAAAGAGCCTATCGAAGACAGGGAGAGCTTATCGTCAGAGGACATACTCCTGGCTCAACGTGGGCGAAAAAGGCAGAGGGAGGGAGAAGGAAACACCAGGCTTCGAAGTGTTGAGCCAATCACATTGTTGGGTATTTCCATGAGTGCATATAGGCAAACCGGGTTTTCTATACTTGATTTTAAGAAACAAGAGATCCCTGGAAGGAGCTGCCCGGCTGAAAGGGATTATCTTCACCATCTGGAGATGAAGAATTTTTGGAGCAGGGTCAAAAGACCGGGGGCTGGGTAACCTCTTTCGCAATTTATCATTTTCTACTTATCTTATTTCGTATGCGTGCTTATTGTTCTCCGTGTATTGTTGTAGGGTAACCTGCAATGGTCCGAGGTGGCTGGGCGCTTAAGGAACTACAACGACAAGGTGAGGGAGTTAAGGGCAATGAACAAGACTCTGAAAACGAAGGTGGAAAAATTGAAGGATGCGGAGCTTCAAGAGGGTACTATTAACAGTTTGAAGGATGCCTTGGAAAAATCCCAGAAAGAAGTGCAGGCGGCGAAGAGCGAGCTGGATGTGTCTCGAGTTAAACTTTCAAAAATCCAAGAGATGGGGTCTGAGCATGAGTTGGAGATTACGCGCTTGAAGGGTCGCATCAGGGAGCTCGAGCATGAGTTGGAAGCCTCCCGCGCAGAGCTTATTGGTGTAAGAGGACAAATAGAGTGTTTTACTTCTGGTGAGGATGTCGTTCTTACCAAGAGTACACTTCGCGAGTTCATGCTAAGCGATGCGGGCTAAGGGTGGTTGATCAACTTCATGGAGGAGGATGGTCGAGGTTGGTTGGGTCGTTACCTCGAGACAGATGGGCAGGATGACCTTTATGACAAGGTGACCGATGCTTTCATGGAAGGAGTGGATGGTGGGGTCACTTAGAGCGTTAACCACTTTGCTCACCTTGGGGACTCTATGAGGATGTTTCCTCCCAGTTACGATGTTGAGGATATCAAACTCAATGACCCTCAACGTGGCCTGCCCCCTCCTTTCAATGCTCCTATCAACGATGCTGCAGTCCTCGATCCTCCTCCTGTTGGTGAGAACAATTCTGAGCCTGCTCGTGATGAAAACAACAATCCTCCTGCCAATGTGTAACAAACTTTTATTCCGCTCTATCTTATACTTTGAATTTGCGATGGGGAAACTAGTTGAAAACATTTTTTGCCCGCGGTGGGAGCTTTATGTTCTGCCGCGGTTTATATATTTTGGATGGGAAACATTTGGGCCTATGTCAAGCGGTGTGTCTTGTCATGGTGTTTTGATGTTTGTGAATATTTTATCTTTAGCCGTAATGCCTTTCCATTTATGCTCTTTGTTTTTCTTAGAGTTTAATCTGTCATTATCATTATTATCTTTTCGCGACCAGAATTTAACCTGCTATTGTTAATTTTTTTGTTTGGAGGGTACGTTCGTGATACCCTTACACATCTCATGTCATTGAGCGTTTTATGAAATGAATCATGAGATGACAAAAAGTAGGGTTCACGAATTTATTACACCTTATGCCAGTGTCAGTTTTACAAAGCTGTCATTTATTCGCGATAAAGTAGATATTAATTTGCGTCTTCTATATTTATATTTCTTCGTAACATAGGTAGTCAGGCAAAACGTCTTCGTTTTCTTCTGGGCCTGGTTGCTCTATTGTTACATCAAAGTGAGATTCTCCTTGGTATTCAAAAGTAAGGCAGCTCCCTATTCTTAGGTTGTGAGCACTAGCGAAAGATCTCCAACCTTTTGAAAGAGAGAACCAATCCCATTCATCTCTTTCGACTAGCAACACAAATTCTTGGTTCGAGGGAGAACATAGAATGATTTGGTCTAATATCTCATCTCCGAACTCTACAAAGATGTATGGTAAGGGGAGCTTGTGTAGTTGGCTTTCCTTAAGGATTATTCTGATGAATTTAGGATTTGTGATAAAGGTCGGTGGAGAGATTTCTCCTGAAGCCATGTCAAAACTTGGCATTATACTTTAGGTAATTTCGTTTGTGTGATACCTAATCTCAGCATTGTCTTTACTTATACTAGTGTTGTGCATGTGGATATGGATGTTGTTCGGCAGAGTTAGCTTTGAATTGTTCTGAAGCAGGGAAGTGCGTGTCATCAGCTAGTTTTTCGTGCTGCTCGGTGTATCGAGTTTGCTTGTAGCTTTCTTTGCCGCTTAGAAGGAAGTTGCACTTATAAGGTGTTATTTGATATTTGTTGACCTCGTGGTGAACTAGGATGGTTTGCGGTGTCTTTTGTTGTTTTTTCTTTGTAGAGATTAGTATAAAAAAGTTAAGAAAATCCAAGGTTGTTATTGCAGTTTATTTTCGAAAATGACGTCCACGGCGCCAGTTGATATTCCAAGTGTAACTATTCCTCGCGTTAGGGGTTTTACCCGGGATATTGCCGTGGATGGGCATTTATATAGGCTGGTAATTTTTATCATGTGATTTATTTCCTAATAAGAGTTTCGAGCTCTTCTGATGTGCTTATTGTTGTCGCGGCCTTTGTCATCCGTATACCGTGATTATGGTTATGAAGTACTTGGCTATGTGAACTTATGGACGCGTGCTGATGAGGAATTCGTGGTAAGGGTGGAGCCCTTAGGACCTAATCAGTACTGGTTTACTTCAGGTTGGCCCGAGTTCGTTGTTTCGAATGAACTTCGAATTGGGACACGCTTGATCTTTGAGTATGAAGGACACTCTTGTTTTGATGTTGTTTCTATGAATCATGGTCCTGATCAAGATGGTGACTTGGATTTTACCGTTCCGTGTTGAATTTTCCGTGTTTGAAACCTTTTGTGCGGTTATATCGCGACATTTGTTGGATGGTTTTGTCTGGTGTATAATAAATAAACCAACATGTTTATGCGACGCTTATTTTTTGAATTTTTTGCGATGAATATCATTGGATTTTAGTAGTTTAGCTATTGATATTCGCGTTTGTTTCGAAGGGTGGCTATGAAATACAATCTCCAGTGTTTCTTAGAGACAAAGGAAATTGAAGTTGAATACTAGGTAATCTCTAGCATTTTCCATGCGAATGAGAGTCCTACTTAAGGCAATCTCCAGCGTCCTTTGGCACTAAAGAGATTGAATTGAAAATTAGGTAATCTCCAGCGTACTCTATGTGAAGGGGAGATCCACTAACAGACAAATCTCCAGCGTCCTCGGACATTAAGGAGATCGTATTGAGAATTAGGTAATCTCTAGAGTCTTATACGCGAAGGAGAGACCTACTAATAAACAATCTCCATCGTCCTCGAACGTTAAGGAGATAGAATTTTAGAGTTAGGTAATATCCAGCGTACTCTATGCGAATGAGAAACCTACTAATAGACAATCTCCATCATCCTCAGACGTTAAGGAGATCGAATTGAGAATTAGGTAATCTCCAGCGTACTCTACGCGAAGGAGAAACCTACTAATAGACAATCTCCAGTGTCCTTGGACACTAAGGAGATCAAATTGAGAATTAGGTAATCTTCAGTGTACTCTACATGAAGGATAGACCTATTAAGAGACGATCTCCAGCATCCTTGGACGCTAAGGACGTATTTGTCAATATCATTATAAAGAGAAACAGGGGTTTTTTATTGATAGCTCGAACTACATTTGAGTGCATAAAATAAAAGCACTGCTTATCGAACTACCGCTGAGACATAGTGGAAGCCATTTGATGTTGGTCCGTCGTATCCATCCTCATAAATCTCTTCCTCAATGTCATAGCCCTACTTGTCCAAAAAATGGACGTCAAACCTTGCTTCGTCAAGGTGGGTGAAAACTATTGATGCTTCCAACTCAAGGCCGTGCATCTAGACAAATTCTCTCCATCCGCGTGCCACCCAGTGAGATCCGTAAGCGCCCCCTATGATATGAACAGGGAAATCTTTGACGATACGGGTGGATAAGAGGATTTGCTCAGGTACCTGGGGCTGGAAGTGTTCACCGAAGTAGTACGGTAACATCATGTGTATGTATTGCTCGTCCCCCACTAGGTAGATATCGAAAATAAGGGGATTGTTTGGATTTTGATCTATGGTATTAGTTGCCATTTTTCTTGTTTCACAGGTGTTGTGAGCCTAATTTGCCATGTTTTATACTTACTTTTATATCGTTTTTTGCATGCATTTCATACATTTGGGCTAGAATAGTACAGAATCTATGTAGTTTATGTTTATTTGCCAATTATGGAATCTACACCAGTTTCTGTTTAATTTTGCAGAAATCAAGGCAATTTACAGCAGTTCAGAGAAAGGAGGAAAAGCTCAAAGTCAACTACAGAAAGTCCGAGGTCAAGGAGTAGCGGAGCCAGGACAAATCAAGACGAAAACGAGAAAATCGAGTCGGTAAAACACTGGTCGATATCGGACTATCTTAGTCGATATCGAGTAAGCAACTCGATTTCCATCCAGAGAAGCCAGAATCAGCTAAAGAAGGAAAGCCGAAGTCGATATCGAGTACAGCAACTTGATATCGAGTAACCCAAAAATCGAGCAGAGATCCAGAATCGACCAAGCCATCTGAAGAATAAAGGAACAAGTCGATATCGACTTAACCTAGTCGATATCGAGTAGAGTTCAGTCGATATTCATCTCTGGAGCCGAGATCGAGTCAGGAAGTGAAGACGGAAAAATTGCAGGTTGATATCGAGTGACCTTAGTAAATATCGACTTGACCAACAGTAACTACTCGAAATCGAGTGAGAAAATCAACTACAATTACTCGAAATCGACTGGAAACAGTAACTTAAAAATCCGAAATTTGTGAAATAAATCAATAAAACAAAAGACTTCCAAGATCAGGTTTTCAACACCACAACGATAACCATGCAAAGTAACACATAAAGGCATAAAAGATCATGTTTTTCATCAAATAACTTTCGTTATTAACAAATAGGAAGATAGAGGCTTTCGCATAAACCCTAATTGTTACTAACCCTTTTTCACATAATTAACCCAAGTTGCATTAAGATCACTTTCGCTTCAATAACACAAACATGGATCACCTTCAACTTTCGCAAAAGAATCATGCTCATAAGGATAGAAGATGAATTGCATCCAAAGATTGTACCTTTACCGCATCACCTCACATGGCTACCGTCGGGCTCACCCCGACCCTAGAAGTTGGGTGACTACTCGATCTTCATCATAAAGAAAGACATCAATAATAAAAGGGAACTAAATTGCATTAAATAAACTCAAACAAGACTTACAACCGAACAAAGCCAAATCCGCTCTCGCCTCTCTTGCTCCACTCGGCTCCAAGACTTCTCTCTCTCTCCTACTCGACCTCTCTCTCTCTCTCTCTATGCTCTCCTGTGGCTTGGCTTGGATTGATTGAATGAATAAAATCCAGCCCCTAAAGCCTTATTTATAGTGTTCCATGTAGCTATTCTAGGATAGAACAACTATATCTAAATCTATCTAATAACATAAGATAAAACTTGGAAATAAAGGAAATAAATCTCTAAGGAAATTACATCTAAAGTAGATAAATATCTCTTCCATCTTGATAGAACTTGACAGAATATTATCTTGTGGATATATCCATTGGACTTTGGATAGAACTTTGATTAAAACTCGGACTAGCTCGAAATCGGCCACTGTTGGTCAAGTCGATATCGACTAAGGTCACTCGATATCGACCTGCAATTTTTCCGTCTTCACTTCCTGACTCGATCTCGGCTCCAGAGATGAATATCGACTGAACTCAACTCGATATCGACTAGGTTAAGTCGATATCGACTTCTTCCTTTCTTCTTCAGCTGGCTTGGTCGATTCTGGATCTCTGCTCGATTTTTGGGTTACTCGATATCGAGTCGCTGTACTCAATATCGACTTCGACTTTCCTTCTTTAGCCGATTCTGGCTTCTCTGGATGGAAATCGAGTTGCTTACTTGATATCGACTAAGATAAGTCGATATCGACCAGTGTGTTGTCGAATCGATTTTCTCGTTTCCAGCTTGATTTGTCCTGGCTCCGCTACTCCTTTACCTTGGACTTTCTGTAGTTGACTTTGAGCTTTTCCTCTTTTCTCTGAACTGTTGTAAATTGCCTCGATTTCTGTGAAATTAAACAGAAGCTGGTGTAGATTCCATAATTGGCAAATAAACATAAACTACATAGATTATGTACTATTCTAGCCCAAATGTATGAGATGCATGCAAAAAACGATATAAAAGTAAGTATAAAACATGGCAAATTAGGCTCACAACACACATCCCATACTTAAGCTTGCTTGTCCTCAAGCAATACTTTTAATTGTAATTTAGGGGAAGAAATCAAAACTCTTAACATCTTAGATTCATTGCCATATGTCCCTGCAATCAATTATCATCCTCGATAAGGTACTTGTGTCACAAATCCATACATGTGCAATAAAAAGAAACATCTACTCACAGAAGGAGGGTTATGTAAAAACAATTCATGTGCGACAAAGCATTAATAATCAAGAGGACTTTAATTTAAGTTCAATAAGGAGTAGATTGGTAAAAGGCTAAAGGTGGACAATTTTTGGCCATGTGGTGCTAATGATCCGGGGAAATGGAGTATTTCCGAACTTTTATACCACATTCTTTCTTTATAAGAATCATCACCTTTCTCTCATTGCTCAATGCTTTTTTCAATATTATGTTTTTAACTCTCTAACCTTAGCATTGTCTTCTCGCGAGTCGCAAACATGGGTGTCATGAATGGCCCCGGATACTTTAGTGCTTCGGACTCCTCACATTGTGTCCCATCTCGCCAAACTATTATCTCAGCGAGCAGGGTCGATCTACCTTTATCTCCTGAGGTGATCAGATTTTCTTTCACTCATTAAATTTTCCATAAAATATCAATTTTCTGCCAAACTCCAATAATGATAATAACGACAACACAACAACCATGTAATAATCTCCATAATGTAGCTTTAATTCTCAACATAATCCCCGGATGGAATAAGGTAGAAAATGGGCAATATTCAGATCATGTGGAGCAAAATATGAAATAAGGCTTAATATGGCTTTTGTGATGCATAAGCATAGGTATGGCTAAGGATTATAAACTATATGAGCATTATATGGAAATATAAAGTCCTCCATCCTTTTATCATGCAACATGTCAAAAGCAACATCAAATTTTACCTCCATTCATGGTTTTCGATAAAATATGCAATTCATTGTGACTTCCCTTTACTAGGCAATTTCATGCTATATCTCTAATAAATCCAATTTTGCATCTTTGAGTTCAATTTAAGCTTCCATGACACTAATCAAAAAAATTTCAATGGGGGTCATTTTTTATAAACTTTGGAAAACATGCATATAAGCACAATAATCAATAATGAATTCCAAAATAGCCATGTATAAGCAATTCAAGAAATAATGCACAAATTGTGTCAAATATATCAAATATGCACAAAGTAAGCCCTTCCCCTACCCCATTCTTAAACATTACAATGTCCTCACTGTATAAAAAATATGGGTTAAGAAAGAAACTCACTAGACAGATGTGCAAGATGTCAAAAATCGAGTGCTTTGCTGCTGGCCCTGATCGATTTCGAGTGTACTTGGTCGATATCGACCTAGTGTTACTCGATTTTGACTCCTTGTTTTCTTCCTTGTCCCTGAAAAAATTAGAAGAGATATACCCACAATAGAAAATAATGTCGAAAACCAAAAACAAAAGCAACAATGTCCAAAAATCCCAAAAAATAAGTGTCTATTTACAAGCTCTAAACTTTATAGTCGCTAGGCCGACTTTCTCCATTAAGCTCAAGGTGGCATTTGCTGGGCCCATGTAGCTTAGGCTTCAAACAGGACTCCATTCTTGTCCATCAGTTGCAGTCCTCCGGAATGGATCCTGTTTGAACTTTTTAGCAACATAGACTTTGTCACCAACTTCATATTCCTTAGGCTCATCATTGGAAATCCTGCATAAGCGCACATACCAAGGCAAACCTCTCCCATGTATATATAGATTATTAATGGAAATAGGAGAAGAGATGTTCATATCTTGGTTTACCTTCGCCGAATCGGATTTCGGGACGTCGGGGTCTGGTTGATATCGAGTAGGGTGACTCGATATCGAGTTCTGCTGCTCTGGTGGAATGTCCGTCGATATGGGAGAAGATGACTCGATTTTAGTTGGTCGATATCGACATGGGTTGGTCGATATCGAGTTACCTAGCTCGAAATCGGCTGGCTTTAGCTCAACAGGTGGAGTCGAGTCGACTTGGGTAGGTCGATATCGACTTAGGGAGGTCAATATCGAGTCGTTTTGCTCGATATGCCCTGGCTCAGTTTCTGGTGGGGATGACTCGATATGGGTGGGTCGATTTCGACCTGGTTGACTCGATATCGAGTGCTCAGGCTCAGTTGATTTCTCCTGGTCGATTTTGACCCCATACTTAAGTCCTGACAAAGCATCCGAAAAATAGTTAGTCCAAATCGACGTACCTTAGTCTATGTTTAGTGGATTCTCAGCTTCTTCGTTCAGGATGGCCATGATCTCCTCCACCTGGGCTTCCATATCCCTCTTTTCTAGCTCTTCGGGGGTCATATTTCTTACCTTTGGCTCCCCGCAAGTGATGTAACCAGCTGATATAGACTTTACCTCTTCCATGGGACCTATATGCCTTTCAGTTTTATTGAAGGAATACTCAATTACCTCATCGCTGATGTTGAAAGTGAGCACTCCCTTCCTTACGCTTATGTTGGCATCCACCGTCGCCAAGAAGGGTCTTCCTAGAATAATTGGACAAGCAGGGTCCTCTACCATATCAATAACTAAGAAATCAGCAGGGACGAAGAACTTACCTACTTGTACTGGCACATTGTCCACCATGCCTATTGGGATGACCACCGTGTTGTTCGCCATGTAAAGCTTAGCATCCACATGCTCTAGGGCACCTATCTTAATCTTGGACCAGATTGATAAAGGCATTATACTCACACTAGCTCCCAAGTCACATAAAGCATTAAATTTAGGGAAATTTACAGAAAACCACCCGCTAAATGTAGCCTCTTACACTTAACCACCCGTTAAACAAAAAATTACAGAAAACCACCCATTAAATAGGTTTTGTTTTCAAATCGCCACCCGTTATATATATATATATATATGATAATACATTATTTTAAGTTTTATATTTAACTTAAAATCTCAAATACATATCAAAATATATTTGATTAAATTTTTTAAAATTTTTTTTAAAAAAAACTTGATGTATATATGAACAAATTTGTTCTATTTTATTCCAAAAAATGGTTATAAATTTTATAGACTTCTTTTTAATCAAAATTAAAAATAAGTTTATAAATCATTAGCATTGTTTAAATTTAATAATTATTCTGATACTAATAATTAATTTCTGATTTTCTTTCATATTTGTAAACACCTATACTATATACTAAAAATGAAAAAAAAAATCTAAATATTTTTTAAATAATTTTTTTCCAGGATCAAAAATATTTTTTTTATTAAATGTATCTTTATTAAAATTTGTTTGACTTTTTAAATAAAATTAAATAGTATTTTCCACATTTAGAACCTCCGCCCTTCAAATAAATTTAAAATTTGTACACGCTTTTCCCCTAATATATTAAATTAATATAAATGTTTACCTCTACAATAAATATAATTTAAATATATTCAAGTTTAAACTTTAAATTTTAAGTATAAAACATTAAAATATACTATATTTAATGGAATTCTAATGGAATTATGTGGTGGGTGGTGATTTGAAAACAAAACCCATTTAATGGGTGGTTTTATGTAATTTCGGTTTTAGTGGGTGGTTAAGTGTAAAAGGCTATATATAATGGGTGGTTTTCTATAAATTTCCCTTAAATTTATATTGAGCAAATCCAATGGTTGTAGCAAACTTACGTGGATCTGGCCTCTTCTCAAGAGCGTCCATCTGGCTGCACTCCTCTGCGATCTCAGCCATTGACCGCTTTTTGCTAAGAATCTCCTTTAGGAACTTGACATAGGATGGCATCTCATTTAGAGCTTCTGTGAATGGTATTGTGACGTTAAGCCTTTAAAGCATGCATCTTGATGAAACGCTGGAACTTCTTCTCTGCAGGGTCCTTTGGAGATTTTGTCGGGAAAGACAGCTTTTTCTTCGGCGGAGGTGCTGATGTGGAGTGGGATGGTCGAGATCGACTGGAATCTGGTCGATATCGACCTGTGTCTGGTCGATATCGAGTGGATTGGCTGGCCTCGGGATTTGTTGAGGATTCGGGTCGATTTCGACTTGTGGGTGGTCGATATTGACTGGGTTGGTCGATATCGACTGGTCTTCAGTGCCCGTCGTTTGCTCCGGCATTTGCATATGTCTCTCACTCCTTAGGTTCATAGCAGCTACCTGGCCAGTAGATTACCCTTAGGGTTAGGTTCAGAGGTTCCAGGGATTGTACCTGATTGTCTAGGGACGGATGCTGTCATTTGGCCAATCTGTGTGTCAATCGATTTTCTCCAAATATCGATTTCCCCAAGCCTAGAGTTGACACCATACAGCTGAGTATGGATGGAATTGATAGACTGCTTGGTGTCTGAATGGTTCCTCCGCATTTCTTCCAAGATGGTCTGCAGGTCATCCTTCTTACCTTCTCTGTCAGGGTGATCAGGGGCTCTATAGGGAGGGGGATTCTGATGCTGGGGCTGGAGATAATAGCTCCAGTTTTGATTCTAATGTGGCCCTGAGTAGTGTCCCCCCGCATACGTTACCTCCTCGTGGGTTTCTCCTTGATGTACTTGATCGACGTGTGGGCACGCAGTATTGTTGTGCCTCACAGACCCACATATATTCCAAACAAGGTTTATCTTTAGAGAGGAATTTAACTTGTTTGGTAAGGCGACGTACCTGATCATTGTGGAACTGGTCCTTGACGTCTGGATCAACCTCCTTTGATGGCACATATAACGGCATAGATGGGACAGGCCTCATATACCTTTCGTCAGAGGCGGCCGCAGAAGTCCCATAGGTGTTGTCGTAGTTGGCCAGCGTCTCAACTACCTCTGATGCTCGGCGTGGAGTGTATCCAAGATACTCATAGTTGGTGTAGTTGTTGATCCGGTCCTTAGTAGGTGCATCCAGGCAGTTGAAGATGATCTTCTGAATGACGTAGGGTGGTTGTCCATGAGTAGAGCAGGATTTCAGAAGCCTCTTATAGCGCTCCCAGACTTGTGCTAGTGGTTCCCCTGGCTTTTGTCTGAAAGCCGTGATTTGTTGTCTAAGAGCAGCTGTCTTTGCAGGAGGGAAGAACTTGTTGAGGAACAGGTCCTGTAGTTCATTCCAAGTGCGAATTGATCGCGCAGGCAATCTGTCCAGCCATTGTTGGGCTATTCCTGCAAGGGACCAACGAAAAGCCTTTAGTTTTAAGTATTCAAGATTAGCACCATCAGCTATAGATTCGCATAAGTCTATAAAAGTGGTGACATGCTCTAAAGGACCTTCATTAATTCTTCCCCAAAGTTAATAGCGTGAAGAATGATCACTGATTCTAGAACTTCCAGAGTAGGATGCAGATACGCCTTTGTATTGGCTGGGATGTGCCCAACCCGCTTCTCAAGTTCCCTTCTTGCGTTGATCTCGCGATCTACCCTTGCCTCCCACCGCTGCTGGTTCTGTGCATATTCTGCCTCTCGACGGGCGTGTCCAGCTTTTCTAGTGGTGAGTGCCTCAATCTGGTGGCGTAGGGAGTTTGGTTCGAATATTCTTGTGATAAATGACTGTTTCCGGATTCGAAATGCTCCAATGGACTTGGTCGGGTTTTAAAAAGAGTCTTGCCATGTGTAGTGCATGCAGAGTATCCTGGGAAATCTCAAATTTAGACTTCCTTCCCAGTTCAACGCATGCAATAAATGTGTTTGCCGATTGTCGAGGTTTGTACAGCTTTATTCTGGATATAACAAGGTATGGTGTTTGTAGCAATCTTCTTATCTATCTGTTTTGTTCATCATTATTGCTCGGTAGAGAGATGGCGCCTCCTAACTCTGAGATGCGAGATTTTTACCATTGTGTTGATGTAGAAGAAAGGCTCCATCACTTGATAAGATCTCCATTTTTGTCGTGCTTTACATCTGTTTGGGTTTGAATCCTCACGAAGAAATGCTTCTTTGCTTTGCAGCCTTTCCCCTGATCTTTCGAAAGGATGTACGGTCATGTTGTATCTGACCATGTTTGTTTAATTTCTTCGACTGGTCAAAACTTTCGCGTTGGGGTTTTTAAGGATGGCTCAAATCGCTAGTTGTTGTCTGAAGGTTGGGGAAGATTTGCGATTAATAATGATGTTCGAGTTGGAGCATCACTGGTATTTTTCCAGCATGTGGGAGGGCATCGCTTCAAGAATCTTGTTCTCGAGGATTAGTAGGGCTTATGACATCGCGGTGGTGGTGTAATAGGATGAGTGTTCTTATTTCATACTTTTGTTAATCCTAACTACGAAATTAGTTTTTGTGTAATCGCAAGGATTTATGTAATGATCTTTTTATTTAATAATTTTTAAATATGGCTTTGATCCTTGCTTTCTGTTTGCTTCTGACCCAGATGTGACCTTTCCTGATATGACACGGGTGGTCAGGGTTGCAAAAGCATGCTTTGAGATCTCGCCACTTGTTTTGTATGCAGTTGCTCCTGGAAAGATTTTTTTGGATGGATGCGGATTCTTCTCTATGACGAGATGATACAATTGAAATATATGATTTGTTTTATTTGCCGATAAATAGGATATCATTAGACAAAGCCTGGGCAATTGTCCTTGCGTTCTGCTTCTGTTTTTGAAATTCGAAGTGAGGAATTATGACTTCTCCCCATCCACATCGTCGTGACTTTTTTCGTTCCATTGATTCTGAAGAGAAGCTGGAATATATGGTAGCTATTTTATTCCTTCCTTTGTGATTCTCGTTTTTCTTGGTTAATCTTTGCTTTGGTGTTTCGCAACTTTTGCCTAAATCTTTTGGTGCTCAGTATGGTCGCGAGGGATTGACTCATGTTTGCTTAGTTTCTTCCACTGAGCGAGAATATCGAGTGAGGGTGTTCCAAGATAGCCAGGACCATTATATCCTTACCAAAGGCTGGCGTGCTTTTGTCGTGGATAGCAGCTTGCGTGTTGGGGGGTCTCTTATTATTTTCAAATACGAGGGGAGTAGTCGTTTTACAATAATTGTTCTAGAAGCGAATGAGTGAGTTCATGAGGTTGGGCTGAAATTTGGTTTTTAATTACTTTCTTGCTCGCCATTCCCCTGTTTGTTGTGTGAACCCTGTTATGTTAATCGTTCATGTACCTTGTTTTGGAAGTGTTATAGTAATCATGTTGTGTATATACTTTGGGGTTTTGTTTGCATACTGGTCTCAAGAAATGCGTCTTGACGAACTTGCTTTTGTCAAGCCTGCTAAAGCTCGGACTAAGATAGTTTCCACGACTTATCTCAGTGTTCTATATTTCTAATAACCATTTGGTCGTGATTGATGGGAATTCAAAAATTATAATATCATAACAGAATAAACCCATATTGCAAACAAGAAGGAATAGAGTAGAACATATCACTTTTATTAAATTTCCAGATAATATGGGAGCTTGGTTATATATATGTGCTCAAAAGGCATACAATTGCTAAATATATCCTCCTTGGAGGCTTGTTTGCACATCCGTGTTCGAAAAACACGCGATTGCTAAATTTATCCTCCTTGGAGGCTTTACTTGCACATCCGTGTTGGAAAGACACGCGACTGCTAAATTTATTATCCTTGGAGGCTTACTTGCACATCCGTGTTCGAAAGATACGCGATTGCTAAATTTATTCTCCTTGGAGGCTTACTTGCACATCCGTGTTTGAAAGACACGCGATCGCTAAATTTATTCTCCTTGGAGGCTTACTTGCACATCCGTGTTCGAAAGACACGTGATTGCTAAATTTATTCTCCTTGGACGCTTACTTGCACATCCGTGTTCGAAAGACACGTGATTGCTAAATTTATTCTCCTTGGACGCTTACTTGCACATCCGTGTTCGAAAGACACGCGATTTCTAAATTTATTCTCCTTGGAGGCTTCCATGCACATCCGTGTTCGAATGACACGCAATTGCTAAATTTATTCTCCTTGGAAGCTTACTTGCACATCCGTGTTCGAAAGACACACGATTGCTAAATTTATTCTCCTTGGAGGCTTACTTGCACATCCGTGTTCGAAAGACACATGATTGCTAAATTTATTCTCCTTGGAGGCTTACTTGTACATCCGTGTTCGAAAGACACGCGATTGCTAAATTTATTCTCCTTGGAGGCTTACTTGCACATCCGTGTTCGAAAGACACGCGATTGCTAAATTTATTCTCCTTGGAGGCTTACTTCCACATTTGTGTTCGAAAGACACGCGATTGCTAAATTTATGCGTATCGAAAATTATTGTTGGGTTTGAAACTTTCATCTATATGGTGAAGTGGCATACCCAATCGGGAACCCTGGTGACCCTTATACGTGGAAAATCTAAGTCACCAGACTCCTAATGTGCCTAACCTTTACGCAAAATAAGTCTTGAGATTCTTGGTGTTCCATGACTTTGTGAGGACTGCGCCTTCTGAATTTTGAAGTTGGAAATAACCCCTGCCTACTTCTTTGTGGATGACGTACGGACCTTCCCATTTGAGTTCAAGTCCCCCCCCCCCTCCCCGCCGCTGCTTGTCGAAGAACCCTGTCTCCTTTCTATAATGTGCGCATGAAAACATGCTTTTTGTATCCTTCGGCTAGTCGGCGTTGATATTCATTTGCTTTGAGGCAAGTTGTGTCCCTTCTTTCTTCGCGTAAGTGGAGTTCCAACTCAAGGGCTTCGTCGTCGGTGTCTTTGCCGAAATCAACAATTCTAGCTGAGGGAATTAGTAATTGCACTAGGATGATTGCATCGACTCCAAATGCCATCGCGAATGGTGTTTCTTCAGTTGGACTCTTATCTGAGGTTCTATATGACCATAGCACCAGGGGAAAGATCTCAGCCCACTCTCCTTTTTTTGTTCCTAACCTTTTCTTAAGGGCATTCAGAATTTGGCGATTCTTGGTTTTGGTCTGTCCATTGGATTGTGGGTAAGCTACTGACTAGAATCGGAAATCGATGTAGAGGTCGGCGCAGAAGTTGTTGTGAGCCTAATTTGCCATGTTTTACACTTACTGTTATATCGATTTCTGCATATATTGCATACATTTAGGTTAGAATAATACAGAATCTGTGTAGTTTACACTTATTTGCAGAAATCGGACGCACTTTGGAGCTTAAAGGAAACTCATGGAGAAGCTAAGAATAGTGCAGCTGGAGAAAAGGCCAATTTTCACCATTCTTCGTTCTGAATCAAGCTTTGATATCTTCATGAGAGTTTTAGCTCTCGAAAAGAGCTTTCCAACGCATGGTCATATGCGTCAATCCGACAAACGAGGACTCGGGAAAGTGCGTTTCAAGAACAGAGCAGAAAGCTGAGAGAACTCTACTCGAGATCGACTAGCATCTACTCGATCTCGACGAGGCTGGTCGAGCACACCTGGTCGAGTAGAGCTGATCGAGGACACCGAGTCAGAGACAACCCGACTCCCGGAACCCTACTCGAGATCGACTAGCTCTAGTCGAGATCGACCACACTTCGGAGCCATGTCCGGAGTCGACGAGCTGTGGCAAGCCGAGAAGCCGATGACGAAGACGCAGACCACCTCTACTCGATCTCGAGGAGGCTTGGTCGAGATCGACGACGCCCAGGAGCCCAGATCCGAGCCTGTCGAGCAAATCTACCCGACCAAGCCAGCCAGACGACGAAGCCTACTCGATACAGAGTAGGGCTACTCGAGATCGACTAGACCTCCGAGCCATGTCCGAGCCTTGTCGAGCACCAGTCACTCGAGACAGACGAGGCCTACTCGAGATCGACAAGACCCTGGTCGAGATCGAGTAGACTTCCAGAAGACGCGTTACTCGGTTTTGACGAATCCTACTCGGTATAGGGTTGCTTGGGCTGGAAGATTGCCGATTCTATCCAAAATCATCAAGATACATCATGAAGGAGAAGATTTATCCATTGAAGACATTTTAGATATAATTCCTTATTTTAGATTTAATTCCTTTATTGTTTTTATTTATCTTTAAAGCTTTTAGATATAATTTTAGATATAGATATGGATATTCTATCCTTGATTTGCGAGGATTAGAAGCCTATAAATAAAGCCCTAGGGGCTGGTTTTTCATTCATTCAATTTTCGGTAGGAGAAGTAGTAGGAGAGAGAGAAAGAGAGAGTGAGCGGCCGATTGGAGTTGTGAAGCGAGAGCGGAGTTGGCTTCAAGCGGTTGTAAACTTTGGTTTATATTTATGCAAGTTATTTCTTTTCAATCGATGATGTCTGAGTTTGCGATGAGGTGCGAGTAGTCCACCCATTCTAGGGTTGGGGCGAGCCCGACGATAGCCATGCATATTTGAGGTAAAGATCCGACCTTTATCATGTTTTGAGCATTTTCCTACTTGTTTATGTGTTTATTGCCCATCTAATGGAGATCCATGCTAACAACTTGGATTATAAACATAAAATCGGTAGAGACAATTAGGGTTTCTTGAGAGAGTTGTCTAATTGTTGGAAAAGGCGAAAGCTTAATCCTTTAATGTGATTCACATGATTATCTGTTTGGTTCTATGTTATGCATGCTTGGTTATTGTCATTGCAAACCCCAATCTTGGAAGTCTTTTTACATTAAAGTTTAGTCGAAACCCCAAAGCATTTGTTTTTACTTTCTTTTGTTTTCGTTTTACTTTTCTGCCCTCGTCGATCTCGACCACACCCTGGTCGACCTCGACCACTGATTCTCGACCCAGAGTCGTCGTAGCTTACTGTGTGCAGGAACTCGACCAGACTTACTCGACCCAGACGAAGGCTACTCGATATCGAGTAGGGTCTCGTCGAGATCGACCACCCTTTGCCGAGAGCTGCTGCGCTGTGTTCGACTGTCTGAGCTTCTGTCGACTACCCTTGTCGAGCTCTAGGACCCTGTTGTCGACTTCTGACCGTGAGATTCCAACGCTACCTAGGATCCGCTGACACGCTTCCTCGTGGATCGATCCTGACTTCCCGCTGCTACATCAGGAGGAGGTCTTGTAATTATTTGCGTGGGCAGAATCTGGTTTGATTTATTTTGTTATATTTCATACTCGATTTCCTCTTACAACAGAAGTCACGATATCCCTCGTAGTCAAACTGGGGACCGTGATTGATAGCATGCATTTAGAGGGTCATAATAGGTTGCATTTAGCTTAGTTATGATGCATATCATGCATGGTTTAAGTATAATTTGCATATTTGCTTTCTATGTTGGTGGAGTCGGAATCTACACACTTTTATTGATTATTTTAGGTAATCGTGGATCCGATGATGTGACAGGAGTTGTTAACGCATTAGATAAGAATGTCTAGTTGATCGAAGAAGCTTACATGAAGATCTCAAGAGGTCCTGAGAAGAAGAAGCGAACCTAAACGAAGAACAAGTCTGCAGAAGTTGTCGCCAGACATGCTGAACATATTTTGCACTTTCTGGAGGCCTCGGTTGTCCGATTGACTATTATGACCATGCGTTGGAAAGCTCTTTCAAAGAGCTACAACTTTTCTGTTGATAAGAAGAGCAAATTCGAGACGGATTTTCTGTAAGAGGCCGATGCAGCGGCCGCAGCATGCGTGCTGCGGCCGCCGCCAGTACGGATGCCGCGGGCTGTGGAAGAGAAGCTCATGCCGCGGCCGCAACATTGGTCGTCAGGGATTATGCGCTGCGTTTCATTTAATAAAAAAACCCTAGTTATTGTTTTGTGTTTTGTGGCCGACTTGGATTTATAAGGCCAATTTTAGTTTATTTTCCACAACTTCTATTCTATTCCACGTTCTATCAGACAATTAGAGAGAGAGCGATGTTTGCCATGGGCGGCTAAACTCTCTTCATTCTACTTGCAATTTGAAGCTTTATTTGGATTGATTGTGATTTTCTAAATCTTGTTCCCTATTTCCTGTATTGAATGTTTCAACTTCTTTGTGCTTGCATATTTGATTGTTTTATTCTATCTAGCCCGCGCAACTAGTTAGAATCAATTCAATTGCTAAGGTTTTGTAGATTCCTGGTTGTGAACCTTAACCTAAGTAGCAAACTTGTTCCTTTAGGGCTGGTTGAACTAATTGAATGAGTAGGAAGTTGGATGTGTTGTTAAATCCCTCTTTAGGGACTGCAAATACCTTGGTTAATCTCTGAACTTAAAGCTATCAATTGGGTTAAATCCTTCTTTAGGGACTGTTTGATTGATAAGGGTTTCTAGGACTAGCTGGACTAGTAACTATATTAGGTTGGGACAAGGGCATTCATAGGAAGACTAAAAGGACAAGAGGAAGTTACAATATCAATTCAACCAAATAAAGTGAATAGTTGTACGTAGAGCGATCTTCTCTAAATTGTTTTGCATCAATCTGTTTATAGTTTATTTTGCTTTCTTTCTTGTTTCAATCACCAAAATCCCCCTTTCTACTAATTGGTAAATACACATTGCGGAGAAATACTTGATTCTCTATGGGATCGACCTCTTACTTACTTTCTATACTAGTTTGTAGGTTTGAGTTTCATTTTGATACGGTTTACGCGACTAAAAACCGTCCACCAAATTGGCGTCGTTGCTGGGGAATCAAGTTTATTTCTTTGTTTTGTGTATTTATTAATTTTTGTTTATATATCTAACTTTGTTGTGAACCTATCTTACGGTTCACAACACCCTTGCTACTAACTTTTTCAAGATGTTGAGATTAGAGCAGTTTGAAGGTGAGAACTTTCACCAATACTTCAGGAGATTGCATGTGTATGTTGACGACCTTGGTTCATGGGGTTATCAATTCAGCACCCGAGATATGATTATGTGCATAATTGATGGGATGATTGTCGAGAGACGAGCGCTTGCTGAGCACCTGAGTAACGGAGGCCTGAAGCGGTTAGGAGGATTTTCGGGGATGTGGGATTTTTTCTGTTATATGGATTACCATGTTGCACAATAAGTCTTGCTCGCTACGTGTTCTCCGCCGATGGAGGACTCTGTCACACACCTAGAGGATCCATTGCACACTCTTACTCAAGTGGTGCAGCAGTTAGAGGAAGGAAAAATGAGCCGAATCGGAAAATTGGAGGAACAAATGAGCCGTTGTAAAAAAATTGGAGAATCAGATGAGCCAAGTCATTCAAATTCTAAGTGCAAAAGGTGAGAAAGAAAGGAGCTTCGAAGAAGAAAAGGAGGAATTGTTTGCAGACAACGATAGTGTCTTCAACGATGGAGCAGAGGGTCTAGTGCTTCCTGGCTTGGAATCTCGTGAGTCGACGCATGAGGTTACATGTGATGTGTCTCCTACTCCATCTGCAACATCCATTCTGAGCTCGCCCATTGATGAACCAGGTCTAGAGCCATCAGCTGAGGCTCAAGAGGTAATAAAGGTAAACTTTTGCAATTTTGAAGGTAGTGGTGATTATGTTGATCCTTTTGATTGCTATTTTAAAAAGCCACCAGCGGAACTGTGCTGGTGGTATCATATTCCTTCTGTAGAGAGTCATGCTAGACTCTTTGATAGATTGAAAGGGTTCTTGAGTTCCACATTTTATGCTTTCAATTTATTGTGCTATGATGTGCCTTGTAAGATGTGTGCACAGGAATATGATAGGCTATTGAGGGCCTTGACGATGTCTGAGAGATAAGGTCTTGAGATTGAGAATAAGTCAAGCCAACGACATTAAAGAAAGGCGCTTCTCGGGAGGTAACCCGAGGTAAGTTTTAGTTATTTCAATTCCTAGTTAGCTAGTTTTCTTTTCAATAAATTAGGTTTTCCATTAGGCAGTAGATAGTTGTTTTTAGTTTTTGGATAGACAAACCTTTCAGGAAAGGTCGCCGCCTTTAACCCGCCGCAATGCTCAGATCCGACCTATAGAGACCCATCCACCACATTGTGAGTATTTCATTCATCTCTTCCTCTATGTTTTTATTTTTTGTTGTCTTTTATGTTTCATTGAGGACAATGAAAGATTTAAGTGTGGGGGAGGGATTGCATTGCATATAGATAGAATTTGCATATCATGTTTACTTATGTTATCATGTTTATTTATGTTTTCATATTTATTTTTACTCATATATCACATTTGAAAAAAAAATTCACAAAAATATCATGTATTGCATTTAGGTGTTATTAAAGATACCCATCTTGGTTTAGTTTGTCCTCTAATTTATTTTTATGATCTCATTGCATAAATTCCATGATTTGATTGAATTGCTTGAAAATGAATTTTGGAGCATGATTTGAGAATATAATTGAGCAAGTATGGTTCATAGTTGAGGTTTAATTAAAATCTAAAAAAAAACATAACCTTTGTGAGTTTGTTTTGGCCTTGTAGGGACTTTATATATTATTCCATTTTGCTTTTATTGTGTGATTGTACTCTCCATATGCTTCTTATTTCAATACCGTATTGCACATGTTTGTTGCTTGTTAATTTCACATGATTGAGGCATGTTTTCTTTAGCCATATTATACCTTATCTATCCTTTGCATTATCCTTTGCTTGAAGCCCATCTGAGCCTTAAAGCCTATTCTTTTTTTATAGCTCCACAAAAATATATCATAGCCAATGACTAGCCTGACCCTATTCGGGAATTAGGAGGAGAATTGGTGAAAAATCTTTATGTTGGAGTTGCTTTGAGTGGATATTATGTATGTATGGTTGTGCATTGCGAGAGGCATAGCCGAAATAAGGTAACCCTTCTTGCATAATAGAGATGACTTATTACTAGGGGCCTAAGGAGGATAAAATTCACCTATGGCCAAAAGTATGCATAAAAGAAAAGAAAAGAAGTCATCATCCAAATGAAAAAATTGAATGAGTTATATGGCTATTGAAATCGAAGAGTGCTTATTGATGTGTATTGGAGTTTATGTTATTGGAATGGTTTGCGAAGTATGAAAGTTTTGATGTTGTTCTGGTTGGTTGTTGTTCTTTTTTCCCGGATTTTTAGCGCCACAAGACTAAATATTTCTCATGCCTTATGTTGCTACCAAAGCCCCATTACAACCCTATAAAAGTCCTCATGATGTTGTTTGCAAGTGATGACTTTCACGGTGTATAGAGGATTTTGGATTGAGTTGAGAGTTGGATTTAAAGCCTAAACGCAAGAGATCTTGAGTGAAACACATTATCCCGGTGAGGTTTGATTAAATTTGCCTTTACTATTGGATCACTCATATATTTGCTAGGATATTTGTTCTCTCATTCATGGCTCCTATTGCTTGATGTTGCTTTTATAAAATTATAGCATGAAGATCTTATTTGTGGGATGATTTATTCTATATTTGTTTTTCATTGCTTGAGGACAAGCAAAAGCTTAAGTGTGGGGGAGTTTGATAGCATGCATTTAGAGGGTCATAATAAGTTGCATTTCGCTTAGTTATGATGCATATCATGTATGGTTTAAGTATAATTTGCATATTTGCTCTCTATGTTGGTGGAGTCGGAATCTACACACTTTTATTGATTATTTCAGGTAATCATGGATCCGACGATGAGACAGGAGTTGTTAACGCATTAGATGAGAATGTCTAGTTGATTGAAGAAGCTTACATGAAGATCTCAAGAGGTCCTGAGAAGAAGAAGCGAACCTAAATGAAGAACAAGTCTGCAGAAGTTGTCGTCAGACATGCTGAACATATTTTGCACTTTCTGGAGGCCTCGGTTGTCCGATTGACTATTATGACCATGCGTTGGAAAGCTCTTTCAAAGAGCTACAACTTTTCTGTTGATAAGAAGAGCAAATTCGAGACGGATTTTCTGTAAGAGGCCGATGCAGCGGCCGCAGCATGCGTGCTGCGGCCGCCGCCAGTACGGATGCCGCGGGCTGTGGAAGAGAAGCTCATGCCGCGGCCGCAACATTGGTCGTCAGTGATTATGCGCTGCGTTTCATTTAATAAAAAAAACCCTAGTTATTGTTTTGTGTTTTGTGGCCGACTTGGATTTATAAGGCCAATTTTAGTTTATTTTCCACAACTTCTACTCTATTCCACGTTCTATCAGACAATTAGAGAGAGAGCGATGTTTGCCATGGGCGGCTAAACTCTCTTCATTCTACTTGCAATTTGAAGCTTTATTTGGATTGATTGTGATTTTCTAAATCTTGTTCCCTATTTCCTGTATTGAATGTTTCAACTTCTTTGTGCTTGCATATTTGATTGTTTTATTCTATCTAGCCTGCGCAACTAGTTAGAATCAATTCAATTGCTAAGGTTTTCTAGATTCCTGGTTATGAACCTTAACCTAAGTAGCAAACTTGTTCCTTTAGGGCTGGTTGAACTAATTGAATGAGTAGGAAGTTGGATGTGTTGTTAAATCCCTCTTTAGGGACTGCAAATACCTTGGTTAATCTTTGAACTTAAAGCTATCAATTGGGTTAAATCCTTCTTTAGGGACTGTTTGATTGATAAGGGTTTCTAGGACTGGTTGGACTAGTAACTATATTAGGTTGGGACAAGGGCATTCATAAGAAGACTAAAAGGACAAGAGGAAGTTACAATATCAATTCAACCAAATAAAGTGGATAGTTGTAGGTAGAGCGATTTTCTCTAAATTGTTTTGCATCAATCTGTTTATAGTTTATTTTGCTTTCTTTCTTGTTTCAATCACCAAAATCCCCCTTTCTACTAATTGGTAAATACACATTGCGGAGAAATACTTGATTCTCTGTGGGATCGACCTCTTACTTACTTGCTATACTAGTTTGTAGGTTTGAGTTTTATTTTGATACGGTTTACGCGACTAAAAACCGTCCATCAGTGATCGGTGATGATAGCTTGAGGGACCCAAAATCGGCAAACCATATTTTTCCAGAGGAATTTGTGCACTTTTTCCGCTGTGATGGTGGTCAGAGCTTCGACTTCTACCCACTTTGTAAAGTAGTCGACTATCACGATGATGAAGCGCAACTGGCCTGGTCCCGTTGGGAAAAGGCCCAGAATATTCATTCCCCACATCGCGAATGTACATGGTGCGGAAATGCACTTCAATGGATGAGGGGGGCAATGATTGAGCGATGCATGTCGCTGATAGAGGTCGCATATGTGAATAATGATTTCAGCAACTCCTCTGAGGGAGGGCCAGTAGTAACCCAAACGTGTAATTTTAGATGCCACAGCTCTCCACCCTTGGTGGTTGCCACAGAGGCCCGCGTGTAGCTCTCGGACAAGATCAATGCCCTCCTGGTTTGAAACACATAGGAGATCCGGGAGGTTAAAACCCCTTTTGTATAATCGGCCATCTCTGACTCGGAAGTGGGTCGCTCTTCTTCTGATGCTCTGGTTGTCTTGTAACTCGCCTGTTAATGCCCCTTCAGTTATGTACTCTCGGTGAGGTATTCGCCAGTCTTCGAGGTTGGATATTCTGAAGACTCCCTGGCTAATGTACTCTCAGCATGGCCCCTATTTTGGCTAATGTATCGGCATGTTCATTTTGCTCGTGAGGGATGGACGAAATAGAACACTTCCCGAAGGCGGCAGTGAGTGTTTGTACGCGGGCCAAATATTCAGACAGCATTCATGTCTTTGCTTCGTATTCTACTTTAACTTGTATTGCAACTACCTCTGAATCCGTAAAAATCCGGACTTGTCGAGCCCCGTTGATCAGTGCCTTCTCAATACCCGCGATTAAAGCTTCATACTCTACTTCATTGTTGGTAGCTTTGAATAATAACTGGAAAAATAGATCGGTTATCTCCCCACTTGGGCTTGTGATGGTAATTCCGGCTCCACATCCTCCTGCTGATACCGATCCGTCGACGTTAATGAACCATTCCTCTCCATCGCAATCCTGAGAGTTCGTAAAGATAGCTTCAACAACAAAATTGGCCAAGGCTGGGCCAGATGGGATTTTCTGGGTTTGAAATGAATGTCAAATTCGGAAAGCTCCACTGCCCACTTAACCATTCTTCCTGAAAGGGATGGTGAGTGCAGGATCTGATGGAGAGGGAGGTCGGAGAGTACTTCAATGGTGTGAGCCTGAAAATAAGGCCTCAATCTTCACGCTGAAAAAACCACAGATAGAGCCATCTTCTCTATTGGGATGTATCTAGATTCAGCTGATTGCAAAACCCTGCTGGCGAAATAGATGGGAAGCTTAGATTCCCTAGTGAGCACCGTGCTGATAGTTGTGGATCCGACAGTGAGGTATAGCTGTAGAGTTTCATGCTCGTGTGGATAATGAAGAGTGGGAAAGGTTGCTAAATATTCCTTCATACTTTTGAAAGCTTTATCCAAAGCGGCAGTCCATCCGACTGGTCCTTTCTTTTTCAGCTGCTCGAAGAAAGGCAGGGAGTGGTAGCCTAATCGCGAGCAGAATTTGCTCAAATAGTTGACCGATCCGTTCATTTTCTGAATGTTGTTCAGCGTCTTAGGAGGAGCCATGTCAAGGATGGTTTGTACTTTTGAAGGGTTCACGTCTATCCCACGGTTGCTTATCATGAAACCCAAGAATTTTCCGGAATCTACTCCAAAAACACACTTTTCTGGATTCAGGCAAACACGATTTCTCCTTTTTAAGGCTTTTGATCCCGATGTCATCAATGTAAACTGCAATGTTTCTTCTGATCTGAGATACAAACACTTTCTCGATCATTCGTTGGAAGGTGGCACCAACGTTCTTGAGCCCAAATGGCATTACTTTATAGCAGAAAGTCCCCTGGTTGGTGATGAAGGCAGTGCTTTTCTCATCGCGAGGGCTCATTTTGATCAGATTGTAGCCGGAATAGGCATCCAGAAAACTTAACGTGGTGTGCCCTGCTATGGTGTCTACTAGCTCATCGATACACGACAAAGGGTAGCAATCTTGATAACCAGATCCTGCACTCAGGTCGGATTCGACCTAAGTGCTGAAGGCAATGCTTTTCTCACCAGGTCAAATCATTTGCTTCATCGCCAGGTCGAATCATTGATCTCGTCGGAAACCTCCCTCTTCAGATCTTTGAAATCTACACACATTCTCCATTTGCCACTGCTCTTTTTCACTAGCACCACATTTGATAACCAGGTCGAATCATTGATCTCGTGAATGAATCCGACTTGTAGAAGTTTGTGTACCTCTTGCTTTGCTGCTTCTGATTTTTCGGCGGTCATTTTTCTCTTTCTTTAGCACACAGGCTTTGCATCGCAATTGAGTCTCAAAGAATGCTCCGCAGTTTCTCGTGGGAGCCCTTTCAAGTCTTGTGGCGACGATGCAAAGACATCACACGATTCTTTCTACATATTCTTGAGGCAATCTAAAGCAGGACCAGTCAAACTGTGACCGTGGTATAGAGCTTCGGTCTTGTTTGGGAAAGGAAAGAAAGCGATCTTTTCCCCGACGATTTTGTCAGCTAATTTTTCGGGTTGAACTTCCAGCTTCGCTTGTTGTTGTTCGGATGTGGCATCTTGCTCACGCTCATCAGTTGTTTCTTCTTTTAAACACTCTCGACCGTTTCTATTAATCGCGAATATTAAGTTGTGGCCCTTTTTTAATGAGGACAAGTAGCAAATTCGACTTTCTGCTTGTTCCCCTCGTGCTTCACCCACCTTTCCGTCAGCACATGGGAACTTGATGCTAAAATGATAGATGGAGCATGCTATTTGGAATTTGAATAGACTTACCCGACCCATGATAGCATTGTAGATGGATGGCAGTCGAACCACTGTGAATTCAATCATGTGGATTCTTCTATTTGGAGCAGCCCCTAATGTCAGTGCCTATTCGATTGTTCCAGGTACCTCAACTTCGTCCCCAGAGAAAGAGACTAGTTTTCCCAAGTAGCGACGCAAAGCGCTTTCAGCGATCCCGAGTTGCTCAAAGGCATTCCAGTAAAGGACGTCCACGGATGAACTCATGTCTATCATCACTCGCTTGACCATTTTGGTTCCTATCTGCACATGGATGACCATAGGATCCGAGTGTGGCATCCTGAGGTCACGAGCGTCCCGAGTGTCAGAAACAGAAAAACTCAGTACCGCGTGCGCAGTGGATGATTGTTTGACACTGGCTTCAAATGGGGGGCGTATGGCATCTCTCTCATAGTTTTTCTCTCTTGCTTATTGGTGCCAGATGTCATGGGTTCCCCCGCGATGGTGTTAATGCATCCATCTGGAGAGGGAGGTTTCCGGCGATCCTGATTGGAGTGCTCAGATCAGTTGGACGAGGACCTTGCTTCAGGGGCATTTCTTGTGTCCCTCGGGGGAGGTCGGTATCCTCCTCCCCTGTTCCCATTTCTTCCTTCCCTATTCTAGGGGTAAGTTCCCCTGCCTCTTCCTCTAGCTGCATATTGGGGATTGTAGGGTCGTGGTGGAGCGTTACATGGTCTATATTGCCGGGGAGGGACCACAGGAGGATGGTGTTGTTGTGGCACCGTGACTGGATGATTGGGATTCGTTGGTGGGGCGCAAATATGAAGGGGCACTTCCTTTTGAGGGAGAGCCTGCGGAATCCCATAGATAGGGAGTGAAATCTGGTTGGGATGAGCCATCATCACATTTGTTGTGGCATCATGTGGACCTGGTCCGTTCGTTGGTTGTATTGGACTTCTTGGCCCTGAGGTCGCGGTGCGGCGACCAGGTATTGCCAGGGAGGATTACGGTGTTGTTGATTCATGAAATTTTCTCTTCCTTGGCGCTTCTTAGGGACCTTGTGGTAGGACGGTGGCCTGCATTCGACGGGTCGCGAGCTAGAGCTTGCAGCCTCCATTAATATTGTGCTAGCGGACTCTTAATTGAATCTTGGGATCTGTACTACCATGTTGGTGAATCTTGGGATCTCCATCGGCCAGTCGTCCCTTGCTTGATGGAGTTGAGGTCCAACATGGTTCTCTTCCTTGTGCGAGGTTATTGATGGAGGATCGAGCCAAATTGGTGAACCACGTCTAGGCCACCCCACTTAGCGTAGATGGAAACGAGCGACAGTACATAGCATCGTTATCCTCGTTCATTCCCATCGATGTTGTAAATTGGTTGAGGTGATCATTAGGATCAGTATCTCCTTTATACTTGGAGATGGAGATATCCCTCCATCTTTTGGGAATGGATGCCTCGCGTATTTCTCTGCAAAAAGCAGATGGGAAAGTTGGTTCACCTTTGCAAGTTTGCCCAGGTGCCAGGGGGGAATTCGAACGCGATGATACATCCCTGGTATTGAAACCACGGGCAATCTTGTTGGCGTTCTCGTCGGGTTCCGGACCGGGATTAAGAGGGTCACCTACAGGGTTGGGGACGTGATTGACCGTTGTAGGTACAGGACCCTGTTGTTGATAGTAGACACGGGGGTCGCGATGGATCGGGGGTTCTTGGGGTGTTGAGTTTGGCCAGGGTTTGACCGAGTACTCTACTTGCGATGACTCTACTCGCGATGAATCTTGTAGTGGGACTAGATGTCTTTTGAGTTGGGTGGCCTATTTATGACGTCATACCCTTGTTAATTAACAGGCTTATTTTCCATGGCATCGTCAGGAACAACTCGAGCCACCCCTCATTTGCAAATCCCATATCAAGATGCTCTTGAATAAAATATTCCCCTCTCCTTGCATTGTCCCAGCTCCCAAGTAAAACAATTCCCTTCAAAAACTATCTCCCTCAAATGACACCCCTCGACTGCCTCCCGAAAGTCCCTCATATTATGAAAATCCGACACCAAACCCCTCACCTATCTGCTGCACTCAATATTTGATTAAAATACCCCATTATTACCCAAGGTTCAGCCACCCCCTCACTAATCTTCCTTATTAACTCAAAAGTGAACTTCTTCTCCCTCCGCTCAAACCATCCCTATATACCCCTAAACCTCCAACTTCCAACCATAGCATCAATATGATGATTCGTATAAGATTGAATCGCAATTGCGTTACCTCATCATCCCACAACAGACTCAAACCACCCGATATATCCCCACACTGTCAACCATAAAACAATTCTTAAACCCCAGCATCCTCTTGACATCCTCCATTCGCTTCTTATCACACTTAATTAGTTTGCCACAGAAATTGAACTTTTTATACATAGGACTGTAAATATATGATATAGATATAGAGCTTGTCCAGCAACGAAGGATTAACTATCAACCTCTGAAAGGTTAATAAGAGAAATAAGGATGCATTTGTAGATCCATATATACAGTTAAGAAACTCCATTCTTAGCCTTCTCAGATGTAAGTTTCGCGAAGAATGGAAGCAACATATTTGATGCCATTTTATTACACACAATTGCAATAAAAAATCCGGCCTAGCAAGCCTTCGATACAAAAATTAATTGATTTAAATTGAAAATACTCTTGATTTTAGAGGACAACAAAGCTCAAGTCAACTCAAGTAACTTCTCTGGGAAAAAAACTTTGAAATAAGGTAATAGCCTTAATAGGCGTATGCATCACAATATGCAAAGAAAATCTGCCCTAAGTCAGAATCAGATGAGAAAATAACCAAACGAAAGATTGAGTAATGCACTTTTTTACTAGAAGCTCTTAGGGGTGCTCTATTCTTATTATTTCTTTTAATTCTGGTTATTTATATCTTTGATTCTTGTTAGTTTGATTGTCATTCCATCGTATATGGGAGAGAGACATTGCGCTGAACATTGATGTCTAAGTCTCTTTTGGACCCCTTCCTAATTTAACTGTTGTTGTATTGGATCAATTTTAATGTTCCACACATAGTAGTTTCGGAGTCGCTTAGTTACAGTCTTTGCTGATATATTTGGATTATCTATATTCAAATAGAAGGTATAATGATGTGTTGAAGCTACTTGATTGGATTTTGAAGATTTCTCGTAGAACGACAAGTCTGATGTAATCCTGAATACATACCCGATGAAGCTAGACTGCTAAAGGCCTACGGTGAGTTGCCAAAGAACACTAGCTAGGCTCAATGAGGGTCTCGTTATTCTCGAAGATGAGGAGGATGGAGTTAGAGATGAATACCCCAAGTTTGAGGACGAGAATATGAATACTCTCAATTCTGCTTTGATACTCGTGCTTAGTACCCAATATATTGTGAAAAAATTTGCGAAACAGGCACTTTTTTTGGACAAATTCGTGAATTGTCCACCTTTTTGGACAAATTAGGGAAATGTCCACTATATATGGAAATTTGACCTAATTTGGTGAACCCTATCTCTCCCCTCTCTCCTGCTCTCTCGATCTCTTCTCTCTCGCTCAATCTTCCTTCATCTGTCCCTGTCGCTCAATCTTCTGTCTCGATATCTCTTCATTTGTTGATCGACGTCGGAATCCGGAGAAGCTCCTTCGCTCACCGTGCTCCCTCCCTCATGCGGCTTCCAGATCTATTTCGAAATTCGGCGTTGATCTGAAGCAAAGCCGATATCTGCTCCATGTTCCTCATATGAAGCAAGGACGAGATCTATGGCAACATCGTCGCCTTCTCCCTCGATCTATCGCTGCAGATTCCGACATCAATCTCCTTCAATCCCTCGGATCCAACCCGATACAGGCTCAGATTCCGGCACTTTCTGATGACGCCGCTTGCTGCTCCTGATCTCCACCGGAAGCTTGAAGGCCGGAGCGACGTCGGTGGCGGCCATGGCTGCGAAGAGCGCCGAGAAGGAGTGGTGGAGGATGAAACCGAACGAGAGAGACATCAGCGGGTGCCTGTCGAGTAGCTACAGCGGCATCAGTAGCTGCAGTAGCAAGTAGCAACCACAACAGTAGCACGTCCAGCAACAGGTTTGATTTTGCGATCAACACTTTCCACTTCATGAAATTCGCATTTTGATCTTTAATTTGGGAGTTTTGATCTTCAATTGCCATTGTCGCATCGTTCAATCGCACCTGCAATTGGTTTCTATGGCTGAATTTTATACAAGTATGAACTTGAATGTTCCATTGTCGCACCCTTTGTTAGTCTCTTTCTCTTTGTGAAATGTTATGTTCTACTGATTCCTCTCTGCAATTGGGGGGTTGGATGGTGCATTGTTCTTGATTTTGAATGTTATATGAATAGGCTTGGAGATCTCAGTTGATGCAAGTGGTTTTTGAAGAAAACAGAAATTGGATTGAATCGTTTATGTATGTGTTTCTGTTGTCTTTACTGTCTTTTTTTTGCTTCTGAATCTGTTATTTCAATTCACTGCAAATTTGGTATATTGCACTCCATTGATGTCATGAAACTCAGCTCTTTTGTAAAATCAATTATAGAACAATTTGCTGTTAGAAAATTATATATGTGTTTTGGATTGCTGAATTTGTACATTCTATATTCTGATTTCTGTATAATTTGATGAGGCTTTAACTTGTGTCCTGAAAAATATGATTTCTATATTATGAAAAATCTGATTTCTGTATAATTTGTTGAATTTTTAACTTTAATCTGTACATTCTATATTCTGATTTCTGTATATTCTGATTTCTGTATAATTTGTTGAATCTGAAAAATATGTAATCTGTATGCTGCTGAAAAATCTGTATGCTTGAATCTGAAAATTCTATAATCTGTATGCTGGTGAAAAATCTGTATGATTTCTGTATATTCTAATTTTTGTATGATTTCTGCTGAAAAATCTGTATGCTCTTGAATCTGTATGATTTCTGTATATTCTAATTTTTTTATGCTGCTGTATATTGTCATTAGGGAGTTAATTGAACAAATCAACTTTCAAGAGAAGGGAAATTGCTGCTACAGTATCATATCATGGGTTCGAGGTCTTATTCCAACTTCATGGATCTTGCATCTGGTGTTTCTTTGGAGAGGTTTCAGGGGGTGCAGAGTGTATTTTGCTTTTCTAGTGTGTTGCTTCCGATTTCGTATTACTAAATTTTCTGAATTTGGAATGAATGAATGTAATCTTTGGATTGTGTTCCATCATCAACTAAAATTGATCCACTAATATATGTTGTTTTTGCATCTATCGTACTTATAAAAGTCTATTAGCACAATGGGAAGAGCGATGTGTATACACACATACACATAGATGTGGGTTCGACTCCCACATAGGCTAAAATACATAATTTTGTATTAGTTGAGATGGTTTTCAAAATGCATTCCATGGAGCAAATGAGGTTTAGATGAGAGAAATTTTTTTTAGCAAATGAAAGGGGGGATCTTTTCATGTCAGCACTATTTTCTGGAATAATATCAAGATGTGCAATTCTAAAATACAGTTGTGCAACTCTAAAGTGCAGTTGTGCAACTAAAGCTTATTAGCTCAAAATGGTAGAGCAATGTGCATACGCGCAATGATGCGGGTTCCAATCCCGCATAGGCAATTTATGCTTGTCTCCTTTTTTTTGTTTTTTTGCTTTCCTTTCCAGTTGAGAACAAGTGGAAATTGATCATGAAGGGATGGTGAGAGCTTTGGTAAACCGATATTTAGGTGGTAGTAACTCCAGCACTATTCCGTAGATAGGGTGAAAAGGGGGATAAAGAACTTCCTAATCAAATATAGACAATACCAAAATCTAGACCAAAAAAAAAAAAGATGATGCACACAATAACTCAAAGGAAGAAATAAACAAATATAGCACTAGCAATTAGTGCTGACACTGCTATTACTTACAATTAGTGCTGACACTGATATTAGTTACAATTAGTGGTGAAAATTTGCTCAACATGTTGAGAAATACCATCTTGAGAAAACCATGTTGAGAAACAATACCATGTTGTTTCTCAACATGGTATTGTTTTTTTAAGTAAACAATAATGATAAAATCTAAAATTTGATGAGTACCGATGACAGAATTGTGCTGACATATAAAAAAGAATACACAAACTTGTCTTATTACATGATAAAACCTAAAATATTATTCTATAATATTGAATTAATGTTTAATATGGAACATAAATGTCTAAGATATAATCTTTCCTATTAGTACTTTTATATAGTATCGATGACATAATTGTGTTGACAGCCTTATTTTGAATGCTTTATCCTTCTCTTGGACTCTCCTATTGAAATCTTTCTATTGCAGGGTGGTCTTCCTGCTCTCGAAAATCAGTAGGTGGTCCCTCTGTTGAGCAAAGAAGAAATCCAATTACACCATTGGAAATCAAGGCAAATGAAGAAAAGGAATGAACTAAAATAGGGATGTCAGACATACTGATAATCAAATATGAATTTCGGTTTCAAAGACCAAACAGAATTAACTTGCCTCTGCACAGAGAAGGAAATAACAGTGACGACAACATCAACAGTTCAAATACAACAATAGTGAATATGCAAATACAAGATGGAAGTGTGCCAATACAAGAAGAGAAAATTTGTGCCTTCGGCACAAATTTTCAGGCTCCTTGAAGAATCCACATGCAAAGTTCAAAATTGCTCAGCAGTGCCCCATCTCCTTGAAGTGTGCCCCATCTCCTTGAAGTGTGCAAATACGCTGCTTGAAGAATTGCTCAGCAGAAGTAAAGATCGAAACCTCGGCTCATAAAAATTGATCGATAGTGATCCTGTAAGCAAAGAAGCAAAGTCGGCAAAAGGAAACATCGGCTCGTAAAAATACAGTCACTAGGCCTATTGGGGCATTTCATCAAACAGGTTATGTGCAAAACATAAAACAACATATCAATCACAAAAATAAAACAACAACGACAAGATTTCAGATTTCGTTCCGCAATTGCAGCCATCACAAACAAAATCGAGTTCCTTATCAATCGATCAAAGATCGATTGATAAGTAAAACAATCGGAAGCAAAACATGGGGGATTGGTGGAAATTTGCTCAACATGATCTTATTTTTCCTCAATAATAGATTATTTTTGCACAACAATCGAAACTTGTGAAATTGTTCTCAACATGATTTTATTTTCTCTCAATATGTTTTCATACTTTCTCAATAGATTATTGCACAACATTCTCTTATTTTTGCTCAACAATTCTTTATTTTTGCACAACAATCGAGACTTGTGAAATTGTGTCTCCACATAATCTTATTTTTTATAAATATAATTTTATACTTTTTTAATAGATTATTGCACAACACTGTCTTATTTTTGCTCATCAATAGAGTAAAATTGCACAACATGGGGGATTGGTGAAGTTTTGCTCAACATCATCTTATTTTAGATCAACAATAGGTTATTTTTGCACAACAATCGAGACTTGTGAATTTGTTCTCAATATGATTTTATTTTCTCTCAATATAATTTCATACTTTCTCAATAAATTATTGCACAACATGCTCTTATTTTTTATCATTAATACTTTATTTTTGCACAATATTCGAGACTTGTGAAATTGTGTCTCAACATGAGCTTACTTTTTGTAAATATAATTTTATACTTTTGTAATAGATTATTGCACAACATGATCTTATTTTTGCTCATCAATAGACAATAATTGCACAACATGGGGGATTGGTGAAATTTTGCTCAACATCATCTTATTTTTGCTCAACTATAGGGTATTTTTGCACAACAATCGAGACTTGTGAATTTGTTCTCAAGTCACAAGTCTCGATTGTTTCTCAACATGGGGGATTGTTTCTCAACATGGGGGATTGTGAATTTTTGCACAATATTCGAGACTTGTGAAATTGTGTCTCAACATGAGCTTACTTTTATTTTCTCTCAATATAATTTCGTACTTTCTCAATAAATTATTACACAAACTTGTCTTATTACATGATAAAACCTAAAATATTATTCTATAATATTGAATTAATGTTTAATATGGAACATAAATGTCTAAGATATAATCTTTCCTAGAAGTACTTTTATATAGTATCGATGACAAAATTGTGCTGACAGCTTTATTTTGAATGCTTTATCCTTCTCTTGAACTCTCCTATTGAAATCTTTCTATTGCAGGGTGGTCTTCCTGCTCTCAAAAATCAGTAGGCGGTCCCTCTATCGAGCAAAGAAGAAATCCAATTACACCATTGGAAATCAAGGCAAATGAAGAAAATGAAAGAACTAAAATAGGGATTTCAGACATACTAATAAGCTATCAAATATGAATTTCAGTTTCAAAGACCAAACAGAATTAACTTGCCTCTGCACAGAGAAGGAAATAACAGTGATGACAGCATCAACAGTTCAAACACAAGAATAGTGAATATGTAAATACAAGATGGAAGTGGGGGCAAATAACAGTGATGACAGCAGCAACAAACATGATCATTAAATTAACTAGATGAATAGAATACACCATTTATGAACACAATCCTACAAAATTTGCACCTCCGGTGCAAATTTTCTATGATTCAAGTACAGTGATGACATGAGCAATGAAAGTGTAATAAGGAATGAGTACTTCATTATATTGTCAAATGCAATAATGGATGCAATAGTGAGTAATGCATATCATTAAATCAACTAGATGAATAGAATACACCAGTTATGAACACAATCCTACAAATTTTGCACCTCCGGTGCAAATTTTCTATGACTCAAGTGCAGTGATGACATGAGCAATCAGCTATATGAATAAAATACACCAGTTATAAACACAATCTATCAAAATTTGCACCTCCGGTGCAAATTTTCTATGATTCAAATGCAGCGCTGACATGGAGAAATCATAGTGTAATAAGGAATGTGGAGTTCATTTTATTGTCAAATGCAATTATGGATGCAACAGTGAGGAATGCATATCATTAAATTAACTAGATCAATAGTGTAAGCACATTATTCGGGATGCATTTGATCTAGATATAGCAATGTTACATTTAAAGTGCAAGCACATTATTCGAATGAGCATAAAGAAGCATGGATTCAAAAGGAGACTACAAAATCTCATCCAATACATCAAAAATGAAATAAAATTTACCAATGTAACATATTAACGAGCATACATAAGCATAAACAAGCACAGATTCGATTGGAGACTTGAAAATCACACGCATATAGCAAAAAATGATCATAATCAGTAATCGATGCTTCAAAAATCAATCAAAATTTGCGCCTTTGGCGCAAATTTTGAGGCATTCCATAGCAGTAATCACTCTATTTGACTGTATTTCATAGAGATATAGCATAAATAAGCATAAACAAGCACAGATTCAATTGGAGACTTGAAAATTACACACATATAGCAAAAAACGATCATAATCAGTAATTGATGCTTCAAAAATCAATCAAAATTTGCGCCTTTGGCATTTCATAACAATAATCACTTGATTTGACTGTATTTCATAGAGATATAGCATAAATAAGCATAAACAAGCACATATTCGATTGCAAACTTGAAAATCACATACATATAGCAAAAACGATCAAAATCAGTAATTGATGCTTAAAATACAGGTTATGTGAAAAACATAAAACAACATATCAATCACAAACATAAAACAACAAGGACAAGATTTCAGATTTCATTCAGCAATTGCAGCCATCACAAACAAAATCGAGTTCCTTATCAATCGATCGATCGAAGATCGATTGATAAGGAAAACAGTCGGAAGCAAAGATCGATCAGTCGGAAGCAAAAATCGAGTTCCTTATCAATCGATCGAAGATCGATTGATAAGGAAACCTCGGCTCGTAAAAATACAGTCACTCGACCTATTGGGGCATTTCATCAAACAGGTTATGTGCAAAACATAAAACAACATATCAATCACAATTACATAAATCAACAAGGACAAGATTTCATATTTCGTTCAGCAATTGCATCCATCACAAACAAAATCGAGTTCCTTATCAATCGATCTTTGATCGATTGATAAGAAAAACAGTCGGAAGCAAAAATCGAGTTACTTATTCGATCGATTGATGAGGAGCGGGATGAGGAACTGCAACAAATTCGGAGAGAGAAAGGGAGATGTACCTCAAGCCGGAGCCATCTCCATCAATCGTCATCGTCGCCTGGAGCACGCAGAGATGGACGAGAGAGAGAGCGCGCGTACTTCCTCACTTGCAGAGATGGACGAGAGAGAGAGCGTGCGGAGAGGGAGAGCCGGAGGAGAGAGAAACGCGCGTGGAAGAAGGGAGGAGGTTTACATTTAGGACATTTCACAAATTTGTCCCAAAATGTGGACATTTCACCAATTTATCCCTATTTCGTGGCTATTTCGCAAATTGCCCCATATATTGTTTAAGTTATCAAACTTTTTATCTTGCAAAATAGGCCATATTACTTTTATAATATTGTATTAATTAACATATTCTCGTGTATGAGACTGAGCCTATACTAGTTAGTTAATATATCAAAATTATTAAAATATACAAAGCCACCAAAAGAGACAATCTATCTATAAATGGATAGTTTATTTAATAAAATATAATTCTATTTATATTTGTTAATAAAAATATAAACCATAAATTATTTAGAAAAACTAAATACCTATAATATTAGATTTATTTGTGATACAGCTTTTAGTAGAACTCTATCACAATTATTTTCATCATTATTATATTATTCAAATAAAAAACTTAATGCATAAACAAAAAAAAAATTTCAAAAACTAATTAAAAAGAATTAAGGGTATTTGTTAATACAAAAAAATATGGTTATATTGAATTTTAAAAAAATTAAAAATCTTGAAAAAAGATTTATTTTAAAGCAACAAAAAAAATGATGGACAGTTACATTCAATTTGTTAAAAAAGTATTAAGCAAATTTTAATTTTAATTTATTGATATATATATATATATTAAATTTTTTAACACAATTAATATAATTTAAATTATTACATTAATATAACCTGACTTAGGTCATACAAGAGGATAGTCCTAATGTGAGTTCTCTTCCCTAAGTAATGATATTTGTTACTTAGCAAAAAAAAGGAAATTCATGGTACGATATCCGAAATATTTGTTACTTAGCAACAATAGGCCATATATATTACTTTTATAAGATGATATATATCTATCTATATCTATATCTATATACATATTTTTAATTTAGAATAATTAAAACTTATGTGCCAACCTCTAATTGATCATCTCCCTTTCATCAATCAAGTTTGTTTTGCCTTTTTTTATTATTTATTTCCTTCAGTTATTATTTTTATTCTTTCCTTTATCTCTTTAAACAATCATATTTTTTCTTTTATTTTAACATATTTAGTAAGGCCTTGTTTGGTTACTCAATTAAAAACCCAAGAAGTTCAAAAACCCAGGAAGTAGGATAACGTTCTGTGTTTGGTTGACAGAAAGAAACATAAATTCAACTTCCTAGGAATTTCAATTCCTTCAAGTTGTAGGAAGTTCACTTACCTAGGGAGACTAGGTAAGTTCAACTTCCTCCATTTTTAATATATTTTTCTTAGTTTTCCTATTTATATTGTTTAACATCAAAATTCAACCAAACAACTTTGTTTAATTCTCTGGAAGTATATTTCACGGGAATTCAATTCCTGAGAAGTAACTTCCTGGGAATTGTACTTCCCACAATCAACAAAACGAGCCCTAACTATTGGACATTTATATTGAGTTTGTTAAAAAAAATTGGACAGTTATATTCAGTATGTTAAAAAAAGAGCAAATTTTAACTTCAATTTATTGTATTTATTGATATATATTATTAATAAAAAATTTAAGATACTTAATATAATTTTAAAATATTATATTAATATAACCTGAGTTAGATTATAGAAACGGATACTCCTAAGTCCTAACACAGTAACACGAGTTCTCTTCCTTGAGTAATGATATTTGTTACGGAGTACTTAATTAGCAACAAAAGGAAATCCATTATACGATATCCGAAATATTTTATAATATATCTTCTTAGTTTGAAAATGGAAACTATCCATTATCAATAACAAAAAATAAGATATATAATATCTATCTTGATTAATTAGAGTACAAGATAACACCACCGACATGCAATACCTATACCTATAAAACCATATCATAACCCTCCTCAAAATCAAATTATTCGTTCGTGCCTGCGTAGTTGATGATCGATAATCAAATCGATCCATAATTAATGGCTACCCACGGATATCGGTCATCGCAAGCGAATCTCTCGACCCATGCTATCGACTACACGATTCTATGCCGACGGCGTGATTACGACTCCCATGAGCGATGCTTGCTGGTGTCGGCCACCGCCTTCCCCAACAGGGGGCGTCCGGCCCTCCCTATCCCCTGCGCCGCCTGCTCCAACACCTACGATGACTACTACGCATCCTGCTTTCGCAAGGCGTCGAGGGTGTTTTCCTCCGACTACCCCTTCATCCCGCCTTGCTGCGTCCGCCGAGTCGTCCACAATTTCGTGCTCATCGTTGAGGCTGCCAATGCGCGCCACTGCTGCCCTTACGTCCACCCCGGCGTCCCCCCCGCACCCACTTTCGTCATCGAAGTCCACGTCCAGCCCCGGACCCGGTCCCAGTCCCGGACCCACCAACAACAACAGGCCATGGAGAGGGCTCTTAGGGAGTCATTCGAGGAAGCCGCTCGCCTCAAGGTGAGGCCTGCCACCCGGGCCTCGGTCCAGTCCTTACTCGCTGCAAAGTCTTCGTCGTCCATGGAGATTGAAGATGGAGGAGATCGTCAGTGCGTGATTTGCCTGGACAAGATCGAGACTCCGAAGAGTGCATTGCCGATGCCGTGTTCCCATGTGTTTCATGAGGACTGCCTTCTGCACTGGCTTTCCAACAGTCATGTTTGCCCGCTTTGTCGTTATGAGATGCCCTCCCAGAATTGATCGTTGCAAAGTACGGACTCATTTAGGATCATTGATTTGCCTTTAGTTTTTTGTTTTTTTTTTTTAATTCAACTCATTCACAATATTATTCATCGATTGAGAATTGAGATCGATCTATCTTTAATTACCTTAAGCTATATATGTATGTTGGAAAATATACAAGTTCAGTTTTATTTGGTTGAATATAATGTGGGTATGCTAAATTCAAACTATATGATAACGGGCTACGTATGGATAGGGAATATAATATATTCGAACTTAGGTTATGTTAGAATTTGAGGGATATACGGATTACCTCGAATAGCGAAAGCGGAATCTAGATCGTCTTGCCTTTGAATTTGATCACCGGGTAGATCTCCATAGCCCTAAATCTCGTTAGAGATTCGGGAGCAGTGGAGAACCTACGATTCACAGCCTACACACCATGGAAGAGCAATGGAGAGGAAGGAGACTCTCTCCACGGAGGAGAGTTCTCTGTGGGTTTTCTTTCCTGAGAGGAACGTCTGACGAACAGACTCTCTAGGGTTTCAGTTAGAGATTAGGGGAGAGGAGTCTCCCCTATTTATCTCTTTTATATTTATTAGATAAATAAATATATAACGAATATATATTATTTATCCTAATATGACATAATTCTTAACGTATAAGAATTAACTCCCTAATTACGGAAATTAGGTTATTTATCTTTTGGGCGTATATTTCATTATGTACGAATTATATCAAATAATTCTAACATCTCCCACTCGCACAAAAGATTACGTTCCTCCAAAACTCAATCTCATACTCGTCGTGTATAGGCCGTGCGACCCGGCAATACTACCTGCATAAAAATCCCGCTAGGGATTAGGTCACAACGTTAGTTGAAAAGTATTGATGCATCCCTAGGATTATCTTTCATCGGACTAGTTGATACACAAAACTGGATCCCTCTCAGTTTTGTTCAACTGTAATGGCGATTCACAACAGTACGTAACTATCGGATCCAGCAAATCCCATTTTCGTCAACGATTACTCATAATACCTTCCTTTCGCATTGGCATTACTTTCATGTAAATGATAACCACTTTCCCAGAAATGCCCCACTTAGACCGCATCACTCATGGCCATCGGGACACAACCAAAGTAGCGCATCACCACCACAATCAGTAACCCAAGCCGTTAGTCACTAAGGGTTGCTTTGTTTACATACATCTTAGCTCACACAGTGATAGAGATGGGATCAATCTATCACCTCATAGGGCCGACTAGCACACACTAGTATGACAGTGTGCTACAGGGAGCGCTTCTCTAAAGCGTTGTCCACTCAACCTGTAAAGGTGTCCATCTCATAGTCATGTAGACTTGAGAACCATTTTACCCTACATCACCTTGCTTTTCTGAACCAATGGGCGCAGGAGCATAGTTACGAGTCATATAAATGACTTACTATAAATTACCCATTTAGTCTTTCCCAACCGGAGAGACTTCATCCTGACATCCAAAGATAGTCAAGGCGGTTATCATATCATTCCGTTCCCATAAGAATTGAGATACCTTACACCTATAGTGACGAACACTTATAGGAACGTTTGTTCGTGTGAGAGAACAAACTATGGTTCAGTGACATGTAACATATTTCACGTTTACATCACCAGTTTTCACCACATCAATGGCACAGCATATGAGTTAAGACCAAAGTCTCCCACTTGCTAAAAACTCAAATCAGAGAGGTGGCTCGCATAACCATCAAGAGTCAAACATATTATGACAACGTTGTTCTTGAACAACGTCTCTCTGACTAGACAGGGTTTGATCTGAATATCATTTGATCTCCAACATCATTTGGAAATCCTGGTATTGACAAAAATTGTCAGTCACAACCCATAGTCATGACATCCGCTCACCATATTTTGCCACAACCAAATTTTGTGTTTTCAGAAGAATCATTTTTCATAATCTCCTCGGAAGCTACTGATGATGTAAGAACTTCAGCTTCCGTGGTGGAAGGATAAGCAAGACAGTTTCTTGCTAGACATCAACGTCTCTTCTCCTTGGAGATAAGACTTATGGACTGATGTTGATACATACATCAGTGTCTCCTCCCTTAGATCACTAAGATCCACATCTATGTTCCAACATGGACATAGATATCATCCATCATAACACAATACACAGTCTACAAGAGTGCTTTTGCAATCATGTTTTGAACACAACGTTGTCATGTTAGAATCACAACATAGTTGTGACAACGTTGTCATGTTAGAATCACAACATAGTTGGCTATCAGTGTGTCATCTGCAACATCAGAAAGTTAAACTTTCCAATATGACATACTTACAATGATCCATATTTTGAACACAAAGTACAAAATATCTTATCATTGTCATCTAGATGCATGTTTCAATGCTTACATAGGTATGAGTACAAGACTAGTGTCTTTCTCAAAACCTTAGCAGAAACTTATCAAGAAAACGAATTTCCAGAAGTCCTCCCACTGGGAAAAACTTTGCTATCTAGGTCAACTTGTAAACGAATACAAGCTTTTGTAGCCATTCATCGGTCTGATTGAACACAATCTAACCAAGTAGAGAGAAGGTTCCAACCTAACTCTCTTGATCTAGGGTATAACTCTCAATGGATCACTCCGCCTATAAAGCTTTAAGAACCCAATTATCTCATTGCTTTATGTCTAGGCAGGATAGAAACCAGTTCGAAACATGGCTTCTTCCATGGACTCATTATCTGTCATCACCATCCGCTGGTTGTGTCTTAGATCTACCGTCAGATCAGAGACTCTAAGTGGTGATTAGTGCTATCTTATTTGGATACTTTTGGAGCAACCACATCTAATGTGTTTCTGAGATACCTCGTGTTCAAAACAACTCCCACTCTAAAGTGGTTTCGATATGCTCACAATCGTTCTAGATGAAAATCCTGAACTCGAAACACATTTGTTCAACAAGTTGTGAGCCAAGAACGAAACTTCTTTAGCTCTGAACATTCTCAGGAACACTAGATCACGTTTGACCTAGAATATCCTGAATGTTAATGTGGCAAGATAACTTGTATCACAACTATCATAAGATAATGTAATAACTGAACTACCAGAGGCTATGCTGTGGTTTCATCAATCAAAACTCATCCTAAGTTGTCTTAACAACTGTCTTATAATCATGATTAGGAATCCCTGAGCTACGAAAACTCATTTTTCTTATCAGATTGCTCTCATCAATCTTAGAAGTTCGCATTTCCAAGATGATTTAAGAATGTGATCATGTACCTAGCCTCGTGCCTAGTACACACATTCTATATGTTACCTTTTATCCAAATGGATTTGATGCAACTAAACAGATAAGGCTAAAATTTTCAAGAACTAGCCGTTAAGCTTATTCTATATTTTAAGGTTCACCAAGTGACCCTTAATCATAAGTACATCTCCCAGAGATCATCTTATGTCTTTAGCCTTTAACATGACACTTGTGCCATTTTCAGGAAGTAACTGACCAAGGAGTGTCCAACAAATGAACCACTCCACAAATCAGCACAATACGCACTCAGCAGAAACCAATGCTTGGTGCTCGGATTTGACCATTTCGGGCAATTTCAGTCAACAGAAGAATTTAAGACAGAAAAACCTTTTGAATTTCATTTGATTTCTCCATCACTCAATGTGAGAGAAAGAATGGATATATGTTAACCAACAAGTTTACCTTGTATATCAACATCCATCTATACACTCATAGATCCATATTGATCTTAAGAGATAATGAAATTCAAACAGCACAATAGAATTTGTGCTTTAAGCTTCTAAATTTTGTAGAACGCAATCTACAAAAAATGTAGTGATCTGTTACAAGTAACAAATTACCCTCGAAGCCTTAAGAGAAGCGCTTAACGCAATAAGCATCTAATCTCTTTGGACAATCCCATAATGATCATCCTTGACATACCCCAAGGTGTGTCACATCATTTTCAGATAAGGAAACATCCTCTTCTGACAACTCTGTCTTTTCTCAGGTTCCCTTGAACCTATTCTCCCACTCGCTAGTAGAATACCTTTTTAGAGTATGCATTTCATTTACCCTTTATCACTTTGCAAAGTGGTTAAACTATGCTTCCATAGTGACACTTCTCATGAATTACAAAAAATCAGTGAGGATTAGAGAATACCAAGATCTGAACTTGATACTATCTTATACGATTGGCTTCAGCTAAACTTCGAAGTTCAGCACCAATCTTTGGGTATATTATCTGATCTAGTTGCCTAGTGATCAACTTGAACCAAGTAGATTGCAACTTCTTCATATGGACCTAGCAACGACTTGCTTATTCCAAATGATCAGATTATGCATAAGTTACAAATCATATTTGCAATTATTATCACAAAAGTGAAAAATTTAACCTCTTGTTACTGAAACAAAATCAGCAAACTTATGATCATAACATTAGAACCGAAATCCAATAAGATCTCAAGGCATGTTCCATTACTAGCATCATGACATCACATGGCCTTTGTAAGGAAACTTCAGAAGCCCCTGACATTTTCAGGAAAGCTAAACCTTTATTACTACGATATAAATCGATGTAATCTCAGTTCTGCTAACTTCTGATTCAGATCAGTGAAATGAGTATATTACCCGTCTACCACCATTGACCAGAAACATGTTACCGTTTATGCACGAAGCACAAACCAACACATATCATCATTTACCATGACCTTCGAAGCAAAAACATACTTATAGCATGCAATCAACTCCGTTAGAACACAGATTCATGACGACATAATCGTCCGTCTGACGATTTCCAAACAACGTATGTTTAAAGTTATCTTCCAAACTGTGCGAGTCAGTCTAAAGATTTGCTCCCACTAGGACCATGTCCCTAAGTGAAACAGAGTATACTAAATGACAACCTTCCTTAGCATGAAAATGCCTTAGAACCATGAAATTTAGTTTTACAACTCTCTTGATCTGAGAAAATCAAAATGAGCTTGACAAATTAGAAAATAATTTTTAAAGCTGAGGATTCAAGAGTGAAACTCTCATCAAGTCCATCTGCTCATTTTCTAATTTTCAAGGGAACTGCGTTACTGTTGACGTACCCAAAGTACTCAACATCAGCTCACTTTATTTATATGTCCAACATATGGATATACACTAGAACGAATCCAGTATAATCGAGCAAAGTCAGATAACATGTCTTCATTAGGACTACCGACTATCAGGATCCTAGACATATAGGTCCTCGCCTTATAAGGGTTTATTCAGAATATTTTGGAAATACGTTTAAAAACACTATTCAAAATTACTGAACATATTTCATCCATTTAACAAATGAATTACTTGCTCGTTTACCTTACAATCACACTCAAACAAATCAAGTGTCTTTTCATAATTTCAAGTACATCACCACGTTAGTAGTAAAAACAAGAAATTATTCGCAAGGTTCAGAGATGCATCCGGAATGCTTATCTCTAATACAATCTTTACATAAAAGATTTATTTCTCAGATTTTAATTAACTTACATAAAGTCAATTTTCCATTTTAAGTTAATAAGTTATACGCAATAACTATCCATTAACTCAAAATAATTTTAAACAACTCACAATTGAATTATTTAAATCCGCTCAATTTTCAAGTTAAATGATATTCAACCAAAGTTAAACATCCTTGGAAAACAAATTCTTAGAAAAAAGAATTTTAGAGAGCTCAGTCCGTATGTGAACGTATCAACATAATTTAGGACTCATCATCGCTCGTTATTAGATAAAGGGCCACGTAGGTCGATATATCATGTAACTTTCAAGTTCGTTTGCTTCAATCAAAAATTAAATTAGACACATAGTCTGATCATAATTCTGAGAGCAAACATAACCGAAAAGCTGTTTCAACGGACCTAGTTCACATAACTTAGTCACAGCTTGGTCATTTAAAAGCGATGATCCGCGTTCGAACAGAATCGGGCTAAGCCCAATTCATCAAACGCAACCCACTAAGTCTCAGTCCGGGTCCGAACCCGACCAAGACAAGTCCGATGCTCAGTCAAACATGACAAGTCAATATCCGAAACAAATTCGAAACAGTCCGTCATGTTCAAAATATAACAGCAAGTCCAAATGGAAAATATGCTCAACCATTTTTGCCAGCCAATTTGCCTATATATAGAAATTAGGCCCAAACGAATTAGGCCCAATCTCCACAACCTTCAGCAGCCTAGCCCAGGCGCGACCCGAAGGCCCGCTGAGCCCGCGACCCTTAGGTCACCTGCTAGCCCGGCTCGGCCCGAAGCCAAACCCCACGAAGCTCCTGCCGCCATGGCAAGCTTGACCCTCTGTGAGAGCTCGCCGGCGACTTCCACAGGCGGTGCGCCGGATGCCACCAGCACCCACGAAGGATGAGCAACGTCAGGCGCCACCAAGCCCGGGAGCACACTCGCCGCCGAACGGGTCTCCTTTCTCCTCCCACTGTGTAGAAGCTCCCCACCGTCGACGACCCAGGTGGTAGCGCCGCCGCCTCCTAGTGCTCCGTCGAAGAGCACGGTTGCGAGCAAGGCGCTGCCATGCCATGGATCTTCGGCGAGGACATCCCAAAGCAGGAGAAAGGAACGCCGTCGATTGTAACAGGCTGTAGCGCCGCCGCCCCCTGTACTCCGCCGAAGAGCACGATAGAATCGACGCCGCCAAGCCCTCGCCGGCGACGCAAGCATCTCTTCTTCCCCGTCTGGTCTCCGCTCAACCAACTACCACAACGAATGCAGATTTATGAGCGAACTTCTCAGATCTAGGCTTGTTCACGAAGAACACAGACACTAAACCCCAGATTCGACATCAGATCCATCATAAACGACTACAATGAATGCAATCGACTACAACGAATGCAATCGACGCATCACAGATCTCGAACTCATCAAGGTAAGAACGAATCGAGCCCCAATTTGTCCGATTTGATCACGATAATCGCTCAAAACAGTTGAACCCTAAGCTCGAATTCAAAAGGAACGAGAGTCCCAAAATTCATGCCATAGATTCAAACACCAAGCACGCATAGATCATAGAATTTCAACCCAATTGAAATCCAAACCAAGCATGAAATTTATTTGAGCGATTTGATGGTAAATCAGAGAATAGAGAGAAGGTACATGAAGACGACTTCTCAATATTGGGCAGTGCGGGTGCGGCTCAAACACAACACAAATTAAAAGCATGTAATTGCCATAAAAACAGTAGCCTAGTTCATCAAGCAAGAACACGGCAAAAAAAATTGGACCTTCAAATTGAATCTAGTTCTAGGAACCTAATTCGTACTGTTATTCAATCCGATTGAACAAATTCAGAGGCAAGTTAAGCCTAAAGCTCTGATACCAATGTTAGAATTTGAGGGATATACGGATTACCTCGAATAGCGGAAGCGGAATCTAGATCGTCTTGCCTTTGAATTTGATCACCGGGTAGATCTCCATAGCCCTAAATCTCGTTAGAGATTCGGGAGCAGTGGAGAACCTACGATTCACAGCCTACACACCATGGAAGAGCAATGGAGAGGAAGGAGACTCTCTCCACGGAGGAGAGTTCTCTGTGGGTTTTCTTTCCTGAGAGGAACGTCTGACGAACAGACTCTCTAGGGTTTCAGTTAGAGATTAGGGGAGAGGAGTCTCCCCTATTTATCTCTTTTATATTTATTAGATAAATAAATATATAACGAATATATATTATTTATCCTAATATGACTTAATTCTTAACGTATAAGAATTAACTCCCTAATTACGGAAATTAGGTTATTTATCTTTTGGGCGTATATTTCATTATGTACGAATTATATCAAATAATTCTAACAGGTTAAATGAGTGCATCGATCACTAATTACTCAACAATCAAGCCAAGGGTAGTTGAATGTATAAAGTTTTTGTGTTATTTACATTTATAGGAAATTGGGGTAGGATGTAGCATAGACCAACCTACCTTGGTTCCATGCCTAGGTTGCACGAGAAATACGTTAATATAATATTATAAATAATCTAAATAGATTCTAAAAAATAAAAAATAAAAAATAATAATCTAAATATGAATAATTTTTACACCAAAAATAATATAGATATAAATAAAATTAGTTTGACAAATTATATATATAATCTAAATATCTTTTATTTAGATTCTCTCAAAATATAAATAAATTTCACATCTATAAGGTAAACGGTATTCTTTCTAATTTATTGTTAATTAAATCTTTTGTAATCTATCTATCTATCTATATAAAAATACTAAAGCAGAGGCTTGAAACGGGCTCTGGTGCGATTTCGCATCCATGTAATTTTTTGGATTAAAACGGGATTATTTTTGCTTACGTGTCATATTTTGGATTAAATTGGTATTATATTTTTGGGCCACATCAATTAAAAAGCCAATATAGCTAGGTAAAAAAACTATCTTTTTTATTATTTGATCAACCTTATATCTATCCACTATTTGGTTCATTATTAATAACCCAATATAATTTTGTCATCTCATCTAATAGTCCTACTTATTTTCATAAATATTCAACCTATATCTTAATTAGGTAGAAATTTTATTTTTTTATATAAAATAATCTATCCAATATTTGATCAAGTAAATAAATCTTACCAAATAAAATCTCGCTCAAATTTAAATCACCTCCATTTTTATATAGTAGTATATAGTATAAATAAATATATCACAAATCCAATTCATGAAGAAATTGCTAATCTTCTCTACGATTGAAAACTCAAAAACCAACCAAAATTGTACAAAATCAATAATTATAACTCTTCAATGGTATAAATTGTCCGGTTTGAAGATTCACAAATATAAATTATCCGGTTTGCCACGTGTCTTTCTCTGGTAAAAATCTAACCCAATTTTTGACATGATATTATACTTATTATTCATAAGTATAATATTATTTTAAAAAATTAATTTAGTAAACTATTGTAAATTGTAATTTAATATTTCTTAGAAAAAATAAAAATACCCATTTGTAACTATTTTAAAAAAATCCTAATTTATAGTCAATAATATATATTTATTTAACTCGTTTAATATTTCATTACAATGATATAATTTGATTGGAAGATAAAGTTTGATATTATAATTTAAAAATGATATTTATATCAAACGGCAGACAAGTCATCAATGTCAATTGGTAAGTTTATTGAATAATATATATATATATATATATATATATATATATATATATATATATATTTGAAACAAATATTGTACAATTGTGATATTTTCTAATTGATGAAACATTTTTTAGTAATAAAGTAAATAGGGTACTATGTTTTTTTGACATATGTATTATATGTATGCATACAAATAGATTTTATATTTTTTTAAACAAGACAACATGCATAATTAATTAAGAAACAGACATATATTTATATTAAAACGTAATTGAAAATTATATATTTACCTTAAAAGAAATATTAATTTAATGGTTTATAAAGTAAAATAAAATTTATTAAGAAACTGCACAATGGACGGGTAATAAAACTATGTTTAATAAATAATTGAATTTTAAAATTATTTTATCAACATTCTTCTTTTATTAAATATGTAATATATATTTATTACATTAATTTACTAAAATATATATACACAGATGGATTGTGGCTATATAATATTTTAATTAATTATTTATATATTGGTATAAATAATTCTTTGCACTAAAAAATTAATTTTGATATAAATAATTCTTTGCACCAAAAAATAATCTAGATATAAATAAAATAGCACCTATTAAATATTACATATTTATCTATTATGTAATATTTTTGGTAAATATGAGTGTATGAGTATAAAATTATTAAAACACAAAATATCTCAACTGATTGTATGATGCAGCTTTTGAAATAGAACCCGATGTGGAGATTGACCAGGTAATACTTTGGTAGGAAAATGATTAATAATGTACATGTTGTGTTTAAAACACAATATCCCCAATATCTAATTTGTAATCCTAATTAGAATGGCCATGCTCTCGAAGTTTCACACAAATGTTTGTGTTTTCTTTCAACAATGTCATTCTATTGAGGAGTATGTGAACAAGTGGTATGGTGACCAATGCCTTTGTTTGGAAGTTAAAGAGAAGCCTTGTTCGTAGAGTCTAACTCAAAAGCAATGTCACTTCCAATTACACTACTACATAAACGATCTATGGTAGCGGTAAAAAATCACTATATAAAATAGCAAACCGCTTCTTAATGGCTAACGTGGCGGTTTTATAGCCGCTACATCTGCTGTCGCTGCCTTATCTCTAATGTGGCGGTTTTGTTGGCTTAATGTGGAGGTTTCCATTTAGGACACAAAACTGCTGCATTATTATGCATAACCGCTACAAAAATGCCATTATGTAGCGGTTTTTAGCACAACCTTTGGTGACGCTTGTTGGAGTCTAACGTGGCGGTTTTTCTAGATGTAAATCACCAATCCCTTTCTAAGTTGGCGTTTTTTTTTCCTCCTGTATATATCATCAAATTACCTTTATTTATATTAATTTAATTCATTTAACTACGGAGTATCATAATCTAAATGGCTCTAACAAACAATACCAAATTTTAAAAATAAAATTGCACATAAAATAAATTGTCTCACCAACAAAATAAATTAAAATCATCTTAATTACAACATTATAAATATATTGCTACAAACATATGTGCATAAAGTCTACAACAAAATGAAAGTAAAAGCTAAATATAATTATAAAGATCTCAGTCTCATTTGAACCATTTGCAATGTAGTAAAGCATTAATTGACAGAGTTCATCCCCTCTCGTTGAACCCTTCTCAGGGAGAAATCGATTCAATCATTCCTCTCAATTCCGTCTCTGGCCTCATCTCTTTGGATCTGGCCCTTTCATCTTTACTCTCACCTATCTCGTGCCCTAATTGCGGCAAGGAGCGGCTCGTCTGGCTGGAATCGTCGGTGTCTTCTCCTTCACCTCTAAACGACGGAGCATGTTCTTCGGTTCTGCAATATGCCTCTCTATTTCTTGCCCGAGCCTTCTGATTTGAAGGTTTTGATGTCTCAATCTGCTGTATATATCCCTAAATATCATATATCTTCCTCGCTCCTCCGTCGCTCTTGATGTCCGGTCTTGGTTGGTCGGTCGGCTGTTGGTTGGGGGGTTGTCAATATGATTCGGACGATGCTCAAATCTTTTATCGTGAAGGATTTCAGAAAGAGGAAGAAACCCCTCTCGGGGGGGGGGGGGGGGGGGGTGGGGGGAGGGGGGGCTTGGGGCTTGTCGGTTTGCAGTCGTTCGGTTGGCGGATGACGGGGCTCCGGGGGTGGGTCTCCTTGGTCAGTTGGTTGCGTAAGGCAAGTTTCCCTATCTTATGGCTTTCCTTGCTTTGGTCTCCTGGGAGTTTTGGGTCCTTTCTTCGCTATTGAGGCTGTTTCGTTCTCACACATGTTTGTGCCGAAGCTTCTAATGTTGTCCATTCTCTTTTATGGTTTTAATCTTTCAATGGAACCCCTATTGCTGACATCTGAATTTGTTTACTGGTTGTATTGGTCTCAAATCAACACCTTCTTCTAGTGTTTGGAAAAAAGTTGTGTTAGAGGGGTTCTCATCTTCACGCCTTACCTCCCAAAACGGCCACAACAACTCCCGAAAGGGTTGTAACTCCTGAAAGGGCAATGATATATGTTTCGAAAAATTGGATGCTGAGGGGGATATATCCCCCCTTGATGCAGGACATTGTTTGGTGAAAGCGTTATTCACTTGGTGATTGATTCACGTTGTTGATGCTTCTTTATCTCCTACAGCGTCGGGGTTCCGTGTTCCGTTGCATACTCATAAAATCCCTAATGATGTGAATATAGGTCTGGATGTCTCAGTTTTTCCTAAATACTCTTTGTACATAACTGCTGATGATGTTTGTTTCGGTGTCAAACCTGTGTGTGTTGTGACTCTGATTTGGTTTATTGGTTATGTTAGGCATGCTATGCCGCTACACAGCCTTGGCTTCATTGCTGTTTTCACTATTCTGGCTCTCGCTTCCTTCGTTGCTCCTGGCGCTTCACTGTCGGGTGTTCGTCAGTCTGAGCAGCATGAGGTTGGGATGCCACCGAAACCTGAAGCAAGCGTGTGTACAAGTTACTTAGGCAAAACCGTCTCGACATCGTCCTTGCTGAAGAGAATGGAAAATAACCTGTGCGCCTTGGGGAAGTCTTCTGGTGGTTCATGATAAATTAGCATGTATGTCATATGTTGTTAGTAGATGGATAGTGGACAATATACTCTTGTGTTGCTCTCCTATCGTTTGTTATGACATCTACTTTATCCCTTCTCATCGCCATTCCATTCAAACCTTGTTTATGTATATTGATAAAAATGCAATGGTAGAAAAACCAACAAGAGTTCTAAGTGGTTTATACAATAGTTTGGAAAAACTTTCTTCAAATAAATCATCTAATGCTAGTTTACTTTTTTCTCAAGCTTGGGAAAGGGCTCCCTTTTTTCACGGATTTTGCCTAAACAAAGATACTAAGATATGGTTTCAAAAAATTCTAAGTGGTCTTAACAACAAACTGGACAAATCGTTCCCAAAAACTTTATTTTCTCATATCAAATGCATAATTAAATTGTTTTCCGATATGAGGACTCACAACTCTCGTCCTCATATCACTGACAATTATAGATGAAAATTAGTTATTGGAATTGTAGAGGTATAGGAAAAAAACATTTTGGATTGAGGTGAACACTTGGTGTAAAAATGAACAGATACAAATGTTGGGACTAGCGGAAACTAAATCGGAAACCATTCCCAAAGCAAACCTTTGGAAATACGCGGGCTTCAACGAGGCGATATGGTCACCTGCTACTGGGCGTTCAGGTGGGCTTGGTTTACTTTGCAAAACCCACCAACTATCGAATGAAATCATTTCTGTAGAATTTCAATTACCGCAAATCATTGGCCTACGATACGGAAATGTAAATGATAGTTTCAAGATTCTCCTCCTATTCGTGTATGCTCCCCCAAACCCCCAAGAAAAAGACTCATTTTGGGAAACATTAACTACAATTGTAAATGACTCGCCTATTTCGTGCATTGTTTTGGGTGATTTAAACGATATTTTATGCAGTGAGGATAAACATGGTGGGGCGATCTCTCGTCCTTCCAGGTTCGCTCGACTGCTTCAATTCAAGCATAATTGTTCACTTGTGGATCTCCCTACTTTCGGGAACCCCTTTACCCGGAGAAAGAATCTTGATGACGAGAATAATATTCAAGAACCCCTTTACCTGGAGAAAGAATCCTGATGATGAGAATAATATTCGAGAAAAACTGGACCGAGTTCTAGTTCATCACCAAATCCTTCACAAATTCCCGGATCTAATCACTCATAATGGGGCTTTTTCAACTTTGGATCATTGTCCCATATCTATAACACTCGAGAGTGGTACAACTTTCAAAGCTCCTCCGTTCAAGTTTGAAAACACCTGGCTTCAACGGAAGAATTTTCGCAACATCGTCAAACAATCTTAGCGAGCAACATGTCCTGGTTCAAGTATGTTTCAACTTATTTTCAAACAAAAAATCTTTAAGAAAAAAGCTACAGAATGGAATAAGCATACATTTGGAAACATTTTCCGTCAGTTACAAGAGGTCGATAATGAATTGCTTAAAATTCAATCATTAGTAACGACAAATAACACACAGAGAACCATTAGTAAAGAAAGTTGCATGTTAAAGAAAAAAAGAAAAGCTTCTCCTATTTCAAAAAACTTTCTGGAATCAAAGAGCTAAAACAATGCATCTCAAGCTTTCAGATTCGAACACCTCGTATTTCCACTGGGTGGCTTCTGGGAGAAGACATAGGAAACAAATCCGCAACATTACTACTACTGAAGGTACTCTAATAGTAGGAGAGGAAAATGTTAGAAACGAAATTAAAAATGACTTCGAAAAAAGATTCAAACAAGAGTCTATTGATGGTAGACTTCTCAATGACATGTTGAACCTAATCCAGCCTTCTATTACTACTGCCGATAATGAATTCCTCATTCGATACCCTTCCAATAATGAAATTAAATCTGCAGTGTTTTGTTTGGGGAACAACAAATCCCCAGGACCTGACGGTTTCACCGCCGAGTTTTATAAGAAATATTGGGATATTATTGGTGTCTCTATTACTAGAGCGGTAAAAGGCTTTTTTCACTCTGGAAAAATTCTCAAACAAATAAACCATACATTCATATCACTACTACCAAAGCGGGATAACCCTACCAATACCAGTCACTACCGCCCAATCAGTTTATGTTCTACTTTATACAAAATCATTTAAAAAGTTTTGACAGAAAGAATCAAAACAATTATCGGTAAACTAATTCACTCACTACAAGGTGCATTTGTGTCGGACAGGACCATCCAAGACAATGTCCTAATAGCGCACGAAATCTTCCACTCCTTCAGATTGCGTAAGGGTCGGGAAGGATGGTTAGCAATAAAACTTGACAGGGAGAAAACGTATGATAGAGTTGATTGGAACTTCATAAGAAAGATTATAGAAAAAAACTGGGTTCCACCCTACTTTCATTACGTAGATTATGGAATGTGTAACGACTGTGTCCTTCTCTATACTAGTCAACAACGGTCCTACTGATATGTTCTTCCCCTCTCGTGGCCTGCGTCAAGGGGATCCTCTATCCCATTTCTTGTTTATCTTAGGGGCAGAAATGTTAGCTCGCAAACTCTCAGTAGAAACAAATGTGGAAAACAGTCCAATTGGATTTTCCTTCGGTAGGAGTGGACCTAGGGTCCCTTTCCTATCTTTTGTCGACGATGTCATTATTTTTCACAAGAGGCAGTGTTGCCGCGGGACAGAAAGTTAGGGATATAATCGATTCATATTGTAAAGTTTCTGAACAAAAAGGTCAATTATCATAAATCTAACTTCCAAGCCACAAAAGGCATTTCAAACTCTAGGATCACAGAACTTAGCAGTTGCTTAAGTATTACACATGAAAACTCATTGGAAAAATACCTTGGATGTCCGATTATTAACGGCAGAGTAAACAAACACACTTTTGAAGACATCATATGTAAATCTAAAGAGCAACTAAGCAAATGGCAAGCTAATGCTCTATCACAACGGGGACGTGCAATCCTTATTAACACAAACTTATCAGCCAAACCGTTGTATACAATGCAGAACTTTTTGTTACCTTAATCAATATATAAAGAGCTTGATCAGATTAACATAATGTTCTTTTGGAATAAAGATCTACAACCCCGCTCGCTTATTAGCTGGGATAGGATTTGCAAACCGAAAAAATATGGGGGGATTGAGCTTAGGAAATCGAAAGAGATGAATGAAGCCCTTCAAATGAAACTACTATGGAAAATTTTGGTTGAACCAGAAAATGTCTGGGTGTCTCTGATTAAACACAAGTATCTTCGTTCAGCTAGCATCCTTGAATACGTGAAAAGTGGAGATTCTTCATGGAAATGAGCCAAACCGACACCTCTTATAGATAAATTTAAGACTAGATTGATTTGGTCAGTAGGAAATGGTTCTTCTATCAAGTTTTGGACGGATAATTGGATTACAACAATCTCTCTGCTATCTAGGGAGGATTGCCCCCAAATTAACAACATAGAAAAACAGTCAGTGACTATATTTTAGGTGGTAGATGTTAGACGGAAAAACTTAATATTGCATTACCAAATGACATAGTCAAAGAAATCCTGGACATTCCACTTCCCGTTTCTCCCTTTGAGGATCGCTTATACTGGTGGCCTGATAAGGCTGGTTGGTTGACCTCGTCGATTGCATATAAGCTAATCACATCTCAATCCTCACTGAACATAGACAATAATGCCTAGATATGGAATTTGGATATCCCGCCTAAGATCAAAAATTTTCTATGGAAAGTTTGTCAGAATGCCCTACTGCCTCTAGGCTTGCCCAACGTGGGACATCTGTACCTTCCACCTGTCAACTGTGCAGTTGAAGATGACGTTCACTTCTTATTAGAATGTCAATATGTGTGCTCTCTTTTTCGCTTACCTACACACGTAAACTCAACTATATTCAGTATGATAAAGATCGACCTAACGGATGAATAAAAATTTGGTGGATAGGCACTAGTTCGCTCTCTTCTCTCTCCTCCTTGGGGGATTTCCGTGTGGTGCTCCGGCCAAGCCCCGGTGGGGGTCTCCTCCCTTGTTCTCTTCTCCGCCAAGCATGGATTTCCTTCCTCCTCCTCCCTAGATGTTGAGGTATGGTGTTTCTCTAGCGATGGTAGGTGTTTCTTCCTCTTCTTCCTCTCGTCTTCTCTCCTTTCTTCTCTCCCTCTCTTGTGTTCTTGGTTTTTCTTTGTTTTCTTGCTTTTTCGTTTGGTTTTAGTTTGTTTTTCTTGTTGGTTTTCGACTTTTAGTGGCTGTTTTCGTAATTTCACCTTGTTCCTCTCTTGTTTGGGTTGAAGCTGTCTTCTCCGGCGAGTTCCCGTTGGCTCTTGCTTTCATTTTGTTTGCTTTCTTTTCGGTTTCTTTGTTTGGTTTTGTTTGTCGTCTTGCTGCTCTTTTGCTTTGTGTGATGTTCTAAGGCTTGATGAGCAACAAAAGTAAGGATCTCGGAGGTATGGGGGGTGGTGACCCCTCCAAGTACCTTTAGGATTCACCTCCCATGGCTTCTAAGAAAGGTGGTGACAAGAAAAAGATGAAAAAGACAAAAGCTACTTCGTCAAACGGTGGGGTTGAAGATCCTATTTCTATTGGATCAAGGACGACAAGAAATAGTGTGAAAGCAACCATGGATTCAAAGAAGAAGACTACCTCATCTTCTTCAATGGTTCAAGGTAAAAAATCCGACCCTTCTTTGCTCAAATCTAATGTATATGAGGAGGATGTCCAAGCTATACATGGAAGAGGCAAAGATAAGGAGCTAGAAGGGGATTTCTTCAAGTAATTTGCTCGGGTGGCCGACTTGGTTTCACCACCGTCGGCCAAGGAACCACCACAAACCGGCCATGCTCCGGCTAGATCTACCATTGGAGCCGTTGGAGTGGAAGCCGATCATTCAATGAGGGGAGCGGGTGCCATTAATGCTAATCTTGGGATTAAGCATGGTGCATTTCCCCTTGTGTCAACTTGTGTGAACACCATTAATAAAGAGGTTTTGAATTCAAATTCAAACTTGATTCAAGTTTTTTTTTTTTTTGAAATAAAACGGTGGCTCCCTATGTTATATCAGATCAATTTCCACAAGGTCCAAAAGTCCTTGCGGAAACGAGTCAACAAATACATGATCGACCCCATTCGGTGGGACTAGTCTCGCAACCGAATGTGCCAAGAGATTACCAGTTCGACGTATATGACCGAAAGTAAATGAAATGAAATTTGAAGCCACCATGTTTATATCCTCAGCCACCAACTATGGATAGGATAGTGTGATCTCCCTATCACGGAGAGTATTCACCATTTGTATAGAATCACTTTCCAAATGGACTCTAGTCGCCCCCATTGCAACTGCCACCTCCGTTCCCAAAAGCGCCGCCTTCATTTCAGCTAGGTGGACGTCCCAACAAGCCCTCATCCTCCGGACAGCAGCCCACACAAGTTTCCCCTCCTCATCCCTTGCGACAGCCCCCATCCACACAGAACCTCCATCCATTAAGGCAGCGTCGGTGTTAACTTTCAACACCCCGCTCTCCGGCCTTTTCCAAGAGCTGTCCCCAATAGCGTGTCGCATTACCACACCCGCCGCCTCGTCCCGATCTGTCCAGATAGCCCTGTAATCTCCTACCAGCTTTCTAAACCCATCTCGTAAGACTTGGATATTTGGCGGACGATCATCATACAAGATCATATTTCTGGCTGTCCACGCAATCCATGAATTGGTGAAGAACTCAATTAAGCCCGACGCCCCCTCTTTCCCATGTATATCCTCGATTATCTCTTCTAGAGAAATCATTCCGTTACCACGCAAACGGGCTCCAATCGGAGACCCCTCCCAGGCTTGCGCCGTCGTCGGACATTCCAGCAGGGCATGAACGACCGTCTCCTCTGCGCCACACCCTTCACACGTAGAGGAGTCAATGATATGTCGTCCCCGAAGACACGATCGGACTGCTAGAGCTCCCTGAATCGCCCGCCACGCAAAAAGAAACACCTTCGGAGGTGCTCTCAGTTTCCAGACCCACCCCCACACATCCTCGGCGATTCCGTTTAACCTCCGGAACCACCCCGAGATATGCCCCGAAGTGCCCAGCCAATAAGCTGATTTAACAGTAAAAACTCCTCCTTTATTTGGGCACCAGATCCGGGAGTCGTTAGGCTGCCTAGCACTTAACGGAATGGCCAAAATGCAATTCACATCCTCCTCCCTGAAATTTGCCTGTAGTACATCCAGATTCCATGAGTCCGACTCAGCGTTCATCAAATCCCCCATCACGAGCCCCAGATCAGAGTGCTCCTGCAATACCGGTGCTGTCGGCCTGCCCTCCCTGATCAACCAGTTCCAGCCCCACACATCTATGCTCTCCCCCGAACCCACCCTCCATCCCAAACCTTCCAACAGCAAGGCCTTTGCACCCCAAATGCTCCTCCAAGAGAAACTTGGGCAATATCCGAGTCCCGAATTTAGGAAAGACTCCCCTCGATAGTATTTGGCTTGAAGAACCTGCGACACCAGTGCCTCCGGGTTCTGAAAAAGACGCCACCCCTGCTTTGCAAGCAGCGCATCGTTGAAGATCCGCAGATCCCTAAAACCCATCCCTCCCATCTGTTTTGGAGCGCACAATCTTTCCCAACTGAACCAATGAATCTTTCGATTTGTCGCCGAAGATCCCCACCAAAATCGCGCCAGCATATTATGAATTTCTTCAATCAGACCATCTAACACTCGGAAAACTCCCATCACATAAGTCGGAATACTCTGAAGCACTAACTTTATCAGAATCTCCTTCCCTGCCTGTGACAACGCCTTTTCTTGCCATCCCTGTGTCTTCTTCCAAATCCTATCCTTCACCGACTCAAAAACTGCCTTCTTCGATCGTCCCACCCAGGTAGGTAGACCTAAATAGCGGGAATGGCGGTCTACTATATGCACACCCAGCAGCCCCGCAATGGTCACCCTCTGCTGATAACTCATGTTCTTTGAGAAAGCTACTTCCGACTTCTGCAAATTTACCTTCTGACCTGATGCTCTTTCGTATAACCGGATAATACCGGCGATCTGCGAGCTCTTTCGTATAACTTGATTCAAGTTAATGAAGGATTAAATTATGAGGTTAGTTCCCTAGACACTCCTTGTTTGAATTCAAATGTTATTTCGGATATCCATGAGCTAGGCGCCAACTTGTCTGGACATGGCGCCAAACCGGTTACCTTGTTGATGTCCATGTTTTATACCATGTTTTAATACTTATTTCAGCTCCGTATTCTATGATTTTATATATTCTGGGTTGGGAATATAGCAAATTTGTGTAGTTTATGCTTATTTGTAAGAAATAGAGGTCTAAACGAGTTTCTGTTTGATATTGCAGAATTTGGAGCTAAATCGGAGCAAAACCAAAAGCAATGGAAATACACTTGCTGTCTACTGAAGGAGCTCAAAAATCGACGAAAGAGCGCCTGGCATTGAAAAAAACTGAGCACAGAGCAAGGCACTGAAGACTGGTCGATATCGACCTATTCAACTCGATATCGACTGGACCTTGGTTGAAAATCCCAGGCAGACTCTGACGATGCCATAGAAAATAGGCTATATAATAAACACGGAATATTACGTCGTAAGTGGGTCACCCAACGCAAAAGGACAGTCGGTCTCACCATTAGCATATCGCGAGCAAAGTATCCAACCGGACCCAAAGAACTAGGCTTAGCACTCCCAATATCTATTAACCTTTATTTTCCTCACGACTCAAAACCAGTATAAGAATCAGAGCTAACTCTCCCTTGTAACTCGTTAGCTTCCGAAGACCTAGCAAGCAGCTCGCTGACTCCAGCACCTCGCCGCTAATGGCTCAATGTGCATGTATTGCCTATGCCCCTAAGCATGTGGGCATGCGCTACACGTGTCCTATGTGGAACCGCGAGGTTGCCAGCCAGCTGATCGCTTGGTTTCCCTATAAATACCCCTCTCCGATCTCAGAGTAAGGGATCCGATTCTGAAGATAAGAAAGGCATAAGAGCTCTGATTATCCCCCGGACTTAAAACCCCCAGAGTTGAGTTCTAGAGATCATCGGCCGGAGAAGAACGTTCCTTGGGATAACAACCTCGCCAAACTTCCTCCGTAGACGACGATTGAATAGTAAAACATAATTCATCGTGAGCCAAACTCATAACCCTCATCGCTTGGACTAATAAGCTTACAATCTGATCATCATCCCATCAGGCTAAGGCTTTCAGGTATTTTAAAAGCATTATGTCGTCACGAGTGAGGTAATAAGTATAGGCGAAATCTCATGAACGCTTCAGACTAGACATGGACCAGCAAACACGAAGACGGAGGAAGCTCAGGTTGATATCGACGTACCTTACATGATACCGACCAACATTCAAGTCGATATTCCTCCAGAAGCCAATATCGACTGAGCTAAGACGGAGCCGAGCAGATAGCTCAATATCGACCACTTCCCAGATCGAGCAGAAGTCGATTCCGAGTCCTATCCTGATTCCGAGTGAGAAGATATTCCAAGAGAAGATTCCTTCCACATGAAGACTTTAGATATTCTATCTTTTTATTTATCCTAAGGGTGGAGCATTTAATTACCCTTTAGGATTTATCTTGTTTACCTAATTTAGATTTATTTATTTCCAAGCAGAATTATATCCTTAGATAGAAGATAGAGTTTCCTTACCTTGACTAGCAAGGATTAAGGCCGATAAATAAAGCCCATGGGGCTAGTTTTTTTTATTGATTCCAAGCTAGAGAGAACACAAGTAGAGAGAGAGAGAGAGAAAGAGAGAGTAGAGGCCGAGAGGAGTAGAGGAGCGAGAGCAATTTGGCTTCGATCGGTTGTAAGCTTTGGTTTATTTTAATGCAAGTAGTTATTTCCCTTTTATTATTGATGTCTTTTGCTATGATGAAGAGCGAGTAGTCCACCTACTTCTAGGGTCGGGGTGAGCCCGACGATAGCCATGCTTGTTTGAGGTAAAGATTCGACTTTTATTGTGTTTTGATCATCCATTGCCTTTTATATGTTTATTACCTATTTAATAGAGATTCAGGTTAACAATTTGGATTATAAACATAAAATTGGTAGATACAATTAGGATTTCTTGAAAGAGTTGTCGAATTGTTGGAAAAGGCGAAAGCTTGATTCTTTGATGTGATTGCATGATTATTTCTCTTTGTTTTGCCTTATGCATGCTTGGTTATCGTTGTTGCAAACCCTGATCTTGGAAGTTTTCTTTTACATAGTTTATTTCGAAATCTGCGAACTTTTGCTTTTATTTACGCACTGTTACCTACTCGATTTCGACCAACACTGGTCGATATCGACTTCTAATTCTCGATCCTGAAAGATCGCTGCTTGTTTGTGTTTCTGCAGGTACAGGTCGAAATCGAGGACTTGGTCGATATCGAGCATACCAGTCGATATTGAGTGAGTTTGGGCGATATTGACTGCCTTCTGCACAGCTATCAGAAATCAACTGAAGAGGTCGATATCGACTAACACTGGTCGATATCGAGTGCTTCTTTGAGTCGAAATCCGACGTGAGATATCCGGTACCTGAGATCCGCTGACACGCTTCCTCGAGGATCGATCCTGACTTCATGTTGCTACATCGGGATGAAGTCTTGTAATCATTTGCGTGGGCATGAATCCAGTTTGATTTATTTTATGATATTTTGAACTCGATTTCCTTCTATCAACAAATTGGCGCCGTTGCCAGGGAAGCAATCATTCGCGCCTTAGGTAGTTAGATCTCACGTTTTCCTTGAGTTTTCTTTTTGCAGTGTATTCGCCGTTCTGGCCAACCACCTGAGTTTGACGCCTTAGACGACCCGGAACGTCTTATACACATCCATTCTAGACTGAAAAGGATCATGACAACAACAGAAACACAAGTTGAGAAGATTGAGAGGCTTCAGAGGGAACTAGCAGCCAACAATGCTACTCTCACCGCTGAGAGAGCACGCACTGAACAGGAAGCTGAACTAAGGAGGCAGGCAGAGGCCGAGCTTGCCCAATACCCTACCACTTCTGAGGATTACATGCACCCGACTTTTGTGGTGCCTGAATCGGCTATTCTAGTCCCTCCTAATAACTTTGAAATTCGCACTACCTTCCTTATTGAAATTAAAAATAATTCTTTTCAAGGAAGATTTAATGAATGCCCTCTCGAACATATTACTACTTTTTCTGACATATGCCAAACTCTTGCTGAAGGTACTACTCTTGAATATGTAAAAAGGAAAGCTTTTCGTTGGTCTCTTGCAGGTCCAGTATTGATGTGGCTTGAAGGTCTCCCTGCGCGATCCCTCACAACATGGGCAGAGGTTGGGAATGCATTCCTCAACAAGTTCTTTCCTCCCACCAAGACAGCGCTCCTCAGACAAAAGATTACAACTTTCAAACAAAAGTCTGGGAACCGCTAGCACGAGCATGGGACCGGTACAAGGATCTGCTGAGATCATGCCCCACTCATGGGCAGCCACCATACGTAATTCAGGAGATTTTCTACAATTCTCTTGATCTGGCCGCCAAGGAAAGGATCAATCAATACACACAATATGAGTATCTAACTCAGACACCAGCGGAGGCATGGGCAACGATCGAACGACTCACCAACTTTGACAACACCTATGGGGCTCTTGCAAATTACGACGAAAACACTTATACAAGGCCAACCCCACCCATGCCCCTCAATGAGCCTCCTAAGGAGATTGATCCAGATCTAAAGGAGCAATACTATAGAGATCACAATCACAAGCTCCTCAAGAAAGTCAAGTTTCGCTCTGTTAACCAACCTTGCATTGAATGCGGCTCACAGCGGCACACCACTCCAGAGTGCCCCCATACAGAGCAAGTCATGGTAGCAGAAACTCATGAGGAGGTAGCTTACGCAGGGGGTCCCACTTGCTATATGGGGGACCAAATGTTCCATCAACCACAGTGGAATCAAGGTGCCCTTAGGAACCCCCCACCATATAGAGCTCCAGGACGTCCGAAAAGGGACCAGCAGAAGGATGATCCACAGATGATCCTCGACGAGATGAGGAGAAACCAAGCACAACAGCAGCAATCTACAAGCGCCATCCAGACTCAACTTCATGGCCTCAATACATGACTTGGGGAGATGGATATCTAGAAGAAGAACATGGAGACCCAACTCGGTCAACTCGCGCAACAGATCCCACGACCATCCGGAAAGCTCCCTGGGCATACAGATCCAAATCCTAAAGGGCAATCCGGACACGTCGCTGCTGTAAAGCTCAGGAGCGGTCGCGAACTGCACGAACCAGAGATTGGAGAAGCAAACGACGGTACTGCAGAACAGGTCGATATCGACCAACTACTGGTCGATATCGACCACCCTCAGGTCGATATTGACCCATCTGCACCAGCGAACCCGAAACAGACCATGTCAGTCGATATAGACCAACAACAGGTCGATATCGACCAACATGTGGTCGATATCGAGTCCCCCTAGTTGATATTGACCATTCTGCATCACCTCCAACAGTTGATTCCGCTCCAAAACCAAAGAAGAGGCTTCATTTCCCTTCCAAGGTGCTGAAAGATCCCACTGCGGTTAAGTTTAAACGCTTTGTTAAGATGCTTCAAGAACTAAATGTTTCAATTCCTTTTACAGAAGCTCTTCAAGAGATGCCTACATATGTCAAGTTCCTCAAGGAAATCCTTAGCAACAAGCGTTCAATCTCAGAAATCGCCGGCGACTGCAAAAGGATGGACTTCCCTGAGAAGAGACCTGACCCTGGTAAGTTTTCTATTACCGTAGGATTTGGACAATATAGATATGAGGCATTGTGTGATCTAGGTGCAAGCGTGAGCAACATTCCCTTATCAATCTGGCAAAAGGTGAAGATAGGATCAATAGAGCCTGTGGATGCCAAGCTATACATGGCAAACAATACAGTGGTAATCCCTACAGGTATGGTCGATAATGTCCCTGTCCAGGTTGGTAAGTTCTATACCCCGCTGATTTTCTTGTAATAGATTGTGCGGAAGATCCTACTTGCCCTATTATTCTTCGTAGACCTTTTCTAGCTACTGCAGATGCCAACATCAGTGTCAAGAAGCGATTGCTCACCTTCACAATAGGTAATGAGGTCTTAGATTTCTCTTTTGGCCCAACAAAGAAGGAAATTCCATGGCTGGAGGTGAAGAGCATAGGCAATCATGAGGACGAGCACACAACAACGGAGGGAAGCACCACGAAACAGCTCGATATCGACTGCACCAGGTCGTTATCGACCACATCACTCGATATCGACCACCCTAGCTCTATATCGACCTCCTCTGTTGAACTCCGAACATGCCAGAAGCCTAAGTATGGAGTCCCTGCACTCGATATCGACCCGGGCACCTCGATATCGACCAACCCTCGGCACGAAGATTGATGTTTTGGGCACGAGAAGGTAAGATCAGGTACAATCCCTATCACTCCTCCATCCATTAATAAAAATAAGATTTTTAGAGGAGACAAGGCCCCGTGGAGATCTAACCTGCACAAGATTAGGACTGGAAAGAAGAAGAAGGAAGGCAAAGGGTTCTATGCGAACAACAACCTATCAGCAGAGCTTGCATACTACAATCAGGACCTAGATGATCCAGGAGAAGGGCTAGGCACAAGAAGGGCCCTACACTGAAGGTTCCTAAGCGCAAATGGAGAAGTCGGCCTAGCGACTCTAAAATCTAGAGCATCTACATAAAACTTTTAAATTTTAGGACTTTAAAACTTTTGGTTTTGGTTTTGGATGCTTCATGTGGAAAATCTCGTATTCTTGTGAAAACTAACAATTTACAGGTCAACAAAATGGGGATCGAGTGGAAATTCCGAGGTCACCTGGTCAATATTGAGTGATACTTCTCGATGTCGACCTCTGAGGCGATTTCGACAAGGAGCAGAAAAGACGAAGTAGGTCGATTTCGACCAAACTTACTCGATATCGAGTGAGTTGGTCGATATCGACCAAAGTCCCAGATTTCGACCAGTTGATAACAATTGGAATCCGACGAATTGCAGTCGATATCAAGCTATACTTGGTCGATATTGACTTCTGGCAATCTACTGCAGCCCAATTTCGACCCTGCAATGCGTTATTTGGTGAGTTCCTTCCTTTACCCTTGTTTTGTTTTATTTTTACAGTGGGGACACTGTATATTCAAAGTATGGGGTGGGGGAAGAGCTCATTATCATTATTGTTTTATTCTTGATTTTGCTACTACATGGTAAATTTTGAGTAATTTGTGATGTTGAATTTTGGGTGAATTTTTAAATTTTGTGCTTAATTGCTAAACCGAAAGTTTGTTTTATGAGACATCTCCCAATGCTTGTAAATTGTTCAAAGATTAGTGTCATGAATGTTACATAGAACTCCACGATGCAAAATTGGATTCATTAGAGATATAGAATGAAATTGCCTAGTAAAGGAAAGTCACAATGAAGTGCATTATTTTCTTGAAAACCATGAAAGGAGGTAAAATTTGATATTGCATTTGACATGTTGTATGATAAGAGGATGGAGGACTTTATATTTCCATATAATGCTCATATGTTTATATTCCCTAGCCATACCTATGCTTATGCATCACAAAAGCCATATTAAGCCTTATTTTATACATTGCTCCACATGATCTAATATTGCCCATTCTTTACCTTATTTCTTATCCGGGGATTATGTTGAGAATGATGTTACATTATGGAGATATTATATGGTGTTTGTGTTGTTATATATCCTTATTGGAGTTTGGTAGAAATTTCAAAAATATGGAAAATTTAATGAGTGAAAGAAAATCCGATCACCTCAGGAGATAAAGGTAGATCGACCCTGCTCGTTGAGATAATAGTTCAGCGAGATGGGACACACAGGTGAGGAGTCCAAAGCACTAAGTATCCGGGGCCATTCATGACACCCATGTTTGCGACTCGCGAGAAGGCGGTGTTGAGGTTAGAGATGTAAAAGCATTATTATTGATAAAAGAATTAAGCGAATAAGTGAAAGGTGAGGAATCTTATGAAGAAGGAACGTGGTAGAGAAAGTTTGGAAGTACTCCATTTCCCCGGATTTAACACCACATCGCCAAAAATTGCCCACCTTTAGCCTTTTACCAATCTACTTCTTATTGAGCTAAATTAAAGTCATCTTGATTATTAATGCTTTGTCACATGAATTGTTTCTGCATAACCCTCCTTTTGTGAGTAGATGTTGCTTTTATTGCACATGTATGGATTTGTGGCATTTGTACCTCTTCAATGATGGTAATTGATTGTAGGGACATATAAGAATGAATCTGTGATGTTGAGAGTTTGAATTCTTCCCCTGAATGACCACCCAAGTTATTGCTTGGGGACAAGCAAGCTTAAGTATGGGGTGATTTGATGTCCATGTTTTATACCATGTTTTTATACTTATTTCATCTCTGTATTCTATGATTTTATATATTCTGGGTTGGGGATATAGCAAATTTGTGTAGTTTATGCTTATTTGTAAGAAATAGAGGTCTACACGAGTTTCTGTTTAAGATTGCAGAATTTGGAGCTAAATCGGAGCAACCCCAAAAGCAGTGGAAATACACTTGATGTTTACTGAAGGAGCTCGAAAATCGACGGAAGAGCGCCTGACATCAAGAAAAACTGAGCACGGAACAAGACATTGAAGACTGGTCGATATCGACCTATTCAACTCGATATTGACTGGACCTTGGTCGAAAATCCCAGGCAGACTCTGACGATGCCATAGAAAATAGGTTATATAATAAACACGGAATATTATGTCATAAATGGGTCACCCAACGCAAAAGGACGGTCGGTCCCACCATTAGCATATCGCGAGCAAAGTATCCAACCGGACCCAAAGAACTAGGCTTAGCACTCCCAATATCTATTAACCTTTATTTTCCTCGCGAGTCAAAACCAGTATAGGAATCAGAGCTAACTCTCCCTTATACCTCGTTAGCTTCCAAAGACCTAGCAAGCAGCTCGCTAGCTCAAGCACCTCACCTCTAATGGCTCCACGTGTATTGCCTATGCCCCTAAGCATGTGGGCATGTGCTACACATGTCCTATGTAGAACCACGAGGTTGCCAGCCAGCTGCTCGCTTGGTTTCCCTCTAAATACCCCTCTCCGATCTTAGAGTAAGGGATCCGATTCTGAAGATAAGCAAGGCATAAGAGCTCTGATTTTCTTCCGGACTTAAAACCCCCGGAGTTGAGTTCTAGAGATCATCGGTCGGAGAAGAACGTTCTTTGGGATAACAACCTCGCCAAATTTCCTCTGTAGATGACGATTGAATAGTAAAACATAATTCATCGCGAGCCAAACTCATAACCCTCATCGCTTGAACTAATAAGCTTACAATCTGATCATCATCCCATCAGGCTAAGGCTTGCAGGCATTTTAAAAGCATTATATCGTCACAAGTGAGGTAATAAGTATAGGGGCGAAATCTCATGAACGCTTCAAACTCGACATGGACCAGCAGACACGAAGACGGGGGAAGCTCAGGTTGATATCGACCTACCTTACTCGATATCGACCAACATTCAAGTCGATATTCCTCCAGAAGCCAATATCGAGTGAGCTGAGACGAAGCCGAGCAGATAGCTCAATATCGACCTACTTTGGTCGATATCGACCACTTCCCAGATCGAGCAGAACACTACTAAAATAGTCTGATATAGGGACGACATTAGGAATAGATTCAGGGATAAATGGTCGTCCCTAATCACGTCAGGGATGAATTTAGAGATGAATTGACTATTTTTCCCTAAACATGGCGATCGTAAATAGCAACGACACATAGAGAAAAATTTAGGGATGTGTTTTAAATTAATCCCCAATTCCTTCTCTATTACCAACAACTTCCGATACGACTTAGAATGCCCCCAATAGTAACCATAATTGTGACGCCCTATATACGTCCTTATTTTTGTCCCTATATCCGCCGTTGTAACCATCACAAAACATATACCTATTTTGGTCTTTAAGTTCGTCGCAACATTCATCTCTACTTCTGCCCTGAAATCCTTCTAAGTAGCACCTCTAAATTTATCCCCAAATATGTTCCTATATTTGTCTCTATACTTGTACCCAAATTAGTTCCTATATCCGTTTCTATACTTGTCCCCTAATACATCCCTATATCTGCTTCTATATTTGTCTTTAACTTCATTCCTATATTTCTCTCTATACTTGTCCACAAATTCGTTCTTATATTCGCCTCTATATGTGTGCCAAAATTCATCCCTATATTTGTCGCTAAACGTATCCCTAAAGTCGTCTCTATATTCGAATCCCTATTTGATCCCAAATTCATCCATTTATTCATCTCCATATTTGTCCCACGAATTCGTCCCTATATAGTTGTCCCTCTAATTGTCTCAAAATTCATTCTTATATTTGTCCCTATATTTGTCCCTAAATTTGTCTCTATATTTGTCTATCTTAATCCTTAATGCAATCCACTTTCTATACCTAAATCCGCTCCAAATATTTGTCATTCATAAATAAATATTCAATTGTCAATGAAAATTGAATTTTTAAACCAATCAAATAATTCTTGGTCAAACAACATAAAGTACTGAACTAGTAGAAACATCACATAAATCCTAATAAAATTGTTTAGCAAATAATTAATCTCTAATGCATATAACAAATGTTTCCAAAGAAAAGCTAATAAGATTGTTTAGCAAAGAATTCCTTAACCGAGTTGATAATGGTCTCTTGAAGACTTTGATCTCTTAAATCATTATTGAGACTTGTCTCACTCCGCATTGCACCAACAGAGTTATCTACATAAGTCTCGATGTTGGTTATATCTTCTCTTACATGATCTTGGTTTCGTTGCATAGTATCTGCCAAGTTGGTCACATCTTTCCTTGTTTCTTCTTGGTTTTCCTGCACAATTGTCATTTTCTCATTCAAGCTTGCCATTTCTTGTGTAATTTGTGTCTGCAATGATGATAGTTGAGCCATCATGTCCTCTCTCATAGACTCGGATACTTCAGACGATCCACATGCACCAACGGACGTAGCACCACGCACATTGCGAGTCCTTTTCAACATGGATTCAGACTCAGATCCCATGCCTATAACTCTTCCTTTTCTTGAACCACCGGTTGCTTTCAACCATATTTCATTCTTATCAATCAAGGGAGGTACCTCACTGTTCGGAGCCTCTTGTGTTGCTTCTTCAAGCAATATGACATAATTTTCCTATGAAATAAAGAAACAATAAGATTTACCATATAAAAAAACAATGAGCAAGTATAAAACAGGGTGATTAACCATATGAAAAAATACTCTTCAAACGTAGAAAAAAACATGGTTTTTTTTTATGTATGCTTATTGTTGCAATTCAAAGACAATACTAAACAAATAGGAACAACAAAACTGATTGTTGCAATTCAAAGAAATTACATTTAAGTTTAATTTCAGTGAATTTAAAAATATGTTTGTTCAATTAAATATGTGTGGTTTATCATCTAGATCAATTTCATAAGAAAACAAAATACAATAATCACATATGGAAAACAACGTTGAGCAATCTAAAGAAAAGACTGATTTGTAAATAATTCACACCAAGATATGTACTCTAGCTACGATTACTTCATAAGTATATATTGTTATCAAATCAAGTTTACTCTACCTACTGTCATTACCTAAATATATGGAAATCATGTTTAATTTGAGCACGCTTGCACTTCAATTTGCATTGGAAAAAAATCCATATTATTGCATTCCAAACTAACTCATAAAAGAAAAGACAAAACTTTTACCATAATTTGTTGGCACTTCTCGCTCAAAGCACCATCTTTTTTTCTCTTATAACATCTCTCAAATAACTTCTTTGGTGATGGTTCTTGTCCATCTTTATCCTTCTGCAAGTAGAATCACGAAATTTGCACTTGTAAAAAAAATACTACATATATAATTATAATATTACAAATTAAATGAAGTACTAAACAACTACAAAACTAGGCATGATATGATATACAAATGTAACAAACAAAGCGGATTTATGTTCCCATGCTATTAGGAGGAAAAAATAAAACTACATGGACAATGCTTAAGATAATTAGTTTTCGCATATGCTAGTAAAATTGTAAATAATGGCTATAAATAGATGCATGTATACAACCAACAAGGTATAACGATTTGGTGCTAGATACTAGGCTCATGAACGATTAAGTACTTGAATGACTCAAATGCACATTTGTCGAAAATATAAAATGAAATGATATTTACCATTTTGTTCTTATGGGCGATAGTAGTTATCGATCCACCTCTGTAAGGGGGGATACCCTTTTCCTTTGCGATGGCTCGATTACGCTTGTTCACCTCAGACTTATGTTGATATTCATGTGATTTCCATTTGACCCACATCTCATCCCAGATCTTTTCTTTAATCCATACCGGTCTACGTTTCTTATCACGAGCCGTCTGTAATTTACGACCAAGATGCATACTACCTTCATGATTGAATGCTTTATAAACCCGTTCTTCTAAGAATCGACCCTTGTCCCATCGACATTGTTTCTGTAAAAGTGTATGAGACAATAAAATAGTGTTGTGTGTGGACCTATATGGCAATTAGATTTGTAATTCACTTATTTGATGTGATTTGCCTCCTTCTTTAGCCACTTTAGGCAGCTCTTGAGGGTGCTCATCCTTCTCCATATTCCTAGCCATGCTTGAATCTGTGACCAAACATTTCGAGAGAACTTACATGCAAAAAATAGGTGTTCATGGGATTCAGTTGCATTACTACAAAAGTGGCAATTTAGATTGACTTCCCTTGTTTTAATCAAGTCACTGGTAGCTAGCCTTCTCCTTGTTGCTAACCATAGAATGAAAGCTTTCTTTGGGATAATAGATTTGTCCCAGACCACTGTTGTCCAAGGGGGTTTTGGTGCTTGTCTTCTGAAGTGGTTGTATGCACTTTCTATGCTGAATTTGCCAGCAGTATACCAACTGTTGAGCATGGTGGAGGCTCCTTGTGCACTTCCTGTGGAGGTTAGTAGGGAATCTCGAATAGACAGAATTTTTTTGATCAAAGGAGAATCATTTTTATCATGGATTTTCCAATTCCATAGATCTTCATGCTGTAGGTATTGATGATGCATCCATCTTACCCACAGGCTATCTTTTTTCCTATCAATATCCCAAAGAATTCTGGAAATAAAGGCCAGGTTCCAGGTTTTAAGATCTTTCAAGCCTAATCCGCCTTCATTTTTTGGTAAACAGACATCACTCCATTTAATTCTGTGTGATTTCCATAGGAATTTTGCACAAAGTCTATTTACCTTATCAATGAGTGTAGAATGGGAAGGGAGAATGGAGAACCAAAATGCACTAATTCCCTGGAGAACAGTTCTTATGAGTTCCACCCTACCTGCATAAGATAGAGTTTTCGAATTCCAATTGCTAATGTTTGTTAGAATTTTATCCAAAAATGGGGAGAATTGGGAAACGGTTAACCTCCCTGATGAGATAGGAATTCCAAGATATCTGAAGGGAAATACTCCTTATGAGAAGCCAGATCTAGCTTCAAGGTGTTGTTTGTCTTCAATTCTGACCCCTGCTATGAAATAAGAAGACTTCGAGGTACTGATTTCTAAACCTGAAACTTCTGAGAAATGTTGAAGGGCATCTAGCAATATATCTAAAGAAGTTTTATCCCCTCTAGACATCAAAATAATATCATCAACATAAGCAAGGTGAGATATTTGAAGATTTTTACATTTTGGATGAAACTTAAAACCTGGTAGTCTTGTTTTACAATTCAGAATTCTAGACAGATAGTCCACAGATAATACAAAAAGGAGCGGGGAGATAGGATCCCCTTGTCTCAATCCTCTCTTTCCATAGAAATAACCATGCAGTGAGCCATTGATACTAATGGAGAAAGTTGGAGAGCATATACACTCAAGAATCCAGTGAATGAATAAAGATGGGAAATTCATGTGCACAAGCATTTGTCTTATAAAACTCCATGAGATAGTATCATATGCCTTTTTTAAGTCAAGGTTTAGTATAAATCTAGGGCTAATTCTCTTCCTTGTGTATTTCTTGATAAGTTCTTGTAGGAGAAAAATATTTTCTGTCATGAGTCTACCTTCTATAAAACCAATTTGGGCAGGAGAAATAATGGATTTCAGTAAAGGAGAGAGCCTAGAAGCAAGGATCTTTGTGATGATTTTATAAGAGACGTTACAGCAAGAAATTGGTCTAAAATCACCAACACATTTAGGATTAGCTGTTTTGGCAATGAGGGCAATAGAAGTGTGATTTGTCTGTTTGAGTAGGCTGCCAGAGCTGAAAAACTCCAAGATGGATGCAGTGAGTTGATCTCCTGTTGTGGTCCAAGTGTCCTTAAAGAATTTTGAAGTAAAGTCATCTGGGCCAGGGGACTTGTCATCACCAATGCTCCAAAGTGCAGATTTAATTTCTTCAGGAGTAACAATCTGGATGAGTGCAGGGTGTGTATCTGTGCTCAAAATAGCTCCTCCATCCGTGACAAATCTAGCATCAATATCAGTAGTCTGTCTCTCAGTACCCATAAGGCCTGTGTAGAATTTGACAAATTCCTCATCCACTTCATTTAGAGATAAGGTTTCAAGACCATCTTCTTTTATCAGTGAACTAACATGATTCCTTTTCATGTTTTTCTTCATGACTCCATGGAAGTAAGCACTACACCTATCCCCCTCAAAGGTGTGCTTTGTCTTTGCAAGTTGTGACAAAAATTTAAATTCAGCTTCCTTTAGTCTGTTGGCCTTTTTCTTAGCTGCCTCCATTTCTTGGATCAAATCAGAGGAGGTTGAATCATTTATCAATTCCATAAAAGCCTTTTCATAGTCCATCTCAGCACTCTTGGCTCTGTTACTAATGTTTGAGAACTTTTCTTTGTTTAGAGCTTGTAGAGGTTTCTTCAGATTTTGTAACTTTTTGCAGAGCAGGAACTGTTGAGATCCATGTCCATTGAAAATCCAATTTTCAGCCACTATTTGTTGAAAGTTCTCACTATTTCCCCACATATTAAAATATTTAAAAGGGGGCTTTTTGCCTCTTTGTTGCTCTAGAACCTCCACTAATACCTGACAGTGGTTACAGAATGCTTTTGGGAGTAGGAAGGTGGCTTTACAGTACAGATTGAGTGTATCCCAGCATCCATTCACCATTACTCTATCTATTTTAGTTGACTTGGAACCTTTAAACCAGGTGTGATCTAGACCATCACTAATTGTGTCATGTAAATCCAGCTCAGCACATAATTCCCATAAATCAGATATCTCATAGGCAATGACAGTAGCTCCATTTTTCCTCGCACAGGATCTCATTATTGCATTAAAATCACCCTGTACTAACCATGGAGAGTTTGTATTTCCAATTTCTTCTACCAAGTTTCTCCATAATCCTCTTCTCTGGACTATAGTATGGAGTCCATAAACTTGTGCAATCTCAAAACATTTGTGATAGCATGCATTTAGGTAGGCATATTAGGATGCATTTAGCATGATTTAGATATATATAATGCATAATTTAAGCTAGATTTGCATTTATACTTGTTTTGTTGGTGGAGTCGGAATCTACACACTTTTATTGATTATTTCAGGTATATGTGGATCCGACGAGGAATGAGGAGGCCCATGAATGAAATAAGAGTGAAGAGGAGGAGGAAAAGTGAAGAGCCCGGGAGCGGAATCGAAGTTAGAGAGCCTAAGTGAATAACAAGTCAGCAGAAGTTGTCGCCAGACATGCTGAACTTGTTTCGCACTTTCTGGAGGCCTCGGTGGTCCGATTGACTATTATGACCATGCGTTGGAAAGCTCTTTCCGATATCTACAACTTTCGTGTTGACATCGGAACCAAATTCGAAGAGGAAAAATCGCCGTGAACAGTAAAAGACGCCCCGCGGCCAAGCTAGCCGCCCCGCGGCCCGTAGCTCTGACGAAGGATTTCGCAATCGCCTGGCCGCCCCGCGGCCTGGGTTGGCTGCCCCGCGGCCTATGCAGAAACGCCGAACCTGTTAAATGGACTTTTTATCTCTTTAATTAGGTTTTTAGAATTATTATTTGGCCGACTCTTTTGAGGCTTTTAAAGGAAGTTTTATGGTTTTATTTGAGGGATGTAATTCATTAGTTTAGGCACTTGGAGACTATCAATTGAGAGAACCCTAGAGAAGAGCCTCCATGGCCATGGAGTGCTAAACTCTTCCGTTTCGTCTATGGATTGAAGCTTTGGTTTGATAAAGTTGTGAGATTTCTATTCTTGTTCTATTCCTATTGATTCGTATTGATTCTTTTGCGAATATTGTTGATTTCTTCTAGTCCGTACATCTAGTTGAGATTATTGCTAGGATTTTGTAGATTCCTCGTAGCGAACCTTAATCCATAGTAGCAATCATGCCTTTTTAGGACTCGTAGGACTAAACTGGTGTGTAGAGAATCAATTACATGTTAAATGCTGACTCGTAGCTTGGTGTTGCATGTATCCTGGTTAATCCTTAATCTTAATGCTACTATTAGGTTAAATCTTGACCGTGTTAGGGTTATCTAATTAGTAAGGGTTACTAGGACTCGTAGGACTAGTAATTTACACAAGATCAGGACAGGAACAATAATAGGATGAAAAGAGAACTTGAAGAAGAATCGATGATCAACCAACCAAACTAAAGTGGATATTTGTAGATGGAACTATTTTCTCAATTGTTATCTCTACTAACTTGTTTATAATTTATTTTCTCATCTTCAATCACCAAAACCCTTCTTTCCTACTAATTGGTAAATATACATTGCTTAGGAATACTTGATTCTCTGTGGGATCGACCTCTTACTTGCTTACTATACTAGTTTTTAGGTTTGAGTTATACTTTGATAGGAACAACGACAGTTTTCTCCTGTCAATTTGCCAGGGATCTTGCATTGAAGCTGCCCACAGATGAGTTGGTCAGTTGTTCTTCTGGGTCTGAAATCCACTCTTAGAGGATCCCATAGAATGACAATTCTCCCACCTGAGTTGTGCTCAAAGTTATGTACAAAACTCCATTGCCTGAAACTTGTACTCATTATAGATTGCAGCTTAAGTATGTCCAACTTTGTCACTACTATTCCTAGGAAATAAATGTTTTTTTCTCGAAGGAATTTGATAACAGCTTTGTGTTTAGGGGTACTGTTAAAACCCCTCACATTCCAGGAAGCTATTATCATTTAAACCTCTTTTGAAGGGTGCTAGGCCCTTTTTCTTTAAACTGTCCAGCTTCTGAAATGTGTACTGGCTCATCACTATCATCAGTGCTGAATTCTTGCATGTTGCTCTCCTCTGCAGACATTAAGCTTTGTTTGTTTAACCTTCCACTTCTTCTTACCTCCATGAGACTCGGCTCCTTTTCAGCTTCTTTCCTTACCACTTTTCCTTTTGCCTTTCTCACTTCTATATCCTTTTATTTGACATGGTTTCCATCAGTTAGAAGGAGCTTCTCAGACCCTTGCACTTCTAAGTTTGAATCTTCACTCGCCTGTTCTAAAACCTGGAAGGAGTTTTGCTCAGCAAATGACACTTTCTTCTTTTTGCCTTCCTCCTTTTCTTTCATTTTCTCTTTCTCTTACATCTGATCATCCATCCTCATTTCCTCAGCAACTTTCTCAGAGACTTCAACATATAGCTGCTGGATTTCTTCCAAATCCTCAGCTCTTGCAGGAGGGGGGGGGGGGGGTTCTTTCTTTTTTGGTAGGCTTGGTTGATCCTTTCTAAGGAAGAGAAGAGAGAGGATTTGACATTTGTAATTGTGGATTTAAAGCCAGGAGGGGGGTTTTGTGAAGGTACTTCAGAGAGGAGACCTTAGAGGGTCTAGGAGAGATACAATGCTCAGGCCCAGGAGTGGGAAGGAGATGGGGAGGAGGGGGAGGACGTGGTAGAGGGGTGGAGTTGGGAGGGTTAAGTTCACCTTGGCACAAGGCTGAAACAAAAGAGGGATCAGGGTAGGAGAGATCAGTAGAGGGGTTAGGTTCAGAGGTAGATCCATAAGAGGGAAGTGAAGTATGATGGGTAGTGGAGGGAGGCTGGGAGTTAGAAGGAGGGGTGTGAGAGGGGTACTGAGAAGGAGGGGGGGAGGGGGGTGGGTTGGCCATCTGAATGGTATTGGTATTGGGCATAACATGATGAGCAGAAGAAGAGGAGGGTTGGGAGGAGGGTACCCCTGCAGCTGAGATGTTTGATTTTTCCTTGTAAATTTTCTGGGCATTTATTTGTTTTGCTCTGTTATCACTAGCAGCACCTCTTGCAGCCGGGCATTTATTTGTTTCATGTCCATAGGTCACACATCTATTACATCTAGGGGGAAGGTTCTCATATTCAATGAAGCAAGTGTGGTCTGGTGCGTCATCAAATTCAATTGTGACCATCCTCTTGAGTTCCTTTGTGCAGTCCATATCCACTAGAACTCTAGCATATAGCTGTTTGGATATTTGCTCAGTGAAGCCATCAGACATAATTGGTTCCCCAATCTTTGTAGCTATTTTCTCAAGCATAACAGGTGTCCAAAATTCAGTAGGAAGCTTGTGGATTCTTATCCATACTGGTAGAGTGGAGAAAAGTGCTTTGTCGAAGGTAAATCTTTCAGGCACACATTTTAGCAGCAGAGTATATCTCGGCCCTGTGAAAGGTCCTTTCATCAACACACTGTCACGATCTCCCTCTGAGAAGAATTTGAACACTAGCCAGCCCCCTTGGGCATTGTAATCATGCTTAGGCCAGTTTCTTCTTAGGTTGGCTATAGCATCAAAACCTGGGAATCTTCCCACTACAAAACCCACCAATGCAAAACCCCATGCCTCTTCTAGGCTTAGGCAGTCATTCTTTGAGGCTTTAGATGTATCACCATCACCTGACTTATGGTATGACAATTTGAAAACTCTTGATTTAGGAGCCATCAAAGGAGCACTGGAAGCCCATGCTCCTTGCAGTTGGTTGAGGGGAGTGTTTAGAGGGGGTGTAGGAAGGGGTTGTGCTGAGGAGCAGGGGGCTTTATAGGCTTCAGCTGGTGTTGGTTCATGGTTAGGTGGTTGATCAGAAAGGGGAGGTTGGGGGAGAGGTATTATAGTTATGTTTTGTGAGCTCAAAGGATTACTGGATTGCACATCTGGAGTCACCACATCAGCTGGTTTCTAATTAGAGCCATTCAGTAGTACCCTTTCAGCATCTGATTCAGTAGGTATGGTATTATGTGGGTTGGGAGAAGGTATTGGGAGTAAAGTGATATCAGAAACAAGTTGTTTCCCCTCCATAGGGGTCTTTTGGAAATTAGTATTCAAAAGAGAACAATCTGAAGAATCGTTCAAGGAAATCAAGGTTCGTCCCTCCATTGGGATCTTTTTGACCAAGCAACACATAGTTTGTCCCTCCTTTGGGATCTTTTGCATACCAATTTCTATCCTAGAGGACCCGACAAGATCCGGGGGAAGAGAGGAAGAGGAGCATACCTGACCGTATTGAAACGGTGTGAAAAGGGGAGGGAGGGGATCACCTGACTGCGGGGGATCTTTAGTCTGATTCGTATGAAGACCTTCTTGACTTGTCAGGGGCGGCTTGGGTTTGCTTGCCGGTGAGCTCTTTGGTATGGTTCCCAAAACCGTCATCTTTGAAGGAGAGCTTGGACCTCCGGCAGCTTGGATAGGAGTTGGAGTAAGATGAACGGCCCGTCGTCCATTCCCTGTCATCTTTTCTTTTTCCATCGGGTTTTGTCAGAAATCGCCCTCGTCAGGAACCCTAAACGATTTGGGGCTTTTCTGAAAATACCTCAATTTGAGAAATTGTTAAGGCTCGGGGTATATGAGGATGAGAAGAAAGTAGTGGGGTTGTCAAATTTTGTGAGGGCTAGTGTTTGGTATTTCCTTTAAAGCAAACAAAATCGAGCAGCAGTTGGAACCCTAGCTCAATTTGGGGCAATTATCGTCTGGCATTCCCAACTCAAATTGATAAGTCGCCAGGGTCGTGGAGGTGTAGGCAGTCGAAAGCAAGGGTCAATTTCTTCAACATGAGCGATTTGGCTACTCTCCTTAGAGCTTTTCCACAGAGCGGTGTTCCTCGAACCTGAGCCCTAGCTCAATTTGGGGCTTTTCACCACAACAGGTTTAGGCTCAAATTGGTAAGGCTGAGAAAGCGTGGATGATAGGGAAGTAAATCTGAGAGGCTGAAAGCTTGAGGGAGAGTGTGAGGCCGTCCCCCTGAATGGAATTGGGATGAGGATATTGGAAACCGTTAAGGGCTACCGACAAAATAGGCAAGAGAAAGGGAGAAGAAGTGATAGGGGGGAAAACAGGTGTGTAATGGAAAAAGAAGAGAAGTGAAGACTATCCCCGGCACCAGATCACCGTCAGAACAGTCTCAGGGAGAGGAAGGAGGTACGGGTCAACGAAAGTCAAAGTGGAATTTCAAAAAGTTGTTGACCGTTGGAGGCAACGGCTCAATGTTCAGAAAGGCAACGATTCTTTTTTGGTGAGTAACGGCTAGTTTTTTCAAACCAGGAGAGAGGTTGTGTGACCTGTATGAGCACGGACCCGGGCTGACGCCGGCATGGGCACCACCGCCGGGGGCGGGGAAGAAACTTTAGTCAGGTCATCTGGATTTGGGGGCAGAAAACCAGAGAGGGTGAGAAATAGTCAAAGGAAGGTGACGTTAGTGGTGGTTGTCGATGAATTCAATGCTCAGGTTGGTAGCTCAAATTAAATGCAGGAGTGACAGGACAAAATCGTTGTGTTTCCTATCAAAATAAAACTCAAACCTACAAACTAGTATAGTGAGCAAGTAAGAGGTCGATCCCACAGAGAATCAAGTATTCCTATGTATTGTGTATTTACCAATTTGTAGAAAAGAGGGGTTTTGAGTGGTTGAGAATGAGAAATATTAACACGTTAGGAGAATCAATAATTAAGAGATAGTTTCACCTACAATTCTCAACCCTATTTGGTGAATTCGGTCCTTGTTTCCTACTCAAGTTCTCTTCTTTTTCCAATCAAATGTTCTTATCTTGATTTAAATAGATTATCAGCCCTATGAGTTCTAATAATCCCTTACTCCTAGGCAATCTTAACACGGATTAAGGTTTAATCCTAGGAATAGCAATAAGTCTCAAGATGTATAAAGCTTATAAGCAATATCAATCCCCTAAAGAACTAATATTTAACCTATAGTCAACTTCCTACACATTCAAGCTTTCTAACGAAGTCAACTAGAACATGTTTGCTACGAAAGATTAAGAATCATAACGAACAATTCAAAACCCTAGCGATGATGAGATCCTAGCAAGGTGATCAATCAAGATAGCATCAAACACCATAAAGCATTCAAGCATAAAGAAGATGAAACATGTGATGGAAATTAGAACAAGAATAGAAAACTCACAATTCAACCAAACGGAGTCTCAAATCGTAGGCAAACCAAAGAAGTTTAGCACTCCATTGCCAAACGATTGTCAAAAGATTAGATGATGATCCCTAAAACAACCTAAAACAAGCCTTTAAATAGGCCTAAGTACCGTCATAAAACCCTAGAAATTATTTCCCAAAGATAGGCCCAACTTAAGAGGATAGAAAATCGGCGCTGAATCCGGCCCAGGAAAACCGCGGGTGCTGCCCCCTTGGCCGCGGGTGCGGCTTTTGCAGAGAACTTTGGAATTCTGGCAGCACGTGCGGTTTTGGTGGCCGCGGGTGCGGTTTTCTGTCTTGCCTTTTTCCTCTTGTCGCGGGTGCGGTTTTCCTCTTGTATGCCCTTTGCCTCTTCATTATGCATTCCAACTTGGCTTCTCTAGCTCGTTCTCACCTCCATATAGTCCATAGAACTCTCATGATTGACCTCCTCGCTACTTCGACTCCGAAACTCTGCAATTACACCCTAAACTTATGTAGATACCGCACTTATGCACCAAAGGAGAAAACAAGTAAACTAATCCCTTAAAATGCATTATATACATCTAAATGACCCTAAAACTACTCTATAATGCCTATCTAAATATGCATTATCAAACTCCCCCACACTTAGCCTTTTGCTTGTCCTCGAGCAAAACAAAACATTTATGAGTCATTCATCCCACAAACACAATCCTTCGTTCAATAGCCTCATCAAAAGCAACATCTCATCAAAGTGCAAACATAGACAAGGCAAATAAATGTCCTAGCAAGTATTTATGTGATCAAGTAACCCGCATGCTTATCCATCCAACCTCACCGGGAATAAAGTGTTTTCGCTCTCACTCAAGTGTTTAGGTTTATCAATGAACACTCAAAATCTATCCAAAATGCAACTAAGCTACATAAGAATTGAAATTGAATCACAATCTCCACCATGGATGTCATTACCGGCAAAAATCATCATGAGGTCTTTTTATGGGTTGTAATGGGGCCAAGGTAGAAAACATAAGGTATGGAACAATTTAGGCCATGTGGTGCTCATAATCCAGGAACTAAGGAAGCAACCAAATCATCATACCACTCATAAACTCATACCATAACTCTACAATGTAATACAACTCCAATCTCAAGCATATAACTTTACAAACCATACTCAACTCATTCCTTTATTCTTTTTTTTTTCTTTTGTTTTTTTTTTCTTTTTTTTTCATGCTATATCAAATGATTTTCCTTGACTTTTACCCCTAAGTGAATTTTATCCTCCTTAGGTCCCAAGTAATGAATGTACTAGCAATAATCAAACATCCCATAAGGGTACATCAACCATACAATCCACCACCAAAAACCATCATCCACAATATAAATATTCACCAACTATTCCTAATTCCCGGATTGGGTCAGGCTATAATTGGCTAAGGAAAAATCTTGTGGAGCTACAAAAGACTAGGCAATTAGGCTCAAATTGGCTTAAAGCAGAGGATCATATGTAAGGTGGAATAGAGTCAAATAGGGCTAATAAAGGTGCCTCAATCATGTGAAATTCACCAATAACAAACATATAAGTACAGCCTTGACATAGATAACAAAATCAATTCCAAGAGGTAGAAGCATTGGAGAGTATTCACACACATGAAACAAGAGCAAAAGGATCAATGAAGTGTAGTCCCAATAAGGCCAAAAATCAATCTCACAAGGTTAAACTTTTGTTGGATTTCAGTCATGCTAGGAACTTAGATCATACAAGCTCAATTATGTTCACCTAGCTATGTTCCACATAAAAACTATAAGTGTGATAAGGCTAAAGCAATTCAAACATGCCATGGGACTTATATGATCATAACTTTAATAAAATTTTGAGAACTCACTTGACTTGGTGGTTGTTTAGACAATGACATATTATATGCAAATGCATGATTTTTTTTCTTTTTCATTTTTTTCATTTTTTTTTCATTTTTTATTTTTCTTAAAATAAAACTAAGATGCAAAGTATTAAGATATGAATATTATGCAGAATAATTGAAACATGCTCGATATGCAATGCACCCTACTATGTACACTAATCCCCTCCCCCACACTTGAAGTTTTCATTGTCTCAATGAAATCAAAACAACAAAAATTAGAACGAACAAGGGAGGAGAAAAGTAAAACTCACAAGCTCACTGGTATGGCGGAGGTGGAGGTGAAGCACGAAAGAAAGAGCGTCGAAAAAGAATGAAAAGGAGGCTACATGCTGAGGCCGCGGGTGCTGCCCCATGGCCGCGGGTGCTGCCATTCCAGAACCCTCCCTAATTTTGGCCGCGGGTGCGGTTTCAGTGTTGTTGCCCAGATTTGCCGCAACCGCTGCCTTTCCAAAGCGTTGCCTTTCCTACCTTCTTCTTTCTTCCCCTGAAAGGTTAGTCTAATATGGCAGAAAACAACTTCCTAAAATCTACGACGGTTCTAATTATGCTAAGAAAAAGAATTAATGAACTAAACGCAAAGAAAATTTTAGCCTACTTACCTCGGGTTGCCTCCCGAGAAGCGTCCATGGTTAACGTCGTAGACTCGACGGTTTATTCGTCCGCGCATTCAAGACTTACTCAGACATTGTTAGCGCCCTCAAAAGTAAATCAAACTCTCGCGCCCATCCAAAAGATAAATGGATACAAAATATGAAAAAGTTGATAGAAAATTGTATGATGTTCAAAAATATTACCGACTCATCATACTCTTGAGCCTGACTTTCAGTGGAGGGTATATAAGACCACCAACTCAGTTCCGTTGCTAGCTTTTCAAAATAACAATTAAAAGGATCAACATAATCACCGTTACCTTCCAAATTGCAAAAGTTTACCGTTTTTACCTCTCGAGCCTCAACAAGTGGCTCTAGACATGGTTCATCAACGGGGGAGTTGAGAATGGATGATGCAGATGGAGTAGGAGACACATCACATGTAACCTCATGCGTTGACTCATGAGATTCCAAGTCATAAAGCACTAGATCCTTTCCTCCATCGCCGAAGAAACTATCGTTGTTTTCAAACGTGGCGAGCCATTCTTCCTGAGCAACATGGCAATCCATATAACAGAAAAATTCCCAAATCTCAGAGAGTCCCATATCCAATAGGCCTCCATTACTCATATGCTCAACAAAGCTTCGTGTTTCAGCAGTCATCCCATCAAATATGCACACACACATTTCCCGCAATTCATATTGATAACCCAATGAACCAAGGTCGTAAACATACTTCTGCAACCTAGTGAAATATTGGTGAAAGTTCTCACCTTCAAACTGCGCTAATCTCAACATCATAAAAAATTAGTAGCAAGGGTGTCGTGAACCTTAAGATAGGTTCACAACAAAGTTAGAGATATAAACAAAAATCAATAAATACACAAAACAAAGAAATAAACTTTGATTCCCCGGCAACGGCGCCAAAATTTGACAGGACAAAATCGTTGTGTTTCCTATCAAAATAAAACTCAAACCTACAAACTAGTATAGTGAGCAAGTAAGAGGTCGATCCCACAGAGAATCAAGTATTCCTATGTATTGTGTATTTACCAATTTGTAGAAAAGAGGGGTTTTGAGTGGTTGAGAATGAGAAATATTAACACGTTAGGAGAATCAATAATTAAGAGATAGTTTCACCTACAATTCTCAACCCTATTTGGTGAATTCGGTCCTTGTTTCCTACTCAAGTTCTCTTCTTTTTCCAATCAAATGTTCTTATCTTGATTTAAATAGATTATCAGCCCTATGAGTTCTAATAATCCCTTACTCCTAGGCAATCTTAACACGGATTAAGGTTTAATCCTAGGAATAGCAATAAGTCTCAAGATGTATAAAGCTTATAAGCAATATCAATCCCCTAAAGAACTAATATTTAACCTATAGTCAACTTCCTACACATTCAAGCTTTCTAACGAAGTCAACTAGAACATGTTTGCTACGAAAGATTAAGAATCATAACGAACAATTCAAAACCCTAGCGATGATGAGATCCTAGCAAGGTGATCAATCAAGATAGCATCAAACACCATAAAGCATTCAAGCATAAAGAAGATGAAACATGTGATGGAAATTAGAACAAGAATAGAAAACTCACAATTCAACCAAACGGAGTCTCAAATCGTAGGCAAACCAAAGAAGTTTAGCACTCCATTGCCAAACGATTGTCAAAAGATTAGATGATGATCCCTAAAACAACCTAAAACAAGCCTTTAAATAGGCCTAAGTACCGTCATAAAACCCTAGAAATTATTTCCCAAAGATAGGCCCAACTTAAGAGGATAGAAAATCGGCGCTGAATCCGGCCCAGGAAAACCGCGGGTGCTGCCCCCTTGGCCGCGGGTGCGGCTTTTGCAGAGAACTTTGGAATTCTGGCAGCACGTGCGATTTTGGTGGCCGCGGGTGCGGTTTTCTGTCTTGCCTTTTTCCTCTTGCCGCGGGTGCGGTTTTCCTCTTGTATGCCCTTTGCCTCTTCATTATGCATTCCAACTTGGCTTCTCTAGCTCGTTCTCACCTCCATATAGTCCATAAAACTCTCATGATTGACCTCCTCGCTACTTCGACTCCGAAACTCTGCAATTACACCCTAAACTTATGTAGATACCGCACTTATGCACCAAAGGAGAAAACAAGTAAACTAATCCCTTAAAATGCATTATATACATCTAAATGACCCTAAAACTACTCTATAATGCCTATCTAAATATGCATTATCAAGGAGATAGTGGGATCTTATAAAAAGCAATGAATTCAGGAGGAGAGAATGAGGAGGAAGAAGATAGAGGAAGTCTGGATTCCGGAGTAGGAGAGGATCATTGAGGACGAGGGGGATGATCGGATTAGCTCGCCGGAGCAAGGGGGTAGGCAAGAAGGAAGAAACCTTCTTTGAGAGTTTCTTTCTCTAACCACCCGCTTAGCTTTTGTGTTGCCAATTATATTATTTTCTAGTATTTCCGTAGAGCTTTTGTGTTATACACATTCATGTGGGTTCGAATCCTACATAGGCTTTATAGATACTTTAAAATTTGAGAAGTATTAATATAAAATAGCAGCTCCAATTAATGCCCAAGTCCTTAAGAGTCAGGAGTTCAAATTGAGTCACAAAGCACACAAATAACTTGCCTTAATTCAGAAATATATTTAACTTTATAAGATGTAGATAATTAACAAACCAAATGCGAGCAATTATTTTCAGTCAATTACCAAAAGTAGACAAAACTTAAACTAACAAGAAAATGGGATCCTACATTGATGTTGTAATCTGTTATTGTGATTATTCTTCATCTTGCGAATCATCAGATTCAGCATCTTCATCACTAGAGGGCTCTGTTTCATACTCTACTCCATCATTGGCATTGAACAATGCTTCCTCCTCATCACTATCATCAGGCTCCACCAACTCCTCCACTACATCATTGACTGCATTTGATGGATCACGCAAACTTGTTGGCACATTGTCTGCCATTAGTTGGACATAAAGATCAGGAGTGATGATTTCATCAGATTGATAAGTTGTAGTGGGGGTGGTAGATGTCCACCGTTCTGCTATTCTCCCTCAGGGAGTTGTCTTGTATACATACCTCCAATCTGCCTGATCGCTCCTTCCTCCTTGATATTCCGTGTAAAATACTTGCACCGCTTGTTGTGCTAGTATGAATGGTTCATACTTTTGATACTGTCTCTTGTGATTTACTTCAACAAAACGGTACTCTCGATGAACTCTTGTACCTCTTTCAGATGGATCAAACCATTTACACTTAAATAAGACAATCTTATTTTCATTATTATGTGAACGAGGATATTCAAGCTCGATGATTTCTTCCAGAAGACCATAAAAGTTTGTTTCAACATTTTCCTGATTAGATCCCGTAACACATACTCCATTATTCATTGTTGACTTTCCGACGCTATTCCCCACCGTCTGGAACTTGTATCCATTAACTTTGTAGGTGGTCCAACTTTTAGCTTTGACACTCGGACCACATGCACAACTCCACAAAAGCTCATTTGTATGGACTCCATTGTTCTCATCTAGTGCCTGTAATGTTTATGCAAATATATCATTAAAATGTAGATAATAATTATTCATTTATATATACATATATGCCATATATAATCCAACTCTTAACTTATTTGAAAGCAAAAAACCAAGGTACACTTACATATTTTTTAAACCATCCCGCAAACTCTTTCTCGACCATATCCTCATCAGCCATGCCTCTTTCTGACTCAAATATACTACATACCAATTATAAATATAATTCTTAATCCAAACAAAACAAAGTATATCATTATTAATATAATACAAAATATACCTTATGTATGATTGCACTTTCGAATAGTTAAGCAATACGTATGTATGTGCAGCATTCCACTATTTGTCCACCGTCATCCACCTTGTTTTCACTTTGCCACCACTTTGACCAGGATAATTGAAAATCGAAAGAGCACTTTCATCGCCTTCAAACGCATCATTTCTCGCTGATCTCCTCAATTTAGATGGAACATGAGAAGGAAAGTAATGCACAGAAAAATTAGACGACTCTTGACGAGAGTAAGCCATGCATATCGATCCCTCAACATGATTCTTTTGCAGAATTTTGCGCTTCAAGTGATACAAATATCTCTCAACAGGGTACATTAATCGATATTGCACCGGTACTCCTATTTCAGCTTCATACGGCAAGTGCACAAGTAAATGCTCCATGGAATCAAAGAATGAAGGTGGAAAGATACGTTCCAACTTACATAATATTACAGGCACCGTAAACCGCAAATGTCTCATGTGATCAATAGACAAAGTGGATGAACAAATTGACTGAAAAAAAGATACTTAGCTCAGTCAAAGGACTACAAACAGATAGAGGTAACAACTCTTTGAAAGCAATAGGAATGACTCTTTCCATAAATACATGGCAATCATGACTCTTCATCCATGCGAGACTGCAATTATCCTTCTGAACACATCTCCTCAAATTAGATGCATAACCATCAGGAAACTTCACAGACTTCAACCATTGACAAACATGTTTCTTTTCATCCCTCGTCAATGTGTAAATTGCTTTTGGCTTCGCCCCCTTGTGATCATCATTTACTTGAAGCTCTGGACGGCGACAAAGTAGTCGAATATCTTTCCGTGCATTCAAGTTATCCTTAGTCTTCCTAGGAACATCCATCACAGTATTAAAAATATTATCGAATACATTTTTCTCTGTGTGCATAACATCAATGTTATGTCGAATTAAAAGATCTTTCCAATATGGAAGCCTCCAAAAAATACTCTGCTTCGTCCACTTGTGAGAATCTCCATAACCAGGCGGATTATTCAATGGGTCCTCAATGGCGGTTGGAAAGTGACGTACCTGTTCCCAAATTTCATTCCCACTCAGCATCGGAGGTGGCGGTGATGTTCTCACAACATTTTTGCGAAACTGATTCCTATTTTTTCGCCAAGGATGATTAGCTTCTAAAAATCGTTTGTGACAATCAAACCAACAAGCCTTTCTACCATAATGTAATGGGAAAGCATCTGAATTTTCCATACATATTGGACAAGCTAACTCTCCAGCAGTACTCCATCCTGACAACATAGCATATGCGGGAAAGTCACTAATCGTCCAAAGGAGAGCTGCCCGCATAATAAAATTTTCCTTCCTTGAAACATCATAAGTGGTCACCCCGGACTCCCATAATTGCATTAACTCATCGATCAAAGGTTGCAGACACACATAAATCAACTTCTTAGGATTTCGAGGACTTGGCACGACCAATATCAAAAACATATATTCTGTTTTCATACACATATTGGGTGGAAGATTGTAAGGAGTAACAATAACTGGCCAACAAGAATAGTTTTGACCCGATTTAGTAAATGGGGCAAAACCATATGTGGACAGACCAAAATGAATATTTCGAGGCTCATAAGCAAAACTAGGATGCATTGTATTCGGCCTCTTCCATGCATCTCCATCTGAAGGATGACTCTTCATCCCCTCCTCCGGTACATGATTCGCATGCCAAGTCATATGGCCAGCCGTAGCCTCAGATGCATATAATCTTTGCAGTTGTGGGGTTAGAGGCAAGTAAAATAGTTACACGAGGTACTCTTATTCTCATTACTTGTGAACCTAGAATGCCCGCAAAATTTGCAAGATTCTTTGCTGACATCATCCTTCCAATATAACATACAACCATTGGGACACATGTCTATTCTCTCCATCGGCAAACCTAAATTACTAACCAACTTCTCTGCCTGGTAGTAATTGACTGGAATCTTATGACCCGGAGGTAAAATCTCATCATACAATTGGACGAAACCATTGAAGACGCTTTGAGGCACATTATATTCACATTTCAAACTCATAAGCCTTGCAGTAAAAGACAATTGTGTATGTGTAGAACATCCAGGCCACACCGGTTCCTCGGCTGCTTTAAGCACATCCCAAAAATGTTGGGACATCCTATCAATGTCGGTTGGTCATGCGTCTTCTTCCATGTCATTGACATCGCTAATTGTCTCAGAAGGTTCCGTTCCCAGATTTCCTTGGTAGTCATCTCTAGCTCCATCACTATTAGCTTCATTAAGCCACGGCGGGGGAACAAAATTAGGCCCAGCCAAATCAAATACCATTCTTTGTTCTGGATTCAATTCTCGTGGGTTACTCTCACAAAGTTCTTCCTCATTTGATGCACTAATCGACTCACCCTGTGCAGTCCATCGGTAATAATCACTCAAAAACCCATAGTGATATAAGTCGTCCTTAACTTTACTTGCAACCTTAAATTGACAATTTCGACACCTCTTGCATGGACATTTTATCTTGTCTCCGTCCATGCAATGTTCTTGAGAAGCAGCAAATTCCACAAACTGATCAACTTCTTGATAATATTCAGGTTTGATGCCATCAAGATTCGCCAAGTACATATCATACATCCAAGCACGATTATTCATTTTTTCTGCACATATATAACAAATTCAGTCTTTTTAATAAGTATGCAATTGAGTAATATTATAAAACCCTAACATGATCCATTAATTTGATTATATAATTTAAAAATGCAGATAATACATATGCGTATATAATCCAGATGAATAAATAGATACATATCTTACGGTACATATATTTACTTACATTGAAATATGCAAAGAAGGATGTATGAATGTATGATTGATATAGAATACCGTCTTTTTCTCCAAAAAACAGAATACCGTCGTGGAATTATGAGGAAGACTGGAATTAAATTGGCGAATTTATGTTATATAATGACCTAATTAGAGACGGATTCAGGGACGAATTCAGAGACGGATTCAGGGATGGCTTCGGGGACGAATTCAGGGGCGGCTTATCAGGGACGAATTCAGGAATAGATTCAAGGCCGAATTCGGAGGCGGATGCAGGGACGGATTCAGAGACGCATTCAGATACAGACTTGGGAACGGATTCAGAGATAGATTTAGGAACAAATTCGGGGATGGAATCGGGATTGGCTTTTGTAACCAACTTAAGGTCGTGACTATTCACCAACAAATATTGTTGGTGAATGAGTTTGCGTCGAATGCTCATTCATCCCCATATTCTTCAGTAATTAGAGAGAAATTTAGGCACATATTTCAATTTGTCTCTATATAGAGACGAAATATAAATTGGTTCCTATATTTGTTGCTATATAGAGTCAAAGATAGACACGACATTTCACCATGTTCCCATTAGGTATGGATTTAGGAACCTATTATCGGATATTGCAATTAGCAACAAAATTACTGGCGTTGCGCTAATTTGTTTTAAATTTAGCGTCGATTATGACATTTTGTTCCAAAACTCATCCCTAATAGGGACATAATTAGCTACAAGTGAAATCCGTCTCTAATATCCGTCCCTATATCAAACTATTTTAGTAGTGAAAGTCGATTCCGAGTCCTATCCTGATTCCGAGTGAGAAGATTCCTTGCACATGAAGACTTTAGATATTCTATCTTTTTATTTATCATAAGGGTGGAACATTTAATTACCCTTTAGGATTTATCTTGTTTACCTAATTTAGATTTATTTATTTCCAAGTAGAATTATATCCTTAGATAGAAGATAGAGTTTTCTTACCTTGACTAGCAAGGATTAAGGCCTATAAATAAAGTCCATGGGGCTAGTTTTTTTATTGATTCGAAGCTAGAGAGAACACAAGTAGAGAGAGAGAGAGAGAGTGGAGGCCGAGAGGAGTAGAGGAGCGAGAGCAATTTGGCTTCGATCGATTGTAAGCTTTGGTTTATTTTAATGCAAGTAGTTATTACCCTTTTATTATTAATGTCTTTTTCTATGATGAAGAGCGAGTAGTCCACCTACTTCTAGGGTCGGGGTGAGCCCGACGATAGCCATGCGTGTTTGAGGTAAAGATTCGACTTTTATTGTGTTTTGATCATCCACTGCCTTTTATATGTTTATTACCTGTTTAATAGAGATTAAGGTTAACAACTTGGATTATAAACATAAAATTGGTAGATACAATTAGGGTTTCTTGAAAGAGTTGTCTAATTGTTGGAAAAGGCGAAAGCTTGATTCTTTGATGTGATTGCATGATTATTTCTCTTTGTTTTGCCTTATGCATGCTTGGTTATCGTTGTTGCAAACCCCGATCTTGGAAGTTTGCTTTTACATATTTTATTTCAAAATTTGTGAACTTTTGCTTTTATTTATGCACTGTTACCTACTCGATTTCGACCAACACTGGTCGATATCGACTTCTAATTCTCGATCCAGAAAGATCGCTGCTTGTTTGTGTTTCTGCAGGTACAGGTCGAAATTGAGGACTTGGTCGATATCGAGCATACCGGTCGATATTGAGTGAGTTTTAGCGATATTGACTGCCTCCTGCACAGCTACTTGAAATCGACTGAAGAGGTCGATATCGACTAACACTGGTCCATATCGAGTGCTTCCCTAAGTCGAAATCCGACGTGAGATATCCGGTACCTGAGATCCGCTGACACGCTTCCTCGAGGATCGATCATGAATTCCTTTTGCTACATCGGGAGGAAGTCTTGTAATAATTTGCGTGGGCACGAATCCGGTTTGATTTACTTTATTATATTTTGAACTCGATTTCCTTCTGTCAGCACTTGTTTGCTAGCACCAATGGGACACCTCTCGCTTCCACCGTCAATGGAGACTGGTTGCCCAAGAACCCTCCCTTCAAGGATGGGCCATTGGTGATCGAGTGTATTCTTGATGATGCCGAGAAGGGGTGTACCGCTGGAAACGAGTTACCCGAGCGACTGGGTACCCAGACACCCATCGCTAGCACTGAGCAACTCCTATCGCTAGACGTCCAGGCATCCATCGTTGGTAGCAAGTCCAGTGATCATCGTCTTTCACTGAGTACTCGGACGCCCATCGCTGATGGCCATCCCACGGACGCTCTTGCTGAGACGCTTTCGGACAAGGCTACCGCTGATGCCCAGGACACCCGAGACGCTTCCCCTGGCTCTCGGACACGGGCGCTCAATGCTGCACTCGTCGGTAGCCTCACTGGTACTTTCGCTGGCGACAAGGGTGCCCAAGCTTCCACGGACACCTTTGTTGCCCGAGTTCCCGAGGTTCCCGAGCAGCAGCGAAAGACACGCTGCGATTACTCCCGGGTGACCGAAAACCCCTTGCAAGCTCCCTTGGTGCCCAGCGATGGTGAGCCCTTGAGCGATAGCAATGTCCGGAAGCTCTTGGACACTCCCCCAACGCCATGGACTAATGAGGCCAATCACCATGCGCCTAAGGAACCGATTACTACTAACGGTAAGGATCTTCCTCCAAAGCAAGGTACACCTTCTCACCCTTCTAATGCTTGGTTTGATAAGCCTAAAAAGATTTTTATGAATACGGGCGTTGGAGGTGAGATCGATTTCATTGAGGAAAACAAGTCTAAAACGGTTGTTGAGATTGATATGTGTGAAGCTATCCCTAGTCATGAGGTGTGGGGATGGACCCTCTTGGGTCAATATGTTGGCCGCCATCCGGGAAATTTCAAGATCAATGAGATGCGAAGAGGATGGGGCGTGAGTCTAAGTTCTATGAGGAGAATGGTTGGTTTATTTTCTCCTTTGAGTCGGAGAAGGTGGCTAATGTTGTGCTCAAGGGGGGACCTTACTTCATCCATGGCCGTCCCTTCATACTCAAGCATGTCCCGGAGATGTTTGCTTTCACAAAAAAGGAAGCGGCTACGGTACCTCTTTGGGTTCGCATGATGGGAGTCCCGATCAACTTTTGGACCCACAACGTCATAGGTAAGGTTGCTTCAACCCTTGGTAAGCCTCTTTCTGTTGATAAGGTTACCTATGAAAGGAAGAAGAAGTCATATGATCGTGCCCTCATTGAGATTAACTTTGCCGAGCCAATCAACAAGGAGGTAACTCTTGTCTTTAGCAACAATACTAAGCTTAATGTTTCTTTCTTTATTGAGCATGAGCCCAAGTATTGTGGTAAGTGTTATACGTTCGGGCATAATCCTTTTGAGTGTCCCTTGAACACCAAAGCTTCTAACCTTTTCCCCAAGAATGCGCCCCATATTTTGAATATCCAAGACAAAGGAAAGCAAAAGAAGCAAGCAAATGAGCCGAATGGCCGAGCCACTCCTTGTAGTGCGTCTGGACTAGCCCCGGAGGAGAAGATGGCTGAGAATAATGATAAAGATGCTCAAGGTTCTAATAAAGACAACACTAAGGGAGCCAATGGTAAAGGAGTGATCACTCCCTCCCAAAAAGACCCCAACATCAAGGTAAATACCACTCCTAGCATCTCCTCTCCTTTGATGAATTCTAATATTGATAATGGTGTTGCAAGGGCCGAGGAGATTGATGATAAACAACCGAGTGACACCAAAGCTAGGAACGGTAGGAGAAGAAGGAGATCAAAGAACAAGAAGCCTAAGGAACCATCACATGCGCATGAGGAAGGAGAGAAGGGAAAGCTCTTGGATAACAAGGTAAGTACCCATCCTAATGGTTATGCTACTAGGTCAAAATCGCTCCCTCCTTTGAACAGGTTGAGTGACGAAAGGCCTCTTGATGTCACCCCCTTGAACTTGGATGTGTCATCCTCGGATGGATGCGAAGATCCAAATGAGGGCGATGACATCTCCATTCATTCTTGGGGTAGCAAAGATGAGGAGGCAGGAGAGAACTCTACGGCTTTCACCTTGGTTATGTCCAAGAAGGAGAGGCGCAATTTAGGTAAGGAAATTGACGACAAAAGGGTTGTGATTTGTGCCTTGAGAGCGGAGGCAAAATGGCCTTCAAAGGATGAAAGCACCAACAACAACTCGGTTGATCATGGTGGGAAGGAGACTCGGAGAAGCATCAAAGGGTCTCTATGAGAGTCATAGCTTGGAATGTGAAGGGGTTGAACCTACCCCTGAAACAAAAAGGTGTGAGAAACTTAGTTCGGTGCCATGATGCTAAGGTATGTGGTTTCCTTGAAACTAAAGCTCATGATGGTCGTTTTAATGTTCAAAATTTCATGTCTTCCCACTTTTCTCATTGGGAACATGCCTCCGATTTCCACCTAGACCCTAGAGGACGAATGCTCCTTGTGTGGGATCCCAACTTTGTCCACTTAAATGTGGTTGAGGTTGGTGTTCAACACGTGGGCTGCATTTTGAAGGACAAGTCTACGGGTGTTGAGATGGGGATATGTTTCATCTATGGACTCCATACGGTGGTCCATAGAAGAGGAATATGGGAAGCTTTGGCTAACCTCTTGTGCAGATTTTTGCTCCCTTGGATGGCCTTGGGGGATTTCAATAATGTCATGAACTTTGAGGAGAGGATAAATGGCGCCTCGGTTACAAACTATGAATGCAAGGACATGGTTGAAGCTTGCCAAAACCTTGGTTTGATCGACTCTCCATTCACTAGTGATAGTTTGTTTACTTGGTCGAATGGTAACATCTCTAGTAAGATTGATATGGTGCTTATTAATGCTGAATGGGTCAATAGAAACCTCTTTTTCCACACTTACTACCCAGCTTCGTGGGAGCTTTCCGACCACAAGCCGACGGTTGTTTCTTTGTGTAGGAATGAGAGGAAGAAAGGGGGAATGTTCAAATTCCTCAATCTTTGGAGCCAAGATGAAAAGTTCCTTAAGATTGTAAGGGCTAATTGGAATGTGCCTTCAGGTGGGTCATTCCAATTTAGCCTTTGCAAACTTCTCAAGGGACTCAAAAGACCCCTTAAGGCGCTGAATTGCAAGGAGTACACCCGCATCACCGAGAGAGCCAAAAGAGCCAATGAGCGCTTGGCTTCGGCTATGGAGGCTGCAGTGGATCACCCTAGTTGTGACGAAGCGATGGAGGCCTTGACTAGTGAAAGGCTCCTAGCTAATCGGCTCAACAAAGCGGAACACGCCTATTTGAGACAACATGTCAAAGCTAAGTACATTCTCCTTAGTGATCAATGCAACAAGTATTTTCATTCTTTAATGAAGTTTAATAGCCATCGAAAACACATTGTCTCTATGACTAAGAGTGATGGTTCTATTACAAATTCAAGCTTAGATGTTGCAAATGAGTTTGTCAAGTACTACAAAAACCTTCTTGGTTTTGCAGGACCGGATGTGGAGATCGACAACTCATGGTTCGCTAGAGGAGCTGTTATCCGTGAGGAGGACAAGAGTATGCTCACGGCGCCGGTCTTGAATGAGGAGATTAAAGCGGCTTTGTGGAGCATTGCAGAGGACAAGGCCCCGGGGCTCGATAGTTACTCTTCTTGCTTCTTCAAAGCCTCATGGAATTTCACGGGACCAGAGCTTTGCTCGGCGGTCAAGGAGTTCTTCCGGAATGGGAAATTATTGAGACAAATGAACCACACTATCATTAGCTTGATTCCTAAGAAGGATGAGTCGATTGGGATTGAACATTTTAGGCCGATCTCTTGTTGCAATGTAGCATACAAGGTTATTTCTATGATCCTTACCTTGAGGCTTGGGAAGTGCCTTGGATACGTTGTGGATCTCGCCCAAAATGCTTTAATCCCTAATTGACTTATGTCCGAAAAAATCTTTTTAGTTCAAGAGCTTCTTCGCAAATATAATGTTAAGCGTGAAACTAGGAGATTTTTCTTAACATTGACCTAGCTAAGGTTTATGATTCTTTATCGTGGAAGTTCTTACGCTTTGTGTTGTGTGAATTAGGCTTCCCTCCGGAGTTCATAGCGTGGGTGATGGAATGTGTTGAGACGACTTCCTTCTCTATCAAGGTGAACAATGAGATACATGGCATGTTTGAAGGTAAAAAGGGGCTTAGGCAAGGGGATCCTCTCTCTCCCTTACTTTTTGGCTTAGCTATGGAATTCTTCTCTAGGATTGTCAAAGTTGAGATTAGTAAGGTTTGTTTTCACTTCCATCAACATTATAAGAGTGTTAGGATTGCCCACTTGATGTTTGCCGATGATATAGTGCTCTTTAGCCGTGGTGACTTGAGTTCGGTTAGGTGCTTGATGACTTGTCTTCACCAGTTCGAAAAGGCTTCGGGGTTCTCGGTCAGCAAGGAGAAATCTTTGGCCTTCTTAGCTTCGGTTCCTCCCAATGAAGCTCATGATATTTTGGGAGCTACGGGGTTCAAGAAAGGAGAATTCCCCTTCTGTTACATTGGAGTTCTCATCAGCCCCCACGGTCTCCGGGTGGCGCACTATGGACCACTCTTGGACAAAATTGGTAAGAAACTAAATAGTCGGGTTGGTAAGAATTTGTGTTATGCAGGACGAAGGGAGCTTATAGCTTCGGTGATCCAAGGGACGGAGGGGTTTTGGCTCTCGGTACTTCCTGTTCCGGAGTCCATCTTGCAAGCCCTCATAAGCTTGTGCCGCTCCTTCCTCATAAGCTTGTGCAAGCCTAAGCATGAAGGTGGACTAGGGCTGATTGATATTTGGCCTTGGAATGATGCCTTCATGTACAAGCACTTGTGGAGGATCAAGGAGAAGAAGGAAAGCATTTGGGTTCGATGGGTGCACCACCGGTACCTTGGAGTGGTGGATGTGGAGACTTTGGAAGCTCATCGGAGAGATTCACCGCTCATCAAAGCTATTGCTGAGGTAAAGGAAAAAAATGTTGGTTTTGAGTTCTAACCTTAATAGTTTGTTTGTTGATTGGTGTGACGGAGAGAGATTCAAGATCAATAGGGCTTATGAGGAATTCCGAGACAAGGAGGCCAAAGTCCATTGGTATAAGGAGGTTTGGCCGAAAGGAAACACCCCGAAGCATAGCTTCATCCTTTGGCTCGCGACCTTGGGTAAGCTTCCTACCTTGGATAGGCTTTTCTTTCTTGATATTAACCATGAGTGTAGGTTTTGTGGAGAAGACATCTTGGAGACCCATGACCACCTCTTCTTTGAATGCCCTTATACTAAGGGTATTTGGAGGAGGACGAGAGAGAGGTTCTTGATTCCGGAAGGAGTTGATAGCTTGGCTTGTGGTCTTAGGTGGCTCCGGAGATACAAAAGGAAGAAAGATTGTGAAGCAAATGCCAAAACCTTTGCCTTTTCCACTGCCATCTATTTCATTTGGCATGCGAAGAATGCAAAGGTTTATGATGACAATCATATCCCCGAGGATGTGGTGGCTAGACTCATAGCAACCATGTCTTCCGCCTCCTTCACGCTTCTTTTTCCCTTGATGATGTTGAGAAGATCTAACCCTTGGCTCACTTTTAAGCTCTCTTGGTCTTGTGTTGGTTGGAATGTTGAGATCTTTGGATGGTGTCCTACGGCATGCATGCCTCTAGTGCCTGCGTGCAGTCGGAAACCATCTCCGCTTGTTTGGTTTTTGGCTTGTGTCCCTTTGGGTACCTGCGTGGCCCGGGAACAAGGTCTCTTTTGGGTGTATTTTAGAGGTGTGTTGGGTATGCTTACCCTAACCGCTCCTATTTCTTGTTTTCTTGGCATTTTGTGTGTGCTCACTCAAGCTGCGTCTTGTTTGGGACATACATTCGGTATTTTATTTTAGCTTTGAACCCTTGTTGAGATAGGCTGTGTCCTAGCTCAAAAAGTGGCTCAAGCTCTTGATGTATGATCCTTTTTTATCCCCCCAAACATTCATTAATATTTACATAAACCTCCCTTCACCCGGACTTAGTGTCGGGGGGGTTGGCTTCAAAAAAAAATATCCAGTATGATAAATCATTCATGGGAGATAAAACCTATCTTTTCATTCATCGGAAACAAGCTTACATCCGTTGCCAAGGTGGAGCTTGCCTTTTGTTGGTGGACGGCTTGGTACATTCAAAACCAATTTGTTTTTAGACAGGTCCCCATACCTCATAGAGACAATTCATTACGTATTATTAAAACACATAAGAAAAATTGGAGTAAAACATCTCGCTTCGAGTATAGCTTGGATGAGGACTTCCCCTTACGCACGCGAATCTCCAACCATCCACGGACGAAAAGAATCCATGCTAACATTACTTGGCGCAAACCTCCTAGGGGAACTTTCAAGTTAAATTTTAAGGGATCCACAATTTCAAACAATGACAGCTCGGCTGGAGCCATAATCCGGGACTGGGAAGGATATCCGATACACATCTGTTATAAAAAACTTGGCAAACAAAGTCCTTCTTTAAACAAGGAATCCAAAAAGCTCTACAACTCTGTATCAATAAACTCCACATTAAAGGTGACTCCATGAGAATCATAAACCACCTAAATAAAACATCTATCTGCCCTTGGGAAATCGAACTGATTTTATCAGATGTTAAACTTCTATTATCGACTATGAAAGAAGTTTCCTTCTTTTATGTTCTGCGATTAGGCAATAGAGTGACTGATATGGTTACACACATTTGCCACTCTACCTGGGGTGTCGATATTCACAACGATTCTAGTCTTCTAGACCTGAGTTGTAAGGATGTCATCGGGTAGAGCTCGCGCGTCCGAATTCTTTCCTAATTAAAAAAACATTGAAAAAACATAGCCACAACTTCCATTTAGAAACCATTGCTCTCGTCTTTAGCCATGACTTCTATTACATCACCATAAAGGTTCTAACAAAGATACTGAAATCATCTTGGGAAAAAAAAGATAATACATATTACAATAAAAATATATTAACCATTATATCATAAAATGAGCTTATGTTTCAATTGTAAAAAATCAGCTAAAAAATAGAAGATCAACCATAAACTCATACGTTTTTTCACCTATTATAAATATTCTAGAAATCATAACAATTTTGCAATAAGCTATTTGATCTTATTATCTAAACTTCATCAATAACAAAGACCTCAATGATCTTCAACAAATATAACAAACGTGTATATTTAAGCAAAAGCAAAACACAAAATGATCAACACGAAGTGTAGAAAATAACCATTAGTATAAAAACACGAGGAAAAAGAAATCAAAGGATAAGATCAGTTGGAAGTTGGGACTGTACTTCATGAATGGGAAGCTTATCATGGAAATCAAGGGGATGATCAATAAAAATGGAGGAGACAAAGAGTGTGAATATCTAAAACCATTTTTTTTTCAAATATGAAGATGGTCAGACCAGAATCAACACAAGTAGATTTAACAACCTGAAAAGGAACATGAGAGGTTGATTAGACACTACAAATCGAGTAAACACATCCTATACAACTTCATATTGAAGTTAACTTCATGTGCAATGGAATTACAATCCATTCCCAGCTAGGTACACAATATTTAACCTAGCTACTTTTCATTCCTCTTTCTCATCACAACTAAGAGTTGGCCAATTCATAAATCATGATCCAACTTTCAGTATCACTACAAGTTTAGAGATTAAAATCCACACATTTATAATAAGAAAAGAAAATTCAGTATTAAACGATCTTGGTCTTGATTGAATAGGGAAAAATACAGAAAATTCAGTTAAACTGATAGAAAAATTTAGTAAACCATTGGCTATTTTTTGAAATGTGTACAAATCTAAAATGAACAGACATGAAAATTTATGAGATATACACTTCTAGTGTTCAGTCAAGTGATCCCTATAATTTGATTAGTTGAGGTAGACCACACCTTATCCGATTATGGCAACTATATAATAGCTGACACTGAAACCAAAAAGAGATCATATATGAAGAAACTAACAACATAATACATACCTTTAGAGTAGGTTAGAATGACCTCTTGAAAACTTCAGATTCATTGGCACTTACGAAACATGTAATATAGTAATTATAGTCATAAATTACCAATATAGTTATCTAGGTAAATAAAAGAGGAAATGCATACTCTATTAGGTTCACTTAAGGGTTGCAGTTGAGGATCACGCACTTGGTTATCAACCTTTTCATAGTTTAAGAAAATAGCATCTATATTATATATTAAATGAGAAGCAACTATGTGCCATGTGTCATCATTCTATGCCAAGCTATTTTAGGTTAGTCTATTTTCATAATAATCTATATAATTAAGGTAAATCAATTTGTTTATCAATTACTTGCCATTTGTTTTATATATTTTATTATCTATCCATATATATCTACCTGTTAAAATTTATTATTATATATACACATAAAAAAAATTCAAAATATGGTTATATCCATCAAAATATAAAGATCTTATTAAATTATTCAAAGTAAGATATTTGTTTAATAATTACAGATTAAAATTTTTATTTAACATCTCTTTTTTTTTTAACTACGTGATTTTTTTATTACTTTCCTTTCTATATCTACCTAATTTCTAATCTAATTAGTTTTTGAGAAAATAAAATAAGAATTAACGTGTTAAATAAAATAATATAAGTTGTGTCTTTCCTTTTTCTTTTCTTTTTGAATTAATAAGATTCATTCATCTATGCAAATTAAATTATATATAACCCATAATTTTACAGTCATGTGCAGTCTCCTTATGTGAAGATAATTTTGGTCATTTTTTCAATTCATTTTATACTCCATTTTCTAAGGGGGGTTTGCAAAACTAACCTAAAAACCCGGTTGGGTTGCACTCTCTATCCCTTATCCATATTATTTGCAAAAGGTTAGCCCAAATCCTTTAAATTTTGCAGCCCAGCCGGTTACATGAGGGAGAGAGATCGGTTGCATTGTTGCAGGAGAGAGAGGGAGACGTGTGGATGGGGAGAGAGTTGACAGTTTTTTTCAAAACTGTCATCTCAACTGCCTAGGAGAGAGGTTTAATAAAGGGAAAGGTTGAGCCCGACTATTTCTCCATATCTCTCTCTCATACATTTCAAAATGGAAGGAAGAAGCGGAAGGGTTTCGAAGAAGAACTAGAGCAAGCCTGCAGAGGATACGACGAAGAAGCGGACATCAAACCCTAACGCCCCTGCATACAAGTGACGATAACAAGTAAGTAAAGCCTAAACCCTAAAGCCCCCGAATAATTACCGATTAAACAAAATATTAGGGCGAGAACTGTAGTGGCAGATCCAAATGTGTTTGTCATTGTTTGGAATGGGGTGAAGAAAGAAATTTCTATTTGAGGTTCCCTCTGTCATGTAAGTTGCAACCATTGGCATGTAGAAATCAAGGGGTGGAATGTTTCCGAAACAGGGATTTGACGAGGGGGATAGAAGGGAAATTGGGGGAAAATAACAATTGGTCTTCAACATTGGGTGAAATCGGGGATGGCTTGGGTTAAATGGAGGAAAATGGAGATAATCGTTTTAGTTAGATGGGGAAATTGGGGGATTTGGGGGAATTTTCAACATTGGAAGATTTGGGGATTTGAGGGGAATTGGGGAAAATGGGGAACGGCGCTTGCGGATTATGAAAATGGGGAACATTGGACTGTAAAAAGGGTTCCCCTTTCACAGACAACAGGCGAGGTATGGTGTGCGTAGTGTTGATCAACGGAATACAGTAGTGTCGATGTGCGACTGACATTTGAACGTAATTTTGCAGGCCATCTATGCTGTCCCCGAGGACGAGCACTACAGGGGTCGTGTAAACCAGTACGGACGGCCGTCAATACTTGCAAACCTGGACAACTACCTAAGCGAGGGACACTGGAAGCGGTTGATGGCAAGCCCGTTGGCTGCCATTGCGAGGCTTGGTTCGCGTGTCCAGTTCTCAGCCCAACCGGTGCACTACGTCCTGCAACGCCAGCTACGGACGAGAAAAGAGAATGAGAGCTGGTACATGATACACGGCAAAATAGCTCGGTTCTCCATCCAAGAGTTCTCGCTGGTGACCGGGCTAAAGTGCTCATTCATGTTGCTGCCCGAGGAGAATGATGGGGACAGGTCGGCCGTGAAGGACTTCTTTGGGGTGGAGAAGCTGAGGAAGGAAGAGTTCGAGGTGGATTTCCTAGTGGCGATGAAGGGCAGAGAGCATTCGCCCGCGATGAAATTTAAGTATGCGTTGCTGATGCTGGTGGAGGGGGTGCTATTTGGGAAGGATCCCCGCAACTACATTCATGGATGGGTTGTGAATATGGTGGCTGACGTCGACGCTTTCTTGCGTTTCCCGTGGGGTAGGCACTGCTACGAGAGAACCCATGAGTTCCTAAAAAACGTTGTTGAGTGCAAGCTCCAGCATGGGGTGAAGGGCCCTCGGGCGTCATACTTTTTAGCTGGCTTCCCCCTCGTCTTTCAGGTATTGGCTTTTATGGTACTGGACAGACTAAGTATTTCAACTGGACACGCTTATATTTAAACTGGACACGCCTATATTTAAACTGGACACGCTTATATTTACACTGGACAGATATTGACATCCATGCCCTCTGTTTTATGTAGTTGTGGGCGTACGAAGCTTTCTATTCAAACCGATGCCAATTTGCTGCCGTCCTTGACGCGAATGCCCACCCTCGGTGCCTGCGGTACGCGTCAAAAGAGCACAACATCAAGTACGAGTTAATCGTCAACCTCATGGTGGAGGAGAGGGACGAGCTGAAAAGATTCGACCTTGTTGACAGTGTACAGACAGTGTTAATCCCCGATGACGTTGAGGCGAAAACCCGGGTGATGCACGGTGCTGTCTACTCTAGAGAGAAGACCGACATGCTCTTCGACAACCTCCACCGCGAGTACAAGAAGGCTGCGCACAAAAAGGCGCCAGTAGAGACCGACACCCAGGAACCGACCCAGGCAGGCCCCACGCAGGAAGAGAGATAGGGGCCATCGGTGGGTGATGTCTCACAGATTTTGTCGAAGATAGATGACCTTGCAAGGGAATTACGGGCTGACTTCGCTGTGAGGATCAAGCCCCTTGAGGATGCCATCCGCCAGCTGCAGAGGACGGGGAGGGAGGGATTTGACGAGTCCGACCATGAAGTCTCGCTGGGAAGGGAGGCACCTTCGGCGGTGAAGGAGGTAAAACTTTCCTCAGCCTTGGATAGCAAATTTTCTCTAACAATCATTTAGTTGGTTACCCATTACTGTACTCCGTACAACGTTCGCAGGTTGATGAAGAAGCACAGAGAAAGGAGAGTGACCGGCAGGACCAAGTGGATAAAGAAGCACAACCAAAGGATAGTGAGAAACAGGACCAAGGGGATGCGAGCAAGGACCAGCAGATAAGCACAGTAGTTGGGGACAAGGAGCAGGACAAAGGGGAAGCGACCAAGGACCAGGAGATAACCTCTGAGGTAGCTGGGGACAAGGGGGAGAAGAAGGACCAAGGGGATGAGAACAAGGAGCAGGACAAAGGGGATGCTGACACAGTTTCTAGGGACAAGGGGGGGAAGAAGGACGAGGAGGTAAAGAAGGGCAAGGTGGGGAAGAAGAGCAAGAAGGCCAAGGCGGGGAAGAAGGACAGCCGACGTTGCCCACGTGCCCACCCAGACAAGCGCTGAGGTATGTCAATTCCCTTCAACTGTCATGTTATGGTTGTGCAACTGTCATGTTATGGTTGTTACGTGTCATGTTCTAATATTCCAGTTGTAATGTAATGTACTACGGTGGGTGCAGGACGATGGTGAGAGGGATGCCCAGGGTGTGATGCAAGCCAAAGGTGGACGCGGGTACAAGAAGGGGAAAGCGGTGACCGCCGATGCACCCACCCAGAAAACAAGTGAGGTATGTCAACTCCCTCTGACTCTTATTATTTTCATGTTACGGTTGCTATGTGTCATGTTACGGTTGTTATGTGACATGTTCAAATATTCCCGTTGTCATGTGGGTGTAGGGTGACCGGGACACGGAGGAAACCTCTCAGGTCGAGCCGCTAACTCAGAGGGGGATGAGGGCCCGTAAGGTTCCTACTACATTTGCTGGGCATGAGGTCACTCATCCTCTGAAGAAGCCGCGGGTGAGCAAGTCGAAGACCAAATTGGACGTCGTTGACCGTGGACTTGTGACTACGGCGGAGGTGGACGCCTACGACGCTTGGATGAAAGAGGGCACAACTCCTACACGGTCTATCGAGGGTACCCTCCTCGAGAAGAAGTTCTTCCAGGATCTCGAGGTGCCGACGAACTAGGTAACCTCTAAGGTAATGCTCCTCCACGCGCGAGTCTTTGTTGCATCACATTTCGACCTCCTTGTGTGATTTATGTACCTCTAACATGTGACTTTTCTACCGCAACACATCGAGCAGGCATGCGCAATCCTTCGCAGGGCCATCCTCACCGACCTGATGTTCGCATCCGTAGCCGTGCTCGACAACTTCTTCCGGGTATTGCTGGAGCGCCATACAGGCTTGGTGGTCGAGTACGAGTTGAAGTTGTACATGGATGGTGTGCTGCCAGAGCGGTTTCCCAAGCCTTGGGCGTCCGTGGACCGCATCCTGCTCCCCTGGAATTTGAAGAACGAGCACTGGGTGGCTCTCGAGATCAACTTCGCCGAATGGACCGTGCTTGTGTTTAACCCCGACACGAACTTGATAAGGGAGCGCCAGCTGACCCAATTGCTGAAGCCCGTGACGCACGTCCTGCCCACCATGTTCGCCGTCCACCAGGAGTTGTATGCCAAGCACAAAGCCAATGTTGCCCGCCCCCTCACCCTCACCCGCGTGAAGGGGATCCCGCAAAACAAACAATCGTAAGTGCCTGTCCCGCTTCCCTCCTCATTTTTTCTAATGTTCCCGAATATCCCCGCATATCCATTGACGCAAATGATGACCGTGTTCAGGGGAGACTATGGCCCGTACACGATCTGGTACATGCAGCAGCTCGCTATGGGGGACCGCGTCTTCGATGGCTTGGACGACGACTTCATCACTGCATACCGGCAGCTGCTATGCGTCTCTATCTTCCACCTTGGCTTCGGTGTCAGCAACGATCCTCAGTAGTCCCTTCGTCCTTATGTTAAAGAGTGAACAATGTTGGTTGACAAGGTTTTAGTTGCCGTTAACATTAATAATGTCTTTGGATTCCGCTTTTGATTGACATTTCTACCTACTTTTGCACTGTTTGGGATGGATGTTTTAGATGGACGTTTTAGATGGATTATTGATATCGTTACTTTTGAACTTCTTTCATTTCCTCTGTCGTTTTATATGGATGTTTTAGGTGTTACCATAACGTTAATTACAGACACGCTTCATAAAAACTTATCAAACAATACGTAGACGCTGTCATGTCAACAACATTACCCGTCATGTCATAAACATTACCCGTCATGTCTTAACCATTACCCGTCAAGTTTGAAGCCGTTGACATAACAGTTACTACCAAAATGCAGCAACGACACACACAACAACACACTTACATACGTAGACGCAGTAGTACCCCAAGATGCATTCATATCCATCTGACTAAAACCCAAAACCCACAGATGCATTCATGTCCAGCTGACTAAAACTCCAAACCCATAGATGCATTCACGTCATGTTAATCCTACCTGATCGTCATGTTCATCCTACCTGATCGTCATGTCTTGTCCCTTCCATCGTCTAGTTCGTCCGGCGCTTGTATCTCCTTTCCCACTGCGAGGGGTAACGTCTAGTCTTGGGTCTACCCGAACGGGCCTTCATGCGGGGGGGGGGGGGGGAGGCAGGTCTCTTTGACAAAATCCAGGAGCACCCGCCATGTGTCTCGAGACGGAACTGGGTACACAACCTCCGCGTAGCAAGCACGCCACACCTCTGCCTTGTAGAAGTCATTGACAAGTGAGTGGACGTCCACCCCGCGCAATTGTGCAACAGCAAGTGCGTGTGCACAGGGCTATTGGTCGACGTTGAAGCGTCTGCAGCTGCATAAATGTCCCGTGAGGTTGACAAGCCATGTGGACTGACCATTGCGTACCTCAAACTCGTGGGGGTTGAGAGGCCTGGCCAACATCGACAGAGACTCAGCGAAGTTGGCTTTAATGGCTTTAGCGACCCAATCGCTGACAACTTTCCCATGAGTTAAGCTGATCTTTCTCCACTTCACGAACCACTCCCCGACGGTCTCAAGAATAGCATCCATCAGCGCTGTGAGCGGCAAGTCTCGAGGATACTTGAAAACCGAGTTCAAGCACTCTGAGTTATTCGTGGTTGTGATGTTATACCTGTTATCCGGGTAGCACGCCCTTGCCCTTTTTTTGAATCCGGCCTCCCTTAGGTATTGTCCCGCTGCGGGAGAAATCGAATAGAAATCCTTATATAACGACTGGAACTCATCTTATGTGTATGCTTTGACCATGGAGAAGTATTGGTCCTTCATAGCGCTGATTTTGAACCGAAACCGGACGTTCTGGAATAAGTGTCATGTGCATATGCCGTGCTTGGCGAAGACGTAGCTATCCCGTATTCCCTTCTAGATGCTAATGTGGCGGTCAGATACCCACATGAGATCAGTCGTGTCTTCAACAACATGAAACATCTGCCTGAAGAAGAACCCCCACGACCCATCATTCTCTCCGTCAATCATTGCGAATGCAATTGGGTAGACAGAGAGGTCATCATCCTGTGCAGACGCGAACAGGAGGCACCCTCGGAACTTCCCCTTCCAGAACCCCCCGTCCACTGAGACGACCTGGACATTCAACAACCGCAATGGTTACCTTTGTCGTGTGTTTATTAACTACTGTCATGTCATAAGACCTTTATGTCATGTTATTACATGACGCCATCATGCAGAGTTATGGGTCGATGTAATGGTAGTAATGGTATGGGTTTAATAACTTTCCAATAAAGGAGACACAAGGTGGAGAGGATGAGGGACTGATCTTTCTTAGATGGGGGACCGCCCTCCGCCACACTCCAAGGCTGACGAACGCATACTTGAATCGTCCATATGTGTCGTGTTCTATCCGGGTGTACGTGCCAGGGTTGGACTGCTCCAGCATGTGCATGTACGAGTACATCCTCTGGTAGTTTTCCTTGTCCGTCCCATAGGTGGTGTCCCTCGCCTTCATGGCGGCTCGCCGCACCTTCCAGTAGCTGGACGACACCCCCATATGGGACTTCGTGAGAGCCTGCACTTGCTCCGACACAAGGGCCTTCTTTGAACCAAGGAAACTGCATAAGGACAAGCGCATTGGGTGACTGTTTTTCTCCGTATGTCCAATTGCAAACCAGTGCATGTCCAGTGATAGTTAACCCGCGTCCAGTTTGAAACATCATAGTGTCCAATTCGGTCGGTTCAGGTGCACAGTTATTGTTACGTATTGTGGTTACGAAGGACATACCTGTCCACTATGTGTTGCCCCATCTGGGTGTATGTCGCACGACGCTTTTGTGTCATCATGTTGGTCAGGTCGCACGTGTGCTCGTCCACAAGCTTCGAGATAATCCAAATCCGCGTTTTCTTGTATGTGGAAACCCGACATACCCACTTGCAATTGGGACCACCGCAGCGGACAACATACAAGCTCTTCGTCGACTTGTTCACCTTGGTCGTGAAACATCTAGTTAGGGCCGCCCACTTGATTGTCTTTTGAACCTCCTCTTTCGACCGAAACACTTTTCCCTCCCGGAGCTCAACGATGTGTTGACGGGGACCCAAGGGGTTCACCGCAACCATTGGTTCACTTTCCACACCCTCTGTATTCGGTCACAACTTCTCTTTTCCGCGTGCGTATGCTTCCTCTATTTCCCTCACAGCTTGCTCGACCTCAATATCCCATGACCATGACTTCGTCGGAACTGCGCACCCGAGCTCCATCTTCACCGCATTTGGGAGTAACTCATCGTCGGAGGAGGAGCTGCCGATGTCAATGGGCACCCGTCCATCTCCACCAGGTGGAATAACTTCATCTTCCGGCTCAGTGTTGACAGAAATGACTTGCTTCTGTTGTAGGAGGAAATCGACATTTGTAATTCAAAATATAAGTAAAGTAAAGCAAACCAGATTCCGTCCCTTGCAAATGATTACAAGACCTCCTCCTAATGTAGCAGCAGGAAGTCAGGATCCGAGGAAGCACGTCAGCGGATCTCAGGTAGCAGCAAATCTCACATACAGAGAATTAGATAGAAAGACAAAAATAACAAGGAAAACGAAAAATAAAGCAAAGCAGCAGAAACTAGTAGATATCGACAACAGTTCCTCGATATCGAGTAACAATATTGACCAACAACCCGATGTTGAGTAAACTTTCCTCGATATCGAAGAAACTCCTCGATGTCGACAAAAACCTGCTCGAAATCGACTAAAGACAGAAACTTAAATTTGCAACCTTTCGAACGCAGAACACGGATTTCAATGAAATAAATCAATAAACTAAAGACTTCCAAAGCCAGGGTATCAACACCACAACGATAACCATGCAAAATAACTCATAAAGGCATAAAAGATCATGCTTTTCATCAAATAACTTTCGTTATTAACAAATAGGAAAATAGAGGCTTTTGCATAAACCCTAATTGTTACTAACCCTTTTCACATAATTAACCCAAGTTGTATTAAGATCACTTTCGCTTCAATAACACAAACAATGATTACCTTTAACTTTCGCAAAAGAATCATGCTCTCAGGGATAGAAGATGAATTGCATAAAAAGATCAAACCTTTACCGCATCACCTCACATGGCTACAGTCGGGCTCACCCCGACCCTAGAAGGGGGTGGACTACTCGCTCTTCATCATCAAGAAACTCATCAATAATAAAAGGAAATAACTTTGCATTAAAATAAACTAAAAAGAAAGCTTACAACCAATCGAAGTCAAATCCGCTTTCGCCTTTCCAACTTCTCTCGCCACAAGCTCTCTCCTCTACTCTCTCTATGTGACTAATTGTAACTGGAATTGAATGAATGGAAATCAGCCCCTAAGGCTTTATTTATAGGCTTCCAATCCTTGCTAATCTAGGAAAGAAAACTATATCTATATCTAATTCTATCTATCTTTTATGTAATGATTAAAACATGGAAATAAATAATTAAATCAACTAGGACTATATCTAATGTGTGGATAAATCCTCCATGGAGTTGATAGATCTTGATAGGTCTTGATGGAAGTTGATAGAATTTGATCTCGAAAATATCTCCATTGGCTTCGGGATAGAATCTTAACAAGATTTCGGATAACCCCTCGTCGGCTTCTGGGATTTCCTCGATATCGAGTAGAATTCCTCAATATCGAGTAGCACTTTCTTCGTCTTTTGTTCAGCAACTCGATGTTGGCCAACAGGAGCGACGTCGTCTTGGTTTTTCCTCGACATCGAGGAATTTCCTCGACATCGAGTAACTTTCCTCCGTCTTCAGTCTTCTTCGTCGATCTCGGCTCCTGGACAGCACATCGACGTGACTTTTCCTCGACATCGAGTAAATTCCTCGACGTCGACGAACATCTTCAGCTCCCAGATTCACTTGTCGATGTCTGGTGCTCAGCTCGATTTGGGCTTCCTCGATATCGACTAAAATTCTTCGATGTCGAGTAAATTTCTCAGCTTTCTGCTCTGTTCTTGAAACGCACTTTCCCGACTCCTCGTTTGTCGGATTGACGCATATGAACATGCGTTGGAAATCTCTTTTCGAGGGCTACAACTCTCATGAAGACACCAAAACTTGACTCAGAATGATGAATGGCGAAAAATAGCCTTTTCTCCAGCTGCACCATCCTTGGCTTCTTCATGACTTTCCTTTAAGCTCCAAAGTGCATCCGATTTCTGCGAAATTATATAGAAACTAGTGTAGACTCCATAATTTGGCAAATAAGCATAAACTACATAGATTCTGTACTATTCTAACCCAAATGCATGAAATGCATGCAGAAATCGATATAAATGATAATATAAAACATGGCAAATTCGGCTCGCATCAAACACCCCATACTTAAGCTTGCTTGTCCTCAAGCAATACTTTTAATTATCATTCAGGGGAAGAAATCAAAAACTCTCAACATATTAGATTCATTTTCATATGTCCCTGCAATCAATTACCATCCTCGAAAAGGTACTAGTGTCACAAATCCATGCATGCGCAAATAAAAAGCAACATCTACTCACAAAATGAGGGTTATGCAAAATAATTCATAAGTGACAAAGCATTAATAATCAAGAGGACTTTAATTTAACCTCAAATAAGAAGTAGATTGGTAAAAGGCTAAAGGTGGGCAATTTTTGGCAATGTGGTGCTAATGATCCGGGGAAATGGAGTACTTTCCAAACTGAATTTCCACATTCTTTCTCCATAAGATTCATCACCTTTCATATTGCTTATTGCTTTTATCAATCATAATGCTTTTACCTCTCTAACCTTAGTACTGCCTTCTCGCGAGTCGCAAACATGGGTGTCATGAATGGCCCCGGATACTTAGTGCTTTGGACTCCTCACCTATGTGTCCCATCTCACTGAACTATTATCTCAGTAAGCAAGGTCGATCTACCTTTATCTCCTGAGGTGATAGGATTTTCTCTCACTCATTAAATTTTCCATATATTTCAAAAATTCCTTCCAAACTCCAATAATGATAACAACAACAACACAAACACCATATAAGAATCTCCATAATGTTACATCATTCTCAACATAATCCCCAGATAGGAAATAAGGTAAAGAATGGGCAATATTTAGATCATGTGGAGCAATATATGAAATAAGGCATAATATGGCTTTTGTGATACATAAGTATAGGTAAGGCTAGGAATATAACAATATGAGCATTATATGGAAATATAAAGTCTTCCATCCTCTTATCATGTAATATTTCAAAAGCAACTTCAAATTTTACCTTCTTTCATGGTTTCCAAGAAAATATGCACTTCATTGTGACTTCCCTTTACTAGGCAATTTCATGTTATATCTCTAATGAATCCAATTTTGCATCGTCGAGTTCAATGTAGCTTCCATGACATTTATCAAAATTTTCAATGAGGGTCATTTTTCAAACTTTGGAAAACATGCATATAAGCACATAAATCAATAATGAATTCCAAAATAGTCATGTATAAGCAATTCAAGAAATAAACCTTAAAAATGCACACATAATGTCAAATAAAACCAAATATGCATAAAGTAAGCCCTTCCCCCACCTCATACTTAAACATTACAGTGTCCTCACTGTATAAAAAATAAGGGTAAAGAAAGAAACTCACTAGACAGATGTGCAGGATGTCAAAAAATCTAGTGCTATGCTGCTGGGCCTCGTCCGAATTTAGCTTGCTTCTATCCCCATGTACCTGAAAAAATGTAGAAGAGAAATACCCACAATAGAAAAACTAAAAGTTCAAAACCAAAAACAAATAAAAGCAACAATGTCCAAAAGTCCCAAAATAAATGTCTATTTACAAGCTCTAGATTTTATAGTCGCTAGGCCGACTTTCTCCATTAAGCTCCAGGTGGCATTTGCAGGGCCCATGTAGTTTGGGCTTCAAATAGAACTCCACTTTTGTCCATCGGCTGTAGTCCGCCTGAATGGATCTTGTTCACCATGAAAGGCCCCATCTTCTTCTTGTTGAATTTGTTAGGAAATCAATGATCCTTTGATTTGGAAACATAGAGCTTGTCTACAACTTCATACTCCTTAGGCTCATCATTGGAAATTCTACATAAGTGCACATACCAAGGCAAACCTGTCCCATGTATAGATAAATCTTTAATTGAAATAGGAGAAGAAAGGTTCATACCTTGGCTTACCTTCGCAGAATCGGATTCGGGGACATCAGATTCTACTCGACATCGAGCAGATTTACTCGACATTGAGGAACTTCCTTCTTTTGGTGGGCTGCTTCTTGAGGGAGGAGAAGGTGAGGACACAGATATTTGGTCGATATCGACCAATTTGGTCGATATCGAGGAGTCCTTCGCTGCCAGTGGATTGCTCGTCGCGGGAGGAGAAGTCGAGGATGAAGATTTTTGCTCGATGTCGACCAATTTGGTCAATGTCAACGAGTTCCCGGCTTCTGGTTGACTGCTCGACGAGGGAGCTGCTGGTGGAGGGCTCTGCTTTTGGTCGATGTCGACCAAATTCCTCGATGTCGAGGAATTCTGGTCAACTTCGACCACATACTTGCGTCCTGTCAAGGCATCCGAGAAATAATTAGTCGATGTCGACTTACCTTGTTCGATGTCGAGCAGATCATCGGTATAATCGTTCAGGATGGCCATGATCTTCTCCACCTGGGCTTCCATATCCCTTTTTTCCATCTCCTTAGGAGTCATATTTCTTACCTTACGCTCCCCGCAAGTGATGTAACCAGCTGATATAGACTTTACCTCTTCCATGGGACCTGTATGCCTTTCATTTTTATTAAAGGAATACTCAATTACCTCATCGCTGATGTTGAAAGTGAGTACTCCCTTCCTTACGCTTATGTTGGCATCCACTGTTGCCAAGAAGGGCCTTCCTAGAATAATTGGGCAAGCAGGGTCTTCTGCCATATCAATAACTAGAAAATCAGCGAGGACAAAGAATTTACCTACTTGCACTGGCACGTTGTCCACCATGCCTGTTGGGATGACCACCGTGTTGTTTGCCATATAAAGTTTTGCATCCACAGGCTCTAGAGCACCTATCTTAATCTTGGACCATATTGTTAAAGGCATTATACTCACACTGGCTCCAAGATCACATAAAGCATTAAATTTAATTTGACCAAATCCAATGGTTATAGCAAACTTACCTAGATCTGGCCTTTTCTCCAGTATGTCCATATGGCTGCACTCCTCTACGATCTCAGCCATTGACCGCTTTTTGCTTAGGATCTCCTTGAGGAACTTGACATATGATGGCATTTCATTAAGAGCTTCTGTGAAGGGTATGGTGACATTGAGCCTCTAAAGCATCTTGATGAAGCGCTGAAATTTCTTCTCTGCTGGATCCTTTGGAGATTTTGTTGGGAAAGGCAGCTTCTTTTTCTGGTTCGGAGCCAGAACAGATGTCGGAGGTGTTGCAGCTTTCTCGACGTCGACTTGGTTCTCCCCGACATCGATAGGATTCTCCTCGATATCGACTACTTTCCTCGATGTCGAGTTGTTGTACTGTGCAGACGAAGGGTGGTCCAATTTTTCCTCGACATCGAGTTGGCCTTCCTCAATATCGACCAGGGTTTGGTCGACATCGACTTCTTGTTTATCGATATCGAGTTGCTGATCTGCTCTGTCCTGCTGCTTTCCGACTTCTTGCTCGCATAGTTGGTGCCCGCTCCTGAGTTTTACAGCAGCTATGTGTCCGGTCTTTCCCTTGGGATTTGGTTCTGAGGATCCAGGGAGCGAACCTGACTGTCTGGGGACGCCTGCTGCTAGCTGGCCAATCTGTGTATCAATTGATTTTCTCCGGACATCGATTTCTCCAAGCTTTGTATTGATGTTCTGGAACTGATTGTTGATGGTGCCCTGATTCCGGCGAATTTCATCAAGGATAAGTTGTAGGTCATCCTTCCGTTGGTCCCTTTCTGGATGTCCTGGAGCTCTGTATGGCGGGGGGTTCCTAGGGGCACCTTGATTCCATTGTGGTTGTTGAAACCTTTGGTCCCTCATATAGCGATTGGAACCCCCTGCGTAAGCTACCTCTTCGTGGTGTTCTGCCAGCCTGACTTGCTCTGTGTGTGGGCACTCAGTAGTGTTGTGCCGCTGTGATCCGCATTCAATGCAAGGCTGGTTGATAGAAAGATACTTTACTTGCTTGAGGAGCTTGCGATTCTGATCTCTGTAGTACTGCTCCTTGACATCTGGATCAATCTCCTTAGAGGGCTCATAGAGAGGCATGGATGGGGCTGGCCTGGCATAGGCATTCTCATCATAGTTGATTAGAGTCCCATACTTGTTATCGTAGTTGGTTAGCTTGTCGAGATCTTCTTCAAGAGAATTGAAGAAGATCTCTTGAACGATGCAGGGTTGCTGTCCATGTGTAGGGCAGGATCGCAGTAGATCCTTATAGCGTTCCCATGCTTTAGCTAGCGGCTCTCCAGGCTGCTGTTTGAAAGCTGTAATCTTTAGGCGGAGGAGCGCTGTCTTGGCAGGAGGAAAGAATTTGTTGAGAAATTCCTGCTTTACTTGAGCCCATGTGGTGAGGGGTCGTGGACGGAGACCTTCAAGCCACTTCAATGCTGGACCAGCCAAAGACCAACGAAAAGCCTTCATCATGACATATTCCAAAGTGGTAGCTTCAGCAAGAGTTCGGCACATATCGGTAAAGTTGGTAATATGTTGAAGAGGGCATTCATTAAATGTACCATGGAAAGCATTATGTTTAAATTCAATCAGGAAAGGAGTGCGAATTTCAAAGTTATTCTCAGGGATTAGAATAGCCGATTCAGGCACGACGAGAGTCGGGTGCATGTAATCCTCTGCAGTAGTAGGGTATTGGGTGAGCTCATCTTCAAATTGCCTCCTTCGCGCAACTTCCTGTGTAGTGCGTGCTCTCTCAGTGTTGAGAGCGGTATCCTTGGCGGCTAGTTCCCTCTGAAGCCTCTCAATCATCTCAGCTTGTGTTTCGGCAGTCACCATGATCCTTTTTAGTTTATAATGGATGTGTATAAGACGTTCCGGATCATCTAAGGCGTCAAACTCAGGTAGTTGACCAGAACGGCGCATACACCTGCAAAGTAACTCAAAAGAAACGTGAGATTTAACTACCTAAGGCGCGAATGATTGCTTCCCCGGCAACGGCGCCAATTTTGTTGTAGGAGGAAATCGAGATTTGTAATTCAAAATATAAGTAAAGTAAAGCAAACCAGATTCCATCCCTTGCAAATGATTACAAGACCTCCTCCTGATGTAGCAGCGGGAAGTCAGGATCGATCCTCGAGGAAGCACATCAGTGGATCTCAGATAGCAGCAAATCTCACAGACAGAGAATTAGATAGAAAGACAGAAATAACAAAGAAAAGCGGAAAATAAAGCAAAGCAGTGGAAACTAGTCGATATCGACAACAGTTCCTCGATATCGAGTAACAATATCGACCAATAGTAGCCAACCTCGATGAACAGAAAGCAGAACTCAGCAGAACAACCCAATGTTGAGTAAACTTTCCTCGATATCGAAGAAACTCCTCGATGTCGACAAAAACCTGCTCGAAATCGACTAAAGACAGAAACTTAAATTTGCAACCTTTCGAACGCAGAACACAGATTTCGATGAAATAAATCAATAAACTAAAGACTTCCAAATCCAGGGTATCAACACCACAACGATAACCATACAAAATAACACATAAAGGCATAAAAGATCATGCTTTTCATCAAATAACTTTCGTTATTAACAAATAGGAAGATAGAGGCTTTCACATAAACTCTAATTGTTACTAACCCTTTTCACATAATTAACCCAAGTTGTATTAAGATCACTTTCGCTTCAATAACACAAACAAGGATCACCTTCAACTTTCGCAAAAGAATCATGCTCTCAGGGATAGAAGATGAATTGCATAAAAAGATCAAACCTTTACCACATCACCTCACATGGCTACCTTCGGGCTCACCCCGACCCTAGAAGTGGGTGGACTACTCGCTCTTCATCATCAAGAAACTCATCAATAATAAAAGGAAATAACTTTGCATTAAAATAAATTAAAAAGAAAGCTTACAACCAATCGAAGCCAAATCCGCTTTCACCTTTCCAACTTCTCTCGCCACAAGCTCTCTCCTCTACTCTCTCTATGTGACTAATTGGAACTGGAATTGAATGAATGGAAATCATCCCCTAAGGCTTTATTTATAGGCTTTCAATCTTTGCTAATCTAGGAAAGAAAACTATATCTATATCTAATTCTATCTATCTTTTATCTAATGATTAAAACATGGAAATAAATAATTAAATCAACTAGGACTATATCTAATGTGTGGATAAATCCTCCATGGAGTTGATAGATCTTGATAGGTCTTGATGGAAGTTGATAGAATTTGATCTCGAAAATATCTCCATTGGCTTCGGGATAGAATCTTAACAAGATTGTGGATAACTCCTCGTCGGCTTCTGGGATTTCCTCGATATCGAGTAGAATTTCTCGATATCGAGTAGCACTTTCTTCGTCTTCCGTTCAGCAACTCGAAGTTGGCCAACAGGAGCGACGTCGTCTTGGGTTGTCCTCGACATCGAGGAATTTCCTCGACATCGAGTAACTTTCCTCCGTCTTCAGTCTTCTTCGTCGATCTCGGCTCCTAGAACGCACATCGACATGACTTTTCCTCGACATCGAGTAAATTCCTCGACTTCGACGAACATCTTCAGCTCCCAACTTCACTTGTCGATGTCCGGTGCTCAGTGACAAGAGGAAACTGTCGTTGTTCCTATCAAAGTATAACTGAAACCTACAAACTAGTATAGTAAGCAAGTAAGAGATCGATCCCACAGAGAATCGAGTATTCCTAAGTAATGTATATTTACCAATTAGTAGAAGAGAGGGGTTTTGGTGATTGAAGTAAAGAAAATAAACTATAAACAAGTTAATAGAGATAACAATTGAGAAAATAGTTCCATCTATAAACATCCACTTTAGTTTGGTTGATTGATCATCTATTCTTCTTCAAGTTATCTTTTCATCCTATTATTGTTCCTGTCTTGATCTTGTGTAAATTATTAGTCCTATGAGTCCTAGTAACCCTTACTAATTAGATAACCCTAACACGGTCAAGATTTAACCTAATAGTAGCATTAAGATTAAGAATTAACCAGGATACATGCAACACCAATCTCTGAGTCAGTATTTAACATGTAATTGATTCTCTACACACCAATTTAGTCCTACGAGTCCTAAAAAGGCATGATTGCTACTATGGATTAAGGTTCGCTACGAGGAATCTACAAAATCCAAGCAATAATCTCAACTAGTTGTACGGACTAGAAGAAATCAACAATATTTGCAAAAGAATCAATACGAATCAATAGGAATAGAACAAGAATAGAAATCTCACAACTTTATCAAACCAAAGCTTCAATCCATAGACGAAACGGAAGAGTTTAGCACTCCATGGCCATGGAGGCTCTCCTCTTGTGTTCTCTCAATTGATAGTCTCCAAGTCCATAAAACTAAGGAATTAAATTCTTAAAACAAACCCTAAAACGTCCTTAAAAAGTCTCAAAAGAGTCGACCAAATAATAATTCTAAAAACCTAATTAAAGAGATAAAAAGTCCAACAACAGATTCGGCGTTTCTACGGAGGCCGTGGGGCAGCCAACCTAGGCTGTGGGGCGGCCAGGCGATTGCGAAATCCTTCGTCAGAGCTTTCCAACGCATGCTTATAATTGTCAATCGGACCACCGAGGCCTCCAGAAAGTGAGAAACAAGTTTAGCATGTCTGGCGACAACTTCTTCTGACTTGTTCTTCACTTAGGCTTTCTAACTTCGATTCCGCTCCCGTACTCTTCACTTTTATTCTTCCACTTCACTCTTCCTTCATCCATGAGCTTCCTCATTCCTCGTCGGATCCACATATACCTGAAATAATCCATAAAAGCGTGTAGATTTCGACTCCACCAACAAAACGAGTATAAATGCAAATCTAGCTTAAACTATGCATTATGCACATCTAAATCATGCTAAATGCAACCCAATATGCCTACCTAAATGCATGCTATCAAATTCCCCCACAGTTAAGCCTTTGCTTGTCCTCAAGCAATTAAAACCAAAATCAAATCAACACCCAACAGACAAGCAATCCATGTAATAACTTCGGTAAAATACTTAAAAGCTCAAAGTAGGGAAACGAAGATTGACAATTAACGTCGTAACATGTATAGGTGCAATCCAAGGAATAAAGCAAGCATATTCATTCAACCTCACTAGGAAAATGTGTTTTCACTCTTGCTCGTGTGTTTAGGGTTAAACATTCACGCTCAAACTCAATCCTTGAAAACTTAGCTACAACAAAATTGCATCAGTGATCTAAATCTCCACCGCTAATGACTTCACATGCAACTAAAATCATGAGGTCTTTGTATGGGTTGTAATGGGGTCATAGTAGGAACATAGGGTATGGAAAATATTTAGGTTATGTGGTGCTAAAAATCCGGGAAAAAGGGTTAGTAAACAACCAGAAAAACACCAACACCAAAACACTTCATATGCCATTCCAATAACATGTACTCCTTCACAATACAAATTCACATACAATTTTCAAATATCCACACAAACTTATTCATTTTTGCTTCTTTTGATATTGATTTTTTTTTCTCTCTCTTTTTATTTTCTTGACTTTTACCCCTAAGTGAATTTTATCCTCCTTAAGTCCCAAGTAATAAGCACATAAAAACCATCTCTATGAAGTACAAATGAATCACCCAATACGATTTCTCAACTCAAAGCAACTCCATCTACACACCAAGATATTCACCAACTCTTCTCCTAATTCCCGAATGGGTCAGGCTAATAATTGGCTAGGACGATTTTGTGGAGCTAACAAAATAGGCTTATAAGGCTCAAATTGGCTTCAAGCAAAGAATAATGTATACGGGTGGGTAGAGTATAATATGGCTAAAAGAAAATCATGCCTCAATCACTTTAAGGTTACATGCAAAAATCATATAAACGCAGCCTCAATAAAGATATCTAAACGCAATTTAAAGAGGAAGTAATCAAGAAGAGTATTCACACACAAAGAAACTAGAGGACATATATGCGTAGTCCCAATGAGGCCAAAATAACTCACAAGGTCAAATTGTTAGAGCTTCAATACCACTTAAATTCCAAAGACTATACATGCTCAATTATCTCATCAATCTTGTTCCCAAAAAGTCTATAAAAACAATTCAAAGCTTCAAACAATTCAAGCAAGTCATGGGGCACATGATAAGATAAATATAGAGGACAAGTAGCATAGATAGGAAAATAAGACCTAAAATGTATGAAATGCATGATATTTTTGGATTTTTTTTTTTAGCAAATGCAATATATGAGTAAAAATAAATATGAAAACATAAATAAACATGATATGCCAAATTTATCTATATGCAATGCAATCCCTCCCCCATACTTAAATTTTTCATTGTCCTCAATGAAAATTAAAGACAAAAAAATTATAAAAACACAAAGGAAGAGATAAATGGAATACTCACAATGTGGTGGAAAGGTGGATTTATGAACCTTCATGGATGAACAAAGAGTAACTAGCAACATTCGTAGCCCGTGGCTTCATCTCGATCTGCAGTGTTAGGTGCCCATACCGAAAATGCCAAACACAAACTAACCTATAACTAAATAAAAATGCTAAACAATAACTAAACTCAAGAAGAAAAAGATTATTACCTATCTTGGGTTGCCTCCCAAGCAGCACCTTTCTTTTATGTCATTGGCATGACTTATTCTCAATCTCAATTCTTTTCCTATCAGACATTGTCAAGACCCTCAATAGTCTATCATATTCCTCTGCACACATCTTACAAAAGACATCATAGCACAATAAATTGAAAGCATAAAATATGGAATTCAAATACCCTTTCAATCTATCAAAGAGTCTAGGATGACTCTCTCCTAAAGGAATATGATACCACCAACACAGTTCCGCTGGTGGCTTCTCAAAATAGCAGTCAAAAGGATCAACATAATCACTATTACCTTCCAAATTGCAAAAGTTTACCTTTATTACCTCTTGAGCCTCAACAGGTGGCTCTAGACAGGGTTCATCAACGGGGTAGCTCAGAATGAATGTATCGGATGGAGTAGTAGACACAACACATGAAACCTCATGCGTCGACTCATGAGATTCCATGTCAGGAAGCACTGGACCATCTTCTCCATCGGCAAAGAAACTATCGTTGTCTATGAACAATTCCTCCTCGTTATGAAACCAACTAGGAGGGAATGAATTAAGCACAATGACTTCGATAGGATCTTCCATTCTTGCATCCTTCATTGTCTCAGGAGATGACGGAATATTGGGTTGGCTTTCTTTATCAACTTAAGGGGTGGCCATCTACTCTGCTATTATCTCTCTTGATGTTTGAGTAAGTTGGCTAATTTGTTCCCCCAAGTTTTTGATCCTCTCAGCATTCTCCTGCACCGCTTGTGTAAGGGTCTGGATTGCATCATCCAGGTTTGTGACAGAGTCCTCCATTGGTGGATAAGACGTGGTGAGCAACTCTTCCTGTTCAACATGGTAACCCATGTAACAGAAAAAATCCCACAACCCCGACAAACCTAACCGTGCTAGGCCTCCGTTACTAATGTACTCAGCAAGCGTTCGTGTCTCAGCAGTCATCCCGTCAATTATTCAAATAATCATATCTCAGATGATATCTTGCTAACCCCGTGAATTACGAATGTCAACATATCTCTGCAATCTGGTAAGATATTGGTGAAAGTTCTCACCTTCAAACTGCAATAACCTCAACATCTAAAAAGTTAGTAGTAAGGGTGTTATGAACCGTAAGATAGGTTCACAACAAATTAGATATATACAAAAATTGATAAACACACAAAACTAAGAAATAAACTTTGATTCCCCGGCAATGACACCAAAATTTGACAGGAGGAAACTGTCGTTGTTCCTATCAAAGTATAACTCAAACCTACAAACTAGTATAGTAAGCAAGTAAGAGATCGATCCCACAGAGAATCAAGTATTCTTAAGTAATGTATATTTACCAATTAGTAGAAAAGAGGGGTTTTGGTGATTGAAGTAAAGAAAATAAACTATAAACAAGTTAATAGAGATAACAATTGAGAAAATACTTCCATCTATAAACATCCACTTTAGTTTGGTTGATTGATCATCTATTCTTCTTCAAGTTATCTTTTCATCCTATTATTGACCCTGTCCTAATTTTGTGTAAATTATTAGTCCTACGAGTCCTAGTAACCCTTACTAATTAGATAACCCTAACACGATCAAGATTTAACCTAATAGTAACATTAAGATTAAGAATTAACCAGGATACATGCAACACCAATCTACGAGTCAGTATTTAACATGTAATTGATTCTCTACACACCAATTTAGTCCTACGAGTCCTAAAAAGGCATGATTGCTACTATGGATTAAGGTTCGCTACGAGGAATCTACAAAATCCAAGCAATAATCTCAACTAGTTTTACGGACTAGAAGAAATCAACAATAATCGCAAAAGAATCAATACGAATCAATAGGAATATAACAAGAATAGAAATCTCACAACTTTATCAAACCAAAGCTTCAATCCATAGACGAAACGGAAGAGTTTAGCACTCCATGGCCATGGAGGCTCTCCTCTTGGGTTCTCTCAATTGATAGTCTCCAAGTGCATAAAACTAAGGAATTAGATTCTTAAAACAAACCCTAAAACGTCCTTAAAAAGTCTCAAAAGAGTCGGCCAAATAATAATTCTAAAAACCTAATTAAAGAGATAAAAAGTCCAACAACAGATTCGGCGTTTCTACAGAGGCCGCGGGGCAGCCAACCTAGGCCGCGGGGCGGCCAGGCGATTGCGAAATCCTTCGTCAGAGCTTCGGGCCGCGGGGCGTCTAGCTTGGCCGCGGGGCGGCTTTTACTGTTCACAGCAAATTTTCCTCTTCGAATTTGGTCCCAATGTCAACACAAAAGTTGTAGATCTCGGAAAGAGCTTTCCAACGCATGCTTATAATAGTCAATTGGATCACCGAGGCCTCCAGAAAGTGAGAAACAAGTTCAGCATGTCTAGCGACAACTTCTTCTGACTTGTTCTTCACTTAGGCTCTCTAACTTCGATTCCGCTCCCGTACTCTTCACTTTTATTCTTCTACTTCACTCTTCCTTCTTCCATGAGCTTCCTCATTCCTCGTCGGATCCACATATACCTGAAATAATCCATAAAATTCCTCGTCGGATCCACATATACCTGAAATAATCAATAAAAACGTGTAGATTTTGACTCCACCAACAAAACGAGTATAAATGCAAATCTAGCTTAAATTATGCATTATGCACATCTAATTAATGCTAAATGCAACCCAATATGCCTACCTAAATGCATGCTATCACTCAGCTCGATTTGGGTTTCCTCGATATGGACTAAAATTCCTCGATATCGAGTAAATTTCTCAGCTTTCTGCTCTGTTCTTGAAACGCACGTTTCCGAGTCCTCGTTCGTCGGATTGACGCATATGATCATGCGCTGGAAAGCTCTTTTCGAGGGCTACAACTCTCATGAAGACACCAGAACTTGACTCAGAATGATGAATGGCGAAAAATAGTCTTTTCTCAAGCTGCACCATCCTTGGCTTCTTCATGACTTTCCTTTAAGCTCTAAAGTGCGTCCGATTTCTGCGAAATTATATAGAAACTAATGTAGACTCCATAATTTGGCAAATAAGCATAAACTACATAGATTATGTACTATTCTAACCCAAATGGATGAAATGCATGCAGAAATCGATATAAAAGATAATATAAAACATGGCAAATTCGGCTCGCATCAGCTTCCCACGTCTTATTTCCTCGGCTTTCTTTGCCTTCTGCGCCAACTCGAACTCCAACTCCTCATTTAGCCCTAACTCGTCGGTACTATTATCTAGCTGGACGCATTGGTTATCTAACTGGACGCGGTTTGTTTTGCCTGGACACCTCCGGCTATCAGGACTTCGTCTTCTTCACCACCAGCCAATTGGAGGCCCGTATGTGCGTGATCTTCTTGGGTCACCGACGGCCCAGTTAATGGCAGTATAAATTCCTCACTTTCCGCCACAGAGATACCCACCCCGACTGAGCCACCCGTTGACGATCCTTGTGTAGGTGCCACATCCCAACAAAGCTCGGTTCGCAGGGAGACATGGAGATCGACAGGCCACGATCGTTCTCTTGTTAGACCGTTTACAAACTTGAAGGCCTGCAGGTCTTCGTCATCTCCTATTGCATATGGCCTGCACCCGCCCCTCTTCAGCTTCCCATATGTGAGCTCCACCTCATGCCTTCTACCATCGACGTTAAACTTTTCCATCACGAGTTTCTTTAGTGCAACGTAGTCGATACATTCGTCCACCAGCACAGCGTTCTGGCTCCGTGACCCCTTGAAGACCCAACCGCCTACTTCGCAAGCCCACCATCCTTCGAACACCACAGTCATACATACGATTGTCTTGTCCCCTGTTCATTTACATAGCGAGGGGTGAAGTAAGTTTACAGTAAGATGTAGCAACTTTTTTCTTCTCGTCAACTTCATAGAGAGACTACTTATCCATTTTCTATCTGCATGCGGTCGCAACTCTCTCCAGTGTATTCCACTAATTGTCACGTTGTTTGCTGTCGGTTGTCACGTTGTTTTCTGTTGGTTGTCCAGTTAATATTAACTCGGAACGCTTCAACTGCAAGATAAACCCCGGCCCACTTGCTTCTTCTACAATGGCTGCTCTCTGAATCTTCGGATTTTTTTTCCACCTGGTACCCATTAAATGCCACCCCCATCATTCCCTCTCATATCCTTATATAGATCCCCATATCATTGGCCACCAACCCTCCTCCTTCACTCTTTGCCGGCGCTTCTCCTTCCTCCTTTTAATTCTCCTACTGCAGTGCATTAATGTGGAATAATCATTGAACTGAGGAGGAGTTTCAATGCTTATATACACTCCCTCTCCTCCCTCCTCCTTCCTCTTCCTCTTCAAGACTTTTTGGCGCAAAGGTTTGGCGAGAAATTGCTTTCTCCGGACTGTTCACAAAGTCTCTGTCAAACTCAAAGAGCTCTCTCTCTCTTTGTCCAATCAAACTCAAAGAGCTCCCTCTCTTGCCTCTCTCCTCTGATGGATGTCTGCCTATGCCCTCTCTCTCTCTCTCTCTCTCTCTCTCTCTCTCTCGCCTTCCTTTTCTCTCCCTCTCTAAGGTGTCACAGCTGGCCCCCACACAATGCCCAGCTCGCCCACAATTTCCCTACCTGTTACCTCCTGCCAAGGTTTCCCGGATAACCGGTTTCACCCAATTATAAACCGGGTTGGATTAACCTTGCAATACTTTCGGTTTTTGGGGTTAGTTTGTGCATTTCCCTCATTTTCTAATCAGTGGTTCAATTCAAAATCTTGAATTAATATTAATGCTAATATATAATTTCAATGAAAAAATATTTTTGATGGGTGATATCATTACATTATTATAATTTTTTCCTTAATATATTCTATATTTTATAACCAATGGGTTTAATTAAAAATATTGAATTAATATATAATATATACTTGTATGTAGTTCTTTATATACTATATTAAATTAAAAGCATGATAATATCACATCGTATATATTTTCTCTTTCATCTATGTGATTTTAATAAAATTATCTTTAGTTAAATCTTTTAAATAAAATAACAATTATAGTAATTTTTTTTCTTTCCAATAAGATAATTTTAAAATATCTATATTTATATACTTCTTTAAATGAGAACCATTTTTAATGAGATATTAACATCACATTAATTATATTTTTTTCAATCAATCAAATTATATATTTTTAATATTATACTAACTTTTGTTAAAATTTTATTTAATTTTATAATATTGATTTGCCATATTATTATAAATTTTTTTTAAAACCGCGCAATGGCGCGGGCACTGTACTAGTCATAATTAAATGCATCCATACAAATAATTGAACCAATAATCTATATAAAAAATGGTTAAATTTATTTAAAATAGAAACACAACTTTTACATTCTTTAATTTTCTTGTTAGATTTAATTCAATGCTTAATGGCTTTTTTTTCTTCTTGAACCAACTTTCCTAAATACAAATAATTGAACCAATAATCTATTTTAAAAATGGGTAAATGAGTGCATTGGGGGAAATCTTTCTCAATAAAATGCTAAACTTATACACTTACAAAACTGATTAAATAAATAGCCTTTCATTGCAGTTGAAAGCAGTGTTCTAAAAGGCACTGGGTGGCCGTTAGGCGGTGGGTGGTCGCCTAGCGCCTAGGTGGTTAGGCGTCTAGGCGATGCCTAGGCATACTTAGACTAAACTTGATTATTTTTCTATATTTCAATGGATAGAACATGTCAATAATTTATATAATGTAGTAATATCTATAATATCACTCATAAACCCAAATTTGGTGTGCATAACTAACACTAAAGTCAATAAATGTAAAAGCGTTCGTTCGACTGGTAACTTTAAACCTCCTAAAATCCAAAACCATAGGCTTGAATCAAAAGTAAATGCATCCCGACTTGGGGGATAAAAAAAACCATAAGCTGACTAATCACTCTCCTAAAAACTAAATCTAAATAATCACCCACCTAGGCGGGGCTATGCGGGATTAGGCGGGGACTATATGGAACCTAGGCGGCGCTTAGGCGGAAATTCGCCTAGAGAGCGCCTAGGCGTAAAAATTCCTAGGTGCCTTGCCACCTAGCGCCTAGGCGCGATTTTTAGAACAGTGCTCGAAAGAAATCTCAGGAACAGATTATACGAGGAAGTCCACACTGATCTACCATGAATCACATCCATTATCAACATTTCAAATATTAGGAATTTGTTTATGTATTATTTTTGTTTTAAAATAGATTGTAGATATCGTTGCTCTGTTTTAATGGAAATGAATAAACAATATTAATCTAATCAACTCACACTTAATTTTATACAATATATATGTTAATGGAGTGCAATCTTCAAAAGCCATAGAAATTAAGAGAGACTATGTAAGTAATGTTTACATATCATCATATTTCCAGTGTTAAAGAGTGACTATAATTAATGGCAGAATTAGCTATCAACAAATTCAACACAACGTACTGCTAGGAAGCCCATCTGTTGCAAAGGTATATATATCTTGTACCATCTTGAAATCTCATAATTATTACTCGTCTAGTCCTTCCATAATCATAAGCATTCCTTATCTAATCCTTCCAAAGATTAATATAATACCTAATAACTTTCTTTTATTGATGAGTTTTATTACACATAACTCAATACACATGCATTCATTCTATTTAACATTCAAGTAAATAAGTAATATCATAGCTATTGCTGTAAAATGCAGCCAGCAATACACCAATAACACAACAAGGGAATCAAAAAATCAGAACAAGACATTCTAGCAAAGTTAGAATTAAACATTATTATCTTATATGCCTAAGATAAACGATCATAATGTCAAGGTTCAAATCTTAAAATTTATCCATAAATAACCAGGTCGATTTAGTTGTCACACTCTATAAGTAGTTTGTTGTAATACAAAAATTTATCCACAAATGACCACCTCTCTAAACCATCAGTACCTAGGTTATTTTAAAGGGCCCGTAGTTTCCATGATTTGAATTTTTTATTTATTTGTGTTGGTCATTGATTTCTTCTAGTTTAAAACTAAAAATACTCATTTTAATAATTCTCTTAAACTCGTATATATCATCACCCTAACCTCATATATCACTGTAATGATTTCATCATTTCGGCTCTTAATTAAGTCAATTTTCCTGCTCTAGCTTTACATAACTTCATAAATAAGCAACATCAATTTGTTTCGAACCCGTCTAACCATCTTATGCCTTAAACCCGCCCGAAATCATACAACATTCCTTCTTCTCCACACTAAAAATTAAAATCAATTCCAAGGACCTAGGCAGATGCTTTGTCTGTGGAAGAACCTAAAGAAAGCAAAGTCTGCACTCAATCTAATACTAGAAATAAATTAACAATTGCAACAAACTCTCATTTCCAGTGAATTCGAAATAAATCTAATACAAAATGTTTACCCTCTCAAATTCTTCTTCTCCCTGTTTCTTCTTCTCTTATATTCCCATTTAGCCCATAGCTCAATTCCTCTATCTAAATGTCATGAAAATCGCCCAAACCTAACCCTATTTTCGACATCTAGCTCATCGAGTGTGAAATCAGAGAGAGTAAAATAGATTGAACATAAAAAGCAGAAGATAGAGAGAAGGAAATGAATCATAAAGTTGGCGAAAGAACCAGAAGGGATTGTTCGCACCGAAGGAAAGAACTGCGGGGGTGATTTTTGCCACTAGGAGGATGATTGTTCGGTGTAAAATTGGAAACCGAAGGGCACGAGGAGCGATTTTGGCACCAATTCAAAGCGAAATCAAAGGTCCATTCGATTTTGGCACCCTTCTCTTTCAAAAGCTAATGCAAACCAGTAAAGCATAAACATATCACCACCCTAACTTCAAATATCACCTAAATCTCATAAATTTCATAATGAAACCCCTATTATAAACCACTAACTCATCAAGTATGAAATTAGAGAGGGCAAAATAAATAAATTACACCAAAGCAAATTTAGTTCAAGTGAAAACTACATGTTCAAATAAGTAATCAACGGATGAATCAAAGGAAACTAACCAAAAAAGTCACAGTGCATCAGGAACCATTGATGGCATTGAAGGGAAGAACAACAAAAGCGACTGTTGGCCCCAAAAGGAAGAATTGCGGGAGTTATTGTTGGCACCAGAAGCGTGATTACTCGCTGAAAATCTTGAAATCGAAGGTCTTGCCGAAGTGATTTGGCCATGGAAGTGAAATCGAAGGTGTAGAATCACTAGTTGGAAACTGAAATCGAAGGTGGCCAAGAGAAATTGATTTTGGCATAGAAGAGAAAATAAAAACCCTAGATGAAGCGGTGGAGAGTTACTTTTTATAATTAATTTTTTTTTCAGAGGATAAAGCGCATATTTGTCCCGCCTACTAAACCCGTGGCCATTGAGGACCGGTACATTTATTTAAATTTTAGATTTTATAAAACAGGCACATCAGGTCAACTGGATTAAAAAAATTCTCCTGCGCAGTGCAGGTTTTCTCGTCCTCTGGCGATTCTCCTAGTCAATCTAGGTTTGATTCCTGATTCCTGAACCCTTCGGCAATCTCATCGAATTGTTCTCTCACACTCGGTTTCCGCCCAATTTCTTGTTCTTCCTGATGGATGACATCGGATTGGATCTCAGCAGTTTGCGGTTATCGGACGCAGAGTCCCAAAGAGTAGTGGTTAATGGTATCGAAGATGATGGCGCATCTGATCGATTCAAACTGTGTTTGGTAGGAAAACTACTTACATCCCGCAAATTCAATGCAACCGCAATGAAGAACACTTTCCTCGCGGTCTGGTCTCCGAAACATGGCTTGGCAGTTAGGGAGGCGGTGGATGGCGTCTTTGTCTTCCAGTTCTTCGATAATCTGGATCTTCATCACGCTCTTCACGATGGCCCATGGTGCTTCGACGACTCTCTGCTAATTCTTCGCGAAATTCAGGGTGTCACTCGGCTATCGGACATTCCATTCACACATTCCCCGTTTTGGGTTATTGCCCGTGGTGTTCCGCTTGGCTGTGCTGGGCTGGCAACGGCTAAAGCAATCGGCAATGGAATTGGGCGTTTTCTGGGCATCGATGACTCTGATTTTCTGGGTCTTAGCGATCGGCTTCGGATTCGGGTCGAACTGAATGTAGATTCGCCCCTACGCCGCTGTATTACCCTTCTGCTTCGAGGAGTTGAAGTCTTTGTTCCTCTCCAATATGAACGACTGCCGTTGTTTTGTTTTACCTGTGGATGCATTGGCCACCTCTGTAAGGCATGTCCCCACCCGATCGCTTCCTCGTCATCGGATACCCCGCAGTTTGGGGCATGGCTCTGCGCATCTCCACCTCGGACAAGATTCCGTATCCACCAAGGTGCTCTTGATCGCGAAAGGGTTTGGTTTGACAAGTACAAACAACGCCAGGCCACTCAGACCTCTGTAGGCCAATCTAATTTATTCTCTGGGCCTAAGCACTTGGTTGAAGGGACAGGGGAATGTGATCCCAAGGCTGTCTCCTCTCCTCTTCCAAGAGGCACCGCCTCTATTCAGGCTGCGAGGACCATGAGCATGAATGCCCCATCCAGAGCTCAGTTCAAACGCCGGACCCGAATGAAGCAACAGGCTCGCCTCAAGGCTCATCCGCCTCTCAAGGGTGATGCAAAGAGAAAATCTGCGCCAACAAACACTGGGGCTGACATCTGTAAACGCCTGAAGCAATCTCAAGAGGCAATGAACATCGACACTCAAGTAGCGAGCGGGACAACAGAGCCTGCTCGCGAACAGCCATGAAAATCTTCAGTTGGAACTGTCAGGGGTTGGGCAATGCCCCGACAGTTCGTGCCATCCGGGATTGGTCCTGGAAACATTGCCCGGATTTAGTGTTCCTCATGGAAACTAAAGTCAATCGGCGTGATCAAGAGAATGTCTTGCGGAAGTGTGGCTTCATTGAAGGTCTCTGTATCGATTCGGTGGGGCGCTCTGGCGGTCTAGGCTTATGGTGGCGGAATTCATCAGTAGCAGTGATATCTTACTCTCAAAACCACATCTTCGCAACAATCACTTCAGCAGATACGTCTTGGAATATTGCCTGTATTTATGGTTGGCCGGAATCTCACAACAAATCTAGAACCTGGGCGTTGATGAGGGATCTGTATTGTCGGACTTCTTTGCCAATCCTCTTCATGGGAGACTTCAACGAAATTCTTGATCCTTCTGAAAAAGAAGGCGGCGCTATACGCTCCCAGAGAGCGATGGATGGCTTTAGGGGGGTGATTGATGATTATGACTTAAGGGATTTGGGATGTGCTTCAGGCCCTTTTCTCACATGGCAGCGAGGCCGAGACCCCAATTCTTGCATCCGTGAGCGGCTTGATAGATTCATCGCTTCACCAGCCTGGGCCACTGCTCATCCTCTAGCGAGGGTTATGCACTTTGCCAGGTATTGCTCTGATCACTCTCTTATTTTTCTCCAAACCTCCCAAGTTCGTTCAGAATCAGCCAGACACTTCAAGAAGCCTTTCCGGTTTGAACCACTGTGGCTTTCTCATGAGGACTGTCATTCTATCGTTGATACTAATTGGCGGTATAGTTGGGGGCGACCACCAGAGAAAATTGCTGCGTGTACTGCGGCTCTCTCTGATTGGTCCCGAAAGGTTTTCAAGGGCCGGTTGAAACGCATACAAACACTTGAATCTGAATTGAGGAACCTCCAGTCACAGCATCCGAGTCTTAGGGTCCTTGAGAGGGGGGTTGTTGTTTCTGCAGAGCTTGATAAATTGCACAAAGAGGAGGAAAGTTACTGGCATGTTCGAGCCCGAGCTAATGAACTTAGGGAGGGCGACAAGAACACATCCTATTTCCACCACAAGGCTAATCAGAGGCGCACAGCTAATACAATTTCTGAGTTGATTAAAGATTCAGGAGAGATTAGCAGAACTCATGAGGAAATCACAAGGACTGTCGTGGATTTCTTCGCTGATTTGTTTGCTACAACGTCGCCCGGCCCTTCCGACATTGATACAGCGATAGTTGGTATTCATCCTACCGTCACAAGGGAGATGAATGACTCCCTTCTCAACCATCCAACTGAAGCCGAAATCCACAGTGCTTTGAAGCAAATGCATCCTAGCAAAGCCCCGGGTCCTGATGGACTACATGTTGTATTTTACCAGCGTTTCTGGAGCATTGTCGGCCCTGATGTTGTCCAATACATTCAGGACTGGTGGAGCACAGGATCCTCTCTCGATGACATCAATTTGACAGTGGTTACTCTTATTCCAAAAATCAGGAACCCAAATAAGCTAGCTGATTTCCGGCCAATCAGTCTGTGTAATGTTCTTTACAAGATCATCACGAAGGTATTGGTTAACCGACTCAAGCCTCTACTTGATCAGATTATTTCTCCTTCTCAGAGTGCCTTCATTGTCGGTCGTTCAATCACTGATAACGCGCTCATTGCCATGGAAATCTTTCATTATATGAAAGTTAAAACCACCGGTTGCAGCGGAGCTATGGCCTTGAAACTCGACATGAGTAAGGCGTTTGATCGGATGGAATGGGCTTATTTGAGAAAGGTTATGGCTCAGCTAGGATTTGATGAGCTGTGGATTTCCAAGGTCATGAGTTGTGTACAGGGGGCGAGATATTCCTTTAAGATCAATGGGGCGATCGATGGCAGAGTCATCCCTTCACGAGGGCTGCGCCAGGGGGACCCTCTGTCCCCCATTCTGTTCATATTAGGTGCCGAAGGATTCTCCTCTTTGATCACGACAGCAGTTCAGTCCTCTTGCCTACACGGGGTGCCGGTTTGTAGGGGTTCGCCGACTTTATCGCACTTGTTCTTTGCAGACGACAGCCTCTTATTCGCCAAGGCTACTTCGGAAGAATGCTCTAAGATAACTGAGATTCTCAGTCAATATGAGAGAGCTTGAGGTCAGAAAATTAACTTGCAGAAGTCGGAAGTAGCCTTTAGCGCCAACCTGTCTGTCTCAGCCCGGGAACACCTTGCTTCGTCTTTGGGGGTGAAATTAGTAGACAAGCATGCTAAGTACTTGGGACTTCCGGCCATCATTGGGTGTTCAAAGAAGTCAGTGTTTTCTTTCATCAAGGATCGCCTCTGTAAGAAGGTTCAAGGATGGAAGGAAAAGCTCCTTTCCTCGGTTGGGAAGGAAGTGCTGATCAAATCTGTTCTCCAGAGCATTCCCGCTTATGTCATGAGCGTGTATCGTCTTCCAGATGGCCTTATCGACGAGATTCATGGCCTTTTGGCTCGTTTCTGGTGGGGATCATCGAACGCTAATCGGAAGATTCATTGGCGCTCTTGGATGGATCTTTGCTCTCCTAAAAACCATGGCGGAATGGGGTTCCATGATCTTTGAGTTTTCAATCAGGCGCTACTGGCCCGACAAGGATGGCGCCTCCTCCAGTGCCCATCCTCGCCTCTTCACGCCATTTACAAGGCCAAATACTTCAGGCACTCCACCTTCTTGCAAGCCGATCGGGGTCACCGGCCTAGCTATTCTTGGAGTAGTATTTGGGGTGCAAAATCTCTTCTCAAAGAAGGTCTTGGTTGGAGGGTAGGGAATGGTCATTCCATCCAAGCATCTATGGATCTGTGGATGCCTGTCGGACAGGGACTGGAGTGCCCAACTCTTGCGCCTGGAATGCACCCGGATGTGACCGTCTCGGAATTCATTGACCCATTGTCTTGTACGTGGGATGTACCAGCTCTCTCGGCGGCTTTCCTGCCATTGGATGTAAATCGCATTGTCACTATCCCTCTCAGCCATCGATCACCGCCGGATGTCCGAATTTGGTTCCCTCATAAGTCTGGTGTTTTCTCGGTGAAATCGGCCTACTGGCTTGGCTACATGGGGTCGAGATCAGTGCCTATAGCCGACGAATGGCGGCGCATATGGCGCCTCCGCCTCCCTCCTAAGGTGCTTAACTTTGCTTGGAGGATGTGCTCTAATTTCTTGAGTGTTGCAGCAAACCTATTCGCTAAGCGGATTGTCCCGTCTCCTATTTGCACTCGTTGCGGCTCAGGCGATGAGACGATTTGGCATGCCCTCTTTACCTATCCATACTCGGCAGTGGCATGGGTGGGTTCCTCCTCGACTACCCTTATCGCCTCCAGGACTGATCTTGCGCCATTGGGTGTCATTGCTCACGTTCACTCAACGCTGGGAGAATCAGGGGTATGTGATTTACTTACAAATGCCTGGATTGCTTGGGCGCTACGCAACAAAGCTGTGTTCTCGGATGATGTTTGCAATCCTGAGATTCTACGAGATGGATTTCGACGGCTTGTCTCTGATTTTCGATGCACCATCGCCACCACATTACAGCGTGATCCATCACAACTGAGTCCTTCAGACTGGACTGCTCCACCTCCGGGTTCCCTCAAACTCAACACGGATGCGGCTCTTCTTCATGGGTCGGTCTGCCTGGGTGCTGTTCTCCGTGACCACTCGGGCGCAATACTCATGGCGGCCTCAAAGCGTTATTTGGGGACTGTCTTAGTAGCCTTAGCGGAAGCGTCGGCCCTCCTATTCGGTGTCCAATCCGTTGTCGGTCTTGCCTGGGATCACTTGCAAATCGAGTCTGATGACTCTAATCTTATTCAGCGGCTCCTCTACCCAGTGCATAGCACCTCTTATGTCGACCTTGTCTGCGAGGATATCCTCGAGCAATTACCCAATACTACTGTATCTTTCCTTCATGTGCGTAGATCGGCTAATACCGTCGCTCATTTTACGGCAAGGCTTTTGCCTACCGCTAACACTACTTGTATATGGCTTGATCAGTTTCCACAGGGTCTCATTGATCTAGCGGAAATTGATCTTATTTGATATATATACAGCTCTTGATTTCAAAAAAAAAAAAAACAGCCACATCATATCCATAAAAACAGCCACTTTAGTCTTCCAAATGGAAAATGGATTTAGAACGGTGATTTAACCTTAAAACCACCACATAATTCGCTAAATAAAATAAACTGTCACAACCATCTGCTTCATCAGCTCGTTTATGTAGTAGTTTTACCCCTTTGTGTTGCTGATTATATAACTAGATCTTTGGAGATGTGTAAACTGATGACCCCTTGAACAGAGAGCTTTGTAACATCATCCGAAAGGATTATCAATGATTATTTTTTCTTAGTTAGGGCATCCTATTCATTGCCTACTGTATTAAAAAAAACATTGCATTACAATTTGTAGTTAACAAATTAGTCCAATTACATTTAGAAAAGTCTTCTACAACAGTTAGAAAAAATATTCGTAACCATTCTAAGTAGCATTAGAATATGGACCTCATACATCTTGAATTAAATCAAAAGTCTTTAAGGTAGAAATAACACTCTTAAGAAAAGGTATCTTATATATGTTGGCTTGCCCTATGATAGATGTCACAAGCATTAAGAGATTGAGTAGTTAAAGAGATATCAACAAAAGGCAATTTTCTAATTTTATTGATAGGCAAATGGCCAAGTCTATGATGTCGAAGCATTACAGGCTCAGTCTTACAACTAGCTAGAAATAGAATTTAAACTATTCTTGAGCAATAGAATCAACAACAATGTAATGTTTGTCATAATAAACAGAAGAGTAATCTGAAACTAAATTAAAAGAAATTGAACTAAAATTCAAACTAGGCTAGTTCAAACTTGAATCATGTGCATCATCGACCAATTTATGTAAACATTGTGAAATATCTTCATGCTTAATGTGAGGATATAACCCAACAAGCTCTCTACCAAGAACTAGTGACCTCTTCATATATATTGAAGGGGTTTGAAGCCTTTTCAAATTCAAATCACCACCCACTGCATGTATAAACATTTCCAAAAGCATCACACTCCACTGCATGATGCAACGATGGGTGAGATTAAGAGGTGCTTAACCCAACGCAGGATTCTGCGGTGGTTAGTGGTCAAAAGAGTAAAAAATAGTGGCAAATCTATCTTTTTTTAATTAATATTTTATACAACATTGTTAGTTACAAACATATGATTAAAAAATTTCGGGTATGTCAACTTTCACCCCTCATCTTCCGCCTTCTCAACTGAGCCCCAAGACCAGATCTCTCCCTGGCCCCTGCCCTATGGGGAGAGGACAATTAGGAGAAAACCCCTCTCGACTCCTTCTCCGTCCCCTCTTCCAGTTGACATGTGGGATGAATTGATACATGATTCAAGTCTCCTAGGGGGTGATTGACTCCTGGTCAGAAGAAAATGAAACCTAATCGACTCATTTCTTTTTGATGACTTGTACTGGACGACAAATCAGGAAAACAAATTCATGATTGTGTTTGCTTTGTGATGGTTCTTTCACTGGTTCCATCTATATGGATTCGATTTGCACAGGTGCACATGTTGAATCAATAGGCTTTGGTTAATTTAAAAAATTGACTATATAAAATAGAATCCATTTTAAAATGTCTGATTTCCTTGTGTTGAAGAATAACAAAACCTGACTGATCTCCTTGGGAAGCTTGATGTCCAAGGAGATCTTGATGGTCGAGATAGAGTGTAGTTGAAGCTCCTCTACACTAGCGGGCTTGGGAGGCTTTCTCGCCTTTTGCTTCAATTTTACTAAGTGTTAAAAAGGGGTTGTTATTGGGAATATGTATTTATTGCCAAAGGGATGATCCCATCACTAACTCTAGGTGTCAACAACAGTTCAATCACCTTCGGATTTTGGTATCAATAAATAAGTCATTGCCACTGACTCCCGATGTCGGTAAAGATCCATGCAAAGATGCCTCTACAAGATTCCTTGCAACCATCGAATCAATCCCTCCACCGACACCGTCTTTCAAAGTCATCAAGTCTTGTCAATTTGCCTGCTCAGGATTCCCTTGCAATATTCCATGACATCGGTATACATCGTCGGCAAAATAGGACCCCTTTTCCCTATAAATACCAAGAACTCAACCACAACCTTCCCACAAATCCGCCCCCCCCCCCCCATTGAAAGTCGGAAGTCGGTAGCGCCGTCGAGAGGTTTTGAAAATGTCGAATTGGCAATTACGTGTTTTGTGACTGCAAGGTGGTTCTAATGATGACGACGATGGCGAAGGGAGAAGATCAGACCCCTGTGCTCAAGCAACCATGCACCGTCGTAAGTTGGAATTTTGTGTTTGTCGGAAATTTAGAGGTTGAATTTTTTTTAATGATTTTTTTTGTTGAAATTCGAGAATTTGTAGTTGAAAATTGAAATTATGGCTTAGAAATATCGAGGTTGAAATTTCTTGAATGAAATTTATGTTGAAATTAGAGATTTTGTTCATTACCTTCTTTATATATCGAGCTCATGCCTTCATATTCACTTGGTCAGCTCAAAACCCATCAAGTTGAAACATCAAAGAATAATCGGTGCCCACGTCCAAAAGGTTGGTGTTGATCCTGTATAATATAACTTATCATCTAGCTCATCCAAAAGGTTGGTGCTGATCCTGAATAATCGGTGCCCACATCCAAAAGGTCGGTGCCCACAATATGTTTTTTTTTATTAAGTAAATATTAGAGATCAAGCAAGCCTGATTCTCAAGAGGTTGATGAATCAGGAGACGGAAATCACCTAAATATACAGAGAATACAGAAAACATGTACAATAAAACAAGCAAAAACAAAATATGCAACAAGACCGCCTAAGTGGAACTACTCCCAAAAGTTGAAGACGTCGGCGAAGAACGAAGCCAAGCACCGCTAAACAGTTGACACAATACGATGTTGTACTAAGGGGAACAATATATACTATATCACTTGATTATGTTTTTTTTTAATAATCCATTAACATATCTAAAATGACGGTATGATAAAATGACGCTATATTTATATGAATATAACACTACTAAGTGGCTTATTATATTATGATTCACCAAACTATCTTACATCGATATCCATTCAAATTATACCACATTAATTCTAACATGGTTAAGCTATATTAATTATAATAATTGTAATGCTAAGGACCCAAATGAAGCTTTATGAACAACTTACTTGGATACTTGTCACAAACTCTTCCAGATCACTGTAATGTAAATGTCAAACGGTAGCTTAACTCATTCATATAAGAAGACATAATACCAACAAGAGATCACCAACGAATACCAAAATTACTAACAAATGTGGTAGTATTTGTGTAGGGATGCTAATATGGTATTTATAGTAAGTTGTCGCTGACATCGACTATACCTTTTGCCGACTAAGAAAGTCGGTGTCGGCAAAACCTTGTTCGATGCTGAAAGTCGATGATGGAGACGTGTGTTTGCGATATGAAGTCGTGCCATTAGCAAACTGGCATTAAAATGAAGGTAATTTGTGGAAACCACTTAGAGCAAGTCCAACAGTTTTTGTAAAAATTCTCTAAATTAGATATCAAAATATCTAAAAAATTTACCCTCACACTCCAACAACTTCTATATTATACAGATTTCTACATTAATTATATAATATAATAAATACAAATTTTTCCCTCTCTCCCAAAGCAATTAATGTTTTCCTTCCAAAACAATTAATGTTTTCTCCGTTTTCTCCCAAAAATTGTGGATTCTACCAAAAAAGAAATGGTGGAACATTAAAATTTTCTCTCTCTCCCAAATCAATTAATGTTTAGAGTGAGTTTGTTTTGTACAAATATAGAGAAAAATGTAGTCTCTCCAAACTTCTCTATTTTGTACAAAAGCGGTTGGAGCAAAAAAAAAAACACCCATTTTTTTTTCCAAATTCTTCAATTTTCTCTATTTTAGAGAAAAAACACTAATTTTTCTCAAAATTTTCCAGTTTTCTCTATTTTAGAGATAGGGATTGCTGGGTCTCCAGATCAAAATGGCACCCGAAAACCCCAATACCCCCAAAAAGAACGCGCGGCCTCACGCGCCCCTAATTACCTATCGCTCTTCATCCCCTACCCAGAAACCTCAATCCCACTCTGGAAAAGCAAACAATTTCTCTGCAAATCTAACTTCAACCCCTTCCCGAAGCTCAAATCGGTATGGCCCTATCAATATTAAACAATATCGGTTCTGGATCTGGCACAAATTTTGGATCTGGAGCGGGGTTGTGTGCGAAACCTCATTTCTAAGGTTTTGTTCGCTCTGTTCATTCACATCACTCCTATGGGGATCTATAAAAGTAATCGTTGTCACAATCAAAGGGCTTCTCTCTACTTCATCTCACTTTGGCCGATTTGGCCGATTAAACGACTCCCTCTTCAACTGGAGTGGTCTTGGGGTTTCTGCGCTCAGAGGTCTGCGCCTTCATCTTTGCTTCTGTGTTGCTCAGGGTCTGCCGAGTGCCGTTCTTCGTTGCTATAGTTCTCTGGAGTACTGGGCTATTGTCCTCTCTACTCACAGGTATGAAATCGATCCTCCGAAAATCGTTTCTAGAATTGCCCCTTTCGATTCTTTGAATTCGATTCTCTCTACTCACAATTTTCTCCCATTTCTTCTCTTCTCTGAAATTGCATACTGGTTTTTCTCTAACTCCACTGAATTAGCATTAATGGCTAATAACCCTCAAAAACCCAAAGGGAAGGGGATTCTCTCTGAGACTCCACCGACACCCAAAAAAACCCCTAATGGGAAACCCCCGGGTGAACCCCAAACTAAAACTAATCCCTCCAAGTCGCTCAAAATCGACAAGGGCAAAGGGAAAATCGATCTGAACTCCTTCTATAACCAACTCCAAATATTTAAACCGAAATACAATTTCCATACTAATGCCATTCTCTATGGGAGGGCTCACCCCAACTTTGGTTTGAAGTCCTATCTACCAGTTTACCAATTAGAACTTATTATGACTTTCTATGCAATCTGGAGCACCTGTTGTATAAGCATTTTATGTACTTTGAGCATCAAGATCATCAGCATTATTTACTACGTTTACCATGTTGAATATCTCCATCAGATTTGCATTTTATCTAAATATATTCATCAAACCCTGCAGCACTGCATATCATGCCTTTTTTCTTTGCTGAGAGGGTTAACTTGTTTACCATACTCAACTGTATGCTTATATCAGTCACAACTAGACTTAATTAGCAGAATTTCTAACTCTAGACGAGGGGCTTGCCTCAATCCTACTCACTTTGATTCTCCAAATGCTTGCATTTTATCTGTAGTCATATATCAAAATCCTTGTTATGAACTATGGTATCACTTGAGCATGAGTCTATTGCTTCTTATTAAACAGAGCTATAAATTGCTACTAGTAAGATTGTCACAAACCCAAATTAACTTTACTACTAGCTTCAATCATAACTGTATAGCTATATTTAATCTTAACATTATTTACTCCCTGATAATGTACTTTGGCACTGGCATTGAAGATTTCTCACCTTATTATAAAGTGGCTAATTTTCTGGCTCCTTACTATTTTAGTTTAGGATCCAAATCCCAGTTCAGATATACCTATCCTCTACTGGAAAGTTGTATTGCCATGCTACCACATAACCTATACCTGCACCACTGTCCTATACCTGCTAGCATTAACAAAACCCATTTGTCTAACTATAATTATGAATCTATCCACAACTGTCCAATACTTATTAGCATCAATCTTGATCCTTTATCCAGATCAAATCAAGAACCATCTATAAAACACACTACTAATCCTTTAATGATTGGGAAATACTCAAGTTCTATTTGCTGGCAAAATCTTGATTTGAATTATCAAAAATCCATAATATCTTTTGCAAAACTATTTCCTCCCACCTCTTGGCAAAATCTCGACTATTATCTTCTTAAGTGTTTCATCCTATGGGATAGTAGATACGTTGAGTTGGAAATTATCCCCGTGTGGTAATTATTCGGTGAGCTCGGCGTATAACATGATCCATGGCATGAGTTCTGAGTGTTGTGTCGATCGGCATATTTATAAGGCGATTTGGAGGTTGAAAGTCACGGAGAGAGCGAGGATATTTTGTTGGGAGGCTTTCAAGGGGGCGATCTGGACGAACAGTGAAAGGTGTCGTCGCCACCTTGCTGATGATGCGACGTGTGCGGTTTGCGGGGCTGCGGATGAAACCTTATCTCACCTCCTCCGGGATTGTGGGATCGCTAAGGATTTCTGGGAAGCGCTTGGTCTACCGGTGGAAAGGGAAGTTTTCTTTAATTCTGACTTTGCTATTTGGATTCGATTGAACCTCCTCTGCAATGTTGTTTTTCATGAAGGCATTCAGTGGTCTTCTGTTTTTGCCACCTCCATATGGTGGATTTAGAAATGGAGATGTAATGTGGTGTTTAATGATGAACCTTTTGCAGGGGATAAGATATGTTTTGTAAAGAATCAAGTCTTAGAGTACCATGGCGCGTGAGGCAATCTCAAGAGTGGAGAAGCTGATCTCATGGGAGAGGCCTAGGGAGGATTGGATGAAGGTGAATACGGATGGTTCGGTAAGAGACAGTGGCCTTGCAGCAGCAGGTGGAGTCATCCGGGACAGTGATGGTCGCTGGCAGGTAGGTTTTGTTTATAATATTGGTATATGCACAGTTCCTATGGCCGAGCTCTGGGGCGTCCTACATGGTATGCGCCTAGCTTGGTCAAGGGGTTACAGGAGGGTCATTCTTGAAGCAGATTCCCGGCTCGTGTGCTGCTTATAGGAAGGCCTATGGATCGTTATCACCCCCTATTCAGCCTGGTTTCTGAATGCCAAGGCTACATGAGAAGGGACTGGTCTATCCAGTTTCGGCACATCCTTAGAGAGGCCAACTCGGTCGCGGACTATCTCGCCTCTTTTGCTTTTTCGTTTAGTCTAGGGCTTTCTGTATTGTGTGACCCGCCTCAGGGTGTTTTAAGTTTAATCGCTGATGATGTAAGGGGTCGGGCTATCCCCCGTATGAGTACTACTTAGCCTTTTTTAGTTATTAATAAAACTCCCCCTTGAGGGGACGGAGAGCACCGCCTCTCCTTCTTACCAAAAAAAATTATGCACAACTAATGAAATTATATATTATGAAATACTGCTGAATCTTTGGCTACAATGGGCATGCTTATTTTCAACTAAGGTTTCAAATACTACCTATTTGCTTTCACCTTTGTTTTGGTCCTACCTAGGGATTTCCTCTATCAAAACTCATGATAAAATGCCTCTAATTCACTCAAACTGCCTATTCATTACCCAATTAAATGGAACCCTTTATAAAAAACCCCGAGTGATCCACTGGCTCCTACTTGATGTTCTGATTTCTGTCCAGGATTCTAACTTTGAGCTTTGGCTGAATGAAAACTCTTACTTCTTCAATCTCATCCTTTCCTTTATAAAGTTTTACTTATTATCAATTGTGAATGTGTTTGCTTCTAATCTGATCTGTTTGCTTACTCTGAATGATATCTTCTTCAACACTAAGGGAAATACTCACTTAACCACTCCTCTATGGTTATCTAACTACTGCTGTCATGCTTACCATATCATAATGAGAATTGCATCTTTCTTTAACTATACTAAGTATTCTCTTTTCACTTCTGTCATAAGCAACCAGTCAGATAGAAATATTTACTCTCATAAACCCACTCCCAAACTCTCTACTAAGCTTGCTCGAGGGATTTATTCCCTCGAGCATTTTGTTTATTCACAATCTATGCAGCATATCAACACAACCTTCAGGGCACCAGCTATGGTCTGGAGTACAAAGTGGACTCAAGTAACTGAATATCTCAGTCACACAACAGCAACATTGATCAAAGGCTTTACCTGTAATCAAGCATGTGAAGGACTCAACCATACTTCATCTACACAGCTTAACTCAAACAAAAGGTGCACTTGGAAGGTTTGCAGCTGCTCTCCATTTTTTTATCTTCCAAGTGCAATTACAAACACAAATCATATGTACTGCCCACATTATATAACTTGTCATGACTTTGGTTTGTTGCTTAGTACAATATTTTTTAACTTTGTAAAACATAAACATTTGATATTACTTAGCTAGTACTTTTTGAATCATTGGATTGATTCACCACACCATATCAAGCAACTACTTTTATCGATTATGGGGAAGTGTTATAATACATGCTGTTTCCCTAACCTGCATCACTACCCTATATCTGTTATCACAATTCTTTCATATTTGTATTCCTATAAATATGAAGGTATTAGTTATCACCTCACTCTATACTTATTGATGAATCAAAATATATATTATGAACTTCTCTACTATCTAAATTGGTGTTTATGGTTCTTTCCAACTCTCTTTACTGCTAAATCTGCTTGCATCTCATCACTGATCATAAACTAAAACCCTTGTCATGAAGATTGGCTTTACCAGAGCATGGGTTCAATGTTTCTTACTATTAGGACCTCTAATTTATTTCTATCAAGACTGTCACAAAACCATAACAACCTCACCACTGGCTTCAATCAAAACTGTAATGCCGCATCTGATTTTGACATCATTTACTCCTTGAACTTGTGTTTTGATATTCACCATGAAAATCTATTACTAAAGTACTTTGTTGATAGCTCTCTGGATCCCTCTTACTGCTATTCTGGAACACTATCTCAGTGTAGGGATACACTTTCTCTGCTTAAAACTTGCTTTGCCTTGCTAACACATTACCCTAACCTGCATCACTACCCTATATCTGTTATCACAATTCATTCATATTTGTATTCCTATAAATATGAATGTATTATTTATCATTTCACTCTATACTTATTTATGAATCAACATATATATTATGAACTTCTCTACTCTCTAAATTGGTTTTTATGGTGCTTTGCTAATCAGATTTCAATTTTATTACTTAGAAGAATGCCACAAACTCTTTATTACTCGACTTCTGTACACCACCATCACTACACCATCACTGCACAGCCACTCTTACGGAAGCTATATGTTGATCATTTAAGCACCCACTATACCTGCTCTAAATCCATATGCCATACTATCCAAAATACTTTAATGTTACAGCTAACATTAACCCTGCTGTCAACTGAATTACTACTTCACAATGGTCTGATTTGTATTTTTACCAGTCGGGATCCTCTATCTAATCCAAAACAAAAACACTATATAAAACACTCCACTACTAAGGTAGCCATGGCAAAAAAACCCTCCACTCTTTCCTGGCTTATTTTCGACTTGTATAACAAAACACACACTATATCTTGGCATTTGGTTTGCTACCTATACTTGTGCATTAGTTGCTGGATTAAGGCTCCTGGGGTTTTCCTCTTCTCATCTCTTAATGCCTTTTCATCTGCTAACACCATATATCTAATCACAAAACAAAACCTATGTTATATGCACTGGTATTGCCAGAGCTTGGGGTCACTGCTTCTTACTTATGAGATCTCTAATTTACTCCTATCAAGAATGTCTCAAAAACACAACTGCATCACCACTAATTTTAAGCATAACACTAGTGCTGCCTCAATCTGTGATTTTATTTACTGCTTGAATATGTGCTTTGACATTCACCATGGAAACCTCTTTCTAAATGACTTTGTTGTCAACTCTCTGACCTCTTACTGCTGTTCAAGAACTCTGTCTCTATGCATGGAGGGCTATTCTCAGATCAAAGCTTACTTTGCCATGCTACCACATTATCCTATACTACACCAGTGCACCATTTCAATTATCAGCAATCAAACAAATTTGTATAACTATATATGTGGCTATATTTCATACCAATTTACTAATCCTGCTCAAGGGAGTTATTCCCTTGAGAAAAATACTTACTTGCAGGTTGTGCAGCTACTGCCTCATCTTGGCTGGTCCCTTGGTTCATGCCTTGTCGGCTTTTGGCTTCCAGTCCAGGGTATGCACACCCAAAGGCACCCAACACCAATGACATGGATTCAAGCGATCCAATTTGACGACAACAGCACCAAGCCACATCTCAGCTTAAGTGAGCTTACTTGTGCCACCTTCAAACCATTGTTTAAAAATAGTAGCAACATACAATACTTTCCATGTTTCTTAAACACGACAGGCTTTTTGGTGAATACTCGTTTACTACACTTTTGTCGCTTTTTCAGAGTAAATCATGACCATCATTATCTATTCAAAAGGTTCTATAGATTGATAATTGTAGTCCTTTACTTAGAGTCTAATTCGAATACAAGGGTTTCGAGCGCTTCATGTTTGTTCATAAACCTCTATTGGGGCCTTTGGCCACATCCCCTTCCACCATACCCAGGCATCACAAGCCATAAGCATCATATTAATCTCTATATAAAAGATGCGACATCGCTAAAAAAGAAATTAAAACACAATCAAAACAAAAATTCTTTAAGCATAGGGACATATAACCGATACCCCCATCAATTGGAATCTCTTTACTCCCATGAACAAGGTTCTCAACCAGAAAACTACCTTCTCCCCCTCAAAAGGTTTTAATGAAGTTTAGCTTTTGAAATATTAGAGGCCTTAGTAGAAAGAATGTTTGGACCCACATTGAAGCTACAACTAAAGCAGAGCACATAAAAATCCTAATGCTAGCGGAAACAAAACTAAAAAACCCTCCGCCAGACAATAGCTGGAGAAAACCAGGATTTGACAGAATGCACTTCATTCCTTCCAATGGTCTAGCTGGGGGACTTTGCCTTCTTTGGAAAGAATCCCAATTCCATAATGAAACCTTCACAATTAGAAACTCGACGGACCGCATCATTCAGGCAGACTACATAAACACGGCCCTTAACATTGATGTCGAAATCTTATTCGTTTATGCAACCCCTTACGCAACGGAAAAAAACAACTTCTAGGCCTCTCTCTCAGAATATATTCGCAATGCTAAGGACTCACTTATTATTATTGGAGACCTTAATGAAATTTTAGAACCTACTGACAAATTAGGAGGTAGGATCCCATCTGCAAATAGATTTGCAAGACTTCAAGACACTATTAGAACTTTCAATCTGATAGACTCCCCAACCTGCGGAAACGTTTACACTTGGAGAAAACGTGAAAATGGCACCGATAACATCTTTGAAAAGCTAGACCGAGCTATGGTTAGCCACCCTATCCTTAAACAATTCCCGAACCTTAGTAAGAAAAACCATGCTTTTCTTAAGTCAGACCACGCCCAGATCACTTTGGACCTTATGGATAACCGTAAACCAAAATTGCAACCCTTTAAATTCGAAATGGCATGGACAACAAAACCATCCTATGAATCAGTTGTGCGCTCTGCATGGAGGATAGACACCCCTGGCTCGAAGATGTTCAAACTAACGAAAAAACTACAAGAAGTTAAAAGAAAAAGCAAGCTTTGGAGCAAAGTAACCTTTGGAAATGTTTTCCGCCAAATTAAACAAGTAGAAACAGATCTACTAGAATCACAAAAGAATCTTTGCAATGCTTACAACCAAAACCTGGATAACAAAATTAAAAGGCTCACTGCAAAGCACACCTCCCTTCTTTCCTTCCAGCAGAAATATTGGGGGCAAAGGGCGAAAAGGATGCACATAAAATCCATAGACGCCAACACTAAATACTTTCATAAAATAGCAACAGGAAGGCGAAACAGAAACATAATAAAACACCTCCAAACAACTGCGGGTATAACAATTAACAAAGAAGAAGAGATTAGAAACCTAATCAAACACGATTTTAGCCAGAGATTTACGCAACAGGCTAGGCAACAAACACAAAACAACCTACTTCACCAAGTAGGGAACGAAATCTCAAACGAAGATAATGAATGGCTAACTCGCCAAGTAACGAACTCTGAAGTTAAAAATGCTGTTTTCAGTCTTGCCAATGACAAATCACCAGGTCCTGATGGGTTTCCAGCTGGTTTCTTCAAAAAGTACTGGCATATTGTGGAACCATCAGTCATCAAAGCAGTTAAAAGTTTCTTTCTAAGCGGAACGATCCTGAAGCAAACAAACCATACGTTCATAGCATTAATACCAAAAATAGACAACCCAACCACAACATCTCACTATAGGCCTATTAGTCTCTGCTCAACAACATATAAAATTATATCCAAAATTCTTGCCTCAAGACTCAACAAGGGTAATCCCTAAAATAACAAATCCACTACAAAGCGCCTTCTCTTCAGGTAGATCAATACAAGATAACATCTTAATTGCGAACGAAATCTTCCACTCCTTCTCAAAGAAAAATGGAAAATCAGGTTGGATGGCTGTGAAGCTTGATATGGAAAAAGCATTCGATATGGTCGACTGGAATTTCTTACTCACCATTATGTCTAAATTTGGGTTTTCACCCAAATTCACCCTTTGGATCAAAGAATGCATTACCACAGTAACCTACTCGGTACTAGTAAACAAAGAACCCACTGAAATCTTCTTTCCCGAAAGGGGAATACGACAAGGATGCCCACTTTCACCTTATCTATTCCTAATAATATCGGAAATTCTGGCCCGTGGACTACAACATGAATCGGAAAAACCACAAAGCCATCTAGGAGTCAAACTGACGCGAGGAGGAACAAAAATTCCTTTCTTAGCCTTCGCGGATGATATCGTCATATTTGCATCAGCAACCAAAACCGGCTGCGACCAAATTAACAAAATTTTGACTGAATACTCAGCTATTTCAGGACAAAAGGTAAATAGGCACAAATCCCAATTCCAAACATCTAAAAACGTCACAACCAACCAGAAAAATTTAATCAGAAACGAGCTAGAAATAGCGCACACCCCTAAGATGGGCACCTACTTGGGTTGCCCCCTAATAGAAGGAAGAATGACAAAAGAAGAATTCACAGAACTTCTAACAAACACCAAATCACAACTTCACAAATGGAAGGCGAATTGCCTCTCACAAGCTGGTCGTTGCACTCTAATTAAAACAACGCTAGCAGACAAACCTCTACACATAATGCAATGCTTTATGCTACCAAAATCAGTCCATACGGAACTTGATAAGATCAACCGGAACTTCCTCTGGAACAAAGGACCCAACCATAAGCCCCTCATCGGCTGGTATGAGGTTTGCAAAACCAAGGAAAAGGGAGGGCTAGGGCTGCGTAGCTCGGAGGATATGAATACGGCGCTTCAGATGAAATTACTATGGAAAATATTAGCGGAACCAAATAGCCCATGGGTTAAACTAATTAAAGAAAAATACCTCAAAAACCAAAATATACTCACATATCAGAAACAGGGTACCTCTTCCTGGCAATGGACCCAGTTAATAAAACTAATCCCGTTGTTTAAACAAGGCCTTAATTGGTCTATTGGCGACGGCGCCTCAATCAAATTTTGGCAAGACCAGTGGTTAGGCCAAACACCCATAAATTCTTCTATCTTAGGAACTCAACAAATAGATGATACAATCAATGTAAAACATTTTCTCAAAGACAACAAAACGTGGAACCATGATAAACTACACGCAGAGTTACAAAGCATAATTCCAAACAGCCTAATTGAAACTATCAAGACAATACCAATACCACAACACATCCAAGTTGACAGACTTTATTGGAAATGGAGCAAAAATGGCTGGTTCAGCACTAAATCCGCTATTGATATGATATACAACCACAAGAAATATGAAACATCAGACGCAAATTGGATCTGGGGACTAGATATCCCCCCGAAAATAAAATCTTTCCTATGGAAAATCCTCAAGAACGGAGTGCCCACTTCTGTCAAACTAGCTTCTCGACACGTTGGGATTCCGACAAACTGCCCCCACTGCGACTCTTGTTATGAAGACCTAAACCATTTATTATGGAACTGTCCTATTATGAGGGAGACCCTAATTGCAAATAACCCGGGAACATTTCGGAAAATGAATGGTTGTTTCAGCAAAGACGAGCACTTGAACACCACGATAGGGGAAATAAAAAATACAATAGGAACAAAATGCTTTGAAGAACTCGCCTTTGCTTGGTGGGGTATCTGGTACTCCAGAAACAAAACACTCTTTGAAAACATAAACCCGGACATAAGACGCATTTTATCCTTTATAAAGGACCAAATATATGTCTGGAAAACATCAAATTTGAACTGCCCGGACTACTGCGAAAACAACAAAAACACACCCACAAATGGGAACAAGCAAAGAGCTATATCAAAGAGAAAGAGAACAAAATGGGAACCTCCACCAATTGGAACTTATAAGCTAAATTTTGATGGTTCGTTCTCTGCGGTTGGTCTGGGCTCTTATGGATTCATCATTCGTGATTCTGTAGGATCCCCGATTTTCTCTGGTAATGGACCATCACCAATCAGTTCTGTCTGTGGCTGTGAAAGTTTGGGTCTCTGGATGGGTCTTCAGGCTGCGACAGAACTGAAAATAACAAACCTTATAATTGAAGGTGACAACTCAACAATAATAAAAAGTATGAAAGGTATGGGGAAGCCTACTGGAGACTCTGAAATGATTGTCTCGGACAGTCTAGTCTCGCTGGGCTTTTTTGGTTCTGTTGAGATTCGTCATGTCTTCCGTGAGACAAATTTGGTAGCTGATCGCTTGTCCCGTATCACTACAGCCTTCAACGGTATCTGGACTCTTGATGATCTCTGTTGCATAGTCTCATCCGCAAGGATGCTCTTGGCTGATAGAGCCCAGCTCAATGGTCAAATTTTTTCCGTTTCAAAAAAAAAAAAAAAAAAAAGATAGGGATTGGTGGGGTGCTCTTAGAAAAGTAGGGGTCCAAACCCAAACTCCCCCAAATTCCGGTTTTGTCTGCTGCCCCCAAAACTCATCCTCTACCTTTCTTCACGCTCTCATCTCTTTGTCCACTCTTGCGGTGTTTCTGCGATCGACCTCCCGCCATGCCTCCTCCTTCCACTTCTCCATTCTCTCTCTTCATCTGGTAAGTTCCATCTTCATCTTTCCCTGTGCTTATCAACCAGCGTTTATGAATTTCTGGTCCAATTCGGTAGCTTCAACTGTTCATCGTCCCGGTGTCGCGCGTCCGTGGTTCATAGCCTTTTAACAGTACCACATAATAATTGGGTAGAGCGAGAGTTATAAAACTCTTCATCGGTTGCGGATGGTGCTCAATTACTGATTCTATGGGCTCAAGACTCGTTTCCATGTATTTGTCTCTTTTTGGTTTACATGTGTCCCTGATTAAGTGATTAGCACTTGATTGCTTGTTCAAATTGTCATGGAAACAGACAGGGAGAGTCGACTGAAATTACAAGGGAAGGAATTAGAGGTGACTCAACCTAGGCCAGGACTAGTTCGACTGAGAAGGTGTATTTAAGTGCCTTCCTTTGCAAAAACATGGACTTTCATTGCATAGGCCATAGAGTGAATCGGGTAAATGAAATCATAGATCATATCTCATTTAATATATTTCTTGTATAAGATCAAATGTTGAACCAACTACTATGCCAATCAGACTTCATGAGGATTTCATTTAGGATTACAAAAGTTGGGACTTCTCAAGTTTGAGATAGCAAGTATATGCGATCGTCGTGTAGACTGCTGTGTAGTACATGGCAGGAAACTAACTTTTTCTTTTAGTGTTGCATTTATCAGTTCTTCACCTTGTTTCCTATATATATTAACAACAAATTTTGTTGCATATTTGGGTAATCTCCAAAGTCCACTTGTTTTGTTTGCGATGACTATTGTTAGATTAAGTAACAAGGAGGATGCATGTCCATGCTCACTCTTAATTTCATTTCCTCGGACTGGACATGATTGGTTTTATGATTTGAATTTGTGGTCAATAATGTACATTGCACAGTCTATTCCCTTGAAGTTTCATCTTTTATGTCTTTGTTATTGATTTTGAAATTTATCGTCCATCCTTTTTTTCTTCCAGATACTATCATCATTGCCTTTTGGAACTAGGGATCTGTGTCTATCTTTTACAAGAAGCATTCCTACCTTTGAACCACAGAATCTGTGGCTGACTATGCCATCTGAAACCAAACCTCTCCAGGTTCTTGCTTTAAACCTTCTATTTCCCGCCCACCCCCCTGAATTTTTTGCAAACATCAGGTTATAGAGATATGGAGATTTTTGGTTCTACTTGCCTACTTGGTAATGATTACACGTGTAAGCTTTACAATTAGAGAATAGAAGTATCATAGAATATCATTGGTGAACTATGTTTGGATATAGGTATGTCATTTTCAGTTATGCTTTGAGGCTGATATTTAGCAGCTGCGCAGGAGTCCCAAAAGACACCTGAATTTCAGTCATCGACACAAGTTTCCCTTGATTCTCAAAGTGAGCAACAGAATAACACCACCAGTGAAGCTCCTCCTAATCAAGACTCAGGCTCAGCATCTGTTTCTAGCAATGATGGACGGAAGGTTTCAAGGGAGGATATAGAACTAGTAAGCTATTATTTTTCCCCTTTTGTATTACGCTGTGCTTGCGGCACAATATTACTCATTCCACTTCCAGATTGGTTTCTCTTTAGGTGACTTGCCAACAAATCTTGTAAGTATACTTTGATGTTATTATTGCAGGTTCAGAATCTCATAGAACGATGTCTGCAGTTATATATGAACCGTGAAGAAGTGGTTAAGACCCTCCTGAACCGAGCAAGGATTGATCCCGGGTTTACAACCCTGGGTAGGGATTTCAGTTTGCAGTTATTTCAACCTATATAAGTGAGATTAGCAAGAGTTATCATGGTCAGGAATAACCATTATTCATGATCTTCTGTTAATAAGGCACAGCATTCATCTCAAAATGAAAGTTAAAAGTTGCAGTGTTTTGTGATAGTTATACAATATAGTTAGGGGTACAACAGCTGATTGTTTCCAGTTTTATGACATCCATATTCTAATGTGATTCATATCACTAAAACCATCCCGAAACATCACTAGGAAGGAAACTTGCGGCTCTTATGCTGTGTTTCTTCTGTCTTCAAGCACTAATTTCTCTCGGCCCCCACTCAAAGGAAGATGGATCTATTTTTTAATGTCATTAATTACTGCCCTTAGCTATTGGTTGTTATTAAAAAATGTCTTATTGGTTGTTATAATACCGATTCCTTCACAAATTTTCTGCTCATAAATCTAGTCTGATCACACTGATTAATTCTACTTTATAATTAGTTTGGCAGAAGTTGGAAGAAGAAAATGCTGAATTTTTCAGGGCATATTACATAAGGCTGAAATTGAAGAAGCAGATCATTTTGTTCAACCACTTGCTCGAGTGTCAATGTCAGATGATGAAGTATCCTGCCCCTCCTAAAGTTCCATTGGCACCTATTCAAAATGGAATGCATTCCATGCCTGGTAAGTTCGTGTGAATTGTATTAAGATGATGAAATTAATTATCTTATTACTGCCAACTAAGCTGCTGCTAGTTTAGAGAGCGTATTTCTCTGAAGAGCAATAATGATTTCGATGGCCAGCCCTTGTTAGTAACTGATTTTTATACTAATTTTGATTGTTATGTATCACAAATACTGAGGTCTTTGTTTAAAAGCAACATATTTTTTGGAAGAGTGTACTGTAACTCTTTCTGGCCCTTCCACCTCATATGCGCTTCTCGAGACTCTTGGTTTCCATTTCCACAGTTTCCTTTTATGAATATGCTGAAATGTAAAAGATTTGTTTGATGGGTTCTTCTTAATTTTTGTTATTGAAGCTGCTGTTCCGACTGGATTCTTGTTTCATAATGCTCATTCAAATTGCAGCCAACAATGTGCCGCCAATCGGATACCCTGTTCTTCAACCACCTCCAATGCCAGCAGCAGGGCAGCCCCACCTAGATTCAATGGGGCATGGAATTTCCAGTTGTCATGTGATGAACAGAGTTCCTGCACCTGGTAGTTTTCAGCCTATAAGAATGAACTCTGGGAATGAGTGAGTGGCACTATTTCTTTTAGCTAACCATTTATTTACTCTTGACCTTTATAAGGCTTGTCCCTAAGACACCCTCACACCCTCAGGTTTGTCAGTGGCTTTTATGTTTCATGCTATTGGTGATGGCTATCATTTAACATGCTTTCTACATGTAATTCGCCTTTATATATTTGTCAATATTGATTGGAATCATCACAGCTTCAGAGTATGAAATAGGAAATGTGCTTAAAGTTGAGTGTTTGCTTTAGGGTGACAATATACACCTGCAATAGGTTGTTTGCACACTCCAACTTCATGCATCCATGGTGCATCAGACTTGTCAATATAATAATAATAATTTCTTTTTTGTACTGATAACTTAAGTCACACGTGCCTGGGATGTATGGGGGATAAATCTCACACACAATAAGTTGCCTCATACATTCGAGGTGTATGACGCACAACAAAAAAAAGGAGTGCACAAATAACCTATTATTGGTGCTTATACAGGATGCCTTTCTTTATCATCTTGTGGATTCCCCACTCCCAGTTCTCACAAAAGCCTGGGATGGGAGAAGGGTATTGTACTTCTCTCCTTCGATATATTTTACTAATAGAATGTATTTCATCTTTTAGTATGGTGATGGAGACTAGCTCTGCAGAGGCAGCACCTGTTATTCCTCCTGGCAGTGGTATGACACCCATGTCAGACATGCCAATTAGTCCTACGTCAGTGGCATCCAGCGGTCATTTTCCATTCACGTCATCGGAAATTGCAGGGATGGGAGTCGATACCTCAGCACTTGATAATGCTTTTCAGTCAGACGTGGCTAGTTCAGTTGGATTACAACTTCCTCCAGACATAGGTGCTGGGAATTCTAGAGATTCTCTCAGATCATTGGCTCAAATTCCTTGGAACTTCAGCCTTTCAGACCTTACAGCTGATTTGGCAAACTTGGCAGGTATGTGAAGTCAAATGCTGGAGCTTTAGCCTTTGCTTCTGAGTTCTTCTCTAATATTCTTATGTTTGGCATGTGGTTCATAAACTAATTGAAGTTGAAATCGGAAAAATGGGTTTAATCACTAAACCAGTTAAAATTGTGGCGAGTGTTTCTTCTCTTGGGAATACAGATAAACCAAAAAAGAATCCAGTTTATTTCCATCTCAAACATACCCTTAATCTGCACTCTGAACATGTTTTTCCCAATAAAATATAAAACGTATAGAGGTTAAAGAAGGGATTCTTTTTTTCTTGATATTGAGCTAGATTGGAATGGGTTGAAATATTGTAGATGTTTCTTGTGAGCATATATTTTCTAGCATGAAAACTTTGATTGAATATAAATCTTCATTGTTGCAAGCATGATGTATTTGAGTTGAGATTATGTTTTTCCTAGTGCTGCGCAGGCTAGTACTCAACTCTTATCTTAGATTGGTTGGACAAAATGTTATCTCTATGCAGATCTTGGACCTCTGGGAAACTATCCGGGATCACCTTTCCTACCTTCTGACTCAGATATCTTGCTCGATTCTCCAGACCAAGATGATTTAGGTATTTCTTTTGAACGCAATCTTTTGCAATTATCTTTTCCCTCCAATCGTGTTCAAGAAAATGTTCTTCATTTAGTCATTGAGTTAACACATGCTATGGATCAGTAATCCAATTATATAATTGCTGTTCAAAGATAATCGCCATATTTTGATGTGGATCATTTGAATACTTTGCATTGCAGTGGAGGATTTCTTTGTCGACTCGGTTCCTGGTCCGCCAGTACAGTCGGATGAAGAAAAGCCCTGAACCTAAAGTGCAAGGTCCTCCTAGTGTTCAGTAAACACCTATTAGGCATGATTCTAATGTATTTGGGTTCCCTTGTAAATGTTGGGAAATGGAAGGGAAAGCAATTGTTAATTCATCGGAGTATGATTATTGACGAATGAACAATTTAAAACCTTGTTCGTGGTCCTACTCTCTGGTTTAAATCCAGTTATCCAACTAGTTCTCCAGGCTCCTGACTTATGAGACTGGATGTTTATAGTTCATCTTGATGGCTTTGCATTCAAATCATTACTAAAGCTTATATTCAAGTATCTTATGTGGAATATGCGTTCAGAGGGAAAATGTAAATACGAGATCCCCAAGTTGCTTGACATGTAATTCATTGCTCTTGTTCTTCCGAGATTCTAATGTTACACACTTTGATTTGGATCGAATTTATTAATTTAACATGGAGTGAGTTACGGAGTTGCAATCAGCATTCTTAGATCATCAATTAACAACTCAGATTGAACCACCTCAAGTCCACGGCAAAATCGGGTGAATGTACAAAAACTGTAAGTCCAACATGATATTCGGTTGTGTTTGCAGTTGTAATTTCAAACACTGAAAAGCAACTCCTTAGTATGATCTTCGGTTTTAATTTTGGTCGTCTACTGAAGCTACAGCCAGGCTACATAGAATCCATCCAATGGAAATAATTTATGTAAAATTGGACTTTATAGGTAACAAGGTATAAATTCCCACAAGAAACTTCAGTGTAAAATAAGACCCTCTGCTGTGAAATTACAGACAAAAGGTAAAATATAAGTGACCTTTGTGGAGCTGAAAATTTTCAAAAATACAAGTTACAGAGATCAATCAAGCAGATGGCTACACAGGACGAGATCAGAACAGTATATCAAATCTTTGGTCCAGAACTATGGTTTCTTATACCTCTCCAGGTATGCCTGCAAAAGAAGAAAAAGACTGAGGACTTAATCTCAGATTGGAGGTCAAGAACGTCGACACAATACATTACGCTTAAATATATGCAAAAGAAACGCAATTAACGTATGGACCCTGTCAATAACGAGGTTGTGTTACATAACAAGGATCAACTATCGGTCTCCAAAAGGCTGTTAAGACATATGAGGGTTTATGGGGAATATGGGGCGCATTTGGATTCCACATTTTATCAAATATAACGCAAATTTATACTAAGAGTTTGGTTGCACAATTTGCAAGCGGTCTAAATTGAATACCCCAGTACATCTTAAAACAAAACATCTCGTAAATTGTGACAACCAAACACCCCTTTTTAAACTTGTACTGTATTATAAATGTGGAATCCAAACACACCCTAATGACACTTTCCTAGACCCACAAAGTTCTGAAACATCCTTCCCCGACTTCTCACACAAAAGTTTCATGAAGACTCGACAATATTGATACCCAGTAATGAATGAGGCGTTTTACTTCTCTCGTTTTCCCTTCACCCTTCAGTTACCCAAAAAGCTGCAATAAAGAATGATCTTTATCCCCGCATATACGTATGATTATAGCTCTGATATAGAACTCTATAAAAGGTAAGCCGGAAATGGAATTCTCACCTGCACAAGCTTACTAAGCTTTGGTTTTGAAAATGATAGGTACTGGTCAATCTTCTCCTTTGTCCGAGGAATATGTGCCTCTTGGATAGAATCGGAAACTTTATCAACCACTTTCTTGACTATGGTTTTGTGAACCTCTTTGCTCATTTTACCTTCCTTCCAGGTCGGCTTTAATAGTTCCTTGACAAACTCTGCCAGCGCAAATTTGAATGGACGCATTTCCTTCACATCCTTGGCTTTCTTGTCATCATTGACATTGTCATTTACAGCCATATCTTCCACAGACCCCTGCTCCTGAGCTTCATTTGCTCCCTTTCCTGAAGCTCCTTCATTTTCATTGTTAACTGGCCCTCTCTGATTCGGATCGAGACTCTGATGTCCCAACACATCATCTCCAGAGAAACAAACTTCTAAAAGATCACTAGCAGTTGTCTCGCCAGCCACAAATGAAGCAGTGATAGCAGACGAAGACGGAGTTACTAATGTTTCGAGAACAGAGCTTCTCTGCTCTATTGAGCTTGACTGTAATTCATTGTCTGTGCCGGCCATCTTGGTCTCAATACTATCCCACATAGGATCAGACAGTCGTCTGGAATCGGTGGCTTGATTTAGTAGAGATGTAGATTCAGATGCAGGGATAACAGATGCTAAAGGGTTGGCAAGGTCAGATCCACCGTCCATCACAGCTCGTTGAGAATTAGCAGCAGCATAAAGCTGAGGCAACTGATCTCTCTTCTCAAATAGGTGAGCTAGAGTAGCAGAGAAATGGGGAGGAATTTGTGATAGCTGTCCATTGAGGACACCGCTCTCGCTGGGAGTGGCGGCCCCCAGTGCATCTTGTGATACTTCCACATTGGCCATATATGCTCCATCATCCAATGTAGAATCAACCACTGACTGATGATGCAGCTTTTGCATATCTTCTCTTTCTGTTTGGTGCAGGGGGAATGCCATTTGACTTTTACCATCACCTTGTTTGGTATCAATAGTTGCTTGATGATAAGGCAATTGCATACCTTCACCCATAGGGTGTGAAAAGAATGTTGGCTGACTTTGCTGCACACCATTTACACTGATGATAGGTGAAGCGCTAAAACTCTCATCAAGCCGGTAAGTGCCTTGTACAGGAGGTATGTCTGATGAAACACAAAGGTCCAAATTTGAGCTTGAAATCCTTATTGCACCATGTGCTTTTGGAAGAGCTTTATCGCCCCATTTTCCATCACCAAGAACCTCTTGTATACCATTCAAATGATGCTTTAACTGTGACTCATATGGTGACTTCGTTTCAGTATAGACATGTTTGTTGTGGTTGTAACTGTGTCCATCTTGGTAAATGCCATCTGCAGTTTCTTTCCCAGATTCATCAGAGCCAGGATTGTGATGGGAGTACTTGCATGAAGCACCTCTTCTGCATTTACCCTTTAAAAAATCATTACAAATGTTCGTAGATCTTCTCCTTGTGGAATGGGTATCGGAATGAGATTTCAGAGCATCGTCATCCCTATGCATGTTCTCCCGATCACTCCCAATTCTTTCATCTAAGTGCTTTCCAGAACTACTATGATGAACAAAGTGACAACGATCACCCTGTCTGCATCTCCCAGCAGCAAAATCTCTGCATAATGGAGCTGAGTGTCCTGATTTGCCACTTTGATCGTTTAAGCCTGGTTGATGTCGAGGATTACGAACAGGACTTCTGCTCCTGCTCTTGCTTCTACTCCTACTTCTGTTGATCATTGTAATTGCAAAGACAGAAAAGGCATAAAAATCTTCAAACATGTAAAATGAATTTCCCAAGACAGGAAAGCACCAAACGGAAATATCCTCCATTTCAGAGCAGTTGCTTTTTATGAATCACAAGGAAGCTACAGCAGATTGAAAGTGACTTTGGAACAGCATGGAAAATATTTTATACTCAGATTTTTCATATAGTATCAAAATAACACAACATAGAGTTAGATTATCTAAATTTCAAAACATAAAGTAAATTTCAAGTGCCCTTTATAACTATCCAGACATACAAGTTACCATGAAGAGAATACCATCGAACATCATGCAAGAATTTGCTCTACCTGAATGATCTGCCTCGGCTCCTAGGTGAGTGGGTTCGACTTTGCTGCTTCCCTCCATCAGGACCTGTTGACTTTCTTGTTGCATAATGTCCATCTCCTTCCAACCCTGCAATACTTTCTTTTTTCATGCCCTCAGCCCTCTGAGCATCTCTCGTTCCTGACATGTGATCCCTGGACTGAATTCAAAGATTATTCTTCAGTAAGTGTTTTGGAACAGTACAAGTACTCTACTGAGAGTCGTCAACATACTTCATGCTCATTAAAGGAACTCTTGTCTTTGTTGGAACGTACATTCTCATTGTGATTTTCTGGTGAAATGTCTTCTTTGAGATCCCATTTGGAATGGCGTCTCCTACCACTGCCACTCATTTCATCCAACCTGAACAAAAGTAATACTAGTGTTATTATCTCATTTTGGATTTGATTGGGCTGTTAGTGAAATGCCACACCCCAAGCCAATCCTAAAGCACATACTTTCTGCAGCTTAGACAAAAGTATAATGCTGGAATCAAGGATTCCAGGGTAAAGACAGCAGCAGTATTTGAGTAAGATAGTACCTCCGATGGTAAAAGAATTCTCCTATGCCCTTAAAGATGGATTATTAGGAGACATGAGGGCATTCAGATGTCCAGTGCAAATAAAACGTGTATAAACTACAAAGATAGGGCTTAAGTGATTGATATGAGATGGATTTAGATATTCAACCTCAATGAGTACTACTTTTAATCTCAAAACGATTCATGTAAGTATTCCACAGAAACAAATTAATTAATAAATAGTTTTAGGCCATAAATTGGCAGGGAGTTTGTCAGTAAGGTAACACCAAATAGCAAATAGCACCATTTGACAGGACTCACAGGAGAGATGAAAAAGTGTAACCATAAACCGTGGTGTTTTCAAATTATACAAATTTAGTATGCAAACAACCAATCTACTAGTATTTGAACCTGACTATGAATCAGGAAACAACAAATATTTGGTGAAAGAGTGAGAATTCTTTTCAGCAAGCTGTGAGTTGTGACTAGCGAGGTAGCACATCACTCAAAAAATAAAAATAAAAATGTTTCTAAAACCTCTAACCATTTGAAACCAAAAATTTGCTTCTAAATTGGAATCCCATGAGGGGAAATTGTGTTGCAGGAAACAAAAGCGAAAAGCATTATCTATTTTAGCAAGACAACACACTTGAAAAATAGAGCCAAGTGTGATCCATAGAAATATGATCTTTACAGAATCTTTGATATCCTAAAATAATAACATTCCCCATTCCTCTTCACAAATACATGCCAAAAAACTATAATTCCCTTCCCTATACTTACAAAGTGTACATTAAGCCATTTGGGCAGCAGGGTAAATAAGGACACTCCATTTCTCTTCAAAATTCACACACTTTCCTATCAACAGAGAGATTATGTCCATATACAGCTTTCACACAAAGGTTAAGGACAGAAGAGGCTATATCTTCTACATCAAAATACATCCTATTGCACCCATCTTTGAACCAGAACAAACAGACAAATCATCAGATGTCTGAAACGCTATAACTCAGGTCAGCAAGTGATTGCAATCCTGAAATTATGTCTTCTTATAAACTGTCATCAAGGCTTCCCAATCCACACTTCACCTTCCGAGAAAACCAACAAATGAGATTTAAGGCCTCCTTAGCTCAGCAAGAAACAATAAGACTAGCTCTACTGGCTATATTCACCAGTCTCGATTACCTCAACTCTCCAAGCAATTATCCTACTGTAATTACTGCAGGGAAAATGTTCTCGTATTAGCATTGTGGAGTCTATGAACTCTTAACTGATAGGCCACACTAAAGCATAGTAAGAACCAACACTTAAAAAAAAGAAATCAGGACAGCTATTTCCATTCACCTTCCTAAAATTGAGGTTTGGATACCCAACTTTTACTAATGTACTCCACAATGCACTGAACATAACTACATATGCTCAAGCCTCATATCCAGTGAAAGGATAAATCTTACAGAATCGTGTAGTATCACAATTCACAAACAACCACATAAAGAAGAAAAAAGGAGAGAGAAAGGACTCCGGGATCTACAGAGCGAAAGACAATCTGATAGCTTGTTTGTGAATTCAGAGTGCTAAAGATATCACGAATTGAACACTGAAATGATGAGAAATTTTATCGTAATTGTTGAAGACTTGTTTGGCCGTTTGTAAAGGGAATCTCATTAAATGATGCGAGGATTTCATTGAGATCCATTAATAAGGGGTTTAAATCAGAACAAATAAATGATACGAAGGTACAAGATCTATGATGAATTATGGAATCAAGAAATACAAAAAGAAGAAAAAGGAGGGTAGTGGATAAGGCGAGATGAGAATTGGAGAGATACTTACCAGTAATTCTGTAATAGGAGTGGAGCTGAGGATTATGAGAAGGGAAAGGTAAACCCTAGACGAAGAACTCAAAGCGCACTCTCTCGCCAGAGCAACAAAGACCAGTTCTGGCGTGAGAAACATGCGCCCCCTGGCAGCGTAGCGAAATGGAACCTACTAGTACTAGGCAAGCAGCATCTTGTTTGGATTTCTTTCTTTTATTAAAAGCAAATAAATGTATACAATTAGTAGACTAAAAATTATACTCCGTATAAACTAGTACCAAGTCTAGAGTTGATCAATTTTAACCCGAAAGGGTTCAATTAAATTCTGAAAGGGTCTGACTAAATCTTTTTGGGGGATTGAGCTAAATTCCGATAGGACTTGACTAAATCTCGTAAGGGTTTGATCAAATTCCAGTCCGGTTGGCTAAATCTTTTGGCTTTTTTGCACGAGCGGTGAGTGACTCTGCTTTCGACATTTCTAAGAGGCTTGCTTGGTTAGGGGCGTGAAGTCGGGAATCGGAACTGGTTGGGGACGAGGTGATGCTTTCAAGGCGACTCCATATCCGGGAAGGAGCTTCCCTGGAGTTTCGTCTGCACTGTACTTCCCATAGGAGATAGATTTTTGTTGTATCACTGGCCCGCGGTGCTACTGTTCGGTGGTTCTTGACTTCGTTCTTCGTTGTCGTCCATAACTGTTGAGAGTAGTTCTTCTTAAATCGTTTTTGTTGTAGAGTTATTTCTGCTTGTTTCATAGGATCGTTTTCTGTTCTTATCGTATGTTGTTGATTCATCATTCTCTCGAGAATCAGGTTTGCTCATCTCGAATTCTTACTTAATAAAAAAAAATTATCAATTTAAATTTAATAAAATATAGATGTATATTAGTTATAATTTTAACTACATATTATAAGTTATAAATTAGTAGATATAAAAATAAATTGAAAAAATAAAATTCTATTTTTATTTTTTTTATACAATGAAAGAAATTCGATTCTCTAGACAAGACTAGAGAAACCGAGAGTCCAAACAAGCCAGGAGATGGACCAACCATCATGTACAAACAAATAACCGAAGCAAATGACTGAATGAAAATAACAAGAAGCAAATTACGAAAAGAAAAATCCAGAAATAAAGCACAAGCCATCCTACACTCAAACTACAAGCTAGCAAAATCTATAGAATCACATGTTAAACTTAAACCTAAATACTTTTCCAATATAGGTTATAAATTTTAGGTCAAATTCTATAAAATCATCACTTAAATACACCATTTTACACAAATCGCCCCTTAAATTGAAAATTCCAAGAAACCACCCTTTAAAAGTCAGATGTTTGCAAAAGATGACTCATCCCACCTTTTACTTTTAGTTTGATGTTAAAAGTGTAAAATTACTATTTTGCCCCTTCATCACCAATATTCTAGTTCATCTCTTGATATTTTTCAGGTGTTTTGGCCTTGATTTAGTTGGTTCAAAGGTCTAGCAGGTGTTCATCCTTCCCCTTTCGATCCTCTCCTCAAATGGAAAATGAAAGTTGTTGAATGACAATCACCTTTTACCTTTCAAATATATTAAAAGTACAAGAGTAAATTCGTAATTTTACACATTTAACAACAATCTTAACGGAAAAGTTGAGATAGGTGGTGGTTTGCAAGCATCTAGCTTTTTAAGGATGGTTTCCTAGAATTTTCAATTTAAAGGGTGGTTTTGTGCAAAATTGTGTATTTAAAGGGTGATTATATGAAACTTGGCCTAAATTTTTACTACATATTATAGGTAAATTATTAGACAACTAATTAAATTGGGTCTTCAACAATCCATCATAATCCTAGTATTTGATTTTTTATAAGGTAAAGATTCAAGGGTCGAACAGACCTAGCTCCTCGAGAGGCCAATAAACAGCATACGGCAAACCGTCGAAACATACATCATAGAAGAAAAAAAAGGTGCAATACAAAGAAAGGCGGGCACACAAGCACAACATGAATCGAAGTCACAAAAACCTCGCAAGCAAGGGACAACATAGACTACGAACGAAGCCCAGCACCACTTAGTAGTAGTACCGTTGGGCGCTGGCGAGCTGTACATCAGGCATTCCTGTGGATAGTGAAGATGATCCTCCAGAAAGCTCATTCCCGACTGAGGAGTTGCCTAGATACACACTATCTTGACCCCAGCCAAACCCGACTTCAGACGCCAGAGCCCCAAACGAAGAAGAGGAACCGCAAAACACATAAGACGCCATGTCGCAAACAACCTAAGTAAAATACACCAAAAGAAACCCTTACGGGTTGTTGTTCGAGCCCTCACAAAATTTTGTTCAAGCTCTTTTGGGATTTGGTTCAAACCTTTTCGGGATTCGTAAAGACTTAGTGCTTAGTCCTTGGGGTCATGAACCTCGTATATTACTAATAATATTAAAATTATTTTCCAAGGATTTAGCTTTAGATATATGTGTGCGTTTCAAATGAAAATGACTCTTAAAGTGAAAATGGGTCTAATTTGTGGTTATGGGGCACGAGCTGATTAAAAAAGGCCCAATCGTCCTCTCAATTTCCCTGCCAAAGGAAGAGACCAACCTCCGTCAGTCTTTCTTCCTTGTTCATCTGTCAATCTCCCTCTCGACTTCAATACGGTGGTGCGATGGGGAGAAGTGAGGTTGGGGTTCAACCGAAAAAGTGGATCTCTTCATCTCTCTCTCTCTCTCTCTCTCTCTCTCTTGGATTTGGATGGAGCTGCTCTTCCTTCGCATCTCAGCTCGAGATTTACAAATCTATAAAACTGAAACCCTTGTCGGACGAAGAAGATGATCTCAGACGAAGAAGAAGAGAAATGGCTGACCGAAGTTATCGCAGGGATTCAGTAGAAACGCCTTCTTCTTGCACCGTGCTCTGGTAATTTATCTCGTTTATCAAATGGTTCAATCACGCAATTCCCCCGATTCGAGCACAAGCTTCCTCGATTTTTTTTTTCTAAAACCCTAGCTTTTCTTAATCTCCCTTGCAATCAAGGATTCCAACAATCTAAGAAGTTTTGAAGTTCTCGGCGTTGTTGCTCTCGGAGCTCCGGACTTCGAAACTCACGGTTGCAGCTCCGACGTTTCGAGCAAGTTCTTAGCTAATATAAGTGCACTAATTTGCTATTGTTGTAATCAGTCTCTTCTAAGATAAGTTCCTATCTAGTTATTTAACAATTGGTTTCCATCTTCCCTAATTGATAGGTTGCATAATTTGCCAATAAAAGTGCAATAAAAGTTATATTTGTGCGATTTTATAATATAAAAGTGCACTTTGGTATGGTCGTGGGCTGGTTTCATTCAATAATTGGATCTTGCAAATACCCTCTTGCGCTGAGTCGAATCACTTTGTAAAGCTATTAGGGGGTTGTGAACTTGCAGCTTGGGCTATGATTGGATAAAAGTTGTTGTGCTGCATTTTGATCCTATTTTTTTGGTTCTGTTTTGCTGCTGGCTATCTTCCACCTTGATTGAACTGTTATAACTTGGATCATGGGTTTTGATGTTGTCTTGCAGCGCTTCAAACATTCATCTTCTTCTCTATTATTGTTGCGCATCCATGGTTACTTTTGGAGTTGAACTCATGTTGCATTCTAGTGAAGTTGGTGGCTGGTTTTAAGCAAGATGGGCCCTGCGATGTGCTGACTTATGATGGTGTTTGATTAGACAAAATGGGATACACCACTCTGGACAGAAATGCCATTCCAGTTTGAAGTTTCAGCTTCCTTTGTGATCAGGCAGAATGACTTATGATGTGCTGACTTTTGATGCGTTTAGCTTCCTCTTAAAAACCTTGTTTGCCTCAAATTTATTAAAAATCTTTAGGCCAAATACCTTTTGTACAAGTTGCTAGACAAAAGAAAAAATGTTCAATGTCATTGGAGTAGGTTTGGCGGTGATCATAAGTACTATGCTTAGCCTTATGGTTTTGATGAGAGTTTGAGCTAGCTATGGAGCTGTCAAGGAGGGATTTTATGCTGAATTTTCCACTTCAACGGCATGATTTCAAGGGCTGGATTAAAGGAAGCTTTCATATAATTTACCATTGTTTAGCCTATTGCATTGCAAGGTGCGAAATCATAGGTGCTTTTGAGAACCTATGGTCCGTCCTTGGAACCTAGGTAGAGCAAAATTTCTATCTAATATAATGTGCAATTTTAGTTTGATAAAGTGCATAAATAAGGTGATAAAGTGCAGGAATAAAATGATGAAGTGTATGGATAAGATTATGAAGTGCACAATTAAGATTATAAAATGCATAAATAAGATGATAAAGTGCAAGAATAAAATGATGAAGTTTATAAATAATAATATGAAGTACATGAATAAGAGTATGAATTGCACAATGAAGATTATAAAGTGCATAAATAAAATGATAAAATCCATGAATAATGCACAAATAATATTATAAAGTGCACATTTAATAATTTAAAGTTCACAATTAATATTATAAAAATGCAAGAATAATATTATAAAGTGCATAAATAATATCAATAAGTGTTTACTTCTACTTTTGATCAAATATAAAGTGAATAAATAAGATTATACAATGTATAAATAAAACTATAAATTGCATGAATAACACTCCGAATTGGATGAATAGATCTAGGTGGAGTCGAACCACCAACCTCCTGAACAACAATTTGTCTAGACGCTCTTTCCAATTTGAGCTTATATATCTTAGTACTAGGATATGATTATAAAGTGCAAAAGTAAGATTATAAAGTGCGCAAAAAATATTGCAAAGTGCCTATATAATATTAATATATGCACTATTTTCTAGAATAAAATGTTTCCTGTAATACTAGTAGCACACGCATCAGAATCTGAATTTTTTGATGCAACTGCAGCCATCTTTGATGCAACTGCAACCCTCATTAACACTTTCTTTTACAGAAGAAGGTGTTTCTACTTCGTGTGATGAATCTGCTTCATCATCTTTAATAGCAGTGACTGGGATGATTGGAGTATCATGATCATCATCATGATGGCCTTCTTTCACATCCAGTGAGATGTATATGGACTAAATGAACATTATTCATAGTGTCTTCATGCACGCATTGTCTTGCAATTTCAGCCACTTTGGAGAGCGCTTGTGTATACAATAGGCAATCTGTTGCAAATGATTGAGTGTCCGACCAGCCCACAAGAGGCAAATTTGAGCTCAAGAACACAAATAAGGAAATCAAGTAACGATTGTCAGAAAACGGTTTGATGTATACGCAACACAAACAAGTTCCATCAAGATGAATGTATAATTTCCTCACTATACATAAAGAAAAAGTTGTTCAAGAAGGCTAAAATTTCTTAAAGCAAAGCAGAAGACCCCGGAGATGGTTTTATTCCACATTGTCAAAATGAACAATGAAGAACTACATTTTCCATGTGTGCCCAGCGAAAAAAACAGTGACATGCCTTAGTCTTACCTAATTGGATGCTGATTGTAGTGGTAATTCTTGTCTTTCTTCTTAGCCGCAGCTAGCTTTGCATTCCTTACAACAACCTCATGTGCAGCAGCTTTCGCTGCACCATCCAACTCTTTGCCGGATTTCATTTTCTTTGCAACTACAACCTTCTTTAGACGCTCCTTGACATCAATAGCAGATGCATCTTCATCAGCCAGTTCAAGGTCAGTTAAATCATTGGGATGGGATCACAAAAGTCCAACCAACAATAAAAATAAGAAAAACGGGAGAAAAAACAAATACACAATTACACAAGAGGGTTACACAGAAGTAAAAAGAGTGATCCTTGGTAAATTAACAATATACCTGTTGGGAATGAGAGAATGATAGGAATAAATGATTTCACTTAAACCAATTTCTCTTTGCTCATGAACCCTCTTCTCTTTACTTTGGCCACCCGCTGCCACTTGCAATCCACCATTTAGGATGAACTGAAGATAAAGAGAGCGAGAAAAAAAGGTGAGTAATGAAGTTGTCGTTAACTATGCCACCTTTACACAACGAGGATGAAATGAAATCAGATCGACAAATACCTAACCCTAAGAGTACGAGTAGTCAGCAGAAACTAAATTCAAAGCCTTAACAAATAAGAACACCCGAATCAAATGACGACAAACAATCAAAAGATAAAATAGGAATCGAATTGAAATTATGATATGAATAAGGTGAATGAAGCAAATTAAACGGAAAGGTGAGAAAGAAAGTAGAGATGACTGGAATACCTGAGAAGAGAGGAAGTAAATGGGAGCAGAAGTTTACTAAATAAGAAAACATCTCCGTCTCAACTTCACAAGTTACCTACCTACATTATCAAATTTGAGAATAAGAAATTGCTGACTAGCTCATCGATTTCAAGCTAATGCTAGACCGAATATGTTGTAAGTTCTACAAGATTAATACATAAAACTAATCAATTATGCAAGAGGAAGATCATCAACTTTTACCTACAAATTACTGGCTATCCAAAGAGTATGGCAAATTGGGTTTATATGCAAAGAGGTGTGAGTGTATAGTTTGAACTAATCACAAAGAGAGGGGGTCATAAATGTGCAGATGGATTAAAGACAATAAGCAGCTATGGTGCACAGGTGCACATAGAGATCTTCTCCAACGCCAAATTGACCATAACCTTATTCCAGGCCTCATTTTCAATATCCCAACAAACAACACAGAGAGATCTTCTCCAACATCAAATTTCATACAGTGAGCTTTTATCGATTTCTCATTAGAGAAACTTAAATATCTTTACAAAAATTTAACTATGGAAAGCAAGAACAACTAGAAGTCTAGGACAAACAAAACCACAAATTGGAGACCAACGGAGATCGGTGAGGGGATAAAAATCAAGAATTAACAAAATTTATACCCAAATACCTTAAATCACTAGAGCAATTTGACGAAGCAGTGCTCATCGGCTCCCTCCATCACCGGCAGCCTCTAGCGATTCTCAAACCTCTAGTAGCCCCGGCGTCGCTTGCTTACTCTCACTCCAATTACTCTCAGGTCGCCACAGAGATCGGCGTCTCCTATTACTCAAAGGAAGAGGGACGAAGAGATGGAGAGAGAGTACGAGATTGAAGAGAGAGAGAGAGGGGGGATAGAGATAGAAGAAGCCCTAACACATATTAGAGAGAGAGAGAGAGAGAAGGCCAGAGGGGGTGTTGGATGAACCCATTTTTCTTTCAAATTGGTCTGTTCATTTTTTTAAAGCTGTTTTTCCCTTAATTAGCTAATTTTCACTGTAAACACCATTTTCATTTTAACCACACTATATATATATATATATCCCAAGAGTTTTTATTATTATTATTATTTTTATAATATTTCTTCTCGGGCAGCTTTGGGCCCAAAGAATGAAATTTGGGCCCAAGTCGACCAGCAACTGGATACCGATGGGGCAAGGCAGCAAAAGACCATCGACAACCCAACACTGCGAGGAAAGGGGTAAGCCGCAGATCCCTCTGACCACGGACCACCACAACTCGACTAGGGAAGCCAGGGAACTAAGGCCAGAGAGAGGAACATGCCAAAACTGCGCGGGACGAGAAACAATGGACTGGGAGGGGACGAATTTGAGATTTACAAGCCATGACTGGACAAGGAGGAATAATGCGAGGAAGAGGGGGAGCAACCATCACCAGGGCGGCGCCGCAAAGCACAACTCAGGCAAACTAGGTGGGAACACGAACTCGAGGCTACAAATGAGGACAGGAAATAGAAAAAAGAAAAAAAAGAGGGAAAACAAACCCTAGATTTGATATCCGGGACACCTTAACTCGAAATGTTGAGAACGAAGAGCGATTTTGGGGACACCGACCATGAAAAATCAAAAGCCCCATTGAAATTGAGTGAATGAAGTCATGAAAGAGCGAAGGATGCAAATCGGTTATGGTGGTCTGCAATCGAGGAGGCGGGGATCGATAAAATCCCAAAGAGGGGGTTGGGGCTCTCTTAAGAGATTGAGAGAGTTTTTACAAGCTTCGGAACCCGAATGGTGGTGTGGAGGCCGGAGCGAAGGTGGTGGTATACAATCGCAGGGTATAAATGGAATCCCATATAGGGAGTTGGGGCTCTCTCATAAAGAGAAAGAGTCAATCCGTCCATTTGATGCACATGGAGCTGGCAGGGATTTACTTTTCTCCTTCCCGTGCTTATTAACATTAAAAAAAAAAAAATTTCATCTTCTTCCTCCTCACGCCATGATGATTTCTTTTCAATTTTCGAACTCACAATCCCACAATCACAAGATCTCATAGCATACTGCCCCATACATACCCACATCACATCCGTATCCTATGATTGCGGGATTGTGGGTTCGAAAATTGATTGCCGAATTGTGGATTCGAAAATGAAGTCTTGATAAATAGAGTCTTGAACATTTTACTTTCTACCACTTGCTAGTTTTAAAAAGATTAACTGTCCTAATTTTCCACTTGGACGACTCAGGTCTTTTTTTTTTTGGTCTAAACGACAACTAGGGTCTCTGGTTTGCATGAGATATCTCAACTCCTAATCCGCAGATTTAGGTAAACAGATTCATTTTGAGTATTTTATCTTAAGGTATAGATTCCTTTTAATATTATTTTTGCTCCTATTATTTCAACTATTCAGATATTGTATTTGAGCCCCTTGTTTTGGGTATCTTTATTTTATAATATTGATTTATATTTAAGTCTTCCGCTAATTTAATATTTATTATGCATTCACTTGCTATTATCTTGTTTATAAGAGCATGGTTGCATGTCCCTATAACTCTATAAGCATAAGGCAGTTACGATGACATTAATGTTTGAATAATTGCTAGCACTACAAAATCTCTCTAGTGTTTTAAGAAGGGGTGTTACAGATTGGAAATCAGAAGAAAAATATGAAAAGGAATCATGTCAGCTCTTTGATTAAGGAAGATGGTATGGAAACTTTATCTTTAAAGGAGGTTGCTGATGAATTTGTGAGATTCTACACCGGGTTACTTGGTACGGAGAGACAGACTTCAGATGTAGAGGAGAGGTACATTAGAGATGGGGGAGCAATCCTGACTACTGACAAACATGCTGAGCTTGTAAGAGAGGTCACTGCAGAGGAGATTAAAGAAGCACTTTGGAGTATTGGAGAGGATAAGTCTCTTGGCCCAGATGGCTACACTTCTAAGTTCTTTAAAGATACATGGACTACCACGGGAGATCACCTTATCAGAGCAGTGGAGGAGTTTTTCAATTCAGGCAACCTTTTAAAGCAAACTAATCATACCTCTATTGCCTTAATTGCCAAAACTGCTAATGCAAAATCTGTAGGTGATTATAGACCTATCTCTTGCTGTAACATATCTTACAAAATCATCTCTAAAATTTTAGCTGCTAGACTTTCTCCCTTATTGAAAACTATAGTCTCTCCTGCACAAATTGGATTTGTTGAGGGACGGATCATGAATGAAAACATCTTCCTTTTACAAGAACTAATTAGAAGGTACACTAGGAAAAGAATAAGTCCAAGATGCATTCTCAATCTAGATCTCAAAAAGGCGTACGATACTATTTCCTGGAAATTTATTGAACAAATGCTCAAGCATCTGAATTTTCCTACACAGTTTATGCACTGGATCCTCGAATGTGTGTGTTCTACAACCTTTTCTATTAACATTAACGGATCCTTGCAGGGATATTTCTATGGAAAAAGAGGGCTAAAACAAGGAGACCCTATCTCCCCACTTATCTTTGTTTTGTCAGTGGATTATCTTTCTAGAATTCTAACTTGCATGACGAGGCTCCCAAGTTTTAAGTTTCATCCTAAGTGTGATAGACTACAAATCTCACATATTGCATATGCTGATGATTTAATTTTAATGTCTCGTGGGGATAAGGTTTCCATGTCTATTCTATTGGATGCGCTAAACCATTTTTCTGAGGTGTCAGGTCTTGAGATTAGTGCTACAAAATCGTCTTATTTCCTTGCTGGAGTTAAAAATGAGGACAAGGAGTACCTTGCTGCAAGATCAGGTTTCTCACAAGGCTCTTTTCCTTTCAGATACCTTGGAATCCCAATCTCTTCAGGGAAGCTCACTATTTCCCATTTCTCCCCCTTTTTGGACAAGATCTTAACAAATATTAGCTATTGGAACTCTAAAACTTTATCTTATGCAGGAAGAGTAGAGCTTATAAGAACTGTGATTCAAGGGATCAGTGCTTTCTGGTTTTCTATCCTCCCTTCTCCTTCCACTCTTATAGATAAAGTTAATAGCCTCTGTGCCAAATTCTTATGGAAATCACATAGAATAAAATGGAAAGATGTTTGCTTGCCTAAAGAGGAAGGTGGTTTAGGACTGAAAGATCTAAAAACCTGGAACACTACCTTTCTCTCTAGAATGCTTTGGGATATTGTTAGGAAAAAAGATAGTTTATGGATCAGGTGGATACATCATCAATACTTACAACAAGGAGACATATGGAACTGGCAAGTTCACAACAGAAATGACTCTCCTTTGCTGAAAAAAATCCTTGCTATACGAGATTCTTTGCTAACTTCTACAGGAAATGCTCAAGATGCTGCTGCAAAAATCAACAACTGGTGCCTTGGAGGGAAGTTTAATATAGAAACAGCATACAACTACTTCAGAAGAAGAGCAATCACACCCCCCCCCCCGGTCGACAGTTGTATGGGACAAAACAACCAGTCCCAAGCACGCTTTCATCCTATGGCTAGCAGCTAAGAGGAGGCTTGCAACTAAGGACCTGATCAAAACAAGGGAATTGAATTTGAATCTAAACTGTCAATTATGTAATCAAGCTATTGAATCACATGAACACATCTTCTTTGCTTGTAATTTCTCTTCAAATGTGTGGTCCCAGGTGAAAGCTTGGCTAGGAATTAGACCTGGGCAAACGCGGGCCGGCCCGCCCGGCCCGTCCCGCTCGCCCGTAAAATTGGACAGGCTTGGGTAGGAGGAAAAGCCCATACGGGCCGCTAGGCCTGGCCCGTGCCCGCAGCGGGAACGGGATTGGGTAAGCTATTCTACCCGTTGCGGGCCGCTAGGCCCGTAACGGGTACCCGCTAATTTTTTAATATATATATATATAGAGGTTGGGTCAGGTGTTTACACCCCTTATTGTGTTTTGTGTTAACAAATATAGACCATTGATTGATTAGAAATGAATGGGTGAGATTACTTGAGACTTTCCCTTTTTATTTAAATAAAAAAGAGTAGGTCCCACCCCTTTAATAGCCAACTTGCTGTAGAGGAAGCGCGTGCGTTGATTTTTTTAGGTAGCGTTTTTTTTGTGGGGATGAGGAGATTTTGCTTCCACTATGGCTTTCGATGAAAATATTCGCTAGGATAATAGTAAATATTCGCTAGGATAATAGTAATTATTCGCTAAATTGATTGTTATTATTCGTCTATAAATATGAGTTATCAATAATAGCAAAAGGGTTGGTCAATTTTTCAACTATTCGCCAGGCTGATAGTAATTATTCGCCAAGTTGACAGTAATTATTCGCTAGGTTGGTAGTAATTATTCGCTAAGTTGATAACAATTTTTCGCTAGATTATGTTGATAGTAATTATTCACTAGTTGATAGTAAATATTCGCTAAGTTAATAGTAATTATTCGCTAGACTATCAATGAATAATTGTCCTATATACATTAATAATTCACGATTACCAATGAATAATTATCCCATATACATGAATAATTCACGATTCTCAATGAATAATTGCGGAATACATGAATAATTCAAGAAAAATTGTAAAACAAATCTGAAATCAATACATATCAAAACTCATACAGATCCCTAATTAACACTGAATATCTCTAATTAACCACATGGCTCACCGGGGGCAGCACAAAGAACACGCATTCAATTCTGAAACTCCACCACCAACGGCGAGGTCGTGCCTCCCCAATTCTGAAACTCCACCACAAAGAACACACATCTAATTAACCACAGGGCAGCACCGGGGGCGTGCCTCCCCGACGGATGAACGACGAGGTCGTAGATAGAGACGGAGCCGTCGCCTCGAGGCGCTGAGGAGGATACGAGGGAAGGAGAGAGAGAGAGAGGGAGGGAGGGGCGAAGAATGAGAGGGATGTGACGGCGGAGGAGTGGTGGAGGAGGCGCCATCATCGCACCGCAGACGGCTCCACCATCACCGCACCTCACACGGCTCCGCCTTCGCCGGTTACGCCGGATGCCATCGTCGGCCGCCAAATTCTCTCTCTAATTTGTACGGTTGTGTGATGGGAGATTTGAGAGTGGTTAGGATTCTTAAAAAAAAATTGGATTAGGGAGTGGCTACACGCACTGGATATTTGGGTGTGGAAAGTTTTACTGGGACCCATTTATTTTTTTATTTATAAATTAGAAAAACTAACAATTAATCTTAGCCTTCCATTTACCCTCAATCAATGGTCCATAATTGTTAACACAAAACACAATAAGGCTTGTAACCATTTGATTCATTCTCTATATATATATATTATTAATTTAAAAAAAATACCTATGTTTACTTTACCCTGCCTTAAACCCTAACTTCATTTGCTCAGCCACAGACAGCCGCTCACCCTATCAATCCGGCGCTCAGATCTGAGATCTGTGGATCTACCATCTTCGATTACCCTTCTTCGTCCTCGTGCTCTTCGTTCTTCGTCCCTGCGCTCATCCGGCTTCATCCTCGTGCTCGCGTCGGCACTCCCTCGCCACTCCCGCGCCACTGCTCGTGCTTGCCTCGTGCTCGCGTCGGCACTCCCTCTTCCGGCGCTCTTCAAGCTCCTGCGCCACTGCTCTTGCTCGCCTCGCAGGTCCCTTAGCAAGTAAGCAGGTTGGTTTCTTAGATTAGATTCACCTCTCTTTGATTGGATTTTAGTCATTTTACAAATCTCAGATTGGATTCAAATTGGTCGTTAGAAATCTAAAATGTCTGAGCATGATGGATTGCACTTTCAAAACTATGTTGGAGTGTTTTTTTTGTTTGTGTTTGTGTGAGCAAGAGTTGGACAATTGTTGCAATTGTTGTTAGACTTGTCACTTTATTCTCTATTTGTGTTTGAGTTTGCAAGGATTGTCACTTTGTAGCTCCAACAATTTGTGTGAGCAAGGGTTGTTGTTGGACTTTAAACCTTTTATTCTATGTTCGACTTTTTATTTTGCATTACCAATTTATACTGCAGGTACAGCTCTAACTTATAGCAGGTACAGGCGTACAACAACATTTGTTGTAATTTTTATTTTATTTTTTAATAACAGCAGCAGGTACAACAGGAAATTAAGCGGGTACCCGCGGGCTGTCCGCAACCGCAATGGCGGACGGGATCGGACAAGGTTTTCAGCCCGTTAAGCGGGCTTAGCCCGGCCCGCGTCCGCATCAACGGGACAAATTTTCGGCCAAAGCCTGTCCCAAGCCCGGCCCGCGCTCGCGTTTGCCCAGGTCTACTAGGAATCTGGAGGGGAATGGGCACTCTCAAAAGTGGACTTAAATGGCTCAAGAAGGAGGCTAGAGGAAAAGGATGGCTCTCCAAAGCAAAGAGAGTGGCGTTTGCAGCTACTGTCTACCATATATGGAAGGCAAGAAATGTGAAGATTTTTGAAGAATCAAGCAAGAGCACGGACGAGATCTTTCACCTCATCAAAGTGCATGTATACAAGATCCTATCCCACGAGTTCTCACTCAACTTCACAGCATCATCAACCTTTCTAGGGGGAATGGACCTTGCCAATGGAACCAATGCACAAAGCTAAAACATATGGTAGCCGAACGAATTGGGTTTAGAAGGCCTGGAACACAACTTGTAATTTTTTGTCATCTCAAACCTTCTATAGCCTGGTCATTCATGGGCATTTGTTTTGCCTTGGATGGAATTTTGTATAGTTTATGGACTTGGATTGGAGGGTAGCTATATAGGCCTAGGTGTGCTAAGGTTGTGTTTGTGTAAATATCTTGATGGCCGAGTCGAAGGGATATTTATACTTGCACAACCTTAGGGGTAGGTCCGACTTCCGATAGCTTTGGCTTGAAAAGACAGGAGATACCCCGAGCTTCCAGCTCAACACACCCATAGATTGGAACAAATCCGAGTGTCCCATGATTTTGGTAGCATTGGACAAGTGATGTTATATCACTTGGTTCCTCTTTTTGTACATTTAATTATTTTCATTTCCATGCAATATATTAACCCTTAAAATAAAAAAAAGTCTTTTTACATGGTGATTTAAATGAGACCATTTACATTAGGCAACCCAAGGGATTTATAGATAAAAGTAAACCTTGATTAGATATGGATATATTTTTAGAAGATACTAACTAATTTGAAAGAATATTATATAAGATAAGATTTTACCTATTTTCCCTATATATGAACATATTTTTAGAAAATAACTTTATCAATATGTTACATGATCATATTAATCAAATAACTTTACCAATAACTTCATCAATGTGAACATATATTTAGAAGATGCAAAGTTTTGACGAAATTGAAATAATACTTATAGCATGGTCATACTAATTAAATAACTTTACCAATATGAAGAAGATAAAAGGTTTTGGGTAAATTGCAATACTTACTCATGTAAAGGTTATCAACTCATGTAATTCAATTTTTTTTAATATATTTTCCCTTATTATTTTATATATGGATATAATTTTGGAAAAGTCTCACATTTTTTTTATGAAAGATCTATCGCTTTTGCGGATAAACAAATAAAATTTTCCATCTTGAAAGTATTGATATATTTATGAGATATATTTTTGGATTTTATACCTATATAATTATGGACAGATTTTTAGATTTTAACCTATATATAGGTTATATTGGTAAGGTTATTTCATAAGCATTGACGTCTTGATACGTTGCGAATCCGGATCCTTCGCTTGTGGGCTCAGAATCAAGAACAACTCCGTATATTTGTCCCGATCTTGCAATATTCTTTGATATCTCCTGATTTGGAACAATTTAAAACAAATATGAGTGAAGGCTGTAATAGCGACGGAACCACACTTGGAATAATAAAACAACACAACAACAACGACGGAAAAGAAGGGTGAGTAGTGACGGGAGGCGCGAGGGGTGCAGCGCCCAGCGCCCGGATGTACCGCGGCCGCAGCAGGCCTGGCAGCGGCCGCTGCCTGTGTAGGCGCGAGCGAGACAACGACGATGCATGGGTTTTGCGATGGTTGGCTACTGTTTTTGCGACGGTTGTCGGTTTAGGGTTTGTGTTTGGGATGTGTTGTGTGTTTGGGAATTAGGGTTTGGATCCTTGAATGATGAATCAACAAGAACATGAATTTGCTTGCTAGGGTTTTGGATTGGGAGATTGAAGAACCTTTTTAGCCAAAAAGGTTTCTTCAATCATTTTTCCAATATGATTTTATTGAATGTAAACTATGTGTTTAAATAACAAAGCATGTCAATTCCTTCTTGCAAATGATAGAGTTTTGGATAGATAAAATAATAATTAACTTAGATAAATCCTAGATAAAAGATAGATAAAACCTAGGTTAGTGGTTAAGGAATTACCTTGAGGATATATTTTCCTTCCACCTTTATTTTCCTAAATGCATAAATATTAAATATAATAAAATAATGTTCCAAATGTGAAGGACCAAAACTGGCCACCCATCCCTAGGACTCGATATCGACCTTAAGGGCCTCGATGCCGACTCCCAATGTGTGTGTCGAGTCAAGGAGGGTATTGTTGAGTCTTCATGAGCTCCGTGTGTGGTCGCAAGCTCAACTCTTGTGCTGGTGGTCTAGTCCTGAGCAAAGTGATCCAAGGTGGCATGAATCATTGCTCCATAGTTCCATGGTAATGAATGAGAAGTGTCTTGGTAGCATCTTGAATCCTATTGGCCCTTGCGCGAGTGATAGGACCATCAAATGGCACCTTCATGTTGTCCTCAATGTCACCAGGAGTCATCGCCATTTGCACTGCATCACGTCTTCTCCCTTCTTTTATGACTCTGTTTACGATTTTCTTGGTAAGCTTTTCGAAATAACATGTGGATTGGTTACAAGGTATGATATTTTGTTGTTTCTACTATTATATAATAGCTTTTCATATGTCGTTTCATACGTTGTCGATAAAATATAAATTCATTCAGATTTTAAAAATTAGCTTTTCATATGTTGTTTTCACTAATATATGTAAGGAGCAAGGAAAAATTAGATTTTATACTAATAAAGTAGAAATTCATGAGAAATCAAAAGCATGGAAGAAATTAATTAATTGAATAAACGGATTTTAGTACCAAATTTATTTAAATTAAAAAACCGCACACAGTACGGGTACTAAACTAGTTTATAGATAAAAGTAAACCTAATGCAGTTTGCTTGCTTAAAATATTAATATATGGTTCAAAGTAATCTCCTAGCCAATGGACTATCAAATTTGATATATGCATGAAAAAAACTGGGTTTCTTAAGATCTAAATTTGATTCTCATCTATATTTCCAAGGTGCTAAAAAATCCTCTATTTGTTCTGTTGTGTGTTGATGATATTTTGTAAATATGTGATTCTATAAATCTGATTATAACGGTTAATTAAAAAGGACTTAAAGAAACACTTGACATGATGAATTTAGGTCTTTCCTTGAACATCATTGGCATAAAGTTGATTAGAGATGGTTGGTTATCAACGTTATAAAAAAAAGTTGATTAGAGATAGGCTTAAAAAGGAAAATTATGTTATCTCAAGTTGACTATATTAAAAAAATGCTTAAGAGGTTTAACATGTTTGATGCTAAGACATCACACATATGACATACCCTTAAGAGGGCATTTAGAACTAACAACGAAACATTGCCCTAAAAATGTGCAAGGATCCCAAAGATTATTATATCCGTGTAAACAAATAGATTATCGGATTGCTTTATACCTGTGTAAAGATCTCATGTACCATGAGAGAACCAAGCACAACAATGTAAGGTTCCATTACATTCAACACATGGTAGAAGAACAAGTGTTGCAGGTGAAGAAGATAAAGGGAGAAGTCAACCCAGTTGACTTCGGCACATAAATAGTTCCTACTAACAAGTTTTTTTTTTCTTTCTTCATGAAATATTTGCATGTTATTGATGTTCACTAACTTCTAGGTACTTGAGTCGATGATAGATAAGATCAATGTGCACTCATTCCTGTATGATCCACTACTAGGGAATCAAGATATTTAAACACATTTGGATCAGAAGGCCTTTTTGTTATGCAACTCAATCTAATGTATTTAATTCATGGGATGGCAAGTCAAATAGATGTAGTACATAGTTTAAGATCTAGGTATTGATGCATGCTTGGATATTAAGTTGATTCATGAAGATTGAGCCTTAACCAAAGAGGGAAAGAAAAGATTAAAGATTAATTGGGCTGAAGCCTAGCCGATGACCCAAGAGCATGTCCACAATCCTTCCTTGAGCTCGGCGTCATCCTAAGTGAAACATTGCATTTTACTTAAAGCAAGTCTCACTATACATACATACATACATACATACATACATACATACATACATACATACATACATACATACATACATACATACATACATACATACATACATATATATATATATAAAAGCTTGCTAAGAAACATTAGAGTGTCGTCAATTGATTCCTTTAGCTTTCTAGAGAGAGAGGTTCGATGGATTTCCTCCCTTTTCGAAGCTTGAGACCGAGCTTCCCGAAGGAGATTGGCCACCTTACGTTTGAAGAAGAAGCAAACCTAGTTTGTTGATGAACTCACCATGTATAGTCATCCAATGTCCATTCCCTCTCAGATTTGATTTGACATATGAGAGTCTAGACTCCAGGGAGTTTTTGTTCCTCGATCTGTTTTCTTACATGGTTTCACTTCTTATTCTTGAGGATACTTAGGCTAGACTATGACTTATGTCGATTTGCTTAATGGGTTATTTGCGAGTTTGAGTCTCATCGTTTTAAGGCCTCGCAAAGTAGGGATTTCCCAAACTGCGTCAACAAAACTAATGTGCCTTCTTTTCTTTTATGTTTACTTATATTTTCGTGATTAAATCTTAGTTTGACTTTCAATTTGTAAGGTTGAATTGAGATCTAGTTTTTTGAATTATAATATTTATAAATTTAGTTCTAACATTTATTTAGTTTAATTTGACATATTGATAATATAATATAATTTTAATATTATTAGAAAGTTTTTGAAAAGTTGGATTTATTTTTGGGAAATTTACAGAAAACCACCCGTTAAATGTACCCTTTTACACTTAACCACCCATTAAATACACAATTACAGAAAACCACCCATTAAATGGGTTTTGTTTTCAAATCACCACCCACCTCATATATCCATTAGAATTCCATTAAATATAATATATTTTAATATTTTATACTTAAAATTTAAATTTTCAACTTGAATATATTTAAATTATATTTATGGTACAGATAAAAAAATTTATATTAATAATATATTATGGGCAAAAAGCATGTAGAAAAATTTAAAATTTAAAATTCTTTGGAGGGTAGAGGTTCTAAATGTGGAAAATATTATTTAATTTTATTTAAAAATTGAAACAAACATTAATAAAGATACATTTAAAAAAACACTTTTAATAAAAATACTTTTAAGTCTAGATTTTTTATTTATTTTTAGTATATAGTGTAGATGTTTACAAATATGAAAGAAAATGAGATATTAATTATTATTATAAAAATATTATTAAATTTAAACAATGCTAATGACTTATAAACTTATTTTAATTTTGATTAAAAAGAAGTCTATTAAAATTAATAACCATTTTTTGGAATAAAATGGAACAAATTTGTTCATATATACATCAGGTTTTAAAAAAATATTTTTAAAAAATTTAGCCAAATATATGTTTAAATCTATTTGAGATTTTAATTTAAATATAAAACTTAAAATAGTGTAGTATCATATATATTTGACAAAACCCTAATAGAAATAGACAACTAGATGGTGATTTGAAAACAAAACCCATTTAATGGGTGGTTTTCTGTAATTGTGTATTTAATGGGTGGTTAAGTGTAAAAGGGTACATTTAACGGGTAGTTTTCTGTAAATTTCCCTTTATTTTTCAGTTGGGTCAACACAAAATTCAGACAAATTCGACCGAGCTCGACTCGAAATGACTTGTGACCCGAATCCCTGATTAATCTACACTCAAGTCAATTTATCCAAAACCTGAGTAACCCAAACCTGAATTTGAACCCGACCGGAATGACCAAACCAGATTGATCCGAAGCTCAACCACTGGCTTGTAGCAAAAAAAAAAAGAAAAATCGTCCGATTTACTTTCCCCTTGGAAGAGAATAAGCGAATGGCACCGGCGAAGAAGAAGGGCAAAGCGAAGAGCGAATCAGCGAGCGTGTCAACTCAGTCTCCCATCTTCTCTCCTCGTTGCATCCGCCCTCTCCCACCTTCCTCCGTCTCCATTACCATCCACGCCAAGCCCGGCTCCAAGATCTCCTCCATTACTGGTAACATTCCCCTTCCCTCACTCCTTTTTTTCTCTCTCTTTCGCTCGAGGGTTTTCATTCACTCTGATCGTTTTGATTCGCCTTTTTGCAGACGTTGACGACGAGGCGGTCGGAGTTCAGATCGACGCTCCTGCCCGAGACGGCGAAGCCAACTCCGCTTTGCTCGATTACATCAGCTCTGTTAGTTTCTCTCTCTCATCTTTTTTTCTTTTAACAACTCGAGAATCGGTGGAATTGGAATCATCTGTACTGTTTGCTTTAATTGCTATCAACTTTCGGCTTAGCCCACTAATTTAGACTTGAGATTCTGGATTGTAAACTCTGCAAATTGGATCAGTGAACATACTTTTCTAAGATTGATTGTGTTGTGTTGGTGCATCATCAACAAATTTGCTCTGGTTACAACTCAATACAACTCTCATCTGTTCCCTCAAAGTTCAGCGAACTTGTTGATTGATAAGAGAAGTTCCAACTTCCAAGTGCTAGTTTCTTCTGTGATTTGGCTATTTGATAGTTTGAAAAAAAAAAAAAAACACTTCCTTTGCTATAGATTATGGTCATAGGATTTCTTTATCACTGAATTGCTTAACATAGGTAAATTCATGAACTTTCAAGTGTCAAGGTGAGGGTTTTCATTGGCATTTGACATCTCTCAATTGTCGTAGCCTTTTCTTTTTCTTTTTTTTGGGCGCCATTGCGTGTAGAATCACTTTGGTAGTGTCTCAAGTCGATAATTTCATGGTTTAGTTGGGAAACATAAGCATCTGCCAAACTTGGACAAAAATGATAAGCACATGGGTTAGAAGGGCTCGAAGAATCAAGACAATGCGAGACACTATGAGGGAACTATGGCATTGGGTGTGTGTGTCTTATGTTTCATGGTTTCCCTAAGTTGTGTTATTGAATTTGAGTGTGTTTTATATTTTTCTGTTTTCCTGTTGTATTCATGAAATTGATTGAGGGCTCCAAGAAGCGTACTCCTTCTACGTGATTCTCTTTTTTCCTATGAAGTATTTGAAGCCAAATATCTACATCTCTTCCTACATTTTGTGCTGGATACACAACTCTCGTCATGTACTAGAAGAAGAGAAAGGAAGGGGATTTCCAATTATTTCCATTTCTGAGCACATATATGACTTATTTCTCATTCAATATCTCACTTGTATCAACTTGAAGTTTTTTATGCTAGGTTATATAACACAAATGTTAGAGTGAGAGTCCCAAAATAATCTTCTGTTCCTTGAAATTGTAGATGAGTTATGAGGACACTAGATAAGTAAGATAACACATTTAAATCAACCGTTTGCAAAAGTAACCCACCTCGACACGACAAAGTAAGCACGTCTCATGTACTAGAGGGGATAGTTTCTGCAAATCTGTCTATTAATGGGGCAGTTTTGCAAATGCCCTGATCATATAACCCCAGTAAAAGTTTGCAATTTTTTATCCTAGGAAAAAAGTTTGCTTCTTTATTTTTTGTTCACATGACCACAATTACTTCGCAACTGACCTTCTTTGCGGGTAAAAGAGGCTCACAACATACATATATTGTTCCTGAACAGGTTTTAGGGGTAAGGCGGAGGCAAGTCTCACTTGGTTCAGGCTCTAAATCAAGAGACAAAGTTGTAATTGTGGAGGAGACAACACCACAGGCTGCACTTGATGCGTTGAACAGAGCTTTGAAGGGATGAGCAGCTTGACATTCCTTGCTGACCACGTGTAGACCGCCAAAGAATGGTAACTTGAAATGCTTGTAGCTGTACGTTTTTAACTGCAAAATCCTTCTGGATGCAGTAGACCACAAATTTTTACCAAGAAAATCGAAAAAATAAATTATCTAGATACCCCTCTGATTTTCGTACAATTCTTCAGTCCATTGAATTGTTATTCCTAGAGCAATTCTCCACCCATTATATGGGTTTGCAGGTATTTTCGAAGCTCTTTACCAACTTTGAGTCAGGTGCAGTCATCAATCTGTCTAGGGAGGAGCCACGAGCAACACAATGGTTGGATCAAAATGAATATTATTGATGGTGTCGTTATTAAGAGGACCTTTGGGATGTACTACGAGCCAACGACTCCAGAACTCTGGGGTCCGTCATGGTCTTCAGCTAGCTATCGGAACATGGGATACCCTGACGTTTTGCCATTTGTTAAAACAAATTTGGAAATCAGAACTAGTCTGGTCTTCCTCACAAGTGTATCAAGATATAGTCAAGTCTTTTATTTCACTAGTTAGGAATGGTATTTCGGATATTTTCCTAATATTGGTTTCTAAAACCATTCTAATAAAAACTCAAAATGTAATAAACAAGTTGAATATGATAACTTGTAGAAAATATATAGGGGTCGAGGGTGTATTGTTTGGGGCAATTCACTCACACCTAACCAGTGACCACTTCCTCATTGGATTCCATCCGTGAGAAGATCAAAGCGGCTAGGACTAGTCGTGATGCAATTGCAACACACGAGGCGACATCAAGATTGAAGCAAATCAAAGTGGTGGCGCAGTGGTGATTCCGTCGTCAAGGGTGGTGTGAGGCGAAGCTTCATAGGAGTGGGGTCAACGGTGAAGATATTCGAAAATACAAAAATTTGATAGAGGAATTGGGAGATAAAGAGATTATGAGAGAGTAAGAGAGGTGAGGAGCGATGGAGGGAGCTTAACAGATCCTTAAAATAATGGTGTGTTGGGGAAGAACAAGGTTGAAATTAGGGTTTTTACAGTTCGGGTATTGATTCAAAATCGAAGTCGCAAATTTGCATGCATGTTTATCCTTGTGTTGGCGGTGCACTTGAATCCTCCTCGTCAATTTAGGATTAGCATGATGTTTTTTCTACCAACCGGTGAATTTGAAAATTAGGTTTTCAAGCTTAAGTTGATATTGAAATGACAAATTGATTGTCAATTGACGTTTAAGTTAATGTTAAACAAAGGTCGTTGTAAAAAAATTCATTGTAAATCTAATCTAAACAGGATATGGGGCATAGATTGCGCTTTAAAATCAAACACTTCTTGTAGAGGACGTCCTAAGGAGGAACACCAACAAAAGAAAAATGGAAAAAACGTAAAATCACAGTCCCTGTGCAATGTGAGTTCTGTAATCACCATAGAGAAGATTTCTTATATGTATTCATGGATTGCAATTTTGTCAAAAACATTATCCAAAAAGTAGATGCTAATTTTTTTTAAAGTTATCGATAAATGAAATAGAAATGCGAGATATGAATACTAGCTCCATTATTAAAACACTTAAACATATAATCGACACCGAGAAATCATGTATAATGGCAACCATCTGATGGAGTATTTGGTACTTCAAAAATCAAGTGGTTTTAAAAACGAGGCTAGTACTGCCAACAATATTATCAAATTTATCAAACAACAAATTCTCAATTGGAACACAACTAAAATTGACGAGGAAGAGACAAGCGTAATGCCTACGTCTATTTATCCTAACAACTCAACTGGTTTTGAAAACAGAAGGAAAAATGTATTAAATGAGAAAAACCAAAAGACACAAGTTTAAAGCTAAATTTTGACGGGTCATTCCGGGCTAGCGGGAACTCTGCAGTTGACTTTCTGATCGGGGATCACGAAGCCAATTAGGTCTCAATGAAGGGTGTCAGTATCCCATCGTGCTCAGTATAGCTCTGAGAGAGGGAATCTGTAAAGCAATAGAAATTAATATTCAGAACATCGAAATAGAAGGTGAGAACCTTTGCATAATCAATGCACTTAAAGATATTTGGAAATAATCTTGGGAAGTCGAAATAACCCGGACGTAAACCAATAATAAGTAGGGTCTAACGGGTCCACCCTCACTATACATTCCTCATCCGCTCGCGTCCACAAATGAACATACCCAAGAGCCTCAGGACCATAGTCACAATATATATAGGACAAAGGCTACGGAAACAACAAACGAAGCTCAGAGAAAACCAATATAAAAATTAAAACCATAAAACCATGATAAGAGCTTACAAGCCGATATAAGTGTCCTCCCATCGCTATGTCTCGGGTAAAACCTCTAACACGAGGAATAGGCACATCCGGAATATCAACCGGGATAGTAGACGTCATCACTAAAACAACCTGCACCAAGGAACACAGGTAAGCCCACTCCTTATAAAAAGCATTCAAGCAAAGCCAAACAACCACACGGTTGCCTAGCTCCCTATACCACGAGGTCATAAATATCTAAGACTTCAAAACAAAAGGGATCAGCAGAAATCAATCGTCTTCCAAGCGGCAGCAACCTTACAAAGAGCAGCAAGACAACAAGCTACCCGCAAACCAAGCATTCGACACGCATCCACCAGCAACAAGATTATCAAAATCAGGATACAACACGTACCTGCCAACTGCAACAGTCTTAAAGCCAACGCACAGAAGCAGCACCCACCGTTGCAAAAACAATACCCTAGTTTAAATAACTGCACGAGCATTGCCCAGAGCTAAGCCACCACCCAAAGCAAGATGTCTAGTTTTGATATGGCTTCAGGGGAAGTCTCTCCACCTACCTTTATCACAAACACCATGACTTTTCCAAACCCTAAGTTTAATAGAATGATCCTCATAGAGATTCATCTATACATGCTCCCCTTACCATACATCTTTGTGGAATTCAAAGATGAAATACTAGACCAAATCTTTCTATGTTCTCCCCTAAATCAAGAATTTGTAGTTTTAGTCGAAAGGGATGAGGGAGATTGATTCTCTCTATCGGAAGGATGGATGCAATTCGCGATAATAAACAACCTAAGGGTAGGTTGCCGCCTCACTTTTGAATACCAAGGAGAATCACACTTAGACGTTTCAATAGAGTGGCCAGGACCAGAAGAAAACGGGGACGTTTTCAACAACTACCTCTGTTACAAAGAAATATAATTATATCCAAGTTATAAACCGCTTTATCTTCTGCATCATCGCAAACAAAATCTCTAAGTCCTAAGCCGCTCCTACCTCCTAGTTACTTTATAAATGTGCGAACCCTTATTTTTATCATCTCGCGCTTTATTACATAAAACGTTTAATGACATGAGATTGGTAAGGGTATCACAAATAGACATAATAATGAAAACATGCTAAATGGCTAAATTCTAGTAAAACAAACAAAAAGCATATAACCAGCGAAATATAAAATACGAGAGTCGAAGATAAAATATTCACAAGATCAAAATACCATGACAGGGTGGTGTGGTGCAGAACGTCGTTACCTTTCTACAACACCAAAAAAGAATAACCCAAACTAACAACCTAACTAGTAAACTAGTAACTAGTATAGTAGAATAGTAAGGGGTCGATCCCAAAGAGAGAATACATTTCCTATCTATCAAGTCGCTATTAGAAAGGAACAATATCAAAGAGTGATGTAATATCAAAGCAATTGGATGTGACAAAAGTAACAATGGCGAATTGATGATAATTATGAATGAGATAATTTCCTCTACAATTCATTAACAATGGTAATGTCTTTGATCCTCGACTCTATCATATCCTTCCTTGTTTGATTCATCTAATGGCGGATCACTCCAACCCTAGGCCATTTAGCAATATCAATAACACAAACAACCAAAGATACGGGCACAACTCCCTAACCCTAATTGTTATAATTGATAAAGTAGAACTGTCAATGCCCTACACACCCAAGCGATTCTTTCAGGGGATCAATTAGTTATGCTGTGCTACTAATCCAATTGACTTGCAACGGTTAATCAAACCTTTAGCAGGAAAGCAAATTCCGTCAAGGTGGCCAATCAAGAGGAAATATATGCAATCAATCAATAACGAACAAAGACATTTAATAAATCAAGCTTAGAATAGATAGAAATTAAGTCTCACAAATCATATAACCATGTCTCCGAATTGCAGACGAAACAAAAGAGGTTTAGTTCCTCATGGAAAGTCTTCCTCTCAATATCTTCATAGGAGCTCTCTCTCAATTAGGTCTCTTCCACACGACTCTCCTTTGTCAAAGTCGGCCAAAACATAATAAATAACTTTAACCTAATTAGTTTCCAAAAGACGGAATAGTAATTCCGTATCGGCACAGGCGGCGGGCACCGTCTCATCAGTAGCTTTCTTTCTTCAATTTCTCACTTCTGAATCCAAGCTAACTTTCTCCACGCCTCTTCCTTGTCTTATTCACATGTTTCCTCAGGTTCCTAGCTCTCCAAACCCATCCTTGGCAAGCCATAGATGCGTCCTTCCAGCGTCGGGACATAAATCTGCAGATAAACACAAAAAGAGCATAGATATTCAAAACTTGCAAGACTAAACACTACTGACTCGAACTACTCAAATAAACATGAAATAAGCTATCCTAAACTAACTAAAAATACCGATAATGCCTATATAAAATACGCATTATAAAACTCCCCCACACTTAAGCTTCGCTAGTCCTCGAGCGACCAATAAAAGCAACCTATACCTACGAATTCATCAAGCATGCCATAGCCTTACAAAAACCAACCCAAACACAAACTTTCAAGGAATATAAGACCAAGTGACAAACATCGTCGCATGTATCTAACGATCAGAGCATTCAGAAGCAGAAATCAACAAATCTTACCAGGAACATGTGTTTCACTCAAACTCATGTGTGTTTAGGCTTTGAAGAACAACTCTCAACTCAATCCAAAATGCAACTAAGCTCATAGAAATTGACAACAATATAATCAAATCTCCACCGAAATGCCATTACTTGCGGAAAAACCATAAAAATAAACAACTTGGCTCTATATCTCACTCTCTTTTTCTTTTCTTTTTTTCTTCTTTTCTCATTTCTTTTTTTTCTTTGCTTTCTTTCGGCTTTGGTGTATTCCTTACGCGAGTCGCAAAAATGGGTGTCATGAATGACCCTGGTCTATTAACGCCTCAATGACGAGAGGGTTTCTCGACTAAATAAATTTGTAGTCAAGATCCCGCTATAGGATAGTGGAGTCAGGTTCGTCCTCAGGAGAGAAGTCAGCGGTTCTAGGTTTAGCGTGTTTAAGGGTTCGGGAATAGTGGGAAAAGGTGTACGGTTGCTGTCGACGTCGACTAAGACTTGGTCGATGTCGAGGGAATGGTAGGAGAAGAGGTGGTCGGTGTCGGGTAACTTTGCAGGACAAAAATAATGAAATAAAATAAATAAAGATACAAACTTCCAAGGTTAGGGATCACCACAACAATAAACATATGTGTAGATTATAATCACATAAAGATGCATGCTTTATATCAAAGAATCGACTTTCGCAAATTCCAACAATTTAGGTGATAGAGGTTCTCGCACAAAAACCTAATTTGTTTCTACATTTTCTTAATTAGGATTAGTCGGCTCTCGCAAATAAACCCTAATTACTATCCAAATTCATAATAAGATCACTTTCGCTTTAATATCATGAATAAGAAATTTCCTCAACTCTCGCAAAGGATTAAGCACATTGGTAGATGATGATAAAGACATACAAATTTATGGATTTATAAATTAAACACACATATCTATTGTTGGGATCACCTCAACCCTAGAAGAAGGAAATTAGAAAGCAAACATGATGAAAGAAATTAACTTTAACATAAAATAAACTAAAACTTACAAAACCTTCCAAACGTTCATCCTCTCTCTCCTCTCTCCTTGCGCCCGAAGACGTCTTGGCTTGAATGTTTTAAAATCAGCCCCCTAGGGCTTTATTTATAGGCTCCAATCCAAGCTATTCTAGGAAGAAACTATCTATCTATATCTAAATTTATCTATCTAAAGCTTAATGATTAAATTTGGAAATAAAACAAATAAATCCCAAAAGGAAACTAGAACTAATGTGGATAGATCCCTCTTCTTTTGATAGAACTTGATGTCTCTTGATAGAATATCTCAAATCTTGGCTTGCAAGTAACTCTATCTTTTTGGACACAACTCGATCTCGGACTCGACATGCTTCTGGAATGTTCCTCGACGTCGACCAAGTTCCTCGACGTCGAGTAGAATTCGTTGTCTCAAGTGGTCCTATGCTCAGCTCGTGCTCGATCTCTTCCTCTGGAGCAAATGTCGAGTAAAAGTTGGTCGACGACGAGTAAATTGTTTGACATCGAGTACATCTGTCGACTTTCAACATTCTGCTCCGTTCTTTAAACGCACTTTCCCGAGTCCTCATTCGCCCGATTGACGCATATGAGCATGCGTTGGAAAGCTCTTTTCGAGGGTTACAACTCTCATGAAGACATCAAAGCTTGACTCGGAATGATGAATGGCAAAAAGTGGGCTTTTCTCCAGCTGCACCATCCATAGCTTCTTCATGACTTTCCTTTAAGCTCCAAAGTGCGTCCGATTTCTGCGAAATATAACAAAAACTTGTGTAGACCTCCATATATTGCAAATAAACATAAACTACACAGATTCTATATTATTCTAACCCAAATGTATGAAATGCATGCAGAAATCGATATAAAAATAAGTATAAAACATGACAAATTAGGCTCACAACACTCAACTTATTTGCATAAAGTCCACTTGAACATCTTTTGATGCGAGTTGCAAACATGGGTGTCATGAATGAACCCGGTTACTCAATGATCAAGCTTCCTTCCTTAGTGGGTAGCTTTTGACACCGTTTTGTGCAAATCATACCCATGGGTGTCATGCATAGATCCGGTTAATTACTAAGTTCCTCAACCATTGTCACTTTATTTCACACTAAACACTCAATAAGCAACTAAAGCCAAATATAAACATAAAAGCATAAAATTCCGCAAGAAACAAACATGTGAGTTGGCTTCGACAATAGCTAATGAAGTCAATATCAAGAGGTAGCAACATATGGAGAGTAAACCACACATATATCAAAAGGAAATATATGATTTCAATAAGGCTAAAAACAATCTCACAAGGGCCATATTGTGTAGGACTTCAATCATACTTCCATCTCGATCATACATGCTTAATTATATCACCGAATCACCTCTCATAAGAAAACATTTTCAGAAAAGCAAATAAGTCCAGACACTTCAAGTCTTTCGTAGGATTTACAGCTTCATGCCATCAAAAGCTCAAAGTTTCTCTCAACCAGCTAACAGTTGTTTGAATAATGAAATGCTAGGCAATCCAAGAATTTTTTTTGGGATTTTTTAGACATTTTTCAATTTTTTTTAAATGATAGAAACTCAAAAGACAAGACACATACACAATAACTAACTAAGACAGAATATCCAAACATACGCCAACCTAACATAAAAATACGAATATCCAAACATCCAAACGACAAAAATATCCAAATCAAAGTACAGACCAACACCAAACCAACAAAAGTATAGCAAAATCCAAGGAAAGTACAACAAATGTCTCAACACACCCCAAGAAATCATAAAACAGCTCATAAAACCCCTCCCCCACACTTAAAGATTGCATTGTCCTCAATGCCGAAACATGAAGGACAATACAACAAATAAACAGAACAAAGTGTAAGGAAGGTAACATACTCACTCACTGCGGCGACGGCTAGAATGGGTAATACTGCTGGAAGAATGAGTCGAAGCTGCTCTGAAGTCCGAAGATAGCACATGTCTTCTCCTCCTGCCTCTAGAACATCTTATCCTGGCGCTGGCGGAGATCATGGTGATAGCGTATAAACTCCGCGCCCTAAGCCAACTACAGTTGATGAATCTCATCCAACTGCTCAGAATAGTGACCAGAAGAGGAAGAGGGGGCATAGCTCATATCAGTGTCAGAATCCGAAGCCTGAGCCCGGCTAGACTCTCCTCTCACAAAGGTACCAAGTGGGACATCCCACTCAACAACATCAACAAGGGCCTGACCCACATCGTCATCATCATCACCATACTTATCATCGTCATCAGCAAGGTCCACAACTTTCGCTGACGGGTTGAAATCAGCAATCGTCGGTCCAAGCAGAAGCTGAGCCGGTAGACGAATAATGTGGTCACCCCGACGACCAGCATGCCAAATAAACGGTTCCTGATCACCCTCCAGGTGCCTCATCCTTGTCAGCATCTCCAAGGAGATGCGAGACTCTCCATCCATATGCACTAACTCAGTCACTCTCACCCCGCAGCGCACATCAATCAGTGTGATCAATCATCCGAATCCAATAGTCCTGGTGTCTCTCTGAGCTCCCCCTATCATCATGTCAGCACAGGCGTCCAAAAATAGACGAATAAAGTCAGGAGTAACCTCCGCCTCGGGGGTCAAATAGTAGATCGCCACCCACACCTTCATGGATACCTTGTTCAACTAATTCTGTCCGAAGAAGGTGTTGTTCAGCACCTTGTGGTAGAGTCTAAGGGCAAGATGAGTGATGGTGTAGTTGTATTTCCCTCCCCCACGGATCTAAGGGGAACCAGTGGCAGCCTGCCAGGTCTCCGACGGTGGTGGAATCATCATCATCTGACGCCTCCAGTTAGGGGTAGGAGGTCAAGTGACACCCAAATAGCGCCTCAGTTGTTCAAAACTCCTCATATGTCTCCATCTCAACACTATAAACTCAATCTGATCTCTATCCTCAAAAACAAATAAAATCGGCAAAAACTCTCGAATCAGATCCGGGTAGGTCAACCCATGCATAACGATAAAATGGTCGACGCATCCATTCTCGAGAACGGTAGCACAAGGCCCTGCTAGACCTAAAACATCTAAGGCCGGATGATCGAAAAACTTAGTCGTCGAATATTTCCTAAGGCTATGGTCATTCCATTTCTGTATCTGATCCCTACGCAGTGTACTCAGATCAATCATGTTAGGAAATGACGTCATAGTGATGAAATAAAGCGAAGGAACGAACAAACTTAAGAAATCTGACAAGAAATGCAAGCTCTGATGGAATGGCGGGTGCTGTGCTTTAGGCGGCGGGCGCCGTCAATTTCTGGGTGACGGTCTGCGCTCAGTTCTTCCCCAAAGAAATCCCCTCCGACGTCGGAAAATGCCCTTTTCCGCCTACTTGCTTCACAAAAAATTGGTTTAAGGGCTTTGAATGGGTAATTTTAAACTCAAAGTTGCCGGAGGTGGTGGTATAGGGTTTTGAGGAAATTTGAAAGTGGATGAAATTGTGAACCGAGGGCGTGTATACGTAGATCGGGTTGTGTAGATTCTAAATATGACGTCAGAATTCCGATTGGAGCAACGGTTTGGATGAGGTCTGAGGATATGTGAGGTTGGAAGAGGTTTGGAAGGTTAAGGGTTAGGAGGAAGAGTTGGAGGTTAGGGATGAAGGGAAGAGGGAATAGGTTAAAATAGGGAGTGGGCTCCACCAGCTAACTAAACGCCGGCCCAACCCATTCGGTTCAGTCCACACGGCGGGCGCCGTCTCCTCAGTACTCACACCTTCTCGTTTTCGACCCTAAAATCCAAGACTTACCTCGTAATCTCGTTCCAAACATCCCAAAAGACCAAAACTTAACTATCCTACTCTTAACTAGACCAAAATGAAAGAAAAAGAAAAGAAAAGAAAATAAGAAATAGAAATGACTCGGCAGCGTCTTTGTTTCACGTCCATGGCTCGGCAGAATGACGTAGTTGTATTCCTCAGGGAGATCCTCCCCTTGACAGGAGTCCATTACTTGGTCAGCGATGTCCTTATGCTATTTCTTGATTCTCTGACCACTCACCTTGAAGTTATGACCATCCATCGGGTTCTGTAAATCAATTGCACTATAAGGATAGACATGGACCACAATGTATGAACCCGTCCATCTAGACTTGAGCGTTCTAGGGTGAAGTTTCATTCTTGAGATGTACAACATAACCTTATCTCCTGTGTGGAACTCTCTCCTCGTAATGTGCTTATCATGCCATGCTTTTGTTTTGTCTTTATAGATCCTAGCATTCTCGTAAGCATCCCAATGAATCTCTTCTAACTCTTGAATTTGAAGCTTCCTCAACTCTCCTGCTTCAAATGCATCCATATTGGCTTGGTTGACTACCCACAATGCTTTATGCTCGAGCTCAACTGGCAGATGACACGACTTTCCATACACTAGATGAAACGGAAACATCCCAATAGGTGTCTTATAAGCAGTACGGTAAGCCCATAGCGCATCCTCCAATCGGAGGCTCTAGTCTTTTCTATTAGGTGCTACAATCTTTTCCAAAATCCACTTTACTTCCCTATTAGACAATTCCGCTTGTTCATCGGTTTGAGGGTGATAAGCGGTAGAAACTTTCCGAGTCACGTTGTATTTCCTCAAAAGAGCACTGGCTATCTTGTTACAGAAGTGAGTCCCCCTGTCACTGATAAAAACTCTAGCATCCCAAATCTAGCAAATAGACTATTCAAGAAACTAGCAAGAGTGCGAGCATCGCCAGCCTTCGTTGCTTTCGCCTCAACCCACTTAGAAACATAGTCAACTGCAAGCAAGATGTAGACATTCCCAAATGAACTAGGAAATGGTCCCATGAAATCGATACCCCGGACATCAAAGATTTCTCATACCATAATCGAAGATAGTGGCATCTCATTCCTTCCTGAGATATTTCCGGTTCGCTGACATCGATCACAAGTCCTGCATAATGCATGAGCATCGCGAAAGATATGCGGCCACCAAAATCCTGCTTCCAGGGCTTTCTTCGCTATTCTTTGTGCTCCAAAATGTCCACCGCTTGGGTGCGAATGACAGTATGTCAAGACAGAAGTTACCTCATTGTTCGGAAGACATCGATGAAGAATTCTATCAGTGCGGTGCTTCCACAATTAAGGATCATCCCAAACATAGTAGCGAGCATCATGACGAATTTTATCCTTCTTCGCTTTCGGGCAATTTGAAGGGAAGATTCCAGCCACCAAGTAATTGACAATATCCGCGAACCAAGGTTTCTTAGTCCGAATACTCATAAGCAAAGCTAGCGGCTCACCCTCATCATCATCAAGCAAATCAGAGATCGGGACACTGCACAGGCGGAGGGCGCGGTGTCATCAGTGTCGTCCCATATCAAAATTCTCATCAATCCTTCATCAGGAAATTCTCCCAATCTCTCTAGTTTCTCTCCCCCACCATCGGTTTTATAGATTCTGCTCAGGTGGTCGGCTACCAGATTCTCTGCTCCTTTTTTATCTCTGATTTCTAAATTGAATTCTGTCAGAAGTAGAATCCATCGAATCAATCTCGGTTTAGCATCCTTCTTCGTCATCAAATAGCGGAGTGTCGCATGAGCACTACAGACCACCACTTTGGCACCCAATAAATAAGGACAAAACTTCTCTAGAGCAAACACCACAACCAGCAACTCCTTTTCAGTAGTCATGTAATTTTGATGACCCGTATTCAACATCATAAAAGCATAATAGATCACATGAGATGCTTTATTAATCTTTTTCCCCAGAACAGCCCCAACAGCATAATCACTAGCATCACACATCAACTCAAAAGGCAAAGTCCAAATATGAGCCAGAATAATAGGTGCCGGAGTTAACTGATTCCTCAACTCATGAAAAGCCTTCTTGCAATTATCATCAAACACAAAGGAAACATCTTTCTTAAGCAATTCACATAACGAAGAAGTTATCTTGGAAAAATCCTTGATAAACCTCCTATAGAATCCTACATGGCCAAAGAAAGAATGAATCTCATGCACATTAGTTGGATAAGGTAAAGATTGAATCAAATCTATCTTAGCTTTATCTACCTCAATGCCTTTCTTAGACAAAATGTGACCATGAACAATCCCTTGTTCAACCATAAAATTGTACTTTTCAGATTTCAAGACTAAGTTAGTTTCAACACATCTCTTAAGCACTAGCGAAAAATGATGTAAGAAAGAGTCAAAATCATTCCCATGCATGGTGAAATCATCGATAAACAGTTCAATAAAATGCTCAACATATAAAGAAAATATACTCATCATGCATCTTTGAAATGTACAAGGTGCATTGCATAATCCGAAAGACATTCTACTATAAGCAAAAGTACCAAAAGGACATGTAAAAATGGTTTTCTCTTGGTCTTCGGGTGCAATAAGAATTTGAAAATATCCAGAATAACCATCCAAGAAACAATAATAAGACCGGCCGGCAAGGCGCTCAAGCATCTGATCAATGAAAGGTAAAGGAAAGTGATCCTTACGTGTCTCCGCATTAATTTTGCGATAGTCAATGCAAACTCTCCAACCAGTCTGTACCCTTATAGGTACCATCTCACCTTCTTGGTTCTCAGAGACCGTGATACCCCCCTTCTTAGGGACCACTTGTGTAGGACTTACCCATTGATTATAAGAAATAGGATAGATCATACTTTCCTGAAGGAGCTTCAAGACTTCCTTTTTTACGACCTCCATCATGGGCGGATTCAATAGTCGCTAAGGTTGTCCTGTCGCCTTTGCATCGTCGTCCATGAGTATGTGATGCATGCACAATGTTGGATTGATCCCTTTGATGTCAGTAATGGTCCATCCTAAGGTAGTGCGATGTTCCATAAGAACATCCACCAACCTTTGTTCCTGGTCAAGAGTAAGCTTATTAGAAATGATAACAGGAAGGGTGTCACCCTCTCCTAAAAATGCATACTTCAAATGATCAGAGAGAGGTTTCAATTCAACTTCAGGTGCCTGAATGACAGACGGAAGTAGCTTTTCACTAGGAGGATCTAAAGATTCAGTTATATAAGCATGAGACCAATCATCTGGATTAGCATCAAGTGCCACAGACAAATCTTGCAGGTTATCAGGCAAAGCATAGTCATAAGATAATTCACCCAAGGGTGATTCCAAAACAACCTGTAACTGGGCAGAACGATCAATATGCATAATATCCTTAGTGAAAGCATCTACAATATCAACCAGATTCAGAGAATAGGCAACGGATTTCCCGTCAGGAATCAAAAGTTCTGCTCTTTTTCCATCGACGTCCACAACAGTTAAAGACCTAGAAGAACAATCAATTTTCGGTTTAGCAGTTCGCAGAAAGGGTCTACCTAGTATGATGAGTGTCTCGGGTATACCAAGTCCCATGTCAATCACATAAAAATCAGCAGGGAAAATCAAATCATCAACCATATTCAAAACATCTTCAACCATCCCCTTAGGGTGAAGTTGAGAGCGATCAGCAAGTTGTATCACAACCCTAGTTTCATTCAGAGGACCCAGACCCAATTCATCATATAATTTGTACGATATCACATTAATAGATGCACCAAGATCAACCATGGCAGTTTTGAATGTAACTTCACCAATCGTACAAAGAAGAGTAAACATACCTGGATCTCCGCACTTTTCAGGCAATCGCTTTTGAAAAACTAATGAAAGATTTTCTTCCAGTTCCTTGCCTTCTTTTTCCTTCTCCTGTTGCGATTTCTTGGTCATGCAAACTTCCCGAAGGAATTTGGCATAACGAGGAACGAATTCAACTAGATTAAGGAGAGGAATATTTACTTGGTGCTTGGTGAAAGTATCGAATAGATCCTTGTCTTTTTCCCACTTACGGTCAAGATTCGAGGCATAAGATAAGGGTGGTACAGGCTTCAAAACATCAGAAGACCACTCCTTCGATGATTTCTTCGAAGATTCAACACTATCAAAAATCGGCTCCGTCACTGGTGGTGGCGGCGGGCGTCGTGTCAAGGGGCGGAGGGCGCCGTTCCATTAGTGTGCCTTCGATTCCTCTTTTTCCACATCTTCTTCATAAATCATCTCCTTAGACCTTCTTCTTAAATTTTCATTGGACAAACCCAAATCATTTCTTCCAAGGGCCATAATCATAGAGTCTTCTCCGGACAAATCCTTTTTCCAATTTCTCAACTTAAGTTCGTGTAGCTCTTGGGACATATGTCGCAGAAGTTCTCCTTGATGTCTTACCATCATCATCAAATCTCTAAAAGCACCTCCCTTGGGAACTTCAGAGTTCATACAATATGATTTTCGAGCTTCTTGCATCCCCTGAGAATTCGATGTCGCCATCTGAGTCGCCATCTTCATCACAACCTCCATCAGCTTCGCAACTTTCTCCTCGTAGCCCTTCACATGATCATCCAATGGAAATGGATTCCCAATTCCACCAGACTTCATGTACTGTTGAGTCGAATTTGCTAATATATCGAAGATTTGCATAACTTCTTCCAGCGTCTTGTACAATATATCACCTCCACTAGTAGCGTTGATGATAATGCACTCTTGGTCAAGCAACCCCTCGTAAAGATAGAGAATCAAATCCTCTTCAGGAAATCCATGCTGTGGGCAACTTGCCTTGAGTCGCCTGAATTTCTCAAGGTAGCCATAGAGACTCTCCCCAGGGAGTTGTTCTACGCTAATCAATTGCTTCTTTACCTTACTCAGATGAGTAGTAGGGAAGTATTTCAATTGAAAATCTTTCTTCAATTCGAACCAAGTAGTAACCAAAAAGTAATCTACCAAGGTGAATTACCCAAGATAGCAATAAGAAAAACAAAGGAAATAAAGTAATTCTCCTTGGCAACGGCGCCAAAATTTGGTGTGGTGCAGAACGTCGTTACCTTTCTACAACACCAAAAACAATAACCCAAACTAACAACCTAACTAGTAAACTAGTAACGAGTATAGTAGAATAGTAAGGGGGCGATCCCACAGAGAGAATACCTTTCCTGTCTATCAAGTCGCTATCAGAAAGGAACAATACAAAGAGTGATTGAATATCAAAGCAATTGGATGTGACAAAAGTAACAATGGTGAATTGATGATAATTATGAATGAGATAGTTTCCCCTACAATTCATTCACAATGGTTATATCTTTGATCCTCGACTCTATTTGATAGCATGCATTTAGATGGTCATAATAGGTTTCATTTAGCTTAGTTAAGATGCATATTGATAAGCGGTTTTTAGTCGCCTAAACCGTATCAAAATAAATTCGAACTTACTAACTAATGTAGTGTGGTAAGCACGAGTCGATCCCACAGAGAATCAAGTTATTCCTAAGTTAAGTCTATTTACCAATTAATAGAAAGGGGGGTTTTGATGTTATGAAAATAAGAAAGAAAACAAAATAAACTATAAACAAATAATGGAGATAACAATTAAAGGACTAGTTTCATCTACAAATATCCACTTTAGGTTGACTAGTTGATCCTTGATTCTTCTTCAAGTTCTCTTTTCGTCCTATTATTGTTCCTGTCCTGATCTTGTGTAAATTACTAGTCCTACGAGTCCTAGTAACCCTTACTAATTAGATAACCTTAACACGGTCAAGATTTAACCTAATAGTAGCATTAAGATTAAGGATTAACCAGGATATATGCAACACCAAGCTACGAGTCAGCATTTAACATATAATTGATTCTCTACACACCAGTTTAGTCCTACGAGTCCTAAAAAGGCATGATTGCTACTATGGATTAAGGTTCGCTACGAGGAATCTACAAAATCCTAGCAATAATCTCAACTAGTTGTACGGACTAGAAGAAATCAACAATATTCGCAAAAGAATCAATACGAATCAATAGGAATAGAACAAGAATAGAAATCTCACAACTTTATCAAACCAAAGCTTCAACCCATAGATGAAACGAAAGAGTTTAGCACTCCATGGCCATGGAGGCTCTTCTCTAGGGTTCTCTCAATTGATAGTCTCCAAGTGCATAAACTAATGAATTAGATGATGAGTTAGATGTCTAAGAAAATAACCCTAATAGTCCTTAAATAGCCTCAAAAGAGTCGGCCAAATAATAATTCTCAAAACCTAATTAAAGAGATAAAACGTCCATTCGGCAGATTCGGCGTTTCTGCAGAGGCTGCGGGGCAGCCAACCCAGGCCGCGGGGCGGCCGGCGATCAGCGAAATCCTTCGTCAGAGCTTCGGGCCGCGGGGCGGCTAGCTTGGCCGCGGGGCGGCTTTACTGTTCACAGCGATTTCTCTGTTTCGAATCTGGTCTCGATGTCAACACGAAAGTTGTAGATCTCGAAGAGAGCTTTCCAACGCATGGTTATAATAGTCAATCGGACCACCGAGGCCTCCAGAAAGTGCGAAACAAGTTCAGCATGTCTGGCGACAACTTCTGTTGACTTGTTCTTCACTTAGGCTCTCTAACTTCGATTCCGCTCCCGGGCTCTTCACTTTTCCTCCTCATTTTCACTCTTCCTTCATCCATGAGCTTCCTCATTCCTCGTCAGATCCACATATACCTGAAATAATCCATAAAAGCGTGTAGATTCCGACTCTACCAACAAAACAAGTATAAATGCAATTCTAGCCTAAACCATGCATTATATACATCTAAATCATGATAAATGCATCCTAATATGCCTACCTAAATGCATGCTATCACATATCATGCATCTTTCAAGTACAATTTGAATATTTTCTCTCTATGTTGGTGGAGTCGGAATCTACACATTTTTATTGATTATTTCAGGTAACCGTGGATCCGAGGAGGATACATGGATTGATAAAGCATTAGATGAGGTTGTCTAGTTGATCGAGGAAGCTTACATGATGATCTAAAGAGGTCATAAGAAGAACAAGCGAGCATAAACGAAGAACAAGTTTGTAGAAGTTGTCACCATACATGCTGAACTTGTATTGCACCTTATGGAGGCCTCGGCTGTCCGATCGACTATTATAACCATGCGTTGGAAAGCTCTTTCAGAGAGCTACAACTTTTTTGTTTATGTGGAGAGCTGATTCAACCCAAATTTTCCGTAAAATGCCAGATGCAGCGGGCGCCGCAATATGCTGCAGGCGCAACCATATGTTGCGGCTGCGGCCGCTGCATGTTCCAACGGCGACGGGTTTTTCCAGTATCAACGGTTTTATCTATCAAAACCCTATTTATCTATCTTTGTCTCTTGGAGGCCGACTTGGACACGAAAGAGCACGAAATTAGAGAGAGCTTCGCCCTAGGTATTCAATCATTAGATTGGGATTCAAAATGATTTTAGTTGGAGATTTAGAGCGATGTTCGCCATGAGCGACTAAACTCTCTTCGTTCTACTTGCAATTTGAAGCTTTGTTTGGATTGAGTTGTGAGTTTCTGAATCTTAGTCCTTATTTCCTATATTGAATGTTTCAACTTCTTTGTGCTTGAATGTTTGATTGTTTTATTCTATCTGGCCCGCGCAAATAGTTGGAATCAATTCAATTACTAGGGTTTTGTAGGTTCCTGATTGCGAACCTTTATCCAAGTAGAAAACTTATCCCTTTAGGGTTGATTGAACTAATTGGATGGGTAGGAAGTTGGATGTGTTGTTAAATCCCTCTTTAGGGACTGTAAATGTTGGTGATTTGTGAAAAGTTATCAATCCATTTGTCTAAAATCATAAATGTTAAGTGTGAGAATTACTAAGAGCATCACTCGGGTTTAGGGTGTGCGGGAGGCACGGCCCATGTGATCGGCCCTAAGTAATTCTAAGATTTTAAGGGGAAAGGAAATCACGAGGAAAGACCCATGCAATGATATCAACATTGACAAAGTCGGTCTTGAGCTTGTTCGGATGCTTTCCATAAAAGTGAGCAATAGGGATATGCTCGGTATTCTATCTAATATGGTTATGATCAAGTTTTGTTCACTTATAGTGAGTTAAATCACCGTCTCATGATTTGTAAAGGAAGATATTAAGCTCTAAAGCCTTGGTGCAAAATTTGAGAGCTACTCGAGCTTCGGAACTCCAAAAATGACCTAGCTTTAATTTTGAGCTTGATTAGGGTTTTAGCTTCATTGAAGCTTTAGCTTAGTCATTTTAACTGCATGGTAGCTACACCCAGCTTCGTATAAATGTCATGCACATTTTATATTTTATGAGTGACCTAGCTCCACCATGCTAGCTCCGTCATGCTAGCTTGTCCTTCATTGGGTTGGTTCTTATTGGGCTTTTATTGGGCCAACGGTTAGGGGTAGTTATTGGGGGGTAACCGCCCAACCACCATAACTACCCATAACCACCAATAACTACCCATAACCACCCAAAAACTACCACCCCAATTTGCCTATAAAAGGCCTTTGCCATCCACTGGAAAGGCATGAGTTTTCCGATATCTCTCTCAATCGGAATAACAAACACTTAAAACACAACAAGATATGTATATATGCAATAATGAAATGGGATGCCACCCTTTTATTGTATAGGAAACGTTTTATCCCACAACGTTATTGTAGTGCAACCCTTTGGCATATAGGGGCAATAAACGTTGAAGGAAAACTCGATTTATTTGAGTGACTCGTTTGCCATTATCCAAACCATTTTATATATCTTTTCTAAAGGGCTTAAAACACTTAGTTTTGTCGCCTAAAAGAATTCGGTGGAGATTGCCTTTTTGGCCTACTCTCTCGGGATTACCTTTCGAGATCTACCCATGAGATTACCCTTTTTGGGTCTACTCAAATTGTCTTGATTATCCGCAAGGATCTACAAGAACCGATTTTACCTTCAACCCATTAAAACAACATTACCTATAAACCTAACAATCTTCAACGTTTATTTATTTTTTGGTTTTGTTGTTTTGGAACAAGGTTGGAATGGCAAGAACGAATGAATTACCGATGGCGGAGATAGCATCCAAATTCGCGAAAATCGAGAAGTTTGAAGGGAAAGACTTTCGTCGATGGCAAAAGAAGATGCATTTTATGCTTACTTCATTTAAGGTGGCGTACGTGCTCTCAACGCCATGTCCCGAAGAGCCACCTCCGATTCCGGAAAAAGTCGACGGAGAGACCGAGGCTCAAATCGCCGAAAGGGAGGCTATAATGCTTCAACATAGGCGTGTTGGAAAGTGGGAGAACGACGACTACATTTGTCGTGGGCACATCCTCAATGGCATGGCCGACTCTTTATTCGATGTGTATCAAAACCATGAGACATCTCGGATTTTGTGGGAAGTACTCGAAGCCAAGTACTTGGCGGAAGATGCCTCTTCAAAGAAGTTTCTTGTGTCTAACTTCAACAACTAAAAGATGGTTGAAAATAGACCGGTAATGGAGCAATACCACGAATTGCTTCGAGTATTGGGTCAACTAACCCATCCTGGGATCACCTTGGATGAGAACTTCACCATTTCATCCATAATCGTTAAGTTACCTCACTCATGGAAGGAGGCAAAACATCTCTTGAAGCATTCGAAGGAGGACATGGACCTTGTCCAATTGGGTTCCCATCTACGTATAGAGGAGGAATTCAAGGCGAATGACAAGGGAAAGAAAGGGAAGACAAATCAGCCCACTCGATAAACACAATGGAGGCGTGTTGTAAGGAGGAAATTGAGACTTGCAATAAAATATAAATAAATCAAAGCAAACCAGATTCCGTCCCTCGCAAATAATTACAAGACTCCCTCCCTATGCAGTAGTGGGAAGTCAGGATCGATCCTCGAGGAAGCGTGTCAGCAGCTCTCAGGTAGCTGTAAATTTCACAGACAGAAAAAGCAGAAACAAAGGCAGACAGAAATAACAAAGCAAAGCAGAAAATAAAGCAAACACAGAAGCTAGTCGATATCGACAAGGATAACTCGATATCGAGTAAACACAGCGACGAGAGAAACTCAGAATCAAACACAGAAACTCGATCTCGATAACCAAACTCGATCTCGGCAACCTTCTCCTCGATATCGACAAAAACTTATCGAGATCGACAACAAAACAGAAACTTGTAAACGCAACTTTCGAACACAGAACGCAGATTTCGGTGAAATAAACTCAATAAACTAAAAGACTTCCAAGGCCAGGGTATCAACACCACAACGATAACCATGCAAGATAACACATAAAGGCATAAAAGATCATGCTTTCCATCAAATCACTTTCGTTATTAACAAATAGGCATATAGAGGCCTTTGCATAAACCCTAATTGTTACTAACCCTTTTCACATAATTAATCCAAGTTGCATTAAGATCACTTTCGCTTCAATAACACAAACAAGGATCACCTTCAACTCTCGCAAAAGAATCATGCTCATAGGGATAGAAGATGAATTGCATAAAAAGATTGTACCTTTACCGCATCGCCTCACATGGCTACCGCCGGGCTCACCCCAGCCCTAGAAGTGGGTGGACTACTCGCTCTTCATCGCAATAGCAGACATCTTTGATGAAAAAGAACTAACTTGCATTAATAAACTCAGACTTACAACCTCTTCTCCTTCTCTCTCTATGTAACTAATTGTCTCTAAAATTGAATGAATAAAACTCAGCCCCTAAGGCTTTATTTATAGCTTTCATTCCCTAGCTATTCTAGGTAAGAAAGTCTATCTATATCTAAACCTCATTATCTAAAGACTTAAAGATAAATAAATGCAATAAAGGAATTAAATCCAAAAGGGAAATTATATCTAAAATAGGTAAATCTTCCATGTGTTGATAGATCTTGATATGCCTTGATAGATGTGGATAGATCTCGGCAAAACTCGGACTCCTTCGGCCCCAGGGAAAGCCAGCTCAACACGGACAGCTTCAACGCGTTACGCGGCTTCGGAAGATTTCCTCGATATCGAGTAATGTACTCGATATCGAGTAAGGTGGTGTCGTCGACTTCAGTGGCTGGGCATTGTCGAGTAGCTGTAGTCGATCTGGCTCGGGCAGGCTCCTCATGTCTTTGTCGATATCGAGTAATCTACTCGATATCGAGTAGATGTTGTGTCGACTTTGGCTGGCCTCGGCATGTAGGGTGGCTGGTGCTCGTTCAAGCTCGGACAAGCGCGGCTGATCTTGTCGATATCGAGAAGGTTCCTCGATATCGAGTAACGTTGTACTCGGCTTGTCCAGTCCTCGACTCCTCGACTTAGCACAACTCCTCGACTTCGGGAATGGCATCAAGGCATGAGGAGCCATCCTCTTGTTCATTAGCTGTAGTCCTCCAGAATGGATCTTGTTCACCACAAAAGGTCCCATCCTCTTCTTGTTGAATTTATTAGGAAACCAATGATCCTTCGATTTGGAAACATATAGCTTGTTTCCAACTTCATAGTCTTTGGGCTCATCATTGGAAATCCTACATAAGCGCACATACCAAGGCAAACCTCTCTCATGTATAGATAAATCTTTAATGGAAATAGGAGAAGAAAGATCCATACCTTGGCTTACCTTCGTAGAAACGGAATCAGGGACCACAGTGTTTGGTCGATCTCGAGTAACTGTACTCGATCTCGAGTTGCTTTCAGCTTCTGGTAGTGGACTGCTCGAGGATGGAGAAGTCGAGGAGGCCTGGTGTTTGTCGATATCGACCAGTTTGGTCGATATCGAGTTGTTCAGCTTGTTTGGTGGAGTGTTGGCCGAGGGAGGAGAACTCAGGGCAGCGAGCTTTTGGTCGATATCGAGTAGTTTACTCGATATCGAGGAGTCTGTTGCTTTAGGCTGGCTGCTCGATGACGCTGGTGCTGGTGGAGGCTTCGGATTTTGGTCGATATTGACCAAGGTCCTCGATATCGAGGAATTCTGGTCGACTATGACCCCATACTTGCATCTTGTCAAGGCATCCGAAAAATAGTTAGTCCAAATCGACGTACCTTGGTTTGTGTCGAGTGGATTCTCTGTTTCTTCGTTCAGGATGGCCATGATCTCCTCCACCTGGGCTTCCATATCCCTCTTTTCCAGCTCTTCATGAGTCATATTTCTTACCTTAGGCTCCCCACAGGTGATGTAACCAGCTGAGATAGATTTGACCTCTTCCATTGGACCTGTATGCCTTTCAGTTTTATTAAAGGAATACTCAATTACCTCATCGCTGATGTTGAAAGTGAGCACTCCCTTCCTTACGCTTATGTTGGCATCCACCGTCGCCAAAAAGGGCCTTCCTAGAATAATTGGACAAGCAGGGTCCTCCGCCATATCAACAATTAAGAAACCAGCAGGGACAAAGAACTTACCTACTTGCACTGGCACATTGTCCACCATGCTTGTTGGAATGACCACCGTGTTGTTGGCCATATAAAGTCTAGCATCCACAGGCTCTAGGGCACCTATCTTAATCTTGGACCATATCGTTAAAGGCATTATACTCACACTAGCTCCAAGATCACATAAAGCATTAATTTTATGTTGACCAAATCCAATAGTTATAGCAAACTTACCTGGATCTGGCCTCTTCTCAAGTACGTCTAAGTGGCTGCACTCCTCTGTTATTTCAGCCATGGACCTCTTCTTTCTTAGGATCTCCTTGAGGAATTTGACATAGGATGGCATTTCATTGAGAGCTTCTGTGAAATGTATGGTGACATTAAGCTTCTGAAGCATCTTGATGAAGCGCTGAAACTTCTTTTCTGCTGGGTCTTTTGGAGATTTTGTTGGGAAAGGCAGCTTCTTTTTCTGATTTGGAGCCAGAACAGATGTCGGAGGTGCTACAGATTTCTCGAGATCGACTTGATCTTCCTCGATCTCGACCAAGTTCTTCTCGATCTCGAACAGATTTCTCGATGTCGAGTTGCTATGTTGTGCAGACGAAGGTTGGTTCTCTCTGTCGTCGATATCGAGTTGTCCTTCCTCGATATCGAGTTGCCTTTTGTCGATATCGACCAAGGTCTGGTCGATATCGAGTTGTCGTTCTCCTTCGTCCTGCTGCTTTCCGACCTCTGGCTCTTGTAGTTGATGGCCACTTCTGAGTTTCACAGCAGCGATGTGTCCGGTCTTTCCCTTGGAATTTGGTTCTGAAGATCCTGGGAGAGTTCCTGACTGTCGGGGGATTCCTGCTGCTAGCTGACTCATCTGTGTTTCCATTGACTTTCTCCAGACATCGATTTCCCCAAGCCTAGAGTTGACACCTTGTATCTGAGTGTAGACTGAGTTGAAGGACTGCTTGGTGTCTGAATGGTTCCTCCGCATCTCGTCAAGGATTGTCTGCAGGTCATCTCTTTTCTGATCCCTTTCCGGATGTCCTGGAGCTTTGTAGGGTGGAGGGTTCCTAGGGGCACCTTGGTTCCATTGTGGTTGATGAAACCTTTGGTCCCCCATATAGCGGTTGGGACCCCCTGCGTAAGCTGCCTCTTCGTGGTATTTAGCCAGTCTGACCTGCTCTGTGTGTGGGCACTCAGTAGTGGTGTGCCTATGTGATCCGCATTCGATGCAGGGCCGGTTGACAAACACATAACTTACTTGTTTGAGGAGCTTCTTATTCTGATCTTTGTAGTATTGCTCCCTTACATCTGGATCAATCTCTTTAGAGGGCTCATAGAGGGGCATGGATGGTGCTGGCCTGGCATAGGGGTTCTCCTCATAGTTGATTGTAGTCCCATACTTGTTGTCATAGTTGGTCAGCTTGTCGAGAACAGCCCATGCGTCAGCTGGCGGCATTGTTAGATACTCATAGTGAGTATATGTATTGATCCTATCCTTAGCAGCCAGATCAAGAGAGTTGAAGAAGATCTCCTGAACGATGCAGGGTTGCTGTCCATGAGTAGGGCAGGATCGCAGTAGATCCTTATAGCGTTCCCATGCCTTTGCTAGCGGCTCTCCAGGCTGCTGTTTGAAAGATGTAATCTTTTGACAAAGGAGGGCTGTCTTGGCAGGAGAAAAGAATTTATTGAGAAATTTCTGCTTTACTTGAGCCCATGTCGTGAGAGATCGTGGTTTCAGTCCTTGCAACCACTTCAGTGCGGGACCAGCAAGAGACCAACGGAAAGCTTTCATCAGGATGTACTTCAAGGTGGTACCTTCAGGAAGAGTACGACACATGTCAGTAAAATTGGTAATGTGCTGAAGAGGGCATTCATTAAATCTACCATGAAACGCATTATGTTTAATCTCTATTAAGAAAGGAGTGCGAATTTCATAGTTATTTTGAGGGATTAGAATAGCCGATTCAGGCACGACGAGTGTCTGGTGCATGTAATCCTCTGCAATGGTGAGATATTGGGCAAGCTCATCTGCCAAATGCCTTGCACGTTCAGCTTCTTGTTCCCTTCCTGCTCTCTCAGTGGCGAGAGCAGCATCCCTGGCGGCTAGATCCCTTGTAAGCCTCTCAATCAGCTGTTCTTGTGTCTCTGCAGCTGCCATGGCTCTTTTGAGTTTAGCTTGGATGTGTATCAGGCATTCCTGTTTGTCTAAGGCGTCAAACTCAGGTGTTTGACCAGAATGACGCATATACCTGCAAAGTACCTCAAAGCAGAAAGTGAGATTTTAACTACCTAAGGCGCGACTGATAGCTTCCCTAGCAACGGCGCCAATTTGTTGTAAGGAGGAAATTGAGACTTGCAATAAAATATAAATAAATCAAAGCAAACCAGATTCCGTCCCTCGCAAATAATTACAAGACTCCCTCCCTATGCAGTAGTGGGAAGTCAGGATCGATCCTCGAGGAAGCGTGTCAGCGGCTCTCAGGTAGCTGTAAATCTTACAGACGGAAAAAGCAGAAACAAAGGCAGACAGAAATAACAAAGCAAAGCAGAAAATAAAGCAAACACAAAAGCTAGTCGATATCGAGAAGGATAACTCGATATCGAGTAAACACAGCGACGATAGAAACTCAGAATCAAACACAGAAATTCGATCTCGACAACCAAACTCGATCTCGACAACCTTCTCCTCGATATCGACAAAAACTTATCGAGATCGACAACAAAAAAGAAACATGTAAACGCAACTTTCGAACACAGAACGCAGATTTCGGTGAAATAAACTCAATAAACTAAAAGACTTCCAAGGCCAGGGTATCAACACCACAACGATAACCATGCAAGATAACACATAAAGGCATAAAAGATCATGCTTTCCATCAAATCACTTTCGTTATTAACAAATAGGCATATAGAGGCCTTTGCATAAACCCTAATTGTTACTAACCCTTTTCACATAATTAATCCAAGTTGCATTAAGATCACTTTCGCTTCAATAACACAAACAAGGATCACCTTCAACTCTCGCAAAAGAATCATGCTCATAGGGATAGAAGATGAATTGCATAAAAAGATTGTACCTTTACCGCATCGCCTCACATGGCTACCGCCGGGCTCACCCCAGCCCTAGAAGTGGGTGGACTACTCGCTCTTCATCGCAATAGCATACATCTTTGATGAAAAAGAACTAACTTGCATTAATAAACTCAGACTTACAACCTCTTCTCCTTCTCTCTCTATGTAACTAATTGTCTCTAAAATTGAATGAATAAAACTCAGCCCCTAAGGCTTTATTTATAGCTTTCATTCCCTAGCTATTCTAGGTAAGAAAGTCTATCTATATCTAAACCTCATTATCTAAAGACTTAAAGATAAATAAATGCAATAAAGGAATTAAATCCAAAAGGGAAATTATATCTAAAATAGGTAAATCTTCCATGTGTTGATAGATCTTGATATGCCTTGATAGATGTGGATAGATCTCGGTAAAACTCGGACTCCTTCGGCCCCAAGGAAAGCCAGATCAACACGGCCAGCTTCAACGCGTTACGCGGCTTCGGAAGATTTCCTCGATATCGAGTAATGTACTCGATATCGAGTAAGGTGGTGTCGTCGACTTCAGTGGCTGGGCATTGTCGAGTAGCTGTAGTCGATCTGGCTCGGGCAGGCTCCTCATGTATTTGTCGATATCGAGTAATCTACTCGATATCGAGTAGATGTTGTGTCGACTTTGGCTGGCCTCGGCATGTAGGGTGGCTGGTGCTCGATCAAGCTCGGACAAGCGCGGCTGATCTTGTCGATATCGAGAAGTTTCCTCGATATCGAGTAACGTGGTACTCGGCTTGTCCAGTCCTCAGCTCCTCGACTTGGCACAGCTCCTCGACTTCGGGAATGGCATCAAGGCGTTGTCGATCTCGACTAGTTTACTCGAGATCGAGTAAGTCTCCGAAGTCGGGTTGTCTCTGGCTCTCAGTTTCTCGATCAGCTCTGCTTGACCAGGTGTGCTCGGACATTCTTTGTCGAGATCGAGTAAATGAACTCGAGATCGAGTAAAGTTGGGCTCCGGCTTGATTCGTCCTGGCTCCGTTGCTTCTTGACCTTGGAATTCTGTAGTTGATTTCCGAGCATTTCCAACCTTTCTTAGAACTGCTGTAATTTGCCTCGAATTCTGCGAAATTAAACAGAAACTGGTGTAGATTCCATAATTTGGCAAATAAACATAAACTACATAGATTCTGCATTATCTTAGCCCAAATGCATGAAATGTATGCAGAAAACGATATAAAAGATACTGTTTAACATGGCAAATTCAGCTCACAACAAATACCCCATATTTAAGCTTGCTTGTCCTCAAGTAATACTTTTAATTGTCATTCAGGGGAAGAAATCAAAACTCTCAACATATTAGATTCATTTGCCATATGTCCCCGCAATCAGTTACCATCCTCGAAAAGGTACTAGTGTCACAAATCCATGCATGTGCAATAAAAAGCAACATCTACTCACAAAAGGAGGGTTATGTAAAAAAAATTCATGTGACAAAGCATTAATAATCAAGAGGATTTTAATTTAAGCTCAATAAGGAGTAGATTGGTAAAAGGCTAAAAAGGTGGGCAATTTTTGGCAATGTGGTGCTTTTGATCCGGGGAAATGGAGTATTTTCCAAACTGAATTTCCACATCCCTTCTTTTCCTTGATTCATCACCTTCCATATTGCTTTTATTCATAATAATGCTTTTACCTCTCTAACCTCGGCACTGCCTTCTCGCGAGTCGCAAACATGGGTGTCATGAATGGCCCCGGATACTTAGTGCGTCGGACTCCTCACCTGGTGTCCCATCTCGTCAAACTATTATCTCAGCGAGCAGGGTCGATCTTTGATCGGATTTTCTTTCACTCATTAAATTTTCCATATATTTTCAATTTCCTGCCAAACTCCAATAATGATAATAACAACACAAACACCATATAACATCTCCATAATGTAACATCATTCTCAACATAATCCCCGGATAAGGTAAAGAATGGCAATATTTAGATCATGTGGAGCAATATATAAAATAAGGCATATTATGGCTTTTGTGATGCATAAGCATAGGTAAGGCTTGGAATTTAAACAATGAGCATTATATGGAAATATAAAGTCCTCCATCATCTTATCATGCAACATGTCAAAAGCAACATCAAATTTTACCTCCTTTCATGGCTTTCAATAAAATATGCACTTCATTGTGACTTCCCTTTACTAGACAATTTCATGCTATATCTCTAATGAATCCAATTTTGCATCGTCGAGTTCAATATAAGCTTCCATGACATTTATCAAAATTTTCAATGGGGGTCATTTTTATAAACTTTGGAAAACATGCATGTAAGCACATAAATCAATAATGAATTCCAAAATAGCCATGTATAAGCAATTCAAGAAATAAACTAAAAAAAAATATGCACATATATGTCAAATATATCAAATATGCATATAGTACGCCCTTCCCCCACCCCATACTTAAACATTAAAGTGTTCTCACTGTATAAAAAATAAGGGTAAAGAAAGAAACTCACAAGACAAGTGTGCAGGGCTGCATAATATCAATTTAACATGCCTGGGCCGAGTCCGAATATAGCTTGCTTCTATCCCATAGACCTGAAAAATATAGAAGACATATACCCACAATAGAAAAACTAAAAAAAAAAACAAAAACAAACAAAATGCAAAAATGTCCAAAAAGTCCCAAAAAATAAATGTCTATGTACAAGCTCTAGATTTTATAGTCGCTAGGCCGACTTTCTCCATCAAGCTCAAGGTGGCATCTATAGGGCCCATGTAGCTTGGGCTTCAAATAGAACTCCATTCTTGTCCATTAGCTGTAGTCCTCCAGAATGGATCTTGTTCACCACAAAAGGTCCCATCCTCTTCTTGTTGAATTTATTAGGAAACCAATGATCCTTCGATTCGGAAACATAGAGCTTGTCTCCAACTTCATACTCTTTGTGCTCATCATTGGAAATCCTACATAAGCGCACATACCAAGGCAAACCTCTCTCATGTATAGATAAATCTTTAATGGAAATAGGAGAAGAAAGATCCATACCTTGGCTTACCTTCGTAGAAACGGAATCGGGGACCACAATGTTTGGTCGATCTCGAGTAACTGTACTCGATCTCGAGTTGCTTTCAGCTTTTGGTGGTGGACTGCTCGAGGATGGAGAAGTCGAGGAGGCCTGGTGTTTGTCGATATCGACCAGTTTGGTCGATATCGAGTTGTTCAGCTTGTTTGGTGGAGTGTTGGCCGAGGGAGGAGAACTCAGGGCAGCGAGCTTTTGGTCGATATCGAGTAGTTTACTCGATATCGAGGAGTCTGTTGCTTTAGGCTGGCTGCTCGATGACGCTGGTGCTGGTGGAGGCTTCGGATTTTGGTCGATATTGACCAAGGTCCTCGATATCGGGGAATTCTGGTCGACTATGACCCCATACTTGCATCCTGTCAAGGCATCCGAAAAATAGTTAGTCTAAATCGACGTACCTTGGTTTGTGTCGAGTGGATTCTCTGTTTCTTCATTCAGGATGGCCATGATCTCCTCCACCTGGGCTTCCATATCCCTCTTTTCCAGCTCTTCATGAGTCATATTTCTTACCTTAGGCTCCCCACAGGTGATGTAACCAGCTGAGATAGATTTGACCTCTTCCATTGGACCTGTATGCCTTTCAGTTTTATTAAAGGAATACTCAATTACCTCATCGCTGATGTTGAAAGTGAGCACTCCCTTCCTTACGCTTATGTTGGCATCCACCGTCGCCAAGAAGGGCCTTCCTAGAATAATTGGACAAGCAGGGTCCTCCGCCATATCAACAATTAAGAAACCAGCAGGGACAAAGAACTTACCTACTTGCACTGGCACATTGTCCACCATGCTTGTTGGAATGACCACCGTGTTGTTGGCCATATAAAGTCTAGCATCCACAGGCTCTAGGGCACCTATCTTAATCTTGGACCATATCGTTAAAGGCATTATACTCACACTAGCTCCAAGATCACATAAAGCATTAATTTTATGTTGACCAAATCCAATAGTTAGAGCAAACTTACCTGGATCTGGCCTCTTCTCAAGTACGTCCAAGTGGCTGCACTCCTCTGTTATTTCAGCCATGGACCTCTTCTTGCTTAGGATCTCCTTGAGGAATTTGACATAGGATGGCATTTCATTGAGAGCTTCTGTGAAATGTATGGTGACATTGAGCTTCTGAAGCATCTTGATGAAGCGCTGAAACTTCTTTTCTGCTGGGTCTTTTGGAGATTTTGTTGGGAAAGGCAGCTTCTTTTTTTGATTCGGAGCCAGAACAGATGTCGGAGGTGCTACAGATTTCTCGAGATCGACTTGATCTTCCTCGATCTCGACCAAGTTCTTCTCGATCTCGAACAGATTTCTCGATGTCGAGTTGCTATGTTGTGCAGACGAAGGTTGGTTCTCTCTGTCGTCGATATCGAGTTGTCCTTCCTCGATATCGAGTTGCCTTTTGTCGATATCGACCAAGGTCTAGTCGATATCGAGTTGTCGTTCTCCTTCGTCCTGCTGCTTTCCGACCTCTGGCTTTTGTAGTTGATGGCCAATTCTGAGTTTCACAGCAGCGATGTGTCCGGTCTTTCCCTTGGGATTTGGTTCTGAAGATCCTGGGAGAGTTCCTGACTGTCGGGGGATTCCTGCTGCTAGCTGACTCATCTGTGTTTCCATTGACTTTCTCCAGACATCGATTTCCCCAAGCCTAGAGTTGACACCTTGTATCTGAGTGTAGACTGAGTTGAAGGACTGCTTGGTGTCTGAATGGTTCCTCCACATCTCGTCAAGGATTGTCTGCAGGTCATCTCTTTTCTGGTCCCTTTCCGGATGTCCTGGAGCTTTGTAGGGTGGAGGGTTCCTAGGGGCACCTTGGTTCCATTGTGGTTGATGAAACCTTTGGTCCCCCATATAGTGGTTGGGACCCCCTGCGTAAGCTGCCTCTTCGTGGTATTTAGCCAGTCTGACCTGCTTTGTGTGTGGGCACTCAGTAGTGGTGTGCCTATGTGATCCGCATTCGATGCAGGGCCGGTTGACAAACACATAACTTACTTGTTTGAGGAGCTTCTTATTCTGATCTTTGTAGTATTGCTCCCTTACATCTGGATCAATCTCTTTAGAGGGCTCATAGAGGGGCATGGATGGTGCTGGCCTGGCATAGGGGTTCTCCTCATAGTTGATTGGAGTCCCATACTTGTTGTCATAGTTGGTCAGCTTGTCGAGAACAGCCCATGCGTCAACTGGCGACATTGTTAGATACTCATAGTGAGTATATGTATTGATCCTATCCTTAGCAGCCAGATCAAGAGAGTTGAAGAAGATCTCCTGAACGATGCAGGGTTGCTGTGCATGAGTAGGGCAGGATCGCAGCAGATCCTTATAGCGTTCCCATGCCTTTGCTAGCGGCTCTCCAGGCTGCTGTTTGAAAGATGTAATCTTTTGGCAAAGGAGGGCTGTCTTGGCAGGAGAAAAGAATTTATTGAGAAATTTCTGCTTTACTTGAGCCCATGTCGTGAGAGATCGTGGTTTCAGTCCTTCCAACCACTTCAGTGCGGGACCAGCAAGAGACCAACGGAAAGCTACCACTTCAGTACTCCAAGGTGGTACCTTCAGCAAGAGTACGACACATGTCAGTAAAATTGGTAATGTGCTGAAGAGGGCATTCATTAAATCTACCATGAAACGCATTATGTTTAATCTCTATTAAGAAAGGAGTGCGAATTTCATAGTTATTTTGAGGGATTAGAATAGCCGATTCAGGCACGACGAGTGTCTGGTGCATGTAATCCTCTGCAGTGGTGGGATATTGGGCAAGCTCATCTGCCAAATGCCTCGCACGTTCAGCTTCTTGTTCCCTTCCTGCTCTCTCAGTGGCGAGAGCAGCATCCCTGGCGGCTAGATCCCTTGTAAGCCTCTCAATCAGCTGTTCTTGTGTCTCTGCAGCTGCCATGGCTCTTTTGAGTATAGCTTGGATGTGTATCAGGCGTTCCGGTTCGTCTAAGGCGTCAAACTCAGGTGTTTGACCAGAACGACGCATATACCTGCAAAGTACATCAAAGCAGAAAGTGACATTTTAACTACCTAAGGCGCGACTGATAGTTTCCCCAGCAACGGCACCAATTTGTTGTAAGGAGGAAATTGAGACTTGCAATAAAATATAAATAAATCAAAGCAAACCAGATTCCGTCCCTCGCAAATAATTACAAGACTCCCTCCCTATGCAGTAGTGGAAAGTCAGGATCGATCCTCGAGGAAGCGTGTCAGCGGCTCTCAAGTAGTTGTAAATCTCAAAGACGGAAAAAGCAGAAACAAAGGCAGCCAGAAATAACAAAGCAAAGCAGAAACAAAGGCAGCCAGAAATAACAAAGCAAAGCAGAAAATAAAGCAAACACAAAAGCTAGTCGATATTGAGAAGGATAACTCGATATCGAGTAAACACAGCGACGATAGAAACTCAGAATCAAACACAGAAACTCGATCTCGACAACCTTCTCCTCGATATCGACAAAAACTTATCGAGATCGACAACAAAACAGAAACTTGTAAACGCAACTTTCGAACACAGAACGCAGATTTCGGTGAAATAAACTCAATAAACTAAAAGACTTCCAAGGCCAGGGTATCAACACCACAACGATAACCATGTAAGATAACACATAAAGGCATAAAAGATCATGCTTTCCATCAAATCACTTTCGTTATTAACAAATACGCATATAGAGGCCTTTGCATAAACCCTAATTGTTACTAACCCTTTTCACATAATTAATCCAAGTTGCATTAAGATCACTTTCGCTTCAATAACACAAACAAGGATCACCTTCAACTCTCGCAAAAGAATCATGCTCATAGGGATAGAAGATGAATTGCATAAAATGATTGTACCTTTACCGCATCGCCTCACATGGCTACCACCGGGCTCACCCCAGCCCTAGAAGTGGGTGGACTACTCGCTCTTCATCGCAATAGCAGACATCTTTGATGAAAAAGAACTAACTTGCATTAATAAACTCAGACTTACAACCTCTTCTCCTTCTCTCTCTATGTAACTAATTGTCTCTGAAATTGAATGAATAAAACTCATCCCCTAAGGCTTTATTTATAGCTTTCATTCCCTAGCTATTCTAGGTAAGAAAGTCTATCTATATCTAAACCTCATTATCTAAAGACTTAAAGATAAATGAATGCAATAAAGGAATTAAATCCAAAAGGGAAATTATATCTAAAATAGGTAAATCTTCCATGTGTTGATAGATCTTGATATGCCTTGATAGATGTGGATAGATCTCGGCAAAACTCGGACTCCTTCGGCCCCAAGGAAAGCCAGCTCAACACGGACAGCTTCAACGCGTTACGCGGCTTCGGAAGATTTCATCGATATCGAGTAATGTACTCGATATCGAGTAAGGTGGTGTCGTCGACTTCAGTGGCAGGGCATTGTCGAGTAGCTGTAGTCGATCTGGCTCGGGCAGGCTCCTCATGTCTTTGTCGATATCGAGTAATCTACTCGATATCGAGTAGATGTTGTGTCGACTTTGGCTGGCCTCAGCATGTAGGGTGGCTGGTGCTCGATCAAGCTCGGACAAGCGCGGCTGATCTTGTCGATATCGAGAAGGTTCCTCGATATCGAGTAACATGGTACTCGGCTTGTCCAGTCCTCGGCTCCTCGACTTGGCACAACTCCTCGACTTCGGGAATGGCATCATGGCGTTGTCGATCTCGACTAGTTTACTCGAGATTGAGTAAGTCTCCGAAGTCGGGTTGTCTCTAGCTCTCAGTTTCTCGATCAGCTCTGCTCGACCAGGTGTGCTCGGACATTCTTTGTCGAGATCGAGTAAATGAACTCGAGATCGAGTAAAGTTGGGCTCCGACTTGATTCGTCCTGGCTCCGCTGCTTCTTGACCTTGGAATTCTGTTGTTGATTTCCAAGCATTTCCAACCTTTCTTAGAACTGCTGTAATTTGCCTCGAATTCTGCGAAATTAAACAGAAACTGGTGTAGATTCCATAATTTGGCAAATAAACATAAACTACATAGATTCTGCATTATCTTAGCCAAAATGCATGAAATGTATGCAGAAAACGATATAAAAGATATTGTAAACGCAACGTGGGCGCTAAAGGCTCCAAGCGTCCCAAATCAAGAAATGGCAATAAGCAAGGTTCTAACAAGAAGGCTAAGGCCAAGGGAACTTGTTGGAAGTTTGGAAAAGAAGGCCACATGAAGAGGGACTGCAGGTCCAATGGGTCAAAGGACAAAGGTGTCATGACACCGGCGTTGGCCTCGGGCACAAGCCCCGGGCAAGATAAGGGCACTTCTGTGTCTTTAGTTACAAATGAGTCATTATTCTTTGTATTTAACATTGATCAATGTCTTGTTATGAATGATGAAAATTTCCTTTGGTGGCTCGACTCGGGTGCCACCACCCACCTGTGCATGGAAAGGAAATGGTTCAAGCATATGAAGGATGTAGAGGACGGTTTAGTGCTTTACATGGGAAACGAGTCATCAACCCTGGTCCTAGGTAAAGGGGATGTATATCTCAACTTTACTAGTGGGAAGGAACTTGTATTACATAATGTATTGTATGCGCCCGCCATCCGCAAAAATGTTGTAAGTGGTGGTGTGCTTAACAAGTTAGGTTATCGATTGGTTTTCGAAGCCGATCGATTAGTGATAAGTAGGGCAGGAATATTTGTAGGCTTCGACCATTATAAAAAACAATATGTTCCTACTCAATGTTATCAATAATAATAAAGTATTATTTGATTACATGGTCGTGTCTAATGATTCTTTATATGATCTTTGACATGCAAGGTTGGGACATGTACATCTGAAGCGTATGTTAGATATGGCTAAGGAAAATATAATTCCCGCCTTTGAACCAACAAATGAAAAGTGTAAAACTTGCTTGTTAACAAAAATAACAAGGCTTCCTTTTAAGGCAATTAAAATAGAAGAAGGGGTCCTAGGCCTAGTCCATTTGGACCTAGGGGACCTACATGCAACACCATCATTGGGTCAAAAACGTTACTACATAACGTTCATCGATGATGTAACAAGGTTTTGCTATGTCTATTTAGTTCACTCGAAGAGTGAGGCACTAGATAGGTTTAAAGCATACAAAACCGAAGTTGATTTGCAAACGGGAAATAAAATTAAAAGGCTACCAACCGATCGTGGTGGTGAATACATGGATGTGGAGTATTTCGAGTCTTGTGGCATAATTCATGAGACAACGGCTCCATATACCCCACAACAAAATGGGGTGGCGGAGCGAAACAATCGTGTTCTTAAGGACATAGTTAATGCCATGTTGTCATACTCCGGGTTAAAGAACTCGTTTTGGGGTGAGGCGATGCTAGCAACCAACTATATCTTAAATAGGGTGCCGAGCAAGAGAAATCGTCAATTACCATACGAGCTTTGGTTTAAAAGAAAACCAAATCTCCATTATCTTCGTATATGGGGTGGTCGTGCAGTTGTTAGACTAACGGACCCTAAGCGTAAAACCTTAGGAGATAGAGGTATTGAGTGCATATTCATTGGATATGTACATAACTCTAAGGCCTATAGGTTCTTCGTCATAGAACCAAATCACGCTATCTCGGTTAACACCTTGATAGAATCACGTGATGTCATATTCGATGAGACTAGGTTCACATAGAGCCCTAGGCCAAGGGAGATAGACCAAGAGGATGTCGACCCATCGTCGGATCCAATGGAAATCGAGGAGCCGACGCCTGTACTTGGACCTAGGGTCACTAAGTATATGACGCGCGCTAGCTTGCTGCAAGCACCAAGCATCGATGTCGTTGACCCAAAGCCACCGCTCGACAAAGACTCCCCAGCTACAGGGCCAAGGGCACTAAAGCGCATGGCCATGGGCGTACCTGGGGAAGACACTAGCGACGGTAGCGATGGTGAGAACATGCACTCGACGCATGCGAGCGACGATGAGGCCGAAGCTCCTACTTCGACGTCCCATGCACCCAAGCGACAACGAGTGCACTCTGCACTCTTAGTAGGACATACGTATCCTGAATCAATATTTCAAGTATTCTTGATGGAAGATTCTAGAAATAAAGAAGGTCAAATAATCTCATATCTACATATAGATGAGGATCCTAAGACCTTCACCGAGGCAATGAGTTCTCATGATGTCGCATTTTGGAAAGAAGCAATTCAAGATGAGATGGACTCTATTGTTGGCAACAACACTTGGGAGTTGTCAGACCTTCCAACCGGGTGCAAACCTCTAGGTTGTAAATGGATATTCAAAAGGAAGATGAAGGTCGATGGGTCCACTGACAAATTTAAAGCCCGATTGGTAATCCAAGGTCTTAAACAAAGAGAAGGAGTCGATTATTTCGACACCTATGCTCCCGTGGCTAGAATCACCACTATAAGACTTTTAATTGCCTTAGCAAGCATTCATGGTCTTGTCATCCATCAAATGGACGTAAAAACGGCCTTCCTCAATGGAGATTTGGATGAAGAGGTTTACATGAAGCAACCCGAAGGCTTCATAGTAAAAGGTCAAGAACACAGAGTGTGTCGATTGATCAAGTCCCTCTATGGACTTAAACAAGCGCCAAAACAATGGCATCAAAAGTTTGATGAAGTGATTTTGAGTGATGGCTTCAAAATCAATCAAGATGATAAGTGTGTATATATTAAGTTTAATAATTCCGGTCAAGAAGTTATAATATGTCTATATGTAGATGACATGCTTATATTTGGCACAAACCAAATAGAAGTGGACAAAACTAAGGAGTTCTTGTCTACTAAGTTCTCCATGAAGGATCTAGGAGAAGCTGATGTGATCTTGGGAATTAAGATCAAGCGGGAAGGAAAGGGTTTAACCCTAACACAATCTCATTACATCGAAAAGGTGGTAAAACGTTTCCAATGTGATAAATCCACCCTGGTTAGTACCCCTATGGATCCAAGTGAGAAACTTCGCCCTAACTTAGGAGAACCAATCTCACAACTTGAGTATTCTCAAGTGATAGGATGTCTAATGTATGCCATGACGAGTACTCGCCCCGACATAGCATTTGTCGTGGGTAAGTTAAGTCGATATACAAGTCGATCAAGCTCAAGTCATTGGAAAGCCCTTAGAAGAGTACTTAGGTACTTGAAAGGGACAATGACCTATGGAATTGCATATGTGGGTGCTCCCTCCACTTTGGAAGGATACACAGATGCAAGTTGGATCACCAATATGGAAGATCACTCTTCAACGAAAGGTTGGGTATTTTTATTAGGTGGTGGTGCGATTTCTTGGGCATCTAAGAAGCAATCGTGCATAACAACCTCGACGATGGAGTCGGAGTTTGTTGCACTTGTCGCGGCCGGCAAGGAAGCGGAATGGCTTAGGAATCTCATACATGAGATACCCTTGTGGCCAAAACCAATATACCCTATTGCTATCTTTTGTGATAGCCAAAGTACTTTGGCAAAGGCCTATAGCCAAGTATACAACTGGAAGTCACGACATCTAGGTGCAAGACATAGTTCCATTCGAGAACTAATCACACATGGAGTCATATCGGTTGTCTTTGTGCGAACACACAACAATCTTGCCAATCACTTAACCAAGAGTTTGGCAAAAGAGTTGGTGTACAAAGCATCTCGAGGGATGGGGTTAAAATCCTAAATGAACCTATCACTTGGACGCCCAATTCTCCCTTACCGAAAGGTGTAGGGTAGAATTCAATGTGGTAGGCCAAGGACAACCCATCAATGTAATCTGCTCTAGTCTACATGAAAAGAAAAGTTGAAACATAGTTTCTTAATGAATTTTGGAAAATGCATTTTGTAGGTGCAAATTAGAAATTCAACTAAGCATATGTGGAAGTGCAAGGCTTCTTCCAAGAGAGTTCAAGGATGACTCGTCTCGAAGCATATGTGAAGGATAAGGGACGTAAAGCCTCAAAACGTCATAGTTTAGTGTATATACATTATGTAACTCATGTTGTAATTTTTATTACGTGTGCTTAGACAAGTTGATGTGGTTCAAGTCTTAGAACACCACGATTCTTTAGTACATGATTGTAATTCTTACAAGATATAAATTCAAATCTAATGGATATTTATGTCTATACAAAGAGTTTGTAAATTGTTCAAGGATTTATGACATTGCTCAAATGGGGGAGGAATGTTGGTGATTTGTGAAAAGTCATCAATCCATTTGTCTGAAATCATAAATGTTGAGTGTGAGAATTACTAAGAGCATCACTCGGGCTTAGGGTGTGCGGGAGGCACGGCCCATGTGATCGGCCCTAAGTAATTCTAAGATTTTAAGGGGAAATGAAATCATGAGGAAAGACCCATGCAATGATATCAACATTGACAAATTCGGTCTTGAGCTTGTTCGGATGCTTTCCATAAAAGTGAGCAATAGGGATATGCTCGGTATTTTATCTAATATGGTTATGATCAAGTTTTGTTCACTTATAGTGAGTTAAATCATCGTCTCATGATTTGTAAAGGAAGATATTAAGCTCTAAAGCCTTGGTGCAAAATTTGAGAGCTACCCGAGATTGGGAACTCCAAAAATGACCTAGCTCTAATTTTGAGCTTGATTAGGGTTTTAGCTTCATTGAAGCTTTAGCTTAGTCATTTTAGCTGCATGGTAGCTACACCCAGCTTCGTATAAATGTCATGCACATTTTATATTTTATGAGTGACCTAGCTCCACCATGCTAGCTCCGTCATGCTAGCTTGTCCTTCATTGGGTTGGTTCTTATTGGGCTTTTATTGGGCCTTTATTGGGCCAACGGTTGGGGGTAGTTATTGGGGGGTAACCACCCAACCACCATAACTACCCATAACCACCAATAACTACCCATAACCACCCAAAAACTACCACCCCAATTTGCCTATAAAAGGCCTTTGCCATCCACTTGGAAAGGCATGAGTTTTCCGATATCTCTCTCAATCGGAATAACAAACACTTAAAACACAACAAGATATGTATATATGCAATAATGAAATGGGATGCCACCATTTTATTGTATAGGAAACGTTTTAACCCACAACGTTATTGTAGTGCAACCCTTTGGCATATAGGGGCAATAAACGTTGAAGGAAAACTCGATTTATTTGAGTGACTCGTTTTCCATTATCCAAGCCATTTTATATATCTTTTCTAAAGGGCTTAAAACACTTAGTTTTGTCGCCTAAAAGAATTCGGTGGAGATTGCCTTTTTGGCCTACTCCCTCGGGATTACCTTTCGAGGTCTACCCATGAGATTACCCTTTTTGGGTCTACTCAAATTGTCTTGATTATCCGCAAGGATCTACAAGAACCGAATTTACCTTCAACCCATTAAAACAACATTACCTATAAACCTAACAGCAAATACCTTGGTTAATCTCTGAACTTAAAGCTATCAATTGGGTTAAATCGTTCTTTAGGGATAGTTCAATTGATAAGGGTTTCTAGAACTGATTGAACTAGTAACTATATTAAGTCGGGACAAGTGCATTCATAGGAAGACTAAATGACAAGAGGAAGTTACAATATCAATTCAACTAAATAAAGTGGATAGTTGTAGGTAGAGAGATCTTCTCTAAATTGTTTTGCATCAACTTATTTATAGTTTATTTTATTTTCTTTCTTATTTTCACAACTCAAAAACTCCTATTTCCTATTAATTGGTAAATAAACTTAACTTAGGAATAACTTGATTCTTTGTGGGATCGACTCGTGCTTACCACACTACATTAGTTAGGTAGGTTCGAAATTATTTTGATATGGTTTGCGCGAATAAAAATCGTTCATCACTTTCCTATCCTTCCTTTTTTGATTCATCTAATGACGGATCACTCCAACCCTAAGCAATTTAGCAATATCAATGACACAAACAACCAAAGATAGGGGCACAACTCCTTAACCTTAATTGGTATGATTGATAAAGTAGAATTGTCAATGTCCTACACACCCAATCGATTCTTTCAGGGGATCAATTAGTTATGATGTGCTACTAATCCAATTAACTTGCAACTTTTAATCAAACCTTTAGCAAGAAAGAAAATTCCGTCAAGGTGGCCAGTCAAGAGGGAATATATGCAATCAATCAATAACGAACAAAGACATTGAATCAACCAAACTTAGAATAGATAGGAATTAAGTCTCACAAATCATATAACCATGTCTCCGAATTGTAGGCGAAACAAAAGAGGTTTAGTTCCTCATGGAAAGTCTTCCTCTCAATATCTCCATAGGATTTCTCTCTCAATTAAGTCTCTTCCACACGAGTCTCCTTTGTCAAAGTCGACCAAAACATAATAAATAACTTTAACCTAATTAGTTTCCAAAAGACGAAATAGTAATTCCGTATCAGCACGGGCGGCGGGCGCTGTCTCATCAATAGCTTCCTTTCTTCAATTTCTCACTTCCGAATCCAAGCTAACTTTCTCCACGCCTTTTTCTTGTGCTCTTCACTTGTTTCCTTAGGTTTCTAGCTCTCCAAACCCATCCTTGGCAAGCCATAGATGCGTCCTTCCAGTGCCGGGACATAAATCTGCAGATAAACACAAAAAGAGCATAGATTCCAAATTTGCAAGACTAAACACGGCTGACTCGAACTACTCAAATAAACATGAAATAAGCTATCCTAAACTCACTAACAACTACCTATAATTCCTATATAAAATACACATTATCACAGGGCATACCACCTGCCATGGCCCAGAATGTTTCCCACCAGCAAAATACGAACAACAGTACAGCATAGGCTAACACCGCGGGCAGAAATATTTCTCGACATACTTCCCATCACCTCAAAGATAAGTTTAAACACTTGTAAAAAAAGAGAGTGGAGAAACAGCTTGTTATGCGTCAACAAGAGGATCTTTGTTTTCATCACGAGGAGGCTCATTGGCAGGAAGGAGCTCAGTGACAAGAGGCGGTTGGGTGCAGCAACTTTGGCTACAAAAGAGTTAGGCGAAGTAGGGGGCAGCCTGCGCTGAGGCTCCAAAAGATCCATCTTCTCTATATCGTAGCTGGGAGGGAACATCTTCACAGAATCCCTAAGATGGGCGAAGTGGTTAACACTTTGAATAATTAACCCTGCCATCCACTCCTTGTATCAAGACTTCAGACAGATGATCATAAAGAATATCCTCACCGTCTATCTCAAGGAAGTTGATCAGCCAGTTCCGACCATCCGTCGCAAGAAAATTGGCCAGCCACCCCTGACCCTCGACACTCAGCACATAGCCGTGGAGCGTGTTCTTGGTCAAAACAACGTCCTTACCTAAAGTGAAGTGCTCCAACTGCCCCCTCACACTATTGAGCTCCCCGCGAACTGTGCTCAGCTCGGCCTTGAGCCCCCGAATCTGAACGCCCAGGTGCTTTATCTCCAACTCGCGCTCTGAGTATCGTTCCTCAAATTTGGAAACTTCCACCCGTGACACATCAAGATCACTCCTCGCGGCCTCCAGTCTTTGAGCTTTTCCACCTTGGCTTTCAAACTCATGTTCACCTTGCTCAAGTCAGTCACAAGTTCGCCGTACTTCCTCAAATGCTCGGCAACTTCCAACCATTGTAAGTTTCCCTATGAAAACACACGAAGAATGATAAACATGCAAGCAAGATAGGAAAAATAAAGAAAAAGTCGCGAAGATAATTACCCAACCCACGGTCCTCTAGCCCTGCTCCAACAAATCCTCATCCGTGAGATGCTGCAAAAATTCCTGTTCAACCGGACAGCTCTTCGCAGGGATAATCAGCTTCTTGAAATCAAATGGGGAGAATCCTGGCTGCCTGTATGCAACCATAGAAATCCTTGACTTGGCGATCGGCTCATCACTCAAAAACTTGCAGCCCTCATCCTCCTGTCGTTTCCTTTTTTTTGCCCTCGCTTGCTGATGGGAACGTTATCCCTCGACGAGCTATACCTATCCTTCACAGGCTCATTCTCCTTTGCGGTCTCCACTACCAATGGAGAGTCAAGAGGAATTGTCTGCTTCCGTTTCTCACCCAATCATGGGGTAGGAGCGTGAGGAGTTTTGGCGGCGCTTTTATTCATGGCTTTAGAAGAGAGCTTCCCAACATCGATCAACATATCTACAAATGATCAAAACAGGTCAGATCATGCAAATCACGACCAAAATAATGAGAAAACCCAAACACCCACCCTGGTGGTGTGGGAGGCTGAGCCCGACCATTTCTAAGCGAGTCGGGATCACAACTTTTTTATAGCCCCGTTTCATCGAAGGCCCTTCTCAGCTGAACGTAGACCGCCACCTATTCATCGCGATGCTTTTGTTTTTTCGTGGGGGGGGGGGGAGGGGGAGGGGGGAGGGGACATGTAAAAACCAGGTGTGGTCATGAAATTTAAAGAGGTCTTGGATGGGTCGTTAACCAAAAACCATTTTCTCCTCCACCCAGATAGGCTAGACAACCTTTCGACTATATTCCCGTCCAGGGAAGCAGACACCAACCAGTCACCATGTCGCAAGGTCAGGATAGAAAAAAGATGGTCCAACGTCGCATAACATAGGTTGCCAAATACATCCAAACATTAAAGGTGATCTAGGCAGGATAAGAGGTTATCCTCGCCGGGAGATCAGAGTAAAGTTTGGGCAAAGAAAGGCGGAACCCTTGAAGAAAACTCTCTAGATGGACAACAACATGATCCCGATACACGTTCAAACAACCCCTTCTCTCAGAAGCTAAACCTATCTTCACCCCGACCGGCCAAGGGTAAATCTGAGCTACAATCTCGAGGTGAAAGGATTGTAGGATCGATCTCTCCCCCCTAGTTTCAGCAATAGTGGGGGCTACGCGCCCCTCGAAAACCTTGGGGGCCGGTGGGGGAGCAGCGAGAGTGTAGCCCTCACAAAAAACTACAGTTGTCAACCTCCTCCTTTTTGTAAGCAGGCATGGCGAAGTCACCAGGAACCACGTGAATATATTTCTTTCTTTCTTTTGACGCACGACGCGACCCTCCTTTCCCCAATCTGTTTATAGACTCGAAGGTGTGGCAATATTCAGGATTGTGCTTTGTTAGAGAATGCTTTTTGGACCCAACCATCTTTCTCCGCTTCGCCTTCTGCAGAGTTATGAGTTGGGCCTTGGTTTCCTCTCCCACGCACGACTTCCTTTTAGATCGCGGAGTATGGACAGGAGACATCGTGGCTTCCGAATCATTTTGTCATGTCGACTCTCTGGTCCGTGAGAAGCTAACCTCCTCATCCTCATAACCCACACTTCTTTTCTGGCTATCACTTTCGTTTGACATCGCTAGGTACACAAAGCCCTTAAGAAGAAAACCCCTTGAAAAGACGCAAAGGAAGAAAAATCAACAAGGGGAAATGACCTTTTCATAATCGCGATTGAACAAATTTGGCGCCAAACCCCCCCCCCCCCTATGTTTATGTTGGCGCCTCACTCGCCCCTCAAAAGGGCGTATAAAAGACATTCCCCCCCCCCCTCGCATGGTTACGGTTGAAAGACGTCTATTCATCTCCTCCATAAAGTTTCTCTATTTTCGAGAAACCACCTCCGAAAAGTGAAAAAGAGGGGAGATGAAAAGTTTGTCCACCCACAACTGTTGGGAAGTCCCCAAAACTCCCAAAGAACACCACTCCCGATACCTTTACACCACCATCTAGAACCCAATGACCCTGCCCAGAGCGCCCACCACCCGGAAGGAAAGAAGGAAAAAGAGGAGCAAGGCATCAGAGAAAACCCCCTCTCAGCCCTATCGCCACCGTGCTCCTCACCAGAGGATGACGGTTCGACTACCTAGAGTTTTCTCCTCTGCCCTAGAATATATTGTGAATGGAAATCAAGGAAAATCAACAAAATAAGAAGGAAAACAAGGAACACTTACTTGAGAAAATGGAGGAAAAACACCAACAAATGAGAACAAACTGAGAAATAGCACCCCCCCCCCCCCCACTTGCTCCGATTGTCGCCTTCTTGGAACCGGACCCTTCAAAATTCTCTCTCTCTCTCTCTCTCTCTCTCTCTCCCCCTTCCAACTCCTTTTTTAGTCCTGAAAGCGTAAAATAAAATAACCCGAGGGAAAATCTTCACTTATAGGTCTCTGTGGGGTCATCTCCAAATGGGCATGTGTACATTGGGACCAATTTCATGCCCATTCAAGGATAAGCTTTTTGGCGGGAAGCATCACTTTTTGTCGAAACCTAATCGCAAGTAACATATCGCTCGCGATCCGGTTACGAGGAGATATGACAATGTCCTAGAAAACAACCATATTAATCAACAGAGATATGACGTCATAAGTAGACCACCTAACCATAAATATAATGTAAAATCCCTATTTTCTTTCATTTGTAAACACTGACACTATATACTTAAAAGGAAAAAGTTGTCTACATATTTTTTAAAAATATTTTCAATATTTAGAACCTTGCTCTCCAAATTAATAAACATAGAATTTAAATTTTTTACACCGTCCCCCCCTAATAGATTAATAGAATGTTTATGAACCCTACCATAAATATAATGTAAATATATTCAATTTTAAACATTACATTTTAAATATAAAATACTAAAATAAAATATATTTAATTGAATTTTAATTGATGGAAATATGTGGTGGGTGGTGTTCATTTTTTGATGGAACCTCTTTAATGGGTGATTTTTTTTTATAATTTCATATTTACCGGGTCGTAGGTGTGAGAACTTGGATCTTGGAGTTACCTGCAGGGGGAGAGGTAAACCTAGGAAGAGCTAGATGGAGGTCATCCGACAGGACCTTAATCTTCTGAATCTCTCGGAAGACATGACATTGGATAGAGACCACTGGAGGAGGTGCATTCGGGTTGCTGATATTTAGAGTGTTGGGTTATAGGCTTGTGTCTTGGTGTCTCTAACTATTTCATACCTCGTTTTTCTCTCTTTTACCCTTTGTTTGGCCTGTTTCCATGTGTGTATACCTGTTCTCTTGTTCCGGGTCTATCGGACATACTCTCTCGACCTGTTCGGGAAAAGAGTGCGTATAAATGTGGGATTTACTGGGTTTTTGTATTTACTGGGTGGTTAAATGTAAAATTTTATATTTAATTAATGGGTGGTTTTATGTAAATTTGTCTAAAACATAACTCATTTAAAGGGGTGGTTTTGTTATAAAGATAAAATAAAGGGGGTGGTTTTATAGAAAAATTTCCGTAGAAATATAAATAGATAGAAACAAAAAGAATATATAAATATGTTATATCAGTTAGTCTAAAAGTAAGTGTTTGGGACCATGGCCAAATGTTTAACGAAAGTAATGATCAATGTGTATTATTTTTCCAGCACTTTTCTTGGATCAAATAAATTGGCTTTGTATGCCAACTGCCAACTCATTACAAAGCAAAGATACATGTCAATTGGAGATTTGATTTAAAGCTTCAACCACATGCATGCATGCATGGATGATATATATATATATATATATATATATATATATATATATATATATATATATATATATATATATATATATATATGCATGGTATATTGGTATCTTCAACCAAGTTGTTAATTTATTCAGGTGATTAACAAACATATTTATGTGATCCAATCAATAACTAATTGTGAAAACCAACTAATTAATAGCCATTGTTTAAGCTCCAACTACTCCTTTTTAAAAGATAGGGTTATATAAGAAAGCCATTGATGATGAGATCTCAAATCCAAATTCTCTAAAAGGCTTTTTTTGTCCTATCGCTCACTATCAAATCCAATAAATCACCTCTATAATAGCTGATTAATTGTTTATGTTTAATTCTATGTAAACGATCCTAAAAGAAATACTAAAAGAAGGTTCTTGTAAAGAGGTTCAAGCTATGGTGTCATGATATATATGAATTACGGAGTAATTGATTAGTGTATTTTTGTGCCAGCTTTCCTTCAAAACAAAATAAGGGCATGCTTTTTCCAACGCGTCAAGAAAACAACGAGAGAGAGAATGCTTTTGATTCGGACTTGTTCAGGTATCTCTAGACTCTACTTCACCTTGCGTACTTGTCTACCGGGTGCTGTTGTTCCAGCTCAGTCTACTTTTGACAGTGCCCTCCGTGTTTGTCTAGAGCGTATTGTGGCTGCTTCTGGACCCGGGTTTGGTGATTGGCAGTGGAGGTTGGCTACTCTTCCGTTTCAGTACGATGGGCTTGGGGTTTATGCTGTTGGTGATGTCATGCATTATTCTTTTCTGGCCTCGCGCCTGCAGTCTTCTGGGTTGCAGTCCTCGCTCCTCCGCCTTGCTGGGCTGCCCCTGGGTGAGGGGGCCTCTTTCGACGCTGCGCTGTGTGATTTCAATGGTCTTACTGGTTCTGACTTTAGTCGTGATTCTTGCGAATTCGCTGCCCCCAAACTTATGAAGAAATTGGCAGATGTGTACTTCGCTCGGATTGTGGCTTCTTCTGAGTCGGTTTTTTCATTGACCCCACGGCAGGTGGTGTTGTGGAGGTCTCAGCATGGGCCTCATTCATCTTATTGGCTCAGAGCAGTTCCTATTTCTGGACTCGGTCAGACCATGAATGGTAGGACTTACAGGTCTGTACTCTGCTATAGTTTGGGTATCCCTCTTTTTCGTGCTGGTCTTCCTTGCTCTGCATGTGGTCGGGTTTTTGAGAATGATACTTTTGGGGATCATGCTGTGCCGTGTTTGAGTTCTGTTGGGCTCAAACATCGGCATAATCTTGTTCGTGATACCCTCTTCGACATTTCCTTCCGTGCTGGGATCTCCTCTGGGAAGAAGGTGGACATCGGTGTTGTTGACAGTCTCGGCGGACCTCTTAGGCCCGCTGAAATTCTTCTTTACTCTTGGGATCGGGGTCGAGTTGTGTGTGTTGATATCACTGGTTCCTCCCCCCTCACTCAGACTTGCTTGGCTTCCTTCGCTTCTGGACGATGTGTTCTCGACACTGCGCGTCGTAAGTGTACCAAGTATCGGGATGTGTGCTCTGCTGCTGGTTATGGGTTTTTGCCTTTTTCTTTCTCCTCCTTTGGTGAGCTGGATGGGGATGCGATTGCGCTTCTGGGACGGATCCGCTCCTTCTCTTTAGCCTTAGATTCTAGTTCTCGTCTAGCTGCTCATATTTTTACCAGAGTTTGTTTTTCAATTGCTAAGGGGGTTGGCGCGCAGCTTGTTTCTCGGATGTCCACTAACTTCTTGTAAACATTCGATTATTTGATTTCTATACTATTTGGAGATTATAATATAATAATAATAATAATAATAATAATAATAATAATAATAATAATAATAATAATAATAATAATAATAATAATAATAATAAGCAATCGAAAATACATGAAATCACCCTTTATTCAAAACTGTTTGCAAATGGGTGATGAATGTCTAGAGCGTCCTGCTGTTCATCGCCTCCAATAACGACGCCCTCTGGTGGAACCTCCTGATGTTCATTGGGTCTTGTTCTGGTGATCGATCATATCATTATCTCGCTCTCTCTGGCTAATTACTAGACCTGGGCAAATGCGGATCGGCCCGCCCGGTCCATCCCGCCCGCCCACTATTTTGGACGGGTATGGACAAGGGGTGGTGAAGCCCAAGTGGGCCGCTAAGCCCACGCCCTCAACGGGTACGAGATTGGAAAGACAAATATACCCGTTGCGGGTCACTAGGCACGTAACGAGTACCCGCTATTTTTATATTTAAACTTATAATTATAAAAAAAATAAAAGAAAATTTGATTAATGCAAGTAAGTTAAGTTAGATTTATTGTTTCTCTATTTGGTAAACTTATCAATGCACTGATATTGTTAGTAGGATAATATATAGTGCACTATTTTGTATCTAACAACTTTTTTTTTTGCTTGACGTACTACATACATTAATAAAACAAAATATGATTCCACAAACAGAGAGAATTCGAATGGAGAGAGAGAAAGAAAAAGATCGGGATCGGAGCGATGGCAAGGGACTGCCCGGCGGAACGGAGGGCAGTGGGAAGACCTCTAACGACACTGGGAGTGACGCTAATGTCAAGGAGACACAAGCCGCTGCTGGAACGGCTACTGCTTCAGTGCTAAGCTACAAGGACAAACTAGTGTCAGGTTCGAGCGAGAGCCATGCTGTGATCCAGACCCCTTCGACCAATCAGGATGTGGAAATCGCGGAGTATGTGGCGGAGGATGATGTACCACCGGAGACCGATGACCCGCTGTGCCCCGCTATTACGCTAAGCAAGAAAGAGAAGGAAGAGTTGTGGAGGCCATGGAAGGACACCTTGATCATCAAGATGTTCGATAAAGGACCAGGATACATGCAGTTACACAGGAGGCTGTCCCAGAAGTGGGCACTCAAAGCGCCTTTCTCGTTGATAGACCTGGGGAACGAGTACTACGTGGCTCGCTTCTCTAACCAGTTGGACTACAACCACGTTCTCATGGAGGGGCCGTGGATGCTGGGGGACAATTATCTCACAATCCGCAAATGGGTCCCGAGATTTGATGCTTCGGCGGCTAGTATCACCAAGCTAATGGTGTGGGTACGGATTCCTTGCCTCCATATTGAATACTTCGATGAGCGTTTCCTCCGTCTGATTGGACGGAAGATAGGGAGAGTGCTCAGAATCGACAACACCACGGCTTCAGCGGAGAGGGGACAATTCGCTAGATTAAGTGTGGAAGTGGACCTTTCCAGACCGCTACTGTCAAAATTCCGTCTCGATGGTAAGGTGTGGCCAATCCAATATGAAGGTCTCCGGATGGTTTGTTTTGGCTGCGGGAAAGTAGGACATAGTGCTGACAGGTGCGAAAATCAGAATAAGGGGGAAGTGGCAGCCGATCAAACTGTGAAGCCAGCAGGAACTGCTACGGCACCAGGAGCACCCACGTATGGCGACTGGATGCAGGCAAAAAAACCGAGTCGCAAGCGAAGTCCAAAGACGGGCCATGGACAGTCGACGCAGGGAGCTAACTCCGGGGAGACGATAGGGAATACTACTCACCCACCGGGAGGCAAGGCAGTCAACCCGCCGGAGAAAGGTTTCACCGACGCATATCGAAACAAGGGGAAGAAGGGTGAGGAGAATTCCGCAAATCATGGGGATACGATAGTTAGTCAATCCTCCAGATTTTCAGCCTTGGTAAATTTAGAAGAAAATCAAGATATGGAAGGAAATCAAGATATGGTGGTGGATAGGAATGGAAAAAAGATCTTGGGAGAGAATCTGGTGATTTTGCAAAAAGAAAACGTGGTAAACACGGAGGCAGTTAAGTCAGTTAAAGAAAAGGTATCGGCAAAAGGAAAAGAAAATCATCTACCCAAGGGCAAAAGTGGAAGGGAGGGCACAAAAAAATCTATCCTTTCCGTTAATAATTCAAACATTAACAAGAGGAAGGGGTTGAATGAAAAAGTGGTTGATTTGGTGGCCAGCGAAATCATCGTCCAGGGAGATGCCGATCGAGGATCTAAGCCTCGGACACGCTCTCACAACATGACCCCCTTACGCCGCACTGAGAACAGCCCAAGAAACACACAAGAAACCTCGACAAGACCCACAAAACGACCTCAGGTTCTATTCCAGTACCCACCCACAAATTACCTGTCAACCATATCAAATACCCTGGGGATCAATGAACCAAGGGCCGATGGTCACAATCATCCCAATCCGGACCCGGAGAAGTTTTCTGATGTCAAACCACCGGATAGGACCATTTTTGGTGGTGCCGCCATGGATTGCGTCTCGAGTCAAGGTGGAGCTACAACCGCTACAAACAGTGAATCAACCGATTCTATGCAGGGCCTGGGTGCCCCGAGATCTGAGCAGAACCATTGAACGCCTTGACGGGGCAGCTCATGCCTTTGCAGATGCAATGCAGATGCCTTGCAATACGGTATTTAGGGCTTTAGAACACACCCTGGTTAATATGAAGAACATAAGAATAGTAGCTTGGAATACTAATGGCGCGAGGAGTGATGCATTCCTAGCGGCGCTGCGAGAGATCATCAGAACCCATGACCCACAAGTCTTGATTTTGGTGGAACCTAGAATCAGCGGAGATAGAGCTGATAGAGTTTGTCGTAGGATTGGCTTTGATGGGTGCGAACGGATGGAGGCTGTTGGTTTCTCGGAAGGAATTTGGGTCCTTTGGAGATCGTCGGAAGTTACAGTCACAACGCTGGTCCGTCACCCACAGCACATAACGGTTGATGTTCAGAGGCTGGGTGAGGAACCGTGGGTGATGTCGGCGATATATGCGGCGCCGACACATGAGAAAAGACTTGACTTATGGAGGAGTCTCTTGGAATTTGCGGACCAGAATACTCGCCCTTGGGTTCTTGCAGGGGATTTCAATGCGACGTTGACTGCCCAGGAGAGAACTCCGGAGTCGTCTGTGGGCTCAAACAGATCTTCAAGGGCATTCAGCGAATGGACAGAAACAATGCAGTTGCTGGACTTGGGGTTCTCGGGCCCTCCCTTCACCTGGTGGAGGGGGAGAAGCGCCGATACAAGGGTTGCGGCTCGCCTTGACAGGGTACTGTGCTCTCCGGATTGGCGTCTTCGTTTTCCGAAAGCGACAATACGCCACCTTGTCGCTGCATATTCTGATCATGCTCCGATTCTGCTGGAACTCGATCCCTCGTCGAATAGTAGAGGTAGAGATAAACCGTTCCGGTTCCTGGCCGCCTGGATGCTCCACGATGGGTTCGGGGAGTTTCTGGACGCCAAATGGGTTAGAACCAAGGGGGCTTGTGAGGCTCTAAAGTTGTTAGCATCGGAATTGGAGATTTGGAACAGGGAAGTCTTCGGAAACATTCACAGAAGGAAGAGAAGGCTGGAAAGTCGAATAACAGGGGCGCGGTTCAGAATGACGGAAAGAGTAACGAACCATCTAGTGAGGCTGGAGAAGAAACTGTGTGATGAGCTAGAGGAAGTATTGCAACAGGAACAGAACTTGTGGTTTCAAAAATCGAGAGCGAGCTTCCTTCTTGAGGGAGATCGGAATACTCGTTTCTACCACTTGTCCACCATTGTGAGGCGCCGGGCGAACAAGATTCAGACTCTTCAGGACGAGAGGGGTGAATGGATTGAAGATCCCCAATCCGTCAAGCATATGGTGGTGAACTTCTTCAAGGAGCTATACACTTCGGAACGGACGGGGGAGGTATGGAGCCCGGCAACGAGCCTTCACACATTCCCGACGCTCTCGAACAGAGAGGTTGCAAGGCTGTCGGCGCCTTTCTCAGCTGCTGAAGTCTGGCCAGTGGTGAAAAAGATGGGTCCTTACAAGGCACCAGGACCCGATGGGTTTCCGGCGCTGTTTTACCAGAAAAATTGGAGCATCGTGGGCGCCCAGGTGTGCGAAACAGTTCTTAATCTGCTGAATGAAGGGCAGTGTACAAGATCGATAGGGGACGCGCTCATGGTCCTGATCCCGAAGAACTCGAACCCTTCGTCAGCAAAACAACTCCGGCCAATCTCGCTCTTGAATGTTATTTTCAAAATAGCAACCAAGATGGTGGTACAAAGGATGAAACCGAGCCTCCCGTTGCTAGTTTCTCCAGTGCAATCGAGTTTCATACCGGGCAGACAAATAATTGACAACATCGTGGTGGTCAGGGAGGTTCTGCACTCGATGACGGATAGGAGGAGGAGGAAGTGGATGGTTGTAAAGGTAGATCTCGAGAAGGCGTATGATCGAATTGATTGGGCTTTTCTCCAGCATACCTTAAGGCGTGCGCAATTACCGCCAAGACTGGTGGAATTTATTATGCAGTGCCAAACAATGGGTGAAACAAATGTTCTTTGGAATGGGGAGAAAGCTGGATCGTTTAAACCATGGAGGGGAATTAGGCAGGGGGACCCTCTGTCGCCTTATCTTTTTGTGCTCTGTATGGAATATCTCTCACATGTCATCCAAGATGCTGTTGCGGATGGGAGATGGAAGTCGGTCATGGTGGGTGGGGTGAGCTTGTCCCACCTATTCTTTGCGGATGACTTAGTTTTGTTCGGGGAGGCGACGGTGGAGCAAGGGAGAGTGATGCGCGAATGCTTGGAAAATTTCTGCAGGGAGTCTGGGGAAAAAGTGAGCTTTGAGAAGAGCTCGGTTTTTTTCGCTAGGAATGTCCAGGCCGGCATCAAAGGGGAAATCAGTAGAGAACTTGCTATGCCGATCAGTTTGGAGTTCGGCAACTACCTCGGGGTACCAACTGGAGACAATCGACTCACCATCGAAAGGTATTCATACTTGCTAGAGAAAGTAACAACAAGATTGAATGGATGGAAGCAGAGAACCTTGTCGATGGCGGGACGAATTACACTGGCAAAATCAGTCTTGACGAGCCTTCCTCTCTACACGATGCAGTCATCACTCCTCCCGCGTCGAGTGTGCGATGATATTGATAAGGAGGTTCGAAAGTTTATATGGGGTTCAAATTCAGAGACACGCAGGATACCTCTGATTCGGAAGGAGTTGCTTTACTCTCCGATCGATGAAGGGGGGTTGGGGATAAGACCGATGAGGGCGGCGAACCAGGCTACACTCGCAAAGCTTGGGTGGCGGCTAATACAAAGCCCTACAACTCTATGGAGAAGAGTTATTAGGGGCAAATACTGTGGGGGAAGAGCGGATGCAGACATGTTTGGACATCACCCAAGAGGTTCCCAAGTCTGGAAGGGGATTACTCACGGGGCTAAGCTGCTAACGCCGGGACTGCGAGTGGATGTAGGTAATGGAAGACGTACGCTGTTCTGGATGCACAGTTGGTTGCAAGAATCAGCGCTATTAGACGTGGCGGAGAGGGAGATTCCGGAAGGAGAGAGCGGGAAGACGGTCGAGGAAATGTGGAGCAATGGGGACTGGAAATGGGATGACATCAACCCTTACCTGCCAGCTACCCTAAGACAGAAGCTCCAGGCAATACAAGTCACCCCGGGGGAGGATACGCCTGATCGGATTTATTGGGCTCACACGACCTCAGGCAAGTTCTCTACGAAATCGGCAATCATGAAGGCAAGAGAAGGGGACGGGTTTCCTACTTCTCCGGGTTGGAAGCATATATGGCGTGCTCCGGCTCAGCAGAGAGCGCGCACATTCACATTTCTGGCAGCCCATAACGCAATGTTGTGCAACGCGAATCGGGTCCGGCGTCACCTTTCTCAATTCTCATCATGCCCGAGGTGCGGATTGGAGGAGACGGGACTGCATTTACTCAGAGATTGCGTACCAATAAGACAGCTGTGGGAGCTCCTGGGCAATCACAACTTACCTCCGAGCTTCTTTGAGGGAGTGGATATAAGTGAATGGATTCTGGGAAATATTAAGAAGGAGGACAGGTGGGCATCAATCTTTGTTACCACACTTTGGCTCTCATGGAAAACTAGGAATGAGCTAGTTTTCCAAGGATCTGATCGAGTGCGGAGCATAGCGGATAGAGCGTGGCAGCAGGTCTCGAACTACAATAGAGCAGCAAACAAGGATCGGGGTTTGGCGATGGTGTCGGAGAGACGACAGGACACACGGTTAAGGTGGGAACCGCCGGACCCGGGGTGGATGAAACTCAACACTGATGGTGTATCGAAGGGGAATCCCGGCGAAGCAGGAGGAGGAGGGATTGTGAGAAACCACCGGGGGGAGTTTGTGATAGGTTATAGCTTCAAATGTGGCTTCTGCTCGGCTGAGAAAGCCGAAGCGTGGGCAGCCTTGAGAGGCCTGCGTGTTGCGAAGAACTTGGGAATGCCCAGACTCATCTTAGAGATGGATAGCGCGGTGGTGATCGCCCAGCTGCGCGAGGAAGAGGAACCCATAGGAGAGAACAGTCAGATCTTAAGCCAATGCCGCAGCCTCATTAGCAACGCCGATTGGGAGGTGAGACTACGACACGTTCGTCGGACAGCCAACACAGTGGCAGATGTACTAGCAAATCATTCGATGTCTATTAGAAACTCCTTTATTGTGTTTGATGAGAGCCCGGACTGTATCCGTGAGCTTCTCAATCCAACTATTATGGTTGGAGGTACAACCTAAACTATTCTATGCAATAAAACAAGGGCCCTGCCCTTCCTTTATACCAAAAAAAAAAAATAAAACAAAATATTTTTGAGAGAATTGGGTCAAATAGACCTTTAATAAAAACTCATTAGGTGATTGTACCCATCCAAAATAAAATTGGCCACTTTGGACCTCGTCCAAGATTAATTATGCGCTTGTACCCCTCACTCCATTCTCCTCTGTAAAAACCTAGATCCAACTAGAAATTGGTTTTGATAAGCGGAAGCGAATAAGATCTAAGCGATATTCGAAAGATCAAACGAGAATCACACGCAAACAAAGAAAGCGATTTTACGTGGTTCGGTATAAATAACTACATCCACGGGGCTTCAAGAGTTGGCCGAATCCACTATAGAGAGTTCGTACAAGGGATGATACAAGCAATGAAAGCAAGCAACCCTAAACTAACATGCATGTGAATCAGAGGTACAAGAAAGAAGAGAAAATCCCCCTGTATGGGATAAACAGGAAGATCGAAGAAGAATTCGATCTCCAAGAACCCTAGATCTCATAAGGCGAGGAGAGCGGCCACCCAGGAGGATGTCGGAGCTCGATCCAGCTTCCAGAGGAGCCACCAGCAACCTTTCTTCTCCGAGCGCTCGAGAACCGACAGCAAGAGCAGGAGAAACTCCAAACCCTAGAAACCATAGCGGAGAGCGTTTGTGAGGAGAGAGAAAGACGAAGACTGAAGTGTTGAGCTCCAGGGTCTAGAAGCGACGCTTTATAGCTAGGTCAAGACCCAAGCATCAAAACGCTGCGCTTCGAGCACAAAGAGGCAAGGCAAGGTAAGCTCCGGATCTCTGGGCTACCAGGCTCATCCAACACCGAGATCCATGGGCCAATAATCGGCTAAAGCCTAATACCGGGTATTAAGACCTTCTTCCTATCATACCTTATACATATAAAATATATAGCATAGTTTATACATATATGTTAACCCCGCTATAGTTATGGTCTTGTTAGAGGATCAAGCTTAAATAAAACCATTCCGGAATGGCTCACCGGAAAGGACTTGTGGGTAGTACCCATAGGTCCTCGGTTCGAACCCCGGAATGGCCGCTCTTTATTTACCAATTCCAGGATCAAGCTTAAATAAGCTCAATACGACTCAGTCGAGACACACACTATAGTGCATCATATATGTATAACATATACTATAAGTTACCTGTATAATCATCATACACACATACATGTTCATACACACATAAAACAATATTACATGCCAAAGGAAAAATCTTAGGAAAGTAAACTCAGACTCAACTGATAAGTAGATTCTTCATGGCCAGGTCCATCCTCAGCCCAAGCACACATCACACAAAGAGATCACTTAAGTTCCTCCAAGTGGAGAAAGTTCCTGTAAAACACAAACTTATCACGAGGGACAATTTTAGTGCCAAAATCTGCAGGATTAATTCTACCATCAATTTTCTTAACATGAATGATGTTATCTTCAACTTTTTCACGAATGAAATGATATCTAACATCAATATGTTTAGTACGCTCATGGTACATAGGATCTCTACACAAATACAGAGCACTTTGGCTATCTATATGCAACACAGATGTGTAATGCTTCATTTCCACTTCTTTCAAAATACCTTGCAGCCAGATAGCTTCTTTACAAGCTTCTGTAGCAGCAATGTATTCTGCTTCAGTAGAAGATAATGCAACTATAGGCTGTTGTTGGGACTTCCAGGAAATACAATTACATGCCCATGTATAAACATAGGAAGTAATTGATTTCCTAGTGTCCTTGTTACTAGCATAGTCAGCATCAACAAAGCCATGCAATTCAGATGCAGAAGTATGCTCAGAATATAACAATGACAAATTCACAGAGCCAAGCAAGTATTTTAACAAGTATTTCGTGGATAACCAGTGTTTCTCAGAAGGATTAGACATGAATCTGCTTAGAGTACTGATAGCAAAAGCCAAGTCAGGCCTAGTACAAATCATAGAGTACATAATAGACCCAACAATAGCATCATATGGTATAGATTTCATATTTTTCATCTCAATAGCAGACAAAACATCTTTAGACTTAGTCAAATCAAGATGAGGACCTAAATGAATGTTATTCACTTTGTCACCAGAAATATGAAACCTGTCAAGCACCTTATGTATATAATCACATTGATGCAACCATAATTTTTTATGCTGTCTATCTCTAAGAATGGACATCCCCAAGATTTTCTTAGCAATACCCAAATCTTTCATGTCAAAATGCTTCTGCAAGTTCTTTTTAATGTCTAAGTTGCACTATTTAGATTTAGAAATCAACAGAATATCATCAACATATAAAAGCACATAAGCAGCAGGACCATTTCTTTTAACAACTTTGAAATACAAGCATGTATCAAACTTACTTCTTTTAAACCCTAAACTGAATCTCATACATCTATCAAACTTAATGTTCCACTTTCGTGGAGACTGTTTAAGACCATAGATAGATTTATTCAGCAGGCAAGCATAGTTGGGATGCACAGAATCAACAAAGCCCTTAGGTTGTCTCATGTATATAGTTTTATCCAAATCACCATGCAAGAAAGCAGTCTTAACATCCATTTGCTCAAGTTCAAAATCATGCACAACAGTCATAGCAAGTAAGAGTCTAAGAGTCTTATACTTAACCACATGAGCAAAGATTTCATTATAGTCTTCACCCTCTCTTTGGGTGAATCCTTTAGCAACCAGCTTGGCTTTATATCTAGGTGGATCAGTTTTAGACACACCATCTTTAAGCTTAAAAATCCATTTGCAGTCAATTAGTCTTGCATTTTCAGGTTTAGCAACTAAAGACCAGGTTTGGTTAACCCTCATAGACTCAATCTCTTCATCCATAGCCATTTTGCTATTTTTATAGTGAGCACACTTTAAAGCATGTTCATAAGTCTCAGGTGTAAAACTTTTAACCACATCAGACACAAGGCAAGCAAACTCAACAATGTTGTTTATGAACCTTTTATTTGGAATGACAGTCCTAGGACTCCTATCCCTAGTCAACTGTCAATCAGTGAGATCATGCCTCTCAGCAACTGAAGAACTAGAGGAACCACAACCAGGAGCAGGCACAGACTCAATAATAGCATCCTCATTCACATAAATAGGAGAAATAGAAGAGGAAGGCACAGCAGGTTCAACAACAGGTTCATTAGCTTCCCCACCCAATTGGTGAGGTTGAACAGTCACATAATCAGAAGAGGTAGAAGAAACGGAAGAGAGAGTAAGAGGAGGGGAGGGAGAATATTCAGTATCAAACTCATCATCAGAATCAATTTCATTGTTCTTAGGAACATAGAACTGATCACCATTGTGTACCTGCATGTTAGAATCATGCACAGTAGGAACATAAATCATTTTAAAGTGAAATTCATTCTCATTAAAAATGACATTCCTACTCACAATAGTTTTATAATCTCCAGGTTGAACAAGTAACAATTTATAGCCTTTAACAACTTGAGGATATCCCAATAGGACACACTTTTGTGACCTGTGATTCAACTTACCTTGGTTAATGTAGGAATATACAGTGCAACCAAAAGGTTTAAGATGATCAAAGTGAGGCTTTCTTTTATACCACAGTTCATAAGGAGTTTTAAAGTCAATCACAGAAGAGGGGGTTCTATTTATCAAATATGCAACTGTCATAACAGCTTCACCCCACAGAAAATGCTTCAAACCAGAGGAAATTAGCATGCATCTAGCCTTTTCAAGAAGGGTCCTGTTCATCCTCTCAGCAGTACCATTCTGCTGGGGAGTTCCAGGGATTGTCAAGTGATTTTTAATGCCATTTTTTTTACAATATGCATCAAATAAAGAATTACAAAACTCAAGGTCATTGTCAGTTTTTAAGCACTTAACAAATAAGCCAGTTTCCTTTTCAACCATAGACTTCCAATGTTTAAAAGTTTCAAAAAAGCTTCATCTTTAGTTTTCAACAAAAACACCCAAAATTTTCTACTATAATGATCAATCAAAGACATAAAATATCTCTTTAGACCAACAGTAGACACTTGGGCAGGGCCCCAAAGATCAAAATGAACATAATCCAAAGGAGCAGTAGAAACATAGGCAGATGATTTGAAACTTTTTCTAGTATGCTTACCTAGAACACAGTTTTCACACAAGTCAATGGAGCATAGTTTAGTAGGAATAATACCAGACTTGTACAAGTTCTCAAGACCTTTATTACCAATATGACCTAACCTAACATGCCACAACATAGAATCATGCATAGACATAGGCTTATCAATGGCAGTAAAAGCAGCAGCAGAGGAATTCACAACAGGAGTAGCAACAAGTTCATATAAACAAGCCTTTATCAAGCATTTAATCACAGGTTTACTATCTTTAGAAACAATCCTCACACCATAAAAACTATACACATCATATTTTAATTCCTCAAGAGCACTTTCAGACAACAAATTTCTTCTTAAATCAGGCACCCATTTCACATCCTTTATAACTCTAACAACATTGTCAAACATTCTTAAAGCAACTATACCAACACCGTTTATTTTAAGCACAGAATGATAACCCAGCATGACAGTACCAACATCATAGCATTTAAGTTCAGAAAACTAAGACTTATGGAAGGTAGCATGCATGGTACATCTAGAATCTAAAATCCAAGCATTGGAGTCGCCAGAATTTAACAAAGCAAGCATTTCATGAGTATAATAAGGATGAGATTCAAGCACATCAGAGACATTAGGCTTTTTACCAGCAAGCCTTTAATCTTTCTTCCTCTTAAAGCAGTATTTCTCAATGTGACCAGACTTAGAGCAGTAAGAACACATAAGGTGAGATTTATCAGGTTTACCATTTTGATGAGTATCAGATTTACTGGAATCTTTTTGAGGTGGTTTATTGTTTTTATTATTCTTATTGCCGTTAAACCTACCTCTAGCAACAAGCACTTCATTCTTATTGTCAGGTTTATGGTCATTTTTGAGCTCATGTTTGTTTTTAAAGACTTTCAAAGCATCATTTTTTTGAATAATGGACTCAAGATTAACTTTCTTTTCCAGTTTATCAGTACTATATTGCACAACATCTTTAAAAGTATCAAATTGAGTAGGCAAAGAATTTAACAACAAAACACATTGTTGAGTTTCCTCAACGTTGTCACCACATCTTTGCAAATCTTGAATAATAGTAAAAAACTTATCAAGATTTTCAGACAAGGAGAAACATCCACTTTGAAATTAAACAGCTTATTAAACAAATTGACACAAGAAGGGAGAGATTTTACCAAGTACAAACCTTCCAGGGCCTCCCAAAGTTTCTCAGCAGTGTCAAGATTTAATACCTGTCGAGCAACTTCATCACTTAAGCGAAGCATAACTTCACTGTGAGCTTGTTGATCAATTTCAAGGATTTTTTCCTTTGCAGTCCCATCTGGAAACTTGTTGTTTATTGCAATCCAACACTTTTCTTTGATGAGAATTGCCTTCATCTTTAATTGCCACATAGCAAAATCAGTGTGCCCATTGAAGGGCTTTAGATATGTGCCTTTATCACCCATAGCTGTAATATTGTACCTGTAAGACAACTAAACAGTTAGTAAATGATCAAAGAACACAAATAAAGATTCAAAATAGCATGAATCAAACAGTGCAACTACATATCCTAACAAGCCAAGCAAAAAACAAGTAAACTTGAAGATCAGAAGCACCAGAAGCACAAGACCTAAGCACAGAAGACCTGGATCTAGCAAACAAGGTGTGGTATGTCACGCAGGGGGGGTTCGGCACCAGCGATGTCGCCGTTTAGGTCCGTCCGAGGCCCTACGTCCAATTCTTATCCCTAGAACTCAAGAATGAGCCAGGGAATCAAGATCAGGACACTCAAGCTCTGATACCACGTTGTAAAACCTAGATCCAACTACAAATCGGTTTTGATAAGCGGAAGCGAATAAGATCTAAGCGATATTCGAAAGATCAAACGAGAATCACATGCAAGAGAACAAACAAAGCGATTTTACGTGGTTCGGTATAAATACCTACATCCACGGGGCCTCACAAATTGGCTGAATCCACCATAGAGAGTTTGTACAAGGGATGATACAAGCAATAAAAGCAAGCAACCCTAAAATAACATGCATGTGAATCAGAGGTACAAGGAAGAAGAGAAAATCCCCCTGTATGGGATAAACCGGAAGATCTAAGAAGGATTCGATCTCCAAGAACCCTAGATCTCAGAAGACGAGGAGAGCGGCCACCCAGGAGGACGGCGGAGCTCGATCCACCTTCGAGAGGAGCCACCAGCAACCTTTCTTCTCCGAGCTCTCGAGAACCGACGACAAGAGCAGGAGAAACTCCAAACCCTAGAAACCCTAGCGGAGAGCGTTTCTGCGGAGAGAGAAAGACGAAGACTTAAGTGTTGAGCTCCAGCGTCTAGAAGCGACGCGTTATAGCTAGGTCAAGACCCAAGCATCAAAACGCTGCGCTTCGAGCACAAAGAGGCAAGGCAAGGTAAGCTCCAGATCTCTGGGATACCAGGCTCATCCAACACCGAGATCCATGGGCCAGTAATGGGCTAAAGCCCAATACCGTGTATTGAGACCTTCTTCCTATCATACCTTATACATATAACATATATAGCATAGTTTATACATATATGTTAACCCCGCTATAGTTATGGTCTCAATAGAGAATCAAGCTTAAATAAGCTCAATACGACTCAGTCGAGACACACACTATAATGCATCATATATGTATAAAATATACTATAAGTTATCTGTATAATCATCATACACACATACATGTCCATACACACATAAAACAATATTACATGCCAAAGGAAAAAGTGATGAACGATTTTTAGTCGCGTAAACCGTATCAAAATAAACTCAAACTTACAAACTAGTATAGCAAGTAAGTAAGAGGTCGATCCCACAGAGGAAACAAGTATTTCTGAGCAATGTGTATCTATCAATTTGTGAAAGGGGGGTTTTGATTGATGGAAATAGAAAGAAAGCAAAATAAACTATAAACAAGTTGATGTAAAACAATTTAGAGAAGATCGCTCTACCTACAACTATCCACTTTATTTGGTTGAATTGATATTGTAACTTCCTCTTGTCCTTTTAGTTTTCCTATGAATTCCCTTGTCCCGACCTAATATAGTTACTAGTCCAATCAGTCCTAGAAACCCTTATCAATCGAACAGTCCCTAAAGAAGGATTTAACCCAATTGATAGCTTTAAGTTCAGAGATTAGCCAAGGTATTTGCAGTCCCTAAAGAGGGATTTAACAACACATCCAACTTCCTACTTGTTCAATTAGTTCAATCAGCCCTAAAGGAACAAGTTTGCTACTGAGGTTAAGGTTCACAATCAGGAATCTACAAAACCTTAGCAATTGAATTGATCTAACAAGTTGATCATGCAAGATAGAACAATTCAATAAACAATAAAGCACAAAGAAGTTGAAGCATTCAAATATAGGAAACAAGGAACGAGAATTAGAAACTCACAATCAATCCAAATAAATCTTCAAATTGCGAGTAGCACGAAGAGAGTTTAGTCGCCCATGGCGAACATCGCTCCCTCTCTTTAATTGTCAGATAGAACGTGGAATAGAATCGAAGTCCTAGAAAAATAACTAAAATTGGGGTTTTTAAAGTCAAAACGGCGTCGCTGACAACCCGTGCTACGGTCGCGGCATCATCCAAACCCGCTGCATCCTTACTGGCGGCGACCGCGGTATATATGCTACGGCCGCTGCATTGGTCTTTCACGGAAAATCAGTCTCGATTTTGCTCTTGTTGTCAACAGGAAAGTTGTAGCTCTCTGAAAGATCTTTCCAACGCATGGTCATAATAGTAATCGGACAATCGAGGCCTCCAGAAAGTGCAAAACAAGTTCAGCATGTCTGGCGACAACTTCTGCAAACTTGTTCTTCGTTTAGGTTCGCTTCTTCTTCTCAGGACCTCTTTAGATCTTCATTTAAGCTTCTTCGATCAACTAGACTTCCTCATCTTAATGCATCATCAACCCATTTCCCCTTCTCGGATCCACAGTTACCCGAAATAATCAATAAAAACGTGTAGATTCCGACTCCATCAACATAGAGAGCAAATATGCAAATTCTACTTAAATCATGCATGATATGCATCTTAACTAAGCTAAATGCAACCTATTATGCCTACCTAAATGCATGCTATCAAAAAGCTTAGGAAATTAAACACATAACATTACATCCTCCATCGCTATTCTCTGAGAAACGAGGCACAAAATCTCCCCCTATCTCCTGTCATGGAGGCGATTTAAGACCGAAGACGGATATTGAGATCTCCCTCTATTGGATCTGCTATGGGAGACAAGGAAATAGTTGATTTCAATCGACGGTTCAAGGTGCATATCTCTCCCTCCTTCCTCTTCCCTCAAAGAATCGATTTCGATAGACGATTTAAAGTGCGTCGTTCGAATTGCAGAAGCATCATTAGGTTCTTACCGAATACTGATGGATGAATCTATTCGTTTAACGATCTACCGAATACTGATGGATGATGTCAGATTTGGTTTGGCTTTGGTTGTCTGAACCTAACGTGTTTATTTGTTTCAATTATCTAAACAGTGTTCGTTGATGAATTAGGTTTGAGAAATTGATTAATAGAGGATTGTGAATTGAATGATGTCGGGATTAGCGCATAGTAATGATCAATTGAGCAATGTGAATTCGTCTTCTCATGAATCGATTCTCCCAACAAGAGCCTCCCACTTCTCTCCAGGGCATCGCTCTTTCTCTGCTATTTCACAATCGCTGCCTCCTTTTCCGCACACGATTCAAGTTCCTCTGTGGATTCTTAGCCCTTGAAGAAGATGAATCGCTGGAGACCCTTGTGCTTGTACTACACTCAGGGTATGTGTACCAAGGTAAGTTATCTCAGTTGATTGAGCCTCTTCTCCTTTTTCTTCTGGGTGTGTTTCTTGCCACTAAGGGAGTGAAGAGTTAGCTATGGATGCCTTACTTTGAATTGGATGAATGGTATATTGATCATTAGACAATTAGACGAATTGTGTTTACTGTGGAGTCTCTTATAGGGTGCCCGCCATGTGTTTGATTAAATGCACCAATGAAATGTTTTGGAGAATGAAGTGTGTCATTGACAGTGTAATTTCCCATGATTTTTCTGTATCTAATGGTTGTTCAAGAGCCAAATTGTTTTAAATTCTTGACTTTGATGTTACCTAATCCCATGTTTTATCTACAAATTACATTAAAACTACCATTTTAATAACTGAAAGTGATACTACTTTTGGTCTGTGGGGTTGTTTTAATCGGACCCATCTGCTGCTGCTATACATGTGTTAATTACATAATAAGCATTATAGTAGCCTTCTTCTATCATTTTTGTATTAAGATGATAGATGGGATTAATTGGAGGATGACTTTGTTTGTTCTTATTGTGATTCCAATTATTTTTTGCTGCTAGTGAAAATGTATATTGTCTACATTTATGTTATATTAACCTATAATAAGTTTGAAGCCTATTAGCCTAAATGATAGAGCGATGTGCTAATGCACAAAAATGCGAGTTCAAATCCCTAGTAGGCTAATGTTAACATAAAAATTAAGAATGTAGTATGAAATACTAGGCTAATCTTAACATAAAAATCAAAGTGACAGATAGAATTCACTATTTAATGTGCATGTACAAAGAGTTGATTTTACTTATTTTGTTCTTGCATTGATGTCTCATTGCATCGATTGTATAAAATTGTCATCACAAATAAATGAGATCAGTGAAATGTAATCATAAATATGTCATTAGTGAATATAAGTCACCGATGAATTTTAATCACATTTTATGGTCCTATGTCATCAATTATATAAATGTAATAAAAATGTCATCAACAAGAAATATTATCACAAATGATTTAATCAATGAAGTGTACGTAATCACAAATTTGTCACCAATGAATAAAAGTCAGGCTCATCTCAAATATGTCACCAATAAAGTGTAATCAAATTTTATGCTCAATCGTTATCAATTGTATAAATATGTTACCAATAAAAATGTCATCACAAATGATTGAGATTAATGAAGTGTAATCACAAATGTCACCAATGAATAAAAATGTAATGAACATGTCACCACAAATGATTGCATCAATGAAGTGTAATCACAAATGTGTCATCAGTGAATAAAAGTAGAATCGATGAAAATATATCGATATGCAATTGATTAAATTAAAAAAAAAAGTGACATCAAACGATTTGATAAAAAAAAAAAGTGGCATCAAATAATTACATTAGAAAAATAGCATCAAAACACTACTTTGAAAAAGTTGCATTACATTAAAGAAAAAAATGTCATGAACATACTACATCGAAAAAATAATAATAATAATAATAATAATAATAATAATAATAATAATAATAATAATAATAATAATAATAATAATAATAATAATAATAATAATAATAATAATAATAATAATAAACTTAGATGTGTGTTCATTAGACTATCCACATTGGGGGTTTCTTAAGGGTTTTTAAGGTAAAAAAAAAATTAAATAAAGGGATGAGGGATGAATAGTTTAAGAAATGATGTTGATGGTTTCTTACCTAGCAACTAAATAATAAACTCAAGAAACCCAAAAAATGATGATGATGGGGACTGGGGAGTGAGAAGAGAAGAGAGAGGGAAAAATGGTTGGTTATTCAATTAATTTAATAGTTAAATTAAATAGGTATAATATTAAAATGGGTTGTATACTTTTGTATGGACGTGGGTTGAAAATAGAGTTGAGTTTTTTAAGGAGAGAGAAAGTGATAAAGGACAGTTAAGAAACCGTAGAAACCAAAACCAATACGGATGCTCTAGGACCTTTTGCTTTGCAGTTGAAATGGCGACTGAGATTATTATTATTATTATTATTATTATTATTATTATTATTATTATTATTATTATTATTATTATTATTATTATTATTATTATATAATTACGTACTACAAGAAATTAGTGGGTAGACGAGATACTATCTGGGCACCCACTCCCTTAGCAAATTATTATTATTATTATTATTATTATTATTAATATTATTATTATTATTATTATTATTATTATTATTATTATTATTATTATTATTATTATTATTATTATTATTATTATTATTATTATGCCAAGTCTAGTATTGTTATTATAATCATAAAAACATATTACAAGAAATTAGTGGGCACTCGAGATACTATCTGGGCACTCACTCCCTTAGCGATAACATAGCTAAGTCTAGTAAAAATAGAAATTGCAGCACGAGCCCCAACATCTTGAGATACCGATAATATATAGTCCCTCTGATGAAGATTTCATACACCTGTTCACAAAGTTGTGCTCATTCATTACAAATGGTCGTCAAACTTGATAATAAAATTGTGCCACTATCCGCATGGTGACCAAAACAAATCGTACAGTCAAAATGATATTTTCTCATGGCTTAACAAAATTCGGAGATCCACTTACCCTGGCTATGGTTTGGTGGGGCGTTTGGGCCAATTAGGAACAAAATTGTATTTAATGATGATAATTTTATGGGAACCAAGAAACAAGCATACCTAAGACAACTCTTACAATAATAACACGACTCTAAAAACATATTATGGGAATACACCACCACAGTAGATACACGATCACAACCCCCACTCAAATGTTAGAATAACCTTCGATTGAAAAAACTTATGGCGGACATTTGAAGATTAATTTTAATGGCTCTAAGCTCCCGTCTGGACTTGCTACTTCAAGCTTTGCCATCCAAGATTTCACCGGTTCGATCACAACGTTTGGCATGCAGGTCACATTGCAGCATGGTATTCTCCTTTATGATTGAATCCTTAGCGGTCAACCATTCTAGTCTTTTGATGGCGAGGGATTTGGGTCTACAACGTGTCGATATTGAGGTTACTGTATCTATGGAAAGTTGAAAATTGAAATGTCTTGAGAGATCGAAAATGATCTTCATGGACATTATGTATCTTTTCCATTGCTTTGAGTGGGTAACTTTCACTTATATCTTTCGCAAGGTCAATCAAGTGACCAACAAGGCCCAACTCAGACATATTATGGACCATGAGATGCTCAAGTCTCATCCATAGTTTCTTTTCCTCGTTCTGAAGAAGGTCATTGGATGATGGATCTGACACTCCAAAAACTTCACCATGTATAAAAAAAAATATCCAAAATGGGAATGAAAATGAAATAAAACAATTAATGTGAAATATTCACAAATAAAATCAAAATTGGAAATATGAAAATTATTTTATAAGGAAACCGGGCGGTACACGCAGCGATTGTTTTGTAACGATCAATCTGATCTTAATCCACAAATTGGAGGCCCCAACTACTCGATCTTCTAATGATATGATCTGACAATGATTCTCCCACAAAATAAATAAATCAATTAATGATGAACCTTTTCACCAAAAAAAACTCAATGATCAGCCCATTCATGCATTGTTACAAGTTAAACCCCAATAAATAAATTAATACAATCCGGCCACATATATATATATATATATCACTGTGGATCGATTTGCAGTAATCTCGTCGTCGTGGTTGATTAATTAACATGATTTCCTGAATTAAATATAAAACCCCTAACAACTATCACTTCCTTTATCGTCCTGTCGATCGTATATACCAATATACCATATCCCTTATAATTAATGATACGATGATTAACCTACTTTTAATCTCTCCTCTAATGGGACTGATCGATTGTACAGATAAGGGTCTCATGTGGGTGGGGTCTTACATTATTCACAATATCAGATTTTATCACTAATTAATTAATTTATAATCACGTATATATCTTACAATATTACATTAAACCAGGCCAGCTGCAGATTCAGAGCGATCATCATTTTAGCTAGCTCACACAATTCAATAATCAATATATATATTCATTCCATCGTCTCCTTCCTTCTTTGCCTTTGTCGAGGATCAATTCGATCAACAGGACACTTAACTATGCTCGCGGTTTTTGCAAATTCAAGGTCACTACTCTAACCCTAATCTCGATCTCTACCTTATTATTTCCGGTTATATTGTGTCGTATCGGATTTTATAATTAAAAGGCTAAATAATTTTTTCATCCCCAGGAGTCCAAATGACTTTATAATTTGCATGTATCATGTATGGTATAGACTGTATAGTCCATGATCAATATATTTTACGACATGCCAATCGGGTCGTAGACAGGCAATAGAGATGATGTTGTGTTGAAGCTTGATAGGGGGGACCAATGGAAGTGTAAATAGCTAGCTGGGGATCTTTAAAGGCCTTCTGTTAAGAGTAGATGGGGCAATGCATATAATATATATATATTGCCAATGCAAGTTTAAATTAGGGTTCATAACTTTTGTGTTACATTACAGCCAAACCGAAAGGGATGTGTAACTAGCTAGCTTTTTAATTTCTAATTCCTCCACCTACTTGTTTCTTTTTCATTTCCACTTTCGATTCTCATATGTGCAAAATTCCTCTATCCTTGCTATCATTTGCTGGATATATAGGTCAGGTCGTTCCTGGTTTACCACCACAATATAAATTAGTATCATCGGGACGGATCCACCAATTTTCCCAAGCCCCCCACATATCCGACACTGATTTGATTTGATCCATCTCAAAGGTTACCCGACTTAATAACCCTAGCTAGAATGTTAACACATTATTTTTTCAAAAACATTTATGTTTCAACTTTTCCGAAAAACAATGGACACAACATCTGCAAAATGTAATCCAAGTCTAAATCTGACCTACCTTGCTTGCTACACATTATACTCAACTTGCGTTTGGATGTAAGACAAAAAAAAAAAGGAATAGTTGTATTTGTAAATTGTAATGTATTTGGTGGTGTTTCGTGTAGCACTAGTAAAATAGAGAGTGTCAGTGAATCTGAAAAACAAAAAAGGGGGCCAAAATTAGGAAGTGGGAAACATGTCCAATTCGGATAGGGATTCAGAGTGTTGCCCACAACAGAAGAAGCCTTCCTTTTTAGCAACCGCTCAGTGCCGTACAGTGCGTGTCGTCTTGTCTCTCTTTGAGTTTTTCCGTCTTCAGTTCACTGGAAAGAAGAACAACCAAAGCTGAACTGAACCCCTTGAAATCCGCTCTCAATTCATGATTTGATGGAGTTAATTGAATTACATTTATCAGCAAACAAAGTTACTCTACTCCGTAGTCCGTAGTGGAGTAGAGTAAATAAAAACAGAGCAGAGCGTGTACATGTATTTACACAACATTATAAATAAACCCATCCATCTGCAAGCTGCAAGCTTCAATCTTGTGCAGCTTTTTTAATGGCCGAAACCAAAGCCAAGATTAAAACAGCGGCCGCTAGCTAATCGCAGTGAAAGAAAGAAAGAGGGCTAAACCTAAAACCTAGCTAGGAGTAGTGCTGTCTCTGATTTCTGTTCTACTCTAAAAAGTAAAAAGCTTCTTGAATTGATAGGAAAATTAAATTACAGAACTCAGTTCCCATCAATTCATACCTCTAATTTGATACTCCTATGCTTACCAATACCATTGTATGTAAATGTAATGAAAATGAAACCCTAGTGGGGTGGGAGTACTACTAACACGTGTGAGGTGGCGCGTGCGGGAATCAGAAATCGCTATCGCTATCAAGCAAGTAAGTAAGCAAGGGCATTAAATAAAGGGGGGAGGGGGTGTGGGTTTGGGTTTGGAGCCTGGGGTGGCCTTGTGGTCACCCGCCTATCTATCCAGCTAACCTACACTACTACTACCTGCTACTGCTGTATCAGCATAACCCATTCCTCTGTTTTCATTTCCACCCGCATCTTTGTTTTTCTTATATGTTTGTTGTCTACATTACACATATCATCAAATTAACACATTCCAGGGTTGAATTGGTTCAATCAGAAATGACCTATTGGCCGTCGCCGGAAAGTTTATGTGATTTTTTTAATTCAAGGTCCACTTGAAAACCTAATTAAAAAAGAAAAACCAACTGATTCTAGTTAGTGGATGTATTAAGTGGTTGGTAATTCACACTTAATTTGTGCAATAAACTTGCAGTGCAGTAGGGGCAAGTAGTACTAGTTAGTAATTGCTGGTTGTGGGAGGGAGGTGTCAAATTTAAGGCACACATTGAATAGTAAAGCATTAGATGGAATGTGAATCAAACTATATATCGTACTACGTACCCCCATAGGCCATAGGAATCTCTATACATATATACTCTCTCCGGGTCTGAAACCTTGCAGCCGAATTTGCTCACTCCATACACAATCCCATTTCTAACCATAAATAAATTAAACTATTCATATTTCTCCTCCTCTTTTTTTCCTTTCCTTTTAGGGGTTCAACTATTCATAATTCATATGAGATAAACAAGGCAGAGGAGACCGAATCTTAAGGACACACCTCACCATTTTTTATCACCCCAAATCACAACAAGGTGAAGGTGTCTCTGTTTTCTGCTCGTGCGCTGCTGCTTCTGCAACTTCCCTACCATTTTTTTTTTGCATTCAAATAAAGGTAAACTTTAAAAACAAAATCCCTCCTTACATCATTATTGAAAGCCCTTTATACCAAAAGTTACATATAACTGCCCAATGTTGGTACATTGTTGCCATATATCACCAAACTCATTTTCATTTTATAAATTATTATTAATTATACATAAGTATCTTAAGTGACCTTTATTTAATTATCTAAGTAGTTTTCTATTTTTTTTTTATAAGGTAAGAATTCGAGGACAAGACAAACCTAACATCTCGAGTTGCCGACTTTGTCGGCAGAGGACAAACCGTCAAACCTACAACAAAAATAAATAAAAAATGTGCAAAATAGGCAGTAACAAGTAGTTTTCTAATTATGATTTATGATACAAGTGTACATAAAATTAAATAAAGCACCTTACTTTATTTTTAATGCACTAATCCACCCATAATTTATATAAGATCTATACAGAATAGAAACGTTTTATAGAGATCGAAGTATATTAGATCTAACTAGAATAGAAAAATAAGCATAAAAATTATGAACAAACTGTAGGTCGATACGAGATTGTGAAATACTAACCACCAATATATATGAAATGTCATTCATTAAGAATTAAAACAATATATCTTCATTTGTAAGAGATTTATTTTATCAAACTTGGTAAAGTTATTTTGGCAAAGCTACTCCATTTTCTAAAATTTGGGGGTTTTCTGTTTGTCTTCTTCGATTGCTCAGAGCTGAGAGATACCCAAATCTCGAGGACAACAATGTCTGATGGATGTTTTTTTTTATAAAAAAAAATATATATATTGATTTTAAAGTATTAACAGTATTAATAAAGCTGTGAAGTTGAAGCTCTACAGTTTACAGTCCTCCACGCCTCATACCCTGTTTCCCCCCCTTTCCTTCACCCGCCATCTTCTCTCTTTGTGTCTCCAAACACTCCCATTTTGAAGTTTGAATTCACAGTATTTAGAAGGGTTTGTTGGTGTCTTATCTTTAATGGTGGTTGCCTCCAAGTTGACCTCTCAAAGCTGTTTCAGTTACACACGGAACCCTCCACATTCACAGGGGGGTCGGTGCAATTGTTTTCTCAGGTCTTCATCTTCCTCCAAAGTTTTATTATTATTTAATTGCTTTGATTTCCGCCTCTTTTTGGATTGATTCCTCAATTTCTCGGTTTAAAAATCGTGTCTTTTTGCATCTAAATACCTCGTATAAAATGAACGGAAACAGTAAGAAATCAAACCCGCTCCATTCCTGATTCTGTAGAATCCGGGGGGCAATCAAATGGTTTTGCTTGATTTTGTGAGCAAAATGTGGGATTTGCTTACCTTGTATATTTCCATTGGACAATTACAGGTAAAAGGGGGGAATTTCTTTGATGTGGAAAATTGATCTTGCAAGAGGACAAAATGCAGGAATTTGGTGAGAGAGGCGACGTGTTCTATGACTCTCTCGATTGCTTGCAATCGCTCGACTGTGAATCCGGAATCGGATTGTGGAGGAACGAGATGATGAGCGTCAACGAGCGACGCGGCGCGTTCCTGTGCAAAATGGGGTTCATTGATTCTTACAAGCCGGAATCATCAAACATGGAGTTCGAGTTCGAGTTAGATAGGGTCAACGAAATCAGCGGAACGGTTTCGAGCTCATGCGATTCAACTTGTTTCGGCAATGGAACAGTAGAAACTCCTATTCGTAGCGATAGGGATGATGAGTCCGGAGAAGCCAATGACATGGCCGATGAGCCCGAGGTGGAGTTGCCAGTAGATCATAGCCCGTCGATCTCATCTGAAGCCGAATCATGTGATCCCCGGAGCCTTGCCTCCGACAATAAGGCGAGGCGGAATTGGTGGGAAAAGCTCTTGTCTTTGGCGAGAAAAGGCGGCAAGAACTCGAAGGCACACCGGATCAGTACAGCTGTTAAGGTTCAGGCTAACAAGAAGAGGCTCAAGGAGCTCAGTGCATTGTATGCCGGCCAGGAGTTCCGAGCTCACAAGGGCGTGGTTTGGACCGCAAAGTTCAGTCCGAACGGGCAGTACTTGGCTACCGGTGGCCAGGACGGGGTTCTGCGCATCTGGTGCGTTACTTGGGCTGATTCCCTTGAGAAGCCCTTTGTTGATCAAGAAGAGATCAAGACGTCTCGTGTTCCGGTTTTCGTTCCTGATCGGGTGTTTCGGATCAAGGAGACTCCTGTACATGAGTTTCAAGGCCATATGGGCGATATCCTCGACCTCTCTTGGTCGAATTCCAATGTATGTTCGATCAAACCTTGGAAAATGATTCAATATTGTTTTGCTTTTTTGCTGTCAATCTCACTAACGGTTAGTTTCTTGTTGCAGATGATCCTTTCGTCGTCAACTGATTGCAGTGTTCGTCTCTGGCAAGTTGGTTCCGATGACTGTCTAAGCGTTTTTCGTCACCCTGATTTCGGTAAGCTTCCTGAACGAACGCCTTATTCGTTAAGAAGCTAAGCTAGCCGTATGTGATGATTGAAGATACTAATTCGGTTTCAACATTCAGTGACTTGTGTTCAGTTCAATCCAATCAACGATGGCTCCTTCGTAACTGGATCCATCGATGGGAAGATTCGTGTATGGAGAGTGTCAGAAGGGAGAGTTATCGAATGGGACGATGCTCGTGAGGCAGTTACTGCAGTATCTTACCAACCCGATGGACAGGGGATGGTTGCTGGCTTGTTAAACGGAACCTGTCGACTCTACGAGGCAGCTGGTGTGTACTGCTCACAAACTCTTTCATTGTCGTGGCAGGGTCGTTTTCGTTTCTAACATTGTGTGCTTTTCGTGTTATAGGCGAGTCGCTTCAGCTTAGCGAGCATGTTCAAATTCTTGGATGCAGAAGGTCATCAGGAAGCAGGATTACCGGGATACAGGTTAGCAACCAAACACGAATCTGTTCACAAGAGAGTCGATCTATTGGTTAATCGAATACGAAGTCTGATTTGTTTCTTATGTGTTTACCTATGCAGTTTTGCCCGGAGAACCCTGAGAGAGTCATGGTAACATCGGAAGATTCCAAGATTCGCGTCTTTGACAAGACCAACATAATCAAAAAGTACCGAGGTACATAGAAGAAGCCAACCTTATGCAATCGTTGTTTCGTAGTCATGTTTTCGTATAGGGTTCTAAATATCGGCTCTTTGAACACTTGATAGGTCTTCCAAAGTCGGGAACGCAAACATCAGCTGCGTTTACACCGAGTGGGCGACATATCCTATCCGTCGGAGAGGACTCTCGTGTTTACCTTTGGGACTACAACAGCCAAGATACACCACCGGCTTCAAAGCACGCAAAGACCAATCGCTCCTGCGAGTACTTCCACTCGCAAGGGGTGTCTGTCGCGCTACCCTGGGTCAGCCAGGAATCAGCTCACTCGGTTTCCTACGGTAGCCAACGGGCATGTCCCAACACAAACTGCGCTCAAGCCCAAGGGCCCCTCGAATCCGAGTGTGTCTCCCTCGCAAAATGGTTCTCCTTAGATGGCTCCTCTCGGGTGACTGCCACTTGGCCAGAGGAGATGCTTGCTTCCAAGGAAGAGCAAGAATGCTGGAGTAGTAGTTGCCGTTGTGACGGACCCCAATCACCAATGTGGGGCCTCGTGATCGTCACAGCAAGCTGCGACGGGATGATCAGGGTGTTCCACAACTACGGTGTCATCCCCGACAGGGCGTAGGTACTTGTGGTCGAGTTCCGGTGGTATCCGGAATCGTTGTGAATGATAGATGTTGCTAAGTGATAGTATGAGTTGCTAGATTAGAGGTAGGTAATGGTAGCTAAGTAGGAGGAGATTCTTTGAGTTGGGAGAGGTAGTTGGAAAAGAGTCACAATTTGTGTACATACGGAGTAGACAAAATTGAGTAGGCAATGAACTCACATTTTCTTAATGCAATACAAGTGTAAAATGTGATATCCTAATTCCAAACTTCAACAACTTTATTTCTGACAGTTTCATCTTTGATTTCGTTTTTTTTTTTTTAATCTTTGATTTCTTTTTTTTTTTTTGTTTTTTTGATCAGGTAATAATTCGATGGCCAGACAGACCTGGCTCATCGAGAGGCCGACAGAGTCAGCAGACGGCGAACCGTCAAACATACAATCATAATAATAAAAAGGTGCAACACAAAGACGGAAAACAAACAGTCACTAGAAGAACAGACGAGCCTAATCCATAAAAATTGAGGGCGACGAAGACGGAACGGAGCCAAGCGCCATCAAGAGATAACACCGCTGGCCAGCGGTACATCAGGAGTCTCCCTGTGGGCGATGAGACGAACCTCCGAGGAAATTTCCGGAATACGGAGTCGCCATGATGCACACCGCCACGACCCCAGCCAGACCCGACACCGGACACACGAGCCCTAACTCAAATCAGAACCGTCAAGAGCAACCACCAACTGTCGTGAACCGCCCTTGTAGAGAGCGCACCTGCAAGCCCTTTCGGGAATTTGTCAAGACCCTTTCGGGTGGGTTTACACCATATTAATATATATATATATATATATATATATATATATATATATATATATATATATATATAATTTTTAAATTTGACAAAATCTCAACCTTGGGCCCGAAGGACCCGAACTTGGGCCCAAAGGAACCAAGGGAGAGAGGAGGTGCACAGCCAGGAGTGACCAATCGGATGGCGATTTCAAGCCGGAGACGGCCGGAAATCAGGCAGGCCGCCAGAAAAGGAGGAGGAAGGCCAAAAAAGGGGGAAGGGAGACGCAAGCAGCGCCAAGGAGGCGGTGGCGAGGCGCTGGCACCAACAACCCAGGGTCGCAACATCGACGCAGAAAAACCGAATCAAAGGGAGGGGCGACATTGGAGAGCAGCGAAATCGCCACTGCCAAGCCAACGAGCCCCGATTAGACAAACCGACATGGAAATTGACGGTCGGGGAACCCAATTTCACCAAAAAAACCCAGGCTGAGACGGAAAAGGGTGGAGGGCTCAAATTTAGGGTTACACAACCACTCCAAATCAAGCCCGAAACATCGCCGGGAGAAGGTCAATTGACCACCAAAAGGCCAGAATCGAACCCAAGGAGGGGCGAGGAGGTATGGGAGGAGAGCTATGGCGGAGGATTTGCACCGACGGGGGGTTGGGTTGGGGATGATGAAATTGGGGGCGCGTGGCCCCTAGGCCAAGCGCGTTCTTTCTCGAACCTTTTAGCTTCCTCCAATACGGCATTTTTAATCTTTGATTTCGTTTTGAAGTATTACCTATAACTTGTTTGGTCAGAAAAAGATAAGCAACTACTTAAGCTCAAGTTGTTGACAGGTTTAATGACAATTCAACTCAAAATATGTTATTGTCAGTTATCTATCAATGAATTTTTTTCTCCTTTTTCATCAAAACTATTCACAAGTTTTAAAAGTCCCAAAAATGAAATAGTGATGCTTGTCAAATCATTTAGCTTGGTTAGAAATACTACCTCCATTCGACAAAACATGTCGTTTAATATTTACGGACGCTTCTTTAGAATGATAAAAATTATATAAAATATTTATTTTTTTATAAATTTTTTCAACAAGTTTGTACTTATTAATAATAACTACAAAATTATTTTAAAAAACTAGATATTTTATATAGTTTTTATCTCCTATAAAAGCGTGTGTGAATAGTAAGGTGACATATTTTGCCGAACGGATGGACTACAAGGTAGTAGTAAATTACAATAAAATTAATTTTTATTAAAAAAATACTATAATAATACTCCGTATATAAATTTCTATTTTACTAAATTCATTTATTAAGGAAATTTAATCCTACCCGTATAAAAACTTCATTTGAACTTATGGCTAATATAATTCATCTTTATTTTACTTGCCTCACCATATGTATATGTCAAATTTAGTTTAAATAAAGAACCGTTAAAACTTTTAAAAACTTCATCTTAACTTAAATAAGTTATTCTAATGTCAAATGTAATAACTTCATTCAACTTTTAAAACTTCTAATAACTTCACTTAATTTGGTATAAATAGAACATGACTATTCATTCATTGACACACTCATATGTATATGTTATTGTATTTCCTAATTTTCTCCCTCTCTTCAAAAATCCCTTTTCATAAATCGTCGATTGAAGTGCAAAGAAACCCTACCAGTAGAGTTCGACATATTGTCATGTATACTCGATCTTGGTGAATGATGAGCTTGCCCAAACCTTCCGCCCATAAAGGGGATTATGATAGGGTGATCCTATTTCGCCCTACCTCTTTCTCCTTGGGGCTGAGAATTTAGCTCGAAAACTTCAACAACTGAATGACCAACAGAGGAACTCATTAGGTTTCAAAATGACGAGAACAGGAACCTAGATTCCATTCCTATCCTTTGTAGACGAAATTATGATTTTCGCCAAAGCAACCCAGGAAGCCTACTCTTTTAGTGAAAACAACTCTTGATGAGTACCGTGCAAATCTCTCGACAAAAAGTAAATTTTCAAAAATCAGCATTCCAAGTTACAAAGGGGGTATCAAGCAACAAGAAACAGAGAATCCAAACCACACTACAAATCACGAGTCAAACGAGCTTGAAAAAAATACATTGGATGCCCGATTATAAATGGAAGAGTAAACAAGAATACTTTTGATGAGGTCCTTGGAAAGACAAGAAACCAACTAGCAAAATAGAAAGCTGATTCACTATCCCAGCAGGGATGAATACTATTAATCAAGGCAAACCTTGCTGCTAAACCAAACTATGTTATGCAAAACTTTATGCTTTCAGAGGGTATCCATAAAGAACATGTTCGATTGAACAAATGTTTTTTTTTTGGAATAAAGACCAAAGTCACAAACCACTTATCGGGTGGGATAGAATGAATATGTAGACCAAAATATATCGTAGGTCTGGGCCTAAACAAAACAAAAGACATGAATAAGGCACTACAGATGAAACTGCTATGAAAAATCTTAGCGGAACCACAAAATGAATGGGTGGAAATAGTCAAAAAAAAAAATTTGAGAGAATCCAAAATATGGGATTATAAAAAAAATACTTCTTGGCAATAGGCGAAACTGGTGGAAATAACAGACGAATTCTGTTCAGGCCTAATTTGGCAAATAGGAAATGAAAAGACAATCACATTCTGGAATGACAAGTGGTTGAATGAAGACTTATGTCTCATCGAAAAAAGGCTACACGACCAAGTAGATGAACAAGAAACAATTGACCAATATATAATACAAAATAAGACCTGGAATGTGGAGAAACTAAAGGATATACTTCCTATAGAAGTCGTAGAGCAGATCCTTAGCATCCTCATCCCAAATCCCAATGAATGAATTTGAGGAGAAATTATATTAGAAACCTAGTAGAAATGGATGGTTCTCAATTGTCAGTGCCCTTGTGCATATTACGAAAGCACATAGAAACAGCAGAGATACATATGATTGGATTTGAAATCTGGACTGTCCACCCAAAGTTAAAAATTTTCTTTGGAAAAGCCTCCTCGATGGCATACCTACTAAAACAAGACTACGGAACAGAGGAATAGACGTACTCATAGGTTGTATTCTTTGCAACCATGTTGATGAAAACGCAACTCATATTTTTACTGAGTGCCAAACAGCCCTTACGATCATAGGGAAAATGGATAAGAGAATACAAAGTGTAATATGAAACACCAATAAGACTAACAGAACATATAAGGAAATTGCTTTCAACATATTCTCACAACTAAATCCAAACTAGAAAGCAACTCTTGCCCTATCCCTTTGGGGTATTTAGACAAAGAGGAACAACATTCTATTTAACGACTATGTTCTCCGGGAGGTTGATGACTGGGTACAATATATGAAACAACAACAAACAAGCTGGAGAAAGGCACAACTAGAGGAGATGGTAGACGAGAACCTGGCCAAAAAATCCCTCGGGACTTAGATCAACCAACATAAATAAAAAAAAAAGACAAAATGGGAAAAACCTAAAGAAAGTTTTGTGAAATTAAATTTTGATGGCGCTTAACTTCTTTTGGGCAAAGCGGCTTGCGGTTTTGTGATTCGCAATTCTCTTGGAAGACCGTTGACGGGTGGTGCCTTTGGCTGATGACAGGTTTCGGCTTTGCATGTGGAGACTTGTGGCCTTCTCTACGGGCTCTCGGAAGCTTTGAAGGGAGGCTTCACGCGTCTTGAGGTGGAAGACGACTACCTTACGACGATCAATGTCTTGAAGGGTTGCTGGATGTGTCCTTGGGAGATCGAGACAATTATTTTCGACATCCTCGCTTTCTGTCGTGCCTTTGATGACATCTCTTTCTCCCACATTTGCAGGGAAGGAAACCGGGTGACAGATCATATTGCCCATCTTGGTCTTGAGGCGAACTTCTCAGGACGAAGATGTTATGTTGTGATCAACGACCTCGTCCGAAAGGACGCTATTGGGTGGTGGTACAACTGTGGTTGACCACCCCCAAAACTTTGCCTTGTATAAAAAAAAAGTAGAAGTCGACGTATTAGTTTCTTCAGACGAATAGGGGTTGCACTTGCAAATTAAAGGGTGAAGCAATAAATTTACATGATGAGGAGTAAACATTTAATTTTAGAGTTCACCCATCCATCTTCCTCCAAATTTGCATATTTTTTTCTCTCTCCTCTTCAATTTCTCTATTTTGCAAAATGGTTTCCAGGAGCTGTTGAGGTTGAAAAATGAATATCTTTTCTCCAGAATTTCCCAAAATCTCTATTGGGGTTGCCCTTAGTTATGTAAAAGGAAAAAAAATACTAATTTTGAGATAATTTTAAATTTAGCTTTAATTTACTCATGTAGTTTATACTCAAAATTAGTTTTTTATAGATAACAAATTTGATATTTAATAAGAAGATGTTACATCATTAAATTTTAAAAGTTTTTATTGCTATGTTAAAATTTTGGCCGAAAAATTACTTAGAATTCGTCTGGTGTTTAAATTGGTTACTTATGTGAAATGTGGGTTTGTTTTATTTTCAGACATGCTATTGGCACGGTTGTATATTGGCAACCGCACACGTTGTCAACTCCGCTCTTCGGTGTCCATAAACATTTTGCCTATCCCGACCTCTCAAGTCGATGAGATATGACAACTAATCCTACCGTTACCGACATCCTAAGTCGGTAGTCTATGTGCATTTTGTTGGAGTTCTGCAAATCGCAGCTTCCAATACCATATGAAAGAACAATTGAGGACGAAAGCACATCATGTACAAGCTTATATTTCATACAAATGAAAGCAAAGTATTTCCGAAATTATGTCGAAAATGATGGCGTCAGTTGCAGGGGAATACCGTCACAAATTGCGCGCACTCCACTTCTACCGATTTCAGAAGCCGGTGCCGACGGAGTATCTACTGACTGTGGTGGTCGGATTCATTGAAAATGTACGGCTCCAGAGGTCGGTGTCGAGACCGTGTCCATGGCGAGAATTTAGACGTACGGATAACAACCCCCTTTATTTTTAAACTTTAAAAGTGATTATAAGTGTGTTTTTCTCATAAATATAAATAAACCAAGAATAATTTGAGGTTTTTATTTGAAGCAAGATAAAAAAAAATTCTATTATCTAGACAAGCCTAGAGAAACCGAGAGATCGAACAAGCCAGTAGATGAACTAACCATCATGTACAACCAGAATAAAAAAAACAGAAGCAAATGACAGAAATAGCACAAAGCAAATAACGGAAAGGAAAAGTCGGGGAGGGCGCCGGCGAAAACAGAGTGCCCGCTGAAAACAGCGCAGAGGAACCCGGGCTCCCCGGGAAATAGCTTCCATACCCCCACGAGTTCATTAAACTGCCTTGAATCCCGAAGAGATTTTGCGGCTCCACCGCCGCCGAAAACTGTTACTAGTTGATGTTTTAAAATATGATTGGAATGGTGAAATAATTTATTGTTATTAAATTATAAATGTGGCTTGTGTATTTTAGTATGTATTGCTTGATAAATTATTTAAAAGGAGTTTTCAAGTTTTCGGAAATGTCCTTTAAGGATTTGTGTTTGGAAAACCAAAATGTCGGAATTAATTCTATAATATGATTTTGAGATATTGGTTTTAAGGTTTAAGTGTTTAATGTTGAGATCTTTGTCTTGGCTTGATGATGTTGGTTTTGGGAAGGAAATTGGAAGAATGATTTTGGTTGATGTTGATCATATCAGAAGGGTTTTGGAAAATGGTTTTACTATCGGTTGGTTTTGAGCATGTTGAGAACTTGGGTTTCGTGTGTATGAATGATGGTTCGGTAGCTTATGGAGATGGCTTGATGATAGGTGTGTATTGCTTTGGACTTGCATTTGGGCCCTTGCTTGTGTTATCTTGCTGTTCTGCATCTTCAGGTAAGTATCCTACGGGACTTACTCAGTAACCTGGACCTCCTGCCTGATGTGTCATGTGATGTGTAGTTGTTGCATATTAAAGCATGCCATGTAGTATCATGCTATGATTGCATTGAGCTGAGCATGTGGTTACTATGTGTGTTTGAATACAGAACGATCATTATCTGTGATAGTCCTAGAGTCTTTGTTAGGGTCATTGGGTAGCCCAGCCTCATCGGGTACCCTGAGTCAATCGACACTTCGCATGATCACACACTACCATATAATTATTTTACACTTGTATGGTACATGAATGTTAGGATGAGATAGTTAAAGTACCTTGATTGTATCCATATTCGATATGTGCTAGTAGCACTTACCTTATAGGACTTGTGATTCCAATATGACTCGTTGAGTAGTAAGTTGTTGTACTTGCTCCATCACGCGAACATGCTTGTCCATATATGTGATGGTTGTTGTACCATTTCATGTACTCCTATGACGGTTCGTCCCTAGCATGCTCATAATCTATTGTCAGTAATGTTCTCCCGACTGCTACGTGAAGATGCTAGGCCTTATCGTGTATCGTTAAAATCATGTACGACTTATTCTTCCTAGATATATCTCGTCGTCTAAATTCATGCTATATTTGACCTCACTTGTTGGTGTGTATATCCTGCTCATGCATTGTCCATATATGTGATACTTGCTCTATTTGCTAAATCCTGCATATCTTGCTTAAGGCTACTAGGTGTCATGGCTTTCATGGAATAATAGACTGCTAGCTTGCTCCGTATGCATCAGTGTAGGACTCAATTGTGTCTTTTGGAATGTACATGTATGTCGTTGTTTCTTGAGATAGGTACATGTTAGTGTGGATTGATATGGTTGATTTGCTTCTGATGAACTCTTGCTACTTGTCACAAATTGTAACCTCACCGACTTTCATAAGGGCATCGTTGCTATCCTCGGGTTAGAGTCTTATCTCCAGTCTTTGTCTGTATTTGTTTCCAAAGCAAACATTGGGTTGCCCGTCCCTGTCACTCCCCTATCTCTGCTAACTTAGACTCCTCTGCGATACTTGGATGAGCGATCGCATAGGAAAGAGAACGGAACGTGGGATAACGATAGAGCGGCGCAGCAGAAGCGTGGGCCCATAACCCACAGGCCTCAAGATCGATGATGCCGATAGAATGAGCACATTTCGAGGGTTGCGATCACTGGGTAAGATATGACTTGCAAGCGAGAGTGTCCTCCGTTCTAATTGCTAATCCCTCTGAATTTGTTGATTATGATATTGCACTGACTTGACGATGCAACTAATGTGCTGATGTGATGACTTGGTAATGAATCTTGCCTGATTATCCACTGTCTATGATGATATGATTTGATGTCTTACAGTTCTCATGTATCATGATGTCTTGATGTGTTGCTACTCTAAGTTGCTAAGCATGATCTAAATTCCTTGCCTATGAAATGTGAACTGCAACTGCTGAGAAACCTGGACTATTTATTAGATAAGGTTATGATGGAACTTGCTAGCTTCAATTGACTATGTTCACATATGATGATTTGGAATAATTACTGAGCATGACGGTAAATTGAGACTTATTGATACAGTTGCAATGCTTAATGATGAACTAAGGATACTATTGTTATAAATGCTAGTTGATATGATGTAGTCCTTATGTGTAATAATGTCCATGATTGCTTCTTCTTTGAACATGTGGGTGAGGCTCTTTTGTGGAGTGGTTGGTAAATGGTGAAAGGATTTGAGTCGTTAGGATGATCGATGGTATTATGAGGTAAGTCGCAAAAGAGGGATGTTGGCTTAGGTAAGACCGAGTGAGTTGGGGATTTAGAAGAGGCAATGCTTGGTGGTTCCGATGAACTTTTAGGTAAATCTTGAGTGGGGTATGGTTAGTCATAGGTCGACTAGGTGGTGATCGAGGAATTTTCTAGAGGGGATGTGGTTGGCAGGGTATGATGCTTGTGATGTCTTGAGTAGTATGGGAAGTGTGGGGAATAGCTTTTGAGAGTATTGAGAACTTAGTATGAGAAGGTACTTGGGTGTGAAGTTAGAGATAGGAGTTGGATTCTTAGTGGTGGATGTTGTGTGGTAGTGCTTGGTGGAATGAGGGGCAAGATTGGAGTGTTGAAATGAATTGGGATTTCTTTAGGGAATTTTGTCTGAGTTGATGTTGATGAGTCTAGAAGAAGGTTGGTCTTGGCTCTGGAATTGGAATCGGGCGAGTGGGGATTGTATTTTATCTTGACTGGTGATGATTATCGGGATTATGTAATTTATTAAAATGTACTGGCATGATGTTAGACAGCAACCATGATGAACCTGATATGGAATGATATTACATGTTGACATGCAATATTGAAATCTAATTGGAAGTGACAAGTGTTATCCTGCTATATTGGTGCTTTGCTATACTGTTATGTTGCTTTAGAAGCATGTTAGGGTGTGTTTGTGATATGATATATGAGTTATGAGATAATGACGTGTTATTGTGTGAAAATATGATATTATATAATGAGGTAATAAAACATGATGTTATGTTATATGATCATTAAGCATGATTATGGACATGTTAAATGATGAATATGACTTTGAGGATGAATATGATTTGTATATATGAGATAATGATACCGGATTTCTAAATGATCGTTATATGACATTGTGATGAGTTAAGATGATGTTTGGTGAATATGCTGACATCCGATGACTGATACACTGCTTGACCTCCCCTTTGCGGAATCTTAATAGCATGACTTTTTGTGTTGATGTGTTGACAATGAGTTTTGATTCGTTGACTCTATGATGAGGAGGTACCTTTTATGACTTTGGTGTGATATCGAGATGTGTGTTATGATTTTGGCATAAATGTATATTATGACCTTTAGTATGATGTGGAGATGTTGATGTGACCTTGTGGCACTGTGTTGACATATGGTTGAGACTTGTCGTATGATGTACTTGTTGAGGATCGATTGGTTATGTGGTTATGCATTGCTTATGGCTTGTGAATCTTGCTTAAATTGAGACTGATAGATTGATTTGATTCTGGAAACTAGGAAGAGAATATGGGATTATCCCTTAGAGGTAGATGATTCCACCTTCGAGCTTCTGAATTTGATTGATGGTTATGTGAGCACTACTAGAAAATTGTTATTTAACATCGGGCAATAGCCGATGTCTTTCAAAAAAAAATCGATGTCTATGTGGGGGATGTAAAAAGTCAAAAGCTTTTCACATCGACCAGAACCCGATGTCTTTGTATGTTATAATATCGGTTATATTTTTAAATCCGATGTCTTGGTTATCCTATAACATCGATTATAAAATATAACTGATGTTATAATATACAAAGACATCGGCTATTACCCAATGTTAAAAAGTTTTGACTTTTTACATCCCCACATAGACATCGATTTTTTTTTGATAGACATCGACTATTACCCGATGTTAATGACATATTTGCGGTTTTTTTAATTATCGTAGCCTATGCGGGATTTGAACCCGCATATTTGCATTTGAACGCAATGCTCTACCATTTGCGCTAATAGACTTTAAATTAAATAGAATGTTCTTACATAATAGCAAAAAGAGCATGTAAAACGATACATTTGAGCTAATAGGCTCTACCATTAATTTGAGCTAACAGGCTATATGATTCCATAGTTTTACAAGACTAAAGGTCACTAAAATCTCACTCATATGCAAGTGAAAACCATTAGAAATCATCTAAACAAGACTACTTTTCAAATGACTTTCATGAACCTGAAATCATCTATATGAACCAAACAGATCCTTAGAGCCTTTTCAAAAGTGGGTGGATACAATTGTAAATAATGTATATGCAAACCCAGTATTCACTCATCTTTCTTCAGTTCAAAATATAAAATTCCAAAACAAGTGTAAGATATTAAGGCTTCCGGCCTGTTCGGCTCAATAGGGCTTATTCATTATAAGTACCTTATGTGTGCAAACAAGTAATTAAGCAACATAAATAGATACCTTATAAGAAATATGCACATCTTATCAACCGAACCCTAAGAATCGCCAATGCAACATGTTCAATTGTGCTTCTAGCAAAGATGCTGTAAAAATGCAGAATTGGAAAATTCCAAAGTTAAATGTAATTAAAATACTTGCAGGCTTGTTTTATTGAAACATATATAGACTAAAATTAAAGCTACATGCCAAAATCAACACATCTTATAAATCTCTGAGCTATTCTTCCAATGACAAGTAAATCATTATTTTGGAGTTAATTTAAAATGCATAACTAACAAACAAACCTTCTCTGAATTTTCACCTTAATGAAGGTGAGATTTGAGAGGGAAATCAGTTTATATCATGAGGCATGACATGAGAGTACATAACCGAAACTTGTATAAGTGTGCATTAGTGAAACCGATGATAAATTGTGACCAACATTGCAATACCAAATAATTATAGATGCATTTGTGAGGAAATAGAGAAAGAGTATACTTACTAGTGACTAATGCCTTTCTCCAAAACTCACGCTTCAACCAAGAAGGGGACACTTCTAGGACAGTAATTACCAAGCTCAAACAGGTTCTTAGACGAAGATAAATGATATATCAGTGAGGTGAAATAATCGACAGTAAACGAAACAATCCAGAGAAAAGTACAACTGCATTACACCCAGAGACGACTAAAGCATAACCTTTCTCATTGAGACAAACAGATATCTACTACTGCAGATTCACAAGAAACCAGAAATGATTCACCATCAGAGGTTACAGTTACTTCACCTCCTTTATTTCTGTAAACAACTCCTCTCAACATCGCAATTGGGAGATCTTTACTAAAGCTCCTTTAGAAAGTCTTCATTATCGACAAACACCTGTGTCCCATTTCATAAGAAATGAATGTGCAATGTAAGTTACTAAACTTAAGCTGAAACTAAACTAAGCAATTAAACCTAGGTGTTCAAGCTCTCACCGCCTTCCACCCGTCTCGATCTAAAAAGGAAGTGATATTGGTGTTGAGTCCCAGGATAGGTCCAAGCTGGCGGGTAATTTTTCCCCGAGCTCTTGGGTGACAACATTAATAACCTCAGCGCTCTTATAGACATCGTCGGTGCCAATGGAAACCTAAGCGTTCAATTCAAGCACGGAAATCATCAGATTCAGAAACAATTGGCACAGAAGTGTGGTTCAAACGGATTGTACTTGCATGTGTATAGGCATTTCCTTTGGTGTATTCTGTCACGCCTTCCACCTGTCAGCTCCAAGACTGTTCTCTCATCCTCAGGTGCGTAGCCCATCATAGCAAGGGTGTACTACATGTCATTGAGAGATTGGAAGGGTGGATGGATTAAATAATTTCCAACTGATCTTAATCTTAACGTGCTTATTGTGACATCAACATGGAAGACAGTGTAAAGAGGAACCAGTACTGACCTTGTACTCTGATCTGTCGATTTTCCTTAAAAGTTTCATCCCTAAGGCCTGCAATAAAAGAATTGAATATTATTAAATAGCCAAGTTCTAAGGCTGAATAGGAAGACAAAGTCTTGAACTCTTGACACCTTCTCGTAAAACTTGATGGCCCGGTCAAGATCACCTACACGAAGCATTACTTGACAGAGAGATTCACCAATACCAACAGAAAAACCATCCTGTTGCTATTTAAATCATACCTTATCAAACCAAGAAATGTGAACTTTCCATAAGCAGGCAAGTTCTAACAGATTTAGCCATATACCGATAGAAAAACCATACATGTGAACTAAAGATCCTAAACTAGTAGTAAAAAGGAGGGGCATTCCCCTGTCATGAATATCAGTCTTCCCTCCATTGGCATCACAGATGCTTGATGCTCATATAATGGCCTGAACTGAAAACCATTTCATTTTTGGTTTTTCTTCTCCTTTTTATAATGGCCTGAACTGAAAATATTCCATGAATTAACAAGACCTACTTGATAAGAAAACATTTATGCAGGAGCTGAGGAAGAGTAAGAGAGAAAATAAAATAAACAAGCAACTAAAAGACAGCCTTATGAAGAGAAAGCCTCTTCCCAGCACAACATCTTAATCTTGGTAGTTCCTTTAATGACAAAGAAATCAACCAGCATAGAACATCCCATATCAAACAACCACACCATAAACAACTCTAGTAATTTCACATTTTGACAATGTGTTAATAGAGGTTCTGTAATCACAAAGGGCACTTATTCTGACTTTATCTACATATTTGTTGTAAGAGGAAATCAAGTTCAGAATATAAAATATAAATCAAACCAGATTCGTCCCACACAAATAATTACAAGACCTCCTCCTGATGTAGCAGCGGGAAGTCAGGATCAATCCTCGAGAAAGCACGTCAGCGGATCTCAGGTAGCAGCAAATCTCACAGACAGAGAGACAGAAATAACAAAGAAAAGCGGGAAAGAAAGCAAAGAACCAGAAACTGGTCGATATCGACTACAGTTCCTCGATATCGAGTAACAATATCGACGAACAGAACTCGAATTCGACAAACAGAAACGGAACTCAGCAAAGGCAACCCGATTTCGACAAAAGTTTCCTCGATGTCGACAAAAAGTTCCCCGAGATCGAGTAAAGACAGAAACTTTAAAATTGCAACCTTTTCGCAACACAGAACATGAATTTCGATGAAATAAATCAATAAGTTGGAGACTTCTAAGATCAGGGTTTCAACACCACAACGATAACCATGCAAAGTAACACATAAAGGCATAAAAGATCATGCTTTTCATCAAATAACTTTCGTTATTAACAAATCGGAATATAGAGGCTTTCGCATAAACCCTAATTGTTACTAACCCTTTTCACATAATTAATCCAAGTTGCATTAAGATCACTTTCGCTTCAATAACACAAACAAGGATCACCTTCAACTTTCGCAAAAGAATCATGCTTTCAGGGATAGAAGACGAATTGCATAAAAAGCTCAAACCTTTACCGCATCACTTCACATGGCTACCGTCGGGCTCACCCCAACCCTAGAAGTGGGTGGACTACTCGCTCTTCATCATCAAGAAACTCATCACAGATTTCAGGAAAATAAATTGCATTAAATAAACTAAAGAGAACTTACAACCAATCGAAGCCAAATCCGCTTTCGCCTTTCCAACTTCTCTCGCCACAAGCTCTCTCTCTCTCTCTCTCTCTCTCTCTCTCTCTCTCTCTCTCTCTCTCTTTCTCTATGTAACTAATTATATTGTGACTGAAATTGAATGAATGGAAATCAGCCCCTAAGGCTTTATTTATAGGCTTCATTCCCTCTCTAATTAGGAAAGAAGATCCTATCTATATCTATATCTATCTATCTAAATTATTAAGATAAAAACATGGAAATAAAGAAATAAATAAACTAGGAATTATATCTAAAGTAGATAAATGTCTCTTCCTCTTGATAGCACTTGATATATCTTGATGGAATTTGATAGAATTTGATCTCGCGGATATCTCCATTGGACTCAGGATAGAAACTTAACAAGATTCGGATACCCTCGGATTCGGCTTCTGGAATCAACTCGATATCGAGTAGAATTGCACGATATCGACTAGCATTTTCTCGTCTTCTCCTCAGCAACTCGATTCCGGCCTCCAGGAGCAAAGTCGACTTGATTTTTACTCGATATCGAGTAGATTTTCTCGATATCGACCAACTTTTCTCCGTCTTCAGCTTCTTCGTCGATCTCGGCTCCAGGAAGACACATCGACTTTGTTTTTACTCGATATCGAGTAAATTTCCTCGACATCGACTTGAATGTTCTCTTGCTCAGCTTCTTGGTCGATTCTGGGTGCTCAGCTCGATTTGGGCTTGGTCGACGTCGACCAATTTGGTCGATGTCGAGCAAATGTGATAGCTCTCAGCTTTCTGCTCTGTTCTTGAAACGCACTTTCCCGAGTCCTCGTTCGTCGGATTGACGCATATGACCATGCGTTGGAAAGATCTTTTCGAGGGCTATAACTATCATGGATACATCAAAACTTGAATCAAAACGATGAATGGTGAAAAATGGCGTTTTCTCCAGCTGCACCATCCTTAGCTTCTTCATGACTTTCCTTTAAGCTCCAAGGTGCGTCCGAGTTCTGCGAAATATAACAAAAACTTGTGTAGACCTCCATATATTGCAAATAAATATAAACTACATAGATTATCTACTATTCTAACCCAAATGCATGAAATGCATACAGAAATCGATATAAAAGTAACTATAAAACATGGCAAATTAGGCTCACAACAAACACCCCATACTTAAGCTTGCTTGTCCTCAAGCAATACTTTTAATCGTCATTCAGGGGAAGAAATCAAAACTCTCAACATCTTAGATTCCTTCTCATATGTCCCTGCAATTAATTAACATCCTCGAAAAGATACTAGTGTCACAAATCCATGCATGTGCAATTAAAAATCAACATCTACTCACAAAAGGAGGGTTATGCAAAACAATTCATATGTGACAAAGCATTAATAATCAAGAGGACTTTAATTTAAGCTCAATAAGGAGTAGATTGGTAAAAGGCTAAAGGTAGGCAATTTTTAGCAATGTGGTGCTAATAATGCGGGAAATGGAGTATTTTCCAAACTTTCATACCACATTCCTTCTTCATAAGAATCATCACCTTTCACTCATCGCTCAATGCTTTTCTCAATATTATACTTTTACCTCTCTAAACTCAGCACTGCCTTCTCACGAGTCGCAAACATGGGTGTCATGCATGGCCCCGGATACTTAGTGCTTTGGACTCCTCACATTAGTGTCCCATCTCACTGAACTATTATCTCAGTAAGCAGGGTCGATCTTTGATCGGATTTTCTTTCACTCGTTAAATTTTCCATATATTTTTCACATTTTCCTGCCAAACTTCAATAATGACATAACAACACAACAACCATATAACAATCTCCATAATGTAACATCATTCTCAACATAATCCCCGGATAGGAAATAAGGTAAAGAATGGCAATATTTGGAACATGTGGAGCAATAATTGAAATAAGGCATAATATGGCTTAGAGTAATGCATAAGCATAGGTAAGGCTAGGATATAACAATATGAGCATTATATGGAAATTATAAAGTCCTCCATCTTTTTATCATGCAACATGTCAAAAGCGACATCAAATTTTACCTCCTTTCATGGTTTTCGAGAAAATAATGCACTTCATTGTGACTTCCCTTTACTAGGCAATTTTATGCTATATCTCTAATGAATCTAATTTTGCATCGTCGATTTCAATAAAGCTTCCATGACATTTATCAAAATTTTCAATGGGGGTCATTTTTTTCAAACTTTGGAAAACATGCATGTAAGCACATAAATCAATAATGAATTCCAAAATAGCCATGTATAAGAAATTCAAGAATTAAGCTTTAAATATGCACAAATAATGTCAAATATAACCAAATATGCATAAAGTAAGCCCTTCCCCCACCCCATACTTAAACATTACAGTGTCCTCACTGTATAAAAACAAGGGTAAAGAAAGAAACTCATTAGACAGATGTGCAGGGCTTCAGAATCGAGTGCAACAGCTGCTGGCCCCAGTCGATTTCGGCTGCTTCTATCCTCCATGGACCTGAAAAATTGTAGAAGAGAAATACCCACAATAGAAAAACTAAAAGTTCAAAAACCAAAAACAAACAAAAGCAACAATGTCCAAAAGTCCCAAAATAAATGTCTATTTATAAGCTCTAGACTTTATAGTCGCTAGGCCGACTTCTCCGCTTTAAGCATTAGCCTGGCTCATCTTTGTCCGGAGGTATAGGTGGGTCTGGTGGTTCCTCCGGTGGCGGGAAGTGTGGAATGTCATCCGGGGCCATAATATGGTGAAGTTTAAATCTCCCCGAGTGAATGCTCCATGGCTCCACCCATTCATCTTCCTGGGCTCCAGCTAGCCTGCATAAGGTAATATAAAAAGAAAATTCGCATACCTCATCATCGTATCCCCTTACCTTCATAGTTTGATTTGTTTGAGCGTCTCCACCATAGTAGAGCGAGGACCCCATACTTGAACACAAACATCGGTTGCTCAAAATCGTCGGGGATAACCTTCACTTTGTAAGGTAAAAGCCACTTTGAAACATCATGGGCAACGACGTCCGACTTCTTCTTTTCTAGCTCTTCTTCTTCTTGGGGTCCTTCAAGTGGTTTTTCAAAGACAGGTAGCAAAGTTGGAATTGAGATCGCGGAGGGACATACCTGGGTATCGACTAGAGATAGGTTGATATCGACTGGAGATGGGTCGACATCGACTAGGTGTTGGTCGAGGTCGACTTCAGGTTCAGATCCTCCTTCTAGCGGGATTGGGGCTTCTGTCGGTGATTTTGACAAATCTTGTAGCTTCCTAAACGCGCGTACACCCTCAAGCCATGCCTCCTCATCAACGATGTATAGCCATCTCAAATATTCCAATTCTAAGTTTCGTCCCGAAACTTAGACCAAGAACAACTGATGAAATTTACTCTTTATTTCTGCTTCAGTTTCCCATGTCATATCCTCAGTTCCGTGCTTATACCAAATAATCTTTACCAAAAGAACAACCTTAATGCGAAAATGTTTTTCCCATTGCTCTAGAATACAAACGGATTCTTCCTCAAAAGCCCCAGCAGGACAAACCTTAATATCCTGATATCTTAAAATATGGAGGGGTCATGGACATACTTCAGTAGTAACGAGATATGAAAGACGTCATATATACTGGATTAGTTGCAGATGGCAAAGCTAGACAATAAGAAACTTTGCACACCTTTTTGGAGTATCACAAACGGTCTCGCGTAGCGAGGATTTAACTTCCCGTGCTTTCTCAATCAAAACACACCTTTCACGGGTGATACTTTAAGAAATACTTTCTCACCAATTAACTCTAGAATCTTATGCAGAAGCAAATAAGATACACACCAAGCTAGTGATGAAAAATAAAGCAGGGGATTTAGAGTAATCAATTTACTTTAACAAAGTACAAAAGAAGATATAAACTTCAACTAAGGTTAGAGCACCTGAGAGTTGACATTAAACGATTTTCAAAGTCTACACTTTGAAACATGAGGTATTATAGTAAAATCATCATACTTTTAAACACAAATCATCACGGTAAAATCATCAAATAGAATGTGTACTTTGAAAAATATAATAATGATGTTATGTTAAACTATAAACTGTTTATAAATATAGTTCTTTTTAAGATCAACAGAGAAAAGAAAAACCGTAGCTCTGATACCACCTTCTGTAACACCCCCTTCTGTAAACGAGGGAATGTTGCAGCGCCAGTAATTATTCAGACTTTACTGCCCTCATAATTACCTTAGGCTTATAGGGACATGCAACCATGCTCCCATAAACAAGATGATAAATAAATTAATTAATTAATTAATTAAAAGAATAACAACGGAAGACATGAAGTACGGTTTTTATCATTAAACATGGTGGAAAACTTTTACATATATTTTCCGTAATCTTGCAAGATAAAGTGAAATTTCATACATAAAGTATAGAAATTTGAAAGACTTTATTATATAACAAAACGTTTAAAATCTTTACTTGCACAATGTCAACTCTTCAAGGCCTCCTTACCTAACCTGCAAAATTTGACTGATGTACATTGTATGCAGACGAGGCACACCAGCCAACCATTTCACAACACGGTTGGTTAGTTCGGTGAAGAACTAGCAAATGACGGAACGGTATTTTTGTGGATCTTTGGACACTTAAAAGAAATATGAATAGGATAATCCAATAACATTAGATATCTGAGAAACGGAATTTCTGAAGAATCATATTTCCAAAAGAAATGGAAAATGATATCGGAAAAGAATAATGATCACCGTCACCCACACATACACACGCACATACACCCATACACACACACACACATATCACTTGTATAAAATACTTCATAAGGATAAAATATTTACTTAACACATACCATTCTTCGAATGATATCAAACAATGATTACTTAATTCCCACTACGAGACATTAATGCTTATTTATTTATCACTCACTTATATCGTTATTGAACCACGTTGTACTTGACGTAACAAAGTAGCAACGTCATACCGGCACATGCCTATTTACCACTCCTCTGGGTAAAATGTATCATTTTGATAATATTCAAAATGAACTTTTCATGAAAAGCTTATAGAGCAAGACGTAACGAGTCTTGACCTGTTATGCACATTCACGCTCACACGCACACACGTTTAACACTCCTTTTGTTACTAGATTAGTAACACACACGTGTCACATTATAAGGATTCATTAGATGAACCCGTGTACATTCCCACTGTATAAATTTATCTCATTTAGTCGCCAATGCACTAATTTATACATATATTCAACTTACATAATAAATAAGGATCTGGTCTAAAAATCAACCAAAGTCTACATCTGGAAAGTATATAATTGGCTTGAATAGAGAAGGAACGAATAGAGATTGCAAGAATATAATATATTAAAACTCACTACCTTGAACTGAGAAGGAATGGACATAAATTGCAAGAATAATAGACCTTGCAATTTATTTTCAATGGATAGATATACTAGATAATTAACAACTGACACATATTAAAAAGAAGGCATTGAGTCTTTTAAGACGAGCAAATGGGACAAAGTCACTTGCCTTGGCTATAGATCCGAAGTCTGCAGATAATAAAGATTAGGATCAACCAAGAGATTTAATTCCTTCTGAAGACGTAGGATCTCGATTGACGTTACCAACTATATAACCAGGCGCATCCAGCCACGTCGTACATAGCAGACAAATAATAATTTAATTAGCTTATCTCCAATAATTTTATCCTCAAACTCCCGCAGAGTCTCCCTTTAAAATAATCCTTAATTAATCCGATAAAACATATATCCTTTACTTTCTGATAATCACTTGTCTAACACTATTTTCAAAATGCCCAGACAATATTAGGACTTGCAAACTTAATTTAGGATTTCATTTCCTAAACTTAATTGGGCATTATAACGACTTAGAAATGCCATATAATCCAAAATAATTGGGTATTATCTCGACTTAAAAGAAATACTCGTTTTATCCAATGTTATACCGCCTTAAGAAATACCTAAATTTTCTTAATAATAACGAGCATCATAACGGCTTATAAAGGCTAATAAGGAAAGACCTTGAATTATACACGGGTATTATAATGATATAAAATATCCCAAATAAATGAGAGAGATTTGACCGGTAGGATAATGTCGAATCATCCCAAAAATACAACGACTGAATAATAAACAACATCACCCAAAATCGATGTGGTATTTTAATTGAAAGGCCGAACGACTTTGTACGGAGTAGCTGTATGAGAGCTTGGAACGGATGGGAGTAATGCTCCAAATTCAACTAATACACACATATATATAGATGTGGGCAACCAATAATATACTCCGTAAGTGCTTGGGCACCAAGCATCTCCATACTAATCTACATGTAACGTGGCAGCCAATTCCACTTTGGCCCACTTTATCTGATAATTACGAAAAATAGCCCAAAGTTTCTAAATTTACATATTTCGCCCTCCTTAATTATATATTCCAACAATCATTCACTCCACCACTTTGGGAATATTTTACCAACTTATTCTTAAGCATGTCTTAAATATCCAATAAATTTTATTGCCTCTTTACTTAATCCTTGACATGCTAGCGGATCTTTCCTAAATCTCAATATATTATAGACTTGATAAAACTCCATAAAATTTTACCTTAAAACTTTATCTCTGACGCCATAATTCCTTACAAAGTGACGTCATAAAAGGAAAATACAGTCGGGGTATTTCAAGATCATGCTTTTCATCAAATAACTTTCGTTATTAACAAATAGGAATATAGAGGCTTTCGCATAAACCCTAATTGTTACTAACCCTTTTCACATAATTAATCCAAGTTGCATTAAGATCACTTTCGCTTCAATAACACAAACAAGGATCACCTTCAACTTTCGCAAAAAAATCATGCTTTCAGGGATAGAAGACGAATTGCATAAAAAGCTCAAACCTTTACCGCATCACTTCACATGGCTACCGTCGGGCTCACCCCGACCCTAGAAGTGGGTGGACTACTCGCTCTTCATCATCAAGAAACTCATCAAAGATTTCAGGAAAATAAATTGCATTAAATAAACTAAAGAGAACTTACAACCAATCGAAGCCAAATCTGCTTTCGCCTTTCCAACTTCTCTCGCCACAAGCTCTCTCTCTCTCTCTCTCTCTCTATGTAACTAATTGTGACTGAAATTGAATGAATGTAAACCAGCCCCTAAGGCTTTATTTATAGGCTTCATTCCCTCTCTAATTAGGAAAGAAGATGCTATCTATATCTATATCTATCTATCTAAATTATTAAGATAAAAACATGGAAATAAAGAAATAAATCAACTAGGAATTATATCTAAAGTAGATAAATGTCTCTTCCTCTTGATAACACTTGATAGATCTTGATGGAATTTGATAGAATTTGATCTCGCGGATATATCTGTTCTTGAAACGCACTTTCCCGAGTCCTCGTTCGCCGGATTGACGCATATGACCATGCTGTGGAAAGCTCTTTTCGGGGGCTACAACTCTCATTGAGACATCAAAGCTTGATTCAGAACGATGAATGGTGAAAAATGGCATTTTCTCCAGCTGTACCATCCTTAGCTTCTTCATGACTTTCCTTTAAGCTCCAAAGTGCGTCCGATTTCTGCGAAATATAACAAAAACTTGTGTAGACCTCCATATATTGCAAATAAATATAAACTACATAGATTTTATACTATTCTAACCCAAATGCGTGAAATGCATACAGAAATCGATATAAAAGTAACTATAAAACATGGCAAATTAGGCTAACAACAATATCCCCTCAATCATAAATGCTCTAGGGTCTTTGTTTGAAACAATCATCCGATCATATAGTGTTTTTTTTATTCATTGAGCCTCTCTCTCTTAATGCACCTCATATGTTTCTTTCATAACTCCTTCCAGTTTTCAACAACTACTCCGTATTATATACTCCTATATAATTTGATACATTATTAACCCTACCTTTTGGCTACCGCAAAGTAAGCTTCTCTTTTTTCTTCTCTAAGTGATCCCCAAGTAATTCATTTGGGCATTCGTCTTCATCATAAAAGATAGAGTTAATAAAGTAAGTATATGCTGTCTTCATCATAAAAGATAGACAGCCCTAACCAAAATCAGTTTCATTACCCGAAAGCCCTAAATTCAGTTTCATTACCTGAATTAGATAATACTTCAACAGAGAGGCAATGACGATTTCGACAGCCCGGCTCCAAAAGGGGATCAATTCCACCTAGTCCAGTAGAACTCAAAATGACGAGTGCAAACCCTAAATTACGACAGAAAAAGAATTGTACTCAAACCAAATTTGTGTTTCATTAGGGATGGCAATGGGTCGGGTGGTGGGTGGATGGTCCAAATTTTTACCCGATCCACCACCCGACCCGCCAACCCTATCACCCGCCCCGTTTCACCCGTCACCCATCGGGTAATCGGGTGGATCGGGTGAAAATTCGGGTGAAAAAAATCTCGTCCAATTTAATAAATTAAAAAAAAAGAGTCCTGTGTTAACAAATTATATATAAAAAAACATGTTTTAAAATTTAAGGGAAAAAACAGCCCTTTTTAACCTGAAATTCAGCCCTTTTTAACAAATTCAATCACTGTATAACAATTTTTTTTTAAAAAAAGTGTTTAACAAATAATTAAAAAAAAACAGCTCTTGTATTAGTATATTAGGATTGGATGAAATATTTATTTATTTATTTATTTATTTATATTAAAAATATGTCGGGTGATGGGTCGGGTGACGGGTCGGGTGACGGGTGAAATTACTACCACCCGAATCCGATCCGCCCCGTCACCCGTTCACCCGTCACCCGTTTAATACCCACCTTGTATCGGATTTTTACCCGTTTTTTTGGATCGGGTGAAGTGGGTACCCATCGGGTGCGGGTGAGATTAACCCGATTAACCCGAAACCCATTAAGACCCGAACCCGTTCTTTGAAAGAGACGAATACACAATTAAATCCAAGTCAACTCAGGAAACAAAAACCCTAACCAAAATCAGTTTCATTACCCGAAATCCCTAAAATCAGTTTCATTACCAGAATTAGAGAATATTTCAACGGAGAGGCGGTGATGATTTCGACAGCCCGGCTCGGTTTCGACGGCGAGAGAGACGACCAGAGGCCACCCACCGGAGACACAATTCCGCACCGGAGACACGACGAGAATGAAGGGCCAGAAGGGGTTTCGCTGCTGAGAGATGGGAACAAGAGACGAGAAGCGGGATTTCGCCGGAGAGCCTACATCCTTACCGGAGCCACCCTCAGTTCGAAAGCCAGCGAGATTGGAGGAGGAAGGGTTGGGGATGAACCGGTGAACAGGGATGAGTTGGATGGCAGTCGCTGTCGCGGGGAGGCACGGTAGCGAGTTTCGAAGAGGGAATGACGAGGGAATGGAAGAGGGAGTACTGAAAAGTGTTCCTTTTTTCTTAAAAAAATTTCGAAGTGTTGATATATTTCGAGTGTATTTCATATGGGCGGGATTTGTCCCGCGCTTATTTTTTTCCAAAAACTTCTTTTTAACATCGGTCAAAAAATAGTGTGGTGTAGAGCTGGCAAAACTCGACCCGAACCCGAAAACCCAACCCGGTCGACTCAAAACCGATTATTCTGAACAACGACATAACCCGTCCATTTTGGACCCGAAATCCGAATGAACCGAACCCGATTAACCCGAAACCCATTAAGACCCGAACCCGTTATAACCGAAACCCGAAATAACCCGAACTTTAAACTACAATCTAGTAAATTTTTTAAAATAAATATTGAAATAATGAAAACCCGAGACAACCGAAACCCAAATAATCGAAACCCGATATAACCGAAACATGAACCCGACCCAACCGATTGACCGAATTATTGGACATTACCCGAAACCCGAATGACCCGAAACCCGACTAACCGAACCCAAACCCGAACCGACCCGCCCGATTGCCACCTCTAGGTGTCTGTTTTATTTTCAACATCATATATTTTTTAACCGATGTCAAAGAACTATTTTACATGACAGATTTTTCTGACCGATGTTAAATAGCGGAATTCTAGTTGTGGAGAAACTGATTGGTTGTTGAAAGATTTTGACGAAATCTTGATTTGAAAGGATTTGACTTGTTTGGTGTAAAGTTGCTTGATTAAATGTTGGATTTAAAGATTTGAACGGTTTTGAAAAGGATTAGCTTAAATTTGTAAGGAATAAACGTTACCGAGAATTTCAACGATTTTGAGGTTAATCATTTTCAATTGCGAAATCCCTTTTGAAACTTTTCAACCCGGGCTTATATTATAACGCCTCATGAAGTGGATACAAGCATTTTATAGGGGCGCATGTAGAATGCTTGCTATGACCTAGTAGGAGTGCTATAGTTGCTTTCGAGTTATGATATAACCGAAAGGTCAAGGTAAGGGTGTGGTAGGGTCCCATATCGCATACTTGCTACGACCAATTGGGAATATTATGATCACGTCGAGGGTACTGTGAGGACCTCATACGGGCCCTTATGAGGTGCTTACAGGGCCAATGGCATGATCCTTGGACTCACCAATTTCAAAATCCATCCCCTTGTTTTAGAATGATTTTAGTCTCGGGGACGAGACTTGTTTTTAGAGGTGGATGAATGTAAACACCGGGAGGTTTGAAATTTTCTTCCTCGAGCACCGGGCTTTCGATTTTAAAATCTTTCCGGCATTATTTTAGAATTTGGATTGTAACAGATTTCTCTTCCGCTTTTGTGTGCTAAATTTTGGAAATGTGATTAGAATTGTTATTTTAATTCGGTATTCGAAAATTCGATTTGAATTTTGTTAAAATCGGGATGAACGGGTTTCGAATTTAAATGTCGGGTATATTCTCTTTGCATTTTATGTTGTGGGGACCATCTTCTATTTTATTTCCCTTTTTCTTTTCTTCTCTCTCTCTCTCTCTCTCTCTCTCTCTCTCTCTCTCGTTCAGAACTTTGGTTAAGGCATGCCTCCTTGCCTCACAACACAACTTGCAATATTTGTTGTTTTGTGACATTTCATGATAAGATCTACTCTTTGCCTTCCTCCCTCTTCATTCACTTAGAAACCCCCCCAGCTCTCGCTGTCTCTCTCGTAGAAAACTCCACCAACAATTCAGAGGATAACCCTCTCCCCTCTCTCCAATTTAGCTCCCTGCAAAATCCAGGAACCACCAGAGGAAACTCCATCACCAAAATCACCACCACCATAACCTCGCCTTGCTCCTCCCCTTTCCCTCTCGTTCTGATTTAAGCCTCCACCATTGTTATCCCTACTTGTAGTCCGGCCACCAACAACCAACAGAAGCCCCTGTCATCATCGCCAATAGCGGCGCTGAGGTTCCCCGCTTTCAAAGAGGAAGCAACGATTTCCCTAGGCACTCCCCGTCCCCCTTCACTTCGAACAACAACACCTACAGTTCCTCCTCCCTCCGACGATCGGAGAAGATGGAGCCGGAAGCCGAGCCCAGGAGACTCTCTCAGCCGCTGCACCTAGTCGTTTCCCCATTCCACTTCAATCAAGGTCGGTTAACGATTCTCCTTCGATTCCGATTCAAACTCGTAGAAATCCTAAATTAACTCTCTCCCTACTCTCCTAGTCGTCGATCGACGTTTCTCTCGCACCCTCGCAATCAGAATCCATCGTCGGAGCCGGACGTTTTCTCTCGGAGATGCTCGGTAATCCTCCTTTTTCTTCCTCCTCCCTTTCCGCATTTTCATTCTGGTTGTATGGGTGTGGTCAGAATTTCAAGTCGGTCGGGATGGGAGCGGTTTCGGGCTGAAATGGCCGCCGGAACCTAGGATCTCTTATTCTTCACTTCGTTTTCCGACCGCCGATAGCAGAGCTTTGCTCTAGGTTTGGGGAAAGAAGAGAGTCGGGGGTTGGGCCTAACTAATTCTCCGGATCCACCTTTCATCCGGGTTGGAGAAATCAGATCTGGCGGGTCTCTCTTTCACTTCTTTTCGTTGGATCTGGGTTCGGTTCTTACGGGTCGGGTTTATTCCTCTGGGTTGGGCTCTGAGTTTTGGGTTGGGTCCGGGTATCACACACGGGTTGAGAGTTTTGGGCTTCTGGTTTATAAATTGGGATGTTAGTTGTTATTTATTATTGTTATTTTGGTATATGTTGTGATATGTAGTATGTAGTTTTATATAATTATTTTTATTAGATTAGTATTACTATATGATTAATTCTGAAAATTAATATTTTATAAAATTATTTTAAAAGCAATATTATTTGGAAAATTTTATTAGTTGATGTTTTAAAATATGATTGGAATGGTGAAATGATTTATTGTTATTAAATTATAAATGTTGCTTGTGTATTTTAGTATGTATCCCTGGATAAATTATTTAAAAGGAGTTTTCAAGTTTTCGGAAATGTCCTTTAAGGATTTGTGTTTGGAAAACCAAAATGCCGGAATTAATTCTATAATATGATTTTGAGATATTGGTTTTAATGTTTAAGTGTTTAATGTCGGGATCTTTGTCTTGGCTTGATGCTGTTGGTTTTGGAAAGGAAATTGGAAGAATGATTTCGGTTGATGTTGATCATATCGGAAGGGTTTTGGAAAACGGTTTTACTATCGGTTGGTTTTGAGCATGTTGAGAACTTGGGTTTCGTGTGTATGAATGATGGTTTGGTAGCTTATGGAAATGGCTTGATGATAGGTGTGTATTGCTTTGGACTTGCATTTGTGCCCTTGCTTGTGTTATCTTGTTGTTCTGCATCTTCAGGTAAGTATCCTACGGGACTTACTCAGTAACCTGGACCTCCTACCTGATGTGTCATGTGATGTGTAGTTGTTGCATATTAAAGCATGCCATGTAGTATCATGCTAGGATTGCATTAAGCTAAGCATGTGGTTACTATGTGTGTTTGAATACAGAACGACCGTTATCTGTGATAGTCATAGAGTCTTTGCTAGGGTCATAAGGTAGCCTAGCCTCATCGGGTGCCTTGAGTCAATCGAGTCAATATGAGCAGGTTACTATAGCCCAGCACCATCGGACAAGCGGTGTTATGATGATGTGTTTTGTTGTGTTGTTGAGCATGTTATGGTTCCGTGGTCCGTGCACCACCACGCGGAAATGGGGTACTGTATTGGCCAGGTCCACTCATGAAAAGGGGGTGGAGTAGGAGAGGGATATGCCACTTGGCATTGTCTTGGGCCCTTTACAGTACTTATGCATATTATTATAACTGTCAAGCATGCTTATGTGATTTAAATCTTGTACTGCATTAGTTATCCTTTATTTAGGTATAGGCATGTTATGTACTGGTCTCAGTGCGGTCAGAGGACCTGCAGGCGATTACTGGGCCTAACTTCGTGGATAGTGTTAGGTACCGTTCTTGTTTGCTCCATGTTTCTATGACGGGAAACCCTTTGGCGAATCGGAGAACTTGGCTAATTCTCTAACTTGGTATAAATGGTAATCATTCGCTTATGTTTTGGTTTTGACCCGGCTCTACCGTGGCGCTTTGTATTTTTAACTTTGCTTCCGCTTTACTTTCATTTGAATTGAATTTCGCGACATAGTCTTATGACAGGTTAAGGGTACCCAACAACCCTTCGCGGTTTTTAGGGTTTGAAATCCCTCTTTCTACTAATCTTAAAATGAGTTTGAAACTTCGAGCCGTACCTGGATTGCAAGATCCGAACAAGGGGTTTTATCTCTTGAAACGCAACCCGGAAATCATAATTTTAGGCCGTTACAAAAATCACTCTTAAGTAGACCTGTCAAAACACAACCCGACCCGGTCGACTCAACCTGAACGCCAGAAATTTTCCGACCTGAACCCGGAATGTTTTTTTTTTGACCCGAACCCAAAAACCCGAAAATTTTTAGGGTAAATTTGGGTTTCAACCTGGTGACCCGATTGACCTGGTAATTTTGACCCGATTTACCGGATTGACCCGGTGACCCGATTGACCCGGAAATTATTTTTAAAAATTGTTTAAAATTTTGATATTTTACGTATTATTACATTTTATTAAAAATTATAAGAAATAATAAAAATCAAATATTTTAGATCAAATATAGTATATAATAACAAGCACTAGTACTTATGAACAACATCATTAATTTTAGAAATTTAAAATTATCGCAAAATTATCAACTCATGATTTTTTTAATTTAAAAAAAGAAAAAATTGACAAACCCGAAATCGACCCGAAATCCGGTCAAACCCGGGGTCGAGTCAACCCGAATATACCCAGAACTCGTTTTACCCGGGGCCCGAAGTGACCCGATCCGAAGCCAATCCGAATGACTCGTTTGACAGGTCTACTTTTAAGGGTGTATAAGATGGGCCTTTCCAGTGAGGCCCAAAATACAAGGTGGGTACAAACTTTCTTCGCCGGTTTAAAGTGCGGACCATTAGGCCCACGCTCGATATCTTTGAACCCCGCTTGTCAATGGCAGCCTCGCTCACTCATGTCGCGACATTGCAGTTTCCCTTTCCCGTTGCCAGGAGGGTTTAACACACACGAATCTCTCTCCCTCTCCCTCTCTCCGCCATGACCAACTTTAGGAAGCTTAACCGGCCCACAGGCCACCGTATGTCCATGCTCAGGTAACCTCTTACTGATCTTTATTGCCAGCCTCTCCGATTCCAATTTTTTCTAAGCGATTTGCATAAGAAAATGAAATGGTTAATTTATCGGGAGTTGTTTGTTCATTGTTATCAAAACCTAGGACGATGGTGTCGCAGTTGGTTAAGCACGAGCGTATTGAAACCACTATTACCAAGGTGATTTTTTAATGGTGTTTTTTCCTTCTCATTGTGAAGATTTAGGGTTTAAATCTGCTTGAGGTGTTTTAGAAATTTGCTGCTCTGCGATTTCAGATGGAGGATCTATATACATATTGATAACGTGGGTGTTTTGTTGTTGTAGGTGTAGGATTTTAGGGCTTTAGGCTTTGATTCACCTTTTTGTTTCATTTCATTGCCAATTTTGTTTCTGAATTGGGGATGTATTCCTCAGTAGTGCATCTGATTAATTGTGTCAGATATTTTACTGGTAGGCGAAAGAGGTTCGAAGGCTAGCAGATAACATGGTTCAACTTGGAAAAGATGTAAGTCGGATGAATCTGTCAAATTTCTAGTTTCTCTTCTCTTGTTTGCTCGTCTTGTTTCATTCTGATGGATTCTTAGCCTTGAAGCTTGGCTGGAAGAAGTTTAAATATCAACACATTATAAACTTAAAAGTAAAGATAGTTAGAGAATTAGCGGCTAATCTCGTGCATAACTTATAACAGTTCTTTGCAAATCTCAAGGCTTGAAAGAGTTATGCTTCCATGTTTGTTGCATCCTTGTTGAATTTAACTATTGATTGGAGATGGATGGTGGGGTGTCATATTAGGTATGATAAAGACTTTTATGTACAAATAACTGCTAGACTTGTATATTCAGATATCTTTGTAAATCAATCACAGGAAAGATCCTTGCTATTCATTCAGTAGATGTTTACATATTGATTCTATGGAATATACTCCGTATGTCTGTCTTCGTGATTCTAGTTTCACTTGCTAAGACTATTAACCTTTCTAGGGATCTGATTATATGTCGCAAGCCTATTTGCACCAGTGTATCAATGTGTTTATTCCTTTAATCTCACCTATAAGAACTCATCCTGAAACAGGGCTCTCTATGTGCTGCAAGACGTGCTGCAGCCTTTGTAAGAGGAGATGATGTCCTTCACAAGTTGTTTACGGAGCTGGCTTACCGGTTCAAGTAAATATATTTAACATCACTAATGCATTTTACATTTGATAGTTCTAATAAGCCCTCTTTGATCATTAAAAAAAAAATTCCTGTTTTGTTGAACTTTGTCCTGACAGAGACAGAGCAGGTGGATATACTAGAGTGCTTCGGACACGTATTAGGGTTGGCGATGCAGCTCCGATGGCATATATTGAGTAAGCTCGTTATGGATTTCCACAAAATGCTAACAATAACATATGCTTGTTTTTTGATTGTTCATGTATAAGAGTTGCAGTAATCATATCTCCTTCAAACTTCAGTTTCTGCACTCAGTGCATAATTTTCAATATTTTAAACTTCTTGGTGATTGTTTTCTCTCTTTGTATGTACAGGTTTATCGACAGAGAAAATGAGCTTAGGCAGTCAAAACCACCAACTCCACAACCACCTCAAAGAGCACCCTTGGATCCTTGGACAAGGTCACAGCTTACAAGAAGTTATGCACCACCTAAAGAGGAGAAAAGCTCCGACTCTGATGTGTAAACATGTTGCGATCATCCATCATCTGTAAGGATGATATCATCTGTTCTTTGTTTTCGGTCTCTTTGGCAAGATGCCACATTGTTTTTTGGCTTTCTTCCTTGAATATGAAATATAATTCCAAACTTACAATACATGCTGCAATGCTAGTTTTTTGGTTTTGTTTGGTGACCTTTGTATGTGTACTACCAGAGATAGATTCTTGGTAGATGTCGGATCTTAGGATTAAAATTTACGATTTTAATCTCGCAATCAATGTAATAATGGGACCTTGTGTGCTACAAATTTTGGCAACCAGGTTACCAGGGTCGTATTTCGTATTACAAGTCCTCCATTTGCCGTATAAGTTCATTTCTTGACAGACATCTGAACAGCCCCATCCCTGAAAAAAAACATAGGGTGCCAATATTTGTGAACAAGTAGTAGCTGTGATGGGTCAATTTTTTTCTTTTTGCCTTTGTTTCTATGATCTTGGACTGATCTCGCAAGCACCCTGTGCATTTTCTGCCCTCATTTGAATGCCTTGCGATACTCACAACTTGTTCGCTTGGAAGGGCTTGTGACATGAGAGGGCTAAGTGTGGCTTTACAGCTCAATCTTGAGGGTGTCTGTGAGAGAAGTTTCGAGCTAGTCGGGTCTTGATAACCTGGCAAGGTGTGTTCATGGAAGAGTAGGGTATGAATTCGGGCTAGGTGATACGTTGGTGGATCGACCTTATTTTCACCCAACCAGCCTACCCAACCCTACGCAATGACACGACCCAGGAACCACCTCACTCACATCCAATCCACAACTGCATCCCAGCGGGTGAGATGGGTGTGGAATCGGGCGAATTTTTTCCATTCTTAAATTTGAAAGATCAAAACGGTAAATTAGATAAAAGTAGGGGAAAATGGCAGAAAATCACCCCTTAAATATGACTCTTTGTAGAAAACCACCTCTTAAAATTGAAATTGCAGAAAATCACCCCTTAAACCTATTTTGTCTGTAAATCGCCACTCACAACCTTTTTTTCCGTTAGCTTGCTCTTAAAAACAGTGAAAAATCATTTTTACCCCTTCCTTTTAATGTTATTTTAATAAGAGAAAAATGTATGAATTGAAATAAATTAATAAAATATATTTATCTATTCCGTTTAATGAGAGAAAAAGGTATGTTATTCTATTAAAATAACATTAAATGGGATGGATAAATAGATTTTATTAATTTATTTCCATTCATACATTTTTCTCTCATTAAAATAACATTAAAAGGGAGGGGTAAAAATGACTTTTCACCGTTTTTAAAGGCAAACTAACTGAAAAAAAAAACGTGGGTGGTGATTTACAGACAAAATGGGTTTAAGGGGTGGTTTTCTGCAAAGAGCCATATTTAAGGGGTGGTTTTCTGTCATTTTCCCTGAAAGTAAATTTGGAAATGTAGAGTGTGTGAGAGATTGAATTATGGGAACCAGCGGTAAGGGTTAGGAACTTTGGATTTTTTTTATTAGGAACGATTTCGGGTGAGAAGACTCTACCCGAGAGCATCCTTACGGATGAGGTCCTACAGACCTGAATTATTTGAGATGTCGGTACCCCGGGCAGATTGGTCAAGGTGTGCAACCTTGTCAGCCACTCTATTGCCCATGCGGGGAATGTGAAAGAAAGAGACCTCTTTCACAACCGGCAGAAGAGTTTTGAGATCAGCCATGATCAATTCTATTTCCCAAGGGCATTTATGTTGGTTTTTCAAATGATTTATTATTATTAGAGAATCTCCTTCAATTTGTACTTTGTCTATATGCAACTCAGCAACTGTCTAATGCATTTTTGTGAACAAGTAGTAGCTGTGATGGGTCAATTTTTTTCTTTTTGCCTTTGTTTTTATGATCTTGGACTGATCTCGCAAGCACCCTGTGCATTTTCTGCCCTCATTTGAATGCCTTGCGATACTCACAACTTGTTCGTTTGGAAAGGCTTGTGACATGAGAGGGCTAAGTGTGGCTTTACAGCTCAATCTTGAGGGTGTTTGTGAGAGAAGTTCCGAGCCAGTCGGGTCTTGATAACCTGACAAGGTGTGTTCATGGAAGAGTAGGGTATGAATTCGGGTCAGGTGATACGTTGGTGGATCGACCTTATTTTCACCCAAACAGCCTACTCAACCCTACGCAATGACACGACCTAGGGACCACCTCACTCACATCCAATCCACAACTGCATCCCATCGGGTGAGATGGGTGTGGAATCGGGCGAATTTTTTCCATTCTTAAATTTGAAAGATCAAAATGGTAAATTAGATAAAAGTAAGGGAAAATGGCAGAAAACCACCCCTTAAATATGGCTATTTGTAGAAAACCACCTCTTAAAATTGAAATTGTAGAAAACCACCCCTTAAACCCATTTTGTCTGTAAATCGCCACCCACAACCTTTTTTCCGTTAGCTTGCTGTTAAAAACAGTGAAAAGTCATTTTTACCCCTTCCCTTTTAATGTTATTTTAATGAGAGAAAAATGTATGAATTGAAATAAATCAATAAAATATATTTATCTATTCCGTTCAATGAGAGAAAAAGATATGTTATTCTATTAAAATAACATTAAAAGCCTTGGAGGGGGAAACCGCCATTGACATAGCTTGGAGAGATCAACTGCTGCGATGTCGAGAGAGAGAGAGAGAGAGAGAGAGAGAGAGAGAGAGAGAGAGAGAGAGAGAGAGAGAGAGAGAGGGCTGCTTCGACGCCGACACTGAGAGAGAGAGAGGGGGAAACCACCATTGAAGGGAGGGACGGCCCGAAATTAGAGAGAGACAACACCCCTGGTGCGCAGTCCGCCATTGAAGAGAGGTAATCCCCCATTCTCTATCTCAAAGCTTTCTCTTTTAATGGAAGTTAGAGGGTTTCAATGGATGTTAATTCGATTTGGGGCCGGTTGGAAGAATTGGGTGAATGGGGTTGGAAATTTGGGAAGGGGAAACCCTAACTGTATGTGTGGTGGGCGGATTTGGGATAGGGGTGGAGATTTTCCATTGATGATAAGTTGGGGATGAAATTGAAGGTCCAAATAAGGTAGAAACGGTTAGACAACCCCCATGAAAGAATGAAATTGGGAATGTGATAACTCGTCAATGGCGAGCGGGGTCGTTCTTGTGGATATGGGAAATGATTAAATGGCTAGGTATAGGAAAATCTGGGTTGACTTTGATTTGGGAAAGTAGGGGAAACTAATAGGATTGGTAAATGGGTGAAGAATCAATAAGTGGGTTGAAAAAGGCATGATAGAGATAGTAGAATAACCAACAGAATAGAGCTTGCCTTCGACAACTTGGTTTATTGACTGATAATCCATAAAAGTTCTTGATGCTTTGTTTGGAGAAGCTTGCATTAGAATAATGGTGTGCCTGTAGGCCTGCGGAAGAGGGAATGGGGGATTCAGTCAACAACTTCATAATGAAACAAACACAACATTCAATCCATAACAAAATCCATATATATAACAATCAATAAGTCCGGACATCAACTTAGACAACCTTGAAAACATTTATATTAGAAACAGTCAACATTTAGCAGTTTTTAGCATAAAATGAGATCAATGGTGAGGTATGTAACAATTGAACCTCAAAAACAGCATATGATTCTTATGATATGAAGTTCTTTGAGTTTCGTTACTCTTGTATATTGAATAACAAAAACGAAGATCCTAAAACCAATTGTGTGGTGTTGTAATATGTTGATGGTTTTTTTGTTACTCTTGTATATTGAATAACAAAAACAACATATGATTCTTAAAGCAATCATATTCAGTTGTTGATGGTTTTTCCAAGCATTTGTGTGCTGTTGTCATTTGGATAATGTTAAAATTTCTAGCAGAATCATTATTTTAACTGGCTATGCATTCGTATGTACTGGCAAGGATTATTGATGAAATGGCTGTTATCTGAATGACAGATTAAGGACACAATGACAAAAGGGAAAGGAAAAAAGGTCGCGGCGCCGTCGAGCAAGAAGGTATCAGCTGTTATCACTTCTGAGACGGATTAGGGGCGTTATTTTTTTGTGTTCATGATGTCAACTTCGTTACTCTCTTGTGATATTTCTGTAGGCGACTCTAGCCCTTCCTCCGGCAAAATATTTTAAAGGGAGGTCGAACCAGTTCTCCAAGATCGGCGTGCTGAAAGGAATGGATGATGGCCTATCTGCGACTGATTGGCAAATGCTCAAGGACAGCAGGCTAGGGGGCATTGTAAAGATCGAATCCAATGTGCCGTATTGCTCAGCCCTAATCCATTACTTCCTCGAGAGACAACTCAAGACGTTGAAGAAGTGTGAGACATGGTATGAGATCCAGGGATGACTCATCCAGTTCTCCATCAAGGAATTTTGCCTCATCACCGACCTCAATTACTGGAAGGAATCGGGCATTTGAGGCGGAGGATCACAAAGACGCTATTCAGAGCTTCTTTGGAAGGGACAAGGTGAAGGTGTCCGACCTTCCCGTCATGTGGGAGGTCGCAAAGGCCAAAGAGAGGAGTGAGAGGAAGAGGTTGAAGCTTGCCCTACTCATAATTGTAGAGTGCATCATGCTGCCAGGGGATGTGGGTAAGGCAGTGAAAGGGTGGGTAGTCGCCCTCGTGCAAGACCTCGACTGATTTTTCGACTACTCATAGGGTAAGGTATGTTACGAGGCCACCCACGAGAGTCTGGAAGGGGCACTGGCGAGGAAGGTGGCGCAGGGGGTCAAAGGTGGGAATGAGAGGTCCGGCTACTCGCTTAATGGATTCCCATTAGCGTTCTAGGTATGAGTTCAAACTTAATGCGATTTAACACTTGGCAAGAATTTTTTTTTTGTCTGTGCCATAAACGAGTATGGCTATGGTGTCGTCAAAACTGGCTAGTAAAAACATGCTTTTCTGCCTGTGTAGATTTGGATCTACGAAGCGGTCCCGGGTGTGAACAACTACTTTGCTAATAGGATTGTTGGGGTTCACTTCCCCCGATGCGCGAGGTGGAAGTTGACGGACCCGTACATCCCCTATGAGAGGGTGACGAGGATGCTGGATATAGAGAATGAGGATGGGATCAAGTGCAACGATGCCCACACGCCCCTTGTGCCGGAAGCGGCTGAGCGGGAGACTTTCCTCGGTGCTAGATACCTCTGCGAAGACCCAAATGACTTTTTCGACAAGGCCGCCAAGGCGTACGAGGATTCACTCCCACCTGTCGACATTCCTACAAGAGATCCTAACGCGGTTGTCGGCCTTTGGGAAAGCAGTGGAAGAAATGAAGACCCACCTAACCGACGTCAAAGAGCCCGGAGCTGAGTCGGAGAAAGAGAAAGAGGTAAGTGATATCGTCATGCCTTATTTACACCTTAGTCACACATGTGAAACTGGCTATGATGAGATATTGAATGGCTAGTCCACCTACGACAATGACAGGTCAATGACTTCACAGGGGTTGACAACGAGGAGCAAGAGGAGATTGGCACCGAGAACGCCAACCCAGCAGCCACAACACAGGACGTTGTCACCCAACAGGAGAGTGTCACGCAGGAGCCCCCTTCTCGACCTGCACCAGCTGAGGCGAAGGCGAAGGGTAAGGGGAGGCCGAAACGCACCAAGAAGCAATTGGATACTGGCACCAAAAAGTCCCAACCAGCTGATACAAATGTTGACACCCAACAGGAGAGTGTGACGCAGGAGGCCCCTCCTCCACCTGCACCTACTGAGTCGAAGGGGAAAGGGAGGCCGAAACGCAACCAGGAGGAAGCCCCAGCTGTCGATGCCCAGGTCGTCTCGCCCATCATGAAGAGGGCCCGTGTCGTCAAGTTCAAGCTGACTACCGTGCATCCTTCAGACGCTGCTGTCGCTGAAGATCTCATCACGAAGGAGCACGTCGAGGCCGTCGATGGGTGGATGTCCAGGTGCGTTGCCATATTGGCCTCATCCTTATTTGTTTTAATTTTTGGCCAATCTGTGTATACGTTTGTTCACTAAGGAATATGTACACAGGGGAGGACCCACACTAACCGCGACACAGGGGATGGAAATCACCCAGGGATTCTTTGAGGTCGTGAGGACTCCGATGTTCTGACTGTCTACTGAGGTATGCATTCTTCGGTACTAGTGCATCGTGTCAAACTTTATGCACCTCTTATACTTGCATTGTCACACCTTTCTCCGTTGCATTGTCTATCAGCACATGGACCAAGCACTGTCTATCCAATGGGAGAAAGTTAAGGGAGATGAAACGCGTTTCAAAGAGGTCGTCGTGATGGATATATAGCTTTTGGCCTATCGTATTGGAGACAGAGTGGGCGACGCACAAGACAACTACAACCGGCTACACTATAGGGAATAAGATGCTAGCCTACCTCGACGGGGCGGCCCCCGAGTTTATGGGGAAGAGCTGGGCTGAGGCGAAGTACATTCTTGCCCCCGTAAACCTCCGGAAGAAGCACTGGGTGGCCATGGTGGTATGTCTCGACGAGTGGACGGTGAAGTTGTACGATAGCGATGTCAATTTCGTCCGCGATCGCCAACTTGGGCACGAGATGCGGTTCGTCGTTGACTTTCCACCACACGTTATCGCCGCTCACCCAACGCTCACACTCCGCTTTGTCGACAAGGCCACCACCCCCATGAAGCTGACCCGAGTGGAGGATGTCCCCCAACAGGGGCAACCGTAAGCCCTTGCTTCTTCTTTGCTATTCATATTCCTTTCGGCGATTTCATACTTATGTTACTCACTCTGGGGTATGTGCACAGGGGAGATTGTGGGCCCTACGTGCTGAGGTTCATCGAATTGCGTGCGGAGGGAGTAACGGACTTCTCCCACGTTGACGACGGCTTCATCGTCACATACAGGTATGCCCTAGCAACTCAAATCGTCATTAGGTGCCCCCTTCCTCCTCCCACCCCAACTCGTACTCCTCAGCGGAGGTCAACACTTGATGGATGGTGTCATCAGCTGATGTTATTTTGTAGTGACCGATATGTGGACTGATGTTGGTTAGGAAATGTTGTTGTTCGTTGTGTTTGGTTGACTTGAAAAAACTTGTAAGCATTTCCACCTTTCGAACCTTGTGCTTTTGACTACATATGTTCTGGTTGTGTACTTGGTTATATTTATTGTAAATGTTGTGGCTAATGTTGCCTTATTACGCATTATGTTTGGGTGTAATTATCGATTTTCTTACGATTGACGGTTTCTGAGATATGTAAAATGTGGTAAGGGATTCCCAGTTATCGGCTTAGTAATTCATGAGATTGGCTATGGAAAATATTACACTAGCTAGTTAGTACATAACCCCGTACGTATGTGACACCGAACGAAAAGTTATGCACAAAAGAAACGACCAAAGTCTCAAAATTTCCCTGATTGACACGCATACTACCAAAATAATACCTTCCTCAACATACCCAACAGATGCGACATCCCACTACACAATCATATAATCGCCTATCCACGCCACGCTACCTTATGTCCTTCGATGCTTCCGGCGAATGAACTCCCCACGTGATGGGTACCTACTGGTCTTCGGTCTCTCAGGCCTTCTCTTCACAGCTGGAGGTAGTAACCGGATTTGTGCTATCTGTTCGGGAGGATCCCAAGTGTCCATGGGAAGGGGGGGGGGGGGGGGGGGGGGGGGGGGGGGGGGGGGGGACGGAGTACACCACTCTGTCGTAGCTTGCGTGCCACGCAGCTACCCTGTAGTAGTCATTCACTAGTGAGTACACATCGAGGCCTCGAGCCTTTGCCGCGGCAACGACATGACAACAGGGGTACTGATCTATGTTGAAGTGTCGGCATATGCATGAACGTGCGTTAAGGTCGACAAGGCACTTCGCAGTTCCCTTTATGACCTCGAACTCGTGATCGCTTAGGGGCCTCGCGACCATGCATATGGATGCATGGTAGCTAGACATGATGGATTTGGCAACCCAATCACTTACCACCTTCCCGGGCGTGCCACTTGCCTTCCTCCGTGTCACAAACCACTTTTGCACCGTCTCGATGATGCAATCAAAAAGCACTACAACCAGCATATCCCGAGGGTCTTTGAAGACGTTGTTGAGGCATTCGACGTTGTTCGTTGTGGTTATGTTGTAGTGGTTTGCCAAATAGTGAGCCTTGACCAATTGCGGAATCCGGCTTCACGTAGATACTGCCCGACTACGGGGCATTGGTATGAGAAGTCAGTGAAGAGTTGGTTGAACTCGGCGTGGGTGTAAGCCTTGGTCATATCGAAGTACAACTCCTGGAGGGGACCGCACTTGTGGTGGTGCTTCGTATTTTGGAAGAGGTGCCATGTGCAGAAGCCCTGCTTGGCAAAGGTGTAGCTGTCACGTATGCCCTTGACGATGCTCACATGTCGGTAAGAGACCCACATCAAGTCTGGGGTGTCCAGGACGACTCGAAGCATTTGTCGAAAGAAGAATGCCCAAGAAGCATCATTCTCGCCATCCACTACCGCAAAGGCGATTGGGTATATTTTGTGATCGGCATCCTATGTAGGGGCAAAAAGAAAGGTCCCCTTAAACTTGCCTTTCAGAAAGGAACCGTCCATTGAGATAACCTACGGGCATTTGACATATAGACATCAGTATTATACGTGCTCCGTTGAAGGCTGGGTAAATGTATTGACTGGCTAGGGTTAATACTAAAATGGCTAGTGAACATACCTTTCGTAAGTGGGGGATGGCTTGAATCCAGACCCCGAAGCTGACGAATGTGTACTTGAACCTATGGTTAGCATCCTACTCGAGCCAAGTGTGGGATCCTGGGTTCGCCTTCTCCAGCATGTACAAGTACGACGCCATTATCCGGTATGAATCCTCGTCCGTTCCGTATAGGGTGTCCCTCGCTGTCGCCTTCGCATGTTGAGCCTTACAATAGCTGCAAGTAACTCCAAGCTCGGACTTCGACAAGGCCTGGATGTGGGCTGGACTTACCGGCATATGGGTACCAGTGAAACTGCATTGCATATCATCTACGTCAAGTAAGAAACTGGCTAAAGGTTTATAATCACCGACTAGGATATGTAATAAAGTGGCTAGTGTTTCACGGTTAGTGGTCACTAAGAATTTTTTTTCACCTTGATACAAGGCTCTTTCCAATAAGTTCGGACGTTGCCTGTCGATCCTGGTTGTGTCTAACATTAATGCCGCAGGTGTGCTCCTGCACATACTTCCTCACTTTCCACAAACTTGTTTTCAGGTATGTTGACGCACTACACATCCACTTGCACTCGGGATCAATGCACACCACGGAGTAGACTAACGGCGATGACCTCTTCACATGTGTGTGAAAACAGCCCTCCAATGCAAACCACCTTACCCAGTTTTGCACCTCCTCCTTGGACTTCAACAACAATCCCTCGTGAAGGTCGATGTTCTTGCGGCGGGTTCCCCTACCTGCGGAAAAGCTTTGTCCAACATCTTCTCCACATCCTCGGTCGACATCCCTGCAACTTTCATCCTCGAAACCCACCGTTCAGCCTCGTACATCTCATCATCAGATGATATCAACACATTGTGAAGTTTCCTCAAGTGACTTCAATTTTATTACTCTGAGATTTTCATTCTCCTCCTCCGACGAGGTCCCCAAGTCGACGGAAACAACACTCCCCTCATGCTCACCCACATATATAGTATCCTCCTCATTACTACTCAGACATACAATTTGTTTCCCACGGTCCACGTCCAGTACTTGACCTCTGGTCTCCGGAGTGACGGTTGTCGGTTCTGCTCTAGCTTTCTGGATTACCTTGCCAGTCGTGTGAGTTTCCTTGCCAGATGAAGTGTTTTCCTTGACGTCAATAGTGTTATCCGGGCCATACTCCAGCCCAACCACCCTCTTCCACCATGACTGTTGTGATGTCTCGGTCTGGTGATTTGGTTTGTTGTTCCATGTTCACAACCATCGAGCGACTTCCATGTTGGCTTCCACTTTCGTTCACCGAAGCGTACAAAGGAAAGGGCCATGCCCCATCGCCACCCCTTGAGTTGCAGTACTTGAAAGCATCCGAATCACTTTCATCATCCACTTGAATCGGATAGCATCCCTCCGTCTTCATATCGAATAGATATTTCAACTCCAACTCGTAGCACCTCGGGTCAACCGTGAGCTTCTCCATTATCTTGCTCCTGACGGACCCAAACGACATGGTCTCCTCTATAAGCATTATTTTGTAGGAATTTTGACCTTCATACACCCATCCCCCTCCGAGATGCTCCCATCGACCATTGCAAACGAGAGTAAGTAATACCACCCCTTTCTCCCCTGTGACATAAAGAGGTTAAGATGGTCCTCTCAGTATCGGTTGGAGCTAAGGGAAGGATGGGGAGAATCCATTACTGTAAATACAAAACAAAAACCATACTTACCCATTTTCATTGATTTATATTGTACGCAATTGCCACGTGTATCCCTGTGTATGTCTACATATATTCCGTTGATGACTAGGATTTACCTTTGCATGGCTATTAACTGAATTTCTGGGTTTTATTCTTCTAACTTGACGTTAATGGCAGCCATGAGGAAGAATCAGTTTTTTTGAACTTTTTGGTCCACCTAGCGAGCTCTCCCATCTCCTTTTATACTCCCTCTGAAAGCCGTTGAACTCCCCATGTGGTTTCCCTCCAATTTGCCTTGGCGGGAACTTTTTTTTTTGTGAAAAGTGGACCCTCTCTCTCCTAGTTCATTAAATGCAAGTCATTCCAATCCCTCACACCCTCTCTCCCAGCCGCCACTGTCACTCTGCACTCCTTCATATTTTAATTGTTTTTTTGCCCAAATTATAACACTCCCTCCTCTACAAGTTCGACAAGTGTCCCACCCACTCCTACCTTTTCTCGATTTGTGCAAAAGGGTAACCTGCAACCGGTTGAGAAAATTTTGCAAGAATGACCTTTTGTCATCCCATTGTAAATTTTCAGCCCCATGGTTATTTTGTCAAAGTTAGGTATGAATTGGTATATTGGTGCAAATCATCCTTTTATAATCTTTTTTTCTCTTTAGTAAAGTTAGCTTTTTAGGGGTATTAATGCACATTTAAAAGATAAAAAGTCTAATTAATGAAAGCAACAAAATATTAATGTTATTTCTAAAAAAATATTTTAGTATACAATTTTTATTATACATAAAGTTTCAATTGATCACAGATTATAAAAGTAGATAAAAAATAAATAAATTAATGACAATAAAAAGATTAATATTTAGTACAAAGATATTTTTTTAGTTATTCACAAAGATTAATTTACAATACAAAATTATTAAAGAAATTCAACTAATAAATGTAAGTTAAATGGATTTAATCTTCTTTCTTTCTCTTTAGTAAAGTTAGCTTTTTAGGGGTATTAATGCACATTTAGAAGATAAAAAGTTTAAATAATGAAAGCAAAAAAATATTAATGCTATTTCTAAAAAAATATTTTAGTATACAATTTTTATTATACATAAAGTTTCAATTGATCACAAATTATAAAAGTAGATAAAAAAAATTAAATTAATGACAATAAAAAGATTAATATTTACAAAGATATTTTTTTAATTATTCACAAAGATTAATTTATAATACAAAATTATAAAAAAAAATTACCAAGAAACATGGTTGTAAAGTAATTTTTTTATTTTTATATTTATTTTAATATTAGTTTACTACATTAGTAGAAATTAAAGTAACCTTATAGAAGCTACATTCTATATGTTAAAGTAAAATTTTGAGATCATTTATTTTAAAAAAATGTTAGTAGGATTGTGGTAGTAAAAGTAAAGTTTTCACATTTACATTTTACTTTAATATCAATCTACTACATATATTAGTAGGAAACATAAAGTAAGTTTATTACAATTATATACAAAACTAAGTCTAAAAAACTAGGTTAAATATATGATATTCACTTTTGATTTTATTAATTTTATTTTTGATTGACTTTCTTCTTCAAACTTACTTATAAAGTATATAAAACTCTTCGATAGTAGAAAATTGATAGTCTCATGCGTAGCACGAGATAATCCACTAGTAATAAATATGAAATTGTAAAAAAAATAAAATAAAAGTATCATAGACTTAAATTTAAGTCGATAAAATTTATCACTCAAGTAATATAATTTAAACACCAACTTAGATATTGTAGGCTTTTCGTACGTAATTATAAAATCTGTCTAAACTAGAGCTCTTAATCCGATTTAAAAAATTAACTCGATTTCTACATTTTTCTAAGATTGTCTTGTAAGTTGTAACACATCTTCTTCGAATTTACTTCACTCGAATAATCATCTGAACTACCCGATTTATATGATGGAGCGGGTAATGAGTGAAACATTAAATGAATGAATGGAGCGGGTAATGAGTGAAACATTAGATCAAGAGTCGATTGGAGCTTGAGGAGCAAAGCAACAGCTTATACAACAACTCTTGTCGGTTAATTTTATACATATTATTGTACTGTTGTAATCCAGGCCGAAAGTCAATATAGACCTCAAAATCATAAAACAATTTATCGTCTACATTTAGAGATCGAGTTGTTCATACACTAACTGATTTGTGTATAAAATTGTAGTGGGTTTTAGCTTTTGCGTTGTTCAAACTCATATATTCAACATAAAAACTATTAATCCACAACCTATAATGCCACTAGAATGATTAATTTAAACATGAGTGGGTCATATAATTGAGCAATATATATTATTCCACAACATAAGATATGTACGACCGCAAAATATATATTTCTATAGCCTACAAAACCAGTATACACTTTTGAGTAAGAAACTCGTCGCTTTTCATCAAATGAAAAACAAGACGCCCCCTGATTTCGATTTCGAGTCCCATTTTCCACCATCGTCCCATCAGTCTATTCAACGAGGGAAAGGAAACGAGATGGAAATGATCTGATCTTATACGGCGTGGAATGATTCACACGACTGAGCACATTATAAGCTAATCAAGTCAAGCACATAATATCAATTGAATTTTATCCTAAAATTAATTAATTGACAATAGGTAGGGTAGTCAACCAATTTCTTTACCAGACTTATTATACTCATACTTTTGATTTGAATATTTGTCCTTTCACATCTTAAAAAAACTTGAAAAAGTTTTGAATGTTTGTACAATTGCACTCATCTGGTTTTAAAAAAACAACTTTACTTCGATCGGATTTTGTTTTGACCTAATATAACTTCAAGTCTTTATACCTCGTATGATGACCAAATTCAAAATTTACCCAACTCGATTCAAACAAACTTGGTTAAAACCTAATAATGGCTTGATATATCAATCTCCGTTGAGAGAATGTGAAGAGACTAAAAAGTCTGACATTGATAATATAAACAAACAAGCCACATCATATAAGCTAGTGAGTTATTTCTCTTATTGTCAATTGATTTTAGGATGGAACATCTGTTAGGACAATGTATAGGTGATATATAAGCATTGTCCAAGCTTAGTGTAAGGCATTCATATTCATAATCAAAGTAACTCTTACTTCATGCTCTCTCTCTCTGGAAATGAAGGACCGGATACTTCAATCCGAGATCTCACAAGAAGGGTTCGTCCGAGATCTCATTGGAAATGAAGGACCAGATACTTCAATCATGATCAAGGGATATATGGGTAAGAGACCCATTAACGTATTGATTGACAGTGGATCAACACATAGTTTCGTGGATCCACTGATTGCTAAGGAAGCAGGATTCAGGTTATCCTCTGCAAATTTGATGAGAGTGGAAGGACTGAACAAGGGCAAGTTATACTGTCGTCAAGAGTGCAAAGAATTCAAATGGATGATGCAAGGGGGTGAGTATTCATTTGATATTCGTGCACTGAAAGTAGGAGATTTTGAATTGCTCTTGGGGATTAATTGGATGAAGAAATACAGTCCAGTTCAGTTTGATTATAATAGGATAACAATTGGCTTTTCTAAGAACGGTAAGAAAGTGGAATTGCAGGGTGTAGTGGACCACAAGGAAGGACCGAAAGTGAGACATCTCACTGGAAAGGAGCTGCAGGTATTAGTGTCTAAGCATGAGTTGGCATCTGTAGTAGAGGTGGTCCAAGTAATGCACCTGAGTGAAAAAGAAGGGAACAGATCACCAGAGAAGGTGCAGCTGATCTTGGATCAGCTCACAGAGGTGTTTGATGAACCCAAAAGCTTGCCACCAGAGAGGGGATGTGAACACTGAATTCCACTGAAACTGGGTACACAGGCGGTGTGTTCAAAACCTTACAGGTACCCTCATGGCCAAAAGGATGAAATTGAGAAACAGATTAAAGAGATGTTGTCTGCATGGCTTATTAGACCGAACCAAAGCCCTTTTGCATCTTCAACTTTATTGGTTAAGAAAAAGGATGGGACATGGAGTTTTTGTGTGGATTATAGGAAACTCAATGAGGCCACTATCAAAGACAAGTTCCCAATTCCTAATATTGAAGAGCTACTAGATGAGCTACATGGAGCTGCCATTTTTTCGAAGTTGGACCTTAGAGCTGGCTATCACCAGGTGCGTGTATATGAGATTGACATACACAAGACTGCATTTAGAACTCATAACGGGCATTATGAGTTCAATGTCATGCCATTTGGGTTGACAAATGCCCCGGCAACATTTCAGTCACTAATGAATGTTGTATTTGCTGAATTCTTGAGAAAATTTGTGTTGGTCTTCTTTGATGACATTCTCATATATAGCTCCAATCTAGAAGAACACCTCCACCATCTGAGATCTGTACTGATGTGTATGAAGAAGCATCAACTGTATGCCAAGATGTCCAAGTTTAGTTTTGCAGTCACTCAAGTAGAATACGTGGGCCATGTGATCTCAGAAGAAGGGGTAGCTACAAATCAGAGTAAGATCAAATCTATTTTGGATTGGCCAGTACCTAAGAATGAAAAGGAGTTGAGAAGCTTCCTTGGATTAGCTGGGTACTACAGAAGGTTCATCAGAAATTTCGGTACTATTTGCAGACCATTGAATGAATTACTGAAGAAGGAAGCCTTTCACTGGAATGCTGCAAGCACTAACGCCTTCCACCATGTGAGGAAATTGTTGGCTACACCACCAGTGCTAGCTCTTCCGGATTTTACACTTCAATTCCACATTGAAGTCGATGCTTGTGAGGATGGGATTGGAGCAGTTTTAATGCAGCAAGGAAGACCACTTGCCTTCATCAGTAAGGCCCTTCATGGTCAGCACCTACTCTTATCAACATACGAGAAAGAGCTTCTGGAAATTTTGTATGCAGTGGAGAAATGGAGATACTACCTAGAGCCTGCACATTTTGTGATCATCACTGATCATCAGAGCCTCAGGTATTTACTCGATCAACAGGTCACAACTCATCTCCAAAAGAAATCCATACGAAAACTACTGGGATTATCTTACTCTATCCAATATCAGATGGGCAAATGCAATGCAGCAGCAGATGCTTTGTCACGAAGAGGCTTACCAGTTCACCACCCAGAGAAGAGTAATTGCCTTGCCCTTATTGTAATCAAACCAGCATAGATCAAGGAAGTCATAGAGAGTTACCTGGGGGACCCTGAGATTGTGAAGTTGGGACCACCTGCAGCAATTGATCCTCGATCCAATTTTAGGTGGCAAGGGGAGATCTTGAGATATAAGGGTAGAGTGGTGATTGGCCATAGCCAAGAGCTGAGAACCAAAATCACATTGGCTTTTCACACTGAGAGTTTAGGTGGTCACTCGGGAGTAAGAGCTACTTACCATCGTATTAAAGCCTTGTTTTACTGGGCTCAAATGAAAACTTCCATCGAGCAATTTGTCAAAGAATGTGATGTTTGTCAGAGACGCAAACATGAAACCATTGCTTATCCAGGGCTTCTACAACCTCTTCCCATCCCTGAGTCACCATGGTTTTCCAATGGTATGGATTTCGTGGACGGATTACCAAAGTCAGGGGGGTTTGATGTGATCTTAGTTGTGGTGGACAGACTTACCAAATACGCTCATTTTTTGCTGCCCAGTCATCCATTTTCTGCTGGCCAAGTTGCTCACCTTTTCATGGACAACATCTTCAAACTTCATGGTGTTCCTCGTGATATTGTTTCAGATCCTGACAAGGTGATTACTAGTCTTATGTGGAAGGAAATTTTTACCAAGCTGGGATCATCGTTGAAGATGTCCACTGCATATCACCCGCAAATAGATGGGCAAACAGAAAGGGTGAACCAATGCTTGGAATCCTACTTGAGATGTATGTCTTCATCCATGCCTAGGCAGTGGGCTCAATGGATTACCTTGGCCGAGGGGTGGTATAACACCACCTTTCATATAGCCCTGAAGATGTCCCCATTTCAGGCCTTGTATGGGTATTCTCCACCACAGATGGGGCTCCGAGCAAGCAGTGTGACTACAACATCTGTAGAGGATTGGTTTCAGGAACGAGAAGGAGCACTGCAGCTATTGAAATCTGGATTGATGGAAGCCCAAGAGAGGATGAAATTCTTTGCAGATGCAAAAAGATCAAAAAGAGTGTTTGAGATGGGTGATATGGTGTATCTTAAATTGCAACCATATCGGCAAACTTCTTTGGCATTAAGGAAGTGTGTGAAATTGAGCGCAAAGTTTTATGGACCCTTCAAAGTGGTGCAGCAAGTTGGGATAACAGCTTACAAGCTAGCACTGCCATCTTCTTCACGCATACACCCGGTATTCCACATCTCACAGCTAAAGAAGAGGATAGGCCCGACCATGGTTGTGCAATCAGAGCTTCCAGCTACAGACGAGACAGGTTCTTTCGTCACTGCACCAGAGGTTGTCTTAGATTCGAGAGTGCAGCATCTGGCCAGTGGAGATCCTGTGGTGGAATGGCTAGTGAAGTGGATCAATTTGCCAAATGAGGAAGGTACTTGGGAGCCAGCAGGACACATTATCCACCAATTTCCCGAATTTTCATTGTAACAACCTTGAGGACAAGGTTCTTCATAAGGGAGGGGGTATTCTTAGGACAATGTATAGGTGATATATAAGCATTGTCCAATCTTAGTGTAAGGCATTCATATTCATAATCAAAGTAACTCTTACTTCATGCTCTCTCTCTCTCTCTCTCTCTCTCTCTCTCTCTCTCTCTCTCTCTCTCTCTTGTTAGGACAATTAACTCAATTCCTAACAACATCATTTAACTTATATGAGTTGTCAATGGAAATGCTAAGAATTAACAAAGTCGACCAAATTTGTGGTGACGAAACACCAAAAAATAAATAAATATGTATTTTATCATAAATAAATAATCGGGTTCCCGCTATATAAATAAGCCCGTGTTTAGGATAATTATAATGTATCAACCAAAAGATGGATTATTCCACCTAAGGCTTATTACATATAAGTGTCCACATTAAGGACACATGTCCCGAACAACATGACATTTGTCATCTACCTCGGGACACTTGTCAATAAGGGGTCATGAGCTTGCCCTATAAATATGGGTCGAGACCTTGAGACTCGAGGTCGGTTTTTGATGGCTCGAAGAGCCTTCCCGAGCAGGATTCGTCTCGCCCAGCGGGAGCCGACGTTTGATGGAGCCTTGGGAGGATGGTGGTCCGTGGATGGCTTGAGCTCGGATCGGCACAGGTTTGGGTACGCCGAAGGTAATCTCGTCGCGCGTCTCAGGTAAGCCCGATCGTCTGAGCTCGCCCACGCTCCACTTGATCCCGGAACCCGCTGACACGGAATTCTGAAAATCGGGTTTCGTCACTGGCGCCGTCCGTGGGAAGATTTCACCCTAAGAGGTAATTCATGATCAAGAAGAAAACATCCGCATGTTTTTAGCTTGAATTAGTTCAAAATTATTTATCGATTTTCTGATTAGAAATGAACCTGGCTTGTGAAAAACATGTATCTTCCAATTTGCCGTTTGCTTTACAATTGTGTTGCATACAACTTGGCCGACATGTTTACCTTCCAATTCATTGATTATTGCTATCAATCCCTGCAATTGATGTTATGCAATTTTTGGGTTTTATGCAAATAGGTTCATGATTTATTTTAAGTAAAGGTCATAACTCACCCTAAGAGTTTCAATTTTTGAGGTAAGTGGTTGCTTGCAAGCTGATGGATCTCAGGTCAGAATCTATGAGCTAAATTAGCTACAATCATCATGAGCTTTACTAATACAAAATGATGGTGTAACATTAAGGAGAGCTGCTTGCTTGCTTAAATAAGGGTGAGTATCTTTAAGAATGGTATGTGTTACTGACGATGGGGTGTATAAAGGATATAAGAATATGTTGCACATATAACTATCATAAAAGGTCATTTATACATATGTCTACAGCAGTACTACTTGAATTTGGAGACATTTTCATGTATGGAATATATGGTTGAATTCATCCTAAAAAATTCATGTATCATGTATGTGTTCAAATATAAAAGGGAGTGCTAGTTTATGTACGCTATCATCATTACTATCATCATAAATATGTTATCATCATTATTTTACGATATGCGAAACTAGTGGCAACCATGATATAAACACATAGAGTTGCATAATGCTTCAACATGTCCGATCATACAATGATTTTGAACTATATATGTTTAGAAAAATTCAATTTCAAATCGGCAAAATATCTGGTTGAAACAGCTGTCTGCAGAGCTATCCGCGACCGCCTCCTATTGTAGTTGAACCTATTGGAGTAACATCTCATAAGCCTCTCAGCGCTGGAGCTATGCTCATGGAGGTCCTCCTGTTCGTAGCTGGTAAGCTCGTGGAGATTTTATTAAGTCACAAGACGCAGGAGCTATCCGCGTCGGGCCTCTGATTGTAGCCTGAGCCTCTCGGAGCAACATCTCATAAGCCGTTCGACGCTGGAGCTATGCTTGCGGAGGGCCTCCGATTGTAGCCTGAACCTCTCGGAGCACCATCTCATAAGCCCCTCAGGGCTGGAGCTATGCTCGCGGAGGGCCTCCAATCGTAGCCTGAGCCTCTCGGAGCAACATCTCAAAAGCCCCTCAGCGCTGGAGCTATGCTCACAAAGGGCCTCCGATCGTAGCCTGAACCTCTCGAAGCAACATCTCATAAGCCCCTCATCGCTGGAGCTATGCTCATAGAGGGCCTCCTGCTCATAGCTGGTAAGCTCGCGGAGATTTTATTAAGTCACAAGACGCGTGATCTTGCTCCGCGTCGGGCATCCGGTCGTAGAGCTTGTCTCCCGGATCGGAGATTTTATTAAGTCCCAGGATGGGTGATCTTTCTCCGCGTCGGGCATCCGGTCATAGAGTTTGTCTCCCGGATCAAAGATTTCATTAAGTCTCATGACGCGTGATCTTTCTTCGCGTCGAGCATCCGGTCATAGAGCTTGCCTCGCAGATCGGAGATTTCATTAAGTCCCATGACGCGTGATCTTGCTCCGCGTCGAGCATCCGATCGTAGAGCTTGTCTCCCGAATCTGAGATTTTATTAAATCTCAGGTGCTGGAGCTTGCTCCGCAACGGGCATCGGGTCATAGAGCTTGCCTCCCGTATCAGAGACTTTATTAAGACCCAAGACGCGTGATCTTGCTCCGCGTCGGGCATCTGGTCGTAGAGCTTGCCTCCCAGATCGGAGATTTTATTAAGTCCCAGGACGCGTGATCTTGCTCCGCGTCGGACATCCGGTCATAGAGTTTGTCTCTCGGATCTGAGATTTCATTAAGTCCCATGACGCGTGATCTTGCTCCGCGTTGGGCATCCGGTCGTAGAGCTTGTCTCCCGCATCGGAGATTTTATTAAATCTCAGGTGCTGGAGCTTGCTCCGCATCGGGCATCAAGTCATAGAGCTTGCCTCCCGGATCAGAGATTTTATTAAGACCCAAAACGCGTGATCTTGCTCCGCGTCGGGCATCCGGTCGTAGAGCTTGTCTCCCGGATCGGAGATTTTATTAAGTCCCAGGACGTGTGATCTTGCTCCGCGTCGAGCATCCGATCATAGAGTTTGTCTCCCGGATCGGAGATTTCATTAAGTCCCATGACGCGTGATCTTGCTCCGCGTCGAGCATCCGGTCATAAAGCTTGCCTCCCGGATCGGAGATTTCATTAAGTCCCATGACTCGTGATCTTGCTCCGCATCGGGCATCCGGTCGTAGAGCTTGTCTCACGGATCGGAGATTTTATTAAATCTCAGGTGCTGGAGCTTGCTCCGCATCAGGCATCCGGTCATAGAGCTTGCCTCCTGGATCAGAGATTTTATTAAGACCCAAGACGCGTGATCTTGCGCCGCATCGGGCATCCGGTCGTAGAGCGTGTCTCCGAGATCGGAGATTTTATTAAGTCCCAGGACGCGAGATCTTGCTCCGCGTCGGGCATCCGGTCATAGAGTTTGTCTCTCGGATCGGAGATTTCATTAAGTCCCATGACGCGTGATCTTGCTCCACGTCGGGCATCCGGTCGTAGAGCTTGTCTCCCGGATCGGAGATTTTATTAAATCTCAAGTGTTGGAGCTTGTTTCGCATCGGGCATCCGGTCATAGAGCTTGCCTTTCGGATCAGAGATTTTATTAAGACCCAAGACGCGTGATCTTGCTCCGCTTCGGGCATCCGGTCGTAGAGCTTGTCTCCCGGATCGGAGATTTTATTAAGTCCTAGGACGCGTGATCTTGCTCCGCGTCGGGCATCCGGTCATAGAGTTTGTCTCCCGGATCGGAGATTTTATTAAGTCCCATGACGCGTGATCTTACTCCGCGTCGGGCATCCGATCATAGAGGTTGCCTCCCGGATCGGAGATTTGATTAAGTCCCATGACACGTGATCTTGTTCCGCGTCGGGCATCCGGTCGTAGAGCTTGTCTCCTAGATCGGAGATTTTATTAAATCTCAGGTGCTGGAGCTTGCTCCGCATCGGGTATCTGGTCATGGAGCTTGCCTCCCGGATCAGAGATTTTATTAAGATCCAAGACGCGTGATCTTGCTCCGCGTCGGACATCCGGTTGTAGAGCTTGTCTCCCGGATCGGAGATTTTATTAAGTCCCAGGACGCGTGATCTTGCTCCGCGTTGGGCATCCGGTCATAGAGTTTGTCTCCCGGATCGGAGATTTCATTAAGTCCCATGACGCGTGATCTTGCTCCGCATCGGGCATCCGGTCGTAGAGCTTGTCTCCTGGATCAGAGATTTCATTAAATCTCAGGACGCTGGAGCTTGCTCCGCATTGGGCGTCCGGTCACAGAGCTTGCCTCTCGGATCAGAGATTTTATTAAGACCCAAGACGCGTGATCTTGCTTCGCGTCGGGCATCCGGTCGTAAAGGTTGCCTCCCGGATCAAAGATTAAATTAAGTCCCTCGACGTTGGAGCTATCGCTTGCAGAGGGCCTCTGATCGTAGCTTGAGCCTCTCGGAGTATACTTGATAAGTCCCTCGACGTTGGAGCTATGCTCGGAGAGGGTCTCCTTCTCGTAGCTAGTAAGCTCGCGGAGATAAACTCTTAACGAGTATAAACTAAGTCCCTCGACGCTGGAGCTATCGCTTGCAAAGGGCCTCCGATCGTAGCTTGAGCCTCTCGGAGTACACTTGATAAGTCCCTCGATGATGGAGCTATGCTCGCAGAGGGCCTCCTGCTCGTAGCTAGTAAGCTCGCGGAGATAAACTCTTAACGAGTATAAACTAAGTCCCTTGACGCTGGAGCTATCGCTCGTGGAGGGCCTCCGATCATAACTTGAAACTCTCGGAGCACATTTGATAAGTCCCTCGACGCTGGAGCTATGCTCGCAGTGGGCCTCCTGCTCGTAGCTGGTAAGCTCGCGGAGATAAACTCATAACGAGTATAAACTAAGTCCCTCGACACTGGAGCTATCGCTCGCGGAGGCCCTCTGATCGTAGCTTGAGCCTCTCGGAGCACAGTTGATAAATCCCTCGACGCTGGAGCTATCGCTCGTGGAAGGCCTTCTGCTCGTAGCTGGTAAGCTTGCGGAGATAAACTCTAAAAGAGTATAAATTAAAGCCTCTCAACACCGGAACTCGCCATCCGCGGAGAGCTTCCTTATTGAACTACGAAAGGCTTGATTCTCTTCCCAAGAGATATGTAGGCAACCCACTGATAAGTTGGGTACAGCCCAGACCAATTAGACTTAGTTAAAACTTTACGCCAAAAGTCTGATATATTGAGTACTCTTCCGAAGGAAGACGAAGTACAAATGCATATGTTATCTCGTTTAAATCGAACCCTAGCTAAGTCTCATCTTAACTAAGGTTCGAGGAGCTGTGACGAAACACCAAAAAATAAATAAATATGTATTTTATCATAAATAAATAATCGGATTCCCGCTATATAAATAAGCCCGCTTTTAGGATAATTATAATGTATCAACCAAAAGATGGATTATTTCACCTAAGGCTTATTACATATAAGTGTCCACATTAAGGACACATGTCCCGAACAACATGACATTTGTCATCTATCTCGGGACACTTGTTAATAAGGGGTCATGAGCTTGCCCTATAAATATGGGTCGAGACCTTGAGACTCGAGGTTGGTTTTTGATGGCTTGAAGAGCCTTCCCGAGCGAGATTCGTCTCATCCAGCGGGATCCGACGTTTGATAGAGCCCTGGGAGAACGGTGGTCCGTGGATGGCTTAAGCTCGGATCGGCACAGATTTGGGTACGCCGACGGTAATCTTGTCGCGCGTCTCAGGTAAGCCCGATCGTCTGAGCTCGCCCACGCTCCACTTGATCCCGGAACCCGCCGACACGGGATTTTGAAAATCGGGTTTCGTCATGTGGAAGATGTGAAATGATACACATCTCCCCACTCGATCGACTTATCGACTTATGTGAGTTCTGAAAGATGTGAAATCGTACACATCTCACGAGTGGGCCGGACCCTTTATATATATATATATATATATATATATATATATATATATAAAAGGAGTGGTTCTCTTGTGCACACCTCTTAAGATATATCTTGTGCACAAATCCGGACCCTTAAATCTTGTTAAATGGATGGTTTAGATTATTCTTTGATTTTTTTTTAAAAAGGAAAAACCAAAAATTGCCCCAATCCCATATCTACTTGCGCGTGAAGTACAATCCATATACAAAAACCTAGCTCATCGTCATTCTCTCTTCAAAAGAATACACCGTAGCTTTCCGTGGCAACCAATTTCCCAAGGATTCAACAAGTCTTCCTACCTATTCGAGACCTACTACCGACAATTCAACCCATCTGCGATTCGAGTCTTCTTGCCGATTCAACCTTCGCGGTAACCGACCCTCTGCGCGACCCTCGTTGCGGCGGTGAGGGAGGCGCCGACAGTCTTCCTACCGATTCGAGACCTACTACCGACAATTCAACCTATTTGCGATTGGAACCCATCTACGATTCGAGTCTTCTTGCTGATTCAACCTTCGCGGTAATCGACCCTCTGCACGACCCTCATTGCGGCGGTGACGGAGGCGCCGAGGGAGAAGCAGTGATGGACGCGCTTTTTCAGGCGGCATAAGTGGTTGAAATTCATAATCAAACGAGGGTTGGGTGAAGGAAGAAGAAAGGACCATCATTGATGGGTAAGCACAATTTTTTTTGAAGGTTTGGGAACGATTTAGAGTTGTTTGAAGGGATTAAGTTCAGATTGATTTGTTTAACAAAATTGTTCATCAATTTGGTGTTGTTTATGTGGGATTGATGGCTTTATGTATCAAATTTTCAGAAAATTTGTGATCGATTTGGGGTTTTTATGTGAAAATATTGTGGTTGATGTGTAAAGCCGAAATTATTCGATGATTTGAGTGATTTTTCGGTCAGTTATTCGTCATTTGAGGAGGTTTGTTGATTGTTGTTTAAATATTGAAGGAATGAAGTTTGGATTGTTGGGGTGCGGGAGTTTTTGTGGGATTGATGACGAAGTTTGTGTACCTCGTAAAAATAAGAATTTCACTGAATAATCTCCCAATTATCGTTCAATGTACGTGTTAAATCGATCTATTCAACCGAATAATTTTTAAAATTTACTTATTCATAATGGTTATGCAATTATTCATCGCGTTTGTGTACCTCGTAAAAATAAGAATTTCATTCAATAATATCCTGTTGTGGAAGGAAATCAAGAATGCAAAAATAAAATATAACTAAAATAAAGCAAATCAGATTCCGTCCCTTGCAAATGATTACAAGACTTCCTCCCGATGCAGTAGTGGGAAGTCAGGATCGATCCACGAGGAAGCGTGTCAGCGGATCCTAGGCAGCGGTGGAATCTCACGAACAGAAGTCGACCACAGGTGTCCTCGATCTCGAATAGGGTTAGTCGACAAAAGATCGGACAAGTCGAACAGCGCAGCAGGAGTCGCAGGGTTTAGTCGATCTCGACTAGGGCTTACTCGAGATCGAGTAGAGCTGTTAATGTCGAGTTGGTCTTGTCAATCACCTGCACACAGAAGCTACGACGATTCTGGAATCGAAGATCAGTAACTCAAGATCGACCAGGGTTGGTCGAGATCGAGTAAGACAGAAACTAAAACGAAACAAAATAAAGGCAAAGCCTTTCGGACTCTCAAAAACTGTATGAAAAAGACTTCCAAGATTGGGGTTTGCAACAACGATAACCAAGCATGCATAAGGCAGAAATAAAACAGATAATCATGTAACTCGCATCAAAGGACTAAGCTTTCGCCTTTTCCAACAATTAGACAACTCTTTCAAGAAACCTTAATTGTCTCTACCGATTTTATGTTTACAATCCAAGTTGTTAGCATGAACCTCCATTAGATGGGTAATAAACACATAACAAGTAGTAGATGCTCAAAACATGATAAAAGTCGGATCTTTACCTCAAACATGCATGGCTATCGTTAGGCTCGCCCCAACCCTAGAAGTGGGTGGACTACTCGCGCTTCATCGCAACCTCAGACATTGATGTATGAAAAGAAACTTGCATTAAACTAAATTCAAAGCCTTTACAATCCCGGCAATCCAACTTTCGTTGAATGCCAAAACCCTAAAACCTCTGAACTCCTAAAACTTCTCTGTGAACTACTTCTCTAGCTTCTGAATTGAATGAATTCTAAAATCAGCCCCATGGGTTTTATTTATAGCCTTCTACTCCTTGCTATTCAAGGATAGAATATCTCTATCTATATCTAAATCTATATCTAAAAGCTTAATGATAAATAAATGGAATAACATAATTAAATCTAAAAGGGGAAATTATATCTAAAAACCTAAAATATCTTCAAGTGGATAAATCTTTTCTTCCATGATGGATCTTGATAGAATCGGATAGAACTCGGCAATCTTCGGCCCCAAGTAATCCCAATCCGAGTAGAACAGCTCAAACCGCGTAATGCGCTCCCGGACAGCTTTCCTCGATTTCGAGTAGATTTACCCGATCTCGAGTAACTCGGACGTCGACTTCGGCTTGGCTCGGCGTCTCGGGTAGCTGGTCCTCGACACTGCTCGGACACTGGCTCTTCGGTTTCCTCGATCTCGAGTATCTTACTCGATCTCGAGTAGGGGCGTCGATCATGGCCTGGCCAGGTGTTGTCGAGCAGCTTCTCTTCGATATGGCTCGGGGAGTGTGCGTCTGGGCTTGTCGATATCGAGGACTTTCCTCGATATCGAGTAAGTGTTGCTTAAGCTCCGGGTTGTCTGGTCAGGTCGGGTAACTCTCCTCGGCATCCTCGATCAGGCTCTCCTTGACTCCAGGCATGTTCTTCACTTCTTGTCGATCTCGAGGAACGTACTCGATCTCGAGTAAAGCCTCAGAAGTCGGGTTGACTCGTCTTCAGCTTCTCGACATGGTGCTCCTCGATCATGCTATGCCCGGACATCCTTAGTCGATATCGACAAAGACTAGTCTATATCGAGCAGCTTTCAGCTTCTGTCTTCGCTTCTTGGTTTTCTCCCGAAATGGCTCCATATTCTGCAATATTAAACAGAAGCTTATGTAGATCTCCATTTATTGCAAATAAGCATATACTACATAAATTCGACATATTCCCAACCCGAAATATGCAAAGTGTATAGAATATGGAACTAAAATATGCATAAAGACATGGCTACTTTAGAGATATCAAATCACCCCATACTTAGACTTGCTTGTCCTCAAGCAATAACCAAACAATAACCAAGACCTACAACACATCCTTCAAGTCTTCGCCTTTTGTGAAAAGCAACATCTCAAGTAGTAGCAATGTAAGACAAGTGAATTTAACGTCATCACACATATATGAGCGATCCATAGGCATAGGCAATATAAATCCAACCTCATAGGAATAATGTGGTTACACTCGGCTCTCAATGTGTTTTGGCTATGTAGATCAACTCTCAACTCAATTCCATATACAATCTCATAAACATTGCAATTTAAATATAATTCCACTTCGCAACCAATTATGTAAATGCAACAAGAATTATCAGGAGGACTTCGCTCAATAGAAGTCTTCAAAGAAGATTCCATTCGGCGGGGTTGTAATGGGGCTTGGTAAGAAATAAAAGGGTATGGAATTATTTGGCCATGTGGTGCTTAATAAAATTCGGGAATCAAGACTCCTAAATCTTCAACACAACTCAACCAAACCATAACTCTCAATCATATGCATAAACTAAACTCTCCAACTTATCTCAATGAAGTATGTAACCTTTCAAACTTATTCAACCTCTCCAAAGTATGTATCTTGCGAAAATGAAAGAATTAAGGTAAATTTGGCTCATGCACTTTATTCACAAACATATACACAAACTTTTCCTTCTTTTTTTTTTTTTTTGAAACGAAACTTAAAATAAAACTAGTGCATTTATAGGGTGAGCCAAAAATCCTTTTACATAGTATGCATAGCAAGATAAAAATATAAAACCAACCCATATCTTAATAAATTCAAAAAATCCTTCTTACTTGAATTGAAACACAAGCTCATTTCTTCCACAAACCATTATTTCAACCAACTCTAAGTCTTAATTCCCAAATGGGGGTCAGGCTCAATTTGGCTAAGGATAATTTTGTGGAGTTTATAAAAAGTCTCAGGCTAATGTTCTGGCTTCAAGCAGGGATAATGCAGGGTAGGTAAAGAGAGGATAAAATTGGCTTAAAAGGTGCCTCCATCATTTAATTCTCATTCACATCAACATATAACTGCATTGGCTTTGAATAACTATCACAACATTTAGAGATGCATAGGAAGAGTAAATACACTCAAGAAAGCAGAGGGATTTTTTATGTTTTCCATATAAGGCCAAAATTCTCACTAGGACAAATTTTGTTGGATCTCAACCTTTAGCTTAGGATCATATGTTCTCAATTTCATCACAAGTTCACAATCCACATAAAAACAATTTTGAGGACTTAGGCTAAACCTTCCAAATATGCCATAGGATTTACATGATCAAGTCAGTCATTATTTATCATCATAGGACATCTAAGTTAGGGTATAAAAACTAAGACAATGCAAAAAATTTAAACATGCATTTTTTTCTTTTTTGACATTTTCTATTTTTTTATTTTATTTTTTATTTTTTTCTATGCAACTAAAAACAAGACTAAAGTATGACAAAAGACTAAAATGCATAAAACTTAAACATGTAATAATGACAATGAGCTCTTCCCCCACCCCATACTTAAAATATACAGTGTCCCCACTGTATAAAATCAAATAAAAACAAGAGTAAACGAAGGAACTCACCGAATAACACATCGAGGAGGGCAGATCAGTGCAGGTCGAGTAAAATTTCTTGTCGATATCGAGTACAGTACTCGATATCGAGGAGGCCCTTTGCGTCAAGTGGCTTCTGAAGTCGAGGAGTGTTGTCTGGCTTAGTCGATATCGAGTTGGACTACTCGATATCGAGGAGTTTCTGGACAGCTCCTCCTTGTCGTTGTCGACTTGGCCTTCGTCGATTCTGACTGTTTTTCAGGGACTTCTTATTCCACTTTTCGCGATCCTTTTATGCTTTGCCGACCTAAAGGTGTTAGATTGCACACAAAAACAAGACTTTCCACATGAAGTATTCTAAAAAACCAAAAAAAAAAAACAAAAACCAAAACCAAAACCAAAAACCAAAATCAAAAGTTCCAAAGTCCCAAAATTCATAAAGTTTTATATACATGCTCTAGATTTTAGAGTCGCTAGGCCGACTTCTCCGTTTGCGCTCAAGGACCATTAATGTGGGGCCCGCTTGTGCTTGGCCCTTCTCCTGGATCATCGAGGTCCTGATGGTAGTATGCAAGCTCAGCTGACAGGTGGTTGCTTGCATAATCTTCCTTGTCTCCCTTCTTCTTCTTTCCGGCTATCAGTTTCCGCAGATTCTCTCGCCACGGGGCCTTACCTCCCCTTGAATTGTTTATAAATTTCTTAATGGACTGAGGAGGAGTAGGATTCATACCTGAACTTACCTTTTCGGGCCCAAAACAGAAATCTTCAGGCTTGGGGTTAGTCGATATAGGGCAGGACTGGTTGATATCGAGTACAGGGACCCCATACTTAGGCTCCTGGCAAGTCTGGTGTTTCAGCAGAGGAAGAAGTCGATGTCGACGAACTGTGGTCGAGATCGAGTAACATCTTACTCGAGATCGAGGAGTCCTTGTCGATCTCGAGTTGGCTTCTGGCGCCTTCCTCCGTTGTTTGCTTGGTCCCGTGGTTGCTGATGCTTTTCACCTCCAGCCATGAAATTTCCTCCTTTGCAGGGCCAAAGGAGAAATCTAAGACCTCGTCGCCTATGGTGAAGGTGAGCGACCGCTGTTTGACACTAATCTTGGCATCTGCAGTGGCTAAGAATGGTCTACCAAGAATAATAGGGTTAGTAGGATCTTCAGCACAGTCTATAATAAGGAAATATGCTGGAACAAAGAATTTACCAACCTGGACAGGGACATTCTCAACTATACCAGTAGGGATGACCACTGTATTGTTTGCCATGTATAGCTTGGCATCCATAGGCTCTATGCATCCTATCTTTACCTTCCGCCAGATTGATAAGGGCATGATGCTCACACTTGCTCCTAAATCACACAGGGACTCATATTTATATTGTCCAAAACCCACAGTAACAGAAAACTTACCAGGATTAGGTCTCTTTTCAGGGAAGTGGAGTACTTTGCATTCGTCGGCGATCTCTGAGATGGATCGCTTCTTGCTCAGGATTTCCTTTAGAAATTTGACATATCCAGACATCTCTTGCAGGGCTTCTGTAAAAGGAATAGAGACATTCAGTTCTTGCAGCATATTAACAAAACGGTTAAACCTACCTGCAGTGGGATCTTTCAGCACCTTGGAAGGGAAAGGCAATGTCTTTTTCTGTTTTGGAGCCAGATCAGACGTCGGAGGTGTTGTAGAGTCGTCGACATCGGCTTGATCTTTGTCGATATCGACTTGAGGGTCCTCGATATCGACAAGTGTTGTCGATCTCGAGTTGCTGGGCTGTGCAGTGGAGTCTGAGCCTGGCTTCTGGTCTGTGTCGACCAGATTTTTGTAGATATCGAGCACGGGCTTCTCGATATCGAGTTGCTGTTGCTTGTTATCGACTTCCTGCCCTGCTTTGTTTTGGTGCTTTCCAACCTCTGGCTCGTGTAATTGGTGCCCACTTCTGAGTTTGATAGTTGCGACGTGTCCGGTCTTCCCCTTAGGATTTGGTTCTGTTTGCCCAGGGAGTTGTCCGGATGGTCGTGGGATCTGTGCAGCGATTTGACCCATCTGGGTCTCTATTCCCCTCTTCTAGATGTCCAGTTCTCCAAATTTTGTAGTGATGCTCTGGAACTGGTTGTTGATGGTGCCTTGATTCCGACGCATTTCCTCAAGGATGAGTTGTAAGTCATCCTTCTTTTGATCCCTTTCTGGATGTCCTGGAGCTCTGTATGGTGGGGTGTTCCTAGGAGGACCTTGGTTCCATTGTGGTTGATAGAACCTTTGATCCCCCATATAGCGATTGGGACCCCCAGCGTAGGCTACCTCTTCATGTGTCTCTGCCATCCTGACTTGCTCAGTGTGGGCACTCAGTAGTGGTGTGCCGTTGTGATCCGCATTCGATGCAAGGCTGGTTGACAAAGAGATACTTGACTTGCTTGAGGAGCTTGCGATTCTGGTCTCTGTAGAACTGCTCCCTGACATCTGGGTCAATCTCCTTAGCAGGCTCATAGAGGGGCATAGATGGTGCTGGCCTGGCATAGGAGTTCTCCTCATAGTTTGCAGTAGACCCATATTTGTTGTCATAATTGGTGAGCTTGTCGAGCCCACCCTAGGCGTCAATTGGTCGCATCGTCAGATACTCATAGCGAGTATACTAGTTGTTTATGTCCTTAGTGACTTGGTCAAGAGAGTTGAAGAAGATCTCCTGAATGACGTAGGGTGGCTGTCCATGAGTAGGGCAAGATCGCAGCAGTTATTTGTATCTTTCCCACGCTTTTGCCAGCGGTTCCCCAGACTTCTGTTTGAAAGCTGTAATCTTCTGGCGGAGCAGTGCTGTCTTGGTGGGAGGGAAGAATTTGTTCAGAAACTCTTGCTCTACTTGGGCCCATGTTGTTAGGGATCTTGGTTTCAGCCCTTCAAGCCACTTCAGTGCAGGTCCAGCGAGAGACTAGCGAAAAGCCTTCATCTTGACATATTCCAGAGTGGTACCTTCGGCAAGAGTACGACACATGTCAGAAAAATTTGTAATATGTTCAAGAGAACACTCATTAAATTTGCCATAAAAAGTATTATTTTTAAGCTCTATAAGAAATTGAGTGCGAATTTCAAAAGAGTTTTCAGGGATTATAATCGCCGATTCAGGCACGACGAGAGTCGGGTGCATGTAATCCTCTGCCGTGGTTGGGTATTGGGCAAGCTCAGCTTCTGCTTGCCTGGCGCGCCCAGCTTCTTGTTCCCTTCCTGCTCTCTCAGCGGCGATAGTAACATCCCTTGCGGCTAGTTCCCTTGTAAGCCTCTCAATAAGCTGTTCTTGTGTTTCTGCGGCCGCCATGGCTCTTTGTAGTTTAGCTCTGATGTGTAGAATGCGTTCCGGTTCGTCTAAGCCGTCAAACTCAGGTGGTTGACCAGAACAGCGCATACACCTGTAAATTAACTCAAAGTAGACGTGAGATTTTAACTACCTAGGGCGCGAATGATAGCTTTTCCGGCCACGGCGCCAATTTGTTGAGGAAGGAAATCGAGAATGCAAAAATAAAATATAACTAAAATAAGGCAAACCAGATTCCGTCCCTTGCAAATGATTACAAGACTTCCTCCCGATGCAGTAGTGGGAAGTCAGGATCGATCCACGAGGAAGCGTGTCAGCGGATCCTAAGCAGCGGTGGAATCTCACGGACAAAAGTCGACCACAGGTGTCCTCGATCTCGACTAGGGTTAGTCGACAGAAGATCGGACAAGTCGAACAGTGCAGCAGCAGTCGCAGGGTTTAGTCGATCTCGACTAGGGCTTACTCGAGATCGAGTAAAGCTGTTAATGTCGAGTTGGTCTTGTCGATCACCTGCACACAGAAGCTACGGTGATTCTGGAATCGAAGATCAGTAACTCGAGATCGACCAGGGTTGGTCGAGATCGAGTAAGACAGAAACTAAAACGAAACAAAATAAAGGAAAAGGCTTTGGGACTCTCGAAAACTGTATGAAAAAGACTTCCAAGATTGGGGTTTGCAACAACGATAACCAAGCATGCATAAGGTAGAAATAAAACAGATAATCATGTAACTCGCATCAAAGGACTAAGCTTTCGCCTTTTCCAACAATTAGACAACTCTTTCAAGAAACCCTAATTGTCTCTGCCGATTTTATGTTTACAATCCAAGTTGTTAGCATGGACCTCCATTAGATGGGTAATAAACACATAACAAGTAGTAGATGCTCAAAACATGATAAAAGTCGGATCTTTACCTAAAACATGTATGGCTATCGTCGGGCTCGCCCCACCTCTAGAAGTGGGTGGACTACTCGCGCTTCATCGCAACATCAGACATTGATGTATGAAAAGAAACTTGAATTAAACTAAATTCAAAGCCTTTACAATCACGGCAATCCAACTTTCGTTGAATGCCAAAACCCTAAAACCTCTGAACTCCTAAAACTTCTCTGTGAACTACTTCTCTAGCTTCTGAATTGAATGAATTCTAAAATCAGCCCCATGGGCTTTATTTATAGCCTTCTACTCCTTGCTATTCAAGGATAGAATATCTCTATCTCTATCTAAATCTATATCTAAAAGCTTAATGATAAATAAATGGAATAACATAATTAAATCTAAAAAGGGAAATTATATATACAAACCTAAAATATCTTCAAGTGGATAAATCTTCTCTTACATGATGGATCTTGATAGAATCGGATAGAACTCGGCAATCTTCGGCCCCAAGTAATCCCAATCCGAGTAGAACAGCTCAAACCGCGTAACGCGCTCCCGGACAGCTTTTCTCGATCTCGAGTAGATTTACCCGATCTCGAGTATTTCGGACGTCGACTTCGGCTTGGCTCGGCATCTCGGGTAGCTGGTCCTCGACACTGCTCGGACACTGGCTCTTCGGTTTCCTCGATCTCGAGTATCTTACTCGATCTCGAGTAGGGGCGTCGATCATGGCCTGGTCAGGTGTTGTCGAGCAGCTTCTCTTCGATATGGCTCGGGGAGTGTGCGTCTGGGCTTGTCGATATCGAGGACTTTCCTCGATATCGAGTAAGTGTTGCTTAAGCTCCGGGTTGTCTGGTCAGGTCGGGTAACTCTCCTCGGCATCCTCGATCAGGCTCTCCTCGACTCCGGGCATGTTCTTCACTTCTTGTCGATCTCGAAAAATGTACTCGATCTCGAGTAAAGCCTCGGAAGTCGGGTTGACTCGTCTTCAGCTTCTCGACATGGTGCTCCTTGATCATGCTATGCCCGGACATCCTTAGTCGATATCGACAAAGACTAGTCGATATCGAGCAGCTTTCAGCTTCTGTCTTCGCTTCTTGGTTTTCTCCCGAAATGGCTCCATATTCTGCAATATTAAACAGAAGCTTATGTAGATCTCCATTTCTTGCAAATAAGCATATACTGCATAAATTCGACATATTCCCAACCCGAAATATGCAAAGTGTATAGAATATGGAACTAAAATATGCATAAAGACATGGCTACTTTAGAGACATCATATCCCAATTATTGTTCAATGTACAAGTTAAATCGACCGATTCAACCGAATAATTCTAGAAATTTACTTATTCACAACGTTATGCAAT